>CM073003.1:120200758-121450758 GCA_037038555.1 Rhynchonycteris naso | reverse complement strand
GTTTTCTTACTAATAAGTAAAGAGTTGACACTCACTATATGTTTGCAAGAGACTAATATTTTTTAACTTTTTGATATTTATATAAACATACCCTCACTCAAATCTTTTTCATTATCACAGTCATATGCTATTTTTTCCTTCCAAAATAACCTTTTGACCTCACTTCCATTTTACTACTACTTCATTTATCTTCATTTTATAGCAAACCTAATAAAAGAATGAATGCTATCTATATTCTTTTTCTTTTTTTTAAAGTTTATTCATTTTAGAGAGGTAGGGAGAGAGAGAGAATGGCAGGGGGAGGAGCAGGAAGCATCAACTCCCATATGTGCCTTGACCAGGCAAGCCTAGGCTTTGAACCGGTGACCTCAGTGTTCCAGTTCAATGCTCTATCCAGTGTGCCACCACAGGTCAGGCCATCCATACTCTCTTGAACTCAACTCTTTATCTAACTATCTTATCAAGATCACTACAATATTTAATCCAATTATATGATTTTACATTTTATGTGAGAGTGACATTACACACCATTATCTTTCCATTTTCTTTGAAACTCTTTCAGCCTTGATATCCAATGTACCATTTTCTCCTGGTTTTCTTTCTCTCCTGCTGGATGCTCTTCTTTTTTACATTTTTGTTATTTTTATTGTGTTCATTGAGGTGACATCAGCTAATAAAAGTGCATAGGTTTCAGGGCTACAATTGTATAATATTTCATCTGTATATTGTATTGTGTATTCACCATTTCAAGTCATGTCTTCTTCCATCACTGTTTGTCCCTCCTTTACCCTCTTCTACCTCCTCCCAACTCCCTTTCCCTCTGTTGTCTTAAGCATGATTATTAGGACACGCTCTAGAACAATTTTATGAAAGCACAAAGAAATTGTTTTACCTTATTTCCAAGTTTGTATAATTTTTCTTTACAGGGAAAAATAAGAATCTAGAACAAAGTGGAAAGGCTTGCTGGAACTGAGATCAATACACATGCAGGAGAAGAAGAAACCCCATGTACAAGTAAAGATGTTGGCCACACCAAGGAGCACTGTTCACTCAGAGAGCCGGGAAAAGGCAGAGAACTGCATGACTGATGGTAGTTCAGGATACATGGGGGTGAGAGTTTGTGAAGATTCTCTTCTGAATGCATCTAGTGGCAGCAAAGACTGGGGTATGAGAAAAGAAGAGATTTAAAGTAGTTTGGAAAGTGAGAGAGCAGAGGCCATGTGTCTTTCCAGCTGTGTTCAACTGTACAGGGACAGGTGTGGTACAGGCAGCAGACTGTATTTTACACAGAGTATAGTAAAATAGTAACTATAGAATTTATGGTCCTGTGTTAGAAACAGAGCTATGGTTTGCTAGTGAATATGATGGAGAACAATCTGTGTGGATCAAAGAGAACAGCTTTGGTCTGTGATGTTAAATCTTAGAAAATTGTTCATGTTAAGAAAGAATATATATATATATATATATATATATATATATATATATATAGAGAGAGAGAGAGAGAGAGAGAGAGAGAGAGAGAGAGGGAGAATATATATAATAAATATATAGAAATAAATATATTATATTATTTATTTATTTTCTTACCTAGAAAGAAGCTTATTCAAGCCAAAATTGAGATTCATGAGGGGAGTAAACCACCTTTCCATTTCAATTATTCAGTCTATATTTTTGAAAAGATTCTCTGGTTTTTAAAATCAAATAGTGGTACCTTTTATATGTAAGGACACGTCTTGGATATAGTCCATTTCACAAATACTGCTGATATTGCTCTATCAATACTGCTAGAAGCACACTTACAATATCAGTTTAGTCAACAAAATACTGATAAGTATGTATTGTTCCAGTGCTACAGTATTTAACATAGCCACTGAACTCTTGTAACTGAAGTTACATGTACACATTTAAAATTTCACCCGTAAGAAAGACTAGGAAATAATGTATAAAGGGATTTACTACTGGGTTTTCTGAATGTATTTTATGAAACTTTGCATTTTAAGTAACTTTATTTTTAAAACTGATTAGCTTTTAATTTAAATCTGGGAAATTATCGCTTGTTGTACTTTTGCCTAAAAAAATCAGCCTATTTTATAATGTTAACTCAACATCCAAACTTTCTGTTCTCAAATGCATGTTTTTAACTCCTCCTTGGTTATTTTTTAAAAATCACTTCATGCGCCTGACCTGTGGTGGCGCAGTGGATAGAGCGTCGACCTGGGAACACTGAGGTCGCCAGTTCAAAACCCTGCACTGGTTCGGTCAAGGCACATATGGGAGTTGATGCTTCCAGCTCCTCCCCCCTTTCTCTCTCTCTCTCCTTCTCTCTCTCACTCTGTGTCCCTCTCTCAAATGAATAAAATAAAAAAAAAGAAATTTTAAAAATCACTTCATGCAAATTTAATGAAAAACTAATTATGGTCCCTCGCTAAACAGTGTACTTAAGACAAATAGCAATTGTATTGGTCTGTCTTTTCTGTTTCTCTGAAAAGTTGTGTTCTTTAAATGAATAATTACCTACAGAATAATTAAATGTTGCTGATATGGTCTACTCATCCCCCTTGTCCACAAAAACAGCAGACTCTGTCTTCTTGGTAATCTATCTTCGTCATGTTGGATAAGCTTACCGCCCATCAAACAACTGGCACCAATCCCTACTCTACACTAGAATATAGCACTATATTAAAAGATAAATTAGGTTTAATTTTAATTGCCGACGTTCTGTGAGTCCATACTCTATTATAGATGAAAAGGACCATTTAAAAAAAAAGTAAGGCTCTAATAAAAATTCTTATGAGTACACAGGCAGCATAGCTCTGTCTGCATTCTAATTATGATACACACTATTGCCAACCAGCTGTTTGGACATGAAGTTAACAGAATTTAGTGATTGGTGCCTTGGGCTATGCTGGAATCTTGTCAGAGATGTGATAAGGGGTTTCCTTCCCTGAACTGCTTGCCAGGAACCAAAGAACAGCAGATAACAGAGGTGAAGATAAGAGGGCAGTGCATTTAGGTACAACTTTTCAATTTAGAGACTTGTGGACCTCTTGCAGAGTGGTCACCATTGAGTGTAGGTAAGTATTTTTGAATTTCAAAATGATCAAGGATTTCTCTGAATCCCAAAAAGTCAACATTGCTGAGTCTCCCTGTTCGGAGCCCAGAAAGACAAAATCCAGTTGTTTCTCACCCTTCACAGAATACCTACAACAAATACAGCACACTCCCACAACAAAAAACAAGTCCAGTGAACGACAAAACAATACCAGCCTATCTCAGGTGTCCTAACAGCAAGATAAAAATCACTAGCGTAGTTACAATACTTAGTGAAATAGAACCTCTGGGGTGTTGGAGAAACAAGATGAACATCTAACAACAACAACAAAATATGTTCACTCCTATTTCTCCATATATATGAAGAGCACTTTAAAAGATTAAAATGCAACACAACCCATTCACATACATTCATGCAAATCTCCTCAATCTCCTTCTTACTTATCCCTCTTTCTTTAAATTATTTTAAAAATGACAATATTTACATATAAATTATATATAATAAACTGTATATATTTCAAGTGTGTAACTATTAAGTATACTCCAAGGAATCAATGACCATAAGCAAGTAAATAAACACATCATCATCCCCAAAGTTTTTTCATTCTCCTTAGTAATGTCCCCTTCTCAAATGCTGCCCTGCCCACAATCCAAGTAACCAATGCTCTGCTTTCTATAGATTATTGGATCTATAGAATCACTTTTGTTTGAATTTGCTAGGATTTTATATTAACAAAACATGGCATATCCATAGAATACAATACTACTTTCTAATAAAAGGAACAAATTGCTAATGGCTATTAAAACATGAATAAAACTTCAAAATAATTTTGCTAAGTAAAATCAACCAGTCACAAAGGAGCACATATTGCATATTACATTCATAGAACATGGTCAGAATACAGAAATCCTTGGAAAAGGAAATTAGAGTAGTGAAGTAAGTAAAGGGTTGGCCAGTGGCTGGTGATGGATACCAAAGAACTTTTTGGTGTGGTGTAAAGCCAGTAGTCGCGGCCACTATCACAGCCGCCTGATCCGTGCAGGTTTGCATTGGATTCGGACAGATGGCAATGAAACACAGGAGCCAAAAACTGGTGAGCCATCAGCTTTAATTCTAGCTTGCACCCGGCGGACAAGCAAAAACACACACTGGGCTCCAAAACCCACACATTCAGTGCTCACAAAGCTACTGACTTATCCGAGTTTCCTAGAATCAAACAAAGGTTTCTAGCTCACCAGACTTATTCACCTCTGTTTTCCATCTCCTCCTGCACAAACTCTTCCTCAGCACTCTGCCATCTTGGCTGCTTCCTCTCCTCCATGTGGCCTTACTCTGCTCTCCTCTCTAATACTAACCTCAGGAACTCAGGAACCAAGAAACCGAGAGAGAGAGAGAGAGAGATCAAGCTACTGGTCTCTCCCACTTTATAGCATAGACTCAAAACCTTTAATCCAATTATACAAACAAAGAAGTCTCTGTATAATGGGATTCTTCAGGAGAGTGTACCACCCTACATCATCCAATCAGTCAAGGGTGTGGGGAAATGCTTACTCTTAAAACCAAGCCTTAGGCTATAACAACCTGGCCTGCTTACATTACAGCCTTTCCCCCACACCCATCCCAAGCATAAGGGCAAATAATATCACCTGGGTGACGGGCTTCCATGTGGGCAGCTCCATCTTTAACAAAGTGAGCATATTATATTTTATCTGCCGAACATGTGGTATGACTCAAAAACACTCATCTACAATCTTTTTTTACATGCCAATGCTTTGTGCATATACATCTTTCTGCATTAAAATAAAAGGCTAAAAATTAAAAATATACGTACAGTATTGCCATGCAATTTAACAGAGATCACAGTGACGATCAAGTCCTGCCCCTACTAGTCCAGCTGCCCTCTCATACTACAGTGTAATTTTATCACATGGACTGTGGTCAGCTTAAGCTTCCTCCCAACCTATTTTTGCACTCTCCTCCTCTTCCTCCTCCTCCTCAAATGTCATCAGAGGGGATTCATCATCTGCAAATCCAGCCTAACTCATTGAAACTATGATGGAAGGTTTTGCTTATCACCCCTGTCAGACCTACCTTCTTGCCTCTCAGGGCATTTTATGAATGCATTTCCATCCTCAACTCCCCAACATAATCATCATTCCCAAGTCAATACCGGGTATTAGGCATCCTGCTGTTTCTTTGATCATCAGAGTTTCTGCAAAGAAAGTATTCCCCAGCATCCCCTTTACCAGTTCATGTCACTCACTTCCCTGAAAATAACACTTCATTGCAAATTAAAAGACTTAATCCCATCCTTTTCCATTGATCCATTTCTGGGAATAGTCAATGAGGGTCAAAAAGATTTCGCGACAAAGATGTTCACACATACTTTATAATACCAACAACAGCAGAAACCACTGTAGGCTCAAAAAGAGATTAGTTAAGTAAATGATGGTATGTCGATACATCAAAATGGCAGATATTAAAAGTTATGTTGTCAAAAACTATGTGATCACGCAAAATAAAAAAAATAGTATTTATTCTTAAATTAAAGGAAAAAAAAGATTCTAAAACACCACAGTTGTTTAATTGATGGAGCTTTATATTCTGCAATACTACAGATATATAATTTGTAAGAGAACATAGTAGTTAGTATCACAGGGTGGTTTCTTATGATATTCTTCATGAATGGATGACCTTATCATTGCCGAGACCAATGTATACAATATAAAGACAACTTAATGCAAAAGGAGCAAGGTACAGATGACATGGGGTTGAGCTGGATGGCTTTCTAAGAGGCAAGAACTCAAAGTGTGTGGAATGGATAGGCCAAATGCCCCAGCAAACCTTCCTACACATTGGCTCTCTTGGCCACAGCTATGTATAATCACATATCCTTATACAGAGGCAGTAAGTTAGATGTTGCATTCTCCTGTCAGTATTTAGATTGCAGATATTTTATGCTAGCAGATAAGTACAATCAACAGAATTTGTATAAAATTTAAACTGTCATGTAAAAAAAAAATTTAACACCTGGTAGGTAGATGCTGACCCAAGAGTCCTTATAAACTTTTCCTTGTCCCATAGAAGTATAAAATCTGAAAATTTAAATACTAGCTTTCAAAGCCTTCTTTACAGGGAGGCTTGACCACGTAGCATCGTTATACACAGTGTCTTAAGTGGAGGCTTCTTGGAGGGTTTCCGGGAATTTCTAATTCTTTAATAATAAGTGACAGATACAGCCAGCATGGTTCCTTCCTGCTTTCTTCCTGCTTTGAACACAAATATGACGCCTCGAGCTTTTTCAAGCCACCACGAGGGCCAAGGGGATTGTGGATATTAAACAGAGTTTTGCTCAAGTAATTTTAAGTATTACAGTTTCGATAAGTGCCTCAAAGGAACAGAAGAGGGTCTCCAGCTGGTACTGAAACATTGGAACTAATAAATAATAAATACATTTACTTAATTAAAAAATATGTGACTATAGTCTCACGGTAAACATTCAAACTATCAAAAAGTGTATTAGTGCAAAATAAACAGCATGCACGCTTCCTAGCCGCTCAGTTGTAAATCTCTGTCTTTTTTGTAAGACTTTATTTTTTTTTACAGTGGTTTTAAGTTTACAACAAAATTGAGAGGCAAGGACAGAAATGTCTTTGCCTTCACAAAGGGACTCACTGTCATTAACTTGTTCTTTGTTCCTCAAGACCTTTCTTTAAATATTTCCGTATGTATATAGGTAGCATAAAATACCGTTTTGTTTTGCTTTATATAATTTAACCAGACATGGTACTGTGTGTATGGTTCTAAAATATTTTTTCCTCACTTACTAAAGTGAGATGAAAGTCTTCCCAGATATGCCCATATGGGTTTCACCTCATTCCTTCTATCTGCTTACTGTACTGTCTGTCACCCATGATATGAAGGCACCATTGCATATTTAAACATTCTTTATTGAAAGGAATGGAGGCTATTCAATGGTTTGCTATTACAAATGCTTCTGTAATAAACATTCAAACACATGAAATCTTTGTGCATATGTATGTGAGTAATATTTGGGGCTAGATACATATGTCTGTAATAGTAGAAGAATAGGTAAGTAAATTATTAATTTTGATAGTTACTGTCAAATTGACTTCATGTTTTATATATTTATATTATTATTATTGGTAAATGAGATATTGTGTTTTCCCATAAACTTACTCAAAAATTTTATCATTCATGCTTTTTAATCATTCTTGCAAATAGGCACATAAGTCCATCTTAATTTGCAACCCTAATTATTTAGTTACCTCATCAGACATTTATTTAAATGCATCCCATCTTCTTTTGTGCTTAGCTTGTTCACATATTTTATCATTTTCCTTTGTAAATATTTTCCTTATTAATATTAGTATTTCCTTTGTTAGTCCTGTTTTAGTTTTTAGAAATTCTATAGAGAAAAAAGAAATGTTTTACTCAAATATGCCAACTGAAATTTTATCTTTGTTTATATGTTTTATTTCTACAGAGCACTAATTTTTATATAGTTAAACATACCAGTATTTTTTTTCTAAGATTAAGATGATTTTTCAAGCTTAGGCAGGCTTGTTCTTTCCTATAAAATTATAACAATTATTCATAAATTTCATATTTGGCCCTAAATTTAACTGTTTAGCCCATCTGGAAAGAATTTTTGAGTATATTATGATTTAGAGGTTATAACTTGGTTTCCTAAGTAAAAGGTCAGATCATTATTTATTAAGTAGTTTGTGTTTCATGAACTACTTAAATCTTTCCCTTATTCACTTGATCACATTTTCATGATATTTTATGTTATGAAATACTTCAGTCATATATAAAAACACAATGAATAACATAGCAACCATCTGGGTAGTCACCATCAAGCTATATCTAATATTAACTTTTTTGATTGAGATTAAAAGGGGGAAAAAGCACAGATAATATTCCCTTTCATTTCTAATGTTATTCATCTCTATTTTTAGAGATCGTTATTTTCCTAAAGTTAATATGCATCATTCCATATATATGATTATAATTTTTCTATACTAGCATTTAGCCATGAACAATAGATAGTAACATTTCCAATGCTTTAAGCTTTATAATAAATAAGGCAGTATTCTAGCATGACTACACAATTTCTCTCCCTACCATTTAATTTTTTAAATTTTTTCCCAGATAATTATTGTATTTTACAATCAAAAGGTTTTATATATTTAATCATTTCATTTATGGTTTCTCTGTTGTCTGTTATTTCTCTTATTCTATATCTGCTTTTTGAATTTTTAATTGATCTTGCTAAACTATATTCTCTTGAAAAGTTTTAGACTATATCTACAGATGGTTAGAATTCAGTTATTATACCATTGAAACTTCTTAGTTTTCCTTCTCTCTTGAATGCTGCTATAGCTGAGTGTAAAATTTGGTGTTACCATTTCATTGTCATCTAGTACTCAGAAGTTCTCTTAAGTCTGTTGGGATACTAACTCTTATTTTGTAATGAATTATTTCAAATTTTCTTTAAAACCTAATAAATTTTCTCATCAGCCTTAGTTTAATAACTTCTCTGCACAACATGTCTAATGTAGTTCTTTTTTCATGTGTCCCACTTGAGAGTTAATGGCATCTTCCTCTTGAATAACTATGACTTCATTAGATTGTGATATTTTCTCCTATTGCCTCTGATGACATCTATTTCATATTCATTGATTTCTCTTTATAAAAGTTGTAGTAGACGAATAATGCCTTTTACTTTTCTCTTCTGTCTAAGCATTTTATATTTCCTTTCATATTTTCTTTCTTTGTCCTTATTGTGCTATCATATCAGTAAGTTTCTTCCAGTTTACAATTAAAAAAAAACAACTGCCTATTTTATCCATGTACCTTTAAATATTTCCTTCTCAATAATATAGTTTCCATTTTCAAGGTATTTGCTTTTCTCAAAGATGTAATATCCACTCTAATTCTCTGAGAATATAATATACATATTTTACTTATTTTATATACATATATATAATATAATAGCATCCATAGAATATGATATAAATCAACATGCATATTTTTCCATTTGCATCATAGTTTTAGATGCTATTTATTCCATTTGGCAGATTGGCTGCTTATCTTTCCTATCATTGGTTTTTCTCAAAGGCCTGTGGATTTTCAGTTCCATGTTATGTTTGTGTGTGGAGTCTCACACTAACTGTTTGGAGGTGCCAGTTCCATTTTCTATAAATGGCTTTCAGCGATAGAGAGTCCCAGGATGGGTGTCCAATGGGATGTGTTGGAAGTGTGACAGCTCGCCGTGGAAACCGCCGAGTGCCCAATTACTAATGATACCACCAGGCTGTCTGGAGGCCGGGAACGTTTCCTACTGCTTGGAACACTGGGAAGGTATCTCTGTTGGTCACTGCTCCGTATAAAGAGGGAACAGTTTCAAACCAGTCGGCTGGCTTGACCCAGTTGCTTTCTCAAATACGTTGAGAGGTATCTAAACCTTCTATTCTGCTTAGGTCCGTAGCCTCGGGGCACTGAGTGACGGACATCACAGTCATTTCTCTGAGTTTCAGGAATTCCAGATTTATTGAAACAGCAGCCATCAAAAAAAAAAAAAAAAATTAAACACTACGACATAAAGCCTCTCTATACTATTAGGGGGCTGTGGCCACCGGCAAGCGAATTAACTCTTGAGAGGGCCAGTCTCCTTATTTGTATAAGGATGATACATTTATCACAGGTTTGTAGTGAGGATTAGAAATACTATATGTGGAATACTTCAAATAATATTCAGCACACAGTATTTGCACTTGAAAGTGATGGTTAACCCCATACTACTTCAACTTATCAACTATGAGAACTGGTAACATTTATCTAACAAGGAATTAATTCAGAACATCTATTTAGCTCTTTCTTAGTAAAGAGAACATGTTTGAGAAGATGAGGCCACCAGGCAGCTAGATTCTTCTGGACTAAAAGACTTTGGGCATTGTACGTGGGGCTGCAGTGATAACTCCAAATACCTTAATAATTTGGAGAACGGGGATCAAAAAAATAATTCCTCCTTCTCGGAACTGACCTCATTATATAATCTCTCTGCTAGAGGCGAATGTAGTTGATTGGCATTATTGTTGCTTCAATCTCAGATTTTAAGAAGATAAGTACTTGTAATCAAAACTTTATACTATAGCCTGACCTGTGGTGGCGCAGTGGATAAAGCGTCAACCTGGGACCACTGACGTCGCCAGTTCAAAACCCTGCTCTGGTCTGGTCAAGGCACATATGGGAGTTGATGCTTCCAGCTCCTCCCCCCTTTCTCTCTCTCTCTCTCTCTCTCTCACTCTGTGTCTCCTCTCTAAAATGAATAAAATAAAAAAAAACCCAAAAACTTTATACTATAAATAAAAGAATTCACAGTGCATGCAACAACTTCAAAAACCAAGTTTAAGGAGTAGAGGAGACATTGCTCAAGAAGCAGTTATATATGCAGATACCAACAAAGAGAGGCAGTTTATCTGGAGTCCATATATTTGTTCCTTACTATCACTTTCAACTTCCTCCTTTTTACAGGCAAGGGCCATTTTCTGAGGCCGCAAAGTAGATTAGATGCCACAATAGAGTTGATTTCACCTCTTTCATGGTCAACTTGACTCATTTTTTTCCGCAGTTAACAAAGTAAATGTTGTCATCTTGATCATCTTACTATCTCAATTAGGCTGATACTTTAGTTTCTAATCCATTGGGTGTGACAGTTTGAAAAAAAAATCAACTAGATTTCCAATTTACCAAGTTGTTTTATATGGATTCAGTTCTCATTTCTTTTATTTATTGATTTTAGCTAGAGAGAGAGAGAGAGAGGGAGAGAGAGAGAGAGAAACAGAAACATCAATTTGTTCCTGCACACGCTCTAACCAGGGATACAACCTCTGTGTTTTGGGACAGTGCTCTGACCACTGGGATACCCAGCCTGGGTCTTATTTCTTATTACACTAAGCACTTAAAAACTGGACAGGAAACACTATCAATTTTTCTCAATGCTGATATTATGCATAAATTACATATATTCGAGGGAACATGCATCTCGTTGCTCCTATAATCATGAATTGAAATAAATAATTTTTAAAAATGAAAAAGAAATGGAAGTAGAATTACAGGTTGCTTATACATACTAGCCCCAAAGTCAAATTATGTGGGGAAAAATTCTGATTTACCCAATTAAAAGCCAAGTGACTTTAGGCAACTTCTATCACCTCTCTGGGCCAATTTGTCACCCAGTCTGTAAAGCGAAGGTAACAATAACACTCCTTTACGGGCTTAGAGGGAGAGTTAAAGAAGATAGGGCACACAAAATTACATTAACACAATGCAAATAATAAGCACTGAGTTAATATCGGCTATGGTGCTTTTATTTGCATCTGTTAAGCCCTTATTCATTTCACATTTTGCAGTAAGAATAATGGACAATTTTGACAGTCACTTTTAAAGCAGATTTTGTTGTGACAAATATGTAAACCTGGGAGGGGTCACCCAAAGGCACACGGGTTTTCTGCATATTTCTGTTCACCTCTAAACCAACGTAAGGTAGAGAATAGAGCAAGTAAACAAATCCTCTAATTTAGTTCTCACTTTAATCAAGGCTGTGGAAATTAGGCCAGTTTTTGGAAAAGGAACTGATTTGTAAAAAAATAAACAATTGATTAGCAAGTCAGTAGAGACACGGACTTCTTCAGTGTGTTGTCTTTTTAATTGTAAGTTAAGATGATCAGAGAAAGACAGAACTCAGGATCAGAAAATCTTTGTTAGTCTTAGTTATCATACAGAAGTGCCACACAGGCTGACCTATTATAAAACAACAACAACAACTATGTTTTAAGTTAAATCTATGTTGATTGGGCTTTTTGATTGTGTTTATGTTCATTCTATTCCTTCCTTCTAAATAGTATTGAACACTAAACCCTTAATAATGGCTAAGGGCTCTGAATGCATTCAGTGACTGCTATGCAAAAAAAAAAAAAAAAGCCAGGCAGACAAATAATTTCTTTGACATGTCTTCAGTTAAATTTTACAGCATTGCTGAATGCGAATGTGATAGGCTGGTTTCTATAGGATCTTAAAAATTTAAACATTTATTAGTCTCCCTTCCTTTTTCTTTGTCAGGAAGATTTGTTATTTATATATGATAATGAACTCCATCTTTATTTTAACACTTGAGCTTAAAGAGAAGAGGGCCGGAAGTCTGCCAGGATGATTCAGACAGGTGTTTATCCTAAATCAGCAGGCACAGACACTTCCTTCCCCATTCACTCAAGTGTTCCCTCCACTCCTTGTTTGTGCCAAGGGGACCATCAGAAATGATTGAGTTTGAGACTGGGGGGAGTAGAAACGGAAGAAAGTTATTTGTAAAACAGAAAGTTACTTACTGTGTAGAAGATACCTAATTTAGTCATTCATGATTAATGAGACATACAAAAAATATCTTTCCCTTGACAATTGTTAATATTCTCCACATTCATATCTTTCAATTGGATGATCCCTTTCAGACTCTGGTTGTAAGTACATCAAAGGTAAAAAAAACCACAAAAAACCCATATTCATCCCTGCTTATTCCTAAGTGACATCTGCTTCCAATATAAGGCTGTTTTGTCCACGTTGAAAATCTGTTGGGTAGTGTGGCCACCTTCATTATGATCCCAGCTAGATCCCCTGGATAACTTGGGGTGGCAGGTGTGGCTTTACCTCGCACTTTTATGTTATGTAGACAGCCGCTTCTTTTTTTTTCCCATGTGAGAGGAGCAAGGCGGGGAGCCACCCGGGACAGAACACCCTCCCATCTCAGGATGCATTCACACACTGACACCCACTCTGACTGGGACAACTTAGTTCTCCAATTAACCTACCGTGGTGCACATCTTTGGGATATGGGAGGGAACCAGAGGGCCCAGAGAACCCACGCAGACGTGGGCAGAATGTGTAAACTCCACACAGACAGTGGCACTGGCCAGGACTCATTCTTTTTTTTTTCTTATCAACTTCATAATAAAATAACTTCGAACGAAACAGTGCAATATTGAGGGCCTGCTTTCATTTACTTGCCTCAGTCTACAGTAAAAAGACTTAACTAAAAGCCAAAAACGACTTTGAACTACGTGGGTTAGAGGTGCTAGATCTAATCACGCTAAGTGCACCGGACCATGTAGATAAACTTCAAGTAAATAAATCACTCCCTGCGGACGGCATCCACTCAAACATTTTGAGGGAATCCAAAGGTACAGTTTTTGCAGCAGTGAAATAAATAGCTTAGTCTAATGAAAAGGCTAACAAGCTGAATAACTGTGCTGTATTAATGGAACTCAAATCCATAAAGTTGTTCTGGATTAGTGTTATAAACCATGAAGTGGTATGCACATTTCTCGGTGGAGATATTACCTATGGTTGGGGTAAGTGGAATATGTTTCACCCTAGAGAAAGTGTTTTATCTGGGCCCTATGTAATGCATAGGGAGTATTCATACTAGAAAGTTCTCAAGAGCATTTTGGCAAATGATAACAACTGAGAAAAATAAGAGAAATGGAAATAGTAAACACAAGAGTCAGATATATTATTCTTTTGTTTTATCGTCATCTATACACAGATGGTATTATTATACCTAATCAAACAAAAAAGAATAAACTGGTACCTTTGAGAATTAATAAAAATAATTTAAGTAGAAGTTTAGAAGACATACATGTCCCCAGCTTTCTTAGACATTGGTACCCAATTAGAAAATGTGGAGGGAAGAGATGTAGTTCACAACATCAACAAAATGTTTCGTGTTATGGAAGGAAACTGTTTCAAAGACCTGCAAAATAGATCTAAAATTTGAAATACAAGCCCAGAAACACTTGAATTAATGTAAATTCTTGCCCAGGTAAATAATGGAATTAACATGATGGGGTTATTTTGATTCTCTCCCAATTATTTAAACAATAGAAATTAATGTCAGTCAAAATCTCTCTTTTTCTCTTTTTTTCTTTTTTGCCTGATCTGTAGTGGCTCAGTGGACAGAGTGTTGACCTGGAACACTGAGGTGACCAGTACAAGACCCTGGGCTTGCCCGTTCAAGTCACCTACGAGAAGCAATCAATGAACAGTTATAGTGAGGCAACTACAATCTATTTTTTTTCTCTCTCTCCCTCCCTCTCTCTCAAAAATCAATAAATAGAATCTTTTAAAAAGTAAACAAAAGAAATAACATACTCCAAACAAGTGACAGATTCATCAGACTATTAATAAAAAATTCTCTTTCTCTGTTTCTTTTTTCTCTTAAATTTCTTTTTTTGGTAGAATGTGGGGGTCATGAAGTTTACAAAACATATTTGAAATTTTACCTGGAAGAGGATAAGGAATGCCAGGTACATTTTCAAACACATCCTAATGAAGACTTGTGTCCCATACTATGACGGTACCGGAAACACAGGTAATCATAAAAGGGAAGTTTCCCAAAACAGCAGGGGGTAGGGGGCAAAGGTAGGATGGGCTCTTAAAAGAAGGGAAGATGGGACCCTGGTTTTACAGAAACATAACAAATAATATCTAGAGCATACTTGTTCACTGACTCCCAAGGTGACTGGAACAAAACGTATTTTTAATAGGCACATTTAACAACAACTAACACATCAAAGTGACTTCAAACCAGAGTCAATTTAAGTGGCCATTAAGCTGGGCAAAACTTAAAATGTTTATTAATGAAAGAACACATAGCATCATTAAGGTAAGCTAGAAGGTTTGGAATACTTTCCAAAAATACTGTTTTTGATGGAAAAGAATCTAAATGGACCGCATGTCTCCTGACACCCCAGTAGGAGTGGTTGGATAGATCAAGCATTTCTTCCTTTAGGAGCACACTGCAGTGGCAATGTCCTGTAATTCTTGGCTGATTACGCTCAGTGGGGAGAAATCATCTCAATGTGTACCATGTCCCCAAGCTAGAAAGAGACGCTGCATTCTACTTAAATTGTGAAACTCATTTTGGCTGAGAAAGCCAGGTCTTCAAATGTGCTTGCCAAAACAGTAAAGTGATGCAAAATGCATGCTGAATTATACAGAACAATGCCAGGTATACAGAACCCCCCTCTTCTCCCCCCCCCCCCCCGCCACACACACACACCATGTTTGGAGGATAAATAAACCAAAGATTGGTATTGAGGCTTGAAACCATTAACACCCCCCCCCCCCACACACACACACACCGTGTTTGGAGGATAAATAAACCAAAGATTGGTATTGAGCAGCTTCAGATAGTTAAAGGGTAGTCTCAGGATGCCTTGTACTTTGGGAAAACATTAAGCCCCCTAACCCCCCCCCCACACACACACACACACAGGGTCGTGCGTTTTCCAGAACCCATTTAATCTGGGTTCAAAGGGATTTGAGGCTCTTGAACTGTTAGGACTTGAAAGATGGGAATGAGCTGCTGGTGACACGAGCCACAAATCTTGAGCATATGGAAGAGGCTGACCCGCTGTGTGCCACAAATGAGAAATTTGTCTCTGCTGGCTTTTTAGGAGGTGCTTGCTGCGTGTTGAGACACAGGGAAGGAACAGCTCTACCCGGAAAGCCTGAAGTGATGTACAGGTTATGCACAAGCCCTTGCGATGTAAGTCTGGGGCAGAACCCAACGGGCTGGAAAAGGAAAGAGGTCAATTGCTACCAAGAGACAAACCGCCTCACAGCTCCAACCTTCCCCATGCGAGCTTCTCGCCCAGATTCGTATTTCAGACGGAAGGAAGGGTAAGGGACGGGGTCGAGGAAACAGCCTCGGCTCCCCTCCGAACACCACAGGACTGAAAATGTTTTGGTATATTCTACCTTGTAAAACTCACGTCGGACACTGGCCGAGTTCATTCGGCAAAACCTCGGGCTTTCCCAAGGGGTGGGGTCCGGTTCTTATGAAAAAGGGTGATTTGATTTTACTTGATGTTAAAAGGGAAAGAACTGAAGTTTGAATGACGGATGATCCTTCCCCCTCTTCTGTTTCCTCCTTCAACCAAGCTTTTTAAAGGTGAGCGGTGGCGGGCAGCCTTTGCCTTTCCCTTCCCAGGCTATGAAACACACAGAAAGCTCAGTGGAAGCTGAGCTTTGTTTACATTCATAACGCCTGGAATTAATTTCATCAGGCGCCACTTGTTGCCTTAATAGGTAACAGTGGAAATAATCTGGATCTCTAATTGCTCTCAGGAACAAGAGCGAACACCTGCACCCTCAGCCCTCCCGCATCTCCGAGGCGGGCTGGTGGGATGCTTCACAACTACCGGGTATCACTCCTCCTCAGGTCAATAACTACAGCCCTTAAATCCTACTCCCAACGATGAGGATTTTCTTTCCCCTCCTTGCCAAGTCATCTCTCGCTTGTCCCTCTGAAATATATATATCTTAATGAAATAATGGGTCCAAACAAATGAGTTTCTCTTTGGGTGACACACTGGTCTGGCTGGCGGGAGAGCGGATGAGGTAAACATGAAGGCGGTGTTGATGATAGTGATTAAAACACCAGCTTTGACAGGCAATAACTATAAAATCTGGCTGCTAGTAATAATCTCTACAATACAACCGCAATGCCAGCGCGCCATATGTTACAGCATGGCCATCCATCTCCGCGGGTGTCACTGACTTAAGCAGGTTCCAGAAGAGCCTATCATTATTTTTAAGTGGGAAGGAGAAGGACACAATTCCATCACTGCACCACGTTAGTCACCCTGGTTCACTCCTCTGGCTGACTTATTTGTTTTCAGGAAAAGGAATCTATATACTTCAAGCTCTTGGATCTGCAGTTTCCTTTTTATTTTTTTATTGGTATTCTTTATTGGATCATTTATTCCTTGTCCTGCAGCCTCCTAGGAGGGTAAGCTTGCTTTTAAAATTATGTTTAATGTGAGTAACAGAAAAGTTTCTGATATTTGTTAGTAATTATCCCATTTACATATATATATATATGTGTGTATATATATATATATATACATATATATATATATATATATATATATATATATGTCCTCAATCATATATGCATACATAAATTATTACTGTTGCATGTAAGAGGAACTCAATACCTATAGCTGTACCAGCACATGGGATTTAAGGCCAGAACAGAAACCAAGAGTAACCAGAAGGACAAAACAATGATTTGTCAAATGAGACTCTTTAGAACTTAGCAATTAAAGTATAACTTGTCTTTAAATTATGATGAACCCTGACAGGGGAAATCTCAAATCATTTTCCCAAGCAAATATTTGTTGGAAACATCATCTAGGGGCTATTCCACAGCTGATAAATTTAATGATTTCGTTTCCAGAAAGACTTACTTTGCTTGGCATGTTATATCTCATCTTAACATATAATCGGAGGTCACAGGACAAGTGACTTCGTTTCTGTGACTCAGTTCCCCATCGGTACAATGAGCTTAATAATAATACCTGCCTCAAAGGGTAGCTGCGATTACATAGCGAATATACCTTCAGTGACTAGAACGATTCCTGGATCTCAGTAAATTCAATACAAGGAGTTGTTACTATTGTTTCATTGTTGTTATTTGCAAGAGTCAGTCATAGAGTCAGAGCAAAATTAATTCAAATTCTAGACTGCCAATTACTGGCTGGGGTGATAGTAGGATCAATTGGCAGGTAATTCAGCCATTTTAAACCTCTGTAAAACAGGGACAGTGACAGGTTCTTCCTAAAGCTTGGAAGAATAGATGTGACCATGTATGGTAAGTTTAGCTATTTATGAAAATAATAAAAATATGATCACATTCTTCATCACATTCAAAGAAGAAAACATGTCTATCGAAGTAAAGTGAAATTTGTGTTTTCCAACCTTTTAAATTCTACCCAAATCTGTTGTCCTTTCCATCAACCCATCCAATCTCTTATTGCTCACATCATATATGGGGCTTTTTAAAGCTGTGATGAAAAGGCCTAAAATAAATAAATGATATACCAGGAATGGGTACAACTATTTCTTCGCAAACGGAAGGTAAAAACCCAGCTGTCCCGTAAGGACTAGACAAGTGGCAACGTCCTCTTCCTCCTGTGCCTTTCCAGAAAGGTGGCATTTCCAACTCCCCAGCAGATGGGAAAGAAAACGCAAGGACAGCTTGTTAGAAAAAAACCCAGACTGGGAAGTCCATCGGCTCTCTTTTTTTCCTCCCTTTCCTCATTAACTCTCTAATCCTTATTCCATTGTATAACTTAACAACTATTTCTAAAAGCAAAGACCGTAGCTAGTTCTCACGATCACTCTTTGGAGGCTTATGTAGTTCTTGAGGCATGAGCCAAGAGGTGTTCCCTAAATGAGAAGCCAGCAGGAAACTTCCACCCACTCTGCAGGCAGGCGAGCCTCACATTTCAGTGGATCTCAACGAACTTGACACAACCGGCCTTTTGTTTTAGTATTTAATGCTGCAGGTAGAGAAGATATTGCACTTCTGTAAGTTCTACAGGTCGGACAACCTCATTCAGTCAGAAACATATCACCAAAGATTTATTTTTCTTAAAGGATGAAAGAGGAAATATGGTTATACACAGAAGGAAAAAAAATGTGTTTTACTTGGTTTTTACACAGATCAAATATTAGCTACCTAAATCAGCCCTAGAGAGGCGTGCGCTAAATCTATGTTGTTTCTTTCCCTCACGTAGAGATTAAGCCTGTGGTGTTCCCATGGAGATATCTGGTACTGTTCACTTTTTTAAAATTTCTAATTAATGATTCATGCCATCTCCTAATTACAAAGAGTGGCAGATTCAATAACAGGGAACATAGAAACTTTGAATTCCTTAGATTTTCATTTCAGTCTGTTACAAATTTGTGAGGCTAATATGCTATTGTACCTGATGTTTTCCTCACCTATAACAGGTGACAATGTTCTAAATAAAGAGGGGGACTTCTGGACAGGAAAGCTTTAGGCCCTATTTGCGTGCCTGGACCAGCCCACAGAGGTAATTTGGATGGCAAATGTATGTTTTAAAGGCTGGCATTATCGTGCCACTGTTTAAGAATTATTAAGAAGCCGTGATTTGGGTGTTGAGTTCCTCTGCAGAGCCTGAACTTCTGGCAGCATTCGAATGGAATGCCTGTGCAGCAGAAGCCCACTGGGGGGCAATTGCTTCCTGGGATGGGAGGTATGCTCCCCAATCTACCAGGGGTTCAACAATGCTCTCTTGTTTTACCCATTCCACTGTGCTTAGGAGAATTCTGTAAGCCTTTGATTTTTATGACCCCCCCTACCTCCAATGATCAAAAGCCAAAACCTTTCCCCATCAAGTCAGCTAAAATGGAACCACACCAAGATGATCCCGCCAGTCACACTGTTACTGCTGCAGGGGATACACGGACCAACATGATCATCTCTGTTCTCACAGAGGATATAACTGAAAACGGTGATCGTATGTACTACAAAGATAACATAATTAGTGCTATAAATCACAACTTAGAAAGACATAAGATAGTTTTGATCATACGGGCATAGGAGGTGCAAAAGGAAAAGTAGAAAAACCCATAATAAAAATCATCAAAGGATGTTTCCAGGTCAGCTCCACTCAGTGGAAGTAGGATATCAGCCACAAATGTAATTTAAAAAATTCTAGTAGCCACAATAACAAAAGAGAATAATACTTGAAGTTCATTGTAACAATATGTATTTTAGAATCTAAAATATTATCATTTTAACTGGTACTCAACATTAAGGAGATATTGCAGTTCTTTTTTTTCATACCGAGTCTTTGAAATGAAGTGTATGCCCGTTTATGGCAATTCTCAGTTCAGACTAGCCACATAACCAGTGCTCAGGTCGAACACGAACATGATACAGAAGAACATTTTCATCATTGCAGAAAGTTCTACTGACAGTGCAGTTCTAGAGCACATTTCAAGGGGAGAAAACCATGGAAACGCAGGCATACAAGATATACAGGGTGTCCGTAAAGTCATGGTACACTTTTGACCATGTGACCGGTCACTTTCTGTAATGCCCAAGTCACTTTCTGTAAATGCTGTATGTCCATTTCAATTTGATGATGGGTCAGATGTGCACAAGGAATAGACAGAGGTAAACAGTTTTGTTTGGCTGCAAAAATAACAGAAAGGTATTCAAACTTGCTTAAACAGTGCATAATATTGATGTTGAAAAATAAACATATAAGTAAACCACCAAAATTTATAAATTCCTGAGGAAATCTTCTGACCCACTGTGTTATATGGACCTTTATGTGTGAAATTATTGGATCACAGAAATGAACAGCCCAGCACAAGTTCTAACTCCTGGTGCAGCAGGTGTAGGTGTGAGAGTCATGAATTCAGGACTCAGTCTTGCTCTGCTCTGCTTTGCTTCATGAACACAGTTATCGGGCATGTTGGCTCTTTGCTGGCAAGATGGTGACTGGGGGTTCTAGGATTTCTTCAAATCATAGCAGACTCAAACCTTTTACTTCAAGCAGTTCTGTCAAATTAAGTATTTCAATCCATAGGCTCTGATTAGCCATGTTTAGGTCATCTACTCATTCACAAATTAATTACTATGGCCAAGGGAGTGAGATCTTTCTATTGACAAAGCCTAATGCTTACACTTAACTCCTCCATTCCAGGGTGTGGTCAAGCTATCAGATCACAGGTAGGTTGACTGAGAGTCATTATCCAAAGGAAAAATGAGGTGCCGCTACCCTAAGGCTACTCTATCAAAAATGGGTAAGCACAATGAAATAAGGTTCATGAGATTAAATGTGAGGAATTTTTCATACTGTGCCATAGGTTTCAGAGGAATAAATTTTGTTAATATCTATATGTGCTTCCCTGAACACCTGGAGCCTCTCAAAAGGGTGCATGTTGAAAATCCTCTGGTAGTTACTAATCCAGAGCATATAACTCACACATTAAACAGATACCAGCACACAAATTCTTCAGAGAAATATAAAACTAAAAAATCTGCAATATGATTGGTTGTAAAGTAGAGGAAAATCAATCTATCAATAGGTTGGCTACTCTAACATTGCAATTTGTCCTAATGTTTGGACTGATTAGTTAAAATATTTTCTGTTTTACTAATACAGTTAATGTGATCACCTCTTATCAAACTCTAAGAACTATTTCAAGGTAATTTTCTAATTGCTTTTAATTTTTTTCCCATTAACTTTATTCTTGTGTGTTTAATTTTAATTTTAGCTCAATGTGTATTCTACTGTTAAATAAAATATTCATAATCGGCCTTGGTCAGTTGGCTCAGTGGTAGAGCATCAGCCTGGCGTGTGGATGTCCCAGGTTCAATTCTCGGTCAGGGCACACAGAAGAAGCAACCGTTTGCTTCTCCACCCCTTTTCCTCTCCTCTCCTCTCCTCTCCTCTCCTCCCCTCTCCTCCCCCCTCTCTCTCTCTCTCGTCCCCTCCCGCAGCCATGCTCAACTGGAGCAAGCTGCCCCCCAGGTGCTGAGGATGGTTGCACGGCCTCCGTGTCAGGTGCTAAAATAGCTCTGTTGCAAAGCAATGCAACAACACCCCAGAAGGGCAGAGCATCACCCGATAAGGGACTTGCCAGGTGGATTTGGTTGGGGTGAATGCAAGAGTCTGTCTCTCTGCCTCCCCATTTCTCACTTAAAAAAAAGAAATCCATAATCACTTATATTTATTAAAATGTTTAAGATGTAAAAATAAAAGTGTAAAGATAAAGGTTTAAGTGGATAAAGTATCATGCATAGATATTTTGTGTGATATCTACTCCTAGGTCTTATGACTTTTGGTTCATCTAGCCATACATAGCTTATTACTTTCTTAGTAATTTCCAATGAGATTCTCAGTGTTCACTTGCTATCAGAGTTATTTTATTTTTGAAGAGTTCATACTATTTGTTAATACTGTGCTATTTAGTCAGTTATACTTACATATTCAGCTTCAAATTAAATATTCAAATTCTTCTATTTGGTTAACTCTTAACAGCTTTTAAAATAAGTATCCAAATGGTATATGATAATATAAAATTACTCTAAATTTCATAACTTATAAAGTGGTATACTGCCCTAAAACCATTATCTATGATATAAAATTAGATTTAAAAAATAGTATCATAAATTTATACTGTATTCTAAATGGCAGTTTTCAAAAATAACTGTCATGGTATCATTTCTGTGTTTTAATATTTTGTAAATACCAACTGTTAATTTCCTGAAAACATAATATAAAGCATAAAGTTGCGCAGAAAGAGACTAGGTCTCCAAAATTGCAATTACTTAGGAAATTCAGAGTTTAAAAACTGCTGTGCTAGGTCTTGATTTAATTCTTATTTAATAGAAAGGGAAGTACCCAACAAGCTGCTCTACATATTTTTATAGGCAAACAGAACTTAAATTTCCAAATAATTTTAAAATTATATTTTTATTTTATTATCCCTAGGTATCCAAATAGTCTCTTGAGTTTCTTATTTCAAAGAAATACTGAGGCAATTTTGCAGAAGAATCAATGAAAACAATATTTCAGCTGAAACGATCAAGAAAATTAAGGACTCTATATTATTATTGAATGAATTCCTTTTAAGCTTTACTGTTAACAAAGTACTGTGGAATAACAGACATTTTACTTTCAATAATGCGACTATAAAATTAAGAATCCATTATGTGTATTTTAGTCACTCAATAGATAACTATGGGATGAATAAATGTGCACATAGCAATGGTTATCTTTTTGTTTAGCTTTCTTATTTGTTATTGTTGCTGCTGTTACTATTCTATTCTAATGTAGCATATTGTGCCAAGGTAGAATAGTTCCAAATAAAGACAAGTCAAAGTAAGAGGTTAATTCTCATTCAATCAATAGTACTGAATGCCAACATTTCCTGCTCATAGTAAAAGGTAATATTTGAAATTGTCTGTGTTCTGAATACCTGTCTAAAGTTTTGACAAGTTCTAAAAATGCAGGTTAGCTTTCAAACTTTATAGTGCATGATTTTACCTTAGATCTAAAAATTCAAATTCTCACACTCTGATTCTAATTCCTTAGGACTAAACCTCTAAGTACTAAGAATCTGTATTTTAAACAAATAACCCAGGCAACTTTTTAGGTGGCAATTCTTAGACCATATAACAAAGATAGTACCTATCCACCTAATCATATAATAATCTTTAGCCAATATTCATTTTGCATCCTACCTCTATCCCCACCCCCTACAGCTATGTTCATTAAATTACATGTAATGAAAGGCACTTAGCTTTAATCAATGGCAGTGAGGTAAAAATTGACTATATATTACATATATTTCTTAAAACAACTATCAAATACTGTATTAAACTAACTTTACTGAAAATAGTTTAACATATTTGGAATACCTATTACTTCTTGAATGTCCAAAAGAAAATCGAATGTTCCCTCCCTCCCTCCCTTCCTTCCTTTTTTCCTTCCTTCTTTCCTTTTGGTCTTTTCCCCCTAACTCTTTCATTTGATGTTTTACTGAGGTTCCATTACTTAGGCATGTTTCTGAAATCACTGGCTATTGGTGACTAACTCAGTCCCTAGCATCTTACTCTTTCTAGACATTGGGGTAAGGATCAAAGACCCAACCCATGTATGGTTACTCCAACAACCAGCCCCATCATCCAAGAGTCACCTTTTTTATCTAAATTCAGGCAGAGTTGAAAAGAGCTTATTGTGAATAACAAGATGTTCTTCTCCTATCACTCGAGCAACTACAAAAGTTTGAGAGGCTATGGGCCAGAAACTGGAGACGAAGACCAAATATATATTTATTATATCACAATGTATCACATCTCCCATAGCACTGTTGACTACTTTTCGATTAGACTTCTTTTTCTAACTAATGATTTTACAAATACATGAATGGATGGAAAGTAGTACACCTAACAAAAGTTGTTGTTTTGATCATTATTTCCTTTCTCAAAGTTTTTCTCTCTTTTTCTCACTAGTATCTTTCCTTCATCCTAAAGCAACTAAGGCCCTTACCCTGCATCTTGACACCTCAATAGTATGTAGGGTAACTGAGCTCCTGAACCGGTGTTCCATTGACTCGTGTCCTTAAAACCACAACAGCTGCTTTTCAGATTCACCCTCCCCTTGCGAAGTAAAGAACACATTATTTTTTCTTTCCTGTCACTTCTGTAAAATGGAGTCAACTAAAACTCATGCCTTACTTGCATGCAATGAGGTCGATTACATATTATATTTACAGTTAGGAGTGATCAAGATAAGAAAGCTGGTAAATACCAGAGAACCAGAAAATTGAGGTTTCAGGAAACAAACTTTTCACAGCTTTTTCTTTCTTTTTTTTTTTTTTACTTTTTTTTTAATTTCTTTTTTATTTTATTCATTTTAGAGAGGAGACACAGAGTGAGAGAGAGAGAGAGAGAAAGAGAGAGAGAAAGGGGGGAGGAGCTGGAAGCATCAACTCCCATATGTGCCTTGACCAGACCAGTGCAGGGTTTTGAACTGGCAACCTCAGTGTTCCCAGGTCGTCGATTTATCCACTGCGCCACCACAGGTCAGGCCTTTTCACAGCTTTTTCTAGAACAATTGACTCTCTTGGGGCCAGAACGATTAGGGTGGTTTAGTCTCTTGGGAGGCAGGCGCCTTTTAGTTCAGGCCTCAACGAAGATGACATCATAAAGCAGATCTGCGCTCACTAAATTGGTAGAGCAATTTATAGTAATATTTAGATATTTTTGAGCAAAAAGCCAATATGATGATCATTTTTAAGTTTCCACTAAAATAGTAAAAAACACCCCTTCCCCAAGTTTTTTCTTAATCTCTTATGTGCTAAAACCCTGGATACTTGAATTTCTGTATTTAACTGCAGAATAGCACATCATACTGAAACATCTTGCATTTTCAGCACTTCTTCCTTTGAATACTGGTCAACACAGGTACTTTCAAATGCTAAATCGTCTCTAAATATATAAATTCTCAGGAAAATAGAAATATCCTGGTCATACAAATATCCTTTTTTCCCCTTGATACTGATTGTACTAAGATAACAAACATAAGGCAAACAAATCGATAAAATTAAAAGTATATACTATTAAAAACTAATAATTTACTTCAAAGGCATCACGCTAGTGTAAGTAATCAAGAATTTAGGCAAATGTTTCCTCTGTTTAGCCGTAAGCACTCACTTTGCTGTGGGAGGTCACATGCTTTGAAATGACAATCCAAGTCAGACTGAGTATTTTGCCCCTGGAGTCTTCACTCAGAGTATTTTCCAGCGGTGTCAAAAGCAGATAAATGCATCTAATTACTAGATTGCACAGCCCAATGTATGTTTATCTGCCTATGCAAACAACCCACCAAATGTACAATTTTCTCCTCTTAAAAGACATAGTGATTTAAATGCAAAAGATATGTTCATTAGTATTATCATTGAGATTTTCTCCCTCCTCCCCCACCCCAGGTCACGTTAGGATGCTTGGAATGATCACTTTGCTGTCAGCAATAATGCAGCTCACAATGGAAATCCCCGATGAAAAGGTCTCCAGGATCTCAATAAAATGGCATGTTCCCTAGTCAGACCGAGGCAAGAGTGGCGTGGGCTTCCGCAGAATAATAATTTGGTAGGTACAAACTGCTTCCAACAAGAATAGAAAAAGGGAAAGTCCGGGCTATAATACTTTAAGAAAAGAGTCTATAAAATATTAAGAAGAACAAAATTTGAAAATGAAGGGAATAAATAGAACATGCTCTTCCAAATCACTGTGCAGCTTCTTTTGAAGCAGTCAGTGCGCTATGAAAATCTGAAGTTGAGGGGTTTTAATCTTCCCAGAAGTGGTGGGGACTCACCAGCAGTAGGGAGTTCTATTAGCATCTTCTGCAGTAATTGTTATTTTAATTGGCTGAAACAAACTATCATGCCCCAGGCCAGTGATAAATTTGGAAAGGTAGGCAGCTTTTTTCCCTTTTGGAAAGAGACCCATTAAAAAAGTTTATACTTTGAATTAAAAAAAAAAAAAAAGAAGACCATAGTTACTCATTTCAAATCAATGCAAATTCATCTGGAAACTCTTCTTCCTGCGCTCTCACTATTGTACTGTCACATGTCAGAGTCATAGTTTACTTTGAAACCAAAATGTTTCATGTGGGGAGCTGTTTCCTAACTAGAAATTGTTAAAGAGAAGACCACAGGCTCAAGATGGAGTCACTTGTGCTAAAGGTACGACAATCAACCCAGACTTAATGCATCAGCGATTTGCAGTTTCAACATTTTCCAGGAATGGAATCTTTATATGCCATTCTGGAATTCTGTAATCAGTATCAATGAGTCATCTATCACGTAAGCGCTCTCTATCCCCCAAAGGAAGCTGAGACAATCTGCTCATAAAACAGCCCGTCTCCTGCCACTTGGTTCATGAATTGTTCAATAAAGCCAATTAGATCTTTAAAGTGTACTCAGTTGAATTTTTACTCTTTAGAAAAATATATCCAAAATTACTTAACAACTTCTACCTCTGCCTTTCTACTTCTTTTCCAGAGCCTTGGGAACCATAAAGCCTTGCTATTTTGTTATTAATTCTAATTAATTAATAGGCTAAGTATTTATGAACTTCTGGGGAATATATGTTCTTTAAAAGTACAATAATTTCATTCCCGATTGTTGGGCAGATAAAATATATTATGCTCACTTTGTTAAAGATGGCGCTGCCCATATGGAAGTTCGTTGATATTAATGTGTGTTTGGGAACAGGCTGTGGGCAGGCTGGGTCGTTATAGCCTAAGGCTTGGTTTTAAGAGTAAGCTCTTCCCCACACCCTTGACTGATTGGATGATGTGGGGTGGTGCGCTCTCCTGAGGAATCCCATTATGCCTCAGATGAGTGGCTTTGTATCAGAGATTTTCTTGTTTGTATAATTGAATTAAAGGTTTTGAATCTATGCTATAAATTGGGGCAGGCTGGGAGCTTGCGCTCTGGGTTCCTGAGGTTAGTATTAGAAAGGAGAGTGGATTAAAGCCACGTGGAGGAGAGGAGGCAGCCAAGATGGTGAAATGCTGAGGAAGAAGCCAGTTTGTGCAGAGTTTATGTAGAGAGGAGATGGGGAAAATTGGTGAATAAGTCTGGTGAGCTAGAAACCTTTGATTCTAGGAAACTCGGATAAGTCAGTAGCTTTGTTAGCACTGAATGTGTTGGTTTTGGAGCCCAGTGTGTGTTTTTGCTTGCCTGCCAGATGCAAGCTAGAATTAAAGCTGATGGCTCACCAGTTCTTGGCTCCTGTGTTTCATTACTGACTGTTTGTAAAGCCAGTAGCCGAGGCTACCATCACAGCAGCCTGACCCAAGCAGGTTCACATTAGATTCGAACAGATGGCAATGAAACACCGGAGCCAAGAACTGATGAGCCATCAGCTTTAATTCTAGCTTGCACCCGGCGGGCAAGCAAAAACACACACTGGGCTCCAAAACCCACTCATTCAGTGCTCACAAAGCTACTGACTTATCCGAGTTTCCTAGAATCAAAAGTTTCTAGCTCACCAGACTTATTCACCTCTGTTTCCCATCTCCTCCTGCACAAACTCTTAACAAACTGGCTTCTTCCTCAGCACTCCACCATCTTGGCTGCTTCTCCTCTCCACATGGCCTTAATCTGCTCTCCTCTCTAATACTAACCTCAGGAACCCAGGAACCGAGAGAGAGAGAGATCAAGCTCCCGGACTGCCCCAGTTTATAGCATAGATAATCCAAACCCTTAATCCAATTATACATACAAGAAAGTCTCTGATACAAAGCCACCCATCTGAGGCATAATGGGATTCCTCCTTATATCACCACCCTACATTATCCAATCAGTCAAGGGTGTGGGGAAGAGCTTACTCTTAAACTAAGCCTCAGGCTATAATGACCTGGCCTGCCCACAGCCTGTTCCAGAACACACATTAATATCAATGAACTTCCATGTGGGCAGCGCCATCTTTAACAAAGTGAGCATAATATATTTTATCTGCCCAACAATCCACCCTTATGCTCACTTTACTACCCACAATCTACACCACCGGCATTCCTGTGAAATTAAGTACATTACACAAATTACAGCAATAGCACAAATCATACAGTTTCAACAATTACAAAGATACATTTCACCAGTCTCTGAGCACTTTGCCAAAAGCGCAAAATGTCCTCGGCCTTTTCTCTAGCCATGGGAAAAGCTTCCCGGGACAGGACGGCCTCCAGCAAAGCCACCCCCACCCCCATCAGGGTATTTCACATTGTCCAAAATCCATAAGTCCATTCAACACAGGAGCTTGTGCCCATCCGGTCATAGTCCAGGAAATCAGTCCATACACATGGGGTGTTAGCCTCCCCCCTCATCTCTGCCATCCTGGCAGCTCGTACACAGTCCCAAAAAGGAGCACGTGGCCATGGCAGTCAGCATTTCCATCTCTGCTCTGGGGAGCATGATGGCATCCACCCCTATGTCCCCAAATCGCAGACCTACCAGCAGCGTAGCTACTCCTTGCTGCTGGGCTCTCACCTTCTGGAGACTGCAGATTGCAACTCCAGCCAGATTGTCCTTATCCTCTGTTGGGCAGATAAAATATATTATGCTCACTTTGTTAAAGATGGAGCTGCCCACATGGAAGTTTGTTGATATTAATGTGTGTTCTGGAACAGGCTGTGGGCAGGCCGGGTCGTCATAGCCTAAGGCTTAGTTTAAGAGTAAGCTCTTCTCCACACCCTTGACTGATTGGATGATGTAGGGTGGTGATGTAGGGAGGTTCCTTGTTTGTATAATTGGATTAAAGGTTTTGAGTCTGCTATAAAGTGGAAGAGAACAGTAGCTTGATCTCTCTCTCTTGGTTCCTGAGTTCCTGAGGTTAGTATTAGAGAGCAGAGCAGATTAAGGCCATGTGGAGGAGAAGTAGCCAAGATGGCAGAGTGCTGAGGAAGAAGCCAGTTTGTTAAGAGTTTGTGCAGGAGGAGATGGGAAACAGAGGTGAATAAGTCTGGTGAGCTAGAAACCTTTGATTCTAGGAAACTCGGATAAGTCAGTAGCTTTGTGAGCACTGAATGTGTGGGTTTTGGAGCCCAGTGTGTATTTTTGCTTGCCTGCCGGGTGCAAGCTAGAATTAAAGCTGATGGCTCACCAGTTTTTGGCTCCAGTGTTTTATTGCCATCTGTCCGAATCCAATGCGAACCTGCGTGGGTCAGGCGGCTGTGATCCCGGCCCTGGCTACTGGCTTTACATTTGGCGTAGTCTTTGGCAGGATTCGATACAGTTCGGCATGGAGCCACCACCACCTTTGAGTGGTGGAGTAGAGGACTGGTTGCTGTTTTGGTTTCCCATAGCTGTTTTTTGGGGGACTATAGGCTGGCTGACTTTTACAGCCATGCGTGAGGAAACCGAGAGCTCTATGGAAGAGGCTGCCCAGGACCTGCAGGCTGAGCAGCGGAACGAGCTGGAGGAAACGTGGGAGAAACAGATGCAGACCCTGGAGCTGGAGGAGGAGGCTGACCAGGTTTGCGAGATTCACCTGGAAATGGAGAAGACGCTGGAGAAGGAATCACAGGTTCGTGAGTTGAAGATTGCCCTGGATGTTATGGAGAGCCAGCAGCGGCATGAGGCCGGGCCTGAGGCCGGGGCCGGAGCTGAGGCCAGGACCGGGGCTGAGGCCTGGGATGGAGCTGCAAGGCCTGCTGAACAGAAGGCAGCGGTGGCCCGGAGATCAAGCCCAGCAACAGGAGCTGATGTTTTCAGTTCCTTTTTGGAGGATGAGGAGAATCAAGCTGGAGTTGCAATCCGCAGTCTCCAGAAGGTGAGAGCCCACCAGCAAGGAGCTTCTACTACAACGCTGGTAGGTCTGCGATTTTGGGACGTAGGGGTGGATGCCATCATGCTCCCCAGAGCAGAGATGGAAATTCTGAGTGCCATGGCCACGTGCTCCTTTTTGGGACAGTGTGAGACTTGCCATGATGGCAGGAATGAGGGGGGAGGCTAAAGCCCTATGTGTGTGGACTGATTTCCTGGACTATGACCCGATGGGCACAAGCTCCTTTGTTGAATGGACTTATGGATTTTGGACAATGTGAAATACCCTGATGGGGGTGGGGGTGGCTTTGCTGGAGGCCCTCCTGCCCCGGTGGTGGTGCTTTTCCCATGGCTAGAAAGAAGGCTGAGGACATTTTGCGCTTTTGGCAAAGTGCTCAGAGACTGGTGAAATGTATCTTTGTAATTGTTGAAATTGTATGATTTGTGCTATTGCTGTAATTTGTGTAATGTACTTAATTTCCTTGTATAAGAACGCCAGTGGTGTAGGTTGTGGGTAGTAAAGTGAGCATAAGGGTGGATTGTTGGGCAGATAAAATATATTATGCTCACTTTGTTAAAGATGGAGCTGCCCACATGGAAGTTTGTTGATATTAATGTGTGTTCTGGAACAGGCTGTGGGCAGGCCGGGTCGTCATAGCCTAAGGCTTAGTTTAAGAGTAAGCTCTTCTCCACACCCTTGACTGATTGGATGATGTAGGGTGGTGATGTAGGGAGGTTCCTTGTTTGTATAATTGGATTAAAGGTTTTGAGTCTGCTATAAAGTGGAAGAGAACAGTAGCTTGATCTCTCTCTCTTGGTTCCTGAGTTCCTGAGGTTAGTATTAGAGAGCAGAGCAGATTAAGGCCATGTGGAGGAGAAGTAGCCAAGATGGCAGAGTGCTGAGGAAGAAGCCAGTTTGTTAAGAGTTTGTGCAGGAGGAGATGGGAAACAGAGGTGAATAAGTCTGGTGAGCTAGAAACCTTTGATTCTAGGAAACTCGGATAAGTCAGTAGCTTTGTGAGCACTGAATGTGTGGGTTTTGGAGCCCAGTGTGTATTTTTGCTTGCCTGCCGGGTGCAAGCTAGAATTAAAGCTGATGGCTCACCAGTTTTTGGCTCCAGTGTTTTATTGCCATCTGTCCGAATCCAATGCGAACCTGCGTGGGTCAGGCGGCTGTGATCCCGGCCCTGGCTACTGGCTTTACATCCTCCAAAGAGGAACTGGAAACACCGGATCCTGCTGCTGGGCTTGATCTCCGGGCCACCGCTGCCTTCTGCTCAGCAGGCCTTGCAGCTCCAACCCCGGCCTCAGCTCCGGCCCCGGCCTCAGGCCCGGCCTCATGCCGCTGCTGGCTCTCCACAACATCCAGGGCAATCTCCAGCTCACGAACCTGTGATTCCTTCTCCAGCGTCTGCTCCATTTCCAGGTGAATCTCACGAACCTGGTCAGCCTCCTCCTCCAGCGCTTCCTCCAGCTCCAGGTTCAGCATCTGTTTCTCCCACGTTTCCTCCAGCTCCTTCCACTGCTCGGTTTGCAGGTCCCGGGCAGCCTCTTCCATAGAGCTCTTAGTTTCCTCACACATGGCTGTAAAAGTCAGCCAGCCTACAGTCCCCCAATAAACAGCTATGGGAAACCAGAACAGCAACCAGTCCTCTACTCCACCGCTCAAAGGTGGTGGTGGCTCAATGCAGATCTGTATCGAATCCTGCCATAGACTACGCCAAATGTAAAGCCAGTAGCCGGGGCCGGGATCACAGCCACCTGACCCACGCAGGTTCACATTAGATTCGAACAGATGGCAATGAAACACCGGAGCCAAGAACTGATGAGCCATCAGCTTTAATTCTAGCTTGCACCCGGCGGGCAAGCAAAAACACACACTGGGCTCCAAAACCCACTCATTCAGTGCTCACAAAGCTACTGACTTATCCGAGTTTCCTAGAATCAAAGGTTTCTAGCTCACCAGACTTATTCACCTCTGTTTCCCATCTCCTCCTGCACAAACTCTTAACAAACTGGCTTCTTCCTCAGCACTCCACCATCTTGGCTGCTTCTCCTCTCCACATGGCCTTAATCTGCTCTCCTCTCTAATACTAACCTCAGGAACCCAGGAACCGAGAGAGAGAGAGATCAAGCTCCCGGACTGCCCCAGTTTATAGCATAGATAATCCAAACCCTTAATCCAATTATACATACAAGAAAGTCTCTGATACAAAGCCACCCATCTGAGGCATAATGGGATTCCTCCTTATATCACCACCCTACATTATCCAATCAGTCAAGGGTGTGGGGAAGAGCTTACTCTTAAACTAAGCCTCAGGCTATAATGACCTGGCCTGCCCACAGCCTGTTCCAGAACACACATTAATATCAATGAACTTCCATGTGGGCAGCGCCATCTTTAACAAAGTGAGCATAATATATTTTATCTGCCCAACACTGTTCGAATCTAATGCGAACCTGCACTGGCCAGGCTGCTGTGATGGTGGCCCTGGCTACTGGCTTTACACCGATACATTCAACTGTGTACTGTCCAAGTATAAAAGAGTGCACTGATAATACAGGTTTTCAGAGGTAAAAATGCTGTTCTTCTCATGTCTAAACTTAAAGTCATGAGATGCATCTAAAATCTTATGAACTGGTAGAAACAATAGAAGCACTGTTTTAAAAGTCTAATTATTTTATCTGGGTACTGGCTGAGTTTCAGTTTGTGGGTGTAGAGATGGACACCCCTTAGGAATACAACGAGTCAGCTCAGAAACAAGAAGGCATGGCAGCTTGCGCAGGTGGGAGGTTACAGCGGGAATCCACAAAGGACAGGAAAAGCCTGGATTTGAAAGTAGTAACAACACAAATGACTAATGATGTACGCAGGTTAGAAAAAGAGATGCTGGATAAAAAACAAACAAACAAAAAAACTAAATGATACAAATGGTATAAAGCCATGAAGACAGAGAGGATGGCAAAATTGGAAAAGCAATGTTGAGGTGAAATATGATTAGCTCACACTGACATATGCTAAGTCAACAACAACATATCTGTTTACAACTTAGAGATCTACGCTTCTAGACATTCGTGAGAGAGCTTGGAAACCCACAGCAGAGAGAGGCAATGGTAGATTTATTCCTCGGTAGGCCCACAGGCGAAAGAGAACCCTGGCCTCTCAAAACAGATGAGGTAAATATTACAATGAAAACAAAGAATACATATATCAGTTCAGAAAATCATCTTTCATAAAGTCTGATAAATTATGGCAATAGATTCAATATTCAAGGAATATGATAATGTTGACGAATAGTTTTATGATCTCAGGTACCTTGTCTTGATGTTGTGAGGGGATCCTATAAAAAGCACAACCAGAGTTTCTCCGTACCTTCCAAGAAAATGGAAAGTGAAATTTCCTCAGAAAGAAACAAAACTTGGCCCGATCTTCACGAATCTTTTTCGTCAAATCTGCCTTCCTCTAAAGACTCATTTTGGAGCTTTCTTCATGCTACAACTTTCTGACAAAGCTGTGAGCTCATGACTTTGATGTTTCTTCTCCCACAACAACCCTTATAGTAGGCTGACCTTAGATGGTTCTACATCATCTTGAACCAGACACAAGTCCCACTCTTTACAAGACTTATAGACTGCTAACTCCCCGTGGAGACTGGCAGACCTAATGAGAAACATCCCAAAAGAGAGAGGGAAAAACCCAGCCAAACGATATAGGGTGGAATCTAAGAATCAGGCTCCTAGAGCAAGTACTATTAACCTGGTGTAGCTTTCCACTAAGTCTGAAAAGAAAACAAACAGAAAGCCATACCTTTGAGAGAGTCCTTGCTTGACCAAACTTCTGTCAGTTTCCTGAATCTTCTAGGTGCAGGTGGGCGCTTCCTTGTAAAATGTACTTTTAGCACAAACCCTGCTACGTCAGTTTAACCATAATCCCCCAACCTCCATATCTGGCCAGGTCCTCCCAGATGCTGTATACTCATTCTTGTTTGTCCAGCCAACCCTGGTAGGTCAGTTTAGAGAGAGCTCCCTCACCCCCAATACTTCCCCTTAGGGATTTTCTATCCTCGGCCCCTCACGCTACCCCTGGCCTAGGAACCCATGCTGTGTTTGGAGTCGAGCCCACCTCCGCTCCCTCACTGTCACATCCCATCGCAGTGGTTTCCTACCCTCCTGAACAAGTGGCATGAGTGTGTTTGCTCTTTGACATCTCCTGTCACATGGAGGCCACCTCCTTCGGGAAGATGACAGGATAAGAGTAACTGAAAATTCGTTAGAGTCACTTCACTCCAATCTCAAATCCTCCTTTCATTTTCACAAACTGAATGGCCCCCCTTTTCAAAAAAAAAAACAAAACCCCAAATCCCCCAAAAAACCAAAAATAAAAAAACCCCAGAATCTTCGTGTTTGTAGAAACCTAGTGGCTAGAGGCAGATGTATCGAATTGTTGTGGACAGACATACCATTACAACAACCTTCTTCAGAATAAATGATAAGTCACCCATAGAATTCCCCCAACGGGGGCAATGCGGAAGCCACCGCACTGGCTGCCACATGAAATCATTCCATCTAGAACATTGGTAACATTGTCCCAATTCTGAAAGTTAATTTTATTTTATTTTTTTACATTTTCGAGATAAGGAAAAACAAAACCAGTCTCCTCTGAAGGGAATTTGTAGAAGATCTTAAAAGAAATGGAGGCTGACGGACCCACCTGCGGTAAAGAACAGGTTTTCTGATGGCTGGCGCCAGGACGAGGACTTCCTGCAGACTGAGGTTTCTGAGAGTGCTTCAGTGTCCCTGTCGGCTCTTTTCTTATTGAACGTATCCTCACTTCTCAGCCCTTAATGACAGTGTTCGGAGGACCTAAAAAGGGGGGCAAAGGCAGTTTTTGAAAAGACTGCTGAGTTACAGCAAAGTCACCTTGTACTTGCTTCAGATGTTGTACACTCAGGAATATAAAACAGAAGCATCCTGTGAAATAGTCAACTTGTTCAAAATGTGGACAGGGTGGAGAGGCTGGGACACAACCATGCAGTTACAAAGGAGGAAAACATCCAGACTCTTGGTGTATAGAGGAAGCCCACTTGCTTTCAAGCACTGCTTTTACAAAGGATGCCGCTACCTTTTGTTTGAAAAAGAAATGGCAGGGCCTGACCAGGCAGTGGCGCAGTGGATAGAGCGTCTGACTGAGATGCAAAGGACCCAGTTTCGAGACCCCAAGGTCACCAGCTTGAGCGCGGGCTCATCTGGTTTGAGCAAAAGCTCACCAGCTTGAACCCAAGGTTGCTGGCTCCAGCAAGGGGTTACTCAGTCTGTTGAAGGCCCACAGTCAAGGCACGTGTGAGAAAGCAATCAATGAACAACTAAGGAACCACAATGAAGAGTTTGTTTCTAATCTCCCTCCATTCCTGTCTGTCTGTCCCTATCTGTCCCTCTCAGGGGTGAGAGGTGCCGGAAAGGGACCCCTGAGCAAGGTAATTGTTTCAGTGAGTGTCCATGGAGTGCCCACTGGGCACAGTCACAGGGTAGAGCAAGACTATAGGTTATAGACTATGCCTTTTCGGAGTTTCCAGTACAACTGTATGAAAGATAAAGAACAATCACACCATGTCATTAGAATGCAACGAGGTAAATGTGATGGAGAGAGATGATGTGCGTGATTAAAGTGGTGGCTATGGATTCCCTAAATTGGGGGAGGCGAGGAGGGAGGGTTGAGAAAGTCTTCCCAGGAAGAAGGACTTCCTGACAAAGAGCAGAAGGAAACAGTCGTGGTTAGTGACATTAGAACATAGAGACATGGTCATGGAAAAGCTCATTCAGGAAGAGGGAAGGACAAGAGCAGGACAGAGCTGAGACCGGGGAGGTGAGGGACAACCCTCCTCTTGACTTCCATGCCCCGTTTAAGAGAAGGAACTTGAACCTATAAACCCCACGATCAGAGTTTGAGCAACCTAAGGAATGCCTAGTTGAGTCTCATGTTCATTGGAGGCCTGTAGGAAGGCTTTTAAAGTATTTATTTTACCAACTAACTTTTAACTTATTAATACAAGTTTTTCTAAAGTTAATCTTAAAGTGGCTTCATCTATGTGTTTTTGGATCTACATCAAATGAATATATGTAACATATGTAATATTTTACAGACCAGCTTTTATTTTGTAAAGACTGAACAAAGAAACGAGTTTTTCTTTGGATTTGGCGAAGAGACAATGCTGAGAAGATGGCTGTTTGCAAATGGACCAGTTTGTGTCCACGCAGTGATATATATAGGCATCATATAAATATGCATACACATATGTATGCCCATGTATGCTTTTCTTTCTTTCTTCTTTCTTTCTTTCTTTGCCTTTCTTTTCTTTCTTTATGTCTTACTCTTCTACCTTTTGGAACTATACTGGCAAACCTAAATATATTTAGAAATACATAAGACTTTTGAAAAACGAGGTATTTTTACCTAATGAACAGACACAACGAGCAATTTAGTAAAATAGTGACAATTGCGTGTATCAACTGTTAAAATCTATATGCAGTTCTTAAACGAAGTCCTGTCCTTTAAGTATATTCAACTACTCAACTAGTTTGAAAAGTGGATTTGCATAATCATCTACATAAACTGGGGTTTTGAACTAGTTTTTTAGGAGAGACAGAGGGAGGAGAGTGCCATATTTGAAACGCATAAGCATGGTGCTAACTCTTCAGTCTTCAGACTCAGAAGGAGAACTTGTTACCACCCAGGTTTGTCTCCCGACCTGATAACTTCAGAGCCACAAACCAAGTGTTTTTGTTTTGTTTTTTGGTTTTCTACCTTAAACACCAGACAGAGAACTGTTAGAGATGAGATGCTTCAGACAGTAGGTAAAAGCAGGTCATGTCTTCGAGTTGCCACAGAAGAATTGCTGAGCCTCTAGGTAGGCTATGTTCCCATAAATCAACTGCAGACACTGGGTGTAAGCTACTCTGCCGTCAACCTGGGTTACACTGAGTTATACGAATTTCAAGGCCTGATCCGTGGTTGGAAACAGTTTAACACTGAATGAACTAGAACTGAAAAGAGTTCAGTTTGGGCGAAATAATATGTAGTTACACATCAGGTCTTAGAAAACCCTCTTGTGTAATACAGAAAAATTACACTGTATCCTTCCATACCTTTAAGTCATGATTATATTAGGTTAAAATTTAAATGCTATTACTAATCATTCTTTAAGTTATAGTAGTATATTATAGGATCTGAATGGGGGAAAAATCTCTGCTTCTCAGGCTAAAAACCCTTAATTTTAATGTATTTTTTATGGTTTCAGTCATCAGAAAAGCAAGCTTGCACCACTATACATATGGCATATTGGACTGCTCTTTAATTGGCCAGGGATAGGGGTTCTTGCTCCTCCCAATGAAATTCCCTGCTGTCCAAATGTGTGGTTTGCTCATCCACAGACAAAGATGAACTCAATTACATGTTAGAGGCCATGTTCAGTTCACCTGGGTATAATTTTTGGAGGACACTTATTTGAGGTGCTGATTATAATATTAGCATAATATAAGGGGGGGGGGATGACCCAAATCAGGTTGAACAAAAGCTCTCTCAGGAATTTGAATCCAGAGTACAAAGACTCAAAAGAAAACAGTTTCTTCCTTTTGGGATACTAGGAACCTGATGATTCTTCTCTTTTGTTTTTAAATCCCTAGATCCTAGGAGTTATCTTAGTTCTGTCTTTCTTGAAGCCTGCTTTTATTTTTCCATTATTCCATACACTGACCCATGTATTCTGAAACAAAAAACAAAACAAAACAACAAAGAAAAATAGTTGCCTTGAGTTAGCCATGGATAGTTCCTATTACTTATAGTAAAGAATTCTAATGGACACAAAGACTGATCAAGGTCACAGGAAATGAAATGAGGGCTAAAAGAACTGTATTATAAGACAAAAATTTGACTAGTATCACGGTTGCATAAAGACGAGTTTGTAGGAAGAAAGTAAAAGAAGGGATGAGATTTTCAGAGAAGATTTCAAAGGTCAGAGCCTGTCTAAGGAGAGGGGGGCAATATCAGAAGAGGGGTCAAGTTCAAGATGAGGCCAAGGGAAAACACATTCAAGATGAAGTCAAGGATTAGGAATAACCCTGCTTTACATATATTCCTCGGGAATGAAGAAGAAAAAGAGAAAAAAGATTGGGAAAGTTTGTCAATTTTTAAAATAAATGTTTATTGTGGTTTTGTGACATAATGGCGAAGAAGACAAGTTCTTGACTTTGGGAAATGTCCATTTTCCTGGAGGAGAGAAACAAATAGATAACAACAATATTCTCCAACAAATAAACAAAATACTTAAAAAATACAATACGGTCTGAAAAGGAAACAAGGGGCTAAGAAAGACTAATGACATGGGTGGAGGGGAGGGTTGCAAGAGAGTTGGAGGGGGCCCTGGCTGGTTGGCTCAGGGGTAGAATGTCAGCCCAGCATGTGAATGTCCGGGTTGGAATACTGGTTAGGGCACACAGGAGAAGCAACCAGATGGGCAGAGCATCGGCCCCAGATGGGGGTTGCTGGGTGGATCCCAGTCAGGGTGCATGTGGGAGTCTATCTCTCTATCTTATCTCCTCTTACTTGGAAGAGAAGGAAAAAAAAGGAAGAAAAGAGAGCTTGGAGGAAGGCTGTGATATTCCAGATAAGAATTCAATTACAGAAAAATGGTGGTGGTGGTGGTGGGGGGGGGGGGGGAATAGAGCATTTCAGGCAAAGGAAGAGACAATTAAAATGCCCTAAGGAGAAAAGACTGACTTGTTCTCAGAATTGATTGATGATGATTCTAGCAGAGGGAGCAAAGAAGAGTGTGGCATAAGCCAGTGCTGGGGACACCATGCCAGACCCAGTAGGATTCTTCTGCCTTAGAGAAGGGGTTCAAATTTGTTTCAGATTTATGGGTTATTGGGCAGATAAAATAATTATGCTCACTTTGTTAAAGATGGTGCTGCCCACGTGCAAGTCCGGGGGACAGGCTGTGGGCAGGCCGGGTCGTTATAGCCCAAGGCTTAGTATTAAGAGTAAGCTTTTCCCCATACCCTTGACTGATTGGATGATGTGGGGTGGTGCACTCTCCTGAGGAATCCTCCCATTGTGACTCAGATAAGTGACTTTGTATCAGAGACTTCCTTGTTTGTAGACTGGATTAAAGGTTTGGATTTCTACACTATAAAGTGGGGCAGACCGGGAGCTTGCTCTCTCTTGGTTCCTGAGATTAGTATTAGAGAGGAGAGCAGAGAAAGGAGAGCAGATAAAGGCCACATGGAGGACAGTAGAAGCAGCCAAGATGGCAGAGTGATGAGGAAGAAGCCAGTTTGTGCAGAGTTTGTGCAGAGAGAAGGATATGGGGAACAGAGGTGAATAAGGCTGGTGAGCTAGAAACCTTTGATTCTAGGAAACTCGGATAAGTCAGTAGCTTTGTTAGCACTGAATGTGTGGGTTTTGGAGCCCAGTGTGTGTTTTTACTTGCCTGCCGGGTGCAAGCTAGGATTAAAGCTGATGGCTCACCAGTTCTTGGCTCCATTGTTTAATTACCAACTGTCCGAATCAAATGCGAATCTGCATGGGCCAGGCGGCTGTGATGGTGACCCTGGCTACTGGCTTTACATGGGTAAACTATTTAAATTATAAAAATCAACTTAACGTCAATGGGTAGGGACAGTTAGTTTTGAATGATGAATTTGGTTTAGGTGATGAAGAAATTAGAGGACTCAAGAAGAGCCAGCCCATCATGGTATACATACGGGTCAATTTAAATACAAGCATGACAAAGGTTTTGTCTTTTTTAATTCAGGACATAATTTATATCTTCTGAAAATATTTACCACAGTGACAGCTACCTTCCATAATGATATTGTCCGGAATACATATTTCTACGTCTATTTCACTATTGTCTTTGTACTTCTTACCACATAATTTAGCACTTAATTACATGCTATCAGTACTATAGGTTTTCTGTAATATTTTGTTTCCCAATTATATTGAAAACATCTTGAGGGCAGAGCCTGTGCCATATATTTCTGTATGTTTCACATCTCCTAGCTTATATTTGATATGGATATGAATTAGTAACAATAATAAATGTGTATTAAATGCTTACTCTGTCCTAGGCACTGTACTAAGGAATTTACATGTATAATTCTATTTAATTCTCATTCTAAACCTATGAAGAAGGCCTAATTATTATTTTAAATATAAAAAACCCTAAATTTTCCATGATTGCATCCAATTTATAAGTAATAAACTGACTTACAAATTTTAAAGTTAAAAGATATTTGGCCAGATAGCTACTGGTCAAACTTTTTAAAAAAATACATGTCAAGGGCATTTTCAAAATATTATAACACTTCCTGGTTCAATTGGAAAGTCAACCACAAATCTGTTCAATTGTGAAAGAAGCTCACATATTTCTTCTATCTGCATTTGCTACTTATTCCTGACAATATGAACCACTAAAATGGAAGGGTTTATTTAATGCAGATCAGATGACATGGTTTCACTTACCCTCTATTTAATCTACTTAAGTCAAACCATGTTTCTCTCAAGGATATTTCAAAATGCTGAGAACAGATTCTACAATAGATGTGGCTGGTTTATTCTGTCTGAATTCTAAGCATTTCTAACGAGTAAATAGGTATGCAGAGACACCTATCAAATAATAATTATGACACAGATTATAAGTGTAGCCCAATTATCCCAACAGGAACAGATGTCGCAAAGTTTAAAAGAGAAAGAAGACAGTGAAGTGAAGGGGAAAAGATAACAAACACAATATTAGTGTGAATTAGAAGAAAACATAAAATCTGTCAAAGAAGATAGCTGTTGAGCTCACTCCAGGGGGACCCAAAAAAGGGAAAACAAAAGTAAAAATAATTTAGATCCTGCCCTGAAGCCTACAAATATAAAAACAATGGAGGAATTTTAATTGGGCAAAAACACTCTAAATGTTTGCTTAAACCTCTCCTGCTCCTTAAAACACAACTACAGTGTTGACACATTTGACATGTGCTCACAATCTATTTTCCTCACCTGAAGTTTAACTTTTGTAAACAGGCAATTCCAGTTTCTATTTTTGCTCACATTCTGAATGCAAATAAATATGTTCCATGCCCCCTTAGGAAGCGAGCATTGAAATAGGAAGCAGAAGGAGGTATGGAAACAAACATCAACACATGAATTCCTATGGAAAATCAGGTGGACCAGACAAGATGCTTGGTGATAGGAGTAGTGAAGGCCAGGGGGAAGAAAGAAAAAAGAGAAAGAACACCACCAACACACAGGTCCACTCCCCTCAGACCCTGATCATTTTCAAAACATCAAGTGCTTAAATGATTTGTCCAGTTCCTCCAAGAGCAAGTCATTTTCTGGCCATGTTTAATATCTTCACCTCCCATCCCATCTGCCCCCCCCCCTGCCTCATCCCGAATTTGTTAAAGGTTTTCTGGCTTACGGAAAGTTGTGACATTCAGAGATGTGAGGATCATAACAAGCTGATTAACAACTGTGTTGAAAAGCTAAATTTTGGCGATAGACCACATAAATCTCTCTTCTACGAGATGTGTGCTCTGCGGGCTGTAGGGATGATAGAATTTAGATTTGGGGTTTGGCTGAATTTCTTCACGAGCTCTGGAAAGCAGGACCACAAGGAGAATGCCGTTGGAGGCACTCATATTTTCTATATGAAGAGGCGGAAACTTGGCTTAGAAAAACTGCTGCTAATCATGACCGGCTATTTGGGTAAAGTAGGGAAAAGCGGCATAATAACATGGAAATAAGAATGCTTTTAAAATACTTAAGTTCAGTCTTCAGTGCGTCAAAAATTTAGCACATTAGTCATTTGTTACCTCATTTAGCACTCAAAATTCAATTTATCCTAAAGCACTCCAATAAATATAAAAGACCCTGGAAATATATAAAAATAGCATTTTGTAAACATCATATGGCTTCACAATTTGGGGCCAATTTACAATATTACTTTTTTCCTAATATGTGCTAAAAAACGTTTTCCTTATTTTTAACCTTTTACTTCTCTTTAGTCGTAGATTTTTCACCAGACAAGCATTTATTTTTTTTGTTTGTTTGTTTTGGGGACCACCTATCAGAATACCATGGGCTGGTAGTGTCAATAAGCATAATTAAAGAGATGGTGATTTAAGGTTTTCTTTTCTCCCCTGACTATTGCTCAGAAACCTGATCAGGGAACAAAGGCGTATCAGACATGCGGGCATTAGTCTAGAAGCTGCAATGTATGGAAACATTGTTCCAACTGAAGCCACAAAAGTAAAGCCCTTACACACCTTCTGAAAACCAGCCACTCCTTCCACCTATGGATCGAATTGCGGTTTTATCTCCGACCTTGCTGCTCTCCCTTGTCTGTGACCATCACTGAGTCTCAGTAGCTTACAATCAAGTCTGCAAACTGTTGTGCAAATAACACAGACGCTGGAACATGACCGTCTGGGTGTCACACTCTGCCTCTTGCTAGCTTTTTGACCTTTGGCAAACAACCTTCCCACACCTCATTTTTTCCATCTGGAAAATGGGAATATTCTAATGCATACCTCATATAAGGTTATTATGACAGTATTTGAAAAGGGTATAGGAATGAGACTGGGTGATTGATGGTAATGCTATGGAAGTGTTTAATAAATAAACATATGAAATTTAAAAGTACAGTGTCAGTAAATATCAATAGGCACCTCTACCAGCTCAAGTGATGTCACATATGATTGACAAAATACAGTGGTGTAAATACTACTGTGATAAGCAAAGCGAAGAACACTGAACTCGGGTCCCCTTTCTCCAGGAGCTAATGATGAAATGAGTTTTAGACTCAGTGTATTATTCTCGTTGACTCTCTGTGGCTTTGTAAATATTTGCTTGCTTGTTGAGATGTCTGAAGTTTTATGCACAGTGTGCTGGTTGGTTGAGGTTATTAGTTATAATATTCAAATATGCAATATTTAAATCTATGTAGATTCTGTTCCTACAGTAAAACCAGGTAGTAGAAACCACATTTTACATGAAAAGATACATCTTTCATAGATTCAATAGGGCACTAAAATTGTGAATATGTTAAACTTTGAAATGAAAGTAAAACATAATTTTATGTCGAAATGGATTGAAGTTAGCATTTTAAAAATGTAGTTATTATGATCCTATCAGAATGGTTTTCTCCAAAGTCCGTGTCTCCAAATTCAATAATTAGTATTATTTCTTCTTCTTCTTTGTGAATGAGTTTTTCCTTAATTATTTAAAATCCTTCGTCACTTGAATACCCATTTTAGAAGAATCACGTTGGCTACACATGGATATTGTCCTTTGGCATGCTCCAATTCTAACAAGAAATTAGGAGACTTGTTTTTGATGTCCAGGTGTGTTCCTACATAGATGAGTGAGCTGATTAACTGCTCTCATGTTTTAACCTCATGAGGTACGTAATTCATTACCGTCTCAAGACTTTTAATACTTTGATCTCTTTTTTATTCTTTCCCATATTTATAATAAAGACTCTTAATTTTAAATGAAAACCAAAGAATTATGTGTATGTTTAGTGTTAGTTTCCCTCAGTCTGTGTTAAATTAAATATTGACTTTGCAAGCTCTATATAATTTACTATTTACCATTCTCAATCCGTAGAATTTATTTAAAAATTGATAAGAATGCCTGGTGGTGAAATCCCACAGGTGTCAAATTAGATGGCCCAACCAAGCCAATTACAAAATTGACAAATCTATGGTTCCTTCAATAAAAAAAAGGCACAATTTGATTTTAAAAGGGACAGATTATTTTTTTAAAGGACACTGAGACATTTTCTCTGAAGGAATAATGCTCTTCAATTTTAGAAAACGACTTTTTTTTTCTTTTCATAAAATTGCTTTCTTGTGAGGCTTGTTAGCCTTTCTGTTCTTTCTGCCTTTTTTCCCAGGAGTTGATTTCTCTTTCTTCAGCACTTTAGAAAATGTTGGGAGAGAATTTCAAGTATTTAAAAAAAATATTTTTAGCAGATTTACCTTTTGTTCAAGGTGTCAGACAGTTCATGGGGGGCACCCTGAGCATTCTCACATCTTTTGTCAGCGGAACAGATTTTCATTCCTAAAGAACAATTGTTCACATTATAAAAATAAGTCTCCTATGTAGGTGCCCTCATTGATAGCTTCCAGAGAAAGGATAAAAAAAAAAACAAAAAAAAAAAACCCACGATCCTACAGACTGATTAATCTACTCTACCTCTCCTCACCCAATCTAAAGCTTTCAGTAAGGCGGTAGTGAAGACTTCTGCCAGGGAAAATGCTTTGTGATTTTCTAAACAGTGTTTGGGTTTCTACCACACAACTGTTTTCTAATATAAATTCCGTGAGCAGAAGCCATATAAAAACCGAACCAAAAGTCAAATGAAATATAGTTGTCTTGAGGGCAATGGGAAAAATATTTGCTACCTTTCTTTCATCTCCTTGGTTTTACTTTCGATCTTTTAAAAGTGTCAAACTGACCCAGGAAATGATGTGTTAGATTTAACGATAGATAGATGTTCCTTTTAAGATACCTTGCAAAGTTCTCTACTGGATCTAGTACGTATTTACATGTGATCTACAATATATTCTTTCAGAAAAATCCACAAACCGCTGATAATGCAATATCTACATCTTTCTCACTGTTCTTGCTCAAGGAATTGCTGAAGTACATTGGAAAGGTAAAGTCAGCATTTTCACTTAATTTTCTTCAGCAGTCTGACTACCCCTCAAATTTTGCCAACATTGCCCGGGTCGGGACTGTGATTTTACAACAGTAGACAGTGAGAGCGTCCAGCACTCCCATTGTGAGGAAGGGCATTTTGTCATTTATGCATCTTCACTATTGTTTTAGGTTCAGTATATTTGTTTGTTTTTATCATGAGTGCTCTGTCAGTTATGACTGGTTGTTAAGTTTCCCCCTCCCAGTTTATTTTGTTTCTTGGTGCTGTTACCCTCGGGTGCACAGTGAGGGATAGTTATACTAGTTGTAGTACTACACAATACTATAACAGCAATAAAGTCATCGCCATTATAAACGTGCATTTTCTCGCAGACTCACATGTGCCAAGCAAGTACCCTGGTAGGCAGCTGAGCTGTGGCTGCGCCATCATGGGGAAACTGACACTGGTCAAGCCCATGAATAAAGATCCCAGTGGTTTGAGTTTGAATCCTTAAGTACATTATCTATAATGACAACAAACTGAGCCAAATCACATGGTAGGTCTCCATCGAGCAACTGGTAAATGGAAGAATAATTAACTAATGGAAAAAGGAAGTTGTCAAAACAAGACATCATGGAGAAAGGGAGACTATAAGGAATCAGACTCAACTGGATTCAAATGAGGTAGAAAATGGACATTGTAAATAAGGGGGAAATACATGAACAAAACATCTATACAAATGTTTAGAAACCACCTTTGCTCCCTAACCAGGTGTAAGTTTCACCAGAGGGCTTCCTTCAGGGCATCAAATAATTGTGCAATAGCATTGTATTAGAAGCAGTGCATTTTAAAAGCTTCAAAAAGTAATGTTTATGATTTATCTGAATAGACCTCTACAGCCAGAATTGACTTTTTTTTTTGGGGGGGGGGAATGATATAAAAAACTTTACTTATATAGGCATGACATTTGTTTCCAGCTTTGTCGTGACCCAGGTGCAACAAGCACCACGGAGAACACAGTTTGTGATTTTCATTACGCTGCGCCAGGCGGGAAACAGCCTCCAACGCATTGTGTTTACCTTGTCTCTTCACCGAATCGTTTGCCCTGGGCTTGATTTAATCTCCTGTTGTTTTGGACAGTAACTTGCTGACAAGGCTTGTATCCCAGGCCCGGCTCTACCAGATAGCCTCAGTGTAGGCGGTTAGGGCACCCGGGGATGTGTAAATACAGTCGGTGCCACTCCCACAGCCACGGGGTCACCCAGCAAGGGGTTTCTCAGAACACGTCCTCATACTGCAGTGGCCCAGGACTGCACGGCGGAGGAGGGCGAGAGAGGTTGTGAGAAAGGGAGGCCAAGTCAGAAACAGGGAGAAGTGACATCTTTTAAGTGCTGTGCCATATCATTGAAGACATCGTAGTTTCAGACTCCTCTTGGACAGAAAAAAACTATCCATTTCTAATTTCCAGCTCAGTCCATACTCAACAATCAAGTTGGAATAGCAGAGCATGTGTTAGGTAGCATGCTTTTTACAGAAGAGACGGAGTGCTTTGCAATGAGGGGTCCCTGTACAAGTGTACTGACCAGGAAGTGACCACATCTGTGTTACATCTGTGCTAATGACACAGGTTAGTAACAACCTGTGGTGAGTCTTTGAACAATGCTGTCTAACATAAATGTCTCAACATTTTGTGTTAAAGCGATTAAGGGCATTGACTCCGGAATCAGACTCCCTCAGCTCTAGGACATCCTTTGTGCGTGTGCTCAGACTAGCAGTTAATTCCTATCCTTTAAGCTGGGTATAGTAATAGTACCCATTTTCAGATCGTATTTGGTGTTCGTGGTTTGCCGACAACATCATCACATGCAGCCCAGGACTGTATCAGGAGTAGAACAATGCACAAACCAGGTCCTTTCCCCTTATTGTCTATCCCTTGTCAGCAGGGTTGTCTTCAGATCAAAGTGGACAAGTGCCCTGAGTTCAGGAAGAAAGTTCTTAAACTTTTGTTTGAAAGTTTCCAAAGAGCAAAGGGTCTAAATATATCTGTCGCTTTCTTGATTAATTGAAAGATGGATACCAGAACATGCAGCACTACTATTAAGATTAATCACATTGAGTGAGTAATTGCATAAAAAAGCAAATACCAGTGAAACACACAGCCAGCCATCCCCAGACGTGCCTCGTTTTCATCAGAAAGAGAAATTCTTCCTAATCATTTGATACGCAAACGCTATGCCAGTCTAGAGATGGAACCAACGCTTCAGAACAATGGAGGCGCTGTTGTGAGGACTCCCCGACACCGAGAGAGATGCAGGAAACCGCAGGTGAAGAGGAGGAGAGAGACATTCCCCAGTCCTGCTCAGTATTTTGTGTAATACACACTCATTTTCTCAGGGGACGTTAGAGCAAGAAGAAAACTTAGGAACCCGCATTGGCTATATGACAGTTCCCTTTAACTCTGTGTTGTAAGTACTCTAAACTCAATTCAAGTACTTTAATAAACAAAAAAAAGGAACAGTCAGAAATACAAATGTCAGCAGCTTTTCAGCTTGCAAACCACAGGAGAAAATATGTAAATAAAAGCCTGCTAAATAATTGCTTTTCTTAGAGCATTGAAATTTAGAAACAACTAATTTAAGTAACCTTGTTATCTTATCCAATTAAAAAAAAATCCTCAATAGTTAATAATTCTCTGCACATCTAAGTTGCTATGCCCCCCCTAAAAAAATCTTTGCGAAATACCTTGGGAATCTGGGAATAATAGCATGAGACCCTTTTATGGCAGGTGTAGCAAATATGATAATATTCTAATGATTCCTTCCATAGAGTGAATTACATTGAAAAGTAGGGCTTAAAAAGTCATTAGTAATACAGCGGGGAATATGTATCAAGTTCTATGGCGTCGTCCCTATTTCACATGTTTCATTATACAATATGCATTTTAGTTTGAGGTTAGAGAAGATAGTAACCCTCTATGGTCCTCACTCCCGACAAGTCACAGTGGCATTGTTACTTGTTTGCAACCTCTCCACGGGGAAGAGGCATTGCCTGTGTTGCAAGTGACAAGGTGTGACTTCAGGGGCTGGGTTAGAAAAGACACTGGGGCTCCTTCCTGCCTGTCTCTTTTTGATCGCTTGCTTTGGGGAACGCCATGTCATGAGGACAATCAAGTTGCCCTGCGGACAGACACGCACATCCGGGAACTGAGGTCTCCTGATAACATTCATGTGGGGAGCCAGACTGGAAGGGAATTCTCCAGCCCTGTCAAGCCTTCAAGGGGCTGTCTCTGGCAACATTTTGATGGCAACGTTATGGCAGACGCTGTGCCAGAACCAACCCGGTGAGCCGCACCTAAATTCACAAAAATATACGTGAGAGAATAAATGTGGGTGCTGTTATTACGATGGCGTTACTGAACTGAGGTGTAATTACACATCGTAAAGTTTGCCTATTGGAAATGTCCAACTCAACAGTATATTTAAAATGGTGTGCGGCTATTTCCATAATCTAATTTTACAACATCTTTATTATCCTAAAAATAAGTTTATCCGACATCAGTTACTCCCATCGTCCCCCCCTCCCCATTTCCTGTTTCTCACAAAACCATGGATCAATCTGTTTCTGTCTCAATATGTTTACCTATTGTACACATTTTATATAAATGGAATAATACAATATGCGGTATTTTGTGACTGACATTTCACTTAAGATAATGTTCTAGAGGGTCATCTATGTTGTAGTATTTATAAATTCTACTTTGTATATTCCTAAGTTATATTGCAAAGGATGGAAATACTCCGTCGATGGATATTTGGGTCGTTTCTATTTCCTGGCTAGTGAAAGTAATGCAGCCTTGCTCATTCACCTGTAGTTTCTCAGCGGACACGTGTTCACATTTCTCCTGGGTATAGCCTAGGACTGACACTGCTGGGTCATGTGGTAACTTCATGCTGAACTTTCTCAGGAGCTGCCAGACTGGTTTTCTTAGTCGCTGCCCCATTTCACCTCCCCACGGGCACCGTGTAATGGTTCCAGTTGTTGCAGTGTCTTGACAAATTATCCGCCTTTTGAAATTAGCCATCCTGGTGGGGGAAGGTGGTATTATTTCCTTGTAGTTTTGATCTGTATTTCCCTAATGACTAATCATGTTGAGCACCTATCTCTGGTTAATTCTCGTTTACATAACTTTGGTCATATGACTGTTCAAATATTTTGCCCCTTTTAAAAAAGTGGGACATTTATTATTGATTTGTTGATTATTTCAGCTCTAACTTTTCAAGTTAGAGCTGAAATAATCAACATATATACTTTTATATATGGTCCATAACTAACACAAGTGGTACGTCTACATTTTATTAGAGAAAGTGTAATATCAATGCATTTTAATAGATTAGAAAGAAAATTATGCCAATGTTTCTGAAGAAAACAAAATGTCACTGCTGCATTCTTTGTGTGTATACATGTAGTTGAGATACAAAATATTTTTAAAATGATCAAAAATAGAAATTAAAATATAATTTGAATTTATATGCTCACCTAATTGCTATAGTAATGCTTATTAATGATTCAAGAAAATTTCTGAAGCCTTATTACCAACCAACCAACCAACCAACCAACCAACTTCTTCTAATGAAATAGGAAATAAATAAATTAAAATGTCTGATATATTTTTTTTAAATTTCCCTCTTATAGGCATTCCTTTACTTATACAAAATAAACAGAGAACTGTCTTTCATAATGCTTTTAAGATATGTGTAACAAATTCATGTTTTGTGTTTTTTTTTCTTTAAAAAGTTATGGTTCAGCCATGGCTGGTTGACTCAGTGGTAGAGTATCAGTCCAGTGTGTGAAAGTCTCAGGTTTGATTCCCAGTCAGGTCACATAGGAAAAGCGACTATCTGCTCCTCCACCCCTACCCCATCCTCTCTCTCTCTCTTTCCCTCCTACAGCCTCAGATAGGTAGAGAGCATCAACTTCAGAGTAGGGATGCTGGGTAGATCCCAGTTGGGGTGCATGCTGGAGTCAATCTTCCTGCTCCCTGCCTCCCACTTATAAAAAGAAAAGTTATCATTCAAAATAAGACAATTCTGAATGGCATAAATTATGCGATGAGTGTGTATTCACTGTGTTCAGATTTAGGAGCCAGATTAAGTTACACATTTTGTGAACTCTTACTGATACTTGGATTTGGAAAAAAAAAAAAATCATGGCAGTGTGATTTTTAGAAGTTATTTTTATAGAATTTTTCAGTCTTAATCTGATTTAGTCCCTACCATGGGATATAAATATGTATAAGAAATGGTTAGAGGGCCTAAAATAAGAATGTAAAGTAAGTGAATGTGTTTTATATAAAGTGAGTGATGTTTTATATCAACATCAGCAAATATTTATGTAGTTTTGAGACAGCTTTCACTTCTCTTCCTCAACTAGTAAGAAAGAACTTTAAAATCCTGCTATCAAATCAAAGGGACTTGAAAATCTTCCAAGTACATTATCTCTCAACTGTCTTATTTTTAGTATAATTTACTTCTACTTTTTTAGATCTATGACAAAGAAAATATAATCCATTTACTTGGATGATCTCATTACTATTTAGTACTTGGATTCCTTTATTTCCAAATGCCTGTTATAAATGATGAATTTAACTCAGCAAATATACACCCACATGCTTTTAATCTAAAACTGCCATGACATATTCAGAAAAAAAAAAAGGCAGTAATGATTGTGTTTATTTTAAACAAAAAGCAACTAAAAGCATTTTTAATATTTTTTAATAACATCTGGATGAGCACAAAGAATTCACTCCGGAGACCGATGATATTATAAAGACCTCCTAATAAGTACAAAATATCAAAACCAGCACCCTATAAAGATATAAAAGGTACATTGTGACAAAGTGTGACAATAAATTACCCTCATTACTTAGTAAAATAACAAATGGTAGCAGCACAATAAAGGCTCTTTAGTATAGGTCCATGCATTCAAAAAGGCAGTTCCATACGTGAAACTCTTTGGTGACTGTGGATTTTGTTGTTTGGAGTGTTTGCATGATTTATGTGATAAGAATCACTTTAAATGATTTATGTTAGAATCTGTGCTTTTGTTCTTTTATGGGGATATTAAAATATCATAGATTATGCTCTAGCTATTAACATGTCATCAGCCAAACATTGCCTTTTCAGTGTTTTGAAAGTGCCCAAAAGGTAAAATTAACTTATACACTGATGTAAGATAGGGAAACTTTCATGCTAAAGAAGTTGATAAGCACATTTGCTATGCTCCTTACCTGAAGGTGAATTTTTATTGCGTGTCCTATGATTCTGTGTGGCCAGTCTTATAAACAGAAAGGAATTCAAACTGTGTTTGCAGCTTTACATATTATAAACATATCTGACCATAACAAGGTAAAACAGCGGAATCTACAGAGACTACTTTTTTCCCCGCTATATTAGCAATACCAACTAGTTTGTTATAAACATCCCCTCCATTCCTGCCATCTTTCATACCATATTTTACTCTTCTGCATAACACACAGATGTATCAATCAATAGTCACAGTCCAATCTTCTCACTGTGATCTAAAAGGCTCTGACAATTCTGGCACTGGACCACGTGGCCTAAAGCTACGCTTCCTTTCTGCTGTTTAGCTCTAGCTACACTGACCTTCTTATAGTTCTTTAAATATCCTAACTTTTCCCCTAATAATAGTATTTGCAATTTCTGTAGGGATGACTCTTTCTTCATTGGAGACTTCTTCACCAGTCATGTCTCAGCTTAGCTGAAATACTGTTTTCCCAGAGAGACCTCCTTAACCACTTACATAATACCTCTGTCCTCTCGGATCACGGCACTATATTTTCTTCAGAGCGGTTATCACCATCTGCAATGATTATTTTGTGTTTTTATTTTGTGAGACCTGCCACCCAATTCAAACCTAAGTAAGTTACATAAGGGCAAGGGCTTTGCCTTTCACGTTCTTACTTGCATCAAAGGTAGAATGGGAATTATTCGTTGAATAAATGAAGCTACTTATACCAATGACTCAGTTTTAACTAAGATTCTCTAAAGTGATATGATCTGTGTCCTACATGACACATGTTCTCACTATTTTTCTAGGCTTAAGGCCAATTACATAGTATGTGTTTTTCCAAATTAAGTGTAGAAGAAGTGGCATTTCAGAGAGCTTCATAGAAAAATGCAACTATTATAATAAAGGTAAAATGAATAATTTCTAAATCCTACACTTTAACAGTTTTTGTTTGTTTTTTATTAAGTGAGAGGCAGACTCCCACATGGACCCTGACTGGGATCCACCTGGAAAGCCCCCTACCGGCCAATGCCCCGCCTGTCTGGGTCTGCTGCTCCGTTGTTCATCAACTGAGCGATTTTAATCAACTGAGGTGAGACCATGGAGCCATCTGGAAAGCCCCCTACCGGCCAATGCCCCGCCTGTCTGGGTCTGCTGCTCCGTTGTTCATCAACTGAGCGATTTTAATCAACTGAGGTGAGACCATGGAGCCATCCTAAGAGTCCAAGGTCAACTTGTTCCAACCAAGTCATGGCTGTGGGAGGGGAAGAGAGAGACTGGCAGAGAGAAGGGAGAGAAGAAGAGGTGAAAAAGCAGATGAAGAAAAAGAAAAGGAAGAAAAATGTTATGTTTTATAAGTAATTATAGGAATAGATCCAATCATTCCCTTAAAAATTCTCATTGTATGAAGAGGATAATTTATTTTTAGTTAAGAACGGATGCTATTAATTTAGGGATTATATTTTTTTTCTTTAAAGTGCTAGCAGATATGAATATAAGTAAGTTTGAGTACATTATTAAATTTGTTTAGCTAGGTAGCAAAAATGGATGTAAAAGTTAAGGAGGTAAAGAGCTCTTCATGAAAAGTCAAGATATGTATATACATATATCATCAAGATATGCATTTCAAGTATTCTTTTTTTTTTAAGGACATCTAAATATAAAACCCAGAAGTTATAAAGTGGTACCTGGAAATTTCAGATGTTAGATTTATATAAAAGATATACAAAGAGACAAGAATAGGAAGATGTAAACTGTGAACACATTAGTTTTTCTTTTGGTTTTCAAATTATTAGACTAATTGTTGCAATTATAAGCCTAACACCAGATTGTCATAATAAAAGAAAAATGCAGAGAAAACCTGTCAGTCCACTGTGATAACTGGCTTTGTTTTTGTAGGACAATAAAGAACATTTATATTCTTAGTTTAGATAGGAGAAGAAAAGAAATTAAAATAAACCAGGGTAGCTTGACCAGGTGGTGCTGCGGTGAATAGAGCACTGGACTGGGATGCAGAGGACCCAGGTTCAAAACCCCGAGATCGCCGGCTTGAGCACAGGCTCATCCGGCTTGAATGCGGGGTCACTGGCTTGAGGGTGGGATCATAGACCTGACTCCATGGTCACTGGCTTGAACCCAGAGGTCGCTGGCTTGAGCAAGGGGTCAACTCACTTTGCTTTAGCCCCCCAGTCAAGGCACATATGAGAAAGCAATCAATGAATAACTAGGGTTCCGCAACAAAGAATTGATGCTTCTCATCTCTCTCCTTTTCTGTCTCTCTGTCCCTATCTGTTCCTTTCTCTGAATTTCTGCCTTTTCTACACACACACACACACACACACACACACACACACACACACACACACAAATAAAAGAAAGATAAATCAGGGTAGGTATATTTTATATAAACAAATGACTTACTGATGGTTTTGAATAGCTTAAGGACTTTACAAATTTAGTTCATCATTGCCTACTTGAGAAATCAGAGCACTCTATTTATTTGTTTTTAATGTCTATGATCTCATTGAGTATGGTACCCTTATCTCCCTTTGTAGTGAAATTTGTATAGAAGAATGAAAGACAAAGAAAGAAATAGACTTTTTTATTATATTATCTTTTGTTATTTTTCTATCTAACAGGGTAAATAGTCTTAAGAATAAATAAATAGGTTTATTGATCTTTTTTTGCACATTCAAAAACACCTTGATTTAGGGGCTGATGTCTCTGGGTTCTAAGCAGTTTTCTTTCTCTTTTTTAATTAAGAAAAAATATTCCATGGAAATGCATTGCTCATTCTCTCTCCATACACCTCCCTCTGATCTTTTCTTTTTAATCCTCATTCTTCTTCCCCTCCTGGCACTGATTGTAGGCCGTGGCCCACTGGAGAGTAAAATTAAAACAAAAAAGCAAAGTACTTACAAAGTCATAAAAAATAAGTATTTAATGGTTTTTCACTTAAAAAGAAAATACATGGTTAATTGTTAAAGGGAAAAAAATCCTTTTCAGGCTCTTAAAATTTACAATCGCTGCATGGTTTTAAACTCAATTAAATGAGAAAACTTAACGAACACATGCAACTTTAATGATGTGAGGTGTCCCAATATTCGTTCTACATTTATGGAGGAAGATATAGCAGAATTTTAAAAGCCTACTGAATGATCATTTTAGAAAGGCTTAGCATATGCTTTTTTCATTTTATTCAGTCTTTTAGCTATGTTCAATTACAAATAGGCATCTACGTAGACTTACGAAGGAGAAAACCTGATTAGTAAAATTGGAATTTAGATAAACTTCTTAGCCTGGATAATGAAAATGGTACCAGTCATGAAGCATATGAAGTAAACCTTCATAACATGCTAGCGTTGTAGCAATGGACGTTGCCACATTGACTCATGAAGAAAAAACAATATTCACAGGGAACATCACAGGTCCAAAATAACATTGCCATGTCTGGAAGTTCCAGGACTAAGTATGAGTTTACAATGGAAACATTAAAGCTATACCATTAAACAATGGGTATAGTAAAAAAAAAATTGAATATTTGAGTATAACACGTCGGGGCAAAGTGAAGTTCATCATAGGTATTTTTTTTTTTGCTTGTTTCTTGAAAAGAGTACTGTAGTGTGAGATGTGAACAAATACTTGCACAGTGTGTAAATAAGGAAGGCCAAAAAGTGTAAGAAAAGAAATATTCTCTTACTAGGAAGAAAAAACAGTTCAAGTACAACTGAAATGACAATTACTCCAATTACTCCTTTCCTCATTATCAGGCACACAATAGGGAATGACAGGGAGTGTGGCTAAGAGAAGAGCACCCGCTCAGCCCATCTGTTACATGAGTTTTGCAGTGTTCACTCACCACCCAAGACTTGGGGCCGAACCTTTGGATTTCACAGGAGTCATAAAACTGGATCTTTATGTGAAAGTTTCTGATCCTGCTCTCAATGTCTGCTCACTTTGTCAGCAAATTAAACATGTCTGCGTCAGCCTGACAGAAAGGGGGGAGATAAAAAATACATTGATCTTCCACAGAGTTTTAATTTGGAAGTGACCTATGGTATTTTTTATTTCTGTCCAAATATTTGTGAACCACGGAGGTGTACGTAGAGCCTATGTTCTGATCAATGGGCTGAATAAAAGTGTTTTGGTCCTCATTCTGTGTTCCTTGTTATATAAAATGCATTGGAAATATATAAAATGTTGGTCCTTCTCCCCTTGAAATTAGAATAACAAAAGAGCACTTTGTCACCGTTTGTAGGACTGTAATGTAAATATATACTACTAGTATATTTTGCAACAGTGAATTCTCAAGTAATATAACGAAACTCCAAACAGTTTCTTTGGCCAAGTTATTTCAGTTCAGAAAATACAAAGAATAATGCCATATTTTAAAAATGCATATAACTATTCATCACAATATCAGTTTTAATAGAAAAACTTAGGAATAAAAAGACAAATCTCTAATAATGTGAATATTATTACAATCTGAATATATTCTTGTTCAGATTCTAGAAAATTATCTAAACAAATACAGAAATATCAATAATTATTGATGTGAGTAGTTTTCTGATTTTAAAAATAATTTAAAAAATAGACAGATATGCAGAGAATAGTACTTTTAAACCAAGTTTCCAGAAAGAGCTACTCTTATAAGTTCATTATATAGAATGAATGTATTTATATGCATATACATACTCTTTGGTTTAAATATATGATTAATAATATAATAACATAAAATATATAAATACCTGTTACTTAAATTGAAACGTGTGCTACAGAAATCTTTCTTGTTAATAAATATAAAATTCTATTGTTTAATGGTTAATATAACCTGTTTGTAGATGCAGCATGATTTATTTACTCAATCTCTAACTGATGGACCTCTTCACAGACTCGAAGTTTTAATTAATAAAAATATAATAAATAAAAGCCTTCAGTAGAATAATTTATATTTATCAATTTATTATTTATGATTATGATTATATTAAGTATTTTCAATTGATTTAATTTTTATAAATTTCATATTTGGAAAAATGTCTGTTAAATGTACATTTCCTTTTTTATTAGTAAATTTTAGGACAGCTTTATATTTCCTAATTTCAATACCCTCATTTATAGGCAATTCAAATTAATTATTTTTTATTATAGGGTATTTTAGTTATTTTTTAAATACCTTTGTAAGTAAATGCATTTACTAAAATTATTAATTTGCTATGTAAGTGTTGAAAATACATTTTTTTTTACAATTTTCATCTGTTAAATCTTTTCTATCATGCATTTTAGTACATATATTTTGATTTTTGATGTAATAAATTCTGTCAATATTTTATGTTTTCTAGATTTGATAAAACACTAAAACCTTTCAGAACCCAAGGCTACATTTTAAAAATATAATTAACTAAAAGTAAAGATGGACTAAATATTTATCAATGTTATCACTTATAGAGCTATGTGCAGAGATACAATAAAATAACCCACTTTGCCACTAAACACTTGCTGTTTAACCTGAAAGCATATGATTTTCAAGAAATCAAAAAGTTACCACAAAGTACATAATATAAAGGTGAATTTCTATGGTATATTGGGACCAGGTATTAATAAGCAGTCCTTCAAGAACTGCCCTTTTGGCTTTCTTCAAAACCAGAGAGAAGTTGTACTGAAATTGTGCATCGAAGAAACAAAGTGATTTTAAAAATTCTCAGTATACCTACATGTGTTCTCTGCTTTGAACCACACTATAAAATCTATTTAAAATTGCACAAGTAAAAAGGAATACATACAAATTAACATCATGTGTCACATTTTTAACATATAAGAAATTTCCACACACAACATCCAATTAATTAAGAAAATGCAATAAATCAAAATTATATTTTCAGGATAAGCATCATGGTCCCAAATATTGAAATTAATGTACAACATTTAAAAATCATATATAAATTAAATATATCTTTCCTCAAGAATAGAATAATCTCTATGGGTGCAGAAAGCAGACAAGAAGACAGAAAATGTTTCTGTTATTTTCTAGGAGTTCAATGACAAATTTTACACTTATACCAGAACCATCTTGAGGGCATTCACGCTAAAAACATTTGTATAGTTATTTTTAATAATTGATACTTATGTTAATTTCTCCCTTGATTAAAAGTAACTTAGCAATCTCTAAATTTTAAGTATTTTCTCTTTTCGTTAAAATATTATGTTCTTGTTTCAAATCATCAATCGGATTTAGATCAATTTTAATAACAAGGAGTTTTTCTTTCTTCCTTTTATTCCTCTTGGCTTAGAACACTTAATTTTCACTGCCCCCTCTTGTGCATTTTTAAAAAGTGAAAACCTAAATTCCCTGACTAAAATATTTGTTCTCTTTAGTAAGATTCTTTCTGACTTCAGGGAGAATAAATTTATAGAGACATCCTGGGACTTTGAGACTTCAACAATTCCAATTTTTACCTTGAATATCCATTCTTGACTTTTTCTTCTTTTTGAATAAACATCCCCTAAAGAGAATACTGGCTTTGTGACTTACTTTACTGAATAAATTATGCAGTGCTTCTGTCGGCATCTCATGCGAGTGATGGGGGGAAAAAGCAGACATAGCTGTTGGACATTATTTTATGTTCTTTTTCTTGAGTTTATTTATTTATTTTAGAGAGGAAGGGAAAGTGTGTGTGTGGGGGAGAGAGAGAGAGAGAGAGAGAGAGAGAGAAAGAGACAGAAACATTTAATCTAATCCTGTATGCGCCTTGACAGGGAATCCAACCTGCAACCATGTGCATCGGGAGGATGCTCTAACCTACCGAGTTATTGGCTGGGACTGCTGGACATCATCTTAGCCCCTCCGTCTGACTGCAGGATCACAGGAAGGAAACAATGTCCTTTGAGCACCTTCATGAGGTCGTTACCAACTGATTGAGTATTCACCTTAAATATCTGAAACCCAGGTGTGTTGTAGATTAGCACAAATTTACAAGCACTGTGCGGAGATTTATTATGATAATTGTTGCTTTTATTTTTTATTTCCCTGAACTCAAAGATAATTAATGTCAGTATGTGTCCTGGTATCTGACTCTCTTAATTGGTCCTATGGTGCCTTGGGTGTTTGAAAATCCACTCACTTAAAGGCCTTTTTTTTCTTTTTCCTTTTGACTTGTTTTCCTGGAGCTGTTCATTAGTGCCTAAAATATTTGATTACATTTAATTGTGATGTCTTCAATTCCGCGCACCTGCTGCAATTTACATGAGGGGGGAAAGGCTTGGAGAAGCAGGAAAAAAACAAGAGCAGGAATTAAATTTTTAAAGAACTCCCCTGCACAGGGTAATTGGGGTTAAATATGGAAACAAAATAAACTTAATAGGTAGATTTTTGTAACTACTATGGTTATACATAAAAGGTTTTTTACATCAAAACTGTTGCATCATACACCCTCTTAACATATCTTTTCACATTTTTCTTCAAATGCTTTTGGTTTCTGAGGGACGTCCATGTTTACTCTAAATTTAATATCTCGTATTAAAGAGTCCACGTGGAGATAAAAACAATACGGAGTCAGAAACTGAGTTGGAGCTCTTTTTTTTTTCTTTTGCATTTTTAATGGAGCATATTACTGCTTTTCATTTCAACACAAGTGAAACTATTTTATCACTAATGTCACTCATCATTTTGTTTTATGTGATTGTTTCATGATAGTTGAAATTGCCCAAAGTTTCCTGGAAGTGAGTAGAGTCCCTTTGTAAAGCGTATCTCCAAGTAACATGTGAGGAACAGATGATATCCACAAAATATCTACTGCCCGTTTCAAAAAACGATATTGACCTGAATATCAATTTCAGCTGACCACGCTGTACATCAGCAGAGGCAGAGGCAGAGGGGACCACAGGCTATCGGCTGCATTCTCAGTAAAGGAAATAAATCCACTTTTCTGTCCCTTTTGTAAAACCAAGTTTCTTTTCCATTTGTGCTGCTCACAACAATTATGGGCCATTTAAAAATAAATATAAAGCAATGAAAAAAAAGAAGCATTTAATTTTTTTTATTAAACAAGAACATCAGAAAAGCAAATGACAAATAAAAGAAAGTTGTGTGATTATGCAAATGAGATGCAAAACCTACTTTTATTTCATTGGTGAAAATGCACTCTACAAAAAGGCTGAAAGTCCTAGAGGATTTGCACATTCCCTGATCCCCTAATTTTTGTGAGCAGTGTAGTTTCAAGGAACAATAAAAATCTTAAAGCTGCCTCAAAACCATGCTGTTAGAGAGGAAGTAATGAGACCCAGTCCTCAGAGCGATCATGGCAGGGATACGGTGGGATCTCTCAGTTAAATATGTCCAAGCAGTGCTCTGATTTACCATAGCTGTCCTTACTCATGAAACAGCCTAAGGGGCCAGAAGACAGATACTGTTAATCCTACATGGAAACTCTTGTCAAGGGGCCAGTTCAAGTTTCACCTCCTCCAAGGATTCGCTCTGTGCCACAGCAACTTGAAATACCAGCTTTGTCATTTTAGTGCATGGGTAGGACTAGGGTATGAACTACTCCACCCGGCTCTCTCCTTTTTCTGTAAAATTTCTATCTCCATGTTTTGTTGATGTTAGTTAGCATGGTTGCCCTGAAAATCCTCCAAATTCCTTAAGCATGAGGATGGTGAATAAAATGAATAATGCATGTTTAATATTGGTTATTTTCAAAGTCCTTTCACATCTGCTGCCTCAATTGATGCTCAGAACTACATAGTGCTACAGACTATAATTTCCAAAAACATGGACCCAAATTGGTTTTTCACCATTTGTATCCCCCAGGCTTCTATTACCTTAACATAAAAATTCAGGAGTTATAAAATGAATGAATGGAAAATGAATGAATGAATAAGGTAGCATCCACACTTAGTAGGTGTTTCATTTTAGTGCATTTGGGGCTTACATCATTGCACCTGTTCTTCTTGCAATGGAAGGCTGGCCAGTGAGTGCACATCGCAGGTGCGCTGCAGCTGGGTGTGTGTTTAGGCTCATACTTTGGACATTATGCGAGACCGTGAACTGAGGACCCTCATGGGACTGAAATCCCCGAATCCAGGTGAGACAGGGAGGGTGGGCATATCGGTGATCATAGATTGTTTAACAGATCTGGGATACAACTTGGCCGTAGCATAATTTGCACAACCATGTGCAATGGTTCAAGTGAATTATGTTGCTTTAGCCCAGTCACTATGGATGACTTAGAATTTTAAGCACCATTTTTGTTACAGAAGGGATTATGATGCAAATGCAATTGAAAATAGTTTTCCTATCTCCTTCACATCAGTTTCTGCTACTGCAGAAGGGGACACGAAAGTAACAAAGAACATCTATGCAAAGTCAGGAGCAAGAAAAGCCAACTTTGATTTGGGCACCTTCCCAAATGAGCAACATGTCCCAGCTCAAATGACTGAGAGACAAAGAAGTAGGAACTGTGTTCCCTGGTACTTGCATCAACCTTCTTCCCTAAATACCTAAACTATCATGGTTTGGGCTGAACCAAATTGCTTTGCTTTGCTCTATGTTCACTGCCATCCCGTGTTTCCACGGGATGTCGGGTCACATACAGCCTCTGCCGGACCTTCCTGCTACATTTCTGCCTTCCAAGCTCACAGGCCATTGAGTTCCACAACAGAACTGCTTCCAAAAGCAGCTGTTTCTAAGCTATCTCTTTGAGCTCAGCCCCGGTCACTGTTGGACAACCTCGTTCTACTACAGCCCCCTTAGTCACCATTTCTTTGTCTTATGCTCTCAAATATTTCATAACATGTTCTTGATTTGTGTATACGTATTCACATTCTCATTTTTCTGTCTCTCGTATTAGATCTTAAACTCCACTTACAGATCTACACTTATTTTTTTCTCCTTTAGGCTAGAACCATACCTGAGGGTTGACTGAATAAAAGCATGGACATCCATTTATACAAAAATGTCTTTATATCACTTTGGACCCAAGTAACCACCACCATTTAGAACACAAGAGACAAAATACACATAGAATTAATTGCTTTCCTCGGGTGAACTGTATTATCACACACCCTGCTGGCTGGGTGTGTCTGCCATTAAGGTCAGTGCTATTTATATAAGCAACTAGAAGTGAGGTTACCGCAGTCACACTAAATACAGAATGTGAAGTTACGCAATGTGTAAGGAATACATGTGCATGCGTGTCTCTTGCATGGTTGCTTCAACACAGTGATGAAAGTCATTTTATTTTTCTTTCCCTTAGCTAATTATACACTAACCAAAAAAAGAAAAGAAAATCAGTGGTCCAGTACCAAAGGCTTATAAGCAAAATTCAGAAAAGGAAGCTTGGGGATTATAGTTCAGACAACAGAAACTCAGGGCCTGTTAGAGCAGAGACTGAACTGGGGTGGTTGTATTGGCCGTTGCTCTCTGACTGCCCCACTGGCCTCTATGCGTCATGAGGTCGGGGGTCCACATTCTCTCTTGTTCACCAGTGTCCAGTGTGTATTAGATTCTCACTAATGTTGGTCACCATTGTCGCTACCTTTTTCCAAAGAGTGAAACCTTGAGCAAAGTCTTTGGAAGTGAAGGCATAGGACGACAATGTGATAAAGGGAAAGTGTCACCAGACTAAGTCAGACAGTGATTGAGGATACGTGCTGCTCTCAGGATAGAAGCAGGTGTTGGACTAAGTCCTGGATGCTTAGGCCCTGAGAACTCTAAGTCTGTGGTCTTTGTGTTTACCTTCCTCTCCTTCACTATTCATTCCTCCTTTCTCCTCTCTCTCTCCCCTGTTCTCCCATTACCTCTGTCTCCTTCCTTAATGTTCAGCTGCTATTATTTCAATAAAAAAGTCATTCGACTAGATTCTTATCTAAGCCCAAGGTGACTTTTATTTTTCTTAGTCAGGAAGACCTAGAGACATGACACGTTAGGAAAGAATCTGGAATGTAACCAAATGGAAAAGGCAGTGTCCTTGAGTCAACTAGCTGGTCAAGAAGTTCTAGTGGGACAAACACAGCATGGGCCTCAGTCAGGTACACGGAAGTGGCCCAGACAAGAGAAACACATGATACGACAAAGGTCATTTACCATAGAATCAGATACTGTTCTTCCTATGACACAATAACAACAAAAAGTAATTAGTCACCAATTACAGAAGATTTCACCTGCACCAATAAGCACATGCCATTTGTCATAACAGCATTTCTTTTGTCATCCTCTAACTAGCATTGCCTTTAATGTAATTGATATTGAGTGTGTCCGTTGCCCGGATGGAAAGTTGAGTGACATGGTGTGATAGAGTCTTGGCATGCCACAGGTGGGCCTGGGACCCACAGCAAAGCTCCCATCTGAGAATGTGCTTGGAATGCAGACTCTCAGGTTCACCCCAGACCTGCTGAAGCAGAGCTCACCTCTCGGCAAGATCCCTGGGTGATCTGTCCGAGTGTGAAACATTTGAGAACTGCTGTCTGAGAGCAGTGATTGTAGACTTTGACAGGCCTGGGATGGAAGATCATTAATCCCTCTGAGTCTCAATGGATACATCTGTAAAATGGCAATTATAATACATGTTTTCCCCTCAGGATTACTATGACAATACAAAGAGGTCATAGAAGTCAAGAAGAGGTTCACACAGCTCCTGATACATACTGAGTCTCAGTACAAGAGAAATTGACACAGTAAATATAGAGCTCAATAAACACAGACATTTAAAAAGAGGCTATTCTTGCTTCTTTCAGAAGCAGAAGCAATGTGGGGGATATAAAAAATCTGGGAGAAAGTAAGACCTTGTTTTGGGGTCTCCAATGGTATCCATGATGGGTTTTAATAAAGATCCACAATAATTTTGTCACATCCATAGAAGGGGAAATGAAAATTAACATTAATTCAATGTTTTTACAAATACCATCTCACTTAATTCTTCTACGAACCCTGTGCGGTGTGTATTACTAGAAAGTGCAGTATTACACAGGTGAGGAGAGATCAAATACAATACATGTAAGTGACCTGCCCAAGATTACACACTTCATAAGTGAACACATGAGTCACAAGCAGCGATTACCCTTGAGGAATTGCCTCATCGCCCATGTTTCTTTACTCAAGAACACCCACCTAGCGATAAAATGACTGGAATGTTCTCAAATGTCAGGATAATTCCCAGTGTTTTTCATGATGATAATACGTATCTCTTTTGAACACAGGAAATTGGAAGAAATTTACCAAACCTTTTCCATTCCCTTCAAGAGACTCCCGAGAAACTTTAACAATTTAGGCATAGGTTATATGTTATAGCCTTTTCCTAGGTAACTTTTATATATAAAGCAAACAAAGTTCATTAACGTGCTTCTTTAATTATGAATGTCCACCTATCAAGTCAGATGTGAATGGACTGGTGAAAATAAAAACTGCCCAGAAGGAATATTTCTCTCAACGGTGTGTAGGCTACAGAAGGAGCTCTGTGTGTGTGTGTGTCTAGAGAAGATGGTGAGAGACAAGCGATGCTCATGCTTCTCGCGTCTGCTGGCTTATGGTGAATAATTGATCCCCTTCCCTTCTCAATGCAATCACCAATTCTCTCCCAGCTCACTTGCACACGTGTCATGCTCACAATTAAGACAGCAGAGGATCCTGATGAACCCAGGAGGCTTCCTTCTATCTGAAAGGCCATTTATAACCCATATGAAAAATTAAATGGGAAAAGCAAAAACAAACAAACAAACAAACAAAAAACGTCAGAAGGTTTACTTATTTATTTTTTTTCTCCATCTTTACCCTGTATTGCGCAACAAGGCAGGTCATATCTCCCCAGAGCAAATGCCACACTCAAGGCTCAAACCAAAGGAGAGAACTTAGGTAGGCGTTTCCAGAAGCAAACTGAATCTTCTAGTAATTGGCCATGGCTCTCCTTCTCAAGTTTTAATGGAAACTTTTGCAATGATTTGGAATAGTGCTGATCCAAACCATCATAATTCCCTATGTGCCTGATAATTTTATATTTCTTCACATGCAAAGAAATATACAGCTTCTCCTTTTATGAAGATACTACCTCCTCTGAGGAGGGACTTATTTTCAGGCTGGCACTTTCAACTGTTCTGTTATGTACCAGGAACTTTCTGAATTCAATTTTGGAGACAAAACAAATGGTTTTCATAGGTGGACCTTCATTTCAGGAGAAAGTGTTTTCAGGGAGACTCTGGAATTAGAAATTGAATTGGGCCAATGTCACTTTAAGGACAATTCCCTTTCTTAGGCATGCTGCCGTCCAATGGAAAAACAAACCCTGTGTTGCCTTCTCATTAAGGAAAAAGTAACTGCAAAGACAGCATATTTCTAGAGTAAACAAATCTCCCAGAGGCTGTATTTTTGATAAGTATTTTTTGCAGTGCTAGTTTGAAGGCTTAACGGTGTGTTGTGTTTCACTTTAATAGTCAGACTAGCAAGCTATAACAAATGCACTTTAGAAATTTACACGACATGAGCCCTGCTCTGACAGGCCTTCCTCGGAATTGGGAGGTAATGTGGCTTCTCAGCCCAGCCATACGTACATTTCAGGCTGAGAAGGAAATTATTCTTGATCCACGGGATCTGTTGGTAATTTGTGACTCAGTTTATGTGGCCTTTTCAATTTGCCCTGCCTCCTAGCTTTGCTTGGCGAGAGCTTGGAGCAGAGAGATGATGCAAAGGTGATGACTGCTTACAGAGGGCAGCCGTCCAAATTGAGGATTCAGTTTGGAGGTCTGTGTGAGCGTGCCAACCGGCAGCAGGCACTGATGGCCCAACTATGCCCACTGTGCCACGTCCCATCTTTTACACAGAGATCTAATAAAGAGGTATTCCAAGAAAATATAGCAAAGAACAAAGCTGTGTGAATCTTCTCATAATCCCAAATATAATTTTTCCATGTGCAACCAACAGTCTAACACACTTAGGATGAGTGATCTTTATATAAATAAAATTATTTACATATATATATATATGTATCTGTATATATAGATAGATAGATGCACACTTCTATATACACATACGTGCACACACACACACACACACATACTTGTATTCTCACAGATGCTTACAAATTTCTTTTATCTCTAATACCATATACTTGACATAAGCCCCATTATTATTAAATTGAGGTTTACAAATATGGGTCCTGGACAAGACTGCTTAAATTCAAAGCCCGATGTCACCACGCCCACTCATGCAATATTCTTATTCTTTGCGCCTCCCTTTCCTCTATTTTGAAGAGGGAAATAATCATAGTAACTACTTCAAAACAGTGAGAATTCGATAAGACAGTAGTTGGTTGGCTTTGAATGACAGCACATTACAATCATAGTTATAAATAATATTATCTTCTTACAGAAAAGTGTCTAGAAATGCAAGTAACAGAGACTTCACTGCTACTTAGTGGTCGTGAGTTAACATTATTCTGGTCGCAAGTATCTAACATTTACTCATTATGGCAGCATGTTCAAGGATCAAGGTGCACATGAAGAACAGAGTATAGAGCCAAGAAAGCCTAGCATCAGGAGATGGGAAGCCATGAGACCACAAGGGCACCGCTCTCCTGGTTTCTCACTCACTGGGAGACTGTTTATTTATTAAAGGGACTATTGTTGGCTGGTGGGCTTTATTCTCACACTGTCTTCCTTGAGTTTTTCTCCATACTCAGTAGCCACACAGTTCCCAAGAATGCATCATTGGTTCTATTCATGTGCTACTGACCACTTCAAGAGAGAGGCCAATTGCCTGGCTCGGACCAGGAATCCACTCATGACCCATTCAACTAAGCCATGGGCTTCAGGTACTTAGAGCCCACTCTTGTGGGCAGACATAGTAGGTCTCATATTGAGAGTTAGGGACACATTGAGAGCTGGTTTGATTTACCAAAAGACACTGAAGACAATATACATATAATTATAATCTTTGGTTAAGTAAAAGTATGAAACAAGAATACAGTCTTAAAACAAAAAAAAAATTCCTATTAAGTTCATGAACTATTTTTTTTCTTTCTTCCTGCTAATAGATACAAATACTTCTAGATGTATTAGTTCACATATGCCTTGGATAGTATGTTGTTGAAAACCCCGTTCATTTTTCCCATGATCCGTGAGTAGCCTCAGGCTAAAAATTGGTTCACTGGAGATCAGAATTACTCTTAGACTGATCCCAGTCGCATTGTAGTAGAAATTTTATTCACTTCTGATGTTCTTCTTTTGTTGTCGCTCTTGTTATTGCTATTAAATTCTTTATCCTTCAACTGGAGCTCAGAAAGAAAAAGCAAACAATGCTGATTAATTGAGTTTTCCAGCTAATCAGTAATTCACTCTATTTAGAATCTCGGTGGGTTTTCTGAGGAGATTCACAAGGAAATCTTGTTGGGTGTGATACAACTTAATAAGCACGATGCAGAGAAGCATTGAAAAGAGAAGTACTCCGTGAGGAGTTTCTCAAAATATCACGGACTGTAGATGGTACTCAGACATTCATGGATTTGAATGCTGCCTGCGTGTGATAAGAAAATTTCATTGCCGGGAAGGATCAAAACACCAGCAGTAAACATATTTCTTCACAAAAAAAATGCAGAGGCATATCGGGATGAATGTGTCCTTAAGAGCCTATGCTATGTTCCTGATCCTGAAGCTCAGAGTCCCTGCGCTGCCAAGTCGTAAACTGACGCACATACAGCTAACAAAGTTTTATCATTTTCTCATCCATATTTCTAAAACCTTGTGCTTACAGAAAGTACTTAAATGTATCTTACTAAGACGCTCCTATTTCAGTTGCCCGTCTTTTATACCAAATATCATTTTATTATTTTCTATTTAATGCATCATTATTTAATAATTTTTATCTATTGGACAGGCTCGAATTAAAATTAAACATGATTTCCACAAGAAGAAAATGTCCCTTAAGGACACAAACATGGGAGATGGGTGAAAAATTTGTCCTGATATATTAAAAGTATTTTTATCATTTTTGCTCAAAGGGACTTCAGCAGATTTTTGAAGCATGCCCCTTGTTTTTATATAGGAAGTTACTTTTCAAAACTTATATGGATTTCAATGTGAATTATTAAACAGTAAATATTGTGGAATTTCAAGTGCAAGCATTGTGTGCTGTGATCACAGGCAGAGGAGAAAATGGAGAGGTTGGAACCATGGGATGATACAATTCCTACACTGACATGATGCATGGCAGTACTAGCGAATGGGGAATTAGAGAAAATAAACAATTAAAAGACAACAGTGCAATAAAGTGCTAAGTCTCGTATTTGCAGTAGGTAAGAGAGATCACTCTCCCTCAGGCTCATACGTGACCCTGTTTGGTGAGAGGTTACAAGATGCACGACTTGCTACAAAGGATCATAACACTGAATTCATAATTTCCCAACTGCAAAATTAACGAATAGTTTTACCAATGGCTGTTTACTCATAGCAAATCCAAATGGCCTAAATATTGAGAATTCACTAAGCGTTGTTTGCACAGTAAGAAAAAAATAATAATGACTTTAAGATTTGTATTCAGTCTGGGTAGAAATAAAAACATAAGGGCATTATACGTAGATACCTGGGTCATGACAATCTTCCAATTAAAGAAAAATTACTTAGTATTTCCTAACTTATTTTCTTGAAATTAGATTTGCCATAGAGAACTGAAACTCAGCAGTTGGGCTTTAAAGAAAACAAAGCCTCCTTGCCTTAGGAAAAGAAATAGAAACAGTGAATCATGAGCAGGATTAGAGCTGTTTTATAAATCAGCAAAGATCAAAACCTAGATGTACCTGGCCCCTGGTAGAAAGTTCAAAGCTACCACACTCTCCAGGATTAGCGGTCCTTCTCATCTTGATGTTTCCACAGATCCCAATACATGGTTAAGTGATAACTGACAATTAGGGAAGAAAATTAAAAGATATAAGGCATGTTATTTCCTGACATTCAGCATAATGGTAAGGGTGTCTGGAATGTAAATTGAAGAAATCTGAACACTTCTGGGTAAATCATGCAGCTCCCATCTTATACAAAATAAATGCCAACAACTCAGAGAAAAAATCAACACAATAGACTCGTAAATGAACTCAGGTGACCCAGAAATGCACAGGTTTGATAACTCAATGAGGAACAATGCCGGAGGACTCAATGTTAAGATTATAAGGCATCAACAAATGTGCGGCACAAACTTAAAATTTGTTAGGGCCAAATTTTATCCAAGTCATTTTAAACTGCAGTTTTAAAAAGATACATCCTACTAAGAATTTCCTGTGATGCAATGGAATATTATTTGGCCATAAATTAAAAAAAAAGAGAAAAAAAATCTTACCATTTGCAACAGCATGGATAGACCTAGAGGATACTATGCTAAGTAAAATAAGTCAGTCAGAGAAAGACAAATACCATATGATTTTACTTACATGTGGAACCCCAAGAACAATATAAACAAACAGACAAAAGAAAGAAACAGACTCACGGACACACAGTACACAGTGATGGCTGCCGGAGGGGAAGGGACTGAGAAGTACAGATCTGTAGTTGAAGCACAGTCATGGGGATGTAAAGTACAGCATAGGAAATACAGTCAATATTGACAGAACTATGGTGCCAGGCAGGCACTGGAAGTACCAAGGGGAACGCTGAGTAAAGTATATGATTGTCTAACCCCTGTGCGGCCACCTGAAATGAATACAAAATAATATGAAATGTAATTGAAACTAATTAAAGAAAATAAAAATTGTTCAAGTTAAAATAATTTTAAATTTCTTTCTTTATTTATTTATTTTAGAGAGGAGACACAGAATGAGAGAAAGAGAGAGAGAGAGAGAGAGAGAGAGAGAGAAAGCGGGGAGGAGCTGGAAGCATCAACTCCCATATGTGCCTTGACCAGACCAGTGCAGAATTTTGAACTGGCGACCTCAGTGTTCCCAGGTCGACGCTTTATCCACTGCGCCACCACAGGTCAGGCAAGTTAAAATAATTTTAAAAAGTTATGCCAAACTTCAAAATCATCAGCAAACCAAATCTTATATCAGTCTCTTGCTCAGAAATCTAACGTAGACCCTGTCAATCTGGCCCTGTGCTGAGGGTCAGAATACTACAGAACATAAGAATCACCACTCCAAGTCAAGGTTCCTTCCATCACTATTTCCCTCACCTTACACTCTCCTACACCCCCAACCCTACTTTCCTTCTGCTCATCACCATGCTGCTGTCAGGGTCTATCGGTATTGTTTTTGCTTAATCCCTTCATCTTTCTTTTACCCATCCCTGTTACGCCTCTCCCCTCTGACAGCTGTCAGTCTGTTCTCCATGTATGAGTCTCTTTATATTTTGTTAGATTATTTTGCTCATTAGATTCCACAAATGAGTGAAATCATATGGTACTTGTCTTTCTCTGACTGATTTATTTCACTTAGCATATGCCTCCAGGTCTATCCATGCTGTCGCAGAAGGTAAGATCTTTTTTACAGCTGAGTAGTATTCCACTGTGTCTATGTACTACAGCTTTTTTATCCATTTGTCTACTGGTGTGTGTTTTACAATAAAATTATTCAGGTATCAAAGCACTAAAAGGAGCTGATGGAAAATTGATGATGCTCTTGAATAGTTTGTAGTCATGAGCCTCATGATCTTACTCCAAAAGTCAAAAGAAAATTAATAAAGTTACATATAGTATTTGCATCATTTAAATTGATAGAAGTTGCATACTACAAATCAGCACTTTCTAAATTATTTTCTGAGTTGTTTATATTCTTTATTATGTGTGTACAACATCTTAGCTCCTCTGTCTGACTGGCAGATCACAGGAAGGAAACAATGTCCCATGAGCAGCAACAAGACAACTATTTACATATTTCATTTGAGAAGTTACATTTCATCTATTACAAATATTTGGTTAGTTGGAGTATCTCAGACACCCTGTTACATATGTAATTAAAAGAAAAAGTCGTCATAAACTAACCAGTGAGAGCAAACTAGTATAAACTCATGAAAATGCAAACCTTCCTTTTGGTAAAGCGGAAGTAGATAAATAAGTGAACTCTTGGATCATAACATGTAAGGTTGGAGGAGAACTGCCCCTGAAACCAAGAGAGAAAAAGGACAAAACGACAGGAGACCTGAGCTCTTGACTGCGTCCTTGCTTTGCTCTCAGATGAATTAGAAAATCCTCTCTCTCTCAAATCCTGTGTCTCTACTCTGAAGGCAAACCCTTGAGGAGATTTTCAATGATGGGAACATAAAACTTTGCCAAGGCTCTACTTAACCCTACTTTGCATCAGAAAATAATTTAGACCCATTCGATTTCAATGAATCTATTAAAAAATACAATGCCAGCTAGAAAAGAGATGGTTAGACACTTCTCTGTAATGGCTTGAAAGCTAAAGAACGACAATAAAAAAATTTATTTCCACCCTTAAACAGGGGAGTGTTCGCTTTGCTTAATCTGAATTGGAAATAATTTGATATTTTCGTTATTGTGCACTCTGCATCTGAAAAATATTCGCTGAATTTTGATTATGTCCTAGACGCTATTTCATGTACAGACAACACAGCAGTAAGTCAGAATGATGTGACCCCAAGGAGCTTCCACGCCAATAGGGAACAGAAGAACCAAGCAAATAATAACTAATAATATATGTAATGAGTGTTCTTATCATGCATGCAAAAATACTCGAAGAAATCCCATTGTAAATATATTGGCTTTATCACTTATAAATGGGACCACATAAGTTAGCTTTCTTTCTTTTTAAACATGAGTCACACTCACACACACACACACACACACAAACACACACACACACTTCTTTTAAAGAAAAGTAATCTCAAATCCATAACAGAGCCCACGGATTTTGGCAACTAAAGTTTATGCTATGAAAATGTTTTATGACTATGGGCTTGTGCTGAAAAGTTTTCCTTTATGACTAGGAAAAGTAATATTTTCTGAAAATAAAATTCCAGAATGCTGACCCCTCCGTCACTCTGAACCGTATCAGCAGACCCAGTTGAAGGAGCCAGCTGTGCCCTCATTTGCCATTTGCCAGCCGCACAGAGTGCTCCGGTGGACGCGCGCACCTTTGCATTGCGCCAAAGTCTCAAGGGGCTTCCCATGTAGACGTCAAAGCATCTTCCCCGGATAGATCTCTTCCCTCTGACACTCTGTCCAGCAAATTCCAGCTGATTCTCTCTCTTCAGCTTAGGTTAGGGACAGCAATGTATGCGATGTTGGCTGCCCTCTCCTGACCCCTTCTGTGGCCTCTCAAACAATCGCTGGCACAAGGCCAGAACGTTCACGAGGCTCATCTCTGTTTACCTTCTCTCCGGTGTCGCACCAGTTCACTTTTTGTTGTCTGGAAAGTTATTTCATTTCTTTTGTCAAATCTTATACATCTATTTCTTTAAAGCAACAGAGCTACCTGACCAGGAGGTGGCGCAGTGGATACAGTGTTGGAATGGGATGCAGAGGACTCAGGTTTGAAACCTCAAGTTTGCCGACTTGAGTGCAGGCTCACCAGCTTGAGTGAAAGGTCGCTGGCTTGAGCATGGGATCATAGACATGACCCCATGGTTGCTGGTTTGAAAACCAAGGTCGCTGGCTTGAGCCCAAGGGCATTAGCTTGAGACCAAGGTTGCTGGCTTGAGCAAGGGGTCACTCGCTCTGCTGTAGCCCTCCTGCCTGCCCCATTCAAGGTACATGTGAGAAAGCAATCAATGAACAACTAAGGAGCCACATCAAAAACTTGATGCTTCTCATCTCTCTCCCTTCCTGTCTCTCTATCCCTATCTGTCCCTCACTGTGTCTCTGTTACACACACATAATAATAATAATAATAATAATAATAATAATAAATAGGGCTAATTTAGTATCAGTTACTTTTCAATTACTGGAGTGGAAGTTGCTCCCCATAATCAATTTTAAATAGAAAAAACTATCTTTTGACTTTCCAATTTTATATAAACAATGTCAAAATATTTTTAGCGGAATGACAAAGTGATCTAGTGTTTTTCCGCTTTATCTACCTAACAAGTACATAGCTGCTCAGGCATTTACTTGAAACGTTTCGGTTGGGTATATGATAATCTGTAGGCATAGAGAACACACTCCTGAAATTTAGAATATTTATATACTTCTAAAAACAACAAGAATGTACCAGTCCCTTTTCCAACATTTTCAGTGAACACTCTTCCTTTAATGACAAGGTAAATTTGAGCTTGACGACTTTTTCTTTTTCCCCATCTCTGATCAATATCGAGTTCCTGTCTCCTGTAAGCACCTATGCAGGTTTAGAGACAGTGACACGTGCTGAGTACATTAAGATGAGTTACGTATAATAATAATTCCACAATGTCTCTCCATGTTCACCTGAGAGCTTGTCACGGCTTCATCTCTAACCACTTCTGCTGAATAAGATCTCATTCAAAATGTTTTTGCACTTTCTAAGCAAATTTCAGATTTTGTTTCCTTCTGTGTGCTTGCTGGTGGCCACGCTGACAAATGAGTCTCCGAGTATACTGGGGAGATGGTCTAATACGAAGTGGTGAGAGTTAAGCTTATAATCTATTATTCTCTTTACACGAAATAGTGCAACCCAGCATGTTTATTGAATTGAAGATTATAAACAACTTGCGTAATGCCAAAAGAGTGCTCTCTCAAATGAGAATTTACCGCCAGAATGCTCGTTATATGTAATGTTTGCTTTGGAATTAGATGTAGGAATAAGCACAGTATCATATATATTTAGCTGATTCTTCATATTAAAAGACATTCAAGATAATAGATGGCTCATAAGAAGGAAAAAAATACGTTTTATGTAGCTTCATAAGTCCCTGCCTCCATGCTAATATGTTCATGAATGTCTGAAAACAACCAGATACAGTAAACTATGTATATTATTCAAAATGTTTCTAAAGAAGTGATCCCATATTATATTGCTATAAAGCACACAACTTGATTATCTTTTTAGTATATTTCTTTCTTATTTTTCTTTTTTAAAAAAAAATCTTTCAGGACCCAGCCTATAACCCTTAAAGCTTTTCACTCCTCATATATTTCTAAACTGGTGTTTAAGTGATATCATTTCTGCTTCTCAGAGCTATATATTATCTCCAGTTCTAGTCAGTCGGCCGCGAGTCAAAATACGAGCTTTTATGAGGAAGAATCAAGAAATGGGCACACATCTCTGATTGTGATGAGCAATCGTGGTATGCACTCTGTGATCAGGGAGACAGGGTTAATCAGAAACGCACTGATTTCACAGTCTTGGATATAATATTAAAACACGTAAGTTTTGATGTCACATAGCCTCGACGCAGTGGTTTACAGCACTTACGAAGTATGCAATCATGGTCATACTATTTAAGTTGTCTGAGTCACAGTGCCCACTAAAATGTAAGCTCCCTGAGGGCATGGGTTTGGATTTGTTTTATTTTATATTCTACCCAGTAGGAAGGTGACACAAACACCATATTTGTTCAATGAATAAGTGAAAGAAATAAATACTGATATATGTGGATGCTGAAAAAACAATACAGAACCATCATATGCAATATATTCATTGTGAAGACAGTGACCCTGAGTCCCTGAGTGAGCGCTCAGACATATCAGCTCTACGCAATGTTCTGATCTTACCTGTCTGAATACAGTTTCTAATAATTCCACTGGTATAGTAATATAATGTTATAGTAACTGAATATACAGAAACACAAAAGAAATATAGAGTATATATAGAAATAAGTTAGGATATACTATTAAAAGCCATAAGGCTAGTCAATAAGACTATTGACTAGCCTCTGGGTGGGAGCTAATCTAGCGTGGAAGGATATGATAGGCAGGACCGTGCCCTCTGCGCAGGGCTCAGTCAGTGTGTGTTTGAAATGATACATAGATAGAAAGAGTTTCCTGCGATGAACTCCCTAAAATCATAAATTCAGAATTGGTTTGATGTGACAATCCTGACAACTAACATAAAAAATATTTTATGTAGATTAACATAAAAGGGAGGTCCCTGTGAGGAAGTCCCCAAAAGTGGCTTGATGTGAAAAATCATGTAGATTAACACCTGTTAGAAGGCGTACTCCAGAAAGGGTACTTAAGCCAGTTAGTCACTCAGACTCCAATGTTGAATGTGGATTGTCTCCACACCACTCTGATCAAGAAGAGCCAACAGGAGCACACCAACAGAGCCCCATTAAGCTGTATCTCTGCACACCATAGGATTTGTGAGTAATCAACTGCCTGTGTGATTCTTGTAACTAACTTGTGTGTCGGTCGTGTCTTTCCTCTGGTGGCGACTAGTCTTGGTACCAATAAGTAGAATCCTCACAGCCGCCCCAAGAGTCATCTCAAACAGACTGCTGTTATATTACAGCTGGAGTGTCCCACCACTCAGGGCTCTACTGGGACATCCACACTTAAGATGAAGCTGCCAATTTCCACAATAAATGTTGATTTGGTGAGAAAAAGCTAACATTTTCAGATACCATGTCAAGAAAAAATCATGGTTAGTTATCTTACTTTTCACCCATCCGTTCTGTAATCTGGAGTAGAGAGATGCACCATTTTATAAGGATGCTGCTAAATTCCAACTTTTGACTCATGGCCCTTAACATTAGTCGTCAGTGAGGTCCACTGTGTACAGAGATCTATCAGTAATATTATCAGAACAGGTTACTTAAGTCTGACGATGAAATATGTCACAAAAATATTAGTTGGTAAGGCCTGATTATCATTCTGGAATGACACCGACATTGTATTTACTAACACAATTACCCTTAGAGCAAAGAGACAGACAAGACACGGTTTTGTTCTAGAAATAAATGGCCAATAGTGCTCAGCTGAGAGTTGGTGAAATCTTCGACTATATGTGAAATGGGAGACTTCTGTCCTGAGAGCAGAATAAATTAAACCTCTCCTTTTGTTTCCCCAGTTCCCTGAGTGTCTCCCCTCAACCTGCACCAGGCAGTTCCAGTAGAAGAGGAAGAGAAGTTAACAAGGGAATGCTTTCTTTTCCCTCTTCTTCCCCGGACTTCCCAAAGAGAATACTGCAACTGCTGACCCACATTGGTGCTCTTCCCTCTCAGACAGGAAGAACCCGTCCATGACGGGGTTGGGATAAATCAGTCTCCATACCAAAAGAACGGAGGGGAAAGAAGACAGCTCAGAGAGCTGAGTACTGGAGCAAAGTTTTTGAGAGTCAAGTTAAAGGTCTGGAGAATTTAGAGGGAGCGACAAGGGAATAGAAAAAATGAGAAGAAAATACCTGCCTTTTCAATAATATCTTGCTCTATATTGGGATACTAGCCTCAATACCCAGGTTGTCCAAACAAACAATCAAACAACAACAAAAAACATACACAAAGCCCTGGAAATTTAGACAGTTATACTCTGTGGGAGGAAATGACCATCTCAGTGATAAAAAACTAAAATTAACCATCATCCTTCCAAAAGAATGAATCTCCTTGCTATATCCAAGCAACAGCTCAGGTAATTCTCTTTATCCACCATCTGTGAAGGAGACAGCACTGCTTTGATGTTAACTTCATGATATGCTTCAAATAAATAATAAATAAAGTAAAATAAAGATAGTCCAAAGATGCCAAGCTTAATATTTAGACTAATATGGACCTTGCAATAATTTATTTCTTTAATCCCTGTTTGAATGTAGTTATTGTATCAGCCTCTGTCTACCTCTGGAAGTAAAAATCATTTCATCCATTCACTGTTCACTAGATGAAGCTTTATTTCCTTTTATTTGTTCTAAAACTGCTTGATCCATGTTGCAACAGAAAGTCTCATTTAACCCTAAAAAAATAGAAATTGTTTTTTTGTTTGTCTTTTATAGCTAGGGGGACTCATGATCGTCTGTGAGAACAGCAATATGCCAGCTGGTATATCTTACAGTCATATAAGGCCTGACAGGTTGGCACCTTTTTACACCCGTAATCTATCACAACACCCTCCACATCCCACTTTACTACAAGATCAGTATCAGTACCATTGCATTAAAACCAAGGAGTATGCACATGTATTTACATAAGCAGACTGCAGAAACACCTCTCCATGGAGCCTTTACCCCGACCTTGAAAACCAAGAGCAAGACTGAGAGGTGGTGGGTGGGGATAGAATAAAACAACCCCAATAAGAAGAAGGCATTTTTGGTTGTCATTAGGAAGATCCCATTATGCAGAAGATTGATAAAAACTGGTTCTTAAATATTTGCACATTTCATACGTCACTCAGCTTCATTTTGGGGAAGAATCACATAATCGTATTAGGATATGAGAATCATGTGGGAGTAACACAGGGGTCCTATGCTACTTTGTGTCAAAAACGCTACCTAAGGACCACTTAAAAAGTCATGTGTGATGGATTAAGGGTAACGTGAGCAGCTTAACCTCTGCTGTCTAAGTGCACCAACTCTCGGGGCGGGAACACACGTTTTCCAGTAGCCTTTGAGGTGGTAACTGGCGTTCTTTGAGGTGTCCTCTCAGGGACACCTGTGAAATGTGGGCAAGTGGGACGGGCCCAAAGAAAAGCTGTGCGCAGTGCGGTTGCAACACAGCCCTCAGCGGATCCCGTGGGAGGCTCGGGAGCTGGGTTAACCTTCCCAGTGGTCCCGCTGGTGACAAAAGAACCTGTGTAACTCTTTCTAGACTAGTGATTGTGGACAAGCTGATCTTGGGGATGGCATGTGACCTTGGTAAGATAGCTCCCTTCAAAGGAGGGCAATCCTCGATTCCCAGGAGGGCGGGGAGCAGTACACCTACCCGAGGTGAGGGGTGAGGCTGCATTGTCATTGCTTGTTCTCATGAGGGCAGGGATTAATTAGTGAAAGAACCGCCCATACCTTTTTTTCTTTTCTTTTCTTTTCTTTTTTCTTTTTTTTTTTTTTTTTGGTATGGCCTGAAAGCTAGGAAGAGCTATACATTTTTAAATAGTTGAAAAATCAAAGTCATAACATTTATATCCAATGCTTGACAATATTATTCACTGTTCTAAATCTTTGCATGAACATACTTATTTCATCTTAATACAATGGTGACAGGTATTATTACTCATTTTACAGACAAGGGAAACCAAAGCTTCTAGAAAGGTTAAGTAAGAAATCAAAGACCACACAGCCAGCAAGCATGCTACTGAGCTGGAATCCAAGCCGAGGGAGTCTTCCCCCACATCCTGTGCACACACAGAGTTCTCTAACACTGTGAGGACAGTCTAGATTTGCCAATAGAATGACGTACCTAAGACCTGAGTGACTTCCCAAGAAGGATGATCACTGTGTTTCAGAGAAGCAAGGGGAAGCTTTGTGCAAGAACAAGGCTACATTTCTACTCTACTGATAAGTAACACTAACTTCAAACTACAATTAAGCCCAACGTTACTCTTCTCATTTGCAGACCTATATTACAAAAAGTTATACTCAACTCTCATATTCTGGAATGTCATTAATAAAAAATGGAAGGAAATTTGTCTTCTTTTTAAATTCATAGTTAACTAGATACAAGCTTCAGTTTTGCTTCTTGGCCCGCAGATCCAGAAAATATTGTCAGTCCCTGCTCTAGGGGCAGGCTCAGTTTTTGATCATCCCACTCGAATGAAAAATCCTGCAGCCATCAGGATCGAACGCTCTGACCGTGTAGCTTGCTTGAGCATCCCGCAGATGCAGCAGAAAGCTCGCCCTTAAAGTTCTGTATATAGAATGGCATCCTATTACGCAGAGCCGTCTTCCTCTTTCATGTCCCCGGGCACAAACATGAATCCGAGAGTTGTCTTCTGAGTTGTTGTTAGGAGTAAAGATGGGCTTGGCAGTGGCTTCTTGGGGGACTCCTGTGAAACCCCCTCATAAGCAGAACATAAAACTCCCACAACCCCATGCAACAATGTTTGGCTTCATGAAGTAAGCAGGAGACAAAAGTTTTCTATGCAGTATGATCTCAGGTACGCAATCATGCATGCTTGCTATTTTTTTATTTTTGTATTTCCAATTCTTTTATTTTATAATAAAAGCTTTGAAATTATTTGGATAGTTCAGTTGGTTGGAGCATTGTCTTGAAGCACAAAGATTGCCAGTTCGATCCCCGGTCAGGGCACATACAGGAGCATATTGGTGTTTTCTCTCTCTCTCTCTCCCTCAAATTAATAAAATTAAATCTGTTTATTTATTTAAATCCAGATTCATACTAAGGTATACCTGCTAATGCCCACTGTGCTATAATTATTGTGCTGGGAGTCCTCTCATGTAAATAGAAACCTGTTACTCTGTCCTAACTCTTCACCTGCACATAAAAAGCACATTGTGCCTGACCTGTGGTGGCGCAGTGGATAAAGCGTCGACCTGGGAACACTGAGGTCGCCAGTTCAAATCCCTGCACTGGTCTGGTCAAGGCACATATGGGAGTTGATGCTTCCAGCTCCTCCCCCCTTTCTCTCTTTCTCTCTCTCTCAATATGTGTCCCCACTCTAAAATGAAAAAAAAAAAAAGCACATTGTACCCACTGCCCACCACAGTATCACCACCAATCCTCCACTGACTTTCCTAAGATACTTTCCTAAGATATGGTAATTGGAACTGTATTAAAATTGATTTAATAAAAGGCGCTTTTATGAATCCCCTATAAGAACCACCAAGCATGCCTGTCATTTCGGGAGGTCTTTAATTTCTCTAATGAAGCACTGGCGGATCTCTTCTACTATATGACGTCTCATCAAAAGTTATTACAACTGCTTTTCCTCAGGTAAACTTGTATGCGAGAGAAAGAGAATGCTTTGTGCATGCTTAGCCCTGAATGTATTGGAAAGCTGGCTCAAACTGTTTACAGTGAAGCATTTAGAATTTTTAACCAACCTGCTGGAGTACAGGAGTGAAACTTCTCTTTTGGGATACCTAAAATATGCTTTGTCTCCTAGATTATGAAAGCTCCGTTTTATTTGTTACGGTTTATAAAAGAAAGGATCAGATTCCCATTGTAATATGTGGCAAGCCTACTGAACAACACATACTATTGCTATCTTGGTATTATTATTATTATTATTATTACTATTTAGTGCTATTGGTAAATGTAAAAATATTTTGGAAGTGCAGAGAAAGATAAGCCTTTTCTTTCACATTATGATAACGCACTCTGAAATAAGCAAGAGACTGATTATTGATAGTGAGAAGTAAACAACCATTATCCCTCAGTCTCTTATTTGAGCCTAGTGTGGACGTAATTGTTGCAATTTGTACATAATCTTCAGCTCAGCCAGTGTGCTGTGTTACAGTAAATCAAGTTAGAGAAATTTAATGGATTGCCATTTGTGTTCACACATATTTATCTGCTAAGATTAAGATTTTAATGTATTTGATATATTAAAGGCATGATGACTTTCAAATTGCTCTCCTGCAAATACGCACAAGTTATGCAAACTCATGCTGAAATAAATACCCACCAGAAAACTTGCTAGCACCGCCACACAAGTTGGCACCCTTCCCTAAGCATGTGAGTTCTTTTATACTCTCGTCTCTGCCCTGTCTTTTTACTTTACTTTTTTTAAGGATGGCTATTTTCTTTAGATCTTTTTATTCAATCAATTACTCATGAGTTAAGTTGATGCAAAAACACTACATCTTCGGTTGTTTTCCAGCGTCTCTTTTCTCCAATCCTTGGTCCCATAGTATTGTGTCCATTAGAAAACAAAACAGACGTGGGGGGGTATGTCATGATTTCAAATGTAATTGTCTGCACGCATGTGAATTTCTATGCAATTTCATGTTTCCTTATGGAAAGCGTTGAAGGGATTCTATGTAGCTACATACAGAGAAGTAACACAGATGATGACTGGGGAGCAGGCTAGACAAAGGTAGTCTGCCTGAGGTAGCTGAGGTTAAAGGAACACACACTAAATACATCAAAAATACATTACACAAGTAGTGTAAGTTTAAGAGAGTAGAGAGCAAGAATGAACTTGTGATCTTTGGTTATAAAACCTCAGAGAGTTCATTCAATGAGAATAAAGTAGTTGCTCAGGAAAGCTAGAGTGTTTTCTTGTACCTGAAGGATATTTTCCCTTGGATAGTCATAAAGAGCAAATGGAATAATGCAGTGGACAGGCTCAAGCAATATTCCTGCATTTCAGTAATCATGGTGACCAAGTCACCACCCGCAGTACGGCTACCAATTAGGATGAGACAAAAGAATCCCAGGAATGGCACAGGAAAGAATACAAAAAGATAAATAGACATCAGATGAGTCCTTGCTGTGTTCCTGATATTGTAATGGTTGCTTTTTTATTATATTACCGTATTTGGTATCCATACAAATTCTGTAAGATAACTATTACTTCAATTTAAGAAATCGAAAGTCCAGAAAATTTGAATAATTTGCTCAAGAGAATATAGCAAACAAGTGCCAGAGAGCTAGATTAGAATTCAGTAATGTAAAGGGAAATTATTTCAGCATTTTCACTAGGGCCAGATATTAGAAGGCAAGATCACATTAATTTCAAAAAAATTTATAATAGAAAACAAAAATGAGATTATGGTGAAAAAAAGAGTACTTCATCCAGAACCCTGGATATGTAAGCATGTGGTCTTCTAAACAGAACTTGAATTTTAGTGTAGATGTGACTTCACCGACTTAACATCAAAAACAGCATATAGGCAAGGATTTGGTTAACAAAATAGATACATATTAAGAAGCAAGATAAGAAACTATATTTCTTAAATCAGGCTTACTGAGGGCTTTATTAATATAAACATTGCTATATCCACTCAGCTCTACAACTGAGATGGCTCTTTATTGCTAAGCTGATTTTCATACAGAGAACAAAGATATTGAAATTAGCTATGGTTTCCTCATCTTTAAAATGGATTGATGGTGCTGTGTATCTATCCCTAATCAGAGATCAATGTTAAAACATTACTACACGTGTTCAAATAAAACACTAGCATATTAATGCTATTAGTCTTATTTTCAAACAAGTAGATTGCCAATTTTGCCATGTGTTTTGTGTATTTATTGAATTAGCTGTTAAATAAGTTGTTGTCAAGAAATGATTTTAGGCAACAGAGAAGAGTCCTCCCCCTGCTAAGACATGACACACGGCACGATGCAGTCATTAGAAAAAAAGAGTAGAACTTAGTGATCAATGACTTATGTGAGCAAAATGAAAAATCCTTGAGCATAAAAACACTATGGGGTGCTGAACAAACTCACCAAGAAAACCAAAGCTAAGATTAGAAATGTTACTAGGAGGCGTTACCCAATTAAACATCTTTATCTTTAAAGAACGGATGTACCCACAGACACACACATTCACATACAGCGTGCCATCCACTTAGACCATGAAGTTTAAAGCAAGAAGACATCATATGTGGAGGAAACCCAGACCCATGTCACTTCTGCATGTGAATTCAATTTTCACAGAATTAGAACAAAAGAAATGATATTGCTACTCTGAAATCCCCAATGCATGTCCCATACATTTCATTCAAATGCTACCAAGTGAGTGAGGTAGCATCGTCAATTAGTGAAAATTGAGGGTTAATTATTAAGTCTATATCTTGATCTAAATAGAGCCATTATTATACAAGAACATATGCCTCATTTTGGAAATATATTAGATAAGAATGTTTTCATCACTTCCTATAATCCAGTGGTTCTTAACCTGGGTTCTATCAAACCCTAGGGGTTCGATGAGTTGGTCTCAGGGGTTCGGAGAAGCCTCTGCTACGGAGGCCAGAATAAAGTAATACCGTAATTTGTTGTGAGTTCATGCACTTTGTTGGTTTTGTTCTTTGAGCAAGGTGATGTTCATGCATGGCTCATTTTGTGCACCAGTAAAAAAACATATACCTATGTCTTGAATTTGGAAAAAAAAATCATATTTTATTTATCACTAAAGAAGAGTTCGGTGAATGCGCATATGAAACTGGTGGGTTCGGTACCTCAAAAAAGGTTAAGAACCACTGCTCTAATCATTCCTCAGGCCCCAACTCGAAATATTTAAAATATAATTTAAAATATTAAGCTTCAATCTTGGTCCCCTATGGCTTTAGAATTATAATCCTAAGCAAACTAAAATTTTCTCCAAAACGGCATGTTTAAAAAATGTTCTCCCTTGATTTTAATTTTCAAGGTCCTGAAGGTGATTAAGTATTTAATGCAAAAAAATCTTTTCCTTCGTTTCTGAGGTATTTCAACTGTTGCATGGCCTAAATAGTTGTAGACAATACAACTGCAAACTTACAGAACAAGCATGTGTGTTGTGTTAAAAAAATAAAAGAAGCTAATGTGAACTGCAATGAAATTTAACAGATGAAAGCTTCCATTAAATTTTGTTTATAAAGTGTTGTCTGGGATCTGATAGCAAACTCCTATAGAAATCATTTCTAGAACAGGAGAACTATGACAGGAGAGAAGTTCAGCAGAGTGTGCTTAATTCATTCCAATTCACAGAGCAATGCATTTCAATTCGCACAGTGATGCATTCTAGTCTCCAACATGAGAATCCAATCTAGCTGATGCTTAGCAGAGTTGAAACAAACTCACAGCGCCAGAAAACTGACAAGAGTCTACCATGCTAAAGAGAGAAATACGTTAAAAATTTTTTTTCCACTGTGCTCGAAGCCTTTCTGTGCCTTATTTACCGCACTGTACATTATAATAAACCAACACTACTTATAAAAGACAATCGAGTTTGATGTTTGACGTCTTTCACTGTTTTCCTAGTAATTAACGCTGCTTAAGAGTCAGCTTCTGATGTTTGTCTGATTTTCTGGAACAGGTTTAAAAAGCCTAATTATACTCAGATGTTTCAAGCTTCAGGAAACCAATTTACTGTTTGCCATGAGCAACTAACTGGCTTACTGGTATTGGAAACGTTTTCTGGAAATATACGATCACGTACAAAATCAATCATTCAATGTCATCCTAAATCTTCAGGTGTTAGATTTTGTGTTAAGTATTGCATGTTCAAATTCACTCTTTTGAAGTATCTTTTTTCTGATCTATAGTAATCCTGCACTAATTCTTAGATTATTTGGGCAGAATTCTTGCCTCCATGCAGCATCCCTACTCTCTGGGTAAAGAATAAATCAAATACGGAAAGGACAGTAATAAATTGGCCAGTGGTTTGCTGGCAGGTAGAAAAGAATCTGAATTCACAGGATTCTGGCACGGGCAAATTAGTTCATGTATTCTCTTGAGGGAGAAGAAAGTAGAAAGAAAAAAAAAATACTACACAAAGAGGAGCTTCATGAAATGTGCTAAAGCAGCAAGCAGCAGGATGAGGCTTGAATCAGTCCTGATGTTCAGTTTTTCGTTGAAGGAGACAAAACTGGGTCAAATAAAAGGTATTTGAAATATGTCTGCCTTTTTCCTTGAAAGCTGATTTATTTTGCCTGCAGGCTGGAGGGGGCAGCATATAAACCTGGGATTCCTTTTTATCCATCTGTCATATGGAAAGGCATGGTGCCAGAGTCCCTTAGGTGTGTAGGTACGACAACATACTCAGAACCATTTCACTCAAAAACAACCATTCTTCATCCGTCAGCCCATTCCACACATCATCTCCATTTGACATACGAGGCCATTTACACTGAAGATGTTTAACCAAACTTTTAAGTTCGCCCAAGAAATGTCAGCTGAGCTGAGGATTACTTTAAGTTCCAGCATGGTGATTGTGTCTTGTGAACGGCTCTCTAATTTGAAGGCTGTATTTCCTCTGAATTACAAACTCGGCATTAAAATAAAGGAAACTCTTTAGAAATTTAATTAGAGTAACATCTTGCTCATTAAATTACACGGATTCAAGATACCATGTCATTTGCAGTCAATCTTCCTGACATATAATCTTCTAGGTAATTATGGTGTATTTTATAACTAAAATGCCAATTTGATGTTAAATTATTGTATTGTGTCAACAGCAGACTAAACTAAGTGGTATAACTTCTCCTTTAATGGAAGAGAGGGGGTTATGTGTCCAGCCCGCAAACACGTATCGAGTACCTACAAAATATATCATACAATGTGTAAGACACTGGGAATAGACCCATGAATAAGACAAGAACTCTGACCTCAGTCTTCTAGAATAGACAAGTCAAGCAACACTGATGAAACGATGTGACAAGGACATGAACAGAGATATACTACAGGTACTGTGGGGATATAATGTGTGTACCAACCTCAACAAAAGAGGGGGCATGAATAAATTGTTCATATGGTTCCCAGATAATATTACCAGCTAATAGTTTTAATATTTTTAAAAAATATTCATTTATCTTAGAGAGAGAGGGAGGAAGAAAGAGACATGGATGTGTTCTAATGATGAGAACCATAGTAAGGTTAATAAAAAAAAAATCCACATTTTAAGAGAACTGTGTGGATAAAAACATCAACAAACAGAATGAAAGGGAAAGGCACGATTCACAATGAAGAGGATACTAGAGCCACATCCTTTTATAGGGAGAAGGAAGCCTAGGATATCCAGCTGTAAATGTAGCTCCTTTCTTATTAAGAACAAAGACGGAAGGAAGGCTCAAGGTCAGAGCCAACAGCCTATGGCCACAGAACACCATTCCCAGAGAGAAAGCTGGTTGCTCTGTAGGGAACATTCCATGTGCCCAGGGCAGGGTGAACTGAGGGCAGCTGCATTTCAGGATTGCCAGCTCATGCCCACTGCTCATTAGAACCAGGGATTCTATTGTGGTTATGCTTTGCCTCTCTCACCACTTTATGTTGGGCACATGACAGGGGAGACAACCTGCCTTTTAATTCATAAGTCTCTGCATTCCAGGAACTGGGCCAGAGGAGCCATACCTCAAGCACTGGAACAAGAAGCCTCACCCATGTGTAGACCTTACTTAGATGACATTGAGATTATGCTACAGAGGGGTGAGAATTTTGGAGGTGGGAGTGAGGATATAGAAATGTTATGGTTGGATATACACAAAGCTGTACACTATGAATATTCAACCTGTCTGAATGTGTGATCCTTCCTCTTGGTGGAAACTATAACCTTTCCCTTATGACCAATAAAACACAGTGGAAATAAACCGACTTCAGTTCCAACCTTAGACTTTAAGAAACTCAACAGCTTCCATTTCTGTTTTGTAGAAGAAAGGACCCTGGGCCCATAATGCTGTGAAAAATCCCAAACTACCCATGTGGAAAAGCCACTTGGGAGAGAAATGAGGTGTCAGACATGTGAGTAAAATCTTAAACATCCAGCCCAGCTCAGCTGCTGGCTAAGTGAGTGAGCCCAGTCAACAAGCTGGGAAGCACAAGCAACGTTGTCCTATCCATGTCCAAGTTCCGACCTAGCAAGTCCCTATAAACAACAAAACTGAAATGTTTTATGCTACTGTGTTTTGAGGTGTTCTGTAATCAGAGATAACTAAACACCTTTTAAAGGTATGAAGATTATTCATAATAGCTTTGTGCTTTCTTTCTTTTTTTTTTTTTTACAGGGACAGAGAGACAGTCAGAGAGAGGGATAGACAGGGACAGACAGACAGGAACACAGAGAGATGAGGAGCATCAATCATCAGTTTTTTGTTGCAACACCTTAGTTGTTCATTGATTGCCTTCTCATATGTGACTTGACCGCGGGCTTTCAGCAGACTGAGCAACCCCTTGCTCGAGCCAGAAACCTTGGGTCCAAGCTGGTGAGCTTTCTGCTCAAGCCAGACGAGCCTTTGCTCAAGCTGGCGACCTCAGGGTCTTGAACCTGGGTCCTCCGTATCCTAGTCTGATGCTCTATTCATTGTGTCACCGCCTGGTCAGGCTAGCTTTGTGCTTTTGCCTTCAAAGGATTCAACCAAAATCATGGGAAACTTTTATATTTTTAAAAAAGCATCCTTTCTAATGGCCAAAAATTAGAAATAGCCCAAATCCTCATTAAGAAGAGAATAAATAAATAAATAAGTATGGTATATCCTTACATGATAACACTACGCAGCAATAATATGCTATTACACTCAGGAACATGAATGAATCCCACAGACACAACAATGTTGAGAGGAAGCCAGATAGATACAGAACACGGCATACAGAATGATTTCATTCAATCGTGTCACAAAGTCAGAACAATGTTTTCCCTATGTTGTGCTACAGTCACTGATAAACAACGTGAGGGGAATTTTATGATGTTGGAAATTTCTAACTTTTCACTGGAATCATACACTAACTTCACTAATTATCCTGAATGTTATATCTAATTAATTATTTTTTAAAAATTGTTTTAAACCCCAAAACACTAAATAAAAAACATAAAGAGCATTCCTATACTCAAATATTACTAAAAAATAACTTCAACTGAGATAGTTTAAGTGACTTGCCCACACTCCCATTACTAGAAAGTACTAAAAATTGCCCATAGTGCCTCTCGTTGTCAATATTTCTTCAGAGTCCGGTAATGCCTATAAGACGAAAGTCTTTGTCCGATTACTGCATTTTCTTGAAAAAGACAACCCAGACTAGAGTGAAGTTCCAAAGATTAGAGGTCTGTGATAAGGACTGAGGAGACATAGTGGGTTTGGGTAAGTCACAAAAGTTTTAGAGTAGACAATTCCAGTGTTGCAATAATCTGTAAGCTGCAGCAATTGTTTTTGTGGGAGATAGCTTTTGTATGGACCATGCCTTACAGAAATGCTGAGCTCCTGTTGCCTAGGACAATAACAATGGCAAAAGATGGAAAATCACCTTGAATATTACCGTGTGAGTAGACCTTTCTATGACCTGACATTTTATCACAACCATCTAAATGTTGTGCATACTAGAGAAAGCATATCCATGATCTGAACTGATTTTGGTTCACAAGAGGTTCCATTTGTTTTTATTGAGGTTAATGGATCTGCGAATACAGATCCATTAACCCCAGAATTTTTAAATGTTAAATCAGCAGCTTTAAATAAATGTTAACATGAGACACCAATTACTGATACTGTAATACCAACTAAAGGGCAAGATTTGGAGCATTGCCTAGCGAGAATATGTTAAAAATTCTGAACTCCTTTATTAGCAAGATAAAAGTGATGTAAAGATATTAATATTTTGTTGGGTCAAAGCCAATAAAAATAAATTACTTCCCCTTTAAATAATGCATTTACCAAATAGCTGCATAGTCTCTAGGAGACTTTATGTTTCCAAACTTTCATAGGATTATGGTTATTATTATTAATGGGACCATTACTATGCTTGCAATGCCATTACTACATTAAGGAATTGATTTACTCAGATCTTATGGCTGTAATTACCACATGCATTCTTGAAACACTGCACTGTAATGATACGTGTGGCTCACTGGGAAGACAGTGATTCTGCACACTGTTGCATTTTGCTCTAGTGTAAATTGTTTTGTATCTACTAGGAACCCCAAGTGGTACTGATATTTGACCTCTGTTTTTATAGTGGTCAGAACCTGATTACAGTAAAGAGAATTTGATTCAATTCGGCATGCATTGACTGGATATTTCTTATGGACCCAAGTAGCTCTATTCTCAGGTAACATCCCTGGACTCTGGGGAAGTTTCGGCAGCTGGAACCAAGCTATCCTGGGTCATATTCTGCTCTGTTCAGTTGCTGAGAAGTTACTTTATGCCCCAATTTCATCATTTGTTAAGATTTGTTAAACTCTATTTCATGGAGTTTATATTGAGATATTGAAAATATAATTGTAACACTATATGTACTACATAAGTAATACTTAATAAATTATAACCATTATTAAAGCAACATGAAATCTTTGGAAAATGCTACACAATATGGTTATTAGACAACATTAAAGAACTGTAGAAAGCCACTACATGTTTGTATGTACAGTATTAAGATGGTGAATGCTATCCCTTCTACAATTATGCTTTCTAGTTCAAAGCAATTTATTTTTCACAATATCCTTTTACGTTAAGATAATTTTGTCATGTAAAAAAATAATACAACATGCACTCCTGGATAATGGAGATTCAGTGGCTATGGGATAGCATAAATCTTGTTTATTAGGCTTACTTTATGGTCAAATACATAGTCTACTTTCTAAATGTTTCAGGTATGTTCAAAAAGAACACAAACTTTGAATTTTGGGAATATATTTGTCTTTGTGTCTTTCTCTGTCTCATACACACACACACACACACACACACACAAATGTACAGACAACATACAGTTCACTTCTTAAACATCTAGTTATCTACTCTTTAGTATTTCTTCTTATTTATTTAATCTATTACTTTCTGTGAGTGATGTGTTAAAATCTTGAACTAGAATTGTAGGTTTATCTGTACCTCTTCAGTTCTGAAAACTGAATCTTTATATACTTTCAGGCAATTGCTGGGTGCATACAAGTTTATATTAATGATAACATTTTATTATTTTAGTCACTTTACCAGAATATTATTCTTCTCTGACCTCTTGAGTTATATTTCATAAATCATATTTTATCATATTAGATTATTACTACTGTTTTCTATAGGCATATACTTATTTAGTGCATTTTTGTCTACCTTCCTGTATGGTTTTCTTTTAATTTTTTTATTTTTTTTAATTTATTCATTTTAGAGAGAAGAGAGAGAGAGAGAGAGAGAGAGAGAGAGAGAGAAAGGGGGAGGAGCTGGAAGCATCAACTTCCATATGTGCCTTGACCAGACCAGTACAGGTTTTTGAACTGGAGACCTCAGTGTTCCCAGGTCGATGCTTTATCCACTGCGCCACCACAGGTCAGGCCCTGTATAGTTTGTTTTAAAAATGTCTGTAGACAATATGTTGTTAAATTAAAAAATATTTTTATTCATTTTTTTAGAGAGAGCGAAGGGGGGGGAGAGAGCGAGAGAGAGAGAGAGAGAGAGAATACACCCATTTATTGCTCCATTTATTTATGCAATTATTAGTTGGTAGATCTATGTGCCTTGACTGGGGACTGAACCTGCAACTTTGGCATATCTAGATAGTGCTCTAACCAACTGAGCTACCTAGGCAGGACCAGACTTTCATCTGCTCTGAGAAACTAAGTCCATTAATTAAGGAGTTTTACCTACTTTCAAGGACAGCCTTTCTGTTGATTTAAAATTAACCTTTTTATCCTTAACTATCGCCTTCTGAAAAAGTTCCTTCATTGGATCTTTCAATACCCAAATTCATTTTTCAGTTTTATTCTTCCTGCTCTTTAGCTCATGGATTGCATTCTTCCCTGTGATTATTACATTTTTAATATTTTCTGTTAATTCCTTTTATGATTTTTTTTCTTGCATCCTATTGCAAAGACCTAACCTTATCGTCTTTATATATTCATGTTACAGTAAATTCTCAGTTTCCTGTTTCAGTTAGTTTGCCTCCGATCTTGTTTACTTGATATCTGTTTTTATACTCTGTATATCTTAAGTATCTGGTTTGGGCCCTTGAATTCAAGTTTTTCTGTAAGTATACGCTACTCTGTCTACCTTATAATAAATATTTGTAAAGGGTCACAGCCAGGCTCTCATCTATATCATTTCTGTTGAAATGGAGGGAAAGGGATGCACCCCAGAATGGAGGCTCCTATGGTCCCTTAGAACTCCCCCTGATGCATTCTCTACCTGCATTTTTACTTGGTAACTCTTCTTAGGGCTTTCTTTTTAAACCCTTAGGAAGAAGCACTTTGCTAGGAGACAGTCTTTCTAGTTTTTAATTTTGAAAAATTCTGTTTATTTTCTACCAGCACAACTGACAAGGGGAAAGTAAATGAAAAAGGACACAGCTTCCAGAGTATTTATAATTCCTACCACTTAGTTCAAATCTTTATCCCAAGAATTTGAGAAGAAAAATCTGGTATAACACAGATTCTTTTTAAAACAACAACAAAATGCTTATGTTCATCTAGCATCCATCAACATTTATGGTCACAGAATCTAGAACTACTTGATTTATTCTGGTTCATGTAAGCATAATGTATCATAAATTCAATTTTGATTTTAATAAGAAAGTCTGTTTGTTACCATGTGAGGGGAAACTGAGTTACAAAACTGCTAGGTCATATTTAAAAAATGTCATAAACTATATGTGTCAGAGGCGATAGCTCCTTAGAGTGATTTTACAAACTTGACATATAAATCTCCAGCTACACAGAAATATAAAGTCACTATGTGTAGGAGATGTGAGCATTAATACCTATGCATCCATTCATTTATTCATTCATTACTGCTTCATTCCTTCAACGATTCACCAAACATTCATTCTCTTCTTGCTCTGTGCCAGACTCGACTCTAGAAAAAATGAAAGGAGATCCATGCCCTCCAGAAGGTCATGCTCTTGTGAAGGAGACACATGGATACATCTAAGGGCAAGACAGTATGTCAGACGCTTTAATAGGCACACTCATACACACACACACACACACACACACACACACACACACACACACACACACACAATTGCTATAATTCATTGAGGAATGATAGAAATGCTCAACACCCTTCCAGACAAGCACACAATTTGAAGAGCACAACTCACAAGGCAAACATCATAAGGTTATTCTCTCATCATTGTTATTAATAACCAAATCTCTTATAATCTGGGGATCAATGACAATATCTTGGAGATGGTTTTGAGTTATGAATTGGCAGGTGATTTGGAGAGGGTATAGTGAAGTACTGAACCAGAAAATAAATATTTTTATTTTATTTTATATTTTTTCCTTTTATTTTCCTCTTCCTTCTTCTTTTTTTTAGCAAAATGTGGGGAAAAAGACAGAAACAGATGGACATGAAGGGAGAGAGATGAGAAACATCAACTCATAGCTGTAGCACTTTAGTTGTTTATTGATTGCTTTCTCATACATGCCTTAACCACGTAGCTACAGGCAAGCCAGTGCTCTCTTGTTCAAGCCAGTGAAGTTGGACTCAAGCCAGAGACCTTGGGTTCAAGCCAGTAATTATGGGGTCATGTCTATGATCCCATGGTCAAACTGGCAATCCCACACTCAAGCCGGTGACCTTGGGGTTTTGTACCTGGGTCTTCAGCATCCCAGTCTGATGTTCTATCTACTGTACTGCTGCCTGATCAGGCAGAAAATAAATATTAATTTCTAAGTCATGCTTGAGACAGAACGTAGAGTCTGTGATTCTAGGGGGGGGGCATTAACAAGCTTTCAAACATCTGTAAATAAGTAACTTAAATAGGCTTTCATTTTTCCAACACTACTCTGTGATTCTAGGAATTACTACTACATAAGAAATATAAATAGTCAAATTCAGCTAAAGAAGGTGAAATATAAAAATCTGAAAGAAAAATATGAAAATGGGATATGCCTTCTCTTTGGGAAAAACTAGAAGCAAAGAGGCCTTTGCTTTTCTAAGAGACAAACTGTTTGGCACTAGACATACAAATAAATTAGTTACCTTGCTAATTATCGAATATGCAGCAAAAACTACCAGGAGAGAGTATCACAAAGCAAGGTATAAAAATATAATTCAAAGCATACATGGCTAGTGTTAGGAAAGAGACAGTGTAATAAGCTTGCCATCTGTAGATACTGAGTTTAATATTCAACCAACCAACCAACCAACCATTTTTGTAAGAGGAACTTTTTCTATTGTTCCAGTCTGATGTCTGAATTGAATCCTCTATAAAAATAAGAGGTGTCCTGGGAAAACCATGGACAGAGTAAGGAGGTGGGGAAGTATGACTGGGCAGTAAGTTATAGAATCCTCAATTATCTGTGATTTGATCATTCACTGTTCCCTGAACCAGAAGCCTGAGGGTAGGCAGTGTCACGAGTTGTTTCAGAAACTTCAAAGTGTCAGGGTGCTGGGTTGAAGGCTCAGCAATTCTTCTAGATTTTTCTCTCCTGATAGCAAGATGATTGCCCCAACCCCAGGTATAATATCTTCTTAGTCACGCCAAGGGTAGGAAGCCCAGGTAACTGGGGCAATAAATGTGTAGAGCTCTCCTTTCATCCAGAAGGAAAATCTTTCTTGGGTTTTGGTTTTTCTTATCAGAACTCGCTCTCCTGACCATCCTCACAGCAGGAAGAGCTGGCAAAGTTAAGTCTTGCTTCTTCAAGTCGTTTAGTGAAACGTGGACAACAGAAAAAAGAAACTGGGCCTGGTATGTGGTAACCAATAAGAAGCATCTCATCAGGGAGGAAGAAGAGGGAAGTGTGATCACTCTTCTCACTGAGCAATACAGATACAAATTAGTGAAAACACTTCTTGTTTGCATTTACAGATATTTATTAAGCATTTCCTGTGGCCTAGGCATTCTTCTAGAAGCTAGGGATATGACAGTCTCAGTGAAAAGAAACAAGCACAATGCTGTGGTCCAGAGGGGACATGGGCCATTCAGGAAGTGGAATGTGCTCAATCGATACCCGGATGCAGTCAAGCCTCCTCCTTGCAGCCTAATGCATTAGCTGCTCTCCCTGCCTGGGATACTCGGCTTCTGCAGCTTTGCAAGCTTGGCTTCCTTTTGTTGTCGGTTTTCAGCTACCGGAAATGGCCCTTTCTGGTCACCAGATCAGAACTGATCATCCTGCCTTAGTCACTCTCCATCGAGCTGCTCAGCTGTGGTATCTCTGTCATGACACTAATGACCCTCTCTGAAATTACTTTAGCTTTCTCACGTATGGTCTGCCATCTCTATTTATCTTTGTGAGGAAGGATTTTGTCTATTTATTGTGGCCATTACAGTGCCTGATAAAGTATGGTCTGGAGAGACGGGATGAATCTATAACATAAGCCATAACGGAGAATTTTGGTCTTTACAGGAAGTGTTTACAACCGGCGAGTGATATAATCTAATTTTCTCATTTATCACATGTTCCAGTAGCTACTAACTTAAATTTATCTTATTCTTACAGACACCTTATATCTCATTATCTGTGTATAATAATAAAGTAAGTACATTTCTAGTAGTCTTGACTAAATTGATGACGATGATGACGACGACAAGATTTCTGAGCTGAGCCTTGAACCTCCCTGGTTAGATTACATGATGGTGTCATTTGAATACCTAAAATGACAGTATGACATAGTCACTTTTTTCTTTTTTTCTGAAAAGTCAAAAATGCGATTTTAATAATAGAAACCTGTAGCAATCAATGAGAAATCCACAATGATGTTCTTACTTAATGCCCAAAGATTCACAGAATGACAACAGTTAACCAGCAGTATATGGCTTTAAAATACAAAAGGTACTGAAATATAATTTTAAAAAATATTTTAGAATCAAGCTCTGCAGACACTTGAGACCCTGACATGGTAAAATAGCTCTCATTCCGAGTAATAGAAAACAGTCTGTTTAACTAGATAGTAATTACTTTAGATGGAGACTCTGAGCAATGTATCATGTTTACTTCTGGGTAGCCTGAGACCAATTTAACCTTTAATTTTGTTTTAAAATTCCATAAAATTAAGTTACTGAGTTAATGACACATTCTCTCTTTCTTTATACCCCTTCCCCTTCATTTAGAGTCTCCTGCTAGAACTCAGTGAAATCCATATCTATCCACATCAAAAAGCACGACACCACCATAATCAGAAACATGAAGTCATAAAGTTAAAACTATTTAATCCTATTAAAGCCTCATTAAATGAAGGCAGTATTTATAGGATGGGACTTAGATTCCCTGGCACACTAGCAAATCTGCAACCGAAGTCAATGTTCACGAATTAATTAGCAATGACTCTCAGGGTGGGTGTTTGACTGACATTTCCCTTGATCTCTTCCTTCAAGGTAACATGCTGTACCATCATGCAATCCTTTGCCAATAAGCCTTAACCCCACCACAATGTGTGTTTACTTTGCTGAATAAGAGCAAGGGCATGAGCTACAAAACAGATATGCAGAATGCAGAGCGAAGCTTTTCTGGCATGCCATGACATTTCTTGCATCAAAATATAATGTGAAGAAGGACAGCTCTGCATTGACCATACCTACTCTCTGTGTTTATAAAGATCACCCCTCCCCCCATTTGGAGAACAGATGTAACTTTTTAAATAGTTTTTGATGCACATCAGCTAAAACTTCAAGTAGGAAATTATAGAATTTTAAGGTTTGAGAGACTTGAAATATTCCTTGTCTAAAAGCCTTCATTTTTTCCATTGGGGAAACTGAGTCCCGAGGAAAATTTTATTTCTCCAGAGACACCTAGCCCACTAATAGGCCATATCTAGGCCTCCTAAATCAACTAAATAACATTATATTTTTATTCTTCTTTTGTCTATTGGTATTCTTCTGAAATCATCCAAGACTTTGACACATGACATTTGACACACATGATTCTGTTGGCAGTGATGATGAAAACATGTTTAGGTCTTGAATGGCATGTGAATCGTATCCTCCTCAAAATACTGACAGTGGTCAAGACACAGTTCCAAGTTCAGGGTGATGGGCTTTTACCTCTGATGGCATTGAGAGCCGCTGAAGGAAGCAGCTGCTTTTATTAGCTTGTACCTCTCACACATAAACATTTAGTTTTAATTTTCCTTGGTGAGTTAGCTTTGATCTCTCTTTTCAGGCAAGGATTGAATAATATGGCAAAATATCATTGAGAATGAGATCAGAAACTGAAGGTATCAAGTGCAATATTAAAAATGGCCATAAAATATGCTGCAGTCAGATTACGGGTTTTAGAATGCAAGTGACACGTGTTCCTCGGACACTCCCTTTGCTCCCCAGGCACTGGAAGCAGGGATGTAAGTTATAGGGTTTCCTGTCTCGTAGTGCTTTCTGTGATTCACGTGTTTAAGTATATGTTTGAGTTTGTGTTATATATATATATCTATATATCATACACACACACACGTGTGAACACTTATAATGAGTTAATGAATCCCTTTCAATATGATTTGCTCTTCCAGATATGCTATGGAGACCAAGACAAAATAATAAAAATAAGAACAGTATATGAATAGGTAAATATATAATGGTTTAAACAAAGAATATTTCTAGAAAACTTTTCATCTTGTAATTAGTATTTTAAATGCTAAAAAAAATTAAGACAATAGCAAAAAACTCAAGATCAGTTAATTACTAATTCTAATAATAGAAGAATTAGCAGAAAGGCATTTTAAAGATTTTTTTCCCCATTAAAATTTAAAATTATTATTTTAGCCTGACCAGGCAGTGGTGCAGTGGATAGAGTGTCGGACTGGGATGCAAAAGATCCAGGTTTGAGACCCCGAGGTCACCAGCTTGAGCGCGAGCCCATCTGGCTTGAGCAAAAGCTCGCCAGCCTGGACCCAAGGTCGCTGGCTCCAGCAAGGGGTGGCTCGGTCAGCTGAAGGCCCGAGGTCAAAGCACATGTGAGAAAGTAATCAATGAACAACTAAGGTGTCGCAATGGCAACAAAAATCTGATGATTGATGCTTCTCATCTCTCTCTGTTCCTGTCTGTCTGTCCCTATCTGTCCCTCTCTCTGACTCTCTCTCTGTCTCTTTAAAAAATATATTTTAAATAATGAAAATAAAATAGGACAATTATTTTTAAATTAGTTGTTCTGGACACACATACACAGTTTTTTTTTTGAGAGGTAGGGAAAGAGAGAGAGAGAGACAAGAACATTGAGCTACTTCTGTATTTGCTCTGAAGGAGATCGAACCGGCACCCTCTGTGCTTCAGGACGACATTCCAACCAACCGAGCTATCTCACCAGGGCAGAATAACTTTTTCTATACTAACAACACTAATTATAGAAGTCAAGCATCCTCTACAGAAGATTTTTCTGTTTGTTTATTTATTTGTTTGTTTTTTCAATGGAGGGGAGAAAAGACATAAGATCTTCAGAGAAAAAGTGCTCACAGATTTTTCCTTGTAACCAAAACAAAGATCAAACTTACTAAATTGCTATAATGTGACAGAAACCAGGAGAGCTACTGGAAACAAACTGCAAAGGGAACTCAACAAACTGATCAAAAATGGCACTTTAGTAAGGCCTAGAGTTCCCGAGGATGAAGAGACAGAGAGCTAAGGTTCATATTAGAGTGCAAGTTAAAGCTGGCAGAAATTCAACAGTGTGGGCAATACATCCAACACAAGCCTTGGCAATAGAGCATACAGACAAACTACAATGGCCTGGAATCAGATTAGTTTGGCACTTTGGTCCCACTATTTACTAACTCTGTGCCCTTTTGAGTCTTTTACCCCAAACCTTAGTTTTCTTCTCTGTAAAGGGCAAACAACAATAATGCTTACTCTTAAGGGTCAAACAGGAGAGTTCCAGAAGACAACACATGCAAAAGACCCAACAGGGTCCTTGGCTTGCATTGGGAAGCTTAATTAAGGGGATTAATGCGAGAACTGATGTCAATAGACGGAACAGTGACTGTAATGACCACAATAAACAATCTCTGAGCAAGAGCAGAGAGGCAGTCCTTCCACCAAAACTAACATCTGAAATGGGGATAATTCATAACGATACCCAAACACATTCGTGAAACAATTCCATTTCCAAAGAAATGTCAGTCTAACAGAGAAGCATATATGCTGTTTCTTCTGAAATCTTACAGAAAGAAAAATGAAAGAAAGAAAAACACTGCTGATAATCAATTATGATGACATACAGCAATTTTCTGATGCAATTTGTCTTCCATTAAAATGTATGTACACAGGATAACTTATTAAATTAGCAGAATGAGTTTTCTATGTCGATCTGGTATTTTGCTTATCATCCATTGTTATGGTGATAACATCTATTTTAGATTTCAAAATATAATTTTAGCCAATATGTACTTACAGAAAAGTGGTAGATGAAGTTCAACAGAGATAAAAATGTTCAAGGTACAGTTAGTCAAGATATTTTGCATAAAGCAATATTTTTTTCCATGATCAAAATCCAATCTATTCATAATGTGAAATCTGGAGCTTGTTATAAATTATAATAAAGATGTAGAAAATTTTATAAGTCAGTATTATTAAAAAAAACAAACAGGAAAGCTCAAATAAGAATATAGCTTGGGTTCTGAAGCATATTAGTTTGCTAATGATAGGGAAAGTGTACCATTAGATTAATTGAGCAATTAAAAAAACCTCAAAGCTGCACTTTTCAACAACAGGGGAAAATACTCACTTCCTTATTAGGAAGATATCTGAAAGCATATTTAAACACCTGCAAATAATATCTACCCTCTTAAAAACTAATCTCCCATGTCCTAACAAATGGGATAAAAAAGGCACAAAAAAGAAGAAAGAAATAATTCACTTTGAGATTAACAAGGTTTTTTTTTTATTTTTATTTTGCCTGATAGAAACAGAAGGCTATAACTCTACCACCCCATTAGTGGTTCAATTATGAAAACCAGTAATAAATATCTTACAATTAAACCAAAAGTATGCATATAAAAGTAAAAATATGTATTAAAGTTTGTGTATAATTATGAATAAATAAAATACAAAATCAGGATTATAAAAACAGGCCTTTGAATAGTATCAACAAGAGCTTCATTTCTTTGAATGCAAGGCCTTTTTACCAGCTTTCACAATAGAAGCAGATAAATAAATGTTTCTGTAAATTTCATTTTGGTGAAGTTTATGGTCCTCTTCATTAACACAGAGAGCCAAATGTGCTGTCAAAGCACACAGCTGTGAATTTTTCTAATTATCTAACTAATCAAATAATATATATCCTCTATTATTTTCAAATGGAAGCCGTGCTACGCTTGAGATCCCCAAAAGGGAAATCTGGGTTGTCTCAGCCAATGAATAACAAATTTCAGCAGAAGTCTCCTTTCCAATAGATTGAAGTCCACTTCCCTAAAGTGAATGTGAGAATCTTATTTTTATCTTGAAACAAAAGTAGAAGAAATCTTGTCTAATTCGCCAAAGTCTCATTCTTGTTCTACTGTATCTACTTCTATGCTCGCTAGAGCCAACAAATGACGTTTCCTGAGAAAAGATGAAAAGTCCAAGGAAGCCGGTGTCGTTCTTGCAGAATCCATGGAGAGTTATGCATGCTTGAGACTAAACATTACAGTTACTAGTAAATATTCCTTCAAATGATATAACAAACGTTATTGAGGTTTACCAACCAAATACTCCCCGATGTGAGCCCCCTCATCAAAGCACCTCTATAATTATTATATTATTATAGTTTATTTGAAAACATCCTGGCTTGGCTTGCCTCTCTTCCTGAGCGCGTGGTTCAGTTTCTTGATCTATGCATCACCAGAATGCTGTGTTAGAAGAAGTGCTTCCCAGAGGGAAGAGCAGACGTAAAACAATGATTCTCTTTGGAAAGTTATCCAAAAAGATGTTCCCTGCGAGCTGTCATGTTCCATTTCCCAAGACTCGGTCAAATTAGATTTAAAAACTTTCCATTCCTACTTATGAAAGTGGCGTGTGTCAAGAAAAATCCTCATGAATATATATGCAGCATCCTAAAGAAAGCACCGTGTGTATTGAGTGATATCCAAGCTATGCCAAGCAACTGGTGAAAAGAAATAAATCACCACATGGTTTGTTCATTTTCTCCACTGGTCACTTTGTTTTGTCTTTCTCAGTCTGCCCCCTACTGACTTCCTATAATAGCGGTTATTAGAGCATGGGCGTGCTTCAGAATAACTAGGGAGTTCGTTAAATCAGCAGGTTTCTGGGCCCCACATTGGAGGAGTCAACTTCTCTGTAGATGAGGGGAAGGAGGTGGTGGTCAGATTGTAACATTTTAAAATAATCATACCAGGTGATGAAAAGGAAGGTATTTCTCCAAGCATGCTGAAATCCCATTTCCAGAACCCACTGCCAAGCACATTTTCCAAATAATTGGGGGTGGGGGTGGGAGTGGGGGTGAATATGTAGAGGACAATGAAAATAAGTATCTTGGAGCAATGTTTAAGGTCAATAATAAAATAGAAACTAGCCTTTAAAGCATCCTGTCCACGATAGAAACAGAAAATTTCCTTTACATTTCTACACATTTCCAAGGAAACAAAGAGTCTGCAAACCTGCTATTCAACTCCCAGGAGGAGGAGGACAAGATTAAACACCCAGGTCTGTACCTCTCACTCACGGAACAGTCACAAGGCATCCCAACCTGGGCCTGCCTCACCAAGGCCCCCCAGCCCTCTGCCGTTTACATAATCTCCTGGCTCTCTCCCCCCACACCCCCCCCACCTACAGCAAATTCGGAAGGCGGCTTTCAGATCCTGTACAGAGCCTCCTGGATTTATTACCGGTCTTGTTCCTGCAAGGAGTGATCACACTCTCTCAGCCAAATCCCTGCTGAGGTGTGTGGATATTTGTGAAGGATAAACGCAGCACTGGCAGGACAAAGAAAATGTGGTCTCCCAGTCACCGGCTGGGTCGCTCGGTCACCGCAGACGGGAGCAGGCGAACCGACCCACCGGTGTGATCACGCCGGTTGCCATAGAGGAGCATTTCAATCAGGACGCAGCTCAACTCGGGAGCTGAACTTGAGAGTGTTTCCTTCTTGGAATGTTTACATCTTTTTATTATTATTATTATTAGTTTTAAATGTAATTCTCCTTCCAAACAGACATGTAGAGAAAACGCAGGGATCTAGATAGCTCCGGAAAAGTCCCTGAGATGAAGATTCTGTGGTGACTGCTTCTTGTCCCTCTCACACCCACATGTCCAAAACCGCTCTAATAGCAGTACGTGTGACGCCACAGACCCCTGCAAGGCCTGGCATTCAAAAAAGAACAGAAGAAGGCAGTTCCGACTTAATATGCTGCCACCTTTCAAACTAGGTTTGGTAAACAAGGTGAGGCACTGATAATCCAGCCCATTCATGGTTCCCTTCCAGACTCTTCTGTGTTTTATTAATGTTCCTCTGCTGCACTGACAGGTTTAAGATAGATGGTTTGGGGTCCATTCTATAGATTTAATCCATAGAACAGATAATTGGATTAAAAGAGTCAAAAAATTAAAATATCCTATTTAGAGAAAGAGAATATTCTTTTGGGCAGAAATTATAAAGCAGGATAATTCCTTTTTTTTTCTTTTTTGTCCCACTGAAATTTCATTTTCCATCTCTTCTATGGCCAAGAGACACCTGTTCTCCACCCTCCAGCTGCTTGCCCACCAACTGCCCACCTAGATTCATACGCCTTTCAATTACTTCTTGTTTCAACCCAGATTGTTACTAGCTATAAATTTGTATTTCGGTAAGTTTAATTATGTTACTATAATAAGTCAGAGTTAGAAGATGTTTTAGATAGAAAAAATTTATCATTTCATATTGTAGTCCTTCGGAGTTGCTCTTTAAAATGAAAACTACAAAAATCACCTTTTACTGACTTATGTCCTAAAATGGAGGCAATTTTTCTAATGTTAGAACATTGTTTTCTAAAATGAGACCTTTGTTTTCAAAAGCAAGTGACAGTAATGTATTTTGTAGTTTGTGTTTTCCTCAACCTGAAGGTACCCAATTATTTCAATATAAGAATAAATACGCCTTTCCCCAAAAAATCGTGGTAACAGATGCATATTTTGGTTTGAACTTAAACTTGGATGTAGATAATTAGAATCCCTCAACCTCTGATCAAAAGTGTTTGAGCCAAAGGTGAGAAATCTGTACCTGAGCTCTGCTCCTGATATATACTTTTTGGTTCTGTGTAAATGACAATTCAAGTTTCTACATAGCATTTTAGATGCTTCTGGATAAACTGAGAGAATACCTAACTACAAGTGGTCTACGCTGTAAACGAATCCTTCTCTTACAGAACCCTAAAATAGGTAGTCATCAGATTGAGGGCTTCAACAATACCAAGCACGGGTTCAGTATTCCTGGTCGACTCTTGTCTTTTCTCTCATAGTTGAGAAAGATCTACAACAGTTCCACGCATGGAATGCTTACATGATGATATCCAAAGAAGAAAGAGATGTTTTATAATTCAACTTGCTATGTTTATCCTGGAGGGAAACTTTTCCCAGAAGCTGTTAAGTAGGCTTTCTTTATGTGTATTAATTAGGTCAAGACAGAGTCAGGTGCCCTGATCTAAACCCAGTCGATGGTAGAGCAGAATGAGGGTGACTTTGATTGGATTTAAAAACATGGTTCATCCACTGCAGCTGGGGAGGGCCAGCATTCTAGGAGTTCATAGGCATCTAACTGCTTCCTGAATAAAAAGAAAACTATGTTAACAAGGAAGAAGCAAGAAGTTTTTGTTGGGTGGGTAATCAACCTAATCTGCCACTAGTCAACATATTTGTTGTTTTGTTTTTTTACTGAGTGCACAGGGTGTAGTGCTTTCTGCATTATGGGAACGACACATCTTCATCTCATGAGACTATCAATTTTATTTCAGGATTCATGACCCTCGCCCACCATAGGCTAGAGTCATCACCTCCCCACAGTTATTGCCACCGCCCCAAAGATTCACACCTTTCCAGATGTTCTCTGTATAGTGACACTGTCCTTATTTAAGAGCCACTGGCATTGGTTATTTCCTTATTTGAATTCTGGGTATGTTTTGAAGAAAGAGGTACTGCCTTAGAAACTAATAAATTCTTTGTAAGCTGAAATATCATGTTTGAGATCAAGGTGTAACAATTCTCACAGTATCTTGTGGCATGCTATCTACATTTTCACTGTTACTCTTCCCTCCTCACAAAAACATGGAAAGGTTTGATACACATACACAACGTGCACAAATATCTGCAAAAGGCAAAGACTTTAAATTCCAACATCGATACTTAGCAGCTATACAGATTCATTCAAGTTTCTTAACATTGCTACATTTTTCTAAAATGAGAAAGATCATACTAAATTGACAGCATTGTTCTCAGGATTAGGTAAGATCATATACTAGAAACCATGAAAATAGTACCTAGACAATAACAAATATTTATAAATAATTATTTCCATCCGATATTTAAACAATCATAATGAGCATAATAAATAGGTCAGCCTTTGAGTACTGTACCAAAAAATATTACTCATACTTCTGTTGTCCATGAAAGAAAGTAGTATTGGGGTAAATGTCTATAAAAGATACCTTTCTAGAACAAGGATTGAAAAACAGCAACCCTCAGGTCAAATTTCACCTGCTACCTTCTTTTGAACATAAAGTTTTATTTAAACACAGCCATACTGTTCACTTAGTAATGTCTAGCTTCTTTTAGAACACAATGCCAGAGTCAAATAGTTGCAACAGAGATTGTAAAGTTTGCAAAGCTAAAAATATTTACTTTGCTATCTATAGAAAACAATTATCCTCAATTCCAGAAGATAAAATACTTTATCAGAATGTTTTGATCTGAAATGAAAAGAAAAGAAAAGAAAAGAAGAAGAAAACAAAGAAGGGAGGGAGGAAGGAAGAAAAAGAGAAGAAAAAGAAAAGAAAAGCAAATTCTTTGACTTCTGCCAGGTTCAGGAAGCTTTATCTGGTAACTTCATAGACTTCACTGTTTTATTTCATGCTTTTCACCTCAACTCATTTCCTTATTGGATCTGTTTTCTTTTATTTATTCTTCAACAATACACTTTCTACTTGAACTTCTTGGCAATGTTGGTCATTAGCAGTGGTATTCGTGCCCCTCATTTCTCTTTAATACTAAAATGTAAACATGCTATCAAGACTTTTCCAGTGTTTTAAGAGCTGCCAGCAAGAGCTCCCAAACACCATCTCTGGGAAATTAATTTAGATGAACACATTCACAAAATACATCATGAATCATTTCTGTTTGCATTTGTTTGCACAATTGTTCATTTAATTCTGTGTTGTTGAAAGCCAAGGTCTTTTAAATTAGTATGTGTGTGTATATATGCATGTATACACACACACACATATACATAAATACAGGGTGAGGCAAAAGAAGGTTTATGGTTGTTTATATGAAAAATAGCATAAACATATTAATAATACAAAAGTAAACTGTGTTTTGTGTACTCACTACTGTAAATCTACTTTTGCCCCACACTGTATGTATGTGTGTGCGTTATTACTAAGCTACACTGAAATATTTTGTGGCTTGACCAGGCGGTGGTGCAATGGATAGAGCGTCAGACTGGGATGCAGAAGACCCAGGTTCGAAACCCGAGGTTGCCAGCTTGAGCGCGGGCCCATCTGGCTTGAGCAAAAGCTTGTCAGCTTGGACCCAAGGTCGCTGGCTCCAGCAAGGGGTTGCTCGGTCTGCTGAAGGCCTGTGGTCAAGGCACATGTGAGAAAGCAATCAATGAACAACTAAGGTGTCACAACAAAAAACTAATGATTGAATGATTGATGCTTCCCATCTCTCTCCGTTCCTGTTCCTGTCTATCCCTTTCTCTGTCTCTGTAAAAAAAAAAAAGAAATATTTTGTGACTTGCAGTAGACACAGTGCTTGAAGAGGAGACAGATGTCTGAGCTTAGGTTCCAGCTTTGGCTTTGACAATCCATTTTATAAATTGTATCCAGTGATGGATAACCCACATTTTTTTACCTGTCAATAGTTCGAAATGATGTGTTGTGGCCATTTAGACGATTTTTCCTTATCAATTTCAAACTCTGTTGTCTAGTATTAAATTTTGTGATCAGGAAATATGGTCTAATACAGCAGAATATAGTTATAGTCTAAATATATATTCAGGGATGCCTACAGAGGCCAATAGCTCTGTGTGCTGTCCTCAGCTATGACTGTGTGACTTTATTTGCAAATAACTGACTCTATGCCAGGGTTAGGGATAAAGAATAAACAACTTATTCTGTATAAATCTTGTCAACCACTGAGCCACTACCAATTTTCAAACACTTTCTACCTCAGAACACAGAAGGATAACAGCCAAGCAACAGAGTTGATTTAAAAGATTGCATAAATAGAGGTGTTCGACTTTTAGCATCCAGCTCCCTCCACTTTGGACTCCTCTGGGCTCTCATTTCCATTAAATCTAACTTTTCTGAAGATTAGTTTAGATTAAATCCTAGAATTGACATTTGAGACACCTGTCCAAGACCGTACTTAATAAATGACTCAATCCCTCCCTTTGGCATTACTAGAATTCATCTCATCTCGTGCATAAGCAGTAAACACACCAAACAAATTCACCAGGCACTTGCTTAGTTCTGGCAAAGAGAGCCGCAGAGAGATTCAACCCACCAGTCTTAGTATTTATTTGGAGGGTTTGACGCTGATGATTGAGTTGCTGAGTGACACCAAGTACCCTCTACCTGGCAGGTGCCAGAATTGACATTCACATTAAGGCTTGAAACAGTGAGCCTACAGATCAGAAATTTCTGACCTGGATGCCCGTGTGACATCTGGCGTGGTTTCCTGTCTTACCTGTGTGCGCCTGCCACTCTGCCCACGGGGGGGGGGGGGGGGGGTGGAAAGAGCTGCATGGTGGGAGTTAGAAGCATTGAACTTGGAGAAAGCAGAGGTGAATAAAAAAAATGAAAAAGTCCATGGCCAGTTAGCTCAGTTGGATTATAGCACTGTTGCGAAATAACAAAGTTGCAGATTCTACCCCCAGTTAGGGAACACGGGGAAGCCACCAATGAAGGCATGACTGAGGGGAACAACAGATGAGTGCTTCCCTTCTCCGTCCCCTCTCTCCCTTCTTCTGTCTAAAAAAATTAAGAAGATTGGTGTTTCTTTCTAAGGATACAGTCTTGATATTATTGTGTCTCTTTTATCCCTATTTCTGATTTGCTGTCCTTATTTTCATGGTAAGTTTCTAAGGTGAATACTACTCTCTTAACTATAGCGAGTGAATCAGACAGATTTGTAGAAGACTTGTCTTTTCCTGTTCCTAGCTACGTAACCTGGACCTCACTTCCCTCATTTATAAGAAGAAAAGGATGGATGGACCTGGAGAGCATTATGCTAAGTGAAATAAGCAAGTTAGAGAAAGACAAAGGCCACTTCCTGTGGAATCTAATGAACAATATAAATTAACAAACAAAATAGAAGCAGACTCATAGACACAGAGAACAGACTGACGGCTGTTAGAGGGGGTTAGTTTGAGGGCTGGGTGAAGGGATTATACAACAACAAAAACAAAATTCACAGCCACAGAGCAACAGTATGGAGATTAGCAGAGGAAAAGGGTAAAGGAGGTTGAAGGGGGTGAAGGGGGGACAAACAGTGATGGAAGAGGACTTAACTTGGGGTGGTGAACATACAGTACAATATACAGATAATGTATTATAGAATTGTACACCTGAAATGTATATAATTTTATTAACAAATGTTACCCAATGAATTCAATTTAAAAAGGGTGGGGGGTTAGGTTGGATCTTCTCTGAAGTTTTCTTTTAGAGCTAATATATTTCTCCCTGTCCCTGTGGAACAGTGTGCTATTCCTTCCACTTTCTGAAAGACTCCCCATGTCCTCAGATGATCTTTGCTGCCTGACCAGGAGGTGGCGCAGTGGATAGAGTGTCGGAATGGGATGCAGAGGACCCAGGTTTGAAACCCTGATGTCTTGAGTGCGGGCTCATCTGGTTTGAGCAAGGCTCACCAGCTTGAGCCCAAGGTGGCTGTCTTGAGCAAGGGGTCACTCAGTCTGCTGTAGCCCTCCAGTCAAGGCACATATGAGAAAGCAATCAATGAACAACTAAGGTGCTGCAATGAAGAATTGATGCTTCTCATCTCTCTCCCTTCCTGTCTGTCTGTCCCTCTCTCTGTCACAAGAAAAAACAAACAAACAAAACACCTTTGCTCCTGGTCCCCTGCTGCCAACTTAGGCTCATTTCCTCCTTACTCCCTTTGCTCACTCCACTCCCATCCATCACAGTGGCCTTGCCTTGACATGAATAGGTCCTCTACCTATAATGATTGTCCCTAAAATTTCCCTCAGAGATGAATTTCCTGGCGGCCAGTCTTAGTTTAGGTTTTCCCAAAGGATGACTCCAAGATGAAGGTTCCAGGAGAAGCAGCCCAGGAAAGGAAAACCCTGCTACAGGAAGCGGAAGTGACTCAGACAAGGACGTGGGTGATCAAGCCAGCCACCACTGTGGGCCAACAGAGCTCAATCTTACAGAAAAATCTTGAGAATGTCTAGAACATGTTGTGGAGGTATCCTGCGTGAGGCTTACGGAAGCTGGGGATGGCTATAGACCAAGTCGTGAAAGGTGCTGTTTGACACTGACTCAGTGGGGGTTGGGAGGAGAGGTTTTCCCTTCCACTTCGGTTCTGCCATGACCCAGAGCAAAGCAGCCTTCCTTTGGCTTTGGAAAAAGCCCACAGACAAAGGCACGCAGGCATTTTCTGTAGCTGGAGTCTGACCTGACCCTCCTGAGGCGGAGTACCCAAGGGTTCTTGACAATATCTGCTCTAAAACAGTATTTATTCCCATTAAGCATTCTCTCTGTTTACACTATTTTCTTGTTTTCTATACCACTTACCAATTCTTAAGGATATGTTACATTTTTCTTGCTTTATTTTGACTGGCAATTTATTACAGTACTTGAGAGAATAAACCCAAATCCGGGTTGCCTAGCTTAGAGCCCACCACACTACTAATTTTGTATGACTGTTCCCCAATTTTCTCTATAATGGACACATATTCACTGGATTGTCCTAAGGTTTAAATGAGTCATTCCATACAAAGCCTGGAACAGGGCCTGGCACACAGTATGCATTTTGTCAATAGTAGCTATTACTGTAATAATTTACATATTTTCTGTCTCCAGTCAAGAACGAAAACTCCATGCAGGATCAAATATTTTTTGTCCTGGTCATTATTATTTCCTAAGGTCCAGCAAAGCAACATAATAGTTGCTTGGTATGTATTTGCTAAATAAAACAGTGAATGAAAGATACTTCTTCCAGGAATTCCATATATATATATTTTTATATTTTACTTATTGAGAGGAAGGGAGAAAGAGAGACAGAAACATCTATCTGTTCCTGTATGTGCCCTGACTGGGGATCAAACCTATAACCTCAAAAAAACCCCATAACCTCTGTGTATCAGGATAACGCTCTAACCAACTGAACTGTCTGGACAGGCCCAGGAATCCTATTTAAAAACTAATTCTTACCCTACTGCCCCCTCAAAACACATCTTCAAATAGTTAACTGCAATTTTCAAGTTTGCTTTGTAAGACTCAGTTCCAAAGGTTTCTTACTTTTCTAGGAATCCTGCTCTAACTTTCTCCTTTCTCTCCCAGCCGCCTGGCCCCTCCCTCACACTCCATTCATTTTGTCTTTATCACACCCTATTGTAATTATTTGCTTCCTTGTGATTTCTGCGAGGTTGGAGAATGCATTTGATTTGGGGTTTTGTCCCTAAGCACTCAGGTGCTCAATAAATATTTGTGGAATGAGTGAATAAATTTATCGAGCTAATGGTTTTAAGACATGGCAGCCAATTCTCCAAATCCTGTGTAGATCGCCACCTGGCGTCTAAAGAGCAGACAACCTGGGATCTTCAAAAGTGAGAAGGCTGCCTTATTTCCAGCTAATCTGAAATCACCATGTGCCATGGGTAGTGTGGCAAAATACTGACTCCTACAGGCTTGGTTCCTTGTCTGAGGGTCATCAAAAACACTCTTTTCCCATATATCACGGTAAAGAAACAAAAACTTTATCTTTGGGGCCCTGGCCAGGTAGCTCAGTTGGTTGGAGCATCATCCCTATATGCCAAGGTTGCTGGTTCGATCCCTGGACACATACAGGAATCAACCAATGAATGCAATGCATAAATAAGTAAAACAAAAAATTGATGTTTTGGGTTTTTTTTCCCTTTCTCTCTCTTCTTCTCTCCCTACAATCAATAAAAGTATATATATATATATATATATATATATATATATATATATATATATATATATATATATATATATATATATATATATATATAAAGTGGAGAGTGAGAATTTATACTGCTCTCATTAATGGAGGCATTCATTTATTTTCATATTTATTTTTATTAAGTGTGAGGAGGGGAGGCAGACATACAGACTCCTGCTTGTGCCCCGGCCGGTGTCCACCAGATAAGCCACCTATGGAGGAATGCTCTGCCCCATCTGGAGCTGCTGTTCCATTGCTCAGCAACTGAGCTATTGTAGCACCTGAGGTCAGACCATGGATCCATCGTTGGCACCCAGGCCAACTGAGCCATGGCTGCGGGAGAAGAGATAGAGATAGAACGGTGAGGGGTGTGCCCTGACTAGGAATCAAACCTAGGACTTCCAGACATGCTGAACTGATAGTCTACCGCTGAGCCAACTTTCCAGGGCTAGTCATTTTTTATAGGGATAACAAAAATATCTAAGATAGTGCATACAGATGGCATTCTTTGTTTTACCTTCAGTTTACCTAGTGACTGACCAGCAGCTAAAAGGATCCCAAAACAGAAATATTTTGGCCCTAAGCATACCCCCCCTTTTTTTTGTTAAAAAATTATTTCAGTGTTGTTTCCATTTTATTTATTCAGGCAACCAGAAATGACCCTGAATTGTTCATCTATATTCTGTCACATTAAAGGCAAGTATTATGTTTCTTTCTATCTACCTATTTATCTATGTTACCTATGTTCAGAGAAGCTATAGGTTAAAAAGGAGATTAAAAATCTCCATGAAAGATGTGAGTATCCAGAGAACATATCACAGTGACCTAGCAGTGACAAAAAAGATGAAACAATGGGGCAAATATTTTGTAAATCTCAGTGTGTCTGTGATTCACTTGAAAATGAATCTCCTCTCAGAAATCGAAAGTTTGGTTAGTTATTAATTTGTTTCACACATGTATTTTTTTTTAATTATGATACGAAAAGCAAGAACATTTGTTTCAAACTTGAAAAAATAAAGCAAGTGAATCTGAAATGAGGAGGCTCAAAAATGCTCTGATTTTATTCCCTTTAGGCTAACTGATAATCCCCAATTAACTATGAAATATTTCTTCTAGCAAGTTGTCTTCTAATTGGGCTCCTTTGTGTGTTCGGTTCCTGGAGCTCTAGTGAAATTGTCTTGTCTCCTCACGGACTCCCTCGCTTTGTGTCCAGTTTTCCACACCAGTATTTCTTGTCCTTTCTTGTTGTGCTACTTTTTCATTAGTTCCATATTCCCAGCCTCATTATACATTCTCCTGGTACTTCCCTATATAATGCTAATCAATTCTGACACATTTTTGCCTTATTTTTTTTTCTTCCAATTATTACACTCTAGAGAAAAAAGGAAAAGTGTCCACATCTTACAGTTCCCTAGGTAATCAGTTCTTTTACTCTTTTCTCTTTCCTTCTTCCTATTTCCCTTCATTTCTCTTTTTCTCTTTCTCTAGCCTTTCTCCATCCCTCCTTCCCTCCTTCTCTTCCTTTTTTTCTTCCTACCTTCCTTTCCTTATCATTAAAACAACATGAGCCCAGGCTGGTGGCTCAGAGGATAGAGCATTGACCTAGTGTATGGATGCCCCAGGTTCAATTCCTCATCAGAGGACACAGAATAAGTGACCATCTGCTTCTCTCTCCTTCCCTCTTCCCTTCTTTTTCTCTTCCCCTCTCACAGCTAGTGGCTCTACTGGTTTCAGTGTGATCCTGGGCACTGAGGATAGCTTTGTCAGAGAGTTAGAGACTCAGGCACTAAAAATAGCTTGGTACTCTACCATTGGCCCAAGATGCAGTTGCTGGGTGAATCTTGGTTGGGGTGCACATGGGAGTATGCCCTACTATCTCCCCTCGTCTCACCTAAAACCAAACAAACAAGCAAACAAATCAGCATGTCCACATTTTCCAAAATCAATACTCAATTTAATCCTCTATCCTGTACATCAAGACAAATAAAATACAGGTAATCTGTTTTTACTTTTCCAGTTTCCTTTTAAGCCACATTCCTCCAAAATATTGCCTCAATATTTCCCAGTGCTCAGTGCTTTGAATTATTATTGTTTCATCTTTGTCATCAAAAGATTTAAAAATAGAGTCCTATAGTAAGGGTGTGTTTATTGGTAAGCCACATGGCACAGCTAACTTAGGAGATGACTGTTCTATAAGTCTTTAAGTTTCATGCATGTGATAGCAAGGAGTGACTGGCTCTAACAATATTTTTATAACATTAAATGGTTGTTAGAACAATCACATGAACTTCAGCAAAAGTTAAACATATAAAGATGAGGATTTTTAAACAAAAGTTGGATGTTGATAAGTTCACCACTTACTTTTCCAATACCGCTCACATGGTGGTACTTGCTAAAATGAAGCTCTCCTCAGTAATTTTATTTATAAAACAATAGCCACAGAGATACATTAAATTTCATGGCTCAGTGACTGTCATTTAACCAAGTCATATAACATTGAATCATCTGGGGTTAAATAAAACACCTGCCTTCAAATGTCTATTACCTGAGGTTTCTCTGATTTCAATCACACAATCAGTGGGCTGACCTCAGAGATGGGAGTAGAGATGAAGAGTAAGAAGAGTTGGAGACACTTGAAACTGTAATCACTTAATCATGTCAGCCAAACATTACACACACACACACATATATGTTTGCAGAATGAACCTTCCCAAACCAACCATATCTGAAATCACCAATGCAGTATCTCTCAACACCTTGAAAGAAAAAAATAATTGACTGTCATATATGTTACAGGATTAAAAACCGCAGATGCAAACCTATCTTGATTCAAAGATGATAGTTATCAATAGAGGTTATTTTAATGGTGATTTTGATACGATTTTCCTACAATGGCTACATCGTGCTAGGCAGCATTTGCTCTGTAAGCAGCAGCTTCAATATCTGACACCTAGGGATTCTTCGTGAATTTTTGTTGCATGCATGTGTCAATGACAGGTGTCTGCTATTCAGCTGTATTCAGAGGTAAGAGGGAGAGATGAAATTTCTACCGGTAACCAATGTGGCTAATTTGAGGCTCAGCCCTGTCCTCAGTGGTCCCCACTCTGACTCTGCCCTGCTCTCAGCTTGTTGCTGTGTCTCTCAGTGCACTGGAACCTGAAGAGACCTCCACATGCGTTTGCTAATCTCCGTGTGCAGCCTCCTGCTATTCCTGATGCCCGTTCTTTACGTCCTGAAACCCATGACTCTTAAGAAAGGATTTATTTTCTCTTTCATCCTGTGATTCCTAAACTGGAATTAGTTGATCCTATGTAGCAGGGCTCATCTCCCAACTTGATGTCCACACTGCACTAAGCCACAGTATCTTGCGTATAATAAACAATAATGAAATAATTTCTAAAACAGTAGGCAAACACCAGCTAACCTTAAAGAGTAAATCTGTAAAGTTATTTTAGTGTATTCTTATAAAAATATAATTAATTATGGAAAGAAAACTAGCCAAACCTAAAAAAAAAAGCTTCCAATATTACCTCACAGAATAATATTGAATATTTTAGCATTTCATTGATTATTTTATAAACATTATGGATATTCCTATGTGATACCCAAAATATGTACATATTCACTAAATCAACTTAAGTAAGTAGCTTATTTCTTCTTCCCTCCAAAAAAGCAAAAGATAAAAGAAAAGAAGTAGTCTGCAACACCATATGCAAAAGTTAGTCTATGTGGTGGCTGACTGACTGAGACTGACATCCAGGAAATCGAATTCTGTAACCTGTGGACCTCCGAAACCACGATGGAAAACCAGAACCAGCGATCCTGTTAGTGAGTAACCTTGCCTCTTTTTAAATGTCAAGTAGAAAGTTTTCAAACAGCAAAAGACCCCAGGACACACGAACCTTCGAAACTTTTACGGGACTTGTACCTACGTATTAATTTAATTTGCATTCAATTTATTTTCAATCATAAAAATATCATTTCAAATGTGAACATCAACTAAGATATAATTGAACATACCGATAATACAATTAAGATTTTTCTTACAGAACATAAATAAATAGTGTCATACTTAATTTCATCTAACTAACTGAACAATACCCTTACTAGGTTTTATGTTCTGCCATTATTTGCCCGCTTTTTGAAATCTGCTATCTTTTCTTAATCCAAGACCTCTTCCTAACATGCCAAATAATTTGACTAAAAATGTGTCTTCTTGTTTATTTTATTCATAATAGCTTATTTGACAGATACAGTTCTGCATATTAAAAGTTGATGAGGTGAGCATTTTATCCTTTCTTAAAAAATGTGTAATCTGGAATTTTGCAGTAAAATTAATTTTTTTGGTGACTTAGAGTTTCATGGATTTACTGTGCATAGAAATAAATTGCACAATTCTAGGCTAGTGTATTTCCAGGGCACCAGTAATCCTGGGGCCGTTGGCCAAAAGTTGCAGACTGCTCTCTTCAACACTCAATACCTTGGGTAAACCCCATGGCTTTCTTGAAATCTCTTCCTAATCCTCCTGCTTATTTATCTTTTCATTTATTCATTCTATCAACAAACATTGTGGAAGTGCCTTTTATGTGCCAATTACAGGGCTTAACAGATGAGAAATAACAGGCTAGTCTTGAAATCGGCTAACGAAGCTAATCGTCTCATGGAGGGATAACCAACTGTTCAGTTTTGTAGCAGAGCTGGGAAGGAGTTTCATGGGCTGATCAAAAGATGCGAGCCTTTCAGGGGCCACCTGACTTGTGCTTCTGGGGTCAAGTGACTTCCCTAAGGAAGTGATGCTTTAAGATGAGGATGTAGCAGAAGTAGGAGGAAGACAGGAAACAGGGAATGTCCTTCTTCCTCCTCCCATGCACTGATTAGTCTGGCCTTGGCTGACAGATTTCTCTACCCAATGTTACCATCCTGGGTGACTTTAACGTCCATGAGGGAACCCCAAACAACACTGAAACTTTTATTTCACTGTTCCCTTCACACCAGTGACTTTGTCTACTTCTTCTATCAAAACACAGAAATAGACCAATGACAGGCTCCCTGCTTCAGACAAAGCCTATTTCTAGATTCATCTTACTTAACTCTTGAGAGTTTGTTTACCTATGCTGTTCCTCTGAATTTCATTTTCCTTCTCTGCCAGAAAATAACTTTTAGTTTTTCTTATACCATTTTGTTTTCTTCTTCTCAGAATCCTTTTCATTTCCTGTTTGATCTGTTTCTTAGTCCAGCCCTTAAATGCCAATTCTCAGAAATCAATGTCACTTTCTTTCTCGCCCTATATTCTCTCCAGGGAATGGCTTCAACAGTGATCTACCTATACATGGATGACCTCACAAATACCCATTTCTTTTTATTTTTTGTGACAGAGACAGAGAGAGAGACAGAAAGAGGGACAGATAGGGATAGAAAGACAGGAAGGGAGAGAGATGTAAAGCATCAATTCTTCATTATGGCTCCTTAGTCTTAGTTAATCATTGATAGCTTTCTCATATGTGCCTTGACCGGGGGTGGGAGGCTACAGCACAGAGAGTGACCCCTTGCTCAAGCTAGCAACCTTGGGCTCAAGCCAGCGACCTTGGCTTCAAGCTAGTGACCTTTGGGCTCAAGCCAGCGACTATGGGGTCATGCCTATGATGCCACGCTCAAGCCAGCGACCCCTCGCTCAAGCTGGTGAGCCAGCACTCAAGCTGGCGACTTTGGGGTTTCGAAACTGGGTCCTCCACATCCCAGTCCAGTGTTCTATCCACTGCACCACCGCCTGGTCAGGTGCAAACACCCATTTCTAGCTGAGATTTTGCCCTTGGATTCTAGATCTGTGTTCATTTAAAGCTTCTTGGGTATTTCTCTGGAACAGATCGCTTGTGCCTTAAAGAAAAATCTGTCCCAGCTTATGATCTTCCTCCCTACGCAAAATGATTGCTTGTTTTACATATTCAATCATTCCCTATCTTTGAACAGTACGACTATTAACCTATTCTGTATTTCAATTAGACTATTTCCTCTTTCCTGGCTAGACAGGGCCACTGATCAGGCACTGCAGATGGGCAGTGGCCCTGGCTGCAATCTCAACTCAGGAGCAGCTGTGAGCAGGAATGCAGGGGACCACCAGATTGTGTCGTTATGTGAAACACTAAATGCTCCTTCTCTTTCCTTGTTTTATTTGGTTTTGTACGGCTGATTTAAGTTGAATTCCTGTCTCCTATGATCAAAGGGGTCATATATGCTTGTGTTTCATCTGGGTCTTCCTTACATACTCTCAATGAGAGTAGCGGGCAAGAACAGAGAATGATCTCACTTAGCTAGAAGAACAAGAGCAGGACACAGCTGTTTAGGAAAGACTGGTTGAGTCACAACATATTTTTACATGATGTTTGGAATGACTGAAGTGAATATGCATAGTGGTAAGGAAATTTTAAAAAAGCAGGAATTCTACTAGAATCAGACTTGTGTCTGTAAAAGAATATTTTTGATAGTTCTCCAAATTTGTAATCTACGTATCAGAATTATTTAAACTTAAAACCTACCACCTTGGGCACTGTTATCATTAAAGAAAGTTTCTCTGTCAGCATTTGTTAAACAATTAATGACCTTCCATACCATTATACTCACCCTGCATTAAGGCTACTAAATAATTGCCTTCTTTGCGTATTTATACAATGTCCACCTCATTATGGATATTCAATGCATCTTTATTAATAGCATTGATATAAAAAAGAGGGGGAAAGTAATCATTTACAAATGGTAAAACAAATTTACAAAGACCTGTAATAAGTTTCTTTTCATTCCCTGAGCCAAAGCACAGGTTTTGAAACAATCAATATGGTTTATAAATCCCTACAGTAAATGTGATATCATAAAACTTACAGGCAATTTACCACGACTGGCTAATATTTAATGTATGCTCACTACATGCCCTCATGGTTCTGATCTTGCACAGTATCACAAAGTTGACATAATTAGGATTTCTCAATAGCCTGAAAATAAATAATTTTACTAATTACACAGTGTGGTCTCTAAATAATCATCTAATGCATACCCTTTATTTTATAGCAGCAGCAATAAAAGACAGGTGAAAATAACTAAGTAGGTCCATGATATTATGACAGAAACTCCCAATCCCCAGATTCCCAATTTCGACCTCTTTCTACATTATCTATAACCAAATTTCCCAAATTAAAATATATGCTGATATCAGTCATCCAGGGAGCTATAATTTCTTGCTGTTTTTAAGTGTCTTTGTCAGGCTGAACTTAGCTAGACTAAATTATATTTTCCAAAATCCCTACCTTGTATATTTCTGGTTAGGGTGGGCCACAGGGCGATGATCCTATGTGATTTTGAGCAAGGAAGTAAAACAACACCACGTCGTAGCTCACACATATTGCCAGTGGGCAGCTTACTAACCTCACTGGGGCGAGTTTAGAGCTGAATCTGCCACTGATCCACCTTTTCTTTGGATCCTCCTTCAGCTTTACTAACTTATGGCACAGGTTTGTATTTTTAGCTACAACACACGCACGCACACACGCACGCACACACGCACGCACACACACACACACCCTTTAGAGAGCACCTATTCCCAAAATGTCAGAGGCAGCAAGACCTGTCATGGATTTCCACTTGTTCTTATGGGGACACCAGCTTGTTCTTAATCTCTCTACATGTATGTTCCATCCCAGCCACTCCTCTCACTATAAAGTGGGTTGATTAATAGAGGCCATGATAGGAATAGAGGATATTAACAGGATTAGGAGCATGACTTCCCACTCGCCCCGCCACTGCTGAATGGCTCTTTTGCCAGCGGCAGAAAACAATACTGTACCCCATTATGGACATTTTTTGAATGATCAGTCAGCTCTCCAGGGCCAGGTTGATTATACTGGGCTTCTTTCTACATGGTAGTCACAGGACTTTGTCCTTACTGGAACAGACATTTCTCTGGATATACATTGGCCCTCTACACTTGCACTACGCCTCCCAAACTACTCTCCATAGGTTTACTGAGTGCCTTATGCAAGTACTCTACACAGCCTCACTCTGACCAAGAAAGCAATGTCACAGAAAACACAGTATAGTGATGCACCCATGGCCATGGGATTTCCTAGTCTTATCATGTCCTCCATTCTACTGAAGCAGTTAGCTTGATGGAATAATGGAATGGCTCTTTGCAGTCTTACTTAGGTACCAGCTAGGTATAAATTAGAAGGCTGAACATTATCCAAGAACAAAAGAAGGGCTGTATTTATTTATTTATTTATTTATTTAGAGAGACAGATAGGAACAGACAGACAAGAAAGAAGAGAGATGAGAAGCATCAATTCTTTGTTACGGTACTTTAGTTGTTCATCGATTGCTTCTTCATATGTGCCTTGACAGGGGGGCTACAGCAGAGTGAGTGACCCCTTGCTCAAGCCAGTGACCTTGGGCTCAAACTAGATGAGCCTGTGCTTAAGCTGGTAACCTTGGGGTTTTGAACCTGGGTCCTCTGCGAACCAGAGTGGCGCTCTACCCACTGCGCAACTGCTTGGTCAGGTGGACTATATCCTTTTAAAAAGAAATAAGTAATCTTATTTTCAGTTGTACTTAGTAGAGGTATACTTTGTTAGGTGGAAATTGAACTTTGCCAAAATCTTTATGTGGAAAGTAAGTATGATTTAAGGAGATATTTATGGGTTCCTCATTGATAGGGTGAGTTATATTGACTCTAAAATATGTCACCTTGGGCATGCTGAACTACATTTCCCAGAATCCCTTTCCTTGTATATGTCTACTTAGGCCAGAACGGGTGTGGAGGTGACTCAGAGGGTTAAGTAAAGCAACAACTATTTTGTACCTGGCACATATTGTTGTCAGTCTGACTCCTCAGCCTACTGTAGGTGGCAGGTGGGCCTGAAGCGCTTGCACCTTCCCCTGCGTCTTCCCTTCCCTTTTCTAACTCTTGGGCCAGGCACTGTGTTTCCCTTTGTGGGGGAGGGACCCCCTTCTGTAGGACCCCCATATCATCAAGATCAGAGGCAACAAGAAGAGCTCTGTGTTTCAGTTCATCTTCCTGGGACTTGAGCCCTAGCTTGTGAGATCTCGATTAGTTTGGATCTCCCTCCTCTGTGTCCATCTTCCCTCCCAATCTTCTTCCCTGGGACCTCAGGCTCCAGCATTGCAAGCAAAGACCGCAGCTTGGCGGAGACGCCATGACTATTCCCACAACTGTGTATGGCTGCATCCTTGTAATAAATGTATACATTTATCCATACTTCTCTCTCTCTCTCTCTCCATCCAGTTCCAGTGGTTCCGCTTTTGGGACTGAACTCTGACTGATACAAGTAGACTATAGACAAATTTACATGCTATTGATTTGCCCTCATGAAACATTTCTATAAAACTGGCAATACTTTCTTTTTATGTCTTATCTTATCAACATAGATATACTGATTTGAAAAGCACAATTGAATTTTTCAATGACAAACTAATTTTGGCCAGTTTAGTAAAAACATCTAAATATCTAATCATATGTAAATTCACTTTAAAGATACTGTAACTATTTTTTTTTAGATACTGTAACTATTTTAACAGCATGTATTTCATAGTAATATGTCTTTTCCTCTGCTCAACACAATTATATAAAATAAATATTATTAGTAAGGGCATTTTACCTGATGAGAAAAATGAATCTTGGAATTATTTATTTTTCTCCAAATCCCATAGCAACTAAGTAATAGGATACTTTGATATGATATTTTGTTTTACATTCTGCTCATTTATGTTCAAAATGCTGCATTGCTATTCAGAATAAATTAATTTAATTTATTTACTAATATAGAGTTTATAAACTAATGAGTTTTGTTGTGTGAATAAAATATGACATGCGCAGAGCCTCTAGTTTATAGGTCTTCAATATGTGTGCTTGGAAAATCTTAATTGCTGATGTTATGATTATCATTAGTATTTTAATCTGACAGCTCTTGGCATGATTGTCTCATAATTAGCTTTATGCATCTTGTCATGTCTGTTCAGTAATGCTGTAAACCCAGCACACCAGAGAGCAGCAAATGCGCGGCACGTCAGTTCTTTGGATTTAGACGAGGCTGAGCCACTGCCAATCATGTGTTCTCGATAAAATTAAGTTTTCAAAGCTGTGGTTCTCTCGTCTGTAATCATGGCATCACAGCAATAGCTACCCTCTAGGGCTGTTGCTTGAGTTGCACTCTTGGAGCAGTGGGAAGTCACTAACGTATTTTAAGAAGGAGAATTTCTATTTATCCTTCCAAAAGATTATTCTGTCTTGTGTTTAAAGAATGGAGGGTTGAGGCAAAAGTGGAGATGAGAAAAGTAATTAGCAGGTTGCAGCGTGTTCAGGGGAGATGTGGTATTGTCTGTGGTCTGATGGCATGCCAGTGGAGTTATGATTTAGTGGTAGAATTCACAGGATCTGGCTGTAAGTGGAGGGTAAGAGAAAAGGGTTGAGAAAGGTCCCCAGGTTTCTGGATTCAGCAAGAGGGTAGGTGAAATTGCTATCCACCGAGAAAGTCAAGACTAAAAAAAGAGCATATTTTGGCCGCAGTGGTGGTGGTGATAAGAGAGGTACACAAAAATAAACTTTCTCATTTCTATTGTTTACTGGAGTATCAGTTTCATGTATCTGCTTCATTTTTAAGAATATTTCAAGTCTGAGGGTCTAGCAGAATAAACCAGTGAACAGAACATTACAGAAAGGCAATTTTAATAAATGCTCAGATATTTTAAAAGGAATTCTTATTGAATATCTATTGTTGAATAGTCTTATAAACATCACTCTGTAACGTATTATTAATTTCTTTAAGGATCTGAATAAAAATATTTCTGCAACAACTCAGTTCTATCATTTAATATCACCTCTGTTAGGGAGAGCCCTGACACCTTTCTAAATAAAGGAATGAGTCACTCTTTCATTTAAATGTCACTTTTCTTCAGCCTCTGGCTAGATAGCTACCCAAATATTATTTTTCCTTTCTCTTGAGTAGTTTTTCCACCACTACAGCCACTCCTGCCAAATTTGCCAAATGCCCTAAAACACGCAAGTGCTTGGACTACCCCATACTTACAAGTGAAATGACTCTGTTGCCTACCAAAAAAATGTCTAGGTTCCCTCATGTGGTATTTCAGAAAAGGCAAGTGATATGGTATGAATAAACTATATAGGAATCAGTGGGAAATTAGGCTTCAAAGGACGTTCATAGATTTTATGCATATTCTTTGAGCCAAAAATTAAAATATATACATGACTGAGAAGTACCACCAAGCAAGAAGTAATAAGGATAAAACTTGAGGTACCACAGTGTTTTTAAAAATCCTATAAGTCTACCTTAGAACTGAGCACTTGTTTAATCATAGGATTTAGCTATTAAATTACTATAAGGTTATGCTTTTCTTGATGAGACTGTCACCATCTTGATACCCAGGATTGTGATGTTTAATTATATATATATTATTCCTGGACAAAACACATGCTCAAGAAGCACTCATTGACAGGATGTAGTGCCACTTGAGATCTGACTGTACCGGAAGTTTTACATAGTCAATTATTGCTGCCGACATGTTAGTCGCATGAAATAGCTTGTAATTGTCAGAATGATGCTCTTGTTGCCATTTGCTAAATGGAGCACCAGCTTGGCATACGGACTCTTGCACTGTTTTCTGGAGGGTGATGGAACACTCACAGTTTGTTAGCCAGCATGGATAAATTTGTCATTGAGTGTAACCCTGGCTGGGTCATTCAGGTGTAGGTTAAAAAGAAAAATGACTGTAATGCTGGAGAGAGGTATATTCATTTGGCAGCCCTCATGCTGAACTCTGTGTACTGAAAGCAAAGGCTGCAGGCAAAAGCCTCGGGTCCAAGCTTCCAAGGAGCCCGTCACCCCATTGCTCCTTGCTCCTGACCTAACAGCCATCTTAAGAGGTGAAGCAAGAGTTCATGTCCCTGGCTCCGTCAAACTTGGAATTATAGCCCAGCTCCCAGTCAGGCTGTCAATTACTGCCAATTTACAGGGCTGAGGGAACGGGCTTTGTGGCCTCTTAGATGCAGAGAAAGAAAAGAAAGAAAAATAATGGACTGAATATGAGATGCCACCAATATGCATATTCTGCTTTGCCATTAATTAATTTCCTAAAGCATTCTGCTTTGTAAAAAGCTGCCATCACTCTGACATCTAAAGGAAACATATTAAAGCTTGGATAAATTGCAACATGAGTGTGTATTACAATCACCTGGGGGGCTGCTTAAAGCACCCCAGAGTGTCTGACTGGGGAGGTCTAGGATGGCATCCGAGAATGGGCATTTCAAAGATGTTCTCAGGGGAGGATGGTGCTACTGATCACTGGACCACAACTGAGGAATCACAGCTTTAAACATTCCTGTTAAATTTACTTTTAAGATCATTTTGTACATCAGTTGATATAAACACAATGCATGTACCTTAGCCTTGAAAAAAAAGTGAACACACAAACACTATGTGAAAATGGAAGTTGAATTGCAGGAAATGACTCCAGAGGGATAGACTGCCTTTTCAGTGGCCACACGAATTCTAGGAGAAAATGAGGGGGAAAAGATGGTAGGCAGGCCTGACATTTAAGAAAAGCTTCTCCGTGCCTCACACAATGGAGAGCTTGTTTAAGAAACACAGACTGGCATGGCAGTCTGACCCCACAGTGAGCCAAGTTCATGAAGTCCTTAACTGTTGGCTAAATAAGTGCAAATAAAGTACAGCAGCTGATAATGCAGACAGATGTCACGTAAAACAGTGACACACCTTCTACCATTCTCGGAGTTAAATGACAGAGTGTTTGACCCAGCCTTTTCTTAGTTATTTCATTATTATTATTATTTTATTTCCTATACCTCTTCCTATTTGGAGATGTTGTATACCTACAGGTTCTTTTGGTCATATGAGTCTAAACAAACAAACAAAAAATGATCTGCTTTATGTTTTAAAAGAAGATACTATAGTTGACTCCCATGGTTTCCAATTGGAGACATTTAGACCCACAGAGGACATCTGGAAACAGCTGGAAGTAATTTTGTTTTTCACACAGAGGGGGGGCTACTGCCCTCTAGTGGGTGGAGGTCAGGGATGCTGCAAAACATCCTACAAATCCTTCTATAATACAGTACCCCCATAACAAAGACTTATCCTGCCCAAAATGTCAATAACACCAGGCTGAGAAATCCTGATTTACACCTAGGAAATAAATGGTTTGATAAAAATCCATCTATTCACATGCATTGCCTCTAATAAAAATAAAATTAAATAAAATGTGACTAGAGTATACTATAGGATTAGAAAATCTCTCCCAAAATTTGGTCCTACTCTATTTCATCCTCATAGGTGAACATTACAAAAATGAAGATACTAAAATATTAAATTAAATTCCACCTATTTCTTTGTTTTATTCATTTTAATAGGTAGTCACTATCATCAAATATAAAAGACTCCAACTGGCTGTTATTCTATCCCCTTTGGGACACTGGGGGCCATCATTCTGACCGTGGCTGTTAGGACCTAAAGCTCAAAACCCACAGAATGATCTTCCTAAATTTTCCTCAAGCGGTTCAAGTTCATTTTTCTTTTGTAATACAGTTGGTGTATTAAAAAATTATAAACACAAACTGCTCAAATGAAAGCATTTTGAATACACTTCCCAACAAAGGATTCTTTTTTTGCATGCTTCAGTGAATGATTCATTTTATCAGTCAAAGTAAAAGTAAATCAATATTTATGTCATCCAAGAAATCTTACTAATGCTAGGAATTACTGAATAGGCAATTACATTTCAAATGCAAACTTTAACAAAATAGTGGCATGATGCAGGAAGCCAATGAAGTAGCGGTATGGTAAAATCCGGCAGGTTTCAAAAAGCCCACTGATTTGAAGCTTTTCCACAATTCATTTTCAAACCTTCTTTTGATATTCATAAATTCAAATTAGATAATAGAAATGATAAAAGAAATAAAAGATGTCTTAAAGGTATCATCGTTCAACCTATTATTCTTGCGTGGCTTATAACAGCAAACAGTGGCAACATTATCTACTTCAACAGTGAGCTTCAGGGAACAAGGCTGAAAAGTATGTTCATGAAGAAATGTCAAGTTCATTAAATGCTTAAGACAGGGGTCGCCAAACTACGGCCCGTGGGCCGCATGCGGTCCCCTGAGGCCATTTATCTGGCCTCCTCCACACTTCCAAAAGGGGCACCTCTTTCATATGTGGTCAGTGAGAGGAGCACAGGATGCATCCGCACCCATAGTTCCCATTGAAATACTGGTCAGTTTGTTGATTTAAATTGACTTGTTCTTTATTTTAAATATTGTATTTGTTCCCGTTTTGTTTTTGTACTTTAAAATAAGATATGTGCGGTATGCACAGGGATTTGTTCATAGTTTTTTTTATAGTCCGACCCTTTAGCGATCTGAGGGACAGTGAACTGGCTCCCTGTGTAAAATGTTTGGGGACCCCTGGCTTAAGATATCATAAGTAAAGGGGTATTTTTTTTATAAAGGCAAACTCTAACAAACTCTAACAAACACTTATTAATCTAAAATATCCCCTTTCAAACTGTGAAACTGGAAAAAAAAAGAATATGATTCAATAATCTCATTCTTCTTTGCATTTACTTACTTGTTAATTCTAGTTTTCAAATTAATTTAACTAATTAGTTCTATAACATTTAGCCCAGAACTTAGAATCCAAAAGTAATAATAAATTCTGCTAAGTCACTGTACTCCCTGTCTGATTGGGTTCATTTATAAATTTGCATATTTCTAGGTATATCTATATAGCTATAGCTATACAGTTATGAACATTTAATTTTCTAAAATCACAAGTCACTTTTTATTACCTAAAAGAAAATTGGCAATGAATTATATTTTATGCATCTATCACATTAATAATTTTTTGAATGGTGTCTTTCTTTTTTTTATTGGCTAGTGACTCTTCCAGGCGCTGAGGCTGTAAGCAACTCTGATTTGCCTGAGACTTCCCCAATTTTAGCATTAAAGTTTTATGTGAGTTTCAAAGGAGAAAGTTCCATAGAAAGTTCTATGACCTTTCACTCCATCTAGTCACATCAAGAGTTTTGCAATTCAATAGGCAGGACAGTAGAGAAAAGCATCGTATGTACATAAATTTCCATAGCAAAAGCAATTCCAAATACATTGATCCAAATAATCCTGAAGCTGAGTTCTATGAAACCTTTGGACAGAATTCTCCTTCAATCTTTGGTTCTAAAAATCAGAGGAAGCCAAATAGGAAATACTGTTGATTCAAAGTCATGGATTCCGAGCTTGTTGTCTCACGTTATTTATTCTGTTCAATATCCTCTGTATTTATTTATGTTTTCCCTGGTTTCTGAACCTTCTGTTTTCAGTAAGAAAATTGTCACAACTAGGCTTTTGAATTCTACCCAGAGAGTCCATGTCCTAGTGACTCTAGGTTTACCCTCTTCCTAAATCGTAGGCATTCTCCTGCCCAATGCATCTAAAATCACTGTGAGCCCACAAAAAATACACAGGCGTGATAAAAGGCAAAGCTGGTAATGGAACAGCTGAACATTCATTACAAAGTCAGATGAGTTCTTTGTCATTTGAGGAGACAGGAGAGACTGACATTAAAATACGGTTCATTAAAAGTGAATTTTAGCCTGGCCATTTACAGTACCAAAACATCTGGAGACTATTCTAATTTATACGGGAGTGCCTTCAAAAATATTTGAACTGCTAACTAAACACGAGGGAATTAGTGAATAAAAGGCTTTGGGTTTTGTACTGAAGTGATGTATCTATTTATTTTTCAGAACGCTGCCATATATCAGCCTAAGTACCCTTCAACACAAACTCGGTTACGCTTTTGAAAGTGTTCTTTTCTCTTCGTCCTTCAATTTTTACCTTACTGGGCTTTTTGTTGTTGTTTTTCTAGAATAGGTGTTGACAAATAGTTCAGGGAAATAAGTGGGTAAGTAAAGTGAATAAATTTTCCCCTCACACCCTGCCCCTGACACACAGATTGCTTATCCCTCTCTAAAGAAAAGAAAATAAGAGTCACAGCTCAGTAAGGGAACACAGCCCAAAGGCCCAAGGGAACCCAGGCAATAGACAGCTGCCCCCAAGCTGCCCCTTCCGGTCCTTGCCCAGCTAACCTAATTCTGGAGCTACAACTGCCATGTTTTCCCCTCCAACATTTGAGTTCAGATTGTTTATTTACATGAAGCTCTCTAACATTTTTTACCTTCATGTTTTTTTATTCTTCATAAGATATTTTTTGAATAATTAGGTGGCAGTTCTTTAAAAGTGAAAATAAAAAAAACACCACATTACAGTTGACTTCGGAGAGTGGGTCAGTGGTGAGATAAATGCCAATTCATAAGAAAAAATAAATCACCAGCCAAGAGAAAAGGCTGGTTTAGTTCCAATTCCTACTGGCTGGTAACTTAGAATCATTTTATTCTCCTAATATTCCTGTTAAACTAGGGAAAAAACAAAAATGCCACAACCAAACCTTACAAATAGTTCCAGTTCTCGATTTTAACTTTTATCTTGCGGTAAAGACTCTCCTGGTCTTAACCAGTCAAGATAAATCAATCCTTTCATTGTTTTCCTTCACTGGGTTACTCCAATCTCTACTGACTAATTTCTATCTTCCCTGGATAAAATAATGTGCCTCCTTTCCCGACGCCAATGGTTTAGAAAATTTGCAAGGGGCAAGACTTTGACTTTAGCATATTTCCCATATACCAACACAATGCCATACCCAAGATGGGTGTTCAATGAATGCATGAGATTAGACAGAGTATACAGATGGTCATCAAAGTCAGTCAAAGATCATTCTTGTTTCTTACTTTATAAAAGTGTCACTCACAACTGACAAGGAGTTACAGTTGTGTGTACATATCCCTCCTCCTAATATTTTGCTATTACACATTGGAATTCATCCTGAGCTACTATCAAGTATAATGACTTACTGTTCATTCATTCACTTAAATGTATCTTGGAAAGCATGCATTCGTAATAAGAAGTACTACATGCCTTACCAATACAATGTCTTCTGAATACAATCATGAGCAGAACCCAGATTTCAGTGCAGATTTGTCTGAAGCTTGGTCTCTTTATTCTCTATCCTTTTTCTCTCTCCTCAAACTTTGGTGTGACTACAGTATGTTAAACTATACAATGAGTCAAATTAGTTGGATATATATTTTTGTGAATGACAGCTAAAACGGATATTTATATTTTCCTTATGTCTCCTTTTCTTCTGCTTTATATCCTGTCCTCTATAACTCTTTCCCAAAGTCAAGGATGACATATAATGTGTTTATAAAATATTCATAAAGAAAGCAGTCCATATTACATTTTATTTGTATCTCTATTCAGAGCTGATACTCATCTGATGCATGCTGATATGAACAGGCTACTTCTCTACCTGCTGCCAATTTGTACCGTCTACTATGTGTGCCATGCTGGTTTTTCTACAGCAGCACCCACCATATCCCATATCGAGCATCATGATCAGGCTGTTCAAGGACAACGCAACCATCCTCATTCCCCACTCGAAGCAAGACACTCAAAGGTCAGTGCCCAAACAGCAGGGCAGAGAGGGAAGGTTCAATTAAATCATGTAATGCATATTTTTTACTCTTATTTCCACAAAAAAATATACATTTTTTAATTTTCTCCTGGTACGCACCTAAGTTTCCTCCAGGAACCTGCCCCCACCTTTGACACTGCATGAAGGCTTGGTAGGATGGCGAGCAAAGCGTGCTATTAGGTTCCCCTATGTCCTTCCAACGGGTGCCCGTTTAGGTTATCACCCCTAGAGATCTGAATCTTGAACAATGAGAAAGACTCAAACTAAGGAAACAGTCTGCCTCATTAGCAACAATCTGACGGTACTGTATGTTAGTTTCCAGCACCTGTGTTTTGAGTGGAGCTCCGTTTTTGTGCTATCTGATGATTGTTTCCCCTACTGCACATCCCTGGGTATTCCTTCTACTGTATCAGCGTTATCAGTGGAGTTGTGTCTTTCAAGAATATATGTTGAAGTCCTAATCCCCAGGACCTGTGAATGTGACTTTACATGGAAATAGGGTCCTTGCAGATGTAATCAATTTAAGAGGAAATCATTAGGGTGTGGACCTAATCCAATATGACTGGTGTCTTTCTAAGAATAGAAGAGGCACAGAGACAAACACACAGGGAATATGCCATGTGAAAGCAGAGACAGAGATTGGAGTGATGCATCTTCAAACACCCTCTTTGTTAGGTTAACCCTGAGCAACTAATATAGCTGGCTATTCATCTTTCTTTTAAGTGTGAAAAAGTCTTAAAGGTAGTAAAGGGTAAAGGAGGACCAATACAAGGTGATGAAATGTAATGTGACTGTGGATGGTGGGTACAGAGTACACTATATAGATCATGTACCATAGAGGTGTATGTTTGAAACTCCTACGATCTTATTAATCAATGTCACCCCAATAACTTTTTAAAAATATTAAAGAACCTGATAGTTTTTACTATCTGAATCTTAATTTAATTCCGATATGATTTAGATGACCATATTTATGAAGAGTTTGGTCTCTTCTCCAACCCAGGTATAGTAATCCCATTCTGAGTTGCCACTCATTGGTCTCAAAAAGCCATGTGATCCAGCTTTGGCCCATGACTCACAAGGAAAACCTGCTAAGAGCCTTCTGGAAATAAATATTCCTCTTATAGAAAGAGGCAGGCTTGTGAAAAGAAATGCATTCTTTTCCCCTACATGCTTAATCTCATGCTACGGAAACTGTCTCGTGGAGTATGGCAGATGTCCTGTAACCATGCGGTGGGTCATCACCAGCACACTGGGTATTTATCAGAAGTGAAATGACCTTGGGTACTTGTGTATGCTACTGCAGAAACCCTGGAATCAGAAGGGGCTGCACTTATTATGTGAGCTTAATAAACCTCATAGCATTAGCCACTTCCTATTGCGTTTTTGGTATCTCTTATCAAAAGCATCTTAACTGCACAATATCATTGCCTGGGATTTCTCTGAGTGCTTCAGTCCCACAGGTCAGCTGGTCAACAAGAGTGGCATTAGTGAGCAGACGCTTGAAGGTAATCTCTGATTACTGCAAAAACTATTTATATTGGTCATCTGGTGTTATGCTACCTGTACTATTATCACAACTACAAAGTAATCAAGGGTTACGGATATTGAATCGATCATGTTGGAATCCCTAAAATGCTGTGAAGACTCGACTCTACTTTAGCCTTATTTGAACAATTTCAAGGTCCCTAGGTCACAGACTGTGGCTATTTTTAGCTTCTATTTGGGAGAGAATAAGAGATTAAAAAGAAAACTGGGACAAGGAAATAAAAAGCCAGTTTCACAACTAAAGAACAGCTCTAACACAATGCAAACCTAGGAGAGAGTGAGAGTTCTATGTTTCCACTCCTGAAATCTGTCCACGTTTGCATTATAGTCTAGATATTCATTTAGTTGTGTCACTGAAGGCCCGAGTCATGGTAGAGTTGTCCACTAAAATTTTGTTTGGTATTTGATAAGGTATTCTCTTGTATAGATTTAAAGACACAGAATTTAGTTAGGGAGGAAGTGTTAGCAAATGTCCTTGTGAGCCACAAAACTTTTTATCATTATTCTAAGAATCAAACCTTGCTAAGTGTGGGTAAGGAGTAGATTTTTCTGCTCTGCCATAAGCAGGGTGCTTGCCTTTTCCTCCTAGTTGTCTCCTTCCACACACCCACATCCCATGGCCATGTTCCTAGCAGGAAGTGGGCGGCGGGACAAAGGGGCAGCTACGTCTGAATGGATTGGTAAGGAAAGCCATTCCATGTCCCCCAGGAGACTTCCCCTTTACGCTCATTCACTTGAATTGGGCCTCAGTGCCATTTCAGCTGCAAGGAAGAGTGTCAAAACAAGAAACAGAATTCTTAGAGTTGAGTGATATCAATCATTGTCCTCTATAAACCAAAACAGGGTTTTCTAAGACAAGAACAAGTAGATCTCAGGTGGGCAAATAGCGGGGTCCACCATACTAGATTGTTTCTTACCCGAGCATTTTGATTAACATAAACTTACTTTGTGACTTCACATACAGTCAGAAAGGAGTTGACACTATCTGCATGACCTCAATGAGTTCAGACAGAACAAACAACACTTGATTAATGTGTTTTAATAGCTAGGCTAATGCTTATTTGCATGTTAGCATCATAAAATGTTAAGGCATTTTTATATAACACCCGAGGCACTTGACTAGGGCAAAAGGGCTTAAACTTACTAAATGTTGAGTTGACTATTTTAAAAAATTATAATAGGAAACTCTGAAATTGATATTTACCAAATATTGATATTTACCAACTATTGATATTTACTTAAGATTTCACTATATTTATGAATCAATGTGTATTTTCTATGATGCTATTTAAATTAAGGGCATCTTAGATGCTGAGTTCTCTTCTGCATTCATATTTTACATTTATCACAGGCAATTTTTCATATTGCCCTATTACCACAGGAATACTTCCTACAGAGAAAATCGTGTGTAAACCAGTATGCTAAACGTATGGTAACTACCATATCTTATGTTATAGTTTGCTGTATGATTTATTTTACCAAGTAGGAAAACAGATGATGAATTATGTCCTCTCTATGTAATGTTTACTTTAAATTTTATGTAGTGCATCATCTTCATTTTCTTGGCTTGTGTTTGGTCCTTCTTCTGAAACACAGTAAATAAATATCTGTACTAGCAGGTTGCCTCTTTTGCATTTGCTGGAGAATGAAGAGATACAGGGATGAAGAGAGAGAGGAAGAATAACATCTACCATCCGCTTCCATGCAAATGTGATACACAGAAGGTATTCTGACTTACATCTCTATGACATGAAATGAGGATTTCATTTATGGCTTTTCACACATTAGAGGAACTCCTCTTTATCAAGGTGGAACCATGGAGCTCACCAAGCAGTTGTGTGACTGTGTAACCAGCCAAAGTCCAGCTGTAATTATGGATGCTCAAGTATATTAGAATAAGAAAAAGCTTCCTGGAGACTCTTTCCAATATGTATTCTTGTATTCAGCCTATGAAGGTTTTGTGAAAACATAGAAATAATGACAGCTTGTTACATCTATGCTTTGCAGGTCCAATTGATTAAGAAAAAAAAACAAATAGGTTAAAAATGCCAGGTATCATTTATAAATCAACCCTAGAAAGTACTCTATTTGTGGACATGGATTTAGAAATATTCATATGCATCGTTCTCCTTCTTCGCACTATCAAAATACCACGTGACCTGGTGAGAAAGCAAGGAGGATATAGTGAAGTTATTTTTCTGCCTTATGTAATGTATAAATCCTTGTTATGCTACATAAAGGAAGCTGATTTGACCTTGAATGAGCAAGTATTACCACCTGAAAGCTTCAAATAAAAGCCATGTGTTCAGCAGTGGTTTAAGGAAGGGGCTGGAGGAAGGTTAAACAATACAGCTCAAGCCAGTTTGTGAAGTGACCAGTTCTCAGGTAGCTATGAGAAAAGTGTGGTAAAGCCAGCCTGGGATAATTTATTTTAGCTATTTATGGCCAGAGGCGTGTAAAGGGCAAAGACAAGAGGAGGGAAAAGATCTGAGTGCAAATGCAGGGCAAAGGTATAGAAAGACAGAACCAGTGACAGAGAGCAGTTAACTGGCTGAGTGTAAATGCTCAAAACTAAAAAGAAATATGTGTTTAAGGGAAAGCTCATTCATTCCTTAAAAATGTTGAGAAGTGAAGAAGTGCTTAGTGTCTAAAATTCATCATTCCATAAATTCAGTATTTGGCACAGAGTTTTTCACTAAATTGGCTTTTAAAGAATTAATGTTGGCTGACTTGGGCAGCACCAAATACCACTGCACACCCTGTATTAAACTTTCCTTTCAATATACATAAAAAGTATGCCTTACAGTAGTGTGGACATCTTTAATTCAATCAGTCTAACAGCTGGCTTTGAACTACATGAGCGGGTAAGAGGTCAAGTTGAACTGGATGGGAGGGAAGGGACATTTGGTCCTTCACAGGTGCAGAATTATTGTGAATAATAGAAAAAGGTAGAGAACAAGCCAAGTATCTGGCAGTAGAGCAAGGTTACTCTATGGAATACAAATTGAGGCATTTATGTGATAATGAATATTTATCAACATGGAAAGGTGTGTTATTATCCCAGACTGTGAGAATAGAAAGTTTATTGGCTGATCTTACTACTAAACCTAATACAGTGTCTGATATGAAGGGAAAAGGGGCCAGATTACCAAAGATAATATAAAATATCATATTTTCTATAAAAAAGTCCTATTTTGAAAAGACATTTCCTAAGGTTTTAACAGTGCTATCTAAGAATATTTTCCATTATTTCTCTATAATTTCCACACTCTATCAATAAACTTTTTTTTAACTGTTAAAGAAGAAATAAAATTAGACTAACAGAAGCTCATTGTTTTAAAGCTGTTTTCAAACTTATCATCATCACTTTGTATCCTTGAATTCATATTGAGTATGCAATCCTATTTTGCCATTTGTCTAATACAGTCCATTAGACACAGAACTCTATCATGACCCCAGACCCCTGCTTCCCCCAGAAAAAGCACCTCCATATTTCCATCCAAGAGCTGGTATTTAAGAACATATACAGCATAATCCATTTACCTCTAGTGAAGGCATGCATATCAAGATGATTCCAATTAGGTTCTCCTTTTATGCATACATGTTATTATGCAATGGATATGTGGAAGGCTGTAGAAGTACCTATATCCCATTAGATGACCAGTGATATCACAAGAAAACAGATACTGTGCTCAGAGAACCCTTTTAGAAAAGAAAAAAATACAAAAGCTTAAGCAGTGTAGAAAAATCTATCTTATAAACAGAACAATCACTCGAAGAGTCACTATTAGCATATAGATTTTAATATGGAGCTTCAATATACTCCTGTATAGGTTTATTAATAGGTTCATTCATTCTTTACCCAAATTTATACTTTGCTTCTCAACGTGTCTGCTGGTTTTCCTAAGTAAACTCTAGGTTTAGCAGAAATCTTACTTTGGAATGCTTTCCTCAGTTCCAAAGCATTAAAATATTTTTTAAAAAACTGATGCTATTAAAATAATAAAATATTTTATACCCATTCCACTGTAATACATTTCTTTGTCAAAGGGAGGAATATTGTCTATTGCCACCTTTCATGCACAGTAACTACTTAAAAAAGAAGTCTGCTTAAGAATCAATCCTGGCACAATTGTGCTGGGATAATTCCTTTCCTAACCAAGATTATATGTTGTTGTTTTTTTTTAAAATTATAAGTAGAATAAAATAGATATTTCTATTAGAAAAGGACGTCTGGGCATGATCTGGAGCTAAGAAAGTGAGAAGAGAGGAAGGGACGCTCTTCCTAACAATTAAAAGACTTATATGTATTGCTAATATGAAATAAAGCTTGAAGTGACAAAGTGCATTCTCCATTATTCTCCTAAAATGGTTATTTTAGATTAATATAAAAGAATTATGGGAAATCGGCTGAGAACCTGGCAGTCTCCCTCATGACTCCCTCTATAGGAAAAAGAACCAACTCTAGGGCAATCCTAGATAACCCTTGAAGAAAGAAAATGAGGAAGTAAACACAAAAGACAAATTAACCTCACCATTATCACTATCTTTTCCCTTTGTTTTAATGCCACCATGTTATTCATCACTATAGAAAGTCACATTGAGCCTGACCTGTGGTGGTGCAGTGGATAAAGTGTCGACCTGGGAACACTGAGGTCACCAGTTCAAAACCCTGCACTGGTCTGGTCAAGGCACATATGGGAGTTGATGCTTCCAGCTCCTCCCCCCCTTTCTCTCTCTCTCTCTCTCTGTCTCTCTCTCTCTCCCTCTCTCTCACTCTGTGTCTCCTCTCTAAAATGAATAAAATAAAAATAAAATATAAAAAAAAGAAAGTCACATTGATTGCTCATTTCTTATTCTTTATTCTCCCCTCCCTGAACTAGAATATAAGCTTGATGAGAACAGGAGTTCTGTCTGCTCTGATTATTGACATATCCCATTCCCCTGCAGAGTTATTGGAATAAATGATTACTCAATAAATATCTGTCATTTGAATGTATGTGTTGATCAAGTAAGTTTGTAAATATGATGTATATATTTGCTCCCTTATAGTTTGCATTGGGTGTAGGAGACAGGCTGTAAGCTGGCAAGGTCTATAGCCTAAGGTTTAGTTTTAAGACTAAGCCTTTCCCACCCTTTTAATACTAAGATCTTTTCAAGATCCTTCTAATACTAAATCTTCTCAAAACTAAGCTTTTCCCCACACCCTTGACTGTTGCATGATGTGGGGTGGTGCACTCTTATGAGGAATTCCATTTATGCCTCAGATAAGTGGCTTTGCATCAGAGACTTTCTTATTTGTATATTGGCTTAAAGGCTTTAATTTCTACACTATAAAATAAGGCAGACCTGGGGCACTCTCGCTTGGTTCCTGCCATCATCATTGCAGAAGAGAGGCAGCCAAGATGGCAGAGTGCTGAAGGAAAAGCCAGTTTGTGCAGAGAGAAGGAGATGGAACAGAGGTGAATAAGGCTGGTGAGGTACAAACCTTTGATTCTAGGAAACTCAGATAAGTCAGTGGCTTTAGGAGCCCTGAATGGAAAGGGAAGTGTTTTCCCACTATGTGTATTTCTCACCCACCGGGTATAAGCTAGGATTAAAACTAATGGCCCACCAGTTCTTGGCTCCATTGTTTCATCACTGTCTGTACAAATCAAATGCGAACCTGCTCGGGCCAGGTGGTTGTGATGGTGGCCACGTCTACTGGCTTTACAGTATGAATGTGTAATATTAAGGGGAATCAAGAAACTGAGATTATCATTCACATCTTAGAAATACTATAGTGCAGTGTTGGTCAAGTAAGTTTATAAAATATGATTTTTATGTTTGTTCACTTATAGTTTGCATTGGGGGCTGGGCAGCACCAGATATATGTGGATATTTGAAATTGCAAATTACCTTCCTGCTTGGGAAGGGCCATTGTTTTGCTAATGTTTTCTGGAGGAGGGGTTTTCATTGCCAGAATGTCTTGAAAAGAGAGAGGAAGGAGGAGAAAAAGAAGGAAGCCATGTTTGCAGTGAGTACAGAGAGAATGAAGGTGTACATATGGGAACCAGAGGTGCAGGGCTTTTTTGAGCTCTGCTGAGACTGGTGGGGCCTTTGATTCTAGGAGAAACCGGAGAAGATTCTCCTGGTTGTGGACTGGATAATGTGTCAGGTCTTTGTGAGTTCTGAATGAGTGAAAGGGAAGTGTTTTCCCTGTGTGTTTGCTTGTCAGCCAGTGCTAGACTTTAACAGAGGAATGGCCCACCATTCTTTGGTTCCACTGTTTCTTTACCGTCTGTCTGAATCTAATGGGAGCCTGCACCTGCATGGCCATAACGGTGGTGACTACTGGCCACACATGCAGGAAAATCAGAGTGTGACAGTTAGAGGAACAAGTGGGCAGGTAGACATAAGAGCAGTTGGGAGAAAGAGATACAAGGAAGCGATGATGATTTTGGCAGACTCAGATACAGATGTTAGAAACCAGTCTAAAGGAAAATAGCCTATGAAGCAGAGCAAATGAATTCTTGATTTACTGTGAGAGGAGCCGAGCTGCTCAACTTACTGTAAGTTCTCATAGGACTTAACTTTTAATTTATAAGTTCTAAAGAAAGGTTATCCGATCCATATTTCCTGAATTGTGTCTAAGCTATGTTTTCATTCATGGCAACTGTAGATTGCAAAGTACATCTGTACAGACCTAAGTGTTTCTTGGCTTGCAGTCTGGAAAATGTCAGTAGCTTATATCTCATGGGGAATGTTGTAAACATTTTAATTAGATACCATTCTGCTTCTGTCTTTTGTTTGCTGGAGAAACGTGGCTACGCTTACTTGAGGGAATTCTACACAAAGGATGTAGAAAACAGAGGTCACTCCACCTTGCTTACAAGTATGTGTGTGTGCAGTGTGCATGCATATGAATAATATATGTGCATATGTATACAGTGTGTGTATGGGGACAGTGTGTGTGTAAGTGTGTACATCTTTCCTGATTTAGGATAATTTGATGAAATGTATTACTGGTAGATGATCATGAATTGTTGGCAAGTAGAAACCCAGGTTGTCTTCAAGCTCTAAATTTCAGATGACAAAATCCAGCAGGGAGTGAGCATTCTTCATTAAGTGGGTGTTCTGAATAAAAGTCACTCAATATACACCAGAAGACCAAATGACGGTTGTTTAAAGGCTCAGGTATTTGTTACACATAGCCAGACGTCAAAGTGACTTGTACAGAGAAAAGGCCACTGTAAACTGCAAAGGTCCTATGGAATGGGATTATAGATTGCATAACTCAGACATTGCGGGAAGTGCATGGAACTAAAGCCCAAGTTCTTGACCAGAGGATCTGTAAGGGAGGCTGTAGGGAGCCTGGAAGCAGCAGGGAATCTACAGGGAGTAGGGAGCTCAAGGGAGAAAGATAAATCCTGTAACACTGTGAATGAATTGTGCTCATCTCTGAGCTGAATTGGTCAGGATATGACACCATATAAGATGTTAAAGGTTTTAAAACTAAGCTGGAATACAGACAATTATCTAGACCCAGAATGGCTACTGGAAAGTGGTGGTACAATTCAAACAGTAGTGCAAATGCCTTAAAAACTGCACTGACACTGGACACACAATACAAAAAAAAGTAGTTCAGAGCTTTTACCTTAAACCTATTATATCAATCCCTACTAAAAGAAGAAAATCAACTTTCTAATGATTTAAATGAGTCAGAATCTCATAACACTATATTCAAAATGTCCAGGATATTATCTGACTTTACTTGGCAAAATAATGTTGAATAACACTTGGCATGGAATCAGAAAATTATCTTAACACTTAAAGGAGAAGCAATCAACAAATACCAAAACCAAGATGACTGAGGTTGTTGTGTTTATCAGATAAAGACATTAAAACAGCTATTATAGCTATGTTTTAATAGGCAAATGCAAACACTTGTGCAATGAATAGAAACACTGAAAGTCTTAGCAGAGAGTTAGAATATATAAAAATCAATCAAATGGAAATTTTATGGCTGACTAATACAATAACCAATAACAAAAATTCACTAGATGGTCCACACAGGAGAAAGAAGTGGCAGAGTAAAAAAGGCCGAGAAGTTCAAGATAGAGCATAAAAAACTTAAGAGTTATGAAAAACAGAGTAAAAAAGTTTTTTTAAAATAAATATGAACAGAACCTCAGAGTCCCCTGGGACAATGTCTAAAAGCCTAATATTTGTGTTATCTGAATCCCAGAAAGGGGAAACCCATATGTGGTACAGAAAAGACATGTCTGAGGAAAAATAATTGGGAACTTTCCTAATTTGGTAAAAGAAATAAACTTAAATAAAATGAGAGGGAGGTTTGGGAAATTACAAGCAGGATAAACTCAAAACATCCACATGCAGACGCATCATAACACACAAATCCTGAATGCATCCAGGCATGCTACATAGGGAGAATACTGATTCAAGTGACTATTTCAAATCAGAACCCATAGCAGTCAGAAGGAAGTGAAACATTTTTATTTTTCTTTTCTTACTGAATTTATTGGAGTGTCATTGCCTGATAAAATCATACAGGTTTCAGGTGTACAATTCTATAATACATTATCTTTTTATTGTATTGTGTGTTCAACATCCCAAGTCAAGTCTCCTTCCATCACCATTTTCCCCCCTGTACCCTCTCTACGTCCTCCCACTTCCTACTTCCTTTCCTTCCTGTAATCATCAAGTTGTTGTCTGTGCCTATAAGTTTTATTTTTCTTTTGCTAAAAGCTTTCACCTTTTTCACCCAGCTCCCCAACCCCCAACCCCCATCTCCTCTGATAGCCGTCAGTCTTTTCTCCACGTCTGAGTCTGTTTCTATTTTGCCTGTTAGTTATTATGTTCATTAGATTCCATCTAAAACTGACATCATATGGTACTTGCCTTCCTCTGACTGGCTTATTTTATTTAGCATTGTACACTCCAGATCCATCCGTGGTGTTGCAAAGGGTAACAAACATTCCCTTCTTTTTTTATAGCTGAGTAGTATTCCATTGTGTAAAAATACCACCGATTTTTTATCTACTCACAAACTGATGGGCACTTGAGCTGTTTCCAAATCTTAGCTATTGTAAATAACTTCAGTGAACACAAGGGTGCACACATTCTTTGAAATTAGTGTTTAAAGTTCTACAAACAAATTCTGTATTAGAATTCTACATCCACTGAAAATGTTCTTTAGAAATGAAGGTATAATAACAGGTTCAGATGAAAGAAAACACAGAGAATGCATCACCAATAAGAAGCCTGCAATATAGAGAACAAAGAAGAGTCATAGAAATGGCCAGCATCTGAATAAATATAATAAACTACTCTGCTTTTGGTTCTTTAAAATGTGCATGATAACTGAAAGCAAAAATCATGACATTTTTAAATTAGGTGATTAATAATATGTGTATATAGTTTTAAAATATGAGAACTACATTAAAGGAAAGTAAAAGAACCTGTATGATTTTTAAGGTTTCTGTTTACTATACAGTGATAAGATGTTAAGTCTTTGTAGAATAAAATAACAATAATAATAAGTATAAGTGCCATAATTCCTATAGAGAAACCACTAAAACACTATACAAATGATACCATCAGAAACCCAATAGATAAATTAAAACGAAATACTAAAACTGTTTAAATAATTCAAAAGGAGGCAAGAAAGGGGAAACAAAAGAATAGAATATACTTCTTTCTCATTTCTAATTTTATTTATTTGAGTCCTCTCTCTTTTCTTCTTGGCGAGTCTGCTTAAAGGTTCATCAATCTTGTTTACCCTTTCAAAGAACCAGCTCTTGGTTTCATTGATCCTCTGTATTGTTTCTTTAGCCTCTATGTCATTTATTTCCACTCTGATCTTCATTATTGCCTTCCTTCTACTTCCTCTGGGCTTTACTTGCTATTATTCTTCTAGTTCTTTTAGATGCAGAGTTAAGTTGTTTGTTTGAGCTTTTTCTAGCTGCTGAAGGTATGCTGGTAATGCTATAAACATCACTCTCAGGACTGCTTTTGCTGTATCCCATAGATTTTGAGTTATTGTATGTTCATTTTCATTTGTTTCAAAGAAATTTTTTATTGCTTCCTTGATCTCACTGTTAACCCATTCGTTAAAAGCAACGTAAGGGGAGAAGGCATCGGGGGGCGGGTGTGTGAAGGGAATATGGGGGTGGGGGAGATATATTCAGTGGGACACTTCAATCTGTGTAAACACAATAAATTGAAACCATAAACAAAAGAACAAAAAGCAGAGGAAAAATTGGAAATGAAATAATAAAATGGTAACGCTAAATCCAAACATACTGATCATTTTATTATATGCAGTGATTTAAAACCACCAATCAAAAGATGGATTGTCATAAACGGATTTGAAAAAATCTGTGTATCTATGCCTACTCTATTTTATATGTAATTATATAAATGGCATGAAAGTAAAGTTAGATTGGAAAAATGTGCTACTGCAACCACTAATCAAGAGGAAGCTAGAATAGCTATATATTAATGCTAGACAAAAATTTCAGAATAAGGAATGTTCCCAGGGAAATAATGCTCATTCACAATTCAAGGCCTTTAAACATAGCTGCTTATCTGGAACACTGGTGGGCATGTGGCTGGCTTTATTCTCCCCCTTGATGTCTCAGCTCAAGTATCATCTCTTAGAAGAAGTTCCTTCTAGCCACCGCTCCCTACTCTACACTATCTATCACCCCACTTATCTCCTTCAAGCATTTTTCATAAGCTGTAAGTTTGTTTTTGTTTTTTGCTTTCAGTTTTTTATTTTCTCTTACCCTACCAGTAAATAAGCTCCTAAAAACAAGTATCGACCTTGTGATCCTTAGCTCTTTACGCATCACCTAACAAACTGTAGGCAATTAATAAACATTGACTAAACAAATGATGGACCTAATTACATAACCTCCCCCTTAGTAATCAATCTACTTACTAAGGATTAAACAAGATAAACCAACTAAAGCCTGTATCACAGTGCTCTTAACAGAGCACTGTTTGATGAATATTGTTCGTTGATATTGTCATTATTATTTAGCATCCACAATAATGTAAATTGTGTTTTAAAAAGTAAGTAACTCTCGACCTGACCTGTGGTGGCGCAGTGGATTAAAGCCTCCACCTGGAACGCTGAGGTCACCGGTTCAAAACTCTGGGCTTGCCCGGTAAAGGCACATAGGGGAGGGGGAGTTGATGCTTCCTGCTCCTCCCCCCTTCTCTCTCTCTCTCTCTCCTCTCTCTGTCTCCCCTAAAAAATGAAAAATGAAAAAATAAATAAATAATAATTTTTAAAAAAAGCAAGTAACTTCCTTTTTACATAGGTCATGAGTGAATTTATTGCCAACACTCTGGCCCCAGAAAACTTCCCTGTGGTCCTTGCTACACTGAACAAAAGACAGATTGCAAATAGAAGAGGTAAACAAATTCATTAAATAGTATTCTTTCTCCTCTTTCCAGTTACGTAGTAATGCTACTTCAATGCTTTTAGTGATCACTTATTAGCAATGTCTGGACTGGAGCCATGATCATATATAATATTATATTGGTATACAGAGTGGTATATAATATTGATATGTTGGTATATATATTATATAAACATTTTATGCATATACATAAAATATTATATATATAAATGTAGAAATGTAGACCTTTTATTTATCCTATTTTCAGAAAAATCTGCCATAAAATGCTTCATTTTTCATAAAGGTATTTATACCATAAACCCCAAGATTGGTTGGTTTCATTCACTTGAAATAAAGATATGAATATATATTTATAACTCCCCTGGTGGTTTTAATTTGTAAGCAAAGTTGAGAACCACTGAGCCAGAGTAACCAAGGAATCCACAGAGACAGCAGAACCTACCCTGAACTTGAAGCTGAGTTAGTGCTGGACAAAGGACTATCAAATGACTGAAGTTTCTATTGCACTTACGTATCTTTAGGTCAGTGATGGGCAATCTTTTGAGCTTGGTGTGTCAAAATTCACCAAAAAACCGAGCATAACTCGGGTATGTGTCACTTGGAAATAAACGGCCTAACCGGAAGTCGCAGAACTAGACGCTCTGTGCCGGAATTCTGTTGTTTTGGCCTACAGACCTCCGGCACAGAGTGTCTACACTACAGCAAATGTTTTATCCTCAGCTACTGCATCTGGCCATGCAGGAGCCGAGGATGAAATGTCCTTCTCGGCATGTGGCCCCATACTTCTCTGGTATGTGGCCACGTGTGTGTCATTGAAAATAGGTTTGCCATCACGGCTTTAGGTATTAAGCTAGAGGAAATAAAAGCAAGGTAAGAGAAAAAGGAGAAATAGGTCGATTATTGTCTGAATAAAGCAATAAAACCATCAGTGATATTTATTCCAGTTGTTAGTGGGTACATATGTAACACTTTCGGTGGCATGATGCTGAAGGTAATTATCCCTCTCCTCATTTAAAAGGATCGCTGATCAATTTCCACACGCACATGTATGCATCTCCCAGAATTCTTCACTGCACGCTACCTGCACAATGCCTTTTGCAAAATACTGCAGAGATTCTGGACACTGTCAAAAATAACAAAATCTCACTGATATTTTGTTTTCAGCTGGGAAAAATGACACTGCCAGGCAGAGGCTGCATTTTTCAGCTCACAGTAAAACCAAAGGTGACGGAAGAAGACAGCACTTATTCTACAGGTTGCAAATGGGCACTTAGTGTTTGACATGTTGCATCACTAAATATTTTAACTGAATCTTAATATTGTTCCTTTAGGAAACTTCTAAGTCAGTCACATTCAAGCCTGTGGATAGAAGTTAAAAGTAAATTTTTTTTTTCCTTATCCTTAGGAACATGTATGAAGCATTTTCAATTCCTATATTTAAAAGGCTTCTGAAATCTGCCTGTGGCTATGCCCTACAACACCCAGACAAATTTTTTAGGAAAGAAATTCTATGAATCTGTTTACCATAATTCCCGTCTGTGAGCAAGAAGTGATATTTAAATCATGCCACTGTACAACTAATTTATGCTTCAGTGATAAATTTTACTCTCTGAAAAAGTCAAGTTTCTTAACTTTATTATATATTCTAAGGAGGTGTTTTCTTTCTCTCTCTCTTTAATACTAAGAGTAGAACTTGGAGAAATTATTGACATATTCGGTCTTTCAAAATATTCACCCATGACACTTGCAGGCAAAACGGTTATCTCATGGGAAAATGAAGGAGAATGGTGAGTTTTTGAAGTAATGCTTACGGAGTCAGGCTGGCTGGCACTCATCTTGTGAAGGGAGAAGATGGTCTCCAAGGTCAAAGTCGCTTTCATGTGCCTTGAAGTAGGAGGCGGGGCAACAAGTGGACAGACATAAACTTCAAGGACACTCAGAAACTTTGTACTTAATATCATTTTTATTTTTATTTTTTAAAATTTTATTCATTTTAGAGAGGAGACAGAGAGAGAGAGAGAGAGAGAGAAAGAGAGAAAGGGGGAGGAGCTGGAAGCATCAACTCCCATATGTGCCTTGACCAGACCAGTGCAGGGTTTTGAACTGGCAACCTCAGTGTTCCCAGGTCGTCGCTTTACCCACTGCGCCACCACAGGTCAGGCCAATATCATTTTTATTGATGACAACTGTTGAAAGATAGCTCATGGACAGGGCTAGAGACAGATATTGTCTGACCCCAGTACTGACTTCTTTTCTGGAAAGAGCTGAAGACATGAACTTCCAAGGATTAAGAGCTTGTCCCGGTTCAGTTTCATTTCCAGTGGCTGGCACGTAAGTGGCCGTACGTATCAGCTGAAAGAGTTGCTGAGGGAAGGCACCTATCCATTATGGATGAGGTCTGCCATGTAATGATCCAGAAGCTCTCTCAGAAGGATAGGTTTCCAAGCTGGAGCAAAGCGTTGCTTGTCAAATTCTTTTCTGAAGCAACTCGGGGGAGTATTACTTAGCAGTTCCATAAGCCCCTGGCTTGTAACAAGCCTCTAACATTCATAAAGTTGTGCTTACTGTTTCAAATTACTGTATTTTATTTCAAAAACTTGCACTTCTTTTAATCTCTACCATTAAAAAAAAAAAAAGTGTTTGAATTGAAAGGTCTACCGTACGTGTGAGGATCAACTTGTGGAACTGAACACCTGAAACTTGTATAATTTTGTTAACCACTGCCACCCCAATAAATTCAATAGAAAGAGAAAGGACTTTTAAAAAGTCACAGTGTGCTCTACATCTCCACTGGTCCCTTCTCTCTGCACAGCTATCTGTTTAGCAAAATGAGTCAAACTCTTGCAGTGTGAACTATCAGAAAATGGAGGCTGTCGGCATTCTGTGTCTTAACCCTTTGGGAGTATAATCCTTTTAGTTATCTTAAGATAAATCCACCACCCACAATACGATTCATTTTTCACAAAGGTATTTATACCATGAATCTCCTCATCGGTTGATTTCAATCATCTTAAGTAAAGATATGGGAAGGAAAAAAAAAAACGGTCACATGTTTTAACACCAAAAACTACATCTATATATAGGAGAGGGCTGACATAAATCCCCTCTGTGGGGTCATTGTCCTCATCATAATCCATTCCCCCACACCACTTTCGAGTACAGGTTCTTCCAATCACAGATGATACCGGTTCATGTCCAGTTTCGTGAAGTACTTATTTCTGTTGCTCCGGTTACACACTACATCCGTGGCATGCTTATATCCGGAAAAACAATAGAAGCGTGCAGTTTTAGTATCTGTCCTCTTCCTTGGGGATTCTGTTAGGAATGGGCGAGCCTGAGTACGAATGCCACTAGATGTCACTGTGAGCAGATTTATTCTCTCGCCTTTCCAGTTCTCCTGGACTGTTTGGGGGAAACTCTTTCGGGCAGCCTTGATGTCATCTGATCCTCTGTTTGTGTAGCCAAAAGCCGATAACTGCTAAATTTACATCCTTCCTTGAGTCCCTCTGCAAATCTGCGAAACCCTTTTCTTGAAAGAAAAATCACAGCCTAGGGATTTCAGAATTGTACCATTTATTAATTAGGTGATAGTGTCACACGGAGCCAGTCAGTTTACGACTTCTTAAGGAAGACCTTATAGGGAGTTTGTGTCTCATTAGAGGACGGGAGGAGCAGACTGATTAATGCCCACATGCTACAACATTATTAATTACAGAGTCAGGTTGTTCACTGGGTAGACCATTTTATTGTGTCTGTGGTGGCAGCCGTTAATTGAGTCTCTTTTAGAAAGTATCTAAGGGGCTTGAGTGGAGGAGAAGGCCCGCTATGATTTGCTCACATTCAGTGGAGAGGGGTCACTAGATTTCGAGCATGAAGTGAGAGAGATGTTAAATGTTTTCTGGTTTGTGTCGGTTTCCCACCCATTTTTCCATTCGGAGCAGAGATTTCTTCTATGAAAGCCCTGAATGATGGTCTTTAAGAGCATGTAATTTGTGGCTCAGTGGGAGTTTCAACAATTATATTACAATTATATTTCTTTGTGCAATTCTGCTTAATGCATTTCGGCCAAGACAGGGATAAGCATTATCCAGCAGGTTTTCTACCACATGATTTTTAAAAATTATGTCGCCTTTAATCAATTTATACCAACTGATGCTTAATTAGGAATATCAGCAATCAACTGCTAAAAATGTCCTTAATAATAGACTGGTAGAGTCAGAATAACAGGAGATATTGAGAAGTCAAACTTCCTGGTTAGGTGACATTTAAAAATTCACATTTTAAAAATGACATTTAGCAGACGAGATGATGATGCAAATGAAATCTATATTTAGGGAGGGGTGAAAACAGCGTCTAATTTGTAGTGATTATACATTCTGTTCTACCTGTGGAAATTCCACTTAAGTTTGTCTGGTGCTCTTTAAAAAATATCTCTCTGTGCTCCCCTTCCCTTCTATTTTATCCCCTCCCTTCCTGTCCCTCCTTTCTCCTTCCGTCCAGTCCCCTCTTTCTTCCTCCTGCCCTGGACCAATCTATCCCCATGGTTCCTCTCCATTCCTGAAAGTACCATCCACACCAGTCTGCCTCCATCTGCTCTTACCAATAGCCAGCCCCTCTCCACACCTCCACTGTAGATGGGCTCCCCGTTCAGACAAGGTTTCCTAATGGGGGCTCCCAAGAGCCTGGATAAATCAGACTCAGGTTCTCATCTCTCTCTCTCTACTCATTCTCATTCACTGGTCCCTAATTTTAACACTCCCTCTAGCCATGCGATCTTAGGCATACAGTATTCACTGCCCAGGCTTTTCCTCCACCCACCTCCTTCCCAAACTACTTCATTGCATCTTACCTCAGCTGAGAACTGACTCTCTCAGAGAGGTATCACCTGCATACCACTGTGGTTTTCCTGTATTAATCTCTTAGCACCCAGGTCCCTTTTCCAGCAATCATAGAGCCATTTTTAAACTAAATGTATGGTCCTGACCTGTGGTGGATAGAGGGTCGACCTGGAACACTGAGGTCGCCAGTTCAGGGCCCTGCACTTGTCTGGTTGGGGCACGTGTGAGAGCTGATGCTTTGTGCTCCCCCCCCCCTTTCTCTCTCTCTCTCTCTCTCTTCTCAAAAGTGAATGAATGAATGAATGAATAAATAAATAAAATTTAAATAAGTGTTCTCTTAAATGTATGGGGGTGACATTGGTTAATAGAATCACACGGGTTTCAAGTATACATTTCTATGACACCTCATCTGTACACTGCATTGTGTGCCCACCACTTAAATTCTGCTGGTTAATGCAGCTGAGCTATAAATAAACACAGCTAAATTTTATACTGATGCATGTCATTTTTTTCTTACTGAAGTAAAGATCCCATAGATTGTGCCTGGCTTTATACACTATAGTACCCCTTCTCTTTGAACGGGACAAAATAAAAGTGGCTCAGTGAAAACAAATGGACAGAATGAAACGTGCTAAGTTACCTATCTTACTGTGCCCTCCTCACCAGAGTTTGTCTTATTCTGACCTATCCTTCTCTCCACTTTGGACCTGTATTCCTTCACTCTTTATCTCCCAGTTTGTGAGAAAAGCATCAAAGAGCATCAGTCTTTGTATGCAATGGTATCTTGGTATATGAGCTTAAGGAAAATTCATTATGTCTATAACTGGAAAGTTCTTCCCATATGCCATGTTGGATTTCATCCCGTGGTTCTGTCTTTGTGCCACTGGACTGTCATCTCCTATTCCCACTCAACCTGGTCCAGGGCCCCAGCTCTCTCCAACGCCTGTCTCTAATTATTCTTTTCTATTTCCAGTTCCAACCCAGGCTGCAACCCTTCTTATAAGAACCTGCCATTGCCAACGGCCCTGGCACTATGAATAATCTGACCAACTTCAGCATTTCCTGAGACTTAACATCTGTAATTTCCAAACAGAATACAGGAGATCTCTATGGCTAGATTGGAGGATTTTTTTTATGTTATTGCTGTTATTGTTTCGGTTCAGTTTGGGGGGGCAGGAAATGAATATGCACTAACCTGTGCTATTGAGAGCCTGGGGACAAAATATCTAACCCCTCCTCACAGCCTAACAATGTCCCATTTCTTCCCCCATTTTTGAGCTGCAGACCAGTGACAATCGGCCAGCAGGATGCCTCTGGCCTTGGGCTTTTCTCTCTCCGGTCTCTCTGGCCAGGCAAAGCCAGGGAAACATCCCTGATCAAGCATTTACAGTTCATGTGAATTTCACCTCAAGCAGGGAAGCTGAGCGCATTAACCATTAACCGGCTGAATTTAACTGTAGCTAAATTCATGGTGGGGGCCTTTTTCATCACTAACAATCCTTCCAACTTAGCGCTTCCTCGCCAAAGGACTGGATCTGGCCCTCCCAAACGCTATGCACCTGGCTGTACATCTTATTCTAATTTTGCACATTTTAGATCAGCTACCCATCTGACAACACCGTAGGCATCATATATGTAAAAACAGCACTGTGGCTAGAAGGGCAATCTCATTCAAGGTCAAGGTGAATTGTGAAAAGAGTCTTCCATGAAGAAGTTAGGTTGATATTGTCCCCATGGTGTCAAAAAGCGTTCCTACTTTCAATTAGAATTATTTCGTCCACTCATTTTTGAGATCTAAACCTATTATCTATGTTTTCAAAAAGGAAAAAATATGTAGATTGTCAAAAGTGTACTGTTGATAAGAGACACATTTTAATGACTGCTTACCTCTGTCTTTCTCTCTCTGTATACATAGACATATATACTCTTTCTAAATAGTTAGAACCCAAACAAGAGAGAATAGAAATTCATGGAGTAAGAAGTATTTTTAAAAAACAAAAACTATAACCTTGATTTCTTTAATCTTTGTATCTCTGAATTACTGATGTCAGTGATAAAAGTATTTAAATATATTTGTAAAAAAATATGGCTATGCAAATCCTACATGCTTCACGATAACAGTAAACAAACATGGCAACCACAAATGTATTAAAATTGACAACCTCGGTAGTTTACATTATAAATAAGTTTAACAATACTGCATTAAATATTCCCATATCTAAGCAAGGGATATTAAATACAATAAACTGCATCCTACAATGTCCTAGCATAACAGTCTTCCTTTAGACACAATATATAAATAGTATATGATGATATAATCTAAAGATAGAATTTGAAAATGACAAAGGCCAATTTTTTCCTTTTTAATTGATTAACAGCTGTTGTATTACTCAAAATAAAAACTATAAATACACATTTTAATTGCCTTTTTTAAAATTTTTTTTATTTTTACAAGGACAGAGAGAGAGTCAGAGAGAGGGATAGATAGAGACAGACAGACAGGAACAGAGAGAGTTGAGAAGCATTAATCATTAGTTTTTCATTGTCGTTGGGACACCTTAGTTGTTCACTGATTGCTTTCTCACATGTGCCTTGACCGTGGGCCTTCAGCAGACCGAGAAACCCCTTGCTGGAGCCAGCGACCTTGGGTCCAAGCTGGTGAGCTTTTGCTCAAACCAGATGGGCCCGCGTTCAAGCTGGCAACCTCGGGGTCTCGAACCTGGGTCTTCTGCATCCCAGTCCGACGCTCTATCCACTGCGCCACCACGTGGTCAGGCTTTAATTACCTTTTGAAAAGAAAAACATCTTCTATTTAAGTAGAATGATAAAATTTAAATACTACTTCCAAACACTTAGAAAGGGGTTAGATATCTTACAATAATCAAAGAAAAACTTGGAGTAATTAATTAGGTCTTAGTTTCATACTTTAATGTGAGAAGGTTCTCAGTTGTAATGGCAAGGTGGTGAAGAAAACTAGTGAAGAATGATGAAAGGAAGTAGGAGCATGGCACTGAAAGAATGCAAATTGAAGGAAGCAGAAAAGCAGAGTAAAGAGCTGTTGCTATAGCTCTCCTGAAGTATTTGGCAACACTTAGTCTAGGAGGCTTGAGATTTTTTGTTTGCTTGTTTGTATTTTACTGAAATGAAAAGTGGGGAGGCAGAGAGACAGACTCCCACATGCACCCGACTGGGGCTCATCAGGCAAGCCCACTAGGGGGCGATGCTCTGCTGATCCAGGGCATTGTTCCGTTGCAACCGGAGCCATTCTAGCGCCTGAGGCAGAGGTTATGGAGCCATCCTCAGCGCCCAGGCCAACTTTGCTCCCAGGGAGCCTTGGCTGCAGGAAGGGAAGAGAGAAATAGAGAGAAAGGTGATGGAAAAGGCGGAAAAGTAGATGGGCACTTCTCCTGTGTGCCCTGGCCAGGAATTGAACCTGGGACTTCCACACACTGGGCCGATGCTCTAACACTGAGCCAACCAGCCAGGGCAAGGAGGCTTGAATTTTTAAACTTATTCAAGACAAGAGACAGGGGCCATGGTCTTGGTAGGGATGTGGTATGTATGATCTTTAACAAAAACAACTAAAAATAATGGCAGAAACAGTGCTGGCTATGGGAGGCACTCATGGAAAATTCCTGCCTTGCCCTTAGCTTTCAGTGGAACAAGAAAAAGAGTCCCTTTAAAATTCTGTATGAATTCTTTATTTACAAGGTATGCTGTCCCAATTCTTATATTTGCATTTTGCCTCAGTTGGTAGATTTCTCTTATGTAGAGAAATGTACTGCTGGTAAATAAGTGATTCACACAGCAAGTCTCATCAAATGTGTGATCACATAGCTGACTGACAGATGAAGCAGGCAAAAAGGAAAACAAGCAGGGCTAATAAAAGTTGTACAAGAGATCAAAAGGCTGAATCAGAACTCAAACTCTACACTATCAGAGTGCCAAACCAATTGGAAAAGGAGAGTGGATGTTAGTAGGTGGCCAATAACTCTCACCATTTTCTTGGTTGAGGAACAAGAGCTAATAGAAACATACTACTTCTGTCGGCATTTTAATGCAGTCACATTGAATTGCTTTTTCTCTTCTGACATGATGGCTGCCTCAAAATGTAAAATTATTGTCCTCTTTTTTTCTTAAACTATGAAATCTGCACAACAGAGAATTTTATCTTATTCTGTAGCCTTACCTAACCTTGACTATGATTGTAAATGTTTTCTATTGGCATTACTAACTCAAGCTGACATGGACACTAAGAGAAAAAACAAGTATTTCTTACCAAAACTTTATCACATTCTAGTGGTTACCTAATCAAGTATTCATTCATGATTTAAAGAAAAATAGTTCAACCAATATATTTGGCCTTGTCCTGTGAAACATTTTTATCTACATAATGTATAAGATAAAGGAGGTATGCTTATCACACTTTCAGGTGACCTCAGTCTGGAAGGGTAAGTTAATATGACAGCAGAAAGACAGGATTCTGCAAATGCTCAAGAAGCAGAAGTGATGGTGAAAACTCAATAGAACAAAAATGTATAGGAATACATCTAAATCCTATGATTACAGATATATATTTAAATTTTCCATTGCTTTTAGAGAAAAAGGAGGGGGCAGCAGAATGAGGTAGAAAAGTAGAGGAAGGGAGAAAGAGGGAGAAAAGTAGAGGAAGGCAGAAAGAAGGAGAGAATAAAATGGTGGGAGGGAGAAAGAAAGAGAAAGAAGCATCAACTCATTGTTTCACTTAGTTTTCCCACTTAGTTGTGCACTCATTGGTTGTTTCTTTTATGTGCCCTGACCAGGACTCAAACCTGTGACCTCAGTGTACTGGGATGACACTCTATCCACTGAGCCACCTGGTCAGGGCCTAAATCCTATAATTATATGTATTTTTAAAGCAGAGACAAATGTATCACAAGAAAGTACAATCAGAAATCTATCCAATTTTCAGTTTGCTCCTTAAAGTTCAACAACTTTACTTGACTATACTCAATGATTCAACAAATTTTTGTGATGAATTAAAGTTCCTGGTTCCTAAATAAATAGATGGGGGTCAGGAAGGCAGAAGTAGTTATTCTTCCCTCTTGTCTCCATTCACTTTCCTTATTCTAAATAGTCTTTTGAGTTATCTTTGCAAAACCCCTTCTTCCTCAACCACTATTATCAGTCAGATGGCTTAGCCAACCTCAGTTCCAGGCTCATGCTGACCACTATGTTCCATCACCTCGACACTCAGTAGTTTACGCATGGACTCTTCTAAACAGGCTGATTTGATGTGACATGAGTAAACGTTTGTTAAGGTTTTCTATGAGAGAAAATTTTCCACTTTCTGTCTTGTACCCTTTTGTTGTCAAATGAGATTATTTCTTTTTCATGGGAGAGATGGAATGAGAATGTAAAACCATGTCTCACAGTACCCTACATACAGTGTAGTGGAGAAGCCAACATCAGTACAGTCAGAGCAGAGAGAAGCCCCAAAGTTTGGAAACTAGATAATGATACATCTTTAAACCAACCACGAGTCAAAAAAATAATTCAAAGAAAAAGCAGTAGATTGAGCTGAATGAAAATGAAACTATAACTTACCAAATAGGTTGAATGTTGACAAAAAAATACTTAGGGAAGACTTTATAGTATTAAATGTTTATGTTAGAAAAGAAAGAAGTATCAAATCAATGACCTCAACTCACCATAGTAAACTAGAAAAAGAAGAGAAAATGACACCCAACTTAAAGTAAGAAAGCAATAAAAGTTAAGAATGAAAGTTAATTACATGAAACAAAGAAATTTAAAAACTAAAGAAAACAAAAATCGATTACCTAAGAAGATGAATACAATTGACCACCCTTTCCCCAGGAGAAAAGGATGAGATGACACAAATCACCACTGCCAGGAATGAGAGAAGGAGCCTTACTTCAGATTTTACAGGAAACTGAAAATACAACAAAGAGTATTCTGAAAAATTTTACGTCAATAAAGTCCTATGAAACGAAAAGAAAAAGTCCTTGAAAGACACAAACTGCCCTACGTCTATTAAAGAAATCCTAGCTGTAGTTAATAACTTTTTCACAAAGACAACACTAAGCCCCAATGTCTTCATGAGTGATTTCCACAAACCATTGAAGAGAGAATAATATCATTTCTGTACAAACTGTTCTAGAATATTTTAGGAAACAGAATACTTCCCAACTCATCCTTTTAGGTTAGCATTATATTGATACAAAATCTGATAAGCACTATTCAAGGAAAATAAACAGTAGACCAATATTTCTCTTAAACATAAATGCAAAAATTTTAAACATAATTTTAAGTAAACCTGGCAATACATAAACATAAACATTATGACCAATGAGGTTTATCTCAGGAATGCAAGGCTAGTTTAACATATAAAAATTATGTAATTCATCATATTAGCAAGCTGAAAAAAGAAAAACACAATCATTTCAGTAAATACAGAAAAAAGCATTTGAGGAAATCCATTATCCATTTGTAGTAAAAATTCTCAGCAAGCCAAGAGTAGAAGTGAACTTTCTAAACCTATTAAAGTTCATCTACAGAAAACCTATATCTGATATACTTCATGCTCAACCATTGAACATTTTTTTCTGTTGAGTCAGGAATCAGGTAAGAATATCTGCTTCACTAATTCTGTTCAACATTCAACCTACACGGCATATTCAAGACAGATAAATTAAGCTAGAAAAAAATTTTTAAAAAAAGTAAACTGGAGACTAATTTATTAGTACTGATAATTTAACTTTAACATCTTTAAAATGTACAACACAATTTTATATAAAAAAATTACATACTGAAGCATGCCTGAATTTATGCTGACTCTCTTGCACATTGTTATATAGCAGTGGTTCTTAACCTGGATTCTATCGAACCCTAGGGGTTCGATGAGTTGGTCTAGAGGTTCGGAGAAGCCTCTGCCGCGGAGGCCAGAATAAAGTAATACCGTGATTTGCTGTGAGTTCATGCACTGTGTTGGTTTTGTTCTTTGAGCAAGGTGATGTTCATGCACGGCTCATTTTGTGCACCAGTAAAAAAACATATACTTATGTCTTGAATTTGGAAAAAAAATCATATTTTATTTATCACTAAAGAAGGGTTCGGTGAATGCGCATATGAAACTGGTGGGTTCGGTACCTCAAAAAAGGTTAAGAACCACTGTTATATAGGAAATAATTTAATTAACCTGTGGTGATTCCCTGAAAGAGAGTAACATTGAGAAAACAAATGACATTTATAATCCAAACTGCAATTCTGACCTGCTTCTAGACTTTGGGCAGGTTTCTTAAAATATGAGCCACATAGTGATATTTTATTATCAAAATTTGTTTCAAGAATTCAATGAGAACAGTTCTAAAGTGTCCAACCCAAAGGTCTGTCATCACATAAGGGCTCAATAAGTGAGAACTATAAGCCTGAAGGCAGTGAGGACCCACGTGGAGAAAATATTGGGTATTGTAGTTGGAAAGAGGCTGGAGGAAGAGTTTTGTCAAAAGATGAAACAGAGCTTCTGTTAAGACCATAGAAAGAGGGCTGTCGATGAGAAGCAGCTACCTAGGTGCCAATGAAGAGATCGGAGATAATTCAACATTATCTTTCAGCTTCACTTTCTATAAGGAGTAAAACAAGTGCTAATGGTTTTCAGAAAATTTTAAAAAGTTTGGTTCTTAGATTTACAACACAAAAGATACAGTTTCTTATTTTTTAATAAAACAGTAACATGAAAACATTCAATTACTTCCTACTGAAAAGATTTCCTGTACAGATTCTAACACTATTTTGTTTCTTCCCACTTTTAGTTAGTTTCAGAGAGAATGGTATTTAAAGAACTTGAAGAATTTACTAGAAAAATAGCAATGCTTCCAATACGAAGCGCTGCTCCAGATTTTGCTGTGGATGTAAGGTAAGATACAGTCATGTCAAGAAATAGAATAACCTTAAAAAATCCATAATTTCTGAAACCCAATACACATACGTAATGCTTAACGAATCTATAATATCATAGAGCTGGGTCTACACAGTTTAAAAATATTTGGACATAGAATGATAGGATGGGATAAACTTAAAGAAAGGGGGGAGGGTGTCATCGGGAGGGGGGCAAGGGAGATGTTGAGGGAAATACGGGGGAGGGGGGATGCATTCGGGGCAACACTAGAATCTATGTAAACACAATAAATTAAAATAAAAATAATATTTGGACATAAATTGATACCCTGATTCATTTTATAAAGAGTATATAACGTTAACATTATCTCAAAGACATTTTCACTCTGAAAGAATGAAACAAGCCTTTATCTTTTCCCCTGTATAACGAGAAGTCCAGTGACAGGCAGTGTTAGCCTAGAGCAGCACCTAGTCACTGTCCTCCACAGAGCTAGCACGTTTCATGTCACAGCTCGGCTCTCTTCAGTTCATTGGCTTTTGTCTTCATGGCTGCTGCTTCTAGACTTTATTTGTAGATCAAGCAAGAAGATGGAGAAGGGAACTTCTGAGCAACATTAGTTGTTTTATTTAGGAAAATATATATATATATAATTTTTCCCCATGGCAATAAGCCTGCCTCAGCTTTGCCCCAAAACTGAGTTCCCTTGCACTCAGACTGCAAAGCAGTTTGAAAGGAAAGTAAGAAAAGAGTCCAGAAAAGTTGTTCAGTGAACTGAACTTCAATATTTGCCACAATTTGAACATTGCAAACTTATTACCAAGCTATTAGCACTATTATCTAGCTGCTGAACAATACAATACTTTTTCATTAGATTTAGTCACCTATTGATTTCCATGACCTCTGCTTATCTTTATGTTATGTTCATATAAATTAAATATATGCCATCATTAATTTTATGTATCAAGTCAGTTAGGCGATAGCCCCTAAGTATTTAATCAAACACTTATTTAGGTTTTCTGTAAAGGCGTTTTGTAGATGTGCTCAGCATTTAAAATCAGTTGTCTTTAAATGAAGGAGATTAACCTAAATATCGTGGGTGGGTCTCACCCAAACAGTTGAAGGATTTAAGAATAAAACTTGTGGTTTCCAAAAGAAAAATAAATTCTCCAAGGCTCCAATATCATCTCCTTCCTGGGTTTCCAGCCTGGGGCTCGGCCCCATGGATGTCAGACTCAAAACTGCGGCATCAACTTTTGCTTAAATATCCAGCCTGCAAGAGTGCCTGACTTCAGACTCACCAGCTCTAGGTCTGCTCACAGAAGCCAACTGCTTAAATGAACTCCTTAATATAAATCATAGACATAGAAATTGATAGATACATATACAATAGATAGATAGATGATAGGTAGGTAGAGATAGATAGATAGATAGATAGATAGATCTCCTATGATCTATTTATCTGGAGAACTCTAATACAAGATACAGATTCAGTCATATAAATAGATTCAGTATTTGCAAAGTTAAATGTGAAAATTTATCAGGTAACTATTAACTATGTGACCTAGGCAAATTATTTTTACATATTTTTGTTTATCAATGTTAGAGAGAGAGGAAGGGAGATAGAGAGAAAGATCAATTTGTTGATACATTATTTATGCATTCATTGGTTGATCTTTGTATGTGCCCTGACCAGGGATCAAACCTACAACCGTACAGTGGCATATCAGGATGATGCTCTAACCAACTAAGCTCCCCGGCCAGAACTTGGACAAAAATTTTTTTTATTACTTAAAGTCATTAAGTTTGCCACTGTGCAGAAGATGGTATCCATATATAAGAATATATTACCACAGTGTTTGATAAAAGATAATTTTAAGAAGCATATGCATTTATTATATAGGTTATCAGATGGCTTATTATATTTAATAAAACTAAAACAATGCCTGGCATATAAGTATATAAATGTTCTTGATTTTTTTCATTATTATTATAATTATCATCATAGTCATTGGGAAGCGTAACCCACATTGTCACTGAGATAATTTTAAAAAAGGACACCTTTGTTCCTGAGCTGTGTGGCATATGTTTTAAGACAATAACCTATCAACTTCACTAATGGAACTAATTGGTTAAGTTTCTCATATTGCTTGAATTATTTTCCCTGGAAAATTAAATTTTCTTAATGGAAAATCTAATTTTATCTTGAGTAACTTGAAAATCTTAATTAGTGACACAAAGCCATGTTGAAATTACTTAGATGAGAAATAAATACATCATTACACCAAAATAAACTAATTGAAGAGCTGCTATAGTTTAGTTGACATTCCACACACAGTATCTTGATAAAATAGGATATGAACAGGCAATTTCAAAAGCAAAGAATCAACATTAATCACATAAATTAAATTGATTAACTTTCATACTTAATCGATCACAGGGATGAATCTTACACAATCTACCAGTGACCTCAGTTACTTTGTTTAATCATGCACACCAATATCGGTGCAATGCTTGATTTTCCAACTAAAACAACTTTGCAATTAGATCTAATTAATGTGTTCCAATTAATAGGGTAAATGCAGCATTATTCAATAATTTTAAGCTTCGACTTCTCTCATGGTGAAAAGGTTTACTAAAGTTGTTTGAATACATAATCCTTTGGAGCCACAGCTTAAAAAAGAAGTAAGGAAAGGTCAACAGCTTGGCTCAGAAATAGCATAAGACAGACGTGGAAGAGAAGAACAAGAGTCCCAATTTTCTCAATTATCTCAAATTTCATTCCATAAGCCCTTCATGATAGCCCTATTAACAATTTGCCAATGGAAGTTATTTGTTTAAGGAGTATTTGCTGTTTCCACAAGAAGACACACCCTCACTTGCAGTCATGCTGTTTTATAGCTGTTCTTCATAACTCTTACATGGAATAAATATGGTTTGTTGAGGTTTTAAATTAGTAAACTCTTCCTTTGGCCCTTGGTTAGAGTCATACACAGGAAATCTCCTTTGCAAAGCTTTCTGTGGGGAGAAATGTAGGTAAGAACATTTTTTGTTTGTTTTTAAGTCTTCGATGTATAGGATGCTGACTTTGGATTCCAACCCCCTTTATTGGTTTTCTTTAACCAAGAGAGCTCCTACAATGGTTAGTATAATGTAATGAGTATCGGTAAGTCCCCTTGGAGAATTCACTGCTCATAGACAACCACTAGTTTCTGAGAAGTCACACCATGTAAAACCAAAATGTCAGAGAGAGTCTGGGGTATCTAAAAGAACAATATGGTATTAGCTCATTCAGATGCCTAACCCATCAAAACTTACTCAGCAACTGGCAAGAAAGTTGGCAGAACAAGTTGTGATTAATAGTCAAACTAAGACCAATTTCTGCACATGTCTATTATGTACCTACAAAATGATTTTCTTTATACTTAGGAGTACTAAAGATCCTCTTGTTTAAGGGCATCACTGTTGAGAGGATTTCTTTTTATCTCAGGAGATCTTTAAAAGATAATATAAATTCACACCAACTGGACAAGGTGACCCAATACAAAGATAAGAACTTGTTCAACTAGAAAGCCGCCAACTATGACATGCATTCCAAAGGGCTCAGCACTGGGTACTGGGAAATAACTGGGAAATCCAAGTAATGGTGAGTGGTGAACGATCTGATTGAAAGTCAGAGGGTGAAAGGAGAGATTAAGAAGAATACGGTCAGAAATACGTGTCTGGTTGATATTACAGTGCACCATATAGTATTTAGGATGAAAAGTTGGACTATTTCTATTCACACTGAGAACTACTTAGCAACTCTGAGAAACAAGTTAATTAAATTTGACTTTAATGATAAAACTTTTACAGCAGAGCAAGGAAGTGGAGGAAAGAAGGAGTGGAAGCACAGACAGTGGTTGGGGGTATCGCCACAGATGAGGTGTGAGCCAATAAATGCTGTACATGGAGCAACAGAGATAAGAGTAGACACGATAGTCAAATGAAGAAGACATTTCTGACTCATATCTAATGGGCTTAGAAGTGAGTACATTTGACAGTGCTCCTTTCAATTAATAATTAAATAAAGGATTTGGGGCTTTAATTGAAGAATTGAGAGAATAATGCTAAGTAGACTAAGAGTCATGGTATTTTGAGGATCATTGGTGACCTTAACATATTACCTTAAGTCTTAGGAGCTGCTTATAGATGGTAAAAATAAACAAAATCCTACTTTATATAATCCAAATGTCACCTGGCCCACTGAGAGTCACTTTTACATTTTTCCCCTATTAGAAAGGCTCTGAGCTCCATATATTTTTAAGAATTTAACTCCCTAGAAAATGATGCCCACTTATTTACTTAGTTCTTGGATTCCTTGAAGTCATGTCTCCCTCCACGTGACTAGTAATTCAGTGGGACGGTGACAGACTGTCTCCAATGTTCTCCAATGTCTCTACCTCCCTCCGCCACCCCCTCCCCAAACAAAACTATTCTCAAATTATGAAATGCAAACAGAAAGTTGAGCCTGGATGTGTCATTGGGAATGAGAAGGCAGATGATGTTGCAGGGTTGAGAGGGAAAATAATATCATCACTTTTAAAATCTCTATGTGGGATCTTGGGGGCTAGACATGCTTTAGAATTCATAGTGTCTTTGATTTTAGAAAGACAGCACTACATACAATATCCCACAACCATTAATATGTCACTAGCAAAATGTACAACTATTCATACAAAAAGAGAGAGACTATGGATCACTTTGTATCAGGTCAGGTCAAGAGAGATTTTGACACCAAATGATTCACAAAAATAGTACTGCATTCAGGGCTATTTGTGTTTTACAATTGCAGATAAAAGGACCCTGGCCAGTTGGCTCAGTGGTAGAGCATTGGCCCAGCATGTGGCTGCCCTGGGTTCAATTCCTGATCAGGGTACATAGGAAAAGTGACCATCTTCTTCTCCTCCCTGCCCTCCTCCCTGCCCCTCCCCCAGACATGGCTCAATTGATTGGAGCATGGCATGGGTCCTACAGATGGCTCTGTGGAGCCTCCCCCTCAGGTACTAAAAATAGCTTGGCTGCCAGCATGGTCCCTGGTGGGGTTGTTGGGTGGGTGCTAGTGGGGGAGCATGTGGGAGCCTGTCTATCTCCCCTCCTCTCACTTGGAAAAAGAAAAAGAAGAAGAAGAAAAACCAATTACAGATAAAATATTGTAGTCAGTTCATGAGCCAAAACAGCTCCGCCTACCACTGCTATTTGCTGCTTAGTTTTTCTTTAGTTTGGCTAGCAGTGGAAAATGATCTTCAATTAAATGTTCTTGGTCTTTTTCTTGTCCATTGATTATTATCACAATAGTGTGATTATTCCTCAAGAATGAAAATCCTAGAATTTATCATCCTTCCCTTAGCTTTACCACACGTTACTTAAATTAAATTTGCTCTCGTGTTAAGAAAATAAAATCTACCTTGAAAACATTTTTGAATATATTATATAGTCTTTTGATTTGTATACAGCAACTTTGTATACAGATAATTTGTATACAGATAATTTTTTCTCATATCTAGGCAGTGTAAATAGAGATGTATGGAGAAAGAAAAAAACTAGGTTTACACATGTGAGGATGTGCAACAGAGCTTACTCTTGTATTATTTATTATCATGTTATTTTCCACACAAACTACTGTAAACCTACCTTTGCCCCACCCTGTATTAGAGATGAGAGAGATTAACAAAAATGGCCAGAGGAACAATGTCTAAAAAGAATGGGTACAAAAGATAGTCTGAAAGCCTCATGTATCATAATGGAAAGTTTGAATTTTAGCTTGTCTCTCTTTGCTGGGTCCTGACTTCCTTTTTGTTAGCTCAATCTACACACCACATTTTTGTGAATATGCATTGCATTCATTTTGAGTTATTTAATTTAACTTCCTTTCCAGATGAACTATCTTTATTAAATGCTTGCCATGGATGGGCAAACAGAGTTTATGCAGGCTATAAATATATATGATTAGTTTGGTATAGTATATTGCCATCTAAGATGTAGCAATTATGCATAATATTTTCTCTCAAGTTTGATAAATCTTTTGGGAACAAACTTATTAAAAAAAAACCTTAGAAAGTAATATATGCAAACCTAATGAGTATATGACAGTTTCAAACCTTATATTTGTCTGAGATCCTGATGAGCCGTACACACACACACACACACACACACACACACACACACACACACGTTCTGACCTAAAGTATGTTTGACTATTTATACCTTAAAAATGGATATTATCTAAAACTTTTATTACCTGTGATCCAGTTTTGATCCCTCCAACATAGTTACTAACTCAGGCCACTTCCCCAAGCCGAATGTTTCTACACATATCTATCCTCCATGCCTGTAATTCCAATCTCTCTGATACACCTGTGCAGTACTGAATGGGTCTGCATTGCAGATGACAGCACATGTACAAGCAAAAATAATACAGAATGGACTGCATTAAGGGCTTCTATGAATGCCTATCTGAGATATGTATGTCATCGTCCAGACGAGGAAAGAATGTATTCCATTGGGCGGAACTAGGATTGGATTTGAAAAGATGTGAGATCTGAATAAGATCTTGAAGGACAAATAGAACTTTAAAAAAAAAATCCAAAGAGATGAAAAAGTTGGGTTATTCCAGGTGGATGAATCACATAAGTAAAGTCGCAGAGGCAAACTATTTCATGATGTAACTGAGCCACAGGGGATCGAATAAAAAAGATTCTGGGCTGGATCTTCTCTCCATTTGGATTTCCCATTGCATCTCAAACTGAATATTTTTCAACAAGACGTATATACTATCTTCAAACCTCCAGCCATTTTCCCAGTTCTCATGCCCAAAACCTCAATAATTGTTTCCACTCTGCTTCATCATATTTAATATTCACTAAACTCTTTGTCCATTCACTTAATACATGCATACATACATATATATATATATCCTTGACAGTGTACCTTATACACTAGACTCACCTAATTACAACTTATAGTCAATTTTATTTTAATTGCTTTTCTTTGTGTAATTGGTTTTTTGTTATTGTTGTTTATTTGTGGCAGAGATAGTGAGTCAGAGAGAGGGACAGACAGGGACAGGCAGACAGGAAGGGAGAGAGATGAGAAACATCAATTCTTTCATTGTGCCTCCTTAGTTGTTCATTGATTGATTTTTCATATGTGCCTTGGCCAGGGGGCCACAGCAGACCAAGTGACTCCTTGCTCAAACCAGCTGGTGAGCCTTGCTCAAACCAGATGGGCCCGTGCTCAAGCTGGCATCCTTGGGGTCTCGAACCTGGGACCTCCACATCCCAGTTCGATGCTCTATCCACTGTGCCACCACCTGGTCAGGCTCTTTGTGTACTTGTTTTAAGATTTTGTTTTCCATGTATTAAGTGTGCTCCCCATTAAAAATTTAAATTATCCTCCATCTTAAAATTTATCTTTTATTACTTGAAGGGTGTTGGGCAGATAAAATATATTATGTTCACTCTGTTAAAGATGGCACTGCCCACGTGCAAGTCCACTAATATTAACGTGTGTTGGGGGACAGGCAGTGGGCAGGCTGAGTTGTTATAGCCTAAGGCTTAGTTTTAAGAGTAAGCTTTTCCCCACACCCTTGACTGATTGGATGATGTGGGGTGGTGCACTCTCATGAGGAATCCCATTATGCCTCAGATGAGTGACTTTGTATCAGAGACTTTGTTTGTAGATTGGATTAAGGGCTTGGATTTCTACACTATAAAGTGGGGCAGACTGGGAGCTTGCTCTCTTGGTTCCTGCTATCACCATTGCAGGGGCCTCCCTGATCCCTTGCCCTCCCTTGTTTTCTCTTGTGGCTTGCCTGTCTTGGTGAGACACCAATAAACAGAATGGCCCATCATCCTCTGACTCTGCTGCCTGAATCTAATGGGAACCTGCATGTGAATGGCCACAATGGCAGCTCCTGGCCATACAATGGGTCTTACACTTTCCTTTAGTTTTCATAATTAATTTCTTCATTGTTTTTACTATTTTGGTAATAATTTCAACTTCTGTTGTGATTTTTGGCCAAGAGTACCCATAGGTTCCTGTGTTTAGAGAAAAAAATGGCTTCATATTTTTTCACTTCAAATTCCTTTCTTGTCCTGACCAGTTGGCTCAGAGGTAGAGCATCCACCCAGTGTATGGGTTTGATTCTGGTCAGGGTACACAGGAGAAGTGACCATCTACTTTTCCTCCCCTCCCCCATCTGTCTCATTCTCTTTCCCTCTCACAGCCATTGCTCGAAGGTTCAAGCAAAACTGACCCCAGGCACTGAGGATGGCTCCATGCCCTCACATCAGGTGCTAAAATAGCTTGGTTCCTGAGCAATGGAGTAGCGGCCCAGACAGGCAGAGCATTGCCTGGTAGGGGACTTGCTGGATGGATCACAGTCAAGGAGCAAGTGAGAGTTTGTCTCTCTGGCTCCCCGCCTCTCACTTAATAATAACAACAAAAAAAATCCTTTCTTGATTATGTTCATAATTGTCAGTAGCACATTTGGATGTGAACCAGTGCGTAGTAGGTCTAAGAATACTAATTATAGCTTATTGAGTCGCAAGAGATAGAAACACAGCTCAAACTAGTTTAGATAAGAAAAAAGATATTGCGATATTGGTTTAAAACATACTAGAGTCTGACCTGTGGTGTTGCAGTGGATAGAGCAGTGACCTGGAATGCTGAGGTTCCTGGTTCGAAACCCCAGGCTTGCCTGATCAAGGCTTATATGAGAAGTGAACAATAAACAACAAAAACGAAGCAACTATCAGTTGATGCTTCTTGCTCTCGTTCTCTCGCTCTCTCTCTCTCTCTCTGTTTCTGAACTGAGGCAACAGAGTGAAATTTCTGTAGTTTAGGAAATTTACTAGCTTTATATAAACTCTTCAGAGAATTATGGAAACTTAATATCCATGCTTTACTTATGGTCCTTATGGAAAACATGCCAGGCTACCCCTTGACATTCTGTTTAGCAAAAGAGCTATAAAAAGTAATGCGTGGAGTAAAAATTAGTGTGGTTGTCATAAACTGGAGTGTGTGAACATCACTTTTAGTAATTCAGTAAGTGAGCTGCCTTTCTCTGTGTTTTCTTACAAATAAACTAATTCCATTCTTCAAGAATCCAGGAATGTTAAGAATAATTCTGCTCTCTGTTGAAGAAAACAGGTCACAAATACACATAGGTCATTCTATCTTCCAGTTTATATTACATATTTTACCTTATCTAACCATACGACTTATATGTATACACGCTTCAAAATGTATATAATTTATCAGTCTTCTCTTATCTAATTGCATGACAAAATATATTTTGTCTCATCACTTTTTGATAATCATTTTTATTGTTGTTATTTTGTTATCAAATAAAATAGATGACTCAACTTCTGGTTGCTTTCATTGTACCAACGATGTCACTTAGGACTGTCTCTCAGTTGCTTATTATTTAATACTATTCACACATTTGCCATTCAGCAAATATTTACTAAGTTCTTACAGTGTTCAAGGCACATAAAAATTCTCTGTCTTCAACATCCTCATGGTTACAGTGGAGTAAATATTAACTAAACAAATTAATACTATATGGTGTCAAGTAATGATAAGACCTATGAAGAGAAAGGAAGTAAGCCAACAGATAGAGTGGCAGGGGCTGTTTCTTGGCAGAGATAGCATGTTCTGGAAAGACTCTTCTAGGGCAGTACAATGTGAGCAGAGACCTGAAAGAAATGAGGGAGTGAAATACATGAATAGCTGGAAAAGAAGGATTTGGGCTTTGGGGCCAGTAAGTGTGAAGTCTTAAGGGAAATTTTTAGAAAACCATGCATGGAGAAAGGAAATAATTTGACTTGCATTGATTAATGGCGGTTAGCACAGGTTCTGAGGAACCTGAGTTTGGATGACCATGCCAACATAGCCTGGCTACATAGCCATGCCAAGCTTCCTCACCTCTCCAGGCTTCAGTTTGCCCAGTTACAGGGTAGGGACCATACACATTCCTTCCTCATACTTCAGAAATGAGGATTCAACAAGGACATCCATATAGACATTACCACGGTGTATGGCACATAGTAGTGTCTGAAAAAGGTTAGCTATTACTAATATCATTTATCTTGTTAATATTCTAAAACAAGATCATTCTTCTGCCTTTAAGGTAGGGCTGTACTCTGGTTCCTGACCATTACACAGAACTTTTGGAGAAACTGCACAGAAAGAAAGAAGTATAAAGTATCACACACCTGCAGAGATAAGGGCTCTGATTTTGGGGAGCTCTACATTGTCTTTAATTGCTTTCCATCAAAGGAAGAATAAACTGAGAATAATTAAATTAAGTGAACTGGAGAAAGCCTATTACTAATGTAAATCATTGTAAAAGCTTCAGGAGGCAAAGAAGTAAAAAACTGGAGAATATAATGTAGTATCTTTGGATAGTCCTCTGGTAGACAATTAAATTGCTAAAAGTGAGACAGTACCATTAATAATTGCACATTTCATTTAGGATATAATTATTCATTGTGGCCTTGCTAGCTTTCTTAAGCTTGGAAATGGAATTGACCCTTTTCTCTTATAACTGTACTTACTGCTCTAAGTATTTAAACCTGTCTACATTTATCTTCATTTGTCTAGTATGTAGTGCATAGGTAAATGGATGCTTTCTTGTCTCTTTAAATTAGAGGATCAGATGAAAACATTCATTCCTCCATATGAGGACAAGAAATACCTCCCTGGATATAATAAATATGCTGACTTATTACATATCTAGTATCCCAAGTGAAAAGGGTATTTATAAAAAGAAAATTCCAAAAATAGTGATGAATAACAGTGGAATATAGTGGTTCCAAAACAGTTTGAACTCTACTCAAAATATGTCACAAATTAAGATAAAAGAAACACAATTATTTTTAGCAAAATGCTTAAAGCTCCTACCTAATAATTACTGTGCAACTCTCTACCAACCACATAATTACATTCCCTGTGTATAGAGGTTTTGTCAAGTGCAAAAAAATGTTCATGGTCACTACCTTTTCTGATTTAAATAATAGCAATAATACCTGAGATTTATTGAGAGCACTTACTATGTGTCAGGTGTGTTCCATAAATTATCTCCTTTAATTCTCATAATGGCACTGATATGGATCCTATTATTTCATAATTTACAGATCAGAAACTAAGATTCACAAATGCTAATTTGTCCAAGCTTTCACAAATATTGAGCTATAAATCTAATTTTTTAATATTCTCCTTAAGTATGACCCTACATGGTTTCTCTTAAAAGTTAACCCTCTGGAAATATAACAGGACACTTCAAAGTTGATCACAAGTAAAAGTTCATATGCTCAAGAAAGAAAGAAAAAGGAAGCAGACAGAATGGCATGACAGTGGTTCCTAAGCTACAGACACCAGAGACTCTGAGAAAAGTAAAACGCCTCAGTAGACAGAATCAGAGACTTGGGTAGCAGGCAGTACTACATAACGTAGGACAGGCAGAAAGCGAAATCACAGGGGACCTTGTAATATGGGTTAAGGAGTTTCTGCCTTTCTTTTATAGCATTAAGAATCACTGTAAACTTTTAAAATATGAAAGTGTGTGTGTGTGTGTGTGTGTGTGTGTGTGTGTGTGTGTGTAAAGAGGGTAATAGGGCAAGTCTGGCAGAGAAGTATCAATGGAAGAGAATCAGTTTAGTTTGTTAAACATATGACTTTCATATTATTTTTTAATTGTTTTTATTGAATTTATTGGGGTGACATTGGTTAATAAAGTTATATGCCATCAAGAGTAATAATGCAGAAAGAAAGCCCTCACTCTTAGTCACTTTCCTTGAAATGCATCCAGTTCACCACTAATTTCCAGTGTGTACTCAGTAGTTTCATCAGTCAGAGGAATCAATTTCCTAACATGTGCAGACTGGTCACTTCCCCTTCTGTTGTTGTTCTTGATGATTGAGAACAAGCAGCTCTGAAGTCAAATTATGAATGAAGTAAAACCTAATGGTTGTCTACCTACTATCGCATTCTCGTTTTCTACAAGTGCTATATAGGTATCCATCCCTGCCCCACACAGCTCATATTTGGGGAAATATGTAGCATCACCTACATAATATTGTGAGGTCCACTGCTAAGTGAAAATGCAGCTCCCTTGTTAAAAACTTATTAGGAAATTCAAGATGACCCCAACAGTGTATTAAACGAAGAATGGTGCTCTTCTAAGCCATGGGTCCTGTGCTATTGCACCAACTGCATGATCATGAGGTCAGGTCTGGGAATTTCATCTGTTGCAGTACAAAGATTGAGCCTGATTGACTCAGAAATAATTATGGAATCACAATCTCATAGGTGAGGCATGTAGTGCAAGGAAGTATGTTCGGTGGCTTCAGTGCATTTTCCTATTTCTTAGAAGAGGAAGAAGGAAGGGATGATCACTTTGCTTCCTCCTGTGATTCTTCCTGGATTTGAATGCTAGAAATGTTGTATTCATCTTGCAGGAAGCACATGTTTATGATAGCAGAGACCAGAAATAAGAACAACTGGGTTAGTGCCAATCAATCACCCTAGATCTCCGTCATAACTCAAGAATTTCTATCACACCAATAATACATTTTTCTTATTGTTTGTCATTCTGTATCAGGGTTTTTTGTTAGTAGAAGGCAGAAGCATCCCAACTGACAAAAATAATAAATTCTCTGCAACTAAATTTGACGAAAGAAGTATTCGTTTTTCAGTTAATATTTGTTGCATTGTTAAATATTTTTTGAGCTGTACATGCTTGGAAGAAATGGGTATTACCTAGGATAACAGAAGTTGGCAGTTTATTTCTCAAAAGATAAAGAGATCATATGACATAAAATAAAGTGCAATAAAATTATGTTGGCATATTCTAGGAGAATAAATGTTTAATTGCAAGGTAACTGCCAGATGAATAATAATATTCCAGGTTTGCTTCTTGTAACATTAAATATGAATATGTATTTTGATGCTATTTTTGTCAAAAAGTTTTGTAATGAAACAAGATATCATCGAGAGCTTTCAAAAGGCAAAATAAAACGACCACACATTGCTATCAGATAAGCAAGTGTCAGACACATGAAGAGCCACGAAAATTAATCAGAACAAAATTATGTCAAACAAAAGGGAGTGTATTTTCCCTGAAGAATTAATTAGAGTAGCTATCCAAATCTGCAATACCCTCTCCATCCATTTTCTTCTCTGTTTCTGTATGGTTGCATACAGCTTGAAACTTAAAAGAACAAAACAGAGGCTCTATCTATAGCATCTGTAGAGTGACTATACAAGACATTGGATTTTATCCACTGAACAAAGTTATTTTGGGAAGTTAGATGAGCACAACATATGATTACATCTAGTTGTTCTGGGTCCCTAAGGTAATGAAGGAGCAATGTCACATTTGACTCTAGGTCTGACTCTGAAGCCCATATTCCTAATTTCTGAAAACAAAAGCTACACTCATATATAAAATAGAAGAAACCTTGTAGTACTGAGCCAACACAAAGAAAGTAGAAACAAAAGCTACCTGGAAAGGTTAACTAAGTCTTAATTGAAATGATTCTGTTCCTGAGTAAATCTTAAAGGTTAAGTGAATATTTTATGTGCTAGTAAATACACTTTAGCTAGCAAGGGTAACATGAATAACTGTTTATTGCAGTTTGATTTTATGAGCGGTCCTGAGGTTGTGTGGCCGGAGAACGTACTTAAGGAGGTTAATTGAACAATAATACACATGATGGCTTGGGTCAAGGAAGAGCAGGCAGTAGGTTCCTATACCATGATTTTAAATCTTGCCCCAAAGGCAACTTAAAATCCTCTTAGACAAACAAAAAATTAAAGGTAAAATGGTAAATAAAAATAATACATTCAAATAATGTTTTGACATAAAAGAAGGAATTTGTTACATGGAAATAAATGATTACTTTTCAGATGAAATACAGAGAATAAATTTTTAGATATTTAAATTATTTAGAAGACTCTTTTCAATAAACTGGTCATAACAGTTGTATGTAGAAGAAACCTTGTGCTGGGTTTCCAGTAATAGGTTGAACTTAAAGTAGAGGAATGGGATGATGTTCCAGGATGATGAGAAGGCATGGATAAGAGTACAACAGTACACAGGTGTAAGTGCAAATGAACACAAGAAATATTGAGACTTCATAGGAGGAAAGAGGAAAGGGAACAAAAGGATAAGTTGGTTGCTGCCAAGTCTTGGATGGCCGTGACTACTAGACTATGACTTTGGAAGTAGACGTTGTAGATAACCCTGGGAGTACCTCGAATGACAAACTGAGAGGATAATTTAGAATCATTCCTGTGGCTCTATGGGATAGGATGAATGAAACAGGAAGAATCTAAAGTCACAGACACCAGTCAACAGGCAAATAGAGCATGACATACTAGGATATGAATGCGGCCATGGGGAAATAAAAAAATATTATAAGAAAAGAATCCATAAAAGTTATTAACAGATGATATAAGAGAGTAAAGGATCATTCAGTGTCTCTGATAATTCTAATACCTTAGCCATAGAGAGAGGAATAAGTCCAGAAAGCACTGCTTTACTAAGACAACAGACCATGGAAGTGCAAATTGCCAGCAAGCCACCATGTAATGGAAAGTACAGCATAGTCCTGAGAGGTATACTTGTACAGAAAACTGCTTGGTTATTGATGGACCCTCCAAAGTAGAGAACATGGGGAAAGAATTACGGACACATTTGTATTTTCTTGATTCAGGGGCACTGGCTCATTTCTTTGCCTAGAAAGTTGTTGTCCATTTTCCTGTAAATCTTTTACTTTTTATAAAGTCATCTCAACATGACTTTCTCTAACAACCACAGAGTATTTTCACTCTTTTTTGCTCCTTCAGCATCTGTTTATTCATTAACCAAATAATCTTTGAGTACCTACTATAGTCTTGACATTGTTCTCTGTATAGAGGAACTACTGTTCAACAGAAAAAGCAATGTCCTCGCTTTTATGGTATGCTTATATTCTAGATTGGTTAGACAGCCAGCTAACCAATCAATCAGTCAATCAAAAATATGTATTTCAGGTCGTGATGAATGTGTTTAAGTGGAGGTTACTTTAGATTGTGTAAGCAGAAAAGAAAAACTGACAAAATTAGTTCTGATCATGGATCGAAAGGGAATAAATAAGTTAACTTACTGGACAAGAGAATGTTCTAGATAGACTGGCAGTGATGGCAATGATATTAGCCTATGTGAGAATCAGCAAAGAAGCTGAGGTGAACAGAGTTGAATGGGTGCATTGGGGTATGGGTGAGTGACAGGAAAGAATATCATAAAATATTAGAGATGCAGATGGTTAGAGTCTTATAACCCATTCTCAAAGATTTGGGAAGTCATTGGAGGGTTCCTAATAAGAGAAGTCAACTAGTGTGAGTTGTGTAGACTCTATTCAGCAATCTCACAGGTGTTAAGTGTCATCAGTGAAGTGAAGAAATCCTAAGGTACCAGTTGGTTTCACTTATCAATATTAAAATGTAGTGAGAAACATGGAGCTGATGACATGATTTTTACAAAGTGCGTGTTGGGATTGTTGGGAAGATAAGAGTAAGTTAACAGTGAAGGGGGGAAAGGCTTTCTAGAACATACTTCAGTGCTTATTTTCTCCAGTAGGCTGTGCACTCTCTTCTAGCTGCTCATGGCTCACAGCTGCCCCCTTCTCTGGAGACTGTCCCTAGGCTGGCTGGCATCCCATCATCCAGGAAACAGAGCCCTCCCAAAGCTTCCAGTGATTGGCAGGGACTGGAAATAAAAAACCAGCCATGTTCTGCCTGTGAGGGAACAGCCCTGCAGGCAGTTCAAGTTCTAGCTTTTCCATCTGTGGGTCAGACCAAGGCTACATGCTACCTCACCCCTATTCAATTCTACTTTCCTACTATGTCTGCTTTCACTACTCTGCTTCCAGAGAGTTTTCCTAAAGAGCATTCCTCAATGAATCGCATCCAGTCTTTGCTTCTCAGAAACCTGACTTAAGACAACTCTTGTATCTTCTGCTGTTTCCATTTTCAACAGCACCTAATAGAATGCTGAGTATGCTGTCAGTGCATAATAAATGCTGAATTAAAGAACAAACATCAGGTGGTAAAAGAGTAGAGGATGCTATCTATTAACATCGAGAAATACCGTGTGACATTTTAGCATTAAGAGTAATTATTACTGATTTAAATAATTTGAGTAAAACTTACAGAATAAGGTTATATGTGTATACCTAATTATTCTATTTGTACTTTATGGGTAAATAATTCCCATCTTTATAATGAGTCACTCTTCCCATCTTTAAGATAACTAAATATATTTGTCACTTTTTGATCTATAATACAAATAAGAAATTTTACAAATTAACATGAGTACTTTCTGTCTCCTCTTAAGACCCTTATTAGATACTGATGAATATGCTAAACTCTAGCATCTTGCATGTCTCCCATGACATTTAATTTAAGTCACCTGACTACCCAGGAATGCTGAGAAAGATTTTAATTATTTGCTGAGATGGTGCATTTTAAACCCAATGCACATGATCTGTTGAGATAAGTGACAAGAATAGTCTATGCTGATTTAAAAGTCCAAAATTATAATATTTGACTTTCTTGGGGAAAATACTGATTAGGAAAATTTATTCTCTACCCAACAATGTAGAGTTCCTGATTTTTTTCTAGTGCACTGTATATCTCTCTTTTCCACCTCCTGTCCTCTCCACTTACCCCAATCATTTCTGAAATCTCTTCACAGTTGTTTTAGTTATCACGTAGTGTAACATTTTTTAGTTTGGTCTCATGCACTTCGAGGTTTTATTTCATTTGGTTTTGTCATTGAAATTTCTACCCTGTTAACCCCAGTATTACATATGTATCTCACTACATGCTTTATGATCATATATGCATTTTGAAATGCAAATATAAGTAGAAAGTCCTTACTAATTAGAATGTTTATTATAACCATTCCAACTTAATACAATTGCAAATTATTAGCCTCATTAGTTTCATAGCAGTCTTCCAAGTTTAACCTACTGGCTAAGTCAGTTTCAACATTGTTTCAGGTATTGAGCTGGGTAGCACTTGCATAATGCAGATATGTGGTCATTTTCCTTAGAGTTCATGTATTTTTTATATAAAATTTGCTGTACATATTAGCCACTGACTATCTATAAGTTTCTGTGGGTAGAATGACATGTAAGCAATTCTCCATGATTAAAGACTTCGTTGCCATCCTGAAGAAAGTCACATATTTGCGGTATATAAGGTCAAATATAGAATCAGACAATAAGCTAGGAAAAGACTACTTCTTTGGTCCTTCCAGTAGTTAGCCATTGCTAATAGAATCAAAGATATGTCATAACTTGGCACTTGTTAACCTCTAAAGCCTTCTTTTGTTTCTCCTGCTGATATTTATTTCCATTTTACTTATTAATAAAAAAAATAATCCAAGGTAAATGTAGAAATGTGTGGAAGATAAATAAAAATATCCCTAATTACAGTACCAGAAGAAAAATATAACTAACATTTGGTTTTACAAGCTTCTTATTTCTATATGTATTTAAAGTTATATTTGGTAACAATACCAAAATAAAAGTCACCGCCTCTCCCTTTACATAGGTTTTTCTTAATGGCTTTATCCTATTTAGTTGGTCTTAATGGGTGCTCCACAATATGTTTTACCTGTCTCATAAAATTAGATGCTGAATTTGTATCTAGTGTTTTGTTATTATGCTGTGATAACTTCCATTCACATGAATCTTTGTGCACATGCTTGGCTACTTTAAAGAATAAATAACTAGAGTGAATTATTGGGAAAAAGAGATTGACTTCTTTTCATTAGCTTATTAACCATTTGTAATTTATTTTATCCTTTAGTCTATTGGTAGTATTATATTTTATCTTATAAAATAGACACTTTATGTTATCAAATATTTATTTTAATATGTGTAAATACCATAGTTCAGACTTTATAATTATCTTGATTATTTTAATTATTTTTATTAGAATTATATGTATATGTATATATAAATATTTGTGCGTGTGTGTGCGTTAGTGCGTGCATGTGTGTGTGTGTATGCTACCTTTAGGTCTATGTTAGTTTTGGGATTTACACTTACGTCTATAACCTACTGGGGGTTAAATCTGTATATAGGTGAGATAAGGGTTTTTGTTTGTTTGTTTTTTCATACAGATATTAAATTGTTTCAACATCATTCCTGAAAAATTTATTTTTTTTCCTTCAAATACTTTTACATTTCTGTTGAAATTTAATTGGCCATATAAGGGTGAATTTATTCTGTTCTAAACACCAATTTGTCTACCTTTATGTCAATAATACACTATCTTGATTACAGTAAATCTATAATAAGACTAAAAATAAGATTTATGTCCTCCACTATTTTGCTTTTACAAAGTCATGAAATGGTCCTTTGTATATCCTTAGAAATTGTAGAATCAGCTTGTAAATATCTGCCAAAAATAATGCTTTGTATTTTTATTGGGAGTAAATTTATAAATAAGTTCAGAGATAGTTGACACTCTAAAATAATTGAGGTGTACAATCCATTATTAGGATATATTTCTCCTTTTATTTAGTTTGTTCTCAATTTCCTTATTGGTTTTGTAGTTTTCAAAGTACTGGTTTTTCACATTTTTTTCATATTTCATATTTAAATCTATTTTAAATACTATTTTAAAATTTAATTTCCAATTGTTTTTCTCAGTGTATAGAAATTCAATTTTTTTATTATCATATTGATCTTATATTTTATAATTTTACCAAACTCAATAGTGATAATAGTATCTGACTGGTGGTGGCTAAGTGAATAGAGTTTCGACCCAAAATGCTGAAGTTGCTGGGTGGAAACCTGAGGTCATGGGCTTGAGCGTGGGCTCTCCAGCTTGAGAATGGGATCAGAGAAACTATCCCAAGGTTGCTGACTTGAGTCTAAAGTCACTGGCTTGAGTAAGGGGTCACTGGCTCAGCTTAGCAGTCTCCAATTTTATGGCTTTATCCCCAGTCAAGACACATAGGAAAAGCAATCAATGCACAACTAAAGTGAAGCAATGACGCATTGATGCTTCTTGCTCTCTCTTCCTGTCTCTCTCTCCATGTCTCTCTCTATCTCTAAAAAAAATAATGAAACTTTTTTTTGTTAATGTTCTGAGGAATTTACTTGCATAGATAGATAATCAAATCATCTTCTATAAAAATGTATTCTTTTTTTTCTTGTTAGTGCATTTTTTGTAGATCTTTATTGCCTTATTTCTTTAAACACAATGTTTAGAGCAAAATTAAATAGAAGTGATGAGAAGAGACATCTTTGCCTTGTTACTGAGTTTAGAAGAAAACCTTCAATTTTCCACTATTACTTATGATTTTTAGTGTAGGTTTTTTATAGGGGCCCCTTTTCTATTTAGGGTGAACAATTTCTGTCTTCTTTCTTATTTGGTAAGATTTTTATCAGTTAAAATAATTTTTTATATTGATCTTAGAGAGAGAAAGGAGGGGAGACAAAGAGAGAAAAATCCATTTCTTAGTTCCACTTAAGTATGCATGCATTGGTTGACTCCTGTATGTACCTGGACCAGGGATCAAACCTGCAACCTTGGAGTATAGGACTATGCTTTAACCAATAGAGCTACTCAGCCAGGATCTCAGTTTTGTAAATCAAGAGTAAATGTCGAATTTTTATAAAATGTTTTTCTACATCTATTTAGATGATATTCTACATGATTTTTTTTCTTTTCTGTTTTAATGAGAATTACAGTGACTCAATTACCTGTATTAAACTAACCTTGCATTCCCTTGCTACATTTGACTTGGTCATGCCATATATATATATATATATATATATATATATATATATATATATATATATATATATATATATATATATATATCCTTTGTGTTTTTTGTTAAGAATTTATTTTGTAAAGTTAGTCAGATTTTTACATCTGTGCCCACAGTGATATTTCTCTGTAATTTTCCTGTAATGTACTTTTCTGGTTTGAGTGGTATAGTAAGTAAGAAAGATTTGAGGAACACAGCCTACTATTTGGGATTATGGGAAAAAGAAACGAAAGATGTATGACGTTGATTAATTATTCACCTGAGACCCTTCCAAATGCATTTTTAATCTACAAAACTGTTACTTGGTTTCTGTGTATCCTGTCAAACATTTTCCCTTCTTTATAGAAGTGGTTTCATATTTGCCATTGCTGGGACACTAAGGTTATTTACTAGTACATGTTTAGTTTTTTATTTGTAATGTTCATACTAGCAGACTTGAGGTCATAGGCTCACAGAACAACACTGATATTACTGTACTCAAGACCCAGGATGGGTGACTTGCTTTTGTGCCCAATTGGACAGCTAGTAGTTATATTTTTTTGCTCCTCAAAAGATCAACTCTTATATGATCTCAGGCTTCATGTAGGGAACCCCGTTCCAGTTTTCTGCTATGCACACTGCCTATTTTTTTCTGCTCTGGTTTCTCTGTGGACATTAAGAAGCCAGATTTTAGGTCAAAGACTGATTCTGGATCTTTGACCTTCAACTTTCATTCACTGATGTGGGTTTGAGATCCTCTCTCATTTCTGGAACTTGGAAGTTACCTCTTACTGCTGTTTTACCTCTTGAACAGCCCATTTTCACATGGAAATCAATACATTTTAAATAAATCTCTCATTCTCTTCTCAATCCCTGCTATAATATAAACATCCAGTTCTAAGAGATGGTTAGAAAATATATTTTCCCCATGAAGCCTCCTACTTTTCAATAACTGTGAATCTCTGCAGTATGCATCTCTCTTTAGGACAAAATGAACAAAAAAATCAGAATCTCTATAAAAGCAATGACTCTCAAACATGGGAGAAAAAATTAAAAATCAAGAACAAAAACTCAGTTTTCCACAATCTACTACTCAGTATTGTTGATGTAGATAAAAATATCTCTTTAGAACAATTATCTTGAGAACTTAGGAATTTGAGATCTTATCTTAATTCTGTGTGGGAGGACTGCTTCTGACAAGCTTAATTTTTTTTGCTCCAGATAACTCACCTCTCAACTTGTCAAGTGTCTGATGGGAGATTTAGTATTAAACAAAGTGTCACACTGAAAGACTTGCACAAGTGGAAAAGTTTAAAGTAAGGTAAGAGAGGGTTCTCATTACTGAAGAGAAAAAAAAATCTATCACCTCAGCGATAATTCTGTCTCTTTCATGAAAATGATTTACAAATGTGTTATCTCTAATTTAGTCGAGTCCTTCTTAATGGTGGATAAATATAAAAGGGGTCAAATTAAAATGTTTTATCCCCAGTTCTATCTCAATTCGTCAATCTTGCTTTTCAAAGATTTAAATTTCTTTTTTTCTATTTTATATTAACATAAGATGGACTAATAAATGCCCCTTATTTAAAACAAGTGAGCCAAAGCGTTGACAGTGACACCATGTCATATATCAGAGGACATGCACTTTTTGATGCCTGTGGGAACTTCTGTTATTCTGACGACAAAATCAGGAGGTGTGGCTTCCGGGAGGCCCCTCCACGTCTTCCTTTCCCTTCGGGAAAGCAAAGGGCATTTGACTAACATGACTACCCAGTTTTCACTAGACCTATCTGTTGCTATTTTATACTCTGAAATTTGATGTTTTCTGATGAGAAATATGCAATATATATATCTGAGGGAGGAGATAGAAAAACTGCAATTGTTTATAACTATCCTGTTGTGCTTGTGAGGTAGCTGAATGCCTAACGCAGACTAGTCATCTGTAAAAACAGTTGCTAATAATATTAATACTATTGACTATTAATGAAATGGTTATAATAGTATTAATAACACAAACATCAAAATGCCCATGGGCATCTTCTGTACTCAGGAAACGTTACTCTGTTAATGTCCTCATCTCTCAGCAACTTTTGTTTTCTCTCTTACTCTGCCATTCAGTTCTTATGACCTGATGATGCTCGTGCCTAATGTAAATGGATTTTTTTTTAAAGTTTTACAATATCTGGTCTGAACACTATCGTTAATTTTAGTGTGCAATGGCACACCTATTTGTAAACTTTCTTGCTTTCCATCTCCTCTCTTCTTTGTGTCTATAGCTCTATGTGAATCAAAGATCTGTGAGGTCAAATACTGAATGATAGGTTATTGGCCCAGAGTCTCCAGAATGCTACTGGGTGCAGACTGAAGGTGCAGTGAACAGCTGAAGATGATGGTGATGATGACAGTGATGTATCTTCCACTTCTTTGTAGAAGTTGGATTTCTTCCAATGTTTACATGCTGTGAACCCATGACATTTAATACCGGGATTAATAAATTAGGTGTTATTAAGGAGTCTGACTTCCAAAAAACAAGCCACGAATAATTTATTATCCTCTGAAAAATCAAGCTCCTTTTAACTCCTTGATCTTCACGCAACCATGCCTTTCTATATATCAAAATAAAAGACTATGAATCATTATATATGCTCTCATAATACAAAATCTAGAAAGAACATTTTGAAGGGTAAGAATGTTCTGAGCTAAGCCTGTAACAATAAGTATTGTTTGACCAGCCTTTCACAAATTTGATTTCTCCTTGTAGTCTAATAACTTACAAAATGCCATTCTCCAAGCATGAGGTGTATTTTGAGTTTCAGACACTCAAATGGACATCTGAAACAACAAAACATGTCCCATACCCTCTCTCTCCGTAACAAAATAAAGTTTCTCAAAAATCACTTTCTTGCTGAGGTCTTGTCTTGTGTGTCAAGTGTTTGCCAGGAGCCAGTTTCTATTCCCAGGTTCTAAACCTCTAAAATAGTAGCTCTATTATGAAAAGAGTGACACAACCTTAGCCACAGCGATGTGAATGGCACAAGTATAATTCACGGAACACAGCATCAGCCATTAGTTCCAATAGCTTGATTTTGCCCCATTGTTGTTCACTGTCCCCTATACGTTTGCTCTAATGCCTGTGGTGCCTTTCAATGCTGCTTAACTATAGGCTGTATTCTAGGAAATGTCAGGCGCAGCCACCTCTGGTGACATGCAGACATGTGCTAGTTAGCACTGGTTTGTCAATGAGATTTTAACCTGAGCCACTTAAATTTTTGTTTTCTATAAAAATACACTCCTCGACTAAAAGAACACGCACCCCCCAGCTATGTTGTAATGGGAAGCCACTAACCTCGCTCATTATAGTCTATTGTTTTTAGGTGGTTTACTAATGAGGCAGACGTTTGAGCCAACCTGCTGTTTACAAAGGAGGAGAATGAAAAAGAATGTGTTTTCCCCCAATCCCTTCTACTGAACTCGTTCTTTGATCTTAACCCTGTTGGTGTTTTACTTGAATGTACTATTATAACACGATTCTGTGTAATACTGTGGTGTATTACAACCGCATGAGACTAAATAATAAGTCACGAGCCACTGATAAATTATCAGTGTGGGCAGGGGCAATAAATACATGCAGAATGAGACCTCTTAAGACTGACTCCCAGAATCATTCAATAGATGAGGAAGAATTGGCCTCCTCTCTGAAAGGCAGTAAGAACCTCTCAGGAAACATGCGGGGGATACATAGAAAAAGATACTTCGAGGTTCCTCGCTCATAGCACCAGAGCTAAACAAAGGTGAATGTAGCTTCACAACTCCAATGATTTCCCTTATTTCTCTTTAAGTCCACAAACTTCTGGTGGAAAATTTATATTAAAGACACACATATGACTTTGTCAAAGATAGGCACAGGACCTTGCATTATTAACAAGACCAATATTTTTTATGGTGATTTTCTTCTAGCGTAGTTGGCTAATACTGAGAATATTAGTGAATTATAACAAGACTTACAAGTTTTTTATGCACTGCTACTAACTTCATGACAATAAATCCAAATCTCCAAATTAATGTCTGAGTAAATATGTGGGCCATACTACTAAATAAAAGGAAATAAGGACATTACTTTTGGTGGATGTGCCTTGCTGTTGTCCCACTAATAAAAAATATATAGAATGCTGGCAATTTAGGTGCACCCGCTTAATTTTTGAAGGATCATAAACTGGGAGATCAGGCCACAAAGAAGGTAAGATTATTGTTCTTCTCCATCTATAAAACAGTCTCACAAAATATTTTAAGGAAAAGACTGCTTCCAGTGGTAATCTAAACTGTATAAGAAATCAGAAGAATTGTATTTCCAATCCCTAGTGCATACATAAAACGTGGGTTACCAACATCTGATGGCACTGTAATGTCAATATAGACACACAGAATTTCAGTACAGTAGTAGTGCCTAAAACTGTAGGACAGGGTACTAATTTCTTAGTGTTGCCTCAACAAATTGCCACAAATTTAACATTAAAAAAAACAACAACAACACCCATGGCCCTGGCCAGTTTGCTTAGTTAAGAACGTTGACCCCAAAACAAGGTTGTAGGTCAGATCCCGGGTCAGGGCACACACAGGAAGCAACCAAAAAATGCACAACTGAGTGGAACAACAAGTGTTTCCTTTTCCACCTCCCCCCTCTCTCCTTCCCTCTCTCTGTCTCTCTAAAAATCAATAAACATTAAGAGCTGGCCAGATAGCTTGGTTGGTTGGAGTGTTGCCCCAGAGCGTGGAGGTCGCTGGTTAGATTTCCTGGTCAGGGCAAATAGAGAAACAGCTCAATGTTCCTCTTTCTCTCTATCTGGCTCTCTCAAAAACAAAACAAAACAAAATACCCATTAATTATCTCAGAGTTGCTGTGGGACAAAAGTCCAGCAGGCTCAGCAAGGTCTCTGTATAGAGTCTCACAGGTAGAAGTTAAGGTGTCTGCAGGGCTGTGAGCCTTTCTGGAGGCTCTAGGAGAGAATCTATGCCCTATTTATTTAGGTTGGTTGCAGAATTCAGTTCCATGTAGCTGGAGCATTGAGATATGGATCTTTGCAGGCTGTCAGCTAAGGCCTTTCCCATCTTCAAGGGCCTCCAACATTCCTTGGCTTGTGGCCTCTTTGCTGCATCTCCAAAGCCAGTAACAGCAGAATGAGTCTTGCTCATGCCACACTTCTCTAACACACTCATTTTTCTTTCTGACTCTCTAATACACTCTTCTTATTTTTCCCTCTTCACACTTTTCCAGGCCCATGTGATTACACTGGCCCACCTGATAGTCCAGGATCTTCTCTGTATGTTAAGGTGCACAGCATTTATTCCATCGGCAAAGTCCAGCTTGCCATGAAGGGTAATAGACACAGGAATAATGTGAGAGGCAGAGGTGGGGGTGTGGCAAGTCAGACGATCAAAGAAACCAAAATGCCATCAGCCATAGAGAATACTGTATTCTTTAAGTTAGTGTAGCTTTTCGTTTAATATTGTCAATCACTCAAAAGGAAAAGCTCTACATTTCACAACCTAAGAAAATAAAATTTTATTTTCCAAGTGGGTTACCAAAATTCTCTTTTAATCAGGATTATATCACCCTCAGGTTGCCTGGTCCAACAAACCCATTTCTGTTCCAATGTTCTGTTCTCTCCAACAACATTAAACCTGGGATCTAGAACCAAATAGAACTATCCATTCTCAAAGTCTTTGGAGAATAAAACCTTAAATCTATGTCAAATAGACTATGGTGCCATTGTGAGAAGGGTCATGTCTTAATTTTTTCTCAAGAGGAAATCAGGATGAAAGGGTTTCTCCATGATGTACATCCGGTGGAATACAGACCCTAACATACAGAAACATTTTTTACTTGAAGTTCTATATATTTTGCAAAATTTGAGTGTCAAACAAGATACCTCAACATGGAGATCTATTTTATTAGCCTATGGCTGTCTCCAAAAATATCAACCAAATCAATTTCCTTTTTTATTTTCTTTTTTAAGTGAGAGGTTATTTCTCATTTCTTTTCTTCTACTGAATAACCTTCATGAGACATCTCTTTGTAAGGATTCTGTTGATCTGAGAATAGCCAACATTACAAAATTCAATTTTTTATGAGACAAGTGAAATAATTATCATTGAATAGACCTTAATTTATTTGGGGGTAAACAAAAATATTTTTATATTAATGATAATCATAATTTTAACATTATGTGGTAAGTTTCATAATAAAGAGAGATGGAAAATACAGCTTTGAAGGTGATACTTGAAATAAAGAGATGTTTAAATATAACCTAGACTCTAAAGCTACATTTGATCCCTGGTTATGTTAACCACATACTCAAAGCTGATTCATGCTCCTCTTGTCACTGAAGTTTTCTGTAGGACACTCTTTGTAACAGACAGCAATTATTGGGTTAAAGTTGAAGCCAACATATTTTTTATCATGCATAAAAGCCTTACCTTGACCTTTATATAATTATTTTTATAAAATGAAGAGTTAATAATCACCAATATAGTCATACAATAATGTGGTACTGTATTAGTTTAAGGTTAAAAACTCATGACTCTGTGAATAAGATGTCTATTTTCCAGTATTCATTTGCATGATTGAAAGAAGATCTTTGCCTGGCCTATATTTGGAGCAAACGGTCATAGTATTTATTCATAGTAACTACTTATAATGTCTTGCTTTTAAATTTTTAGTGCATTCAAACATTAGCCAAACTCAAAAAAATCACAAAATCATCTAATCTCTACATTAGAAAGTATTATTATAAAGATAATTTACTCTGACACTTGCTCCATGGCATGATCTTTCTAAAATTTTTCTTACCTAATTTGATGCTTCCCACTCCCTATTAATGATGAGGAAAATCACAAGCCTTTGGTATTTTTAAGCAGTTCTGATTGTCAGAAAGTTTTTTCCTTAAATGAGCCAAAATGGGTTCTTTTACTATTTCTCTCTTTTACTACTTGGAGTTATATAGACCACGTCTACAATGTCTTTTTCAATAGAAACCACTTCACATATTTTAGGGCTTCTTTGTCCCTTGAAATTTTATTCTATGTAGGCATCTTAATCATTTTAATTCTCTTTCTTTTAGATTTTCTCATCTTCCTTCTTTGCTCTGGGAGAAGGAGTGAGACAAAGCAATTGAGATCTCAATCTACAGATCTGGCATGTCAGACTGTGACACTCTTTTCTGCCCCGATTAACTTGTGTTTGGATCAAACTAGTTATTTCATCTCTTTGAACCTTCATTTCTTCTCCCACTTCTCTGACCTTAAACAATTCAACCAAACTTTCTGTGCCATTGCTCACTCACTTGTAATCTATTAAACCTCGAATCGTATGTTTACCATGTCTGAACCTCTAATTTTTCACCTATATATTGAAATAACGGAGTTGCTATGAAGGATTACTAAAGATAATTTATAAAATGCACTAAAATAAATTTCTAAAAACTTAGGGCTAAAAAAGAAAACATATTTAGTGAGTATTTCTGCTCTTCTTGTGACTTAATCACATTTGTCAACATTCCTGTTTTCCTTAGCCTGAGTCTCCTAAAAACAAAAATTAACTGACTAAGGCAAAACTTAAAGTCTTGATTATTTATGGAAGCCCTGAGCAGGAGGACGAGGGAAGGAAGAGGGTGGACAGCATTGATGTGATGCCCACTGCTTCCCAGTGAGCTGCAAAGAGTCATGCAGCAAATACTCTCATCATGTGGGGATCCACTGGAAGGTTCACCGCAGGGAGAACCGTTCTGGAAACTGGGCACAGAGAGAAGAAAAAAGGGCAAATGTACCAGCCTGGACACTACCAGTCTCCAATTTCTTACCGGCCTTTCTATTCTCAGGTGTTTCCCTCCAGCTCTTCAGAGGCAGTAGATGCTGTATTTCAGGCTTTATGGCCCAATATCTCAACTGAGTACAGGAGCAAAGGAATTAGTTTCTATATTGAACACTAATTCAAAATCTCTCTCATTGTCTTGAACTATTCATGCCTACTATGCCTACTAAGCTTTCTCCTCTACGTTAATTTTGTTATTTATATGTAAAATATTATACCCTTAAAAAATGTACACATACCTACATCTAGCCCCTTCCTTAAGAACTGGCTCTAATGCGGTTTGCTCTATAAGCTTGTATCATTTCCACAGATTTGAAATTCTTTCTCCATTAAGCCCTCATAATTGAGCCCTTTCTACTTGTCACTGAAATAGATGTATGAGTTTGATTCCTCTATTTCAGTATCAGTTCCTTGAGAGTCACATTAAATTACGCTCATTTATTTAGGGTCAATATTCAGTGGCTGCCGCGTTACCACTGATGTAGGGTTCATTACTATGCACACTGCACATTTGCACAAAACATGTAGTAAGTATATAATATAGATTGTTGAATGGATTAATTAACCTGGTATTAAGAGTGCTATTTATAGTGCTGCAAAATGTGTTTTGTTTTTCACCCAGAGACTTGTGAGTGGTTCCCTCATCTCTGTAAAACCTAACTAAACTTGGATTGGATAGCGTGGTGAAGTTCAGAGCTTTTCCTATTAGTTTGATTAATTCAAGATAATAAATAGAGATGAGTTTACACTCTCCAAGCCCCATCAAGAGTAGCTTCCTAAGTTGTTACGTGACTCTGATTAGTTATCCCCATTTGTCTTGTATGCAAAACTGGGCCTTTTCGCAAGAAAGATTTTGTGTTGGGTAGTCTGGATGGTTTAGAGCTTTGGAACACCCAAGAGTCTTCTCCTTTTCCATGGACACCTTGCCTTTCTCCTCTTCCCATATCACTCCTCATCTCATCCTGTTAAGTTACTTGGGGCTCCATATTCTCTCTCTATCAGCCCCTGACCAATAAGGTTAAATTGAGTCATATATGTAATTTTAAATTTTCTAACAGACATGTTCAAAAAAAACTTTTAAGTGACACTAATTTTTACAAATATATTATTTGACCCAATATATCTAAAATATTATCTAAACATTATCAATATATATATTTTAAATTTTTTTGTTTTATCCTACTAATTCTCCGAAAGCTTCTATGTGTTGAATACTTACCATACATCTCAATTACCCATATTTAAAGTGTTTAATAACAATGTGTGACGAGTGACTACTCGATTGAATAGTCTGACTCTAGTTTATGCAAATCAATTTATCTTCCCTAATCCCCTACCACAACATTTTATAGCCAATGGCATTTCTCTTGCATATGAACTTTCTTCTCATTTTTATAAGGGTGGGGCAAAGTAGGTTTATAGGTGGGAGTACATGAAACCCAGAGTTTATTCTTGGGTTTTTAATTATTAATTACTGTATTGTTTTCCATACCAACAACTATAAACCTGCTTTTACCCCATCCTGTACACATATTCAAGACTTGGGTCCCCCCGTGACAATCTATATGGTTTTAGGTGCAGCTTACTCTCTTTATACCTGCATTTCTTAATCTACAAACTAAAGACATTTATTATTTTTCTGCCACAGAAGTATTTGTGTGCACATTACAGAAATGCATGTCAAAGTATTCTTCTAAGTTGTATAGCAAAAACAATAAAAATACAAAGAATATATGAATATGATATTTCTGTTTTGCTTTCAATAAGCTGCCTAAGTTTTTTTGGCCTTTGACTAAAGTAAAACTGTGTTCCAGGGGTTCACAAAGGCTTTTAAAACCCCCTCATAGCACATAATTTATAGGTTTGAGTCCAATAACTTATAAAACCACTTGGGATTAATTTCCTCTAACTATGTTAATTTACTTGTCTACAATGTAGCTTTATTTTTCTGTATTACAGACTGGTAGAAGATTGCTGAAGCTAGCTAAGTACGTCTGTACTGTTACTAAGCATTTTAATCCTGAGTAGAGGGAAGCAAATAGAAATTTTTAAAAAGAGCAAATAAATGTACTTTTGAGTAATTGGATTTATTACAACTAGAGGAATAAGCATTGCCAAGATTAACAGCCATTACAAATCAATATTGTCAGACTTGAGAATTTGCTTTAATATTTTAGTAAATTTATTAGCACTGCTTTGGCAAAATTAAAATTTTTTTAAAGTCTCAAAGCCAAGGAAAAAAAAGAATAAAGGTGAGATTTTTAAAAATATAAATGAAGCTCCTGTCTTCTTTTAGGTATAAAAGAAATATATATATATAATTTTATCTAAGCACTACAGGATTTCTATAGTTTATGTTTATTTTTAACCACAGAAATGTTGAAAGCCATTTTGTAGACTTGAAATACGGATTCAAACACACACACACACACACACACTCAAATCCATTTAATGAACACCCTTTGAACAGTACACCTGCTCAATTAGAAAGCACCAGCAAAACAGGTTCAGGGCAACATATTTCGCTGCATTCACACAATGAGTGAGCTGCTTAATCAACTACAAAAGCATTTGTTCCAGTCTAAATGTGGTTTTTGCCAACTATGAACAGGCTCTGGCTCTTGAGTAAAATTTCTCACCATGGGGTTTTCTGCACATCTGATGCAATTACCTCTATTATCAGTACTGTTAAAGATTTGATCATTTATTATATTTCAGAAATTAGGTTAATGCTCCTGAGAATGATACATTTTCTAAGCTATTCTGAAATATCAACATCATCTATGATACTATGTTTTTGCAACCAATTGTGCTTCAATTTTCAGTTTTGTCTTTGCTCACGATCTGCAGAAGCCAGATGCTTTATTATGCCTGCGGAAATGCCAAACTACGGCGACCTCTTGCCAATTTCATTGGAAGACCTAGTTTTGGTCATTATTCCTCAGTTCAACTTTTGGATGGTGTTATGCTAGTGCTGACTGGTCAAAACCTGTGTTTCTTTTGGTTTTCTTACATATCAACAGAAGAGACATCAGAAAGTTCAAACTATGAAGGTTGTAGGTAATTCGGGAAATTTACTTTTTTTTTTATAATAAGAAAGTAAAAAGAGAAGCTAACAAGACCCAGAGCCTTTGACTTTTCTTTAATAATAGGACAATATGGCACTTCAACCTATGGCAGTAGGGTCCTAAAGCCAAACCAGCAGTCGATAAATATCATGAACCACAACCAACCTGAATCTGATTACTCAGTGGTTATAGAGCTGAAACCCAAAGCCTCTCAAAAGAATCCTAAGCTCGTGACATTTACAAAGCTGTTTCTAAAGACAAAACAGGTATGAAAGGTCATGACAGACTAAGGCTTTGGGGGGCAGGAGGAGGAAGCTATTCATCCACAGGAAGATTAAAGGATTCAAAGTTGTAGAGAATAAAGTTTGTAATTTTCTGTAGACAAGAGGAGGTATTGCTCAGGATGCATATATCTGCCCTCTATCTGAAGTTGGAAAATAAAATGAAGATGCAATTGCCGCATTTTCTTGAAATTCGTTTTATCGGGGCCCCTTTCCTTCACACATCGAGTGATTTTCAGGATGAAAGTACGTGGGACAAAAAGAGAAAGAGAGAGAAAGAGACAGAAAGTTCAGTAGGCTCATTTGGATTGTATGTTATACCCTGGCAACTTTCGGCGATAATTCCATTTTGTGGGTATTTTCAAGTATCTTTGCACCAACCACTCCCTGTCCTTCCAATGGCTACTGATTTTCTTTAGAAAACTCGCGATCAAGCAAGCTGTCATGGGATGAGATCAATAATGTAGATCAAACCAATATGAAAAGCTGAAATCAGTGCCCCCTCTGGTCTTTTCATCTATTCTCACTAAAAAAACATTCCACTGCTCTATTTAAATTGGTCAGTAGCATGTTTTTAGTTACCTGCTCCAAACAAATGTATTTCACCTTGAGGTCCAAGCCTTGAGCAACAGTTCCATTAGGATTATGAAACAATGTAAAACTTCCCCGCTTTTGTAACTGTACTCTTTTAAAACTGCTCCTGTTCTGAAAATATTTTAAGTTTTTAGAATCCTGGAAGATTGACTGAACAAAAGTAGCAATTTTTAGATTACAAAAAGTCTTGACATCAATTATCATGAGCTTTTAATTAATGTCTCAAGCGGGGAGCTACCACCAGTGCATTAGTTAACTGGCATTTTCTTTATATTTGAATAGCATCGAATTTGAACATTTGTTTTAACTGTGAAGCCACCTGCTTGGACTGGATTAATTAGTAACTGTCATAACTTTTTAGGAAATGTTTTTTATACTTTTGCATTCTTCAAATTAATGTTCTTGTCAATATTTTTGACACAAGTATATTTGTATCATGTATGTATTTATATATGTATATAAATGTATGCTTTATGCAATATACAATGTATCATTTAGCCAATAAAGCACTGGTCATCACAATATAAACTTATAGACAGGGCTCTATTTTATTTGTTTTATGAAAACAAATCAGATTAACAATCATTATACAGAAAGAGAGAGGTGTGGACTATCTCCTCTCTAATTCTTCCCTAATTTCAGTGTTTTTTTTTTTAAATAGAATTTATTGAGGTAAATTAAAACTGTTTCCTATAAGCAATTCAAAATCACCATTTCCCCCAAAACTTTGCCATCACAATGAATGTCTCTAGTCAAGGCTAGCAATGAAAATTGTTGAAAATCTAATAATAAAACATTTCTACAAAAAATTGTTTTAAGACTACAGATATTTTCAGCAAATATTTGTATTTTGTCAACAAAATATAAGCAAGAAACTTAAAACTACTAAAAAAAAAAAAAGAGGAGTTATAGTCTAAATAATAAAGGCTTACTTTCCTATTGGCCCATATGCAAAAGCCGTAGAAAAGATGATTAAAAAGAAGAGAAAGGAAACAGTATTTGCATTCATTCTGGTAATAGAATATGAAATTAAAGCATGAAGGGATTAATGTTTTAAAGCTTGACTTGCAGTGATAACGCTAAGGTATTAGACAGACAACATAACCGTTACAGGATAGACAAGCAAATAAAAAGCAGCCCAGGGCCTTAAAGATGAGCGAGTCAACCCAGAATGGAATTACAAAAATGATTAATCAATACAAATGAGAAACTGTACAAGGAAAGAGAGCTTGGTGAGACTTCTTATGGGAGTCAACACTGTGGCCGCTTAAAGATAATGAAAGGAGTCGGGCAAAGTCAAAGAAATGCTTTCATTCCGTGGCAAAGTCATTTGTGAACAGTTTAAATTACCCTAATCACCTCCCCTCCAGCCTTCAGTGGGCTCCAACTCTTTAGTTATTTAAAAAAAGGAGTTTGGGGAAATGAGTTCTGCGAATCTAAGCTGCAAAATAATTATACACACATCGTTTTAGCATTTTAACAATGCAACCCCAAACATTTGTTCTCATTAGAATGCAAATCGACTCATTTAATAATCCCACCAGAGAATTCCACCACACTCAGCTTAAAAAGCGCAATGGTATTCAAAATATTATTAATAAATGCCAAGTATGGAAAAGCCAGTTTGCTTTGCCAACAGCTCAGGCTAGATAGAAGAAAAAAACTTACATGTGCACCCTGATTTTTTCTTATTGTTGTTTTTATGACCAAATTTAGTTTAATTGAAATTTAAGAGCTGAACTGGTCTGGACCAGACTTAGAAAAACAATCATGGTAACTCTCCCCTCTGTCTGGCACACAAACTCACACTCATCACTGGCCCAGCTTATCATGCAAACCAAAGAAATTTATTTATCCTGAGTAGTGTCTAATTTCAGTACTCTAATTTGTTGCTAATTGCCTTAACCTATCGCAGACAGAAGACAGTTTAGGATTTAGTTTGTCCTAAGGTGCGAACTTAAAACAATCATCATAATTTATGAACATGACCTTTCTTCAGCAAGAGGCTTTTGTAAGAATAAAACATTTTTTAAAAATATTTTTGACTCTAAACAACCAGTGATTTTTATGCAACTAATAATGAAAAATGTACAGCATACACAGCCTGCATTATAACATGAAACATTCCTCAAAACTATTATTTTGAATTTTCTAGCTCATCATTTCAACTAAGAATATTACTTCCATATGGAATGAACATAATTTTGTTAAAATTTAATCATCAATTCAGTAGCTTTTTTTCTTTCAGACTTTTATATGGAAGTCACTGTCCTATCCTATTTGTTATTATCAATTTCTCTCTCTCTTTCTCTCTCTCTCTGATTTAAATTTTTGCTTACATCTGAGTTACAGCTTTTATTGAATTTCAAAGAGCTACAAATTACTAACCACTTTTTTTAAACTCATCATACACACTAAGAAAAAAATTTAAAATTTATACAAGAAGGCAAGTGGCTAAAAATGTGCTCTTCTTCAGAGTAGTGTAATTTTAATAATATTAATCTTAAAAAATAAAAACATGGATTACAGTCAAATATTTGTAGTGCCTATTCTTTGAGAGGGGCGTAAGATTAACAGTGTAGATTTGATTGAATCATTAAAACCAGAAGTAACTAAATGAATAAAAACACACTCACACGCCAGGATGAACACCTGTATTATTTCCCCAGTGAGCTATGATCAAATGGAAGTATGATTCAGTTGCAAGCTACTAGATAGGCTGTGATGCAAGTCTGCTTATAAATATACATTTTTACTGTGGCATGCATACTCAAAATGTGGAACCAATATAGTGTAGACTGTTTATTTCATATAAACATTTATAGATTGGAGAGAATACTCTCAGGGGTGTGCTATGGACTGAACTGCATCTCTCCAAAGTCATATGTTGAAGCCTTAACCCATCAAGTGACTACATTTGAAGTTTGGAGGTATGGCCTTTAGAGAGGTACTTATTAAATGAGATCCTAAGGATAGGACTCTAATCCAATGTGACTGGTGTTCTTCAAAGTAGAGGGAGAGCTATCAGGGATGCACTTCCCAGTGCATAGGTCATATGAAGGTACAGAAGGAAGGTGACCATTGCAAGCCAAGGAGAGAGGTCTTTGGAGATATCAACCTACTGATACCTTAACCCTGGACTTCTAGCCTCTGGAACTGTGAGAATAGAAATACCTATAGTTTAAGACACTCAGTCTGTGGTATTTTGAAAGGGCAGCCCAGCAAACCAATACAGAGTGTCACCTCTTTTCTCAATATTCCTTGGGTACCTTCTGTACTTTTCATAGATTATACATGTAGATTAACAGTAAGGACAGATATGCCCTGAATGATGATAAAGAATATAGTAATTTTGGCTTTAGAACACAGTTCAAATTGCAATTTAAAAATTAAAAAGTGGATTATTGAAAACAATTATAATATTTGTTTATTTGTATTTAAAAAGTAATATTTATCTATCCGAGATAATGATCTAAAATAATTCCCTAAAGTAGTTGTGGTATAATATATTTTTTTATTATTGATTGATTTTAGAGGGATTGATAGAGAAAGAGAGAGGGATAAGCATTCTTTTGTTATTCCACTTATTTGTGCATTCATTGGTAACTTCCTATATGTGCTCTGACTGGAAATCGAACCTGCAACCTTAGGTTTCCAGATGGTGCTTTAACCAACTGAGCTACTGGTCAGGGCCCATAATTCTTAGGTTGAACCTAATATTATGCTTGTTAGTGGTTTCTCTGAACAACAGATATGAAGGTGTCAAGCTAAGACCCAGGAAAAATCCTAAGTATAAGAGAGAGAAGAATATACATGGTGTCCTTTGTCTGTCAATGGCATAATACTATTATAATATAACCTAGAGCAAAATCAAGAATAGTGTCCTCTTGCCCTGGCTGGGTAGCTCAGCTGGTTAGAGCATCGTCCTGATACACTGGGTTGTTGGTTCAATCCCTTCTCAGGGAACATACAAGAATTAACTAATGAGTGCATAGATAAGTGGAAAAACAAATCAATCTCTCTCATTCTCTCCCTTCCTTTCTCTCTTACAAAAAAAAAATTAAAAAAAATGAATACATACATAAATATATATTATATATATAATACATATAATATTAAAACTTATATATTTATAAACATAAATATATACATACACAGATAATATGTACATTATAAAAATAAATATATATATATAATATATATAATATATATGTATATTTTTAAAGCATAATGTTCTCTTAACCTAATAGAGTCAGAGAAACAAGACTATCTCCAGAAGAAAGAGTTGAGATAACCCATGGTAATTGATGAGTACAAGTAACCAATGTCATTGTAAACTACTGAGAATTGGTTAGTATTGATGTACTACTACTATCAACTTAGCTATTAAAATACGCAAAACCATCTCCCAGATTTTTCTTTCCATAAGAAGTTTCAAAGAATGTAAAAGGCCGGACTCCACCACACTGTTTTCCTCTATATTAGCAGATGTAGAAGTGACTTCCGATAAAGCAGACGAATAGGTACTGATTTGTTTTGACGGGGATAATCTTTCTGAATTATATTTCCTTCTTGAAGAATTCTTGTGTTATATCTATTCCTAAGGCACCTTTTATTTGGGAATGGAGAAAGACAATTTTCAAAAAGTTTCAGAAGGGAGTACTAGCATGAGTCCTACAGGACAACTCAGAAAAAAGAAGCATTTGATGATGGATGGTTATAGAAAAAAAGAAAGAAAATATCAAAGGCAAACTGCCCCCTGCAGATTTGCTTTGTTTGCTTGTGATATCAAAAAAAGACACTCTCAGGATTGTAGAAAACAAAAATGGTTGTTGGTAATTGGGGGGTACCCTGAACCACTGGGTCACGAATCAGGAGACGAGAACAATTGGATGGTTTTCTAAAAGCCAAATGCACCCAGAACCTCCTTGAAGTAAAATCTGAACCCGACAAAGTTTCTAGAGCTAACATCCATTAAAAAGAAATACGAGGGAAAGAGAACACAGTCAATAACACCACAAGGAAGCAAAGAGAACAAAGCAGAACAAGGGACATTCTGGAATGAATGAAATATTGTTAACTTTGATAGATGGGCTAATGGCACTGGAACAATAAATTTTATTTAAAATTATTTTCTTAGAAATGTATACTGAAATTCATAAGACTTAAATATCATGATATCTATAATTTATTTTAAAAAGCTTCAAAGTGAGGAAAGATGCATACATGAAGCTAATTTGACAAAATCTCAATTCTGAATCTGAGTAATATGAGTAGCTAGGGGTTCACTGTTCTGTTTTTCTTTTAAGCATTTTATATTTCAAGTTTTTCATAATAAAAAATATGAAGCTAAGCTGAAGAACAATATATAATGAATCAGTCCAAAATTTTTAAAAGTCACTAGAAGAAGAATGAATTGCCGGCCCTGGCTGATGGATCAGTGGACAGAATGTCAGCCTTGCATATGAACATCCAGGGTTCAATTACTGGTCAGGGCAAATAGGAGAAGTGACCATCAGTTTCTCTCCCTTTCCATCTTCCCCCTTTTCTTCCTCTTCTACTCTTGTAGTCAGTAGTTCAATCAGTTCAAATGTGGCTCTGGGAGCTCAGGATAGCTCTGTTGAAGTGAATCAGCCTCAGGCACGAAAAATAACTCATTACTTGAGCATCAGCCCCAGATGGTTTTGCTGAGTGGATCCCTGTTAAGGCATGTTCAGGACTCTGCTTCACTATCTCCCCTCCTCTCAACTAATATATATATGTCTCTATTCATATATATATATATCTCCAGAGTACTGTATATCCTGATGGGTTGGATTATCAGATCAAAAGAACATGGCACTCATAAGTAAGGCTGAAGAACTAAGAGGAATCACTGAGGCAAACAATGGCAATGCCATCCAAATATTGTAAAGATGGCAGGAAGTCTTCCACATCAGATTCTGAATATTTCTTGTCCCAATGACAAGGTGGTTTCTATCCTGAGATGACTGAAGGACAGAAGCACCAGCATGTTGGATGGACCACAGCCCATTGCTGCTGGCACGTTCGATCTCTCCTCGGTGTCTTTTTTTAAGATTTTACTTATTCATTTTAAAGGAGGGGGGAGGAGCAGGAAGCATCAACTCCCATATGTGCCTTGACCAGACAAGTGCAAGGTTTTGACCCAGCAACCTCAGCGTTCCAGGTTGACACTTTATCCGTTGCACCACTACGGGTCAGGGCTTATTGTCTTTTTAAAAGCTGTTTGAAATAGTTGCCAGATTTAAAAAACAGAATATTTTACATAAATATCTCTTTTTTTAATCTCTTGTTAAAAAGCAGGATGATTCGATTGTATTTTCCACTGCAGTCATTCCAGGGGACTGAGGAGCAGCTTCTACTTTAGACATGGACCTGCACTCCTTAGCGTCCAGGAGTGGCTCATAACTCATCACTGTATATACTATCCACATTATAGCTTCAATATTAAACGTGATAAGCCTGGCTCTCTTAGCACATAATTTTGTAACACCTGATATGTCCAATACTATCCCCACCAGACCATTCTTTGCCCATGGGATGAAGTAACTGACTAAGCTTTCTGCAAAGGTTGCTGCTTAACATTTAGTGTACCATGTTCCATTGTTATGGTTACACACTCACCAAGCAATCTAGGGGTTCTCACGGAGAGTTATTTACACGGTGTGACTATGCAATACACGAACAGTCTAAGATTCAAATGCTCGTTCCTTCCCTGCTCCCAAACCCTGCATATCTAAGTTTACTCATCATTAATAAGTGTAGCTGGTCATAACTCTGTTTTGAATATCAAATAAAGTAATGTGTATAAAATATTTGGTCCGAGAATGGGCATATAATTTAACAGTAGCTGTTGCTATTATTAGAAGTAATAGTAATAGTAATGGTCATGGTAGGTCATGAGACGTTAGTATTTTTTTGGTCTATGGCAGTGAGGTCCTAAGGCAAATCAGTAAATTGCTCTTAAGGTATAATTCGACTTCCCATGCTGTGTGACCACAGGAGAGGAATAGGTTGATCAGACAAAAATGACAATTTATCAATTTATTATCTCTTAGCTCTAAACCTACCCTGTACAGGACAACTCTGTGCAACTGAAGGTGAATCCTACACTCTCCTTTACAAGTGGGTGTAATGTTAAAGCCACAAAGAATACGGGAGAGCCACTGCATGAGGGAGGAGCTTCTCTTCCAGGTCTGAATACGGGAGAGCAACTGCATGAGGGAGGGCTACTCTTCCAGGGCAGAATACGGGAGAGCCTCTGCATGAGGGAGGGCTTCTCTTCCAGGGCAGAATACGGGAGAGCCTCTGCATGAGGAAGGGGCTTCTCTTCCAGGTCTGAATACGGGAGAGCCACTGCATGAGGAAGGGGCTACTCTTCCAGGGCAGAATACGGGAGAGCCTCTGCATGAGGAAGGGCTTCTCTTCCAGGGCAGAATACGGGAGAGCCTCTGCATGAGGAAGGGGCTTCTCTTCCAGGTCTGAATACGGGAGAGCCACTGCATGAGGGAGGGGCTTCTCTTCCAGGTCTGAATACGGGAGAACCACCGCTTGAGGGAGGGCCTTCTCTTCCAGGGCAGAATACGGGAGAGCCTCTGCATGAGGGAGGGGCTTCTCTTCCAGGTCTGAATACCGGAGAGCCACTGCATGAGGGAGGGGCTTCTCTTCCAGGTCTGAATACGGGAGAACCACCGCTTGAGGGAGGGCCTTCTCTTCCAGGGCAGAATACGGGAGAGCCTCTGCATGAGGGAGGGGCTTCTCTTCCAGGTCTGAATACGGGAGAGCCACTGCATGAGGGAGGGGCTTCTCTTCCAGGTCTGAATACCGGAGAGCCACTGCATGAGGGAGGGGCTTCTCTTCCAGGTCTGAATACCGGAGAGCCACTGCATGAGGGAGGGGCTTCTCTTCCAGGTCTGAATACGGGAGAGCCACTGCATGAGGGAGGGGCTTCTCTTCCAGGGCAGAATACGGGAGAGCCTCTGCATGAGGAAGGGCTTCTCTTCCAGGTCTGAATACGGGAGAGCCACTGCATGAGGGAGGGGCTTCTCTTCCAGGTCTGAATACGGGAGAGCCACTGCATGAGGGAGGGCTACTCTTCCAGGTCTGAATACGGGAGAGCCACTGCATGAGGGAGGGGCTTCTCTTCCAGGTCTGAATACGGGAGAGCCACTGCATGAGGGAGGGCTACTCTTCCAGGGCAGAATACGGGAGAGTCACTGCATGAGGAAGGGGCTACTCTTCCAGGTCTGAATACGGGAGAGTCACTGCATGAGGGAGGGGCTTCTCTTCCAGGTCTCGTACTTGCTTCCTTGCACCTAAGATGCTGTTTTCTTGCCAACAAATAAAGACGTGCAGGAGGTTCAGTCTGCAGCAAGTCTCCCCAGCATCTGGTTGGGAAAACTCCTCGTCACTTTCAAGTGTAACCCAGATGGATGGTTCTCAGAAAGTTTCACCAGTACCCGGTGGGAGTCTTCAATGCTACTGTCTCTAGAAACCCCAAAGTATCTCAAACACCCTCGCATAGGATTTCTTGCTGCCTGGTTTAGCCTACAGCATCTTAGCAACCAATTCCGCCATCTTGTTCCACATGCCTTGAAACAAGGTTTGAATCCCAGTTTGGAGCAGAAAGCTGCCCTTCTCCAACTTGATTTCGTCCCTAAACGCTCTGCCTCCACATTAGAGGTAATAGCTGTCCCTTATATCTGATATTCTTGCATGTTTACTACTGTAAACTCCTTAGAAGAAATTCCCCTGTTACTAATAAATTTCCCCTTCATATTTCTGTCATGGTTTTTGTCATTTTACTGAACCCTATCTGATATGGATTACTTAAATGGACAGGAGTTTCTTGCCATATATATAATTCTGATCCACCCAATATCCTTTGCTGAACGATTCTGCTAACATTTCCTTCACTGACTTGAGAGGTGCGTTCCCCAATATTGTGACTCCTGAGCAGCTACTTATCACAGAACCCCAACCCCACCTGCTCCTCCCAAGTCCCAGTCTCCACTTCATGGGGTTAGCCTGTGACACCAACTAGATCAGAGGTCGGCAAACCACGGTTTGTGAGCCACGTGCAGCTCTGTGGCCCCTTGCGTGTGGCTCTTTGGCCAGCTTAGGAGGACCCTAATTAAGTTAATAACAATGTACCTACCTATATAGTTTAAGTTCAAAAAAAATGTGCCTCTCAAAAGAAATTTCAATTGTTGAACTGTTGATATTAATATTTGCTCTGCTGACTAATGAGTTTGCTGAGCACAGGGCTAGATCAATCATGGTACTTCATCTTTCTGGCCATAGTTATCAATTCTGGGATAATCATGTGACCCAAGCCAGTGTAATTACAGTCCTCCTTCAGGATATTTTATTTGTATAAGGAGAGCAAGACATTTTCTATTTCCTCTTGGATGATCAAACCTAATAATATGAAACTCCTTCCTCTTACCTCTCTGGAAGTAAAGTATAACAAAAAACAGAGAGAACAACAACAAAAAAAGCAAGAGCCAGATGGACTGTGACAAGTGTGGAAGGGGAAAGAAGAGGAAGAGAGACCAACTGTAGACCAGAAGCCTGACTTAAGTTTAGTGATTTCTTCATTTAACTCTGACCTTGAAACTTAACAATGGCAGGAACCAACCTTTTATTTTTATTTCACTTTGTATCCTATTTGAGTTGTTGGAAATAAAAGAGCTACGCCAATTCCATTGTTAAGGAATGGATTAAAATTATATTCAAATCTCAATATTAGAATGACTTCAAAATTCTTAAACTAATTATTTCATGAAGGATCACCCAATGGTGCTGAAATAAATAAAGTTTATGGTTGTTCATGCAGAGAACTATACTGGACTAAATTCAAATGGCCTTTTCATATCCAAGCGTCATATAGTTCTGAGTGTTCTTCTGACTTATTTACATGCATTGTGCAGTGTGAGAATTTTCTGGAGGGGGTTTTGGGGAGGGCTTACTAAAGAAAGTGTATCTTGCTAGAACCCTTCCAGAAAAAGGGAACACTAGAGACAAAATAAACCATTAAGATTTACTTTAAATACTATTCTTCTATTCTTTTACATCAATATAGTTGCATTTCTCCAACCATTGTATCACCCTTAACCACTGACTCTATTTCTCTCTAGGCTATATAGAAAAACTCTAGCTCTTCTATTACATGAACTAATCTTTAAAAAGCATAGATCAATTTTTAGAGCATAAATGTCATAACAGTTCTTCAAAAAAAAGTTTGATAGCTAAATAAGTCACTGAATATCACTAAGGTTTACTTAAAAGTCATCAACTCTTGCCTGACCAGGCGGTGACGCAGTGGATAGAGCGTCGGACTGGGATGCGGAAGACCCAGGTTCGATACCCTGAGCTCGCCAGCTTGAGTGCGGGCCCATCTGGCTTGAGCTAAAGCTCGCCAGCTTGGACCTATGGTCATTGGCTCCAGCAAGGGGTGGCTCGGTCTGTTGAAGGCCCACGGTCAAGGCACATGATAGAAAGCAATTAATGAGCAACTAAGGTGTCACAATGGCAACGGAAATCTAATGATTGATGCTTCTTACCTCTCTCCGTTCCTGTCTGTCTGTCCCTATCTATCCCTCTCTCTGACTCTCTCTCTGCCCCTGTAAAAAAAAAAAAAAAGTCATCTACTCTATGGCTATCCAGATTCACAAACATTTCTTTCGAAAGCATTTTAACTCAAAAAATTAAATTTTACTTCTTGAGCTATACTTTATATAGTAAAACGCATATATTTGAAATGTAGAATTTGAATAGTTTTGACAAAAATATACATCTTTGTCCTATACCCAATAACAATCCCTAAATATTATATGTCTTTCATAATTACTGATTGTCACACTTAGAAAAATAGTATTCTAGTTACTATCAAGATAGAGATTAGTCTTCCTATTTTTGAATATCTTATAATGGAATTATACTATGTAGAATCTGACTTCTTCCATTCAGCAGAATACTTTTAAGATCTATCCACAGTGTTCTATGTGTCTGTAATTCACTGTTGAATAGTATTCCAGTGGATAAAGATGTCACACTTCCCTTCTCCACTCTCCTGTTTGTGGACATTTGCTATACTACGGGTTTTCACCATCAAGAATAAACCTGTCTTAAGCATTTCTTTATGAGAGTGTTTGAAAACATTAATTTTCATTTATCTTAAGTAGATCCCTAGGAGTAAAAACTGCTGGGTCATGGGAGAGATATAAGTTTAACTAAATAAGAAACCTGCAAACAGTTTTCTAAAGAATTCTTTTTCTGGCATGTTACATAAACACCAATATTATATGAGAATTCCAGCTGCTCCACATCCACAGAAATGTTTGACATTTTCAGTCTTTTTAAAATTGCATTCGTTCTGGTGTACAGTAAGTAGTCTCCCTTTATCTGTGGTTTCACAATCTGAGGTTTCAACTGTGGTCCAAAATATTAAATGGAAAATTCCTGAATACTACCCATTAGTCATTTAGTGCCATCTCTGTTATCATATCATTATCTGAGAAAAAGAGAGAGAGCAATAGAGAGAGAGAATGAGAGAGAATGAGAGAGAGAGACCAGATTCCTATGCCCAAGAAGTCAATGAATTGACTAGATTTATATGAGTTCACAAAAATGACGTTTTCCTTTGGGATGTTTGGATTTTGCAATAGAAATTAACTTGAGCTAAAAAAAGAAAAAATTAAAGGGTTTCATTTTCCTTTTAAAAAAATTAAGAAATGTGGCATCTTTCATATAATCATAGAAGTACAGAATAAAAGAAAAACATATAGTCAGAGGTCTTTAATATAGTCTCATTCTTGTTATGTTTTAACTATATGTGCCCATGGGACAATATCTTTAAACTCTTTGTGCTCTTTTCTTTTTAATGTGAGAATTATTTATTGAACACCTGAAATAAGCCAGGAACACTTATAAACTATTTACATGCATGATGTCATTTAATTTTTACAGCAGCCCCAAGAAATAGGGGCTATGTTATTTCCATTTTACAGAAAAGACAAGAGTGCTTGTTCTCTCGTTGATAAGATGAAATGGTAGCCGTATTTTTATCTCAGAAGGTTTTGTGTGTACAAAATCAGACAATGTAGAACTAAACCATTGTTATTGTAACTATGTATTACTTGTATTCTCAGAGTTCTTCACATTGATTCATATTTTGCGCCTCTAAATTCATTTCTCTTCTCTACAATGCCCCTTAGCAGCAACCCTAATCACTTTTGCTACACTTTATGCAAACTGTTCACCTCACTGCTATAGGCATGCTTTTGAATACAGTTTTGTCTTTGGTCTGGAATCTAGTGAACCTCAAACCCATGTGAACTCAGGTGGCTTCTGTTTTAAAAGGCAGTTAAAATGCAACTATTTCTAGAAGCTCTGCTGAGCTCCATCCTTGTGCCTCCTGCTCTCTCTTGGAGCGAGTGTATTTAGGGTACACTTCTTCTTACTGACTCTATAGTTGGGTTTTTCAGTTTAAATGAATGCTCTATTTCTTCCTATTACATTTTATAGATTCTTTTCGATCAGAAGTTGGGTCTTTTATTAGGTTTTAGATCCATTACTCTATCTTGTCAAGGTATGCACTAAGAACTGGCCAATAGGAAAGTGTCACCAATAGAAAAGTGACAAGAGGAACCCACTGATAGATGGTAGACTCCTTAGCAAAGGGCCAGGGACAGTGCAGAGGCAGATTTTCATTTTGCTCTCTGTTCCTTAATACTGCACATCTCTTTTCATAATGGGTTGCCGCGCGGGTTCCACTGCTGGGCTACGACGTTGGGATACGCTCACACATGGCCACTTTATATAAGAAAAGAAACTCGGCTAAACAAATACTTTTTTCTACATCTGAAAACATGAGTGATATTTTCTTTATTAGAAAACATCAATGTGGTTTCATAAAACTGAACTTGTTTGGGTGACATGAGGTGTTTTTTCCCATTAGTAAAAACTAAACAAGATTATATTTTATGCTGATATTTCTTTAATTATGATCAGAGCAGAAAGGAGATGTTTCTAATAGAGTTCAAATGCCTTATTTTATTGATACTTTGGGCTTCAAGTATCAATAATGTTCTGAAAATTAAGTTTATGTTCGTATACCTATGTTTATGAACATTTTCCCCTATATTTCTAAAACATTTGTTGCCGTAGTTTCTAAAGAGCCAATCATGATTTTTTAAAATTAGCCTAGTGCCACATTCTGTTCCTTTAAAAAGCATTCATGTAACATTAAAGAGAAGTGAGATGCTGGGAGGCAGAGAAACAGACTCCCATATGCGCCTGACCAGGATCAACCCAGCATGCCCACCAGGGGGTGATTCTCTGCCCATCTGGACCATTGATTCATTGCTCTGTTGCAACTAGAGCCATTATAGCGCCTGAGGTGAAGGCCATGGAACCATCCTCAGCACCCAGGCCAACTTTGCCCCAGTGTAGCCTTAGCCATGGAAGAAGAGAGATAGAGAGAGAAAGAAGAGAGGGGAGTGGTGGAGAAGCAGATGGGCACTGCTCCTGTTTGCCCTGGCCAGGAGTCGAACCTGGGACTTCCATACTCCAGGCCAAGGCTCTACTGCTGAGCCAACCAGCCAGGGCCAAAAACAATTATTTTTAATTAACTATAAACTCCATGAAAGCAGGGATTATTTCTTAAAATTCTTCATATAGCACAAACTTACAGTGCAGTGTTACATTTTGATTGACAATGATTTTACATTTTGGTAAGGTGTCAATTGTAATACAAGCTAAAAAAGTAAAGCAAGTATATATATGCAATGTATGCTTTCCAAGTTATAAAACATATGAGTAGTCTAGTAATGTTTATTTACTATTATTGAATTTCACATTTTTCTGAGTATGATTTGTGCAGTTGATATTTCCACTTGCTTTTCCTTTTTTGTTTTTTGTTTTTTTTTTCTAATCTAGTGAGTGGCAGGGACTCAGAGAGACAGACTTCGCATTGCACCCTGACCAGAATCCACCTGGCAACATCCATCTGGGGCTGATGTTTTGCCCATCTGGGTCTGCTGCTCCATTGCTCAGCAGCCGATCTATTTTATTTTAGCACCTGGGGTGCGGGCATGGAGCCATCCTCAGTGCCCAGGGCCAACTTGCTCATTCAAACCATGGCTGTGGGAGGTAAAGAGAGAGAGAGCAGTATGGAGAAGCAGATGGTCACTTCTCCTGTGTGCCCTGAACAGGCCAGGGATTCCACTTGCTTTTATTTTTTTTTAAATTTATGATTGTAATTTATTGTGTTTACAAGATTTAAGTGTTCCACCAAATATATCTCCCCCTCCACTTGCTTTTTATATTACCTAAGCAATCACACATGACAGAATGTGCAATTATTGTTAGGGGGGATTGTCCTTACTTACATAGACTTGTTTTACTCATACTTTCATTTATAATAGACATGCAATTATTATACCACTATGTCTTGCAATCATCAAAATAGTCAATTATTTATAAAAAAAGAACATACACATATAAAATTTCAAATTAAACTGCTATGAAATTATTACTTTAATATAACAGTTGAATTCCTAAGTAATTATGATTCTCTTCATTGTAGATTTCTTAGACTTTCTTTAAGATGTGTATGTTCATTAGTTCATTATTATCATACTTATATGTCACAAATATTTTTAAAATGTGTGGGTTATATATTATTGATTGCCATTCAAAATGAATCTAATTCTAAGTTAGTTATATTCATTTTTAAAAATAATTAACTGTATGAACATAGAAAACAAAACCAGTAAATTTAAACCTCATAATTTTTAGTAACTGGGAACATAATTGTTGTGTATTTTGTCCCAAAATATCTAAATGTGAGGAATTCAGCTGGATATTGAACTACATGCAGACAAATTTAGGCTGAGGTTGTCTGGAATAATATTAGACTATGAAAGAGTAAATATCTGTTCACTTATATCTAACAGTATGAAATAGGTAAGCCCTCTACTTGGGGTGATGACTAGTACTCTAAATACTGTATATTAATCCCACAGAGTTTCGCTAACTTAATTCTTTCATTTTCATTAATTTTATAATAAAAATGAAACAATGATTTTGCCACACGTTAATGGGGAACCAGCATGTTTATTTTAAATTCTTCAACATGTTAATACTTGTTGGGATTGCTTTTCAACTATATGCAACAGCATACTAGAATGCTACTTAAATATATCAATGATAAACACATTGAGAGTAAGAGCTATCTTTTTTATTATGTTTAAATCTACTCCAGACTGATCCATATATCTGTATAGGGAATTACTATCAACATTGGTCAAATCTTGATATCATGTGTATTAAAATAATTCTGTTTCAAATTATTTGAAGTCACTTGGTGACCATATCACCTTCCATCCTTCTATTATCTATTCCATTACACAGCTTGTTTTTTTCATGGCTCCTCCATTTTCCAAAATTATGTTGTTTGTATATTCTTTTATAAATTTATCTGATAGGCATACCTGAACGTTTATAAGAATAGCACCAATATCAGTATCATTTAGGAGCATTTACTTATAGCTAACATTTATTGAGAAGTTATTATAAGCCAGAACAGGCTGACAGTTTGGGGGGGAGGGTATGTTGGGTGAGTGTGGTGGTGAGATAGAGCAAAAAAGGACAAAAAATACCCACATGGACACAGACAATAGTGGTGATTGCCAGGGGGTAGGGGTTCAGGGGAAGAGGAGGAGGGTACAGGGAAAATAAATACTGATGGAGAAAGACTTGACTTTGGGAGTGAACACACAATTCGATGTATAGAGATGTGTTGTAGAATTGGGCACGAGAAACCTTTATAATTATGTTAACCAGTGTCATCCTAATAAATTCAGTAAAAAAAAAAGTCTTATCCTGCGGCCAGAGATGGGTTATATAATTTGACTACAGGATTCAGAGAAAGCAAGTCAAAGGATACACAATAATTGGTAACAACTTACTAACTTTTTCTGCTCCACTCATTAAACACTTTCTCTCTTGCCTCTCCATACTATCTCAAACATCACTTCTAAAAGTACACTTGTCTTTTACATTTAAATATAACCTTTTTCTCAAACACAAGGTAAGTATCTTTGAAAGCTTACAAAATATACACTTAAAAATAACGTTTAAGTGTATATTTCCATTGTGAATAGCAAGAGACTGGATGCCTGAACATAAATGTACATGCTGGGACAATATAAGTTAAATGTGCTGAAGGTATGTCCAAAGTATCTCAATTCATACTGTTATAAAAGATAATAAAGGCGGGGTTAGGATAATAAAATTATGTCCTGGTCAAACAATATAGTACAGGTTGTTTACTATTTCTCTTGAGATTACAACACCGTTTGCACATTAAAGCCTCTGAGAAGTAGTACAAAGAAATTAACAAGAAACTGGTTAATTTTTCTTAATATATAGTTCCTAATCTAATTTTAATATGATTCTTTATAACTTCTTATTATTTTTTGAGATAGTTCTATTTATATGCCTTGGGATGTTATTCAGTAATAAGCTAGTTTGGAAAATGTTGTAATAGAAAAATTAACTAAATAAACAAAATCAGAAGTATTGCTTACATCAATCAGTTGTCATTATGTTATCATTATAACTATTAGTATTGTTATCATCTAGATCAGGGATTGTTACTTCAGTTTAAGGAGAAAGGAAAATATCAGAAGTACTTTCTTGAATTGTCTTCCTTTAGGCCCATCAAAAATTTCTGGAGTCAAATCTGTAAGAGCAATATGGGGAGGTAAATCATTTGGAAACACTAATCTATCACTTCCTTCTGTGGTTTTGACTCTTCCTTCAATCATAGATCTGTATAATTGCCTGTTTCTCACTTTGCTTTACTTTGTAAAAGAGCATAATACTCTCTCAAGACTGAATCTGCCACACATGATCACAAACTTTGTAATCACCATTACATTAGCTTGTACTGTTCAAAGTAAGACTCGTTCTAGTTTTCAATTTCAGATAGTTATCTAAACTATTAGATTTTAGATGAATAATTATATTCATATATAACTATATAATTATATTAAATACACATAACTATATATTTTAGGTAGTTTTCTAACCAATGGACATATTGGTGTACTTATTTTCAAGAACTCTCAGTGTTTCTTTTTCCTGAGCTTCAAATATTTACCGAACATATTTTTTTTCTTGTCTAAATAAAAGCACTCTTTTTCCATAAAATACTTAGGCATCATCATGGGAACAAATCATGTATCTCACATCTGAGCAGACTTTTCTTTCAAAATGTCCTTACATGTGTGACCATGGATTGTACTGCCAATTTTTGCATATTCAATTAAAAATTATTTGGAACTATGGCATTTTCGTTTAGTGCTACAACATAAAAAGTACCATGTGAATGTTGCCTTTGGAAAAATATTACTAATCATTTTATTTACACAAGTATATCATATCTGAGGAAGCAGTAGGTAAAGTTTCGGTAGAGTATGAGATGTGAGATATTTTCACACGATTGGGGGGCATGATCTATTTAAATATAACTGGGTCAGGCATTGTTTGTTTTTGGACTAATGGTTCTTTTTTACTATACTGGCCTAGCTGGTTGTAAGACATTCATCTTCAAGTTCCAAATGGCTTTTGCTACATACATGTGCATCCAATGCTTGTTCATCTGGTTTCACAACAGTCCTGTTATTTTTAATCCTTTAATTTGTGAAGAATCTGTCCACTTTATCAACTGATATTTATTCATTCTATTTGACTTCCAAATTGGCAGGGTATTTCCAGTACCATCACATGGAATCTAAACTTATAAGACTGATCAAATTTTAGATTCAGATCCTAACTAACCATAACCCTCCATTCATGCCTCAAAAATCCATTGAGTACACATTGTGTCCAGTAAGGAGAAGGGCAGAGGGAAAGCCATTTCATATGTTTACTCCCCTTAAAGGATTGACAGTCTAGTGAATCCCCCTTCTATATTCAACTTGATTGACATTAATTCTGTCGATAGATTATAAGTCAAAATGACTTTATAGCTTTTCTATTGAAAACAAAGCCGACAATCTATATATCTATAGAGAAAAAGAAGCACAAAGAGTCTTGCAAATAAGACTGTTTAGTAAGTAGGAGATCATTTTGTGTATGGTACAATGCTGCAATAGAACTACTTCTAAGTGTCTTGAGCATGCACATGCTAACAGAAGAGCATACTTCATATACAGATTCAAAAATCACTGTCCTGTTCATAATTTCACTACCGACTTATCTAAATGCTGCGTGGAAGTAATTATCTTTGCTAGCACATCATACAATTAAAATAGTACCTATTGATTAGAAATATTTTGACACAGTAAATATGTTTTCAACTCATTAGAAGAAAAATAAACTGCCGTAATAGTTTCAGACTAGCTATGAATATCAGCTTTCCACCTCTAGCCGGGCATCCTTAATATGGGCACTGAAATGTAAAACCATCATGTGAGCAGAGAGTTCTGTAAAAGCAAACTAATCTTTCAGAAAATCCAAGATGGGTTTGTTTATGTTTCCACGGAGCATCTCTCTTTCCAGAGAGGAGTCATTGCTACTTGCCACGAGTAGATTTGCTGAGAAGATCTGCATGCAGTCAGCGTCACATAGCTCTGAAGTCTATAGCCTGCTCAGGGCAGAGGTGAATTATCTGGTTTATGGGGGCTCAGATAGAGGTCGCCGCTTGGATTGCAATTCTGACTTGCCTGTAGTTTATTTTGTGTAAATGTGGAAGTAGCAGCTTTCGTATCCCTGTAGTGAAGCAAACCTTATCCTCTGTTTGAAGCTGGATTTAGCCTGAGTTTCTATGATGAGATCTTAGAAACAGAATTCTCTTTTTGCCAGATATAGAGAGAGGTTTATCTTGTGATCGTCTCTGTGAATCATTATAGATCCCAAAATGTGACTATTAACATGCCCAGGTGTATTTGGGGTAGAGGGTAGACATGCTCATTTCCTAAAATGTGCAATTTGAGAAATAATCAGTTATCTCTCATGAAAAAAGAGAAATACTCAGTAACACACAGTCATTTTAAACAATCCACAATTCCAGTGGTTGAAAAGATGATTTATGCTTCTGTGTATTTATAGAATGAATAGGAAATTATTTAGTGATAATATTATTAAAACAGCAGCAAAATTGGGACTAAAGAAACACTGTTGGACCATTTTCTTGCGAATAAAATTTTGTGCCAACTTTACTGTTAATGGGAAGTGTGGGGGGTCTGGGTAACTGGTTAAGGTGCCAATTCTAAAATGTCCAGCGTAGCAAAGAACCAGCCAAATTTCAAATACCCTTGGAAAGGTCATTGTCTTGAGGCCAGATGAGCACGTATCATACAGCTGGATGCTTTTATGTTGCTAAAGAGCACATTTCAGAACAGAATTCTCCAGGTAACACAGTTGGCAATTCATGAAGGCAGAGTACATTGCCATAGACACTCTTCAAACAGGAGGAGCTTACTGAAATGAGGTTGGACGTCTCAGACACACAGAGGATACTTTTTTTTAAAAAAACTTACAAGTAATTTCGGACATATCAAATAGATTGTCCTGTTCCCTGGCCTCAGGAAGGGAAGGAATGAAAAATATAATTGTCTTACTTTTTAACTTAAATGGGGACATTGAGTCATTGATTATATAATCTCCGTTTAGAGTCACTATTTTACCCTGCTGGTATTATGTGAGTACTATGCAATAATGGAAAATCCATTTGGCTTTATTACAGGAGAAGTTATTCAAAGGCAATAAAACCTATTGTCAAAACTGGAGCTGGCTTTGCAGAAAATGATTTCAAAATATCCTTTATTTTGTTACGGAGACCTTCTTTCAATCTAACTATAACAGAGAGGATGATTATGGATGTAATAAGCTAATTATTATTAGATCTAAGTGAACAACTATGAACCTCTGGTAGACTTTAAGTAATGAGAACTGGGTCAGAGCATATAAATCTAAACACCCAGTTTAGTGGTTTTAACCATATGGAATAATATTTTTTAAGGAAGTTAGAGTAATTTTTTTCTGTATAACAAACAGCTTTCCCATGAGCTTATTTTATGACCGTATAAAGGATTGGAACTTCCTTTAGTTCTCTACACTCTTAAAACATAGAATATCTTTTCCCCAGATTATCTCTCCATGGCAGAGGGGGATAAAAAGAAAGAAAACAAAAAAAAAGCATTGCCATGAAGAATTAAAAGTGATGAGCTCTAGATTCTAGTTTTTTTGTTGTTTTTTTTTTTACAGGGGCAGAGAGTCAGAGAGAGGGATAGATAGGAACAGACAGGAAGGAAGAGAGATGAGAAGCATCAATCATCAGTTTTTCGTTGCAAGACCTTAGTTGTTCATTGATTGCTTTCTCATATGTGCCTTGATGAAGGGGGGAGGGGGACTACAGCAGAGCAAGTGACCCCTTGCTCAAGCCAGCAACCTTTGGGCTCAAGCTGGTGAGCTTTTGCTCAAGCCAGGTGAGCTCACGCTCAAGCTGGCAACCTCAGGGTCTTAAACCTGGGTCAGGCTAGATTCTAGTTTTCTACAGGGGCACTGAGGGGTCATATATAGACTTGTTCATTTATTTATTATTTCACCTAATTATTATAGACTGTCTACCATGGTCCAGGAACTGTTCAAGATGTTAAGCTCCCTACTCTGATGGTATTTATGGTCTTGAGAGGATCAGAAACAGGCAAAAAAAAAAAAAAAACCCAAAAACAAACAAAAAACAGTGCTCATAATTTCATGCAGTACAAATAAGAGAACAAATATGGAAGGTAGCAGACAGAGGATAAATAAAGATGTTAAGGGAGCTGGCTATTTCAGATTCAGTGTTATGCTGGAGCCAGCTGGAATATTCAGGAATTGGCTTTTAAACCATTGGTAACTTGAAATCAGCTATGGGGGTGAGGGGAATATGTAAGCCTTAGAAATAGGCACAGGGTGCAAATGAGAGCTCCCTCCCCTTTTCTGGGAGCCAATTGGCTAGTATACCTCTGGAATGGTGGGCAGGGTATGTTGTTCTGCAGAGATGATGTTTGAACAAAGATTTGAACATGCCAAAGAAGAAAGCTAGGCCGACATGACTGGAAAGGCATTCCAGGCAGGGTGGCACTGTCAGTGCAGAGGGCCCGAGACTGGAACGACCTCGAAAGGTGGGTGTAGTGGAATAGATGGATGTGGTATAAAGGCGGGAAGAACCATGGCTTGTTTTAATTGTTTTAAGCATCCTTCTAGCTGCTCCATGAAAAAGAGATGTTGGGATTTAAGACTGAAAGAAAGATGAGTTTGAATGTGACTGCATTATTACCTAGTAGAGGTGGTGATTGGTGAAAGTAGCATTACAGTTGTGGTTATGGTGAGAGGTAGTAAGATCTAGCTTATGTTTTGAATGTGAATCTGTAGAACACACTAATAATATGAGAGTGAGAAAAATCAAGGTTAATCTATACTTTTTGCTCTGAGCAAATTGGCAAATGGTGCTACCATTTTCTAAGATGAAAAGTCTGGGAATCTGCACAGATTTGATTGATAAATTGGGGGCTAGTAACTAACTTTATATTTTATAAATAAAATGTCATATTTGGTTTAAAATTATAGAAGACCATGTATAATCTCCTAACAGAAGTGTAATTTTAGTGATTTGACTTGTGGATTAGATTTATAAAAAAAGCTTTCTGTCAACAGAGGATCAAGGTCTGTTTGTGATCAACTTTCATCTTGAAGCAGTATCAAAGGAGTCATTGAGTTTTACAATACTGAAAGTAATTTCCCATTATAATTATGACCCAGTAATTCAGTATTCTTTCTTTTTGATTTTTCTTTTCAGTTATAGAACTTTAGAAATTATTGCTGGCTATTCTATATCAAGTGTTCATTTGGAACCTCTATTGAATTATAGGAAAAGATCACAAAATCAATTCCTCAAGTACTTAAGATACTTAAAGAGGTTCTATTAAAAACTTATCTGATGTAGATATATTTGTTTAAAATTATTGAGTATTTAAAAGTTAATTTAAAAAGTTTAACCGATGTTCTCAAGCGAAGGCAACCTGCATGAAAAGTAGCTTAAAGACAGAACTTCTTTAACAGCAGATTATAGATAAAGTCATAAATCTCAAAATATCCAATGTCTGAAAAAGAAGTTAATAATCAGTAATACTTACACTATGTAATTGTTGTGAAGCTTAATTTCTGTTTGTTATTATGCCCTTCATTATTATCAATCACTGATTCTTTAAATGCACGTTACATGCTATGTATAGATACTAAAATGTATTCTGACTTATCAGCTACAGAATAACTGAGTTAAATTGTCCTGAAATCTGTATTTTTTTTTTTAATGTGCAGAATATGTGTTGGCTTTTTCTGTATTGCTAACTTACTTCATCAAGAAACACATATTGTTAGTAGTTTATATTGGTTATTTGTTTTGCTGTTAAGAAGGTAAAATGTTTCTACTAGTTATTAAAATAAAAGAGAAAAAAAATAAAAGAGCAGGATGTCTTCCTGTGCTGTGTAGCAGATTTAAGAAAGTGAATACAGATAGAAACAGGTTAGCTTTGATAAATATGGATCACCTTGGGAACAGCAGGGTCTGCCTTCTTGCATGTGCAGCTTGTGTCTGTCACAAGTTATCTACAGGCAACACTGATAAATAAATTAGCTATTCAAATAAGAATCACGCATTCCCTTAAAGAAGCACTCTGCTTGAAGAAGGAAGGTTAAAATGTCACAAAAACTCAGTATAAAACGATGCAAAAGGAAAAATTCAAATCTCTTTCCAAGATTTAAAAATAAAAATAGAATCATACTTAAGTCCTTACAAGAACTAGAAACAAAACCAAAAACATCTTTTATTTTTATCTGCTTTGATTGTTACTGGCAGAAAATTGACACATGTATGTCTCTCATGAATTATATATATATATATATATATATATATATATATATATATTAGTGAGAGAGAGAGAGACTGGAAGGGAGAGAGATGAGAAGCATTAACTCATAGTAGCAGTACTTTAGTTGTTTATTGTCTCTCATACATGCTTTGATGAGGGTGGGGGGCTCAATCCAAGTCAGTGACCCCTTGATCAAGCCAGTGATTTGTGCTCAAGACGATAAGCTTGGGCTTCACACCAGTGACCATGGGGTCCTGTCTACGATCCCACCCTCAAGCTGGTGAGCCTATGTTCAAGCTGAATGAGACCACACTCAAGCTGGTGACTCAGGGCTTCAAAGCTGAGACCTCAGCATCCCAGGTCTATCATTTGTGCCACCACCAGTCAGGCCATATCTAACAATCTGCCTTATACTTCATTTCCATTATGTGAATAAAAGGTAAAAACTGTAGTTTGAGCTCCCATGGAAATAGCATTGACACAGTTTGTGTGTGACCACCAGAGCCACTGCAGATAGTGGTGTGAAGTCACACCTGACATTTCAGGAGATGCATTAGGTGACTTAACTTCTCCTATAGAAATGAAGCTCCTTTTCATGATCTTAATCTATAGGATGCTAAATCTTGGGGTAAGAATTCACTATAATTCTAATATTGTGGCTTGATGGCAGAAGGTAATAACTTGCTTGACTATGGTGACAAGGCAGTGTCTACAACAAAATACTCATCAGTCACTACTTCCTTACCTATACAATGGGGATAAGAGTTCATGCCTCATAGGGTTTGAAAAGACAAAGTACATAGAGCCCTAAGTGGACACTTGTTACTTCTTGAAATAGACTCAAATGATGATTTTTTACTCTTTGCATATAAAGGGATAGGTTTGCTTTATGGGGGGAAAGACAAGTTCTGTTTCTATTGAAGGAAATTGCAACATAAAGGTAAGTATATTTCTTTCATTTCATAGTGCCCAACATAGCTCTTATTACATACCAGATGCTGCCTTAGACATTCATAAATAAGAACTTAAGTCATCATAATAAACCTATGCGTAAAGAAGTGGTTTCTTTTCACATTTTACAGATAAGGAAACTGAGGCACAGGAGTGACCCGCAAGAGGTGGAGCACGCATGTAAACAATAAGCCAGCTGGCCCCGGCAGCATGTACTGAATCTGCACACACTCAGCTATTCTCTTTTTTAGGTACTAGAAATTTCCAATTTCTCCTAGAAAGACTTTATCATTGGAGTATCACATGCTATTCATTCACTCATTCATTCATGCATTTATATAGAAGTACTGTCCCATATTAATTCTTTGTATAAGAATGCATTCAAAGCAAATAACTAAAATCATGACAATACCAACCTTTCTTCTGAGAAGAAAACAGATATCATCTGTCGTCTCCTTCATACTTGGGCATAATTTTCCCTAAACAGAGTTAAATTTGCATTTTAAAGACTCGCTTTATAAAAAGTGTATTTTGAAATAACCATATTGAGCTCCCATGTATTGGTTGTATACTATGTTGTAGGGGCTGTTTTAGTGAATATTTTATATAATCGGTTTTATTTCAAATACAGAAACAGCACCAATTAATTTTTGGTGGTCAATTCTACACTTCTTAAAAGAATTTGGGTTAATTCAGATCTGAATTCTTCCTTCTCTCTCAGGTTTATGCTGGGTTTTTAGTCCTAGGATTGTGTGAAATGAATTAGATTTTAAAAAGAAAGTAAAGGAAAGAATATGTTTGGCTCATACACAATGAAATACTATGGAGCCATGAAAAAGAAGGAAATCTTACCTTTTGTGACAGCATGGATGGACCTGGAGATTATTATGCTAAGTGAAATAAGCCAAGCAGAGAAAGACAAATATCATATGATGTCACTTATATGTGGAATCTAATGAACAAAATGAATTGAGGAACAGAATAGAGGCAGAGGCGGGGTCACAGGGAGCAGAGGGACAGCAGTCAGAGGGAAGGGGATGAGGGGATGGGATCAGAGAAGGTGAAGAGATTAGTGAAACTATATATACATAACACAGAGATACAGATAACAGGACTGCAAATCCCAGAGGGAGGAAGGGAGGGTGTTAGGAGGAGGGGGAGAAAGAAGATATAATGGGGGACATAGGGTTGGGGGGTGAGGGAATTATATTGAGGAGGACACTTGAATCCATGTTAACACAATAAATTAAAATTAATAAAAATTTTAAAAAAGAGAGAAAAGAATATGTGTGGCTCATTGAAAATCAGAAGTGGAAAGAATTCGCTTTCTCTTCCTCTTTCTCCTTCAAGAATACTTAAAAGAGTGGATTCAACCATGTTACGGAATTAGAATTAAAATGTTTATAAAAGTAAAATATTAGATCTCCTTTTTTGAGTGCTTCCTCAAAAAAGGAACTTGGTGCTAAGTCCATAATCATATTTAAACCTTACACCATTCTCTGTGCTCGGTATTATTATTCTTACTTTCCTTTTAAGAAACCAATACAAAGAAGGCTTAGAAGAGTCTAGTGGCTTGTTCAAGCGCACTCAGTGCCAGAGGAAGGATACTGTCAGGCCTGTGTTTGTGAAACCTGGCTGCTTGCAAAGCCCAGCTAACTGCCTGCAAAACAGTTGCCTGACTTTGGCGTCCTGCGTGGTACCTGTGAAGAATGTGCTTCTGAAGATGTAAACAGAGCCTCTGCTCTCTCCGACCTTGCTCCCTCATGAGTGAAGCATCATGATCAAATGTTATGTCTCTCTAAAATAAGTAGGCTAGGAAAGTGCTGTAGTCCCGTTAATTTTATAAATTGCCATGGGAAAGAGAGGAAAGAAATAGAAGTAACATTTTTCAACTGTCAGTAAACTGACCTAATAGAAGATACATTCCTCAATCAAGTGCTTAATGTTCTGCAAAAGCTAGTTTTCTCCTTTGTACTTATTATTATTTAGAGATCACATCTAAATATTTTTTATAGTTTTTAGGTGATATGTAGAAGTCAATTATTGCTTGAAAGTCATTTTATAGAGCTATCCACAGGAGAGCATGAATTCAGATGCTCTTGATTGAATCAGTTGAACTAAAATTATTTTTCCTGCCATTAATATTAAGTTAGAAAAAATAAAATTTGCCATACATTGCATTCAATATGATTTATAACACATCATTTTCCTCAGTCTGATGAAGTCTCCTGCACCTGCACTAAGATTTTAACCTTAGTCATAATTAACCTATGGGAAATAAATGAAAAAGACAAACACTAGTAGGACTGAGAAGATGAAAAGAAACATCCTCTATTGTATTTCTCAGAGACTATTAGATTAAAATTCAGATTTCTTTCCAGTGACAGATTGTTACCAGACTACAAAATGGCACAAACAATCCATTTCAGGACAAAGATTTAACAAAAAATAGGAAGAGTAATTATAATTTAATATTCCCTATGGGTAGCTCAAAAGATATGCCTTTCTCGGTCTATTTTTTATTGACAAGGAGCAGTGCAAATTAAATGTGGTATTATGCATTCAAATTGGATTTCCACTACTCATCATACATGGTGTGACATTAGGATTAGCCCTGATGAGGACAGGCTAAAGATCATAATGAGAATAGGTGATCTTTTCCATTCACATTTTGGTTTCACTGGTAGGGAGGGGAGGAGCTGGAGATTGGATTCATAATTTTGTTATAATCTTTGCTGCCTGAAAAATTCATTCCATGAATTGAGTATCCTGAATATTAATACTGCACTGACTATACTCTGAATTAATGATGAAGAAAAGGCCCCTTGTCTTCTATAAGTAATTGGAATTGTGTCAAATCCCCCCCCAAAAGTGTTTAAGATCCTGCTAATTTTACCTTCAATCAATTTTACCTTCAATCACTGTTTAGTTAAACATGGGGATATTAATGTGTTCTCTTAAACCACACACACACACCTACACACATACACACACACAGCAGTAGTAAGGTACTGTTAAACAAGACAGAGCTAAATAAACAAAGGGAGAGAGAGAAACAAGAAAGAACTGGCCAAAGAGAAAGTTTGTCTGTCTGAATGGCCATGAGTGATTTCAATTTTGTGGATCAGTGGTTCTCACTCAGAGAGGTGCTGCAGAAGTCTACTCTGGAATTCCATGAGTTTGGGCATGCAAATAATCAAATCACCCTGTGAAATTCTGATGCACAGCGGCTTGCCTCATGATCCTATGTAGTACATAGGATCAGTATCCATGTGGCATTGGTTCCAAGATCTCAGTCCATACCAAAATGCTCGGGTGTTCAAGTTCCTTACACATAGAACAAGGCATGCAATTGGCCCTCTGCATTTGTGAATTCCAAAATGTGGATTGAAAATACCATTTTGATCCACGACTGGTTGTATGTGCAGATGTGAAACCCCTGGATGGAAGGTTTACTGTATTTTAAAAAATCAGAGCTGAGGGTTTTCTGCTTTACAGAAAGCAACAGGGGCAGGAGTACTTGTTAAAAATAAGGGGCGCTACTTCGCTGCTACTATTTTAGACTCTCTGGGAGTGAGACCTTAGAGCTATTATTTTTTAACACCATCTACAGGTAAGTCTGAGATACTATAAAGCATAAGAATCTCTGAATCAAGGTTGAAGAATTAGCACTTGGCAACTCAGTCATTATTATTTCAATTTCCAGACCTAGGTAAGAAAGCTTATGATAGAGATGTCACAAGATAAATTATTTTCGTTGTTTTGTTCATGAAATCAATATATTATTTCAGCTGTGAAAGAATATTTTCACTATGATGGGACAGCATTTTCATGCCACAGTCTCATCAAACATTTTAAATGCTTCTGGATAGTCATCAAGACTAACAACAAATATTAATTTTGTTTAAAATTATTGCCAATCACTACATATGAAGATTGAAGAAAAACAGTTGGCACATAACGCTAGATACCTGAACACAAATATAACCCAGAACATGTAGCTTCAATAAAAAAAAAAAAATTCTTTTCATTTGTCTTCAAACCATTGCCTAAAAGTTAAACTACAAGAAACAATAATTATAATAACATCGGATATAATTTTTATTTCAACAGAGGATTCATTTTTAAATAACTGCATGTAATTATTCATGACATTTGGGATCACTGAACACAAATAGTAGCAAGGAATAAAAGGTTAAGCCTTCCTGGGGATTAAAAATAATATTGTATATCTTTATTATAAGTCTTAATTTAATTACTGTATTCTTAACGCCATCTGGTCTGATTATCTTGAAAGTTAATAAAAGAGATCAATCTGACACTTAACGAATAGTAAATGTAAAAATGTGTAATACTGACATACAAATATGCAATCATAATAACTAGAATAATATGAAATAAAAACAAAGAATAAAAAGAGGAAACCAACTTAGTCAATTCTAGTGCACATTTAACATAATTTTGAAATTAAGAAGGAAGACTCTAATTATGCCTTGATCATGACTTTAGACATCATAATAACCATGTATTTAAAGGAAATTAAGATTGTACCAGTTGTCCCTGCTCCAACGGTTTTACAAGTGGAAAGTAAGAAAGTATAGTTAATAACAATACACACCTGGAGTCACACACATATGTCCTCAATCTCTTTTCTGGCATAAGAGCTCAATGGGTTAACCTCTAGACCTTGGAATCCTCATTTGAAAAAAATAATTATCAACAGAAAGCATTTAGAAGGGCGATGGGCATATAGGAAATAGATACATATATCCTTATATACCATGGGCAATTTCTTTTAGCCATTGAAAAATATGTGTGGTATCATATAAAACTTGATTTGCAACAATAAAATAATACCTCAGGTCCTGCCTCTGTTGTAGGGACAAATTATTTAACTTCTCTGAAACTTAGTGTGTTATTTTTATTTTGTTTGGAATAGAAGGTATTTATAAGTTTTCTATTAGGATTGAATAAAAGTATCTTTGCTAAAGTCCCCATCAAGCCTCTGAGCAATCCAGAGGTGGGCAAAATGGGTTTGCAGTTATGAGTATGTGAAACACAATTTATTCTTATATTATTAATCATTGTATTATTTATTAGTATTATTTGTTTTCTTATTATTGCCATTATTTTGTATCCTTGCTTGAGATTTATCTTTTAGGCACCGATGGCTGGTAATTTACCTACTTTCGCCCACCCCGGTATTGAGTGCCTTATCAGTTTCTTCTTTAACCCCCAATTCAATATAGAATTCTACCACTGCCAAATGGCAAAGAACAAAGATTTTGAAAACTGTAGGTGACATTGACCTTGTACTCATAATGGTTAATATCTGACTTAAAAAAAAAGAAACCTTTTTTTAGCTCTGTAGTCTGACATCTGAGATCAGACTAGGTATTTAGTTCGTATTTTGAGTTACCTCATTTTAGTTCTATGAGTTGGATCAGAAGCCATCCTAGTATATAATAACCCTAAAGTATGTGTATTTGGATATATCAAAACCACCGATGCACTTTGAAGCTATGAACTACCAACACCCCCTGAGAAAGGCGTTACGTTATTTCCCTATGCTTGTGTACCGGAAACTGTGAAGAGCCGAAAAATGTTCAAGGATCACAGTTAGCATCCTCAGTTGTTCAGACTTTGCGCCATTCTAAACACGGCTATTTTTAAAAATATGCTGGAAAAGTCCATAAAATATCGCTCAAGAAAAAACAATTTTCCTCATGCAGGTGATGTGTTATTACAAATGCAGTCTTTCTCAACATAAACGTAATATAATAATACCCGGCAAGTGCATTCAGACCATATGGTGTGCTATGAGTAGGAACAAGATGTTAGCATAGACATTCATCATTTAGGGATATTTATAAAGTAATCAGTTCAGTCAAGAACACAGTAAAATCAGATATAAAAATTAAATAATAGGGAAAATTGTAAAAGGGTATCAAGGCAAGCTAAAACTTCTTTTAAACTTTTTACTGGAAAAGTAATGTTTGTTGAAATATCTCCGATTCTACTTGGCCCATTGAGGTTCAGGTGTTGTAACTGCCGTCTCTACACGTTGTCTTTGATATTCACCTTTTCCCATGCCTTGTAACGCACCTTGTCTCAATTTGCAGATAAAGAGTAAATGTAAGTTATATTTGCTGTTCGTTTATATGTTATATTAACTTTGTTTACTAACCCATATATTAAAATGTAATCATTTCACTGCCAGGAATCTAAAGCTAATGTTAATTACATGTTTGAAACTTTGATTATTAATGCATATTTAGCTATTAATAAGGAGTAGTAGTTGGGATTTCAAAATTATATTAGCTTCTGAGACAAGCACTCACAAGCAGGCTTTTGTTCATTGTGAACAAATGTTGGATTTCATGTTCTAAACTACATTTGTGAAATATTAGTCCCAAGGAGAAAGAACAATTATTCAACAAAGGAAAATGAAGGGACATAGACAATAAATACAATAGATGAGACAGGCATACTATAACTTTTCACATTTCATGTCATTCAGAGAAAAGAATATATAGGCTCACTCCATTAAAAAAAAACACATAATCTTCTGTTTTGTTTTAAATAAATGGGGGCATTATCTATTTTGTTCATAGATTGCTTTAGTCTGCTTAGGCTGTTAAATCCGAATGCCATACATAGACTGAATGGCTTATAAATACGAAAAATTCATCTCTTACTGTCCTGGAATCTAGGACATTTATAGTGAAGGAGACAGCAGGTTCAATGTCTAGTCAAACTCTGCTTCCTGGTTCATATATGGCTATATTCTGGTTGTGTCCTCACATGATGAAAGGCTCGAGGGAACTCTCTGGGTTTTTCCTATAAAGGCACTAACCCGATTCAGGAGGACTCCACCCTCATGAACTAATCACCTCTCAAAGGCCCTACCACCTAATGCCCTCATATTAGGCATTAAGATATTTTTTAATTTCTTTTTATTTTATTCATTTTAGAGAGGAGACACAGAGTGATAGAGAGAGAAAGAGAGAAAGGGGGGAGGAGCTGGAAGCATCAACTCCCATATGTGCCTTGACCAGACCAGTGCAGGGTTTCGAACTGGCGACCTCAGTGTTCCCAGGTCGACGCTTTATCCACTGCACCACCACAGGTCAGGCTTAGGCATTAAGATTTAACAAACACATATATGTCCATAAATTTGGAGACAGAAATTGGTAGCTAAACAACACACACATATATGATAGTGGGATGAAGAATTACCTTATTATATACAGAATTCTTCTAAACAACAGAGATTCAATTACTCAAAAATAGAACTTTAATAAATATATTTGTCATAAGACCGTGGCCTTATGAATATAGTCTGGTTGGCTAGAAGAGAGAAAGGGACTGAGAAACTGTTTTCTATTCTAATAAGAATTTAGAAAATTGAGAAGTGAAATACATTGCTAAAAACCCTGTGATAAGAATCCCTTATGGGCAGTAGATTGCAAGTAATAAGATAAAAATAGAGCTGAAATTAATAATTCTAATAAAATAAACTTTAACTCCATTATATACTATCTATATACTCCTTATTTCCAGCATATTTATATCCAGCCACATTATTTTCAAAGAGGTGGGATGTTTGAGTGGGTCGATATCAATCTAGATTGCCAGAATTACTTCAAACTTTCCACACTTTATTTTAAATTTGTATTTAGTCATCCTGATGTTAAAGTACAATTAAATCACTTTCAAAGGCATGTGTTTAAAAGAGTCAAATCGTGTCTATAAAATAAAATATTATTTGGCAATAAAAAAATAAAGTGTTGGTACTCTACCATGAAAGAATTTTGAAAACATTATATTACATTAAAGAAGCTAGTCACAAAGGACTAGCCACTAGCTATAGCTTGGATAATTCCATTGACATAAAATGCCCAGAATAGGATAATCTATAGATACAGAAAGTAGGTGAGCAGTTGCCTAGGACTTGGGCCGTATGGGACAAATGGAATGTGACTATCCATAGGTACTAGAGAGTTTCTTTTATGGTTAACAAAATAAATGTTCTAAAATGGATTATAGTTATAGTTACAAAACTCTGCACATATATTAAAAATAATTTATTTTTACCCTTTAAATGACTCAATTGCTTGGTGCATAAACTGTATCTCAATAAAGCTAACCCAAAAGAAATGAAGGAAAAAAGAAAGAACCAATTCTCTTGTGTTTAAGATATACTCAATCTTAAATACTGTAACCTAAAAGGAAAGGGTGTTATAGAATTAAGTAGTCATTAAATTAAATTACAATATGTATTCCATAAGTTTCAAATTCACTCTATTAAAAATCACATTAGAAATCCTCTCATCTCACCCAGATATGAAAATAATGACAATAAAACAATAATTATGAAGAAATCCAGGCTAAGTACTTTCTACATATTACTAAAGACAAGTACACATCAAAAAATTATATTAAAAGAATAAAAATATCATGTTGAGAAGATGCAAATCCTATATACCCTAGAAACAGAGATAGGAAAGGAGTAGCAAAAGTTCCAGAATCAATAAGACAGTCCTAATTCTTTCATTAAAAATGTGTTTAAGTGACCAATGACCATTTATTTGTTCCATATGTTTTCAGTGAAACACTTTTGACAGTTCAACAGTATCTAATGGCTTTAATGCTGCTTATTTTAAGAGCTCAAAGAGCTTATATTTGATGTTAATAAAACCTGTCAGTGATTTGAGAAGGAAAATAAAAAGTCCTGACTTAGAAAGTGAACAAGTAAGAGTTGTAGTTTCTGCAAAACAAGAGTGCTGGAATTTAGTCCAAAGCCCTTAGGCCGGCTGGGCAATGAACTCACATTCTGGAGACAGAGAAAACTTCATGTTGCTTAATAAATGGGGCCCTCAGCGACCATGTGATTGTCTACTCTGCCAGGAGCAAAATGTCACAGAACAGCTTCACTTCTGCATTTCTTTAAAAAATAAAAATTAGGAGTTCTACTTAATTTACAGGTAAGCCAGAGGAAATTTTCCTTGTGTTCTGTAAGTAAACAAATTGATGACCAAGCAATCATGAAATTTTTTCACCATTATCAATAAATTCTTCTAGAAAACTAACCATGTTCTCTTTTCCCTGAAGCACCATGTATAGTAATACTTTACATGAATGCATACCCCCATTTTTCTTGTTGAGTGAATACTAATTTACTTGATAAGAGAATGCTAATTTTTCTAGGTAACTGACTTCACGTGGTCAACACAGATAGAATCGCCATCCATGTCCTGACTGATCTAAACCAGTCAGCTTAATCCATTACCTTTAAATGTTTGATTTAAGCAAAGATAATAAGCAATTTTGACCTATTACAGATGAAGAGTGTCAGCTGAGACACTTCTGAGAAATATATTTCCATTTTAAAGTTGAGATTTTGCACACAGGAAAGAAAAAAAAAAGATATTTGGTGAGATGGTTGAGTTACTGAATTAATCACTCCTCAATTCCTCATTTTATATAACACATTCTTATTGTTTAAACCCACTGAATCTATATTCTTTTTTCTTCTTTTTTATTATTTTTTTTCTACTTGTAGCCAGAAGAATCAACATGTCACTTCAACACATTTGTGAGGGTATAATTGGTCCACGATCATCTGCTCATTGGCTTCACTCAATGAACAGGTTCTCATATTTTCTTAACTTGTCCTTGTAGTTACATTGTAAAAATAATCCCTGGACGCTCCATCCTAATGAATCCAACTTGCAGAAAGCCCTTTCCCATTTGAGGAGAGCAACAGAACGTCATTTTGGGTATGGACACCTGAAAGACAGCAGCTTTTGGGAAATTTATTGGGAAGGGTATCAATGTTGTTCTTTGGAAAATAGAATCATGTTTGCTCATTGATAACATCCATAGATGTCAGCAGTAGAATCTAACCTTGTACTGACCTTTGCTGATACAATTTTCAAGAAAGGAAGCTGATTTATTTATAAAATACCGGTATCATACTGACACCTAGGTATGTGTCTGAGGTAAAAGCAGTGACTCCTGGCGCACACGATGGACAGACATTGCCAATAATGGACTGAAAAGAAAACAGAATAAGCCAAAACCTTCCTTTAAAGATATAAGGCAGAAATCACTGAGAATTTTAATACTCTCTCATACTTGTAAAAGCTGAGGAATTTTAAGAGAGATATCCCCAAAATAAACCATTAAACATATTTCTTTGGGAGGAAAAAAGAATTAGGATTGTTTACCCCTAAAAAAATTAGATAAAATGCAAAATTGTATTGTGAAAAATAAAGAAAAGTGTTATATTTAGGAGAGAAGGGAGGAATACATACAGGCAGAGAGAAAGAACTATCAGACAGTGAAAAGGGTTCATGTATTAGATGACCTTAGGCTATTATCTATCATGTAAAGTAAACAATTCTGTAAGTTTTATGTCAAGAAATACATGCTTAATATCAGGTGGAATATATTCATGACAGTGAAAATTGCTGTTCCTGAAATGGAAACTTATAATGCAGTACTGCCGGGTCAGCATATAATATATCATTAAGTAGCAATTAAAAATACAGGATGGTTCCATTTAAATTTTAAATTAAAAAAATAATTTTTACAATATAAGTATGGCCCAAATATTGCATTGGACATATTATATTAATTTTGTCTGCTTTTTATTTTTTCCTGAAATTCAAATTAAATAGATTGTCTTATATCTGGAGACCCTAAACGCTTTAAAAAAAATTATTTTCTATAACAGTGTCAGGTTTTAGAAAAATAGTAGCTACTTAAGTTCAAAGATTAATTTAATTCCAAATATGGAACTTTTGAATTAGCATCATAAAAGATAAAAAGGGCAGGGGAGTTGTTGAAAAAGGGCTAAATTTTTTTTAAAAAAGTGGTCCATTTTCTTGGTATTCATTTCCCTTTGCAATCCTTAAGCAAGGTAAAAAAATTATTAAATCCATGTTGTTATTTTTTTGTTCTTCTTGACCACATAATATCCCACATATTCTTGACTTCTGTGGAAGTCAAGAAATGTTCCAATTCAAACCAGAGAGAGAGAGAGAGAGAGAGAGAGAGAGAGAGAGAGAGAGAAAACACTCTTCTCGAATTGGGAAAATAGTTAACTTCAATATGACTTACTTTTCTCATTTATGAAATGAGATGCTGATGGTATCAACCTTATGCTGTTATAAGATTAAATTAACAATTACATGTACAATGGGTTTAAGGCAGTGATTGGCACACAAAAAGCTCACAGGTGTTAGCTGTTGTACTGATTTTTTTTGTAATTGTCATCATTATTTTAATTAGTATTTTTACAACATTTTCACCTATATCTCATTTACAGGTGCCATAGCTGTCACTGAGATTAAAACCTGGAAGTCTGGCTCTTTCTTTCACACAGGTTTTTGATTCTGTGAGAACAAGAAATAGCAACTATGAAGATACATGACTCTACAAGCCAGCTCCCTCAAGAGCTTCCTAACAGTAAAGAAAATTTAAAAATTGTCTGCCCTTTACAAATTCATTGCTAATTTTATTTTTATGTTAGACCTCCATATAAATAAATATATTGTCACTGGAAAAAAAACTAGTAAAAAGTTAGCAATGGGTTTCTAAGTAAGTTAAAGAGAAGATATCTCCTTAAGTAGATTAAGTTATCACTTTCTAATTCATAGTTTGCTTTAATCTGACATTTTTTCCCATGCGTATTAAAAATAGTGTATTTCAGAAAATTTCAGTGTATTTAGTGACAGATTCTATGTAAATTCTGTACCTCACTAGCATGTATTTTTCATAGACACTGGAAATTCTAGCCTTACCTCACTTTCAAATCTACCCCAAAGCCGCTGAATTATCTGCTGATTATTTTCTACTTTTTATTTTTACAGTTTTTTTGGAGCGGGAGGGGGAACTCATGAGGGCAATAGCTTTAAAGAACCCAGATTTCAGAGGGTCCTAAATTTTATTACTAACTTCCATAGGAGTTGGTGGTAGAATTACATTTATTGTAATGACACTTATGAACAACCTTGAGAGTCAGGGTGGACATTTATCATACTCCTAAAACAGTGGTTCTTAACCTTTTTTGAGGTACTGAACCCACCAGTTTCATATGTGCATTCACCAAACCCTTCTTTAGTGATAAATAAAATATGATTTTTTTCCCAAATTCAAGACATAGGTATATGTTTTTTTACTGGTGCACAAAATGAGCCGTGCATGAACATCACCTTGCTCAAAGAACAAAACCAACAAAGTGCATGAACTCACAACAAATTACTGTATTACTTTATTCTGGCTTCCGTGGCAGAGGCTTCTCCAAACCCGAGACCGACTCATCGAACCCCTAGGGTCCGATAGAACCCAGGTTAAGAACCACTGTCCTAGAGGCCTGACCTGTGGTGGCGCAGTGGATAAAGCGTCGACCTGGGAATACTGAGGTCGCCAGTTCAAAACCCTGCACTGATCTAGTCAAGGCACATATGGGAGTTGATGCTTCCAGCTCCCCCCCCCTCTCTCTCACTCTGTGTCTCTTCTCTAAAAATGAATAAAATAAAAAATTAAAAAAATTAAAAAAATAAAAAATAAAAGAACCACTGTCCTAGAATAAACAACAGTAACTTAAAAACAGGTTAACATCCTAGCAATGGAAAAGCTTCTTCCAATGTTACTGATACCTCTAAAAAAACGATAGGGCGTGTTTAAGAAAGGGGTTGATGAAAATCACTGAGCGTCTGCATATTTTTCTTTCCCTTTCGTTGAATGAGAGACATCCGTACGACTTACATGTATTTCTCCCACCTTCAATACCAGATAATAATTGCTAAGTGAAACCCCAGCATATATTAAGCCCTTGGATTCTGTTCAGACAGCTTCCTCACTCTTCCTGAGCAGCTTTGTAGACTAGGGAAACAGGATACAGCACAAATCAATTCAATCAAAGTTAATCATAACAGAAGAATTAAGCTGTTTTTCGGGCATGATGCAATAGAGAAAATTACTGGGAGATTTTTTTTTTTTCCAAGCCACCACGCATGCCACAAGGGCTGTCATTCTGCTTCTCCTACATCTGTTCTATTCCAGAAGTCTGCACTTTATTGAGGAATGTACAAGAAGGGCTGAAGCAGTGGCAATCTGGGGGCATAATAAATGCATTTTATGTCATTTTAAGCTCACCCAGGATCACTGACAGGAAATAAAAACAAAGCCAAAATCTTTGCTGAAAAGAGAGCAAGATTCCCAGAAGAAATTTCCCCCTCTATTATTTGTTGCTCTGGGTTATGTCAGTTTATTTTATGGCTGCAGTAATTTTAAATGCATTTTCCTCTCCTGTGAGATGCAGTCTTTCAACTTTCCTGGCGGGGAGCTTGAGGGTTTGATTGATGGTCAGAGGTGTGGGCACATCTACCTACGTACATCTATGTGTGCACACATCTGACCATAAAACACATAGTAATTTAGCATTTAACTTGGGTGGGTGTGTTCTCTCTGCTTTTTGTTCCTGAATCTTGGGATCAAACCTTTCCTGCAATATAAAAAGGCTTAATGATTTTCTTGAACACACAAACCACACAGAAGAAACAGTTCAGACAACCTTTAGCATCGGTGTTGTTTTCCTTAAAGAAAATATCTTAAACAACTATTCTTTTATTTATTTATTTATTTTTACAGGGACAAAGAGAGAGTCAGAGAGAGGAATAGATAGGGACAGACAGGAATGGAGAGAGGTGAGAAGCATCAATCATTAGTTTTTTGTTGCCGTTGCGACACCGTAGTTGTTCATTGATTGCTTTCTCACATGTGCCTTGGCTGCGGGCCTTCAGCAGACCGAGCAACCCCCTGCTGGACCCAGCGACCTTGGGTACAAGCTGGTGAGCTTTTGCTCAAGCCAGATGGGCCCGCGCTCAAGCAGGCGAGCTTAGGGTCTCGAACCTGGGTCTTCCACATCTCAATCTGACGCTCTATCCATTGCGCCACCGCCTGGTCAGGCTTAAACAACTATTAATTGATTTAAAAACACATTTGTTTTTGAAATATTTGAATAAGAATATTTCAAGTCAATGTATATTTGCAAAAGAAACTATTTAGTTCATTTAAACAAGTAAAGGCAACCCTCTAAACTTTTCTCACCTCTTATTAACTCCAATTACGTATATTAAGGACATGTAAACATTTTCAATTTAATTACTATAATAGCAAATCAAGTAGCATGCCATCCTCAAGGTAAAAAACGAAAAGAAAAGAAAGAAGACAGCTAGAATTTGCCAGTTGAGTAAAATATATCCCCTTCTGATAATAAAATGCTTTTCAGCAAAAATACTTGGCATGCCAATAAAATACCTATGAATAGAAAAACTCTAATATGTTTTATATATTTTTTCAAAATATGAAAGTCAGGATATAAACAAATGTGTTAATAGCACAGAATTTCTAACTCAAATCAACACAGCAAAATGAAAATGATTTATTGAACACCAAGGAACGCAACCAAGACTAGGGACAAATCATGTGCACCCCCATACCCCACCGCAACGAAAAAGACAGAAAAATTAACTTGCAATTCTGTTTTAGGCAAACATTTATTATTAAACATTTTAATTCTTACATGATTTTCATTTTCCTACTCATACTTTAGAGGCAAAGAATACTCCCTCTGATTGACATGAGTTGCTATTTAACCAACATTTATTGCCCCTTCTAATTACAGAATAGTTTCCTTGGATAAGTGTGCCTTAACTCCTGTCTTTCTATAATCCATCATGGATCAGCAGGAACGGATGTAACTTCGAGAGCAGGATTTCTCAACCTTGACACTCTCAATATTTTGGTGGGCATAATTCTTTGTTTTGGAGTGTGGGGCTGTTTTGTGACATACAGGATGGTTAGTATTATCTGACTTCTGACCTTTACTGACTAGCTGCAGTGGTTACCTTCCCCCAGCTTTAGCAACCAGAAAATCCCCCCTGACATTTCCAGAATGCACTTCTGCCATGTGCCCACACTATTCAAGCCAGCTTAGAGAATCATGGTTTGGCATGTGGGCCCCTTTGTTTTTTTCAGGACTAGTTAGAACCAATATCGAGACTTCAAAAAAAACCAGTATTCTTTAGTCTTCCGGATTCCAGCTCTGAGTTGATTGTTGACAAACTTGGAGGACATCTGTCTTAAAATGTAACCAAGATGGTAAGAAAAACAAAACTATATTAAAACTAACAAATAAACAAACAAAATCGAATGGTAGAAAGGTATAGAATTCTGATAACATTAGCATATCAGTGCACAGCTAATCCCAAAGCCAGCACTATCCTTAACTTTCCCAGGTGAACCAAAAAGTCTTCTTTTTAGGGGGGCATGTTTGAGGTGGTTTCTACAACTGTCCTGATTAACAGAGTTATTGTGAAAAAACATGATCTCATCCGGAAAGCTTTCTAAATTGCCAAGAATAAATGTAACATGCAATCTGAATGCCTCAAATACGCAGTTCTGTGTCTGTGCTACATATAAAAAATGTATTATTTCATAATCTTTATATCAGATTAAGTAAAATGATAAGAAGTTCTCAATTTTCTTTTGGAAGTCATTGCAAATAAGCTTATCCCTAATACATATGCTACTTTAGGTGTGTTGGCTACACAAACAGGTGATGGATGGACATATAATTGGAAGACTAAAGTGTCCTATGTGTGGGATTTTTTGTTTTGTTTTGTTTACATACCGAGCCAGGCCAACTTCAGTCAGCATCTCAGAACTTCAAATTGGCTTTTTCAGAAGATATGCAAATGAAAAATTTCTGCACAATTATTGAATAAAAATAATAGTTAACCAATATTGTAATCCTGTCATTAAATAAATTTACACATTTAAAATGAGAATCAGGAAAGAAGCACAGAGGACAATTCACGTGGGAGCTTTGCAATCACTCCTTACCAGTTAATAATTAAATGAAACAGCACAAATCCTGCAGAAGTCTCACGAGCAATAATAAGAATAATGCTTTCATAGGATTTGCTTAATTTAGTATTTTAAAATCTAACAAGGAAATAAAACTCCAAGACTTATGAAATCTGCATATAAAATAGAAGGTTGCACAGAGTATAGATTGATTTTTTTTTGACCAATAGATGTTTTTCAAGAGCCAAAAGAATCATTACAATTTAAAAAAAAATTAACTAGCATAGAAACATTAAAATTATGAATTATACCCAAATATGTTTTTCTCCTTCAATAGGAAGCACATTAAAGATAAAGGAAATCTATAAGGAAAAGGAACAAAGAAAAACAGGTGCCCACAATTCACAAGAAATTCCTTAAGCAGTTGCTTTGTTTCTGCCTATTGTTTGAATCATGTAAATAATATCTTGGGGTGTAGTTGACTCCTGCCTTGTCAATCTGTGTACATCCTATAAAATAATTTACAGAGTTGATACAAAATTCTCTAGCAAGTTCTCCTTTACTACATAAATCAATGTGTATATTCCGCTATTAGTTGGAGTACTAGCACATAATGTGGTGATCTTTTTTTTTTTTTTTTGTGCTACGAATCCAGATATTTTTTTAAAAAACATAAAGAAGAAAAATTTTTTCTATTATTTTTTTTTCTGTCCGAATTGCTTGTTATCATGCATTACCTCCCCTACCTTAGATAATGTAGCCATCAATTTCCCAAAAAGCCAAACACAATAATGTTTTTCTCCAGGTTCTTGGAGAAGTATTGCTTTTAAAGTAAAATGTTTGCTATCAAGTTTGAAGGCTGTTTTAATCATAGGAGCCTTTACATATTATAGAAATATGCAAGACCATTTCACTTTCTCTCACTGAACACCGCTAAAAAATTCAAGGCAATATTACCCCTACAATTTCATGAGGGAGTGAGTGCCACGAGAGCTTTCTGAGCTCATTTGAAGTCTGAGAAAGCTACTGTACCCATTTTTAAAACCTGATCAAAATTCAGTCTGCTGTTTGTTACTAAATTATGTATCTCTGAAGCATAAATGTGTTGGCTTTAGAAAGCTACAAATTAGTGCATTTCCATATGACTTGGGAAAATGTAATTTTAACCAATTTTGTTTGGGGTGCAAAAAATATTGTTTGCATTATTTTATAACACAAGGGAGCTGTCAGCCCGCATGGTCATCCAATTTCTGTGGCAGGGAGAGCTTCCTTGCATCTCGAATGCTGAGCAATAAAGCTTATACTTTTCACATTAATGCTACTGATAAGCTATAAAAATGTTTGCTTTATACACTTTAATTTGCGAAAGAACATGTGGCAAGTCTAACAGAAGATTTTGGTACCTTCTTGAGTAGATATTTCATTTCTCACTCCATTATCTTTAATTCAAAAGTATGAAACAGTATTTGTCATTGTCCTGAAACTTATTATTCTTAATCCTTTTCTGATATGCTGATTTCATTGCATTCCAGGGGAGTTGAGTTGCACCAGTTTCTCCTTCTGCCACCTCCAGTGTCACAGGGATGTCACTCTTTGTTCTGTTAGTCAGTAGAGGCAGATAGGACTGGCTCTAAAACTGGCGGCTGGAACACTAAACCATAAAGTCCAGAGCAGTACTGGTAAAAATCCATTAACTATGACTGCATTAGAATAGATAAATGGGTATGTACTAAGAAGAGGAGGGGGAGCAAAAAACATAATGAGAAGATAAAAGTAAATGGGAAAATTAAAATGGAGGGGAGAGTGCAGGAGAGCAAGGAGACAGATAAGGTGCAGGTGTGGAATGCAGAAAGACTTTCAAGAGGCAGCATGAATCTGATGAAATTGGCTAGTGTGTGGAGCTTGAATATTTTTTTTCTAAAATACATATTACTTAAAATGACTCTTCTCAGGTTCTCTACATCTAAAATGGGAAAGTCAATTGCAAGTTACAGATGTAAAGTCTGCTGATAGAAATGTGATAACATGCATGGCATAGAGTTGTCTATACCAATTGATTGCAACTAAGGATGCTGTTGTCTACCAAGGGTCTTTTTTGTTTTTCACAACACCTGGTGGGCAGAGGCCAGGGATGTTGAAAATTCTACAATGCATAGTACAGCCTCAATAACAAAGAATCATCTAACCCAAAATGATGACAGTGCTAATGTGGAGAAAGCCTGATCTGAACCATTATTGATTTCTTTAAAAATGGTAAAGTGTATACCCAGTCATTAATCATTGCTTTAACTTCCTTCTTTTTGAAGTTTGGTTCATATGTCAAACTAAAAAGCATCTGCACAATAAAAGAAACCGTCAAGAGAAAAAACAGGAGACTTCAGAAAGATGGCAGTGGAGTAGGAAGATGCACAGAGTCCAAGTTCAAACTACCAAATTGGATTAGAAAGTAAAATAGGAACAATCACAATGAAAAATCAACTCTGGACTACAAGAACAGCTCTCAAAACCCAAGGAGCAAAGAAGAAGCCACACTGAGCATGGTAGGAAGCACCAAGGAGCAGTGGGTCTCCCTTGCTTATAGGAATGTAGGGCGGGTGAGGCTGAGAGCCCTGAAGGGCTCTCATTCCAAGGAAAAGAGTAGAAAATATCACTCACAGCCACTTACCTGGGGACCTGGGAACAAGGTGTGTTGAGATGGCTGGCTTGTCTTCCAAAAGGAAAGGGGGGAGAGACAGACAGATGGTGACAGGCATAAGAATGCATGGGATGACCTGAGAAGCTGACTCATTCAGTGCTGGAGGCGGCCATAGCTGTGGGAGGGGTTGATCCTTTCATATAACACAAGACTAAAGTAGTTCTGGGTCACCCAACTCAAGATATCTCTCCAGCTCCAGTCAGCGCAACAAGACACAGCTGAAAACAAGAAGTGGGGAGAAGGAGCAGTAACTCAGGTCTCCATGGAGATCTGAGATATACCTCCCCCTACTGAAGCGGAGAAAGCACCATGCCTGCCTGTACAAAGAGTAACTGGCAGATCAGGCCTTCGGAGTCTCAGGTTACACCCACTGCATTCCTGGATACAGTTTCAAATAAGCCCTCTGCTGAGATCAGTAAACAAGACCACCACTGAGTTAAGAAAACTGAGAGAAAAACAAACAAATCAAGACTTCAAAGTGGCTCTGCTAGAAAAGGCATATTTGACAGTGGATTACAAACAACAGCTGATGCCAACCCAAGAAGACCTAGAAATAACACAAATAAAAATTGGAGGCAGACAACACCAAATCTAGACTCAACCAGCTCTACAACACAGCCAAACACACAGATATAATGAGAAGACAGAGATGTTCAATCCAAATGAAATCACAAGAGAAAACTCCAGAAAATAAACTGAGTTATATGGAAATAACCAAACTACCGGAAGCTGAGTTTAAAATAATGATTGTTAGGATTCTTAGGGATTTTAGAACAACTATGGATGGTCATTATGAACACCTAAATGAAGAGATAGCAAGTATAAAAAAGGACAATGAAATATTAAAAAAGAATCAGTCGGAGATGACAAATACAATATCAGAAATGAAGAACACAATGGAAGGAATTAAAAGCAGAATGGATGAAGCTAAGGATTGAATCAGTGATTTGGAGGAGAAGATGAATGAAGGCATGGAAGCAGAGCAGAAAAAATAAAAGAGAGTCAAAAAGTCTGAGGAAACTCTATGAGAGCTCTTTGACAACATGAAGAGAAATAACATCTGCATCATAAGGGGTTCCTAAAGAAGAAGAGAAAGAACAAGAGACAGAAACTTTATTCAATCAAATCATAGCTTAAAACTTCTCTAAATTGATGCAGGGAAGGGTTTCACAAGTTCAAGAAGCACAGAGAACTCCATTAAAGAGAAACCCAAAGAAACCTACACCAAGACACATCATGATTAAAATACCAAAGCTAAGCAATAAAGAGAAAATATTAAAAGCTGCTAGAGAAGAAAAGGCTATCACCTACAAAGGAGCCCCCATAAATATGACATCCAACTTCTCAACAGAAACACTTATCATTTAAAACTGAAAGAGAAATAAAAAGCTTCCCAGACAAAATAAAAGTCAAGAAATTCATTATAACCAAAGCAATGCTGCAGGAAATGTCAAGGGGTCAGTTGTAAACAGATCAAAATGGGAAAAGAACATAACAAAAGAGAAATACAGCTTTAAAGAAAAAAATGGCAATAAACAACTACATATCAATAATAACCTTAAATGTAAATGGATTAAATGATCCTATCAAAAGACATAGGGTAGCTGCATGGATAAGAAAACAGGACCCATACATATGCTGTCTACAAGAGACACACCTTAAAACAAAAGATGCACATAGACTGAAGGTAAAGGAATGGAAAAAGTATTTCATGCAAATGGAAATGAAAAAAAACGGCGTTAGCAATACTTATATCAGACTAAATGGACTTTAAAACCAAGGCTATAGTAAGAGATAAAGAAGATCACTACATAATGCAAAGGGAGCAATCCAACAGGAATATATAACCATCATAAATATTTATGCACCTAATATAGGAGCCCTGACATACATAAAGCAGACTTTGATGGATATAAAGGGTGAGATTAACAGCAATACTATAATAGTAGGGTATTTCAATACCCCACTTACATTACTAGATAGATCCTCAAGAATGAAAATTAACAAAGAAACAGCATACTTAAAGGACACACTAGATCAACTTGATTTAATAGATATCTTTAGAACTTTTCACCCTTAAGCAGCAGAATATACATTCTTTTCAAGTTGTCATGGTACATTCTCTACGATAGACCACATGTTAGGACACAAAAGCAGTCTCAACAAATTTAAGAAGATTGAAATCATATCAAGCATTTTCTCTGATCACAATGGCATGAAACTAGAAATCAACCACAACAGAAAAACTGAAAAATACTCAAACACATGGAAACTAAATAGCATGTTATTAAATAACGAATGGGTTAACAATGAAATCAAAGAAGAAATAAAAAAATTCCTAGAAATGTTAATGAACATACAACAACTCAAAATTTATGGGACACAGCAAAAGAAGTTCTGAGAGGGAAGTTCATAGTACTACAGGCATTCCTTAAGAAGCTTGAAAAAGCTCAAATAAACAACCTGCATCTAAAATAACTAGAAAAAGAACAGAAAGTAAGGTCCAGAGATAGTAGAAGAAAGGAAATAATAAAGACAGAGCGGAAATAAATGACACAGAGGCTAAAGAAACAATATGGAGGATCAATGAAATCAAGAGCTGGTTCTTTGAAAGGATAAACAAGATCAATGAACCTTTGATGAGACATACCAAGAAAAGAAGAGAGAGGACTCAAATAAATAAAATTAGAAATGAGAGTGGAGAAATAACAACCAACAAAAAAGAAATACAAAATATTGTAAGAAAATACTATGAAGAACTGTATGCCAAAAAATTAAAAAATCTAGGAGAAGTGGACAAATTCCTCGACACATAATCTTCCAAAAATCAATCTGGAAGAATCAGAAAACCTAAACAGACAGATTACAACAAAAGAGATTGAAACAGTTATGAAAAAGCTCTCAGAAAACAAAACCCCTTGGCCTGATGGCTTCACTGGGATTTATTCTGGGAAGGCAAGGATGATCCAACATTTGTAAATCAATCAATGTGATTCACCACATAAACAAGAGGAAGGAGAAAAACCACAGGATAATTTCAGTGGATGCAGAAAAAGCATTTGATAAAATCCAGCACCCATTATCATCAAAACTTTCAGCAAAGTGGGAATACAGGGAAGATACCTCAACATGATAAAGGCCATCTATGACAAACCCATAGCCAACATCATAATTAATGGACAAAATATAAAAGCAATTCCCTTAACATCAGGAACCAGGCAGGGGTGCCCCCTTTTACCATTCTTCTTCAACATAGTACTGGAAGTCCTAGCTACAGCAATCAGTAAAGAAGAAGATATAAAAGGCATCCAAATTGGAAAAAAGAACTAAAACTATCATTATTTGCAGATGATATGATACTGTATATAGAAAACCACAAAATCTCAGTCAAAATACTATTGTAGCTGATAAACGAATTCAGCAAGGTGGCAGGATATAAATTTAATACACAGAAATAAGAGGCATTTTTATACACAAACAATGAAATATCAGAAAGAGAACTGAAGGAAACAATCCCCTTCACTATTGTAACAAAAAAAATAAATAAAATAAAGTGCCTAGGAGTAAATTTAACCAAGGAAGTTAAAGACTTCTACTCAGAATATTATAAAACATTGATTAAAGAAATCAAGGAAGATACAAACAAATGGAAGCATATACCGTGTTCATGGTTAGGAAGATTAAACATCATTAAAATGTCTATATTACCCAAAACAATTTATAAATTCAATGCAATATCAATTAAAATATCAATGACATACTTCAAAGATATAGAACACATATTCCAAAAATTTATATGGAACCAAAAAAGAACATGAATAGCCACAGCAATCTTGAAAAAGAAGAATAAAGTGGGAGGTATCACACTTCCTGATATCAAGTTATACCACAAGGCCATTGTACTCAAGACAGCCTGGTACTGGCATAAGAACAGGCATATAGATCAATGGAACAGAACAGAGAACCTAGAAATAAACCCACATCTTTATGGACAATTGATATTTGACAGAGGAGGTAAGGGCATACAGTGGAGTAAAGACAGTCTCTTTAACAAATGGTGTTGGGGAAATTGGACAGCTACCTGCAAGAAAATAAAACTAGACCACCAACTTACACCAAGTACAAAAATAAACTCAAAATGGATATAAGACTTAAACGTAAGCCGTGAAACCATAAGCATCTTAGAAGAAAACACAGGCAGCAAGCTCTCTGACATCTGTAGCAGCAGTATATTTGCCGATTTATCTCCACGGGCAAATGAAATAAACGGCAGGATAAACAAATAGGACTATATCAAACTAAAAAGCTCTTGCACAGCTAAAGACAATATGAACAGAATAAAAAGACAAACCACACAATGGGAGAACATATTCGACAATACATCTGATAAGGGGTTAATAACCAAAATTTATAAAGAACTTGTAAAACTCAACACCAGGAAGACAATCCAATCAAAAAATGGGAACAAGAAATGAATAGACACTTCTTTAAAGAGGACATACAGATGTCAATAGGCAGATGAAAAAATGTTCAACATCACTAATCATTAGAAAAATGCAAATTAAAATCACAATGATATATTACTTCACATCAGTCAGAATGGCGCTCATTAACAAAACAACACACAATAGGTGCTGGAAAGGATGTGGAGAATGGGGAACCCTCCTGCACTTCTGGTGGGAATGCAGACAGGTGCAGCCACTGTGAAAAACAGTATGGAGATTCCTCAAAAACTTAGAAATGGAACTGCCCTTTGTCCCAGCCATCCCACTTATAAGAATATATCCCAAGGACACCATATCACCGACTGAAACAAAAAAGGCACCCCCATGTTTATGGCAGCATTCTTCACAATAGCAAAGATCTGGAAACAGCTCAAGTGTCCATCAGTGGACAAGTGAATTAAAAAGCAATGGTATATTAAAAAAAAGGCAGTGGTACATATATACAATGGAATACTATCAGGCCATGAAAAAGAAGATACTATTACCTTTTGCAACAACATGGATGAACCTGGAAACTATTATGTTAAGTGAAATAAGCCAGGCAGAGAAAGAAAAATATTATACGACCTCACTCATTTGAGGAATCCAAGGAACAATGAGAACTGAGGAAAGGAATTGAGACAGAGGAGGGATCAAATGAAACAGAGGAAAAGAGGACAGAGGGGAAAGGGATGATAGGATGGGGTAAACCTGAAGGGGGGCTTGGGAGATGTTGAGGGGAATACAAGGGACGGAGGGATGCATTCGGGGCAACCCTAGAATTTATGTAAACACAATTAATTAAATAAAAACATTAAAAGAAAAGAAAAGAAATAGGCCACCAACCAAATGAGAGAAGGGAAAGGAGACTTCCAATAAGGGGCTAATATCCAAAATTCATAAGGAATTCATACAACTCAACAACCACAAAGACAAACAAGCAATCTAAATAAAAAATAGGAAGAAGAGCTGAACAGACACTTCTCCTAAGAAGTCATACAGATGCCCAACAGATATATGAAAAGATGCTCAACTTCACTAATGATAAGGGAAATGCAAATCATATTATTTCACTCATATATGGACTCTAATGAATAGAATAAACTAACAAACAAAACAGAAACAGATTCCTACATACAGAGACATACTGTATGTATTCATACATGGTGACAACTGTTAAAGCAGAAGGGGTAGGGGACTGGGTGAAAAAGGTGAAGGGATTATGCAGAGAAAAACAACCTCATAGACACAGACAACAGGCAGTGATTACAGGATGGAAAGAGGGCTGTTAGCGAGGTAGAAGAGGGTAAACAGGATAAATGGTGATGGAAGGAGATTTGACTTGTTGTGATGAACACATGGTGCAGTATACAGGTGACATGTATTATGGAATAGTATACCTGAAACCCATGCAATTTTATTAACCAATGTTACTCCAATACATCCAATTTAAAAAAACTAAAACCGCAAAACAAGACCCATAATGAGAAACCATCTCACATTTGTTGGAATGGCTATTATTAACAGGAAAAGAAATAACAAGTGTTGGAGAGGACATAAAGAAAATGTAACTCCTATATACTGCTCATGAGAATGTAAATTGATGCACTCTTTATGAAGAATAGTACGGAGGTTCCCCAAAAACTTAGGAATGCAGTTAACATATGACCTATCAATTCCTCTTCTGGGTATCTACCCTCCCGAAATTTGAAAACATTTATTTGTAAAGATATACATGCAAACAAAATAGAAACAGACTCATAGATACAGAGAACAGACTGAGTTGAGAAAGGAGAAGGGAGAGGGGAGTTGGGAATCTGGGTAAAAAAAGTGAAGAGATTCAGAAGTGGGTACTTGCAATATCAGAGGGACCACTCTGTAAAGTACATAATCTTCTAACCATCATAGTGTACATATGAAACGAATACAGAATAATACTGAATATAAACGAATTGAAAAAGAAATATGCACATTGCAGAATTATTCATGTTACCAAGACATGGAAACAACCTAAGTGTCATTCAACCAATGATTGGATAAAAATGATGTGGGATATATATATAGTGGAATACTACTCAGTCATAAAAATGATAAAATATTGCCATTTGTGACAATGTGAATGAGTCTTGAGAGTACTCTTGATTGTACTATGGGAAATACATCTGATGAGTAAGGACAAGAACCATATGTACTATAAACAAACAAACAAACACAATCATAGACACAGACAACACTATGGTGGTCACCAGAGGGAAAGAGAATGGGGAGAGGTTGGAGAGGGTAATTGGAGTCAAACATAAGGGGACAAACAGAGACAAGTCTTTGGGCAATGAGCACACAATGCAATCTACAGGTAACACATTATAAAACTTTATACCTAAAGTTATATAATATTGTTAACTAATGTTACCCTGATAAATCTATTTAGTTTTTAATAGTGAAGCAAACCAGCTTTTTAATTGATGCTTGATTTGAAAGCACTTGACCTTGCCAAAAATGCCCATTTGAAACTCAAGTCTGGCAAAACCATCAGTGGCTTTGCACTGATATAAATCCTATTTTACATGAATTACTCTGAAGGGCCCTTACACTCAGTAAGCATTTACCGATCACTTGTTATTGGAGATATATTGAGTTCTGTGTGCCTCTAAACCTGAATTAAGTTTCTATAATCAAGTGCATTCCAGATTAAACAAGTATGGATGAGAGTATGCTTTTTTTTTTAAGTGACAAGACTACAAACAAAAGGAATAATTGATGTTTTAGAACGTCTCTGATCTAGATATACCAGGAGAGTCAATAAAATATTTAACTTCATTTCCAGGACTAAATAGCATGACATGATGTGAAGAGAAAATGACCATATTGTGTTGGGTAGCAGGCCAATCTCATGCCAGAGACAGTTCCCTATTTTGCTGATTCTTAATTGTTGCCTACAAATCATACAACATTATTTTTTTAAAAATAAAGATTCTAAGCCAGTTTAAAGATGGGGACAGATACTTCATATTTCTAATAAATTCTCAGATAATACTGACCCCAAAGAACCAAGGGTCACATTCCTGAGTGGCAAGGCACTAGAATTGTTTGTTAATTAAAATAAAACATTCTGAAGGCAAGTGACATAATTGTTTGTAAGATTTAACAATTTCATGGGAATAATTAGGGTTCTTTCAAATAGTCCTCAAAAATTTATTTAATTTAAAAATTAACTGTTTAAATAATATATAAATTTAATTATAAAAAATAATATAAATATAGTCAAAGATGTTCTTTGATCCTTTAATGTATCCCACAACCAAGTTTTTTCTCCATCACCTTTACCAATATTTTTATTCCCCATACCCTACACAGAAATCAACACCCACCAATCTTAGTTTTATTGTCTTCTGTACCTCTTTTTAATGTGATTTAATGATTATAATCACACATATGTACCTATATACTATTTTATTTTATAATATATTTTAGTTAAATAGTATAATTGTGCTGTATCATTATACAACTTAATTTTTCACTCAAATTATATACTGTAATAATTATATATACTTTTATTCTATAATTAGATATAATTTTATGTACAAATACCTATGCATGCATATACAATAATCTATTACACCTTGCAACATAATAATATATATTGAACCTCTGGATCTTTTCTAATTACTAAATTGTGCTTCATAAAACAAATATGCCACTTGTCTTTTGATAGGTACTATGTTTTTATAATACATTTTACATATCTTGATGTTTAAATAGAAAAGTAGATACCAAATGAATGCCTTAAAATAAATATGAAGAATTGTAAATTCTGTAGAATATAACTACTTGTGTTTTTCAAGTCAAGACATGCAGTTGTGAAACATAAACTGTGATCCAAAATGTATACATTTTTACAAGGGAACTAAAATTTAAAAAATATTCTGCCTGACTAGGTGGTGGCATGGCAGATAGAGGTCTCTGAGGTCCCAGGGTCAAAACCCTGAGGTCGCTGGCTTGAGCACAGAATCATTGAAATTCCCATGGTCACTGGCTTGAAGCTCAAGGTTGCTGGCTTAAGCCCAAAGTCACTGGCTTGAGCAAAGGGTCACTGGCTCCGCTGGAGCCCCTGGTCAAAGCACTTATGAGAAGCAATCAGTGAACAACTAGGGTGGTGCAACTATGAGTTGATGCTTCTCATCTCTCTCCCTTCCCCCCCCAAAAAAAAGATCCTGACAAATATAAGATATGTGTAAGTACTTCTTGAATAAAGGACTCTATTCTGTGTGAGTGTGTGTGTGTGTGTGTGTGTGTGTGTGTGTATTTGGAAAACGATACCTCAACCATTAAAAACAATATTTGTTCTTAATTTTATTCGGGGTTTCCATACACTTATAGCCTATATAAAGAAAATAGGAGATAAAAATTGTAATCCATAGTGACAGAACTTATTTTGATTTTTTTTCAGACATAACTTAGCCTTCTTAGACATCATTTGCTCCGAGAAAATAATTTAAAACTATAGTCAAGATTTTTCCCATACCTACATTTTCTAGACCTATTAAAAGACTCAAATGCAATCTTAAATCACTATCTTCGAAAGTTACAAAGTTGTCAGGGGATGTAAAGTACATGAGGAATATAGTCAATACTAGTTTAATGATGCCAGGTGGGTACTTGAAATACCAGGGTGATCACTTTGTAAAGTATATGATTGTCTAACCACTGTGCTGTACACCTGAAACTAATGCAGCATAATATTCAATTAAAAGTGTAATTGAAAAATAAAATATTTTAAAAAGACACAGAAAAATTAATTTTTTTGCCAATTATATAATACTTGTAATAAATATCATTCTTAGTGTGTCCTTCCGGATTTTGCTGCCTTTTAAGCAAACTGATGACCGTTTTGGCAAATGTTAAGCTTTCACCTGGCACTGTGCAGAACTTTTAAGTACTGCAGGATGTGTGCTGGTTTTCTTATGAATAGCACCGATGCCATGTTATATTGCGCTGACAGTCCACACACAGAGGCTGTTTTGAGTCAAGCCTATAGCTCACTTGGGTATCATCTCCATGGTAACTTGTTTACAAGGGCTGAAATACAAGCTGAAAATTCAAGGTTAGCTTTTCCTTTGTTGCTGTTTTGATGTTTTTGGCAATCGAAATAATGTGGGCAGAAGACTTGATTTAAACAGCTTCATGGCAGGCTAATTCAAAACAAAACTCCACACAAAATGTGCTTTCTTCATCTCCATTAAAAAAAGAGAGAATTCAGAATGATCTTTAATCAGAACCATCAGCTCAGTCTCCCTTTCACATTCCAAAAAACAGTCCTCTTGCTGCACTTTGGAGTCACATTTTGAGAAATTGGTTTAAGGATTCATAACGTTTGTAGGCAATAATTTTGTGTGTGCATATGTTCTGCCTCAGATGAAGAATTTAGTTTATTTTAAACCATCATTGTGTTGGGCGGAAAATAAACGGTTTTGGTACCCACGCTAAAGCGCTTCACCCTGCAAGTGAATGAGCCTTTCTTAGCCTACAAATTGACTGTATTTTTAATATTGTGAGAGCTAGTCACTACTCAAAATTATTCTTTCCCAAAAATAATTTCAAAATTACTCTGATTATATTGTCAGTATAGTGGAATATTTATTGTAATTATAGAAAAATTAAATTTAGATTGTTTAAAAAGAAATGCTATTTTTTAAAGCAAGTTATAATGCAGAATGATCTTAAATCTACATATAGTATTTGGTTATACAAATAAACTTCCACAAAATAGTAGAGAGTACAAAAACTACTGTTATATATCTTACCTGTTCTTTATGATGTCTTTGGGTTTCTTCGTAAGGATTAAAAAAAAATCAATGTCACTTCCTAAAACCAGGCCACTATTATTCTTTCACTAAAATTTCTATCATGTAGGATGTAATTAAAATGGGAACACAATAATGTGCCTTTTAGCGTAAATATGGTGATTAGTGCAAACTCAAAGATAGACTTTAAGACAATAAGTTGAATCTAGAGTTGGCATTGGTCTAATAATAGTAAAAAAAATGGTGAGGCTCATGCTTGCACAAATTTAGAAATCAGCTCAGTAAGATATTTCTTCTTCTTAGACTCTTCTTCCTGACTTCTGTCTAGACTCCTTTCAGATAATTTTGATGAATACATATATTCATCATCTACTATCATCAATTTCTTTTTGTCCCACAAATAAGCAATCATTATAGTGTCAGAGTAAGACAGACAATATTTGTTGACTAAATCCCGGATTTTACCATAGCAGTATTACTAAGGCTTTTTTAGTAATGTTGGCGGTTATTATGATCGCTCTCATGATTTTGTTTTTGTTTTCCCAACATGGATTTTGATTTTTATATGCCATGGGTGAAAGGACAGACGGGTACTTGCCCAATACCCTCTTGGGCTTGTTAGACTCAGACCTTCCTTTCAGTCCCTTACCAAGCACTCTCCCCCATGAGGACACTCTTTCCCTTCCACTCACACTCCATGCAGACTTCACCATGATTCTTCCTCCTGCGTAGAGCAGTAAGAATAGATTTTGCTGAGATTGGTTTCTGAGCATCTCTCTTGGATGGCTTTGTTCATTAAAATGTCTTCAGCAAAGAACACAAGGTCAAGGAATGTTTGTGAATGTTGAAACCTGAGTGCTTAAAAGGATTTTGTCTTACTTGGAATATTTGCTCCATTGGAATGAATTCCACCTTGGTTCTCAGCTTGACTCTATTCTACACTTTTGTTCTTAGTGATAATGATGATTTTTTCCCTATTTCATTCTATCTTTCTTTTACACATTTTCTGAATCCAAGGGCACACTTTCCTATGCACTACCCATTCTGACTTTTGTTCTTACATTTCAGCTATTGAACATGCAAAGTTTAATATTAGGACAAATTACACAACTGATTAGGAAATAATTCTGAAAATTACCTTTTGAGGTAACATTGAAGTAACTGAAGAATAATCTCAAGTTAAATGAGAAAGTGTGGTTTTATTTATTTTCTTCTCACATTGCACCAGAGACCAATAAAATCCTAAAGAGTAGCACACAGGTTATTTTCAGCCACAGATTATGGGTTTAGTTCTGAAATAAACAGAGAAAAGAAGTATTTTTCCCTCAATAAAGCTATGTTCAAATAGACACAGCCAATGCCAATGGTGGTATAAGAGGTGAGTTGGAAAGAATCATTATATGTTAAGTCAACAAAACAATTAAGAAACAATGTGATTCTCTTATCTCTTAAACTCTCCACTTACTTTAATTAAGCTCACACTGTGAAATCTATTTTTTTCTCCTTTTTAAAGGAATAATAAAAACAGTGAAAAAGGAGAATCCACCTTCACTCTTCTATGTTTCTGTGGGGAGAGGAGAGTAAAGGCATTAGAATAGAAAATCTGGTGATATGTGGTTGAAAATTTATATTTAGTGTAGCCCTAAATTTATTACTGATAACTGTGTTAAGTGCTGTATAAAAGTAAATAAAATATATTGAAAGGGGAAACGCAAATAAGAAATAAGGAGCCTCAGCTCAATTCCCCATTCATAATAGCTGGCACCACCTCTAGCCAACACAACAAACAAACTGTGCATCATTGGGGAAGATCAGAGAGACGTCAATCAAGCATGTGGTGGAGAGAACGTAAGAACATTAGCACATTGACACAATATGACCCTGCCTATTAAGACCTGGTTTCCCTTTTCGATGCCTCCATCAGATGGTATTATGTGAAGGAGAGGATCACTGTCTAATAATTCTTCATTCAGCCTTTCTGAGTTGCCTACAAAAGGTTCTTTGAAACAATAGAATAAAGGCGTCAACTCTGTCTTTTATATGTTATAATCAATAAGTAAATGCATTATTTTGATTTTCAAAAATGAATGTCCAAATGCATCTGAGTATCCTCAAAATATAACAATAAATTGCTTACATAAATCTTTAATAAATCTCAAGGGATTGAAAGACCTTTTTGAAAATTCTCTCTTTAAATGAAAGGATTAATGGCTATTCAACAAGTCAAATTCACACCACTGACACCATAAACTTTAAGACAAGTAACTGGCTACTGATAATTAAAAATTCCCTTTAGCTGACCCATCAAACTGGGTAGCAAGTCTAAAATAACATGGTGATAAAGAATCAATACAGAAGAGCACACATAGCCAATGAATAACTTGTATGATACACTAAAAATGCTCCAGTTTTTGAAAGGTGAGAATTATTAATAAAGGACCATGAATAAATCTTTCTTGGAAAACAAAACTGTACTTTAACTTTAATATTTAAGTTCTGAACAGGTAAAACTTTATACTCATGCAAGGATAAGAAAGTTTGTGGGATACAGAGCATGTTTTATAAGAAAGAGAAAGGAACATCTTCTGATGAAGATAGGCAAAAGGGTCAGGTAGAATGGAATCAGATTATTCTAATCACTGGACAGTAGGTAGAGAATTTTAGACTAATATCAAAACCCAGAAAATAATTCATGATTTTAGGTTTTAAATTAGATTTTTTTTTTAGTAATAAGCATTTAAAGAATATTTGCATGACATATAAAGGGTTGGAAATAGATGAAGCATAAGTCATATTAAAGAGGCTACTGAAGAGATCCTATTTTGTTCACTTTGGTAGTAATAAGAATAAAAAATAAGTCAAAGTGACACACATAAGTTGGTGTTCTATTAAATATATGTAATGAATAAAAGAAACTACTCAACATTTCAAATGCAAGTTTGAGAGACAAAAAAGAATGCAATCTCAATGAAAGAAATAGTGTATTTAGCCTGACCTGTGGTGGCGCAGTGGATAAAGCGTCGACCTGGGAGCGCTGAGGTCGCCAGTTCAAAACCCTGCACTGGTTCGGTCAAGGCACATATGGGAGTTGATGCTTCCAGCTCCTCCCCCCTTTCTCTCTCTCTCTCCTCTCTCACTCTGTGTCTCCTCTCTAAAATGAATAAAATAAAAAGAAATTAAAAAAAAAAGAAATAGTGTATTTATATAATGTAAAAGTGGTTTTAAATATCCTCTTCTACTTGTAGAATACTCTGTTTTCTATAGTTATTCCATAGCTTTATATCAAACATTTGTTTTTTGATCATAATTGAATAGTCAAGAAAGTTCTATCAACTTCACTCAAGTTCCTGTGTGTTGGGATTACCAAGATTCCCGAATTCTCCTTAAAGTTTATGTATTGTGTGCTATCCACCAATTTTCTTTTTGCCAAAGAAAGAATCATTTGAATGTACTAGTGTAGCTTATGAATGCATTTCTTTTTTTTTTTTAAACAGGGATAGAGAGAGAGTCAGAGAGAGGGACAGATAGGGACAGACAGACAGGAACAGAGAGAGGTGAAAAGCATCAATTATTAGTTTTTCGTTGACATTGAGACACCTTAGTTGTTCATTGATTGCTTTCTCACATGTGCCTTGACCGCGGGCCTTCAGCAGACCAAGCAACCCCTTGCTGGAGCCAGCGACCTTGGGTCCAAGCTTACGAGTTCTTGCTCAAGCCAGATGGGCCCGTGTTCAAGCTAGCGAGCACAGGGTCTCGAATTGGGGTCCTCCACACCCCAGTCTGACGCTCTATCCACTGCGCCACCACCTGGTCAGGCCGAATGCATTTCTTTTTACATAAATATTTATAAAATATTATTCTAGGTTAAATTATCTGCTGAATACTAGAGGGAATTTTTACATGTGGTTTTAATAAACAGAATGAGTGAAGTATTACAAAGATATTTAGATCAAGCTAGTTAGCTGTCCTACCACTAATATACTGCAAGAAGAAGGAACTAAAAATACTTCAACAGTTCACAGATTCTTTACTGGCTTCAGAAACTGTTCTGGCCCTTGACCATCTATAAAGATTTGACTGTCTAGTTATTGTTGGATACTATTTTCATAATAAAATTTAAATAAGATATACATTTGAGTTCTAGTCATCAAGGCGTGAAAGAATGGGAGACTAAAATCCTTTATTCTTCAGACAAAGGTGTCTATCAGGAAATTACAGGGGGTTATGAGTTTTCCAATGGATGATTTATATGCATTTCTTTAATTTTAGAATTTATTAGCTCTTCAAATATTTCATGGAGGCAAAAGAAAGAACATTAAAAAGAAGAAATAATTTTTCAGCGTTACAATCCAGATCAGATACTACAACACACGGAGTCTATAGGAGACAGAGAATACCATGTGGCAACCAAGCTGGGTGCCCATGGATATGGGGCAGAAAGACAGCCCAGTACCAACGAACAATAAGGAATTCAAACCAGGTGCTCTAGGGAGACCACTGAAGGACAGCAACCACTTTCGGTGCACTTGAATAAAGACCACATTTAGGTTTTATTTTACATTTGAGACAGAGAAATGGCCAAGTGTGAGAATTGTCTTGAGTCAGGAATAAGAATACTGCTGTCAGAACAGAGTACTGGCATAACCTAGTCCAGAGCAAGAAGAGGACCCAGACACTGGCCAGTGGAAAGAGAATCCAGATCCACATGACAAAAGCTATTTCAGCAACAATAAGCTAGGAGACTTTCAGCCCTAAGGGACAGGCTCTGGTGAACCCCGACAAGTATTATTTGTAGATAATTGGAGTTTAGGTTTACATGAATTATTTTGCTAATATATAGTTCTTTTACATTTTGAATTCGGATAGCACTTGTAAATCAGGTTAAAAGAAAATACTCTAGATATATTTAAAGAAATAACTTGTACATGCTCAGTAATATAAATTCTGATTCGCATGGTACAAGCCGAGTGAGCATAAATCTGTTTAGAATGCTTTCTAATAACAGAAGAAAATATTTTCTTTTTATTTTGTAACCAGAATGCATTCAAGAATATTTCTTGAGACCTTTAATATGGATTTATTTTTTCTGAAATTAATAACAGTTACCAAAAATAGGTTCATGCACTAAGTGAAAAAAAACCTAATTAACTAGTTTATGATAATTAATTCCTACATCTCACATATTTTTCAGGGACTACTTATATATGCCAATATTCCTTTGGCTGTCTGCCAAATAAAGAGGTGTTGTATTTTTAAGGTTAGAAGTATCAGTACTCATAATACCCCAAGCACTGAGTGCTATATTGGCGAGCATGTTTTCATCATTACTTATATCTCAAACATTTTAGTTCTACCTACTCATAAATTGGGTTTCAGGAAGTGTTTGCCTGTTAATTCTCTTTCTGATGAATTGTTTAGGTTGTCTTTAAAATTATTTATAAATCACCGGGGATTGGTAGGCACTTTAATTTTAATAACTTACTAATTAGTGCTATCAAAAAATTCTTGTGTGTTATGTCAGACTTAGCAATAGGCAATGGCTAAGAACTAAATGGAAATCTAAAACAGATATGTTAGATGGTTTAGGTATAAGATCAGGAGCACATTGAGATTAAAGAAGAGGTTTGAGTATGAGGGCAAAGAATAAAACTGAGAAAAAGAAAATATCAAAGGAAACTGTTGTAAGATGGCTGACTTCTGGCAGAGCACATTCTCGTTGATGGCTACCATTTGATCTAACCCCCTTTTATTTGTATGTGTTATATATGGCATTTGACCTTTGAGACATAACATTTTGACAGTATCCTCATTACTATTTGAAGAGGACTGTTTGCATGATTGAAGCTGGTTTCACTGGAAGAATAAAAGGAACCAGTGCACTCCATAATCACATAATGGAGAGTGCTTTGGTAGAGAAAAGTTAAGGTAAAGGCTCAGGAGGATAAGCATTTTAACATGTTTGTATTTATTTAAATTTCAAGACAAAATTAAAATTTTAGTCCATTCAAGTAAATCATTAACCCTAAAATAATTCCATCTGTTTATGTGGTCAGTTTCTTTGATAAAAGAAATATTGAGATCATCATCAGAAGTTATAATCCAGATGTCAAAGGGATAAAAATATCTCATGACCATGCATACTATGGACACTTCAGAGAATCATTCACAAAAGGAACTTTACAGGTCACCAAATCCATTCTGCCATTTTGCTTTCACATACCTTTAATAGTCAAAATGTTTCAGTACGTCTGTGTGAGGTACTGGACATATCCTCTTTTCATAGAGAAGAGATAAAGCTGGACAAAATTAGCAAAAACAATTGCTTTTAGTCTCAGCGGGAATGAAAAAAACATGTATCAACAATTGAAAGTATTTCTTCAAGAAAATCAATTGAACATCAGTAAGAACGGTGAGAGTCTGTGGCATTTACACTATGAACTGTCTACCCCGCCCCCTCCAGCTCCATGTCACAGAAATTTTGTGCCAAATAGAGGGACAGCAATAAAGATCTATTTTAAAAATACTCAGACTTGGCCCTGGCCAGTAGCTCAGTGGATAGAGCATTGGCTCAGAATATGGATGTCTCAGGTTCGATTCTGGATCATGACACACAGAAGCAACCATATGCTTCTCCCCCCAACTTTGCCCCCTTCTCTCCCTTTTCCCCTCCCATAGCCAGTGGTTCTTTTATTTTGAGTGGGGCCCCGGGTGCTGAGTATAGCTTTGTTGCAGTACATCAACTTCAAGCACACACAAAAAAAGCTTGGTATTCGAACATCTACCCAAACGGGGTTGCCAGATGGATCTCTGTCAGGGAGTATGCAGGAGTCTGCTTCACCATTTCCCTTTCTCTAGTAATAAAGAAAAAGAAAGAGAGAAATATATAGAGAGAGAGGAAGGAAGGAAGGAAGGAAGGAAGGAAGGAAGGAAGGAAGGAAGGAAGGAAGGAAAAAGAAAGAGAGAGAGAGAAAGAAAAAGAGAAAGAAAGAAAAGTAGAGAAAGGAAGAAAGAAAGAAATACTCACAGAACAAATCTTCTGCACGATTTCTATCAGAAAAGATGTACAAAACCGAACACAGGAATTATCTTTCTAATAGTAATTGTTTGAATGCATTTGATTCATTTATTACTATGAAAATACAAATATCTATCCACACTTTATTCACTTCGATATTTGCTTTTTGATACCTTATTTTTTAATCACTAGGACAAGTTTGCTTTTTTCTTCCCATTACATTCTGTGCACAATGAGAAAAAAGTATAATTTAGGATGTAGAAAGCATTTGAGATGATGGTACCTTGTTATTTGACAAGCACCAGCCCATTTGTTTGTGTTTCTTAGGAATTTCTGAAAGCTCTATCATTGAATTGAGACAGCCTACAAACTTTAGTCTGTTACACAAAACCCTGAGTCTCATGTGGATTTATGCAATTTAGCTTTGTGCTAAAATTCTTCTTTATAAATTGTTCAGTCAAAAGCCCTGTGTTTTCTAACTTGTAACTAATTCCTGATGAAGATAACACAGGTCTGTCTATTGTGGGCTGTGAAAATGTCTTCTGCAGTGTGGTATACAAAAATAAAAAATAAATAAATAAAACAAATATCAGCTGCAGTCCAACTTGATCTGATTTCCTAATTCAAATAATTCAGCCAGGATAAAAGGAACTTATTTGTATCACCTCTGCATTAAGCCCTGGTCAAAGAATCGGGAAAGTTATGCATATTATCCCGAAGTTTAACAAATATAAATAGAATAAAATACATTTAGCCTTAAAAACACAGTTAATGAAACAACTTTCTTTTAGGTACTTCAGAATGTCACCAGGCTTTGGCTTTAACATAGGTATCAATTATCATTGAACTCCCCTCCCAGGGGTCTAGAAAAGAGGATTATTCTGACACTCCAAAGTCATGTAAACCCAGATGCACAAGAATAATGGACAGGTCTTATTTAAGACAGAGATAAATCTTTTGCTAAAGAACTTACATACCTGGAGCCTTACTACATACCATGACCTAACAAGTTAAGAATTTAGGATTAGCCTGATCTGGCAGCGACATTATGGCTCAAGTTTCAGCCTGGGATGCTGTGGACCTAGGTTTGAAACCCTGAGGTCACGGGTTTGAGCATGGACACATCTGGCTCGAGCGCTGGCTCACCTGGCTTGAGTGTGGGCTCATCTGGCTCAAGGGCGGGCTCATCTGGCTCGTGGGCTCACCAGCTTGAGCACGGGGTTGATGGCTTGAGAGTAGGATCATAGACATGACCCCATGGTCACTGGCTTGAGCCCTAAAATCACTGGTTTGAGCAAAGGGTGACTCGCTCTGCTGGAACCCCGCTGTCGGGGCACCTATGGGAGAGCAATCAATGAATAATTAAGATGCCACAATGAAGAATTGATATATCTCATCGCTCTACCTTCCTGTCTGTCCATCCCTGTTTGTCCCTCTCCCTCTTTCTCTCCCTTTCAAACACACACACACACACACACACACACACACACACACTTATGATAAGATCACCCTGTGAGTTTACTTTTGTTTAACTTATAGTACCCTTTTTGAAAAGTCTAGAATAATTTGAAATGAAAGATTTTTAAAGTCTATCAGTATAAAACAAGGAGAAACAGAGGAGAGTAAGAGAAAAAAAAATAGTAGCTACTATCTTGATTAAAGTGCAATGTACAAGTTTTTCTATCTAGGAGTAGAATTATTGGGTCACAGAGCATATACTATATATAAATTGACCCTTCTACCAGCAACGTAAAATAATTTCTTTAGATCCACATTCTCTTCAACACTTGTTATTGTCATATTTATTTTATTTTATAATATAGTGAGTATTAAGTTGTATCTTGTTATTGTCTTAATTTGTATTTACTTTTTAAAATTTATTCATTTTATAGAGGATTGGGGGATAAGGAGGGAAGAGCAGGAAGCATCAACTCCCATATGTGCCTTGGCTGGCCGGGCAAGCCCAGGGTTTTGAACCAGCGACCTCAACATTCCAGGTTAACACTTTATTCACTGCCCTACCACAGGTCGGGCTTAATTTGTATTTCTCTAATTACTACTGAGATCAAGCATCTTTTTGTATATTTATTGGATATCTTTCATTCCTCTTTAATAGAATTCAGATAAAATGTTTGGCCCATTTTTTATTGGTTTGTTTTTCTATTATGATTTTGTAAGTATCCAAATACTAATTATATATTATAAATAATAAACATTTCTCCATCATTTGTGTCATTAAAAAAATGGAATAGAAAAGTAAGCCCTGATGGGATAGCTCAGTTGGTTAAAGCATCATCCCAATATGCTAATGTTGCAGATTTGACCCTCAGTCAGGCCACATACAAGAATCAACCATTGAATGCATAAATAAATAACAGATCAATGTATCTCTTTATCCCCCCTTCTTCTCTCTCTAAAAATCAATTAAAAATAAAATAAATACATAAATGCAGTAGAAAAATAAAGCAATCAGAAGAAAAATAGCATTGCTTTTCCATTTAGATGAGTGATTCTAACTGGAGTGATTTTGACTCCCAGGGCACTTTTGGTGACATTTGCAAACATTTTTGTTGTCATAACCTGAGGGTGTTACAAGACAGCCTCTCACAACAACAACAAAAATTTGCAACCCAAATGTTAATAGTTCTAAGGTTGTGAAAGTTTATATTAGAACATTTAAAATGTTTAAGAATAAATTTAATGTTGTATATTATATTTCATCTATTTGCAACTTGTAAAGAAAGAACTATAGTAAACACGGGATGTTCTAGATCCTTTTTTGGAAAGATAATCAAGTAGGACTGGAAGATATTCAAAACTTAGGTCCAATTATAAGTTTCTGAAGGTTAAATTCCTTTTAACTTCACCCAAATCAAGATAAGATTTCTGTCTTGAAAGATGACCAATTCTGGCCCTCTTTTGACATATTTCATTATCTGTTAGATAGTATATAAGAAATGCTGGTCCGGAATATATCCTCTGTCAATTTTCCCCCTTCCTCTAACTCGGCTCATTTTCTCCAGCTTTATAGAAATGAAGTTGACACAGGGAGGTTGTGCATGTGAAAGGGAAAAAGGCTGGAAAGAAACTGAAAAGCTAATTCACTATGATGCCAGTCCACACCAAAGACCAAGTTCCATAACCCTAAGGAGCTGTCCGTCAGAAGTGCTGAAAGTGTTGGCTTTTACGACAGTCTTTGCTATTGTGAGTTTCAATAGTTACTCTCTCACATTTTGAAGGCAACTGTGAACTGCATCCCCAGTGTTTATCTTCCAGTTAAAATAATTATTTTTTTGTTTCCAAATCAGTGTGTACAAAAATACTTGGAGATCATGCCCATTTATTTTTCATTCTTTATTAAGTGTCTCTTTTCCTAGAGTTATTATAAGGGTTTTTTAAATATTTAAATAAAGGAATTATGTATTTGCTCCTCAGCATTTCATGACACCAGTTCAGATAAATAAAAACAACCTAAGTGATAAAAAATCATGCTTTTAAACACTATATTAAAATATTATCATACCTGAGAATAAAAGTTGAATATTTTTGAAATAATTGTTCATTTAAATTCTGTATTGTTATATTAGGCACATAGATAATTTCTGTCCACCCAGCTCATCCTCACACCTTCTTTTCATAGGAAAAGGATGATGAATCAATCTTGATCACATAAGCAGACAGAGCCTGGCCTGGGTCTGGCCCTGTCAAGGAGACTGGTATCTTGCTATATCCATGACTCTTTCCCTGCCCCACTATTTTTGCTTTCTAAATAAACACGTGTTTTGTTGTTGTTTAGCGAGTGAGAGACAGACAGGAAGGAAAAGAGATGAAAAGCATCAATTTTTCATTGCAGCATCTTAGTTGTTCATTGATTGCTTTCTCATATATGCCTTAACTGGGGTGCTATAGCAGAGTGAGTGACCCCTTGTTCAAGCCAGCAACCTTCAGGCCTGTGCTGACAACAGCTACACTTTGCTGTCTGACTAGATGTCTCAGTATGGTAAGTTTTCTCTTCAGCTTTCTTTCTGAATTTTTCACTATCTAAAATAATGCTCACTTTTTTATTTGTATTCATTTATTATCTATGTTTCCCACTAAGAGTATTTTTTCTCTTAGACCTGAATTTTCTTTGTATATTGCTGTATTCCCTCCCAGAGCCTGGAATGGGAGCTGGCATGTAATAGGACCTCAAAATAGTTGTTGAATTATATATATATATATATATATATATATATATATATACACACACACACACACACACACACACACACACACACACACACATATATGACTGAATGAAAAGATATCCCAAATATCAAAAACTACCTTAAAGAAGTAAACTGAAAAATTTTTATTTATCTCCACTTTACAGGAGATTCTATATGTACATCCATTTATGAGTTTTACATCTGGATATATGAGTTAACTTGATGTCTTGGTAAATAGACCCTAATAAATTAAGAAATTATGCCACACAGCAAAAATTTTTACATATAAAAAAGGGAGAGCCTGACCTGTGGTGGCGCAGTGGATAAAGCATCAACCTAGGAACACTGAGGTCACCAGTTCGAAACCCTGCACTGGTCTGGTCAAGGCACATATGGGAGTTGATGCTTCCAGCTCCTTCCCCCTTTCTCTCTCTCTCTCTCTCACTCTGTGTCTCCTCTCTAAAATGAATAAAATTAAAAAAAAGGAGAACTGTGACTTTAACCCTAATGCACTGAATTCAATTCACTGTTCTTTCTGGCAAAAGGGGCATGTCTGGACTGAATGGGTCAACATCTAGAATGTTCTCAAGTAACTATACTCAGTAAGTGTCCCAGTTTATACTGAAATTTACAGAATCTGGATATATTATTTCGATAACAATGGATTTCTTGATGGTAGAATCATGATTATAAATGTCCATATATGCCTTGATACAGTTTATTTTATTATTGTTAATAAATCTGCACAATTAAAGCATAGTAAATGTTACAATTTCAAAAAAGTTTATGCTTTTAAAGAGCACCATGACAAGAATGCTCTTATAATAAAATAGAATTTATGTAAAGTAACACATGAACCATTTGGTTATATTTGACTCCTTAAGATATTCCAAAAGCATCTATTGCCTTAGGGAGAGAGGATATTTGTATAGAGCAAAAGTAATAACCTCAAGAAGAGCAAGCAATGTGAGAAATTCCACTTATGGCTGAGGATAATGATCAAATGATATTATAACTCCAACAATCTAAGATAGAGATGATTTAAGGAAAAAAAGAAACATAATGGGTCCAGGGTAAATAGCAGTACATATCCAAGGAACATCAATAAGATGCAGATATTTGGGAGAAAAAATATCAGGAAGGTTTAAAACAAGGATGCAAAGAAGTCATAACAATGGAGAAGTCACTAATGAGATATATCACTTAATGTTATCAAGGGAAGCATGAGTTGCTTTTTCTTAAAAGGTTTCAATAGAAAAAGGGAAATAATAAAGTATACAAGGAACATCTTCCAAAATATGATAAATACATAGTGAGATATGCATACTTAGGAAGAGTAATGCCATCTGTCCTCAGCCTGAGGACATATTTTCAAGGAGGATGAGAAAAATCACAGAAAAATCAACATCATAGCTGTAAGGTGTATAAATGGCATAAAGTAGAGGTTTATTTTAGATGCTTGGGTTTAAGGAGTGCAATGGCATAGATAAAAGAAACAGTATAATAAAATGCATAATGAAATGGCATAATGAGATGCATAATTGGACAAATGTAATGATATGCAAAGGAGAAAGATGTAATATCACACACATTTTTGAGGAGCGTAATGAGATGCATAAATAGAAAGGTGTAATGAGATGTGCATGTTTAAATAATGTAATGAGAAATATAAGTTTTAATAACATACATGAAAGTAATTTAGTAATGAGAAATAGAAGAAAAAGACTTTAATGAAATTCACAAATGAAGAATATGTAAAGATCCTTAAAGGAGATGTAATGAGATGCACATATTTGAAAGTTATAATGAGATGCCTTAATGGAAGTATGTAATGAAATGTATACATTTGAAAGGTGTAATGAGACACATTAAAAGGGAAGAATATAAAGCAATTCTCTTCTGCTATGGAGAATAATTCTTCCTGAGAACTTTGAAGAGTAAATATCCCAAGGGATATCTGTATTTTTACTTCAGTGTAAATTATGTTACCATCAACAGCTTCAACCATTACTACATCAAATAGCTTTTCCCCTGGGTTCCCGTTATTTTTGGTATATGGTTGGAAACACTGCCCCATGCCTTGGGCCACATTCCAAGGACAATTTGAAACTACTGCTAATTATTAGAGAAGAATACACGAAGAGGAAAATAATAAGGAAAAGGAGAAATTATCAGCTGTTGAGTCAGCATTTGGCGCTGGAAATGTGCTAGAAAGATTTCTGTAATTAAATTTTCCAATAACCTTGTAAGACAGATATTATTATCCCCTCTTGACAACTTAAAAACATGAGCTCAGACATAAGCTGGTTGATCAAGGCCATATGGGTGATAAGTGTTGGAGCCAGAACTTGAACAAAGGTCTACCTGGCTCTGAATTACTCTTCTTCCTCTCTCCATCTTTATTTTTATTCTCTTCTCTCTTTTGTTCTGTTTTGTTTCATTTTGCCGGGTAATTACTGCTAATTATGGTTGAAATCTCCTAAGAGGACTTATTAACACCTCCAGTCATGAATGTCACACGTTTACACAGCTAATAGTGTTGCCAAGAGAGAATAAGGGACAATAGGCCAATCACCCTGTTACTTGAAGCATCTCAAAAATTATTAATACCATTTATTTTCTGAACAATTTTGTACCATATTGTGCTTCACACAATAACTATTTGATGATGTATTGATTAGGAACTTTGAAGAAATTAATAGAATTTTAAAATTAGACCAATAACTTTGAAAAGTAATTTTGTACCTTATTTTGGCTAGATGGTGATTTTCCTAGTGAATGAATATGAAGTAAAGTAGATGAGACCCTGCTCACTGCCACTTAAAAATCTGTGTGACCTGCTCAAGTTTTATAGCCTCTTTGGAGATTTGGTTTCCTTATCTATAATATGAAAATAATAAAATTTGTCTTATCAAATTTTATTATTAAGATTTTATCTTATCAAATTTTATTAATGAAAAAAATATATTAAATATGTAGAACATTCTACAGTGTTTAATAAGTGATAAGTGTTAATTCCTTCCTTACCAACTTTTAATAAAGTTTGAATAAGTAAATCTATGAAAAATCACCCTAGGCTTTAAATTATTTTGCATTTAGCTGGTGGTAGTTTAGATCAATAGACTAACTTACCAGGAAAAAACAAACTAGAAAATATTAGAAAACAATGTTCTCTAAGATTGAGGGCAATAATTTTTTTTGGATTAATTGTTCACAGAATGAAAAGACATTAATTGGAAGAGAAAATGTTTTTTTATAAATTATGAATAGCACAATTATTTCCCCTCTTATTGACAGAATTCAAATTAATCTAAGGACAAAGAAAATTTGTGGCCTTTCACCCTCACATTAATAACTTTTTATAATCTTAATCAATCAGCCTAATAGAGCAATTATCATCTCCCATTGGAGTTCATGATTATTTTGAGATAACTACTTATTGGTCAATTATGACTCCATGAAAAGAAGTTAAACGCTGGTCACTTTCATTTATTAAAATTTTGAAGTTTTATCCGGAGTGTCTTTCTATACTATTGAGGATCACATTAGTAATTAATTGTAAAAAAAAAGAAGAAGAAGAAGTGATTCACCACATAGTGAAATGTTGACTAGCTAGCTTGGATCTAAGAACTTGAATCGAATGAAGAGCATATTTTAGACCAACACACACGTTTCCTCTAAATACAGCAAAACAGTAATAATTATTTTTGTTGGGCCAGCATATAAAGCAATATTGTTTTCAAAACTTCCACAGATAGCTTTTTCTGAGTTTGAAAAACCAACAAAATGATCACCCACTCACCTTCCACACTCACCAAGAGTGTGGCCAAGTGACTCAAAACACAGACATAGTAGAAGATGGGTTTTATTTTTTATTCACCAGTGAATGACTGCTTAAAGGTTACCTGCTTTTTTCAGAAATAGAAAAGGAGTTTAGTGATTAGGTGTACAGACTCTGAATTTAAGTTGCTTTGGTCCACGTCTCATCTATGATATTTGTTACGTGTGCATCTCTGAGTACATGTCTTGGACATTCTACATCTCTTTTTCCCATGGCCCACTTTACGTGGTTTCCACGAGAATCACGGGAGACGGCACAGGAGCAGTGTTAGGTCCATCATCTACTCAGAGCTCTGGAAAGATTGTGTCCATCTCACAGCGCAATGCAGTGAGAAATAGTGTCGTGGAATTCCTATGGCTCTATTACCATAGTAAGTTAAAAAATCACTTGGAGATTTGCTCACATTCTGCTTAATTTGGTGTCAGGGGCCTAAACTATGTCTTTTGTTCCATTTTGAAACAAGACAAATTATTTACCATAAAATTACTCCACTTGAATGGAACTAAGAATACCTAGAGTTTCCTCTCCTAAAAGTGATATATGTTGGTGACCACGCACAGATGTAAAGACCTAGAAAAAATGTGTCCCTATCCACACATTAAATAAAAAAAAATAAAATAACCTGACAACCTGAAATATTACAAGTTTTCTTCTGCCTAAGAAAGGGCTGACAGCACAGGGCAACCAATCACCCTGCAACAAAAACAGAGACGGGCGCATCTAGGAGAAGGCAGCACATGAGAAGCTCTCTCCTTACAATGGCCACAGCACTAAACTGGTCAGAAGAATTCAGCTAGAGATGTGTAGACATTTAGGGAGGTAAAATATGGCTGGATACAGAGTATGAAGCCCGGGGGAACCAAAATCATATTGCAATTATTTTCCTCCAAGGTCCTGCTGTGAACTCACAAGAATAATTAGGGGCTGTCCTGAGAAAGCATTGCTTTTGACACAAGCCTGGGGGAGGGGAGCTGGGGACATTGCAGTAGGGCACAGAGCACCATCTGGCTCCTCCTCCCGTATCTCCTGGGATGAAATCTTAACTGTCAGAGCAAAAATAATGATTATCTTAGGGCATTGTTGAGAACCCACAGCATCAAGAAGGAAACCAAATTCTCTCTCCCACTAGAATAGAAACAGGAATATGCATCAGGTCTATAGATCTATCGTGGAGAGAAAGGCAGGAACAACGAGAAGGCCACATTCCAGGTACACAGTATCTGCCTAAGTCTGAGGCTCAATCAAGACAAGAGAGAACTGCCCTCCCCTCACTACCAGGCTAACAAACAGCAAACAACAGGTAACAGGGTAATGTTGCTGGGAGAACTTCAAGAACATGCAAGCTCAAATTTAAGTCTTAAAACTCAGAGTGACACAAGCATTAATCCTTTGAGTAGTACGAACGTTCATGTACGTCCTCGTGCCTCCTGACCATCCAGAGAACGACTGGACAAAAATTTTTATTTTAAAAATATGTAAGGCAACATTAAAAAAAGGCAAATATAAGTTCTTCTTGTTTCTATAAATTGGTTATCAAACAAACATAATTTTAAGTTAATAAAACTGGAAATGGAAATAATTTCATTTTTTTGAAAAGAAAACCCCCAAAAGTTCACTCCCAGGGGTCAGCAAGCATGAAAAAAACTCAAACTACTCAAAGGGTTAAGAGAAGTCCTCTTGTAAATCTCCAGTACAATGAGGGTAACCTTGGTACCAGACAATGAACTGACAAGAGGTAAAATCATCAACTGAACCTGACTCAAATATGCCACAAATGTTGGAAAGATGTGACAAGGGATGTAAAATAACCAAGATTAGTAAGCAAATGGTCCGTGGGAAAAGATGGACAATCTGCAAACATTTCAGAAATGATTTCAGCAAAGTAATTTCAGCATATTTAGAAATCATAAAGCAAAGTCAAAATAGAAAAGCTAACAATAAAATGAGCAGTAACATAGATGAAGAGTGCCCTCTGTTTCATCAGTAGATTTAAAACAGCCACAAGAAAAAAATCAGAGAACTTGACTAGACATAGTTTTTGCATTTATATAAAATGATCACACTGATACAGTTTACTGAGAAAACAACCTATTGCAATATGCAATATTTTGGTCAGTTCTAATCTTTGTAATTATTTACTTTTCTAGAACTTCTTCACCACTAATTAAATGGCAGAATGCAGAATGAACATTAGAGCTGTAAAAATATTTCAGGGATTTTAAAGGAAGGATAGTGACAATTCCCATTAACTAAAATGGAGGAGAGAAAAGGATGGATAGAAGCTATAAGATACAGTAAATATAATAGTTATATTATCTTGGTATTAATGAAATGGAGAGATAAATGGTCACAGGGACTGTCATTCATTACATCTAATTATATTTTCACTTGTCTGAATGCACTCCTACTTTGATTGGTTACAGATTTTTGAGTAAGTCACTTTGTTACTTTACCTTTGTCCACCTTTAAAAATCCAGTGCCACAATTTGTTTACATACTTAACACAATAAAATATGCAAATAAATTAGGCCCCTACCCCATCAGGACAACCTTTTTGGTTGCATGTGCAGAAGAAACTTATCTTAAACTAAATTCAGCAAGCTGTGAATTGAGTTATTTGAGTAGATTAAAAATCCAGGGACTAGAATCTAGCAGAATCTAGGTTTCAACAGGCGTCAGGAAGCCACTTTGTCTCCAGATAACAGTTTCTATCTCCAAGTCCTGCTTTCCTCACATGTTGGGAACATGGGTCTCCAGTAGTTTGTGAGCTGGTAATGTCCAGATTATAAACACCATTTTTTTTTGAAGCTTCTTAAAGGAACTAGTGAAATCTAACCTGTTAAAGACTTGTGGCCTGAATCAATGCCAATAGGCAGGAAGTTGAAACAGTACAAATGATAAAGTCCGTGTTATGTTTCTTCTTTTGAGCATGACCTATGATCTCACTCGGCTGAAAACTTCTTATAAAGAGCAGTGGGATTTTAATGGAAAGAAAATCAGACAAAACCTGAAATACATCTATTATGGTTATTGTTCACTTTTTATTATGATTGTGATTATTATCTTTACTTCTCTTCAGAATCTACACCCTCGGGTACAAGTTGACTCTTATTTTTGCCTAATTTTTGCTTTACTATGGGCTACATTTACTTGGTTCTCTTATCTCTTTCCTACTTATCATAAAATGAGAGTTAAAAATAAAGAAAACTTACACTATAATTTAAACACACAAAATGAAATATAGCCTTTTTCAAATGTTGAAAGAAACCCACATACACAAAGGATAACACAATCTAGGGTGAATATGAACTCTGAAGAACCTGTATTTCACACCTAAGAAAGGGTTAGTTTCTATCTTGCACTATTAGAGCTGAAATGCATACATTGTTTTTCAAATTTCATTTTCCATGTGAATGATTTTCTTTTCTGAGCATGCTAATTAATTGCATATATTTCTTCTCAGAATTTAAAATATCAAACAAGTAAACAAGCCACCCGCATCTTTAACTTTATGTTAAAGAATACTGTGCCAAAGAATAAGTAGGGGGTCAAATAAACATTATTAATGCTTATTCAGTATAATCTACCCATTCCTGCACTCTAGATGCCTGTATTTTTTGCTCTATAAAAATCATGCTTCTGTGAATTTAAATATGTTTAACTTTGTGCAATTACTTTTGCAAAGGAACACCATAGTTTTATATTTACATAAAATGGAAACAATAGAAAATTGAATCCCGTGCCTGTACAGCTGAAGCCCTATTTTTATTAGAGGTAAGATGCAAATTATAATAAATTCAGTGAATTAAGTTAATCTGATCTTTAACAGAAAGAAAATGTAAAAAAATAATCCTAATAACTTGAGTCAACTTTGCAATACAGAATTTTTTCTTTTTTCAGGGACAGAGAGAGAGTCAGAGAGAGGGACAGACAGACAGGCACAGAGAGAGGTGAGAAGCATCAATCATTAGTTTTATATTGCCATTGCAACACCTTAGTTGTTCACTGATTGCTTTCTCAAATGTGCTTTGACCGCGGGCCTTCAGCAGACCGAGCAACCCCTTGCTGGAGCCAGTGACCTTGGGTCCAAGCTGGCGAGCTTTTGCTCAAGCCAGATGGACCCGTGCTCAAGCTGGTGACCTCGGGGTCTTAAACCTAGGTCTTCTGCATCCCAGTCCGATGCTCTATCCACTGCGCCACCGTCTGGTCAGGCTGCAATACAGAATTTTTTAAGCTAAATATATATATATATATATATACATATATAGATGTGAATTATATACCCCCAACCTAGAAATAAATGTTTTTGCTTTGAAATGCCATTTTCTATTTTACCCAACAAAAGATAAATTGCTTCCATCTTTAAAAAGATAATATTGTGCACATGACAACTCTCTTCATTCTTCCTGCCTTTTCTCAATAATTTACTCTAAGACTTGCTTCAATGATTCAGATATTATTTTAGGTATATGCAGTCATTTCTACTCCCAGGGCCAGTTCTTACAGGTATTCTGACAATGATAATAGTTAAAAATTCTTGAGCTCCCATTACTTTCTAGGTACTGTTCAGTTCTCTCATATAAAACACTTGCAAAAATGTTGGCATCCTCAGTCAAGTTCATGGGAGGCTCTAAGATCACAAGTACCTTCCACTTTCCAATGCGATACACTATATGTCCAAAGAAGACTTACGAATGAGGTGCACAAGAACCTGTTGTGGATCTTTAGTTGACCCCCACATCCTGACTATAAAAAAATGTTGGCAATAGTCAGAGGAAGTTGAAAATCTATGAGTATTTTTGTCTGTTTTAAAAAGCTGATGATGCGTTAGAAATTCTGGTTTCCCCATTCATGCAGGAGAAAAACCTAGAGAGGGACAGCTTTAAGACAACCATTCCCAGTAAGGCTATCTAATTCACGGGCTCAACACAACTTAGTAGAATTGAGAAAAAGAAATTGATCAGAGAAACTGATGTGCTTTCTACTTGGCACCACCATCCTTCACTGATGAGGTTTAAACATTGATGCTAAGCTCTGCATTCTGCAGAACTTGCAGGCTTAGCTTGTATGTGGGATAGAACACTCCAAGATAATTATGAAAATTTAAGAGTAGAGATAAATTGTGCATCACCTTTTATCTGGCACACAACCCACTGAGTCTCCCATGTACTCGGGACATGAGCGAAAAGAAAAAAATTACCATCTGAAAAGTCCAAGAGAGCCTTTCATATTGTACATGGAAACGTACATGTCAGTGAGCTGCATAGCTTTTTGTGTGTGTTGGAAAGATGGAAGACTGCATTACCTCAAGCTGGAACAAGAGATACTGGTCCTCCAGCACTAGAACGGACAGTAGCGCTGGTGACCAAGTGGAAACATGGACTTCTGGATGCCAGGTCTCAACCTTTCATTGTCAGATAATAGAAGGACCTAGTGGCCCAGTTACATCATAGAGGATGAAGAAGCGGTATTTCTTCACTTCTATCTCACCTGCATTGGTCTTTTTTGTTTCATTAGTTTTATTTTTTATATTTTTACAGGGATAGAGGGAGAGTCAGAGAGAGGGATAGATAGGGACAGACAGACAGGAACGGAGAGAGATGAGAAGCATCAATCATCAGTGTTTTGTTGCGACACCTTAGTTGTTCATAGATTGCTTTCTCATATGTGCCTTGACTGTGAGCCTTTAGCAGACTGAGCAACTCCTTGCTGGAGCCAGCAACCTGGGGTCCAAGCTGGTTTGCTCAAACCAGATGGGCCCGCGCTCAAGTTTGCAACCTTGGGGTCTCGAACCTGGATCTTCCGCATCCCAGTCCAACTCTCTATCCACTGCGCCACCGCCTGGTCAGGCTATACTGGTATTTAGATGTCATCTCAGGGAAGAAAAGTTCAGAGCAGAATAAAGGATGACAGGCTATGAAGTTGTTTAGAGCTAAAACATCTGAGGAAACTGGATTATATTAAATTTTCTGCTATCATAGAGAATGATTAATTTGAATTATTGAAAGAAAAATTTTTAATGACACTTATTTTGCACCTGAATTTGTTTTCTAGAAAATATTGTGCAAATGAGTTTGTAAAATTTGTATTTTTTGAGTTTGCTCACTTTTATTGTTAAAAAGCGGTGCTGGGCAGCCAGTGTGTGCTTGCCCTCAGAGCAGGGCAGTTGATTGTAAATTGTGGATTACCTTCCTGCTTGGGAGGGTCCATTGTTTTGCTAATGTTTGCTGGAGGAGGGGTCTTTGTGGGCCCAGCCAGTTTTAGCAGGGAGAGCAGAGAGAATGCAGTGTGCTGAAGAAGAAGCCAGTTTTGCAGAGAGAGAGAAGGTGTGCAGATGGGGAACCAGAGATGAGGGGCTTTGGGAGCCCTACTGAGGCTTGTGGGGGCCTTAGATTCTATGAGGAACTGGAGAAGATTCTCCTGGTTGTGGACCCGGAGAATGAATCAGGGCTTTGGGAGCCCTGAATGAACGGGAAGTGTTTTCCCTGCCTATTTGCTCATCAGCTGGTGTGAGACTTTAACTAATGGAATGGCCCTCTACTTTTTGGCCCCACTGTTTCTTTACCATCTTCCTGAATCCAGTGAGAACCTGTGTGTGAATGGCCATGACAGTGGCGGCCCCTGGCCTTACAAATATCATACACACTAAACAAGTTTATCAATTTTCATGTAATTGATCTTTGGTTCAAGTTAATTCTTGTAATGGAGGGACTGAATATTCATGGAAGTGCAGTTATACTCTAATTATGATCCTCTATTAGGATTTGAAATCTAGACAGGCACCCGCATATCCCCAAGGGAAGTGTGTACCTGTTTGAAAAGTCTGGTCGTAATAAGCTAAGCCCTAAGAGATGCATCCTTAACTCAAAATGGTGAAAGTCACCGGAAAGCTGGTGTCCCAACCACCATGTTGGCAAAACTTCTCCTGAGAAGTGAAATAGATATACATGGATATACATTTTTTTTTGTCTAAAAAGAACAACTCTTATTATAAATACTGTTTTATTTAGAGTAGTTAGATGTCAATGATATCACTTGTTGAACAGGAAAAGTCTACAGCTGAAAATGTGCTGAGAAGTCAACTTACTTCCGGCTATAATACTTCATAATTATAGTATTTTTTTTTAATCCTGGGAGAATATTTTACTGTCTAATAATTTTGTCTTGCTAAAAGTGAAATCCTAGTTATTACTATTTTAAAATGTTTTTAAAAATCTGCACTGCTATAAGCATTCTAATATGAAATGTGTGGGGGGTGGGAAGGAAAGGGGTGTTAATTGATTAAAATATTAGTTTTGAGTGGATGACTGTAGAGGATGCCAAAGCTTAGTTCTAGCAAAAGATTCAGTGCCAAGTCATACATGGTATTAAACAACATAAGTAGCATTAAAAATTAACAGCAGCTAAATATTAAGTCCTGATTACACTGTCAATGAAGATGATAATTGGGATGTTTAAAATAAAATTTGCAATAAAGGAAACAATTTCAATACTTCAAGTACTTCTTTGATATTGGGCTTTTTGCTTAAATTCTATTTTAAATCACCTCACATTAGTCACTATTAACCAGAGAAATGTGGCTCAGGTAGAAAATGCATGTGGAACGCAGTTACATATTAGTTGAAAATTAATGATGTCGCAGATAGAAACTGGTACAGCTCTTACTTTGTTCCCCTAACACTAAAATTAAAGACGTCAGCCTACTTATGAATCCTGGAGGACAGAATATCAGGGCATAGTTGGGAAGTGGCATTACCATTTTTTTTAAAGATTTTATTCATTCATTTTTAGAGAGGGGAGAAGGAGAAAGAGAGAGGGAGAGAGAAAAGTGGGGAGGAGCAGGAAGCATTAACCCCCATATGTGTCTTGACCCAACAAGCCCAGGGTTTCAAACCAGCGACCTCAGCGTTCCTGGCCTATGCTTTCTCCACTGTGCCACCACAGGTCAGGCATCATTGCCATTTTAAAAGAATGCTTCAGGTTGAAATGCAAACAGAGTCAAGATTAGGAGCCATTAACTAAAACAAGTGTATTTGAAAGAAAAAAGGCATTAATAGGTGAGTATGAAAAGTCAATGGTAATAATAATACATATACTATTATATAAACTGTATCATATGCTACATATATGAAGTACATATATGTACTGTATACATTACATAGATACATGTACTTCAATTGATATCAGTAGTATATATATTACAAAGATTAAAAGAGCAACAGAGTTCTTGTCCCCAACATACTCTATTTTCATTAGAATAATGAAATTCATTATTTCATTAGAATAAATATATCAACTATTTTATCTTCTTTTGAAATTTTCTTATATACTTTAAAACAGTATGCTTCCATTGTTATTTCTTATTTTTATTTTTAAACATTCAGTGTAGACTGTTTACTAAAGACCATGAAGATTTAACTTTTTGTATATTATGTTCTCGAGACAGTCTTCTCTCCCTTTTCTTCCGAAAAGAGTATAGAGATGTTGACATTTATCTCCTGATACAATATAAATATATATTGGGGGTTAATTACCGACTCTCAGTTAACTTATTTTTATATATTCCTTTCTCCAATTCAATTCAAAATTTCTAGACTAAATGTGCTATCAATACAAACATAATGTGTATATGCTAGGTATAATGTACAAGTTCACTTTTTAATTTTCCCTGAAGGACTGACTATGAAACTGATCATCTTCAGCTATAATCTGGCATGGTTATTTCTAGATCTTCTCCACAGTTATTTTTTTCTTTTTCTTTTTAATCATCTTGTTCATATTTCATTAACTTCTTAGAAAACTCTTGATCAGTAAAACATCAATTACTGCAGTGATTTTATTCTGTCTGTTCTCTTTCTTGGACTACAATTATATGTTGCTTTAAAAATGTGCTAAAGAATTATGTGTAGATGAAACATCAGTGAGAAATTTTACTATGTTCCAATTGTCTCTTTTTCCTTTCTTTACATCAATAGCATTATTCCAATTCACAAATTCTTTATTCTGCAATTTATACTCCTTTTATATTAATTTCTTAATTTTAGTTACATTTTTGTGCTAGAATCTCAATTTGATATATTTTTTTTTCATTCATGCCATCTATTTTTCTGGAAAGTGTTACTTTAAAGCCTATGTCTAATAATTTCAATATATGCAACACCTGTGGGTCCACTTCTATTGATATTTCTTTTTCTCTCTTATAATTAGACTTCAGATAATGCACACCTTCTATTTCTCTGCTTGTAGGTTTTTCCCAATAACCCTTGACTGGCATTTGTGGTATATACCTGTTGACTCCTTCAAATAACAATATGTTTTGCATATAGTATGCTTTGTAATGCTACCATTTTCAAGTTATTGTTAAACTTAAATTATGTCATTCAAAATTCATAAAGAAAAATGGTTTCTATTGACTTTTACTAGAGGTAACTCATCATTGCACTGTTTAAATTGTAAGTTATGCAGGTCATAATATAAAAATTCAAAATTACAAATGCCCTAACTATAACAAGTTAGAAACATTTTTCAAGTAAAGATAAAGAAACTGGAGTTGTAGAAACTAAATCATCTAAAAAATTTAGAAATGTATGAGATAGAATTTCAAAACTGTGTAAATCAGAAAAAGAATAAAATAAATTTTATGGCAGCTCTAAGATACTGTTAGTTATTTAACTTTCAAATGCTTAAAGAAAATTAAATGTTAAATTAAAATATTTCATATTGAAAAATGAGTAGTTCCTATAATTTCTTGTTAAAAAAATTAAGCAAATGTTTCATATACAGAAGTTTATAGAAGGTAGATCTCTCCCCTTTCAATGTAATTAAATTTGGTAACCTATTCTTGTTCTCCTATTTTTTATATCTTACTCCTGATCAGTGGCATTTTTAGGGTGTGTTTTTAAGGTAAAATGAAGTAAATAAAGGAGCAAAGAGTTGAATAAAGATGAACCTTTATATAAAGCGGGTCATAGAACTTTTTAAAAAATATTGCTTTCTGCAGTTAAATATTATATAACCTGAGATGCACTGCAAATTCACCTGCTGATGCCCAACAGTCATCCAATCACCACAGCCCCTAGGCTTTTCTCTAATAAGTCCGCTGGCATCTGCTTCCACTGGTTGAGACAATTTCTGACCAAAATTCAATTCTGTATTTCTTAAAATTAGCTAGTCTGTCATTACAACTATAAATTTAATTGAATATTGTTTAAAATAGTGGTTCTTAACCTGGGTTCTATCGAACCCTAGGGGTTTGATGAGTCAGTCTCAGGTGTTTGGAGAAGCCTCTGCCACAGAGGCCAGAATAAAGTAATACCGTAATTTGTTGTGAGTTCATGCACTTTGTTGGTTTTGTTCTTTGAGCAAGGTGATGTTCATGCATGGCTCATTTTGTGCACCAGTAAAAAAACATATACCTATGTCTTGAATTTGGAAAAATATCGTATTTTATTTATCACTAACGAAGGGTTCGGTGAATGCGCATATGAAACTGGTGGGTTCGGTACCTCAAAAAAGGTTAAGAACCACTGGTTTAAAACAATGAAGTGTGAATGCATAAATAAAATTTTTACTATAAAAACAAAGTCCATAACTTGGAAAATTTTGATAAATATAAAAGCCCCTTTTAAAAATTCTGAATGTGTGGGTGAGAAAAGTTTGGAAGTTTAGAAGGAGTATTTTAAATATCTAGAAGAATGATGCACTGAGATTTGCAGGTATATTTAGGTTCACACACAAATACATGCATACATCTACATAAATAAAAAGGAATATAGCAACATATCATTGAATAGGCTGTTTTTTTTTTCATTTTTTCTGAAAATTGTCTATAATTACATGCATTACTTTCATAATAAGGGAAAAACACCTTCTGTTGTTTTTAAAATTTAAAAGAATAATTATTTCATGGTATTTTGGGATTATATCTATTGTTTTTGTATTTTCCTTTTTTTATTTTCTTTTTTTCCAAGTGAGAGGAGCGGAGGAATAGAGAGAGACTCCCACGTGAGCCCCAACCATGAGCCACCTGGAAACCTCTGTCTGGGGCCAATGCTCTGCCCATCTGGGGATGCTCACAACTGAGCCATATTTAGCACCTGGGCACAGGCTCCACAAAGCCATCCTCAGCACCTGGGATGATGAGCTTGAATCAATCGAGCCATGGCTGCAGGAGGGGAAGAGAGAGAGAAATGGGAGGGGAAAGGGTGGAGAAGTAGATGGTTGCTTCTCCTGTGTGCTCTGATCCAGAATCGAACCTGATGAAGTATTACTACTAGCGACAAAGTGGATGGACCCAGAAAAGATTATCCTAAGTGAAATAAGTCAGCCAGAAGGAGACAAGAACGATATGATTTCACTCATATATGTGCTATAAAACTGAAACTCAGAGACACAGACAACATATGGTGGTTACCAGAGGGAAGGAGTACGTGTTAGTGAAAAGTAAAAGGAGCCAAATGCATGGTAAAGGTAAAGCTGGTAAGAGTTGGTATCTATATATACACAAAATTATCCCTGAATACTTTGTTTTTGGTCAACTTGTAGACAGATTAGATCAGAATTGTCCGACCTCCTTATATTGGTGAACAACAGTTTATAAATAAATGTGTAGCACTGCTGCCACTTTCCTGTTGCTTGCTTGTCCTTGAATTATTAGAATGTTTTTCAACCCCTTTATAAACATTCATGCATTTTTCTGAAGTTAATCTCAGTTAAAAGTGGATAAAGTACAGGAACCCACTAACCAGGTAAACACAGATGTCAGTAAGCAACAGCAAACTGAAAGCCAGAAGGGATGAAGGTGCATTGCCGTTCACACCCCCATGAAATCACCACTCTTACCTAAGGACATGTGACTGAGCGTGTGTGTATGACATGGGACCATATGGCACACCATAAATGCCAGTGCCAGATCAACCCATCTATTAAGCATTACAAAGCTCATTATTTTGATCATGTAAGTTAAATACAAATATGAAAATAAAATACAGTATTTTCTTCACTATTCTAATGGATCTTGACCTCCGAGTTCTGATTATATATACACCACTTCAAAGACTCTATTTCTAAAGCATAGGTCTGCTCATGACTCTTCTACTTCCTAAGAACGTGAGGAGCTTTCCAGTGCTTCACTAAATCACATTTGTATTTAAGATAGCCCAAATTATCATTCACCTGATATTTCTTAACTAAATTTTATAGAAGTACCAGCTGTTCTAATAATTACTTGGAAATACTTGTATTTCTCAAATACATGCTCTCCTCTCCCATCAATGGGTTTCTGTTCAAGCCCTACCTTCCATCAGAAACACTCTTCCAATTTCCCTTTTCAACTGTCAGAATATCTCCCATTCTTCACAGATCATCTCTAATATTCCCTCAACAGAGCTTTTTTAGATATGTTAAATAAATTAATTTCTAATGTATATTTCATTTTGTTCATATTTCTTTCATAAAACTAACCATGTTCTGGTTCAAGGAGCATGTGGATGAACACTATTCTATAAGCCTTAGGCAAGACGGAGTCAACAGGGGAGACATGTTGGGGTCTTTCTCTTGGTCCTTACTAGAGCTGACTCAGGAAACAGGTTGAAGGTCAACACCGGGAGCCTCATGAACAGAATTTCTAAAATGATGCATGTTCAAAATACTCAAATTCAGTGAACTGAGAAGTATTCTTCTGGTAAACTTAAAAATACTCTCTTCTCTGAATTAAAAAATACATACATTTTTCTTAACTTTAAGTTTCTTTTTCTCCCACATGAATACTTCTGAAGCCTCTAGTACTCTAATGCTTACGTGGACTAGAAAACGAAATTTCTCTCTCAATTGTTTAAAGTTACTTGAGGTTGAATATAATTATATTCTATTGTATTACCCAAAGTGCAAAATGACTCCTAGGGTTGAACAACTGTGAGAGCCCATATTCCGCATGAGTAATCGGCAGCATTTTGCTACAAAACAATGGGTAGCAAATGTCTCAGGCTTTGCACTTCAAATGATATCTGCTGTACGCACTCAGCTCTAATGTGACGTCATAGTCACACAGAAACCAAGGAGCCGACTGTGTTTCAGTGCATCCTCCTCTACAGACACTCAAGTTTTATGTGCTTTCTGCATATCAAGAAATAGTCTCCTTTTGTTTTTTTTCCCAAATGTTTTAAAAATGTCAAGTTGGAACCAGGATCCAGAGTTTCCTGGCCCCTGTCCTAGTTCACTGATTTTTAAATTGTGTTCTATGTTTTTGCCCCAGGTGCTAACTTGTGGCAAAGTAGAAGCAAAGAGAAGAAAACTTAATTTAAGAGTATTATTACTTTTTAACATTTTTTTTTCTTAATGGATAGGTATATATAAAAATAGGTTCCACACTTAATTTTTTAACATTTTTAAAAATTTTATCCTTTTTTCTTTTTGATAGAGAGAGAGAGAGAAGGACAGATAGGAACAACCAGACAGGAAGGGAGACAGATGAGAAGTATCAATTCTTCATTGCAGCCTCTTAGTTGTTCATTGAGTGTTTTCTCATATGTGCCTTGACTGGAGGCTACAGCAGAGCAAGTGACCACTTGTTCAAGCCAGCAACCTTGGGTTTCAAGCCAGCTACCATGGGATCATATCTATGATCTCACCTTCAAACCAGTGACCCCATACTCATGCCAGATGAGCCCACACTCAAGCCAGCAACCACACAGTTGGTTTCAAACCTGACTCTTCCTCATCCCAGTCTGACACTTCATCCACTGTGCCAATGCCTGGTCAGGCTAATTTATTTATTTTTAATACCACAGTTCTGAAAAAGGGGAATGAACTCAGCGACCTGAATAGGGTAAAGTCAGAAAAACAAATAAGAAACTCACTTGAAGCATCAGCTTACTTGATCCTGATATCTGGTCTAACTGTGAGGCCGTCCGGAGGGGTCTGGCAGCCGACAGGGCAGCTCGGGCAAGGAGGGCGGGTGGTGGGAGAAGCTGGGTTGTGACACAGCCGGAGCGGTAAGACGAGTCACTAGGTCAGTGGAATACCTACGAGTGTACCTGTAATACTTGGTGGCAATGATTTAGAATGACCTAGGAGTCATTCCGGAAGAGTGAATTTGGGGGCCAGGCAAAAACTAGAGGAAGGAGACTTTTTTTTACAAACAAAGGAAACAAAAACTTTCTATTCTTGGTTTTTAATGAACTCAATTCTGGCATCTGAATTATCTCTACTGCAATTCAACCTACCAATGATATAAATTTCTTGTGTGCAGGTGCAAGCTTATTCATTATTAAATGTTCTATATATGTCTATGATAGTATTTCAATTGTAATGATACTAATTTTGGTGAATGTGATTTTTTAAAGGTTCTTGAATAAACTGTTAGAGCAATATAAAGAAGGTTTGTTCAATAGGACCCAATGTGATGATGAACAATAGCAAACTGCGAAGGGAATCCATCATCATAGTAATCAAATGGTAAATTGGAAATAGAATAAAAGATTTGTTGTCCTATTTTTGTTCATACAAATCAAGATAATAATAAATGGCAATGAACCTTAATTTTGAGAGCTCACTTCTAATATGTTTCAGGAAATATTCTCAAAGCTGACATATAAGAGGAGATATAGTTTGAATTTACGGCAGCAATTTGAATATCCTTTCTATTTCCTAAATGCTAAGTGTGGTCAGGCTATTAAACTGGTAAAATCTGAGAAATTACTCTGTCTGTTGTAATATGGTTGAAAATACTCTGGCTGAGGAATTACTAAGTGACACACAGAACCTCTTTTCTATTTGTGATTAAAGGGATGAGGGAACACAAAACACATCTGGCAAATTAAAAAGAAAAGAAGAAAAGATAAAAACAAATGTGGAACAAAACAGGGAATGTATTTTCAATCCTTAAAAACACCTTTTCAGTAGGAAAACTGAGAAACCCTGAATTCTATAAATACATTTACTCTCTTAAAAATACAAGGCATCATTTAACAAAGTCAATGAGCACGTATGATTGACAGCTTTTGAGAGTATTTCTAGCTATGCTCCCAATGGACACTATTTTGTCTCCCAGACTTAGGCTAAACCACAAAATAATAACTTGAAATTCACAGCTTTATACTTTTTGAGCTAACACTCAGAAAAAGTTGCAGAATTAAGCCATTGAATTTGAGGTAAGATGTCACCTTTGAGGTTACGATAGCAATTAGCATTTCTACTATTATGTTTAAAATCACATAATAGGACACCACTAAAAAATAACCCCTGTAAACGGGAGTATTATCTTATGTTGTCACTAAAATCCAAGTGATAGAAAAGAAGGTCATTTCGCAGTACTCTAGAGTCTAATTTACTATTTTAACAAGTGCCACATTGAACAATGTTTCTTGACAAAAATAAGTGGTTCTTTCAAAGACACTTTCACACAAAGCAATATGCTCAAGCTTGGAAAAATCTTGAAAGACAGATGAATCCTAACTGCATTGAAATATTTTTGGTGATGGCCAAAACATACAGACTGGATGGTTCCAAATTATAAAGGACATATTTGCACATGATCCTATCTTCTCCTTCTTGCACAATCTTCCCACTGACCACCTTGCTCAAAGTTTTGGAAATTAAAGGTAAAACAAAAGAACTTATTGATTGAATTGTAGAGCACGTGGATTTTGAAGTGAAGGAAGACCTACGACAGGAACAGCACTTAGGTTGGTACCAAATGTATCAATCCTCTGCCCAGGAAAATCCTTCATTTGCTCAGTTGGCCAGGGGTTCTTCTCATCAGAGCCCCATCTAAAGGAACAAAAATAATGAAGCCAGATAATCTGTTGTGGGTATTAATCTCCCATATATTTGTATATATCATTCACCAGATGACTAAATTTTGCTGAGTTTATATGAATTAAAATAACTTTGGTTTTAGTTTCTGTGTTTCACATCTGCAAAATGGTGATTTCCATTAATATGATTGTTGCCTTGGGCAACAATGAATTTGAATAAAGTAGCCAGGCAGAAGGTTGAAGGCAACTGTTCTGAAAGTGTTCTCTGGAGCAGCATTCACTAGGAACAGGTTAGAAACACAAATAGTTGAGACCCACTAATTTCTCAGAATCTGAGATTCTAGGGGAAAGGTGAGTAGCAATCTGTAATTCATAAGGCTTCCTTCCATGACTCTGAAATATGCTTATTTTTGAAAATCCCCAGTGTGGGGAAGCAACTGAGCAACAATTCTCTCCTGGTTGGACTCTGAACTCCAACTCTGGAAGTCAGTCCCTCTTTCTCACTCCATCAGCCATGGTAACTCTGGCTTTCCCTCTTTCCCTAGCTCACTGGCTGTCCTCTAAACCCTGAACATTTCCTTTTCTGAACTGTACTGACTCCCGCAGCCAATAAAGCACAGCCCAGGTGCCACTGTCTCCATATGTTCTCCATGTAGTTTTTAACTCTTGTGTCCCCAACCCTGCTCATCCAATCTGCTCTTATCACAACACTTTTAGTAACTAGATTGGTATTAGACTAAGAGTCAGCTCAGTTCCGGAATTGAGACAGAGGAGGGAACAGAGGAACAGAGGAAACAGAGGGAACATAGAGAACATAGGGAACAGAGGAAAAGAGGACAGAGGGAAAGGGGATGATAGGATGAGATAAATCTGAAGGGAAGGGGGGAGTGCGCTGTAGGGAGGGGGGCAAAGGAGATTTTGAGGGGAATACAGGGAAGGGGGAATGCATTTGGGGCAACCCTAGAAGCTATGTAAACACAATTAATTAAATTAAAAAAAGAGTCAGCTCATTTCCCCAGAAATCAGTTAAACCTTCTTCTGTTTACTAATGTGTTCTCCATTGATTGGGGTGACGATCAGGGAGTCCTTTGCTTCCTTCATCAGCTAACAGCTAAACACCATTGGTATTTGTATTTGAACTTTCAGCAGGCTCCATAATTCTTACTATGGTAAAATATGCCTTCCTATCAAGACAAAAATAATAAGAAGAGTAGAGGAAAAGCTAATGTCTAAATAAAAATAAGAAGAAATAGTGTGTCCGCAGCAGCTATCTAATATGTTGAAGAAAGACTCGTGCAAACATTGAAATTCGCATCACCTAAAATTGTCAACCAAACTATATTAGGACTATTATTGGGGGGAAAGTAATCTAGGTGTGACTGCAAATAAAAAAACAAAAACCCACAATACTGACTGCACAGAGAGCCTTTATCAAAGGAGGAGCTATTATTTTGACTTTGGCTTGAAGAAAAATGCATGTTAGTCTTCTTCAACAACAGGAACAAATGATCATGTAAAGCACATAAGAAAATAAATAAAAACATAAAGAACAAAAACAAGTCCAGAAGGAGAATGAGATGTACTTGGGAGTCTTTACTCCATTGAAGAAAACTACTTACAAAATAATTCATGAATCATGATGAGAATCAGTAGCAATTTTCTCTTAGCTGATATATAAGTGAAAATAATTGATTTTCATATAATCTACCTATATAGAACATTTTTATTTGCAAAGCCTCAAAACTCTACAACATTCTAGAGTATAGGTCAAGAAAAATTATCCCCAAATTCCTAACACTCCAAAATTATACTGGTGTTGAAAAAAAAAATTCTAACATGTTATTTTGAAATTTTGACTATAATCATAATTTTAAAAATGAATTGTGTTTGGCAAAAAAAAGTTTTCAGGTAAATGTAAAACTCTGTTATTAGTTTTCCAGATTTAGTCTTTTTCATTTTAATCAGTAACTCTGAATTAGGAACACAGGGGGAGTACTAGAAATTATTTTCACATAACACCTATTAGATGTTTTGGACTCGTATAATGAACAAACAAAATTGGAATTGAATTTTAGGGATGTATAAAATAACTTTATATTTACTTGTAATTTCAAACTATTAAAACTAAATATCCCCTAACAGTTCGCTTTCCTGTTTTACATTAATGTGACAAAAATAACAGCACACTGCCTGTGTTAAAAGACCCTCTTTGAAATTATGTCAATATGGTTTTTTTTTCATTTCATCTCTTTGATGGAAATATATTTTATTTAGATACAAATCTTACCAATTCAGCATTTGGCTGGAAAAATATTTATATCACTGCAATATCCTCTGTTCACCGGAAGTAGAATTGCTTGCATGACAACAGCCCAGCTAGTGTGATTAGAACACAAGAAGAATGAAAGACAAGCAAGGCTTCCAGCTCCTTTTCCAAGGACCCCTTGTCACCTTTCTCAACCTGTGTCCCTACACAATGGATTAGAAGGCTCTGAAACACTAAGCCTTTTACACAGTGAGCAGCTGACTGGTTCAGAAACAAAGTAAACACAAAGTAATAAAAGTGCAATGTTGGCCTTTAAAAGGAAGCTCTTAATAGGGTTTCCTGCTGGCAATTTTTTGGTCATGACTTTAAACTTCATAGTGAAGTGAATAAAGACGTAATTTTGTGTTTAGTGAGTAGTTCACATGAGCTTTCACTGCAGTACAGCATCCTTGGAGAATTGGCAGAAGAAACTTCTTTAGTTGATTGCAATTCTGATGTTCCACACGGTGACAACATTTTTACTTCGTTAACACCTAATTTACAAGCACAAACCATTCTAAGTGTATCAGAACAGATGTAGAAAATAATTATGATTTAGATTGAAATCTTCATCTCTCAGACACATATTTTTAATCCATCTACCTTAAGAAAAAGAATTATAAAGAGTAAAAAAAAAAGTTTCCAATTTAAATAAAGAGGTGCCTTAACCTAAGATGCTGGTTTCTTCCTGTTTCCCTGTCATTGCACAGATGGGCAGTACCGGCTGTACCGAGCTGCATGGTTTATGACAGGACACGAGCAACATTGATAAGACAATCTGCACCTATCGAGTATGCTTTTTCCTGCATCCTCCCATCAGAGCCCTTGGACATTTAGTTTAATGCTTTGGAAATTCTTCAAATTTTGTTTTCTAAAGGGAGATGATTTTACTTGATTGACTTGACATTCAATTTGCTACATATAAAACAAACACAAAAAGAAAATATTGCACCACCTTGCAACAGTAAAATAACCTAATGTTTGCTATCTTCTACCAGGACTATATTAATCAATTTGAAAAACCTAGTCATCACATGTAAAAAAACTAACACAACCTACTGTCTAACTACGAACAGATTAATTGCTTGAATAAACAGAATGACTACTTGTTCTGGACTTGAACAGAAAGTACACATGTGATTAGATCGGAACTGGTCCTCATTCAACATCTGCGTTCGCTTCCCAGCAGCCAGCATGTCCCATCATTTGCTCTCACTAACCCTTACCTATCCTAATCTGAACAAGACAGGGGCAACTCTGGAGATCTTCCTGCTCAGTTTCAATTTATCTATGCATATTTTGAATTATGATAGCTCATATTTATTCCATTTTCTAATCTGATTGCTCACTTACTGCATGCCCCCAGGTGGGTACTGTAAGGCTGACAAAACCTGCCTGGTATGCTAGTCTTCCTAGTATTGCCTGCATGGGCTTTGTTAATGTCTTTATGCAGCCTGAGCAGACTGTAGTGCAGTGGATAGAACGTCAAACTGGGACACAGAGGACCCAGGTTGAGACCCCGAGGTCGCCAGCTTGAGCGCAGGCTCATCTGCTTTGAGCAGGGTTCACTAGCTTGAGCCCAAAGTCACTGGCTCGAGCAAGGGGTCACTCGGTCTGCTGTAGCCCCCTGGTCAAGGCACATATGAGAAAGCAATCAACGAACAACTAAGGTGGTGTAACAAAGAATCGATGCTTCTCATCTCTCTCCCTTCCTGTCTGTCTGTCCCTACCTGTCCCTCTGTCCGTCACAAATAAAAAGAATATCCTTATACAATATCTAATATTAGGCAAGTACATCATATAATTGGCATTATTTTTCCATTAAAAATAACGTAAATATTTGATATTTTTGGCATTGTCATGTATTTATTTAGTGTCTAAAGATGAATCAGATAAAGAATGAAAACTTCACTTATTCAAAATTTTAGTGATTTAGGATTTAAGGTGTCACCAAAAATGTTTTAGGGAGGGGATATATATCTAATTTGTCTTTGTAAACCTTATCTCAAGGTAGGTGGGTTTTTTTCCCCCTATAACTTACACATTGATACGGCCACACTGCTCGGGAAGCCCTTCACTGCGTTTGTGTAGGTAGCTCTAATGATACCACAACGAAAATAGTAAGTGTCCTACCTTACAGGAGATTACTGCAGGTCTTGCCCCCAGACTTCATATATCTGCAACATAAAAAGAAAAATAAAATGTAAATGGTTATTTACGTAATGGAAGAAGCAGTATTTCTTAAGTAAGCAAAACCCGAGACAATGCTCTGCCTTCTCAGCAGCGACCTATTTCTAGTGGAGAAAACGGAGAGGAGATATTTCAGAATTGCTCCATTTGGCTATGAGTTAAATAAATACAAAAATAGTGAGTCGATGGTAATATTTAGGGCGGTTATGAGGTGAAAACATCTAGATATGTAACAAAAATGTATCTAAGTCTGTAAAATGCATTTCAGATATGTGCTATAATTTTTCTTACCATCATCATTAACTTGACTTTACATACATTCTTATCAGAAAATTATATTCACCATGCTTCATTTTATTTTATTTTTCACTTATCTACTTTTAGGCCTCAAATATACATTTCTACGGTACATGAACTGTGTGCCCAACACTCAGAGTCAAATCATTGTCCTTTACCATGCATTTGGCTCCTTTTACTTTTCACTAACACGTACTCCTTCCCTCTGGTAACCACCATATGTTGTCTGTGTCTCTGAGTTTCAGTTTTATAACACATATATGAGTGAAATCATATCGTTCTTGGCTCTTTCTGGCTGACTTATTTCACTTAGGATAATGTTTTCAGGGTCCATCTACTTTGTCACTAGTAGTAATACTTCATCATTCCTATGGCTGAGTGGTATTTCATAGAATATATGTGCCATGTTGTTTTTATCCAGTCTCCTATAAAGGACTCTTTGGTTGTCTCCATGTCTTGGCCACCATAAATAATGCTGCAGGGAACATAAGGGTGCATATATCTTTGCAAAGAAATGTTTTCGAGAGTTTCAGGTAGATACCTAAAAAAAGGGATTCCTGGATTATATGGTTACTCTATTCTTAATATTTTGAGGAACCTCTATACTGTGTAACACAGTGGCTATACTAGTTTACATTTCCACCAGCAGTGAATGAGGGTTCCTTATTCTCCACCTCTTTAACACTTGTTATCATCTGCCTTGTCGATAATAACCATTCTAACAGGTGTGTGAGAGGTGGTACGGCACTGCAGCTTTGACTTGCTTTCCTCTAACAGCTGCTGAAGCTAAGCATCCTTTAATATCTGTATATGTGCTGGCTGAAAAGTCTGTTTTCTTGGGAGAAGCGTCTGTTCATGTCGTCTGCCCATTTTCTAATTGTACTGTTTATTTGGTGTTGAGTACCATAAGTTCTTCATATATTTTTGGACATTAACTCCTCATTGCAGGTGTTGTTGCAGATATCTTAAAATAAAATTAAATGAGAAATATACAATTTTATCCTACAGTATATATATATATATATATATATATATATATATATATATATATATATATATATATTTAAATGTCAATCTCTTTTTCTCTGAATACCAACCCTCTATATAGTCAGACCTTTCCATCATCAGTTGTCTCTTTGTAACTTGCCTGAGAAACAGAAAAGAAGCCACGACACCTGGGAACTAATATTTCACCATGAAGTAGGCTGGGTGATATGCTGAACATCAGACAAGGCATTCTGTGACAGCAATGAATCAAAAAATAAAAACAAAATCAAGCAAAAAACTCCACAATCATATCTGAACTCAAGACAAAAATTAGCATATTTTTAAAATAAGAAACGTGACATAACAGCCCCCTCTCCTTGTTAATATTAGTTATTGCTGCTTCTGTACCAAATGCAACTTTAGGGTTGCTTGGTATTCCCTGCTTTTTAAATAAGAATTATTAGGAAAACCAATTGCAGAATTATCTCCACCCTTCCCCAAATCACCTAACAGCAGCTCATATTCTATCATTACACCCTTCTGTTCTAATCCCTCTTCATAAACATCAAATGGCCCAGTGTGTGAAATCTCCCTCTTTGCAATTAGTCAATAAAGCTGACTTGACCTCTGATGTGCCCTTGGCTGTCTTTGACTCGGCAGGGCGGCATTGACCTATCTTCTCTGTGAACCTTCTTTTGGAATCTGTCTGTCACCTCCTTCACAGGTAAGATGTTATCCCTCATGTATAAACTATGTATTCTGGCAACCTAATTGGGATTTCTGCCCCTCCTTTCCCTACCTTCAACCCATAATAGAGACTGCTGAATATTTACTAGTCAAAAAGAGTCTCTTCCTAAAAAAAATATTATTTAGCAGACATCTAATTTTACATGTCCATTTTTCATATTTAGTGAGTGAAAGACTGTCAGGAGATGTTCTCTCGAGAGACAGGATGCATCCTTTGTGGTGGTGAACCAGTTGTAAGGCGTGATGTATCTGTGTGATCGCAGATCAAGTGCCAAATGCATACCTGTAAATGAAATGGCAATTTTCTCGTATGCCTCAGATAATAGGTGTCAAAATTCTCTAATTCCTTTGTTTTGCCTTAAATGAAGAAAGATTGGGTTGTGAGTAAAAATTGTATTTTGATAGCTTGAAGCTTTGGAATAACCCCCACAGGAATTAGCAGGAAGCAAATCTAGTCAAAGCAATGTTTAGAAAATAGACGTTTGTACTTTGTCATTATGGTTCACATTTTCAACTAGACTTGCAATGAGAACACTAGCTGCTTCATTTTAAAAATTTTCAATAGATACTTTTTTTTCATTGATGGTTTTTAAAGTATTTTTAAAACTCCATTTTACATAATGTGACATATAAATTGCACACTGTGGAAAGAATTGTCTGCCTCCCTGAATGAAACCATTTTAATCTCAAGGGTTTTATTATCTGTTAAAATCTATTTAAATATAGGCATTCAATTTTACATTACTTGACATTTATGGGGAAGCTATTTTACAGCAGCAGGTTTCTGAATAGACAAGATCACAACAAATATTCATGATTATATGACATGATAGATTGAAAAATATGGGGAAAGAATGATCCAAATATTGGACAGCTCACATACATGAACATATCTAATAAGACTCTGGTTCAGAAGTCCACTAATACGTCATATGTGCTTGACAAGTACAATTATGACACACAGAATAACAGCCTACCAATTTTTATTTACCATATTACAATATTAATCAAAATCATACTCTTTTGACCAAGTTACATTATTTAACATTAAAACTGGAGAACAGCAACATGCAGTCATAACATGAAATTCTCAGTTTAGAGTTGTATTTTTAAAAAAAATTACAGCAATATTACTAATTGAACTGATTAGAAAGACAGTGAATCCTACTTTAGTTAAGCTTTTATTGTGATCTATCCATGGGCTAGAAGATATCTCATCTTCTGTTTAATGATAAATATATGCACACACACACACATAAATCATGGGCATAGTTTTAGATAGGCAAAGAAATTTTATTTAAAAATTTTATGTAACACTTGCCTAAATTGCCAGCTTAAAATGCAGTTAAATTAACTGGGAGAATAAGCTTCTGTAACAAAGGTTTCCCACAACCGGCCTATGAGTCTGATGTATGACAAGTTCAACTGGGATTTTTATGAACAAGAAAAGAAACAAATCACCACATGACTTTAAATTACATAGAAGAATCTATATGAAACTTCTATCCATCAAGTGGCCTCTGGAAAATGAGGTAATTACCTAAAGTAATTTGCATGTTCAGAGCTAATACACTATTACTACGTAAAGTCCAGTTGCGAAAGCAATGCATAATTTCCTGATTAATGTCTCATGCACGATATTACTCCCTGTACTGTCAGAGCCTAAATAACAATATGGCCAATCAATCAAATAATAATTAAAAAAATAACTCAGATAAGAAATGCATTCAGCTCTAATAAATCATGACTTAAACTCAGTGGATTTTGGAGTTATGACAACTAATCACAGTATATTGTGTTTTCATGGCAATACATTTAGATTTTAATTGGCATAATTATAGATTTTTAGTGATTCAGGATTAATGTGTGAAGGCAAAAAAAAAAATACACCCTACATTTTTAGTTTGTAAAATGTCATCTATTAAGTTATTGGAGAAAATTCACAGTTCTGCCAAAAGTTATGATGAGAACGATATTTAGTCAGGAAGACTGAGAACATTAGTGGAGTCATACGGCCAAATTTCTCTGATCGGCGCACAGTGGAAATGTTTCTTCTAAAGGGAGAATTATTCTCCTCTGACAGCATAAGGCAGGTGTGGCTAAGGGCAAAGGAAAAATGGGTGAGGCAACGTTTGCTAATAGACAGAAGAGCCATAAATGAGCTCAACTGGAAGCACTGAACAAATCCAAAATAGACTTCCAATGCTCTACTATTCTGTTCCTGTATAAATGGAGACAATTTTTATAATATTAAAGCTATTTCTGGAACTTATGAAGAGGCAGGCTTTTGTCTGACTGGTGGTGGCACAGTCGATAGAGCACTGACCTAGGATGTTGAGGTCCCCGGTTCGAAACCTGAGGTTACCGGCTTGAGCACAGTGTTGATGGTTTGAGGACAGGATAATCAACATGATCCGTAGGTGGCTGGCTTGAGCCCAAAGGTCACTGTCTTGAAGCCCAAGGTCACTGGCATGAGCCCTAGGTTGCTGACTTGAGCCTTCCCGTCAAGGCACAGATAAGAAGCAATCAATGAACAACTAAAGTGAAGCATTAGGAGTTAATACTTCTCATCTCTTTCCTCCCTCTCTGTAGCTCTTCACTTCTTGTCTCAGTCTCTCATTCTCAGTAAAATAAAATAAAGAGGCAGGATTTTTCTCTGTTTTGTTGGTAGGAAGGGGAATAGGGAGCAGAGAGAAGTTTCCCTATAGTCAATGTGCATGTTGTGTTGGGCAAGGGGAGATGAAAGGAAGTTGTTCAGGATTATTTTGAGCCAGCCAGAACACTGACTGCCTTTGCTTCTCAGAAAAGCACTAATCTTTGGCAAGAAAGAAAGTGAGTTTTGAGGGCAGACAGGCTGTTCTATGTGGGCCCTGCTACTTCCTGACTCTGAACTTGGGTGGGTTACTCAACCTCTTTCAAGCCTGTTTATTAACCTGAACACAGAATATTAACACACCCTACTGGGGAGTTGTAACTACTAACTAGAACCAGTATGAGTCACTAGTACTCTGGAACTAGGCAAGTGACTCATACCAATTACTTAGATCAGTGACTAGTAGTAGTAAGTGCTGAACACATAACACAACATTCATAATTGGTATTGTTATTAAATCACTCATTTACCTTATACAGGTTTCTGCATCTATAAAATGGAAATAAAAACAGTACCCATATGAAATACTAGATGTGAGATAAAAGGGACTGATACAGCTACATTGTTTACAACAAGGCCTGATATGCAATAAGTCTTCAAAGTGTTAATAGATTAATCATTGGTAGCCACTTGCCACATGCAGACATTAAAATTCAAATTGATTAAAATTAAGTAAAATTTGAAATGTCACACAAATGACAATTCAGGTGCTCAGTAGCCACCCACGTGTGGCTAGTGACTCTGGTATTGGACAACACAGATTAGAATTCTTACCACCTTAGAAAATTCTTTAGGAAAGGAATAATAGATATAAAATTAAAAGGTTTATTGGTACAAATGGCCATTCTTCATATTGTTAGCCAGGGAGTGGGATGGACATGATAGACAAAGAATAGACAGCTTGCAGAAGATGATTAATGCGAACTATCATATTGTTTCAGGTTATTAGAGGGGTGCTTTCTCTACGTTTGGACCTGTATTTGTTTTAAGAAAAAAATTAATTATGAAACATTTATAAACTATAAAGCTATAAACACTTTAAGTTTACATCAGATTGACTGTAGTTACCAAGAAATAAATTATTGAAACTAGCAACTGAACAGCAATGTGCCTTGTAGAATTCACTTGGCATAGAAATTAATTTTTAAAAATCTTTAAATTGGCCTTTGAGTGATATCCCAATGTAATGAAACTTTCCAGGGCTTTGCTGATCTAAAGACTTGCAACTATAGTGACCATTGTTTTTCAAATTTTGTCAAGCTTGATATCATGTAATAAGTCACATATAATTGCTGTGCAATTGACAACAACTATATACAAATATATTTATTTATTAACAAAAAGTATCAATACAATTGTATCACCAATCTCTCAAGTGACAATGATCAACCTCATTTCAAAACTCTATAGCCATTTCTTCACATTCTTATTACTTTGGTTCTGAATTTCTTTGGCATATTTGATCATTTCACAATATAAACATGTATCAACTCATTATGCTGCCCACCTAAAACTAATAACACATGTTACTTATATCTTAATATATCTTAATAAAATAAGTATATATCTACAAAAGAAATAAGTTCATTATCAAATGAAATGAAATAGGTAAAAAAAAACATTTCCCACTCTTTAATACAATAAAGCTGTTGATTACTGACAAAATAACCATTTTCTGTTACTAATAGGATAGACAATATTTTAATAGATAATTAGCTTACCTTATATCTGACCTCAAACTCTTTGAAAAGTTACTGCATAAACTGGAACATGGCAGATGGTGTTTCCCTATTCGACCATTAGAAAAATGTATCATCTCCTTGTGAAACTAGACTTTTATGGAAAAGAATATTGTATATGAGTTATAATTCTGTTTTCATATGGTAAGACAAAAATTTTGCTACAATAAGAAAGCTCAGAAAATTAGAAACCTATTAAAATGATAGTTAATATTGAACAGTTGTTTGTATTGTCTTTTTGTCATCATAAAGCCAGAAAAAATAAACAGCTTTCTGGCTGATGATCAATAATATATAATCAGATAAATTTGCATTTCATGAAAAAATTAACTGCCAAGGTTTAGTAAGAATATATGTTGGATGTGTTTTCCATCGCTTTTGCTTATATAAAGAAGGAGAAGAACAACATCCTTAAAGTTTACAAAAATACAATTTATCTCATCTATTTGACTTGTACTTCCATTACTTTCTCATCCGAGAGATCATAAGATGTTTGAGAAAACCCAATCTTACCAACATTATTGAGAGATTGTACCGTGACCTAACAGTAAAAACCAACCATTTGGAATCAGAATATATCTCTAAGTGTTTAGATGGACATAAACAGTGTAGTATTATTATTCACATATTCAACTCCACTGGAAAGTAATTGAGGTTACAGTTGTATAGTTCTATAACAGGAGGCAGTGGCAAAGTCATGATTAATGCATAACCATATGATATCTCATAATTCGGTTCATTATCATCTTTAGTTGATTTATTTATCTATTATCAATTACAATTAGGACCATGTCAGGCATGTAAACTCACATTTAAATAAGTTTATAAGAAGACAAGTAAAAATTATGCTGGTTATATGAATTACAAATTGCAATATCTATATCAGAAAGGTCACAGTTATGATTATATTGTTTTCTCTTTGCCCTAGAAAGTTTAAATTTTAATAAAGATTAAATGAGATCTCTCTGTAATTTAGAAAAGTAATTTTAAAAATTTTATATTTATGTAAATATATCTAATTGTTCACCCTTCATCTTAAAACTATATATAAGGTTCACTAATTATTAAATTTTCTCAAAATTGGTGTTTCTTCTATTCTATATAAAGCATAAAAGAGATATTATGTCAACTTTATAGATCAATAAACAATATTGTTGAAAAATAACTCATTTTTCCCTTGAAATAGGCTCCAGATCTATAGTTTATTGAAAAACAGACTCCACAATTTGCATTTCTATTAAACAGTGCCTCATTAGCAGTGGTTATTTGATATATTTGTTATTTTTTATTATCTTCACAGAGAATTTTTGCCAAGATTTTCTGCTCAAGAAATTTCTAGTAACATTACAAATAGGTCTGATCTCAACTGTCTAAGGCTGTACTTTTTTTGAATCTGAATATTTAAGATGAATATATTTTTTTCTTCTCGGTACAAAACAAACCCTTACTTAATTCTCTGGCTTTTTAAAGTGAGTTTCCACAATGCAAATGAGCAGGAATATATACTAAGAAGAATGGCATCTAAAATTTATGACGCTAGACCATACTCTGTATTGTATATATACTATTATATGTACTGTGTACTCACTTTACTCCTGTCTAACAGTCTGATGATAATAAAAAATATTAATTACAAATGCAAACGGGAGAGATGCCATCAGTGAATCGCAACCATCAAGAAACGTCTGGAAGACACAGATAGACTTGGAGTGAATGCGAATTGCATGGAGCAGAGAAGTCCCAAAGCCAGTTGAAAAAGAAGATGGCACAGTTCTCCTCTCTCATATAGGGAAGTGACATAGAATAAACTCCACTCCAAATACATGATGACTGAAACTCAATCTTTAAAGCATTCACTTTCTTTCTGGGTGTGGAAGCTGATGCCATCTTTTTTTCGCTTTAGCCCTTCTGTGATTCTGCAAGCTTCGGCAATATCTACATGTTGACTTGACTGCTTTGTTCTCCCTTTGAACTAGTTTCAGCTATGCTCATTCATTATAGGATGCTTTGGTTTCTAGAGTATGAGTTAAGGCAGTGACTGAAGCAGATATATGTACTCCAGAGAAACGAGACAGCTACCGTTTTCCTAGCTCAGTTTCCTACTAAGGTGCCTGGGGACAGTGAAGGGAATGAATATTTATTTTAAATTTACCCTATATTGAATCAGTAGTAATAATATGATAGAAACTGAGTTTAATTCTTAAAACAACCCTGGGAGGCAATACTATTATCACTACTTCCTGATGAGGCAAGGGGACTCTGAGACATGAGAAATTCCATGTCTGAGGAGGAATTGCAATTTTGGTCTATTTCGTTTTTTTGTCTAATTTAAATTAAAGAGATTCTTACACACTAAATTCAAACACTGCTCAGTGATAGCACGGTGGAGTTTCAAGCATATTGCCACATGCAAATATTTGCTGAGGCAGGGAGACCTGCCTAGTTAGACAAATTTGATAGTACAAATCACTACGAGCACTTTCATAACATAAAAATTGATATCTTCTTTTAAATGCATTTTGATTAAAATGGGAATTTGCTGCAGTATATTACTGATCTTGGAGATGGGGATGCTGTATGACTTACCTGTTATCACACTGTGATAGCATTTGAACAAGAGCTTATGACTTCCTCAATCATTATTATTTCCTATTTGAGTTAGGATAAGAAAAGGGTGTGAATACATACAGTGGTACCTTGAGATACAAACAGACATATATATATATATTACATACGAGCTTCAAGTTGGTCCGTATTTTTTTGGAGATTCGAGCGAAATTCTGAGATATGAGTCGTGATTCGGGAAGCTACCTCTAGTTGGCGTGTTGGCGCATGGGTCCAGTATCGGCAGTTTGATATACGAGTTGACTGACTTATGAACTCGGTTACAGAACAAATTAAATTCATATCTCAAAGGACCACTGTACTTCAAAATAAACTCATGATCAATATTACTATTGATGCAAGATCGCGGTAGAAAAGAATACTATGAAATTGCTCCGTGAGTATCATGGGTCATTGGGTTATATGCAGTATTTTATGTATTGTATTTCAAGTTAGTTAAATAATAACTACATGTTGCTTAGAAAAGTAAAAACAGTGTTTGGAATTAATATTTACTTTGTAATCAAACTACTTCCAACAGTACACTTTACTTTTTAAATTTGAAAAAAATATAATAACTAGCAAAGATGATTCCATAACAATGGAAGTGTGAGTATTAAAAAGCATTAAAAGAATTATTCATCATCCTTGTCCTCTGGCTCTCATTTCTCATGTTTTCTCACTAGAGTCTATCATTTCAGAACATTTTTATGAAGTGCATATGTATTACATAGGTCTAAACAATGTATTTTTATAGCCATCTATAACATATTCATTTTCTTTCAAAATAGGATTATACTATATTTTAGATGTATAATTTGCTTTTGTTTGCCCAAAGTATCTATCATGAATATATCTGGATCATTCTCATTCTTCTTGACAGCTCTAAGTCTTTCATAAAACTTCAAATTTTCACTTTAAAAATAATGCCGCAACAAATAACCTCATATACCAGTTTGGTTGTATGGTTATTTCTAGAAATGTAGGCAGTTTAAAGAGATGCATGCAAAACATACAAATCTGTGCATTTTCTTCACCACATCCTCTTCTCCTCGACCCCTACCCCACAAAATCAAACTTTACTTTAACAAAATGTGCAGCTTTGTAGAGAGAGGGAGGGTTCACCTATTCACAATTCGAATCTTAAGCTTAGTTAATCAGTCCCTGTTGGTTTCTTTATCACCAAAATAAGGATAATAATGGAGTCTATATAATAGAGTTGTTGAGATTACATTATTAGAATAATTCACTTAATAAGGGCTCAATAAGTGTCACCTATAAATCAAAATGACCTTTAGACACCTAAAATATGAGTATGACATGAAGTGGTAAACTTTCATTTTTTTTTTTACCAACAAAAATGGCACAGAATAGTGTAAACTTGTCCATTGATTTGAAATGCCAATTTCATTATATACAAAATTTATAAGATTCTTTTCGCAGATTCTGAACCATATATTCATTTCATTGACCTATTTATGTAGTTTTGTACCACAACTATACTAAGGAAACTGTGCCTTTTAAAGATAAATAATATATGATGACACAAACACAAATGAAACATGTCCATTATTATATCTAGGAAGCCAAGCAATAATAATATGCACTTTGATAATTTTATAGTGCCATTCAGGTGTAACCTTTTTGTTCAGAATTATAAAATTAAGAGAAAATTAAAAACATGTGAGTCTGCATATTTTATTCCATTGCAAATCAATGATTTAACTAACTTAATAAACAGAAAGCTATATTTGAGACACTTATTAACATACATAAAAAAGCTTTCCAATCCAGTGTGTACCTTTTCAAAACAGCTAAATACAGATATTACTAGTATTCTTTTTATGTATAAGTTTATATTGCAGTTAAACTTTTATGAAATGCCCATTCTTTATTTAGATTCACTTTTTCTAACCTGACCAGGTGGTGGTGCAGTGGATAGAGCATTGGCCTGGGATGCTGAGGACCCAGGTTTGAAACACCGAGGTCACCGGCTTGAGTGCGGACTCATCCAGCTTCAGCACGGGGTTGCTGGCTTGAGCGTGGAATCACAGGCATGACCCTGTGGTCACTGGCTTGAACCCAAAGGTCACTGGCTTGGGGCCCAAGATTGCTGGCTTGAGTCCAAGGTCATTGGCTTGAGCAAGGGGTTACTTGTTCTGCTGAGCCCCCTGGTTAAGGCACATATGAGAAAGCAGCCAATAAACAACTAAGGTGCTGCAATGAAGAATTGATGTTTCTCATCTCTCTCCATTTGTCTGTCTGTCCCTGTCTGTCCCTCTCTCTAAAAAAAAAAGAAAGAAAGAAAAGAAAAGAAAAAAAAAGGAAAGATTTACTTTTTTGAGAATTACAATCAATGTCCAAACATCCAAGTGTAGATACATACAGGGATGGACATCCACATTCAAACATACACAGAAAAAATAGTTAAAAAGGGACATATAGTTGAAAAGGGACAAATCCCATTGTTCTTGATGCTTATTTCTCTTCCACTTTTTTAATTTATAAAAAGCTGGTTCTATCAATCTGAGTTATTTTGAAGGCTCTTTTTTTCCTAACAAGGTCAGTTACAGTAGAGATCTTCCACTGGGACACAGTCACGATGTTTCATGCCCCTCTCTTTCTATAAATACTTGAACACTTCTATAACAGGATAATGACAGTCTGGGGAAGCATGTATTTTTACTGGTTCCTTGCTTATAAATATTTACCAAATACCCTATTTCACTTTTATAAGGCATAGCATTAGCAGTGTTTGTGGATTGGTGAGTATTCCCCCACTGTAGAACAGTGGGACAAAAAAAGCACACAATGTTGCAAGGTGAATTGAGGAAAATAAATGAATGATCAGAAAGATTTACATTGGCCTTAAAACTGGAAGACATTATAACTGGAGGACATGATAATTAGTACTACTGTCTCGCTCCTTAGGAAGAGTTTCTCTATTTCATCAAGAACATATAACTGATAACACTGGGGAAAAAAATGTTGTTGCATCCACAAAAACACTTGTTTTTACCTAATTTGAGTGTGCTGATCTCAAATCTGACATTAGTTCTTTCTCTGAAAGCTACAGTTTTTTTTTTTTTCAATTCAAGATTTTAGTTTTGCATCTTATTGTAAAATTTTCAACATTTAGTTTAACATAATGAAGTAGAATGTTTTCTTGGGCATCATCTTTGTGAAAATATAACAATTTATATAATGCAGTAAATACACTAAAAGATATAATTGCATCAGAATTTGTCTACAATTTTGAAATAGAAATATTAAAACACTTATTTTAATCATAAATTTACGCAAAACTTATTTAAATTCTATTCAGGAAAAAACTTGCATTTGTAGCTCTTGTGTTTGTGTACTTGTTGAGGACAATCTCGTTTGATGTTCCAGTAGTAGTATGTCATCGCTTAGAGCTGTCAAGAAATAGCCACCATTCTGTTGGACTGTATGTGGTAATACCTAGCTGGATGAGAAGACTATTGATATCATGACATTAAACAAAGTGTTTGTGTTTGGAAAAAAAGTCCACAAAAATTTGTTCATGCCTCCTGAAATGGGATACATTAGCTGACCGGTGGAGTACATTCTTTTCTTGAAGCCTGGAGGCTAATAACTCAGCTGCTTTCTTTTCTTTTTTTTTTCCACAGGGACAGAGGGAGTCAGAGAGATGGATAGATAGGGACAGACAGACAGGAACAGAGAAAAATGAAAAGGAACAATCATTAGTTTTTCGTTGCCGTTGCGAAATCATAGTTGTTTATTGATTGCTTTCTCACATGTGCCTTGATCGTGGGCCTTCAGCAGACCGAGCAACTCCTTGCTAGAGCCAGGAACCTTGGGTCCAAGCTGGCGAGCTTTTGCTCAAGCATGATGGGTTTGCACTCAATCTGGCGAGCTTGGGGTCTTGAACCTGGGTCTTCCGCATCCCAGTCCAACGCTCTATTCACTGTGCCACCACCTAGTCAGGCTCAGCTGCTTTCTTTGATAGGCCCAAGTCTCTAACTAAGTCATTCAATTCAGGTTGGCTATACTGCTGAGGGGTTAATGACTGCTTGGCATCACAAGAAGACCATTCAGATTCTACAACCATTTCCTCATGCATCTTACAAAATACACTTGATCACCATGTTCACTTTCTTCATCCTTAGAAGAAATAAAACCATTGAAAACTGGAACCAGGAGTGTCTCAGAGTGTGGGATAGGTCGTATTGCTGAAGGAATATTAGGATATGTGATCATATGCCGTTTTTTCTTGCCGATGCCCAAAAAACAGTCACTGCTGTGGTCCTTAGTTTCATGCCAAACCATGGGAATACCAAAAGGCATTCCCCAATTTGCATTTTTCTTTTGTCCAGTCACGAAAGCATTTCCTCACAATTATAACACACAATATGAGGAGCCCAATTCTTGTCTTGATCACCAAGGGGAACTTGAAAACAGGCAATATATTGCACGTGTCACAAATGATGAAATATTGCGCCTTTGACGTTGAAGTGTGTAACAGCCACATATATAACAGAAGGTGTCAGGACTATTCTTACATTTATGCCTACTCAAAGAAACCATGATTTAATTTTAAAACAAAATAAGAGGGTGTTTTTATAAGATAATAATTTTTTACATTTAAAAACAACTACAATTATGTAAATGTGATGTTTGTAAAACATTAATTGCCTTGTGGTTATGTTCAACCCAAGAGTCGTTGTCCATTAACTTCAATTTAAAAATCAATGCATTCCATTAACTGTAACAAAAAGAAATTAAAATTTCATAAAAACTGGAGCATGCAACAAAAAACGGATTTAGATTTGGAATCAATGATGCAGAAATATATCGAAACAGTTCTAAAACCTTATGCAACAGAAAATGAAAATAAAAATTATTCCCCAGTGTAATCTTCTTTCATTTCTTCAATGGTCTATTCCAAAGATTCACAAGCATTTTGGATCCCTGCCTATGTCCTATCTCCAGTGAAGAAGAGAAAAATGTTTCATCTTAGATGATTAAATTTGAGGTCTTCAACTATCACCATCTTCTTAAGTCACTGAGCTAACTATGAAGGCATTTTCAGTGTCCCCCCTCAGACATTGCCTCCTCCTTACATTCACTCCCTAATACCCCACCTGAAGAGTTAATTACTCTCACTTCTATATTATCCATCCTACCAAGGTCCATTTCCTAATTTGAGATTTTTAAATTTTATTTATTCTTTATAATTATTATAAATTTTTATTTATTCATATTTAGAAAGAGAGGCAAGAAGAGAGGAGAAAGAGGGGAGCAGCTGGAAGCATCACTTCCCATATGTACCTTGACCAAGTAAGCCCAGGCTTTCAACCTGGTGACCTCAGCATTCCAGGTCAGTGCTTTCCAAGATCCATTTCTTACATGCCACTTCTAATTCTAATTACTTATTTGCTGATCTGCTTTCTCTGGAAAAATGTTAATTCCTTACAAATTGAGGACACAGCAAGAACAAAAGAGACAAAGTCCCACTCATGTGAAACTTACAATCTGGGAGGAAACAATAATAATATAAACTTGAAAACAAATGAATAGATAAAATATATAAAGAGGTAAACAAATGGATAAATAAAAGAGTGCTAAGTTTAATATGTACTAAAAAGGAAATGAATAGACACTATGATGCACAAAAGTAAGGAATAATTACCTCAGTAAGGTCTTTAGGCAAGATTTTGAAAGGCATTGAGGGCCCTGGCTGGTTATCTCAGTGTTAGCGAATCGACACAGTGTGTGGAAGTCCCAGGTCAATTCCCAGTCAGGGCACACAGGAGAAGCGACCATCTGCTCTCTACTCTTTCCCTTTTTTCTCTCTCTCTCTCTCTCTTTTTCTTCCCCTCTTGTATCCATGGCTCAATTAATTTGAGTGCATTGTCTCTGGGCACTGAAGATGGTGTCATGGAGCCTCCACCTCAGGTGCTAAAAATAGTTTAGTTGTGGGCATAGCCCCAGATGGCCAAAGCATCAGCCCCAGACAGGGGTTACCAGGTGGATCCAGTCCTGACTCATGTGGGATGTAGAAGTCTATCTCCCCTCCTCTCACTTGGAAAAGAAAAAAAAAAAAAAAGAAAGAACTCAGACCTGGACCTAGGACAACTACAGATGGTGGGTCAGACAACCCACTAAGCACCCTTTATGTAACAAAGGTGGTGGCCAGGGCAGTCTCTCTGCGCGGTAATGTTTGATCAGAGCACTGAACAAGACAAAGGGGGGACTGGGAAAAGGACACACCCGGCAGGGGAGACGCCACTGAGAAGTGTTGAAACCAGACTGAGTTTGCGCACTGGAGGAGTGGCGAGCCTGGTTGGATGGGAGAGCCGGACAACATAGAAGCTGTGGAGGGAAAGAAATAGAGCAGTCGTTCGGGGCCACGTGATGACTGTGGGCTGAACTGAATGCGTGCAGCGGAGTAAATGTAGAAGGAAAAAGTTTAAATCGAATTGTCGCTACGTCACTTTTTCCATATATAATACAGTGGACATGTTTCTCAAAACGCTCCCATGAGGCTGTCCACTAGCCAGGCACACCTTGCATTCAGGCCCTGCGGAACATTAAAACCTTCTACTTTTTTTTAAATTAAATGTTCCTGGTTTTCTCCCATTAGGAGAAGCATAGATATGTATAAATATATATATTTTTAAAATCATGACCAATCTGATGAGTAACAGAAGTAGGAAATCACTATTTTCTACTCAATTGGCCTAACCATTGTTCATAAAAGGAATTATCAGGTGGAAATATGTTTTTGAGATGATTTCCTTCCCATTTTAGCTATGTTTTTCATCAGAAATATTACCAATTGCAAAGTGTATTGATGTGGCTTTCCATCATATTTTGCCGCCTGGATGTTTTTGAAGATTTCTTCATTCCCTTTCCAAACTGGAATCTTATCACTAATGAAAGATTAGTTTGTGGCCAACAAATACATTTTAATGGTAAAACTTCTGAAAGATATTTTTCTGATACTATAGGGGTTACAAATTATCTAGTCATAACTTAATAGATATTACTTTAAACTTGAAACATTATTAAAGTTACCCTGACTGATCATTCTATCACAAATAAAATAATTTTAAAGTATAGTAACAAACTAGCTTAATTTCTATGTTATATGCTCAATAGTTGAAAAATATTATGTGAAATTAAAATATACAAAGACTTATCTTAATGTTTAATATGATTAAAAACATGCAACAGAAAGAAAATAATATTCAGTCATCTTCCAGCTAAGGCTGACAATTCCCATGCCAAATTACTTTAAAGAATAAATATAAAATATAAATTAAAAATTACATTATGTGTATGAGTCTTTTGTACATTAAAATAATTAAATTAAATGTGTTATTTTTGCACACATGAGATTTTTTTCTGAAAATGAGATGAATCAGAGCTCCTCAATATCAAAATAAAAGGAAATGTCCTTTCTAAAACAAGTCTGCATGTAAATATCATACCATTCAACAAACACAGTTAGATTTAGAGATTGAGTAAAATTGTCCTTAATTGTCACAGTAGTTTTCTCTCTAAATATGTTTGCAGAGACTCTTCTTCATGTGGGAATAGTCAGAAAACACAGATTTATAAATGCATTGACTTTTTAAGGGAAATAAAATTGTTTCAACTAGAAGGGCAACGTGGCCATTCTAGTTACCGTAATGTAAACTACTGTAACTGGTTTGTTTTTTAAATGTTTGTATTGGTACAACTAGAACACATTGGAAGCTCAAACAATATGAAACCTCTTTTTAAAGACTATAAAAGAAGGTTTTTGCTTAAAAAACTTGTAAAATATTGTCTTAGAATTTCAAAGGACATATTACATGCCAAGGTATAATATATAGCCCTGAGCAAAAGGGAGGTTTTGAGAGATCACCTCCTTCATTAGAGGAAGCCAGAGAGGAAACTTTAAGGAGAAAGATTATGCAGCTTTTCAAACCTCAGTGTTTGTTAGTAATTTGACTATGGTGGCATTCTAACATATACATGGGAGAAGTTAGGATTGCCATTTAAAAATAAAGTACCAAATAAACCAAACATTATTTCCTCTGATTCTCAAATTATGACTATTAATTCAATTATCATTGTAGGAGAAAGAATATACTCATATAAAGTTGCTGATGATATGTTCCATAAGAGTAAAATTTTGTAGGAGTTGGAAAATTTTGATACTTTAAACTTTGACAATTAACACAGCAACTAAATTTGTTAAATTTCAGAATGTTCTTTTATAAGGTAAAACTAACCTCCTTAGATTTAGTTTTATACTTTGAAGTGTGAGAAAGTGCTACTTATTTCAAGGCAATATACCTTTTTTTTATTATTATTCTGAATTTAGAAGCAGAGAGGCAGAGAGACAGACTCCCACATGCACCTGACTGGGATCCACTGAGCATGCCCACCAGAGGGTGTTGCTCTGCCCATCTGGGTGTTGCTCTGTTGCAACCAGAGCCATTCTAGCACCTGAGGCGGAGTCCATGGACCCATCCTCAGCTCCAAGGTCAACTTTGCTCTAACAGAGCCTTGGCTGCGGGAGGGGAAGAGAGAGAAATAAAGGAGGAGAGGCAGAGTGGAGAGGCAGATGGGCACCTCTCCCTTGTGCCCTGCCGAGAATCGAACCTGGGACTTCCACACGGTGGGCCAACATTCTATCGCTGAGCCAACTTACCAGGGCCTCAAGGCAATATACTTTAAATGCCAGGAACTTATCACATGCCAATCACCTCCATTCCTGTGGCATTAATTTGAGAGAGATATAGGAGAGAAAGAAAATTACCCGTAGGGAATACACACTGTGAGCCAACACCATGCTCATTACATTATGTACATTTTCTATCCTGTGTAAAGTACACTTCTGTTTATTATTGTTCAGCCGAAGGAGGTTAGTTGAGTTTACTAAAACCACGTGCCTGTGAGGGTTGTTGCTAGTATATTAACACCTTCAGTTTGATCCCACACCTGCATTTTACTCAGACAATGTGATCCCCATGCAGAACCTGAATCACCTCACCATAGGTAGAAATTATTGATTATACCTTACGTACCGTTTCTAAACAACGTTGCAATTCTAGACTATCTTCCTTGAAAGATGAGGGGGAAAGATGACATGGTAAAACAGGAACACTCCTGATTTTCAGCAGCGGCTGCAGCAAAGCTAGTTAGTATATAGGTATCAATTCCCCATGCTGCACGATATATTTATGTTTTCAAGTTGTTCTCATTACTTTGCAGCAGAATGTGATTATCCAAGAAAATCAATCTACTTCTATTAGAAGATTTCAGTAATGAATGATGTGCAAGACTCTGTGTGTGTGTGTGTGTGTGTGTGTGTGTGTGTGTGTGTACACATATAGACAAACATAATCTGTCTTGGAAACCAAGTTGCTGGCTGTGAATAGCTCTTTCAAAAATTGCTCTCTGTACTGGAGTTGTCTAGGACAGAATACATTCTCAGGAGCGTGTATTAAATTGCTGATTGAATTGTTATAGAAAGAAGCACTCCTGCCCAGACTAGCCAATGGGAAGCAGGAAGAGTGTAAATCACATTTCAAAGATGGAGTGTGTTTGAAAATCTTCCTAAATTTGGCATTTGCCTTTAATATGATACAACTGATGGGGAATATAATTACAATAAGAGATGTTTTATGATAAGAAAAGTGTTCTATGAAAGGGGTTACTTCTCTTTTATTGTGATATGGCTTTCTCTGAGAGATCTCCAACACGTATCTGAATAAAATCTTAAATCTATCTTAGAGTAGGTAAAAAGGTTCAGTCTTGAGAACAATGGTTTTTAAACAGGCAATAATTTAAAACAGAAAAGAAAATGCTCTGTAATGCCACTTGACTATAAATTTGCAAAGGTCAAAATATATCACACTATTTCTGAAATGCAAATGAGTGTTAACCTGGACATTAAAAATTAATAAACTATTCATAACCTATGGCATTAATAATCATATATACATTTTTCTAGAGTCCAAGGAGACATTCTAAAGTGCAAATGTGATATGGATATGCCATATATATTATATAGATATGCCTTATATATATGCCTTTTATATATGGGCTATATACATGAATATTAGATTTTCTATATATATTTATATATGACTTTTAAAAAGTCATAAAAGCAAAAAGATTAAACTAATATTCCTTCAGATATGGACTTATAAAAAAAGGTTAAACAAAATATTACATGCACTCTCTCAATCACCCCTGTTTCTCTGCAATGTCTTAAAATAATACATCCTCTCCTAAGAAATAGATATCCAAATCTTTACTTGTCCATCACAGTAGCCTGAGCTACCTAGGCATACAAAATCAAACATAAAACAACTATAGCCTGACCAGGTGGTGGCTCAGTGGATAGGCTTGGGACTGGGATGTGGAGAATCCAGGTTCAAAACCCTGAGGTTGTGAGCTTGGGTGCAGACTCTTCTACTTTCAGCAAAGCTCACCAACTTAGCCCAAAGTCACTGGCTTGAGCAAGGGGTCACTCAATCTGCTGTAGCCCCCTGGTCAAGGCACATATGAGAAAGCAATCAATGAACAACTAAGGTGCCACAACGAAGAATTGATGCTTCTCATCTCTCTCCCTTGCTGTCTGTCTGTTTCTATCTGTCCCTCTCTCTGTCTCTGTCACAAAAAAACAAACAAAAAAGCATACAACAACTATAGAATTTACATTTAACCTTTCATATGTCACATTTCAGCATTGATATAAGTCATTTTAATTATATCCTATATTTTAAGAATCTGGACTGACTAGGCAAGATTTTATTTACTATCTAAATTTTATTTTTTGAGTTCTCATTGGTAAAATTAAATAAAATGTGTAGTACTCATTTGACAGCACAATTATTAATTGTTTATTCACACCTAGACTTTGAGATATTCTAGAAACTAAGGTACTTTATAATCTTTCCCAAATATATACAAGATAACATGAAAACAGAAATGTGAGTTAACCAATCTATTTTGACTGCAATGATGTGGATTTCAAAGGTTGGTTATATATTCACAAAGTGGGATTCATGTGGGTGTGAACAGACAAGTAATTTTTAAGCATGAAAAAGATGTATTTGATGGCACAAATGGGTATTCTAAAGCACTTTAAAAATTGAATTGTTACATAACGCATAAAAATCAAGACATTTCAGGGTAATGTATTATTAATATTTTTAAATATTTTATTATGCATCAAATTTAAAGTGTAGCCTTTTTTTAACTTTACTAAATTTATAAACCTAAAAAGATATATGAATATAGAAAGCTTCATGGTACATTAAAAAACAAAGTACAAGGTAATTTTCCTATGTAAAACAACCTTGAAGATTCAGTAATTCATGCATTTATGTTTATATTTTTGGAGCTAAAAATTACTTTGTTTTATTCCAGATTGGATCAAAGCACAAACAAACAATGGATTGCCTTTATTATATAGCAGTGGTCAGCAAACTCATAAGTCAACAGAGCCAAATATCAACAGTACAATGATTGAAATTTCTTTTGAGAGCCAATTTTTTTAAAACTTTTTTTTTATTTTATTTATTTTAAAGAGGAGACAGAGAGAGAGAGAGAGAAAGAGAGAGAGAGAAAGGGTGGAGGAGCTAGAAGCATCAACTCCCATATGTGCCTTGACCAGACCACTGCAGGGTTTTGAACTGGCAACCTCAGTGTTCCCAGGTCGACGCTTTATCCACTGCACCACCACAGGTCAGGCTGAGAGCCAATTTTTTTAAACTTAAACTATATAGGTAGGTACATTCCTTATCGAGGTAGCGCCCACACCACGTGGTATTTTGTGGAAGAGCCACACTCAAGGGGCCAAAGAGTTGCATGTGGCTTGTGAGCCACAGTTTGCCGACCACTAATATAAGGCCACCCATCAATAAAATTTGAACTATTAAGCTAATCTTTATATTCCTTCAGAAAGAAAAGTTATCAAAATGCAAGTAATACCACAATAATGTGCATATGAATGGCTATTAAATGTTTTTACCTCTGTAATTAGACAGCAAAGACCAATCATTTAAAACTTAGAAAAATCATCTACAGGATGTCAGGATTTAAACGAGTTTATATATTTTAGTTTCAGTAATGTTAGCCAATATTCATAGAACATTAAGATGCACATAAACGTAGTCCAATGGGATGACCAAATGCATGTAACGGTAGGAAAAACGCGGTTGCGGAAAAGGATTTCATAAATAATACTGATATTCCCTAAATGGCAGTGTGAAAACCTGATACACTGAATATTTCTTCAGGTTCCCAGAGTGGTATCTTTCAAAATTAACATCATTTTCTCCAACGTGGAAGAAGAGTAATTTAAAGATTTCAATAAGAAAATAAACACGATAGTGAGATCAGTTTATGGGGGAAATCTGAAATAGGTCAAAAAAGTCTTTTCTACCTCTGTGATAGCATTTATTTATTTATTTACTTACTTACTTACTTACTTATTTATTTATTTTTAAGAGAGAGAGAGAGAGAGAGAGAGAGAGAGAGAGAAGTATCAACTCATTGTTCTACCTGGTTGTGCCACTGATTGCATCTCATATGTGCCCACACTGGGGCTCAAACTGGCAACCTCAGGATCCAGTGACAACCCCAGGATCTAGCCTGAGGTCCTGGACTCGAGCCAGGGAACTCAGGTTCGGCCACCCCGGGATCGATCTCAGTACTCTAGGGCATTGCTCTATCCACTGTACCTCCAGACAAGGCCACCTTTGCAATAACTTTTGGGGCATCTTCTGTTGTCGTTCTAGTTCCGTCTGGGTTTTTACAACTTCCAACTACTGTCAATTAACCCTTTTCTGTCAAGGACATGGGGATACCAAACTGTGTGAGTTTTCAAACTTCCGTATGCATGTCAACCAAGAACTTGGTTAAAAATTCATTTTTACACATTATTATTAATAGTGTTTGTGATTCAATGTTGAAGGGAAAGACACAAGATTCTGTATTTTTAATTATTCTGATGCAGGTAATCTGGATACCCAACCATGAAAACCCTGTTATGGGGAACACCTGAATGAGTAGAAGTCTCCTAAGTCTAGTTCATGACATTTACACAGGCTACAAATGTGTGAATAAAAGCAAACATATTGTCAGAGAGAGGAAAGGATAGATTGAATAAGGAAAAGAAGAAAATGGAAGAAAGAAGAGAGGGAAAGAAAGACAAAGAAAAGAATGGTTACGGCAGTGGTCATAGACAGGTAGCCCATGAACTGAACCTCACCCATGGGAGTGTTTTATCTAAACATGAACAATTATTGAAAATAACTATAATTTAAATGAAATGGCCAATGTTTTTAAAAATCTCATGAAAATCAGATTTGATTTCTCTTGAGAAATGGGAAGGCACAAGAAAACTATTTCTACATTATTCCAAAGACATAGTCAATTATTTCTTACAAGCTATTGCCCTCTTTAGGCAGGTAGGCACTCTTCAATTGCTAATACTTAATGTGATTCTTGGTTAAAGTGCTCACTTTGTCTTCTTCACACATTTAATTGTTTAGTTGGCCTGTGTAGGCAGTTAAAATTTTATCCCTGAAATATGATTTCCTTTCTTTTGGGGAACTCTCAATATTAAACGGTACACAGGTACATAGACAAATAAAGGCATATCCATTTACTCCACTTTCTTTATTTTCTTTTTATTGCATTTATTGGAGTGACAATGCGTAACAAAATTTTACTAACTTCAGGTGCACAATTCTACAACACATCACCTGCACACTGTTGGTTGCGTGTTCACCATGGAAGAAGATGTGATTCTGGTTGATGAGCACACACCGCAGCACACAGATGAGGGAGCATAGCACTGTACACTTAAAACCTTAAAACCTATATAATTTTATTAACCAGTCACCCCAATACATTTAATTTTAGAAAGTATCAAAAATATATTTTAAAAATCATGATTTAAAAAATGGGATAAAAGAAGAGTTCCATAAATGTGAACAATGAATAAATCAAAGTCATGAGAAACCCTTTGGAGAAGTGTTCTCTACAAAATCTTTTAAAACTAAGTTAAGGCCCTCAGTTGTAGGGTGTCAGCCCAGCATGTGGATGCTCTGGGTTCAATTCCCGGTCAAGGTACACAGAAGTGTACACATCTGCTTCTCCACCCCCTCCCTCACTTCTCTCCTATCTCTCTCCCTCTTTCCCTCCTGCAGCTATGGCTTGATTGGAGTGAGTTGGCCCCAGGGCTGAGGATGGATCCATGGTTTTTACTTCAGGTGCTAAGAAGAACTTGGTTGCTGAGCAACCGAGTAACACCCCATATGAGCAGAGCATCATCCCCTAGTGGGCTTGCCAGGTGGGTCCCTGTCAGGGCACATGCCAGAGTCTGTCTCTCTGTCTCCTCTCATCTCACTGAATAAAAAAGAAAAAAAAAAACTAAACTAAGTTAACAGAAAATTATGGAAAAATTGTCTAGTCCCTCTATACTCTTGCCAGATATTCACACTGTGGAGTGGGTAGTGCTAAAGCACGGTCCGCAGCCATCTAAGGTTCCTACATGTGACACTGCCTGCCCTGCTTGTGTTTAAAGGACGTTAAAATGTCACGTTTGTTCATACTTTGGGAGTCATTCAATACATTTGCTGAGAATCAAGGAGAAATGATCATCAGCTGCAAAATAGTACATTAATGGAAAAGAGATTCAAGACATAAACCCAACTGGAAAGTGCCATTCACACTGAAGAAGGTGCGGTATTAGTTTGCTAAGCAGCTATGACAAATCGGCGCTCTATAAGGAGTGGAAAGTAAGCATATGCCTGTTAACTACACCATCAGGCACAAGGCTACAATAAAATGTTAACGAGTGGGGCATAATGGAGGAAAATACATTAATTCTGGTTGAGGATACTGGGGAGACTTCCTGAAACAGGAGTAGCCTGAGCAGGATTTCAGTAAACTGACATAAGACAATGAAGATAATGAATAAGATGTGGTATCACTCATCACTCAGGGTAAATTTTCTTTTCTCCGTAAGTTTAAATTACACTTGCATTGGGATTAAACATTTATGACAATTAGGGCGTTCTGGCTCATTGGTTAAGAAGCAAAGATTTCTGTTCCTCTGCATGAGTCAATACTAAGTGTTGAGTTTATCATTCACTAAAGCTTTCTGCTTTTTTTTTTTTTTTTTCTGCATCTCACTAGTGGTTGCATCAGTTGTCATCTAACTGCTCTAAATAATGTGTTCTCTTCCCTGTTGTGTTAAGTGATTCCTATCAAGGCTAATGATTTCCACAAGCCAGTGAGTTTTGGCAGTAACAAATAATGCCCCTCTTTCGCATGTTGGAAGTAGCTTAAATTATATTTTACATACCCATTTAAAGGATCATTAGTTAAGTTAATATCCTTGCTACTGAGGAGCATCAGGTGGTTTGTAAAGTATAGTCTAACACAATACTATTACACAGGGTTGTGCAAAAGGAGGTTTTCAGTTGTAAAGATAAAGAAGCAGAGTTTATTCTTGTACTACTATTTATTAATTATTGTACTGGTTCCCATGTAAGCACCTGTAGACCCACTTTTGCTCAACCCTGTATTCTATAGTATTTCAATAGCTAAAAAATAGATTTTAATTCCTATAACAATATGCAACTTTGGCCTGACTGTGTTATTATATCTTCTGATTTGTTGATATTTTCATTCTTGTGACTTCTGGAAAAGATAATGACATTTATGGAAACTTAAGTACTATTATAAATAATACTAAACTTGTTCTAGTTCTTCAGTTATCATTTTATTTTTCAATGATAGTTAACATTCAATATTATTTTGTATTAGTGATTATTCTAACTCCTAGCTTCCAAATATTTATACAGAACATTTTGTTGTGCTTTTCATTACCTTTCACAGAAAACACTGTTTAAATGTTATGATCAGGAATAGAGGGAATTTTTAAAATGTTAATGAAAGCACCATGATTTTATTAATCCTCATATAAAGGCCCTACCTTCCTTAGACTCTAGAAACTCTCCAATGAGTATCTATGAAATAAAATGAGAGAATTTTGGTTTAACATCACTGATATCTAACAGGTGGATAACGTGTTGGCTTTGTCTTCTGAGTAGAATCAAAAGAGCAACTAAAAATCTTTGTTGAGATGAGCTTAAGTAGTTCTGTCTTACTCTTAATCACAGCGCTCTGTCCTACTCTTAATCACAGAGCACACAGTAAACAAACTATAATGCTTCATTGTAGCTATAGGTTGGGACTGTGCCATAAGAAAGAGACCCACTGATTTCTTAATATGAGGAAGTGAATTCATAGCGACTTTTCCAATCCTCGTGCACACTGTTTTGCTATGGTCAGTGGAAGAAGACTTCACGAGGCACTAGGAACCCTGGCATTAGCCCATCAATGGCCACTAGCTCAGAGAACTTGGGGCCAATACTGCAGTTGTTGAGAATTACCACATGGAGGGTCAGTACGTTGTTAAATAGTTTTTACAACAATAGCTAGCTGCATTAATTACTGAGGATAAGTGGATCTTCCTAGACACCAGATAGAAAGTTTACACAAATAAATAAAGGAGTGATAAGCACAGAGTCCACTGAACAGTGTGCATATTTTCCAAAGCCGTCAGAAATAGCATCTATTTTTCTCTTGACCTTAGTCCACTGGGGACATGAGAAAAGAAAGCATCACCACTCATGGAGATAACAGTGAAGATTACTAAGTAGATTATTACCTAATGGTTAATATATTTTGAAAGGGTTTTAATCATATTTCCAGTAATTTTTTGATGATCCAAGCATTGAAAAAAATTGAAAAGGTATCCAGAATAATTATAAAAGACAAGGCATGGGAATTTGACCATATGTTAAAACTGTAGGTCTGTTGGAAATTGGGGAGAAAAAGGAAATAGTACCCTAGATGCCGCAGAAAACCATCTGGAATTTATGACTGGCGTCCACGAAGGAACCCACTAAGCATTGGGGAGTTCAGAGGTTTCATATATAATGTGATTATTTTCAAGTGACAACCTGACCAAGATGCCTTCCTGACCCCTGCTGTCTAATGCACCCACAGTTCTATGAGTGGAGTGAGTGTAAGGTGGCGTGCCTATTATCTTTATGAGTATAGCTTTAAAAGATACTTTTTCAGATTGTCAGGATAGAGATGAGACACTAAAGTATAACTTGAACTAGAGAAAGGGAGGAAATGACAATCGTAGTAAGTTCAATAACAGATCATTGAAACACTTCATTTTTAGGACTATTCAGAATGGATAAATGTGCTTGGTTCAGCCCCACTTACTTTCACTTTAAATAAATATTATTTCTCAGTTACAGTTAATGCACACTATTATATTAGTTTCAGGTATACAACCTAGCGACCCAGTGATTAGACATTTTATAATTTATTATCACCCCAATAAAGCTAGTACCCATCTGACATCATAATAGTTATTACAATATAATTGACTATATTCCCTATATTGTACTTTGCATTTCTGTGACTATTATGTAACTACCAATTTGTTTAAAGATAAGGATCCAGGCCTAGAGAGGCCTTAGCCATTTGCCAACATGAAAAGCCAACATGAATATCAAAGGCAAATATGTATTAACCTATTTTCCCTGTAGCCATCTTTAACCATTTTGCTATATAGTACTGCCTCCCCAAACTGGATATAAAACTACTGTCATACTTTAAATTAACTAATTATATTACAGAATACTTATAAATGTAAAAATGTTTTTAGCCAATAGATTCCACTTTTTTCTTTACTAGTTTTTAGTACAAAATATGAGAGAAATCTCTATTTTGATCTCTTTTGCACCTGCTCATAGAAACTTTAATATGAAGAAAATGACAAAATCATAATTTGAACAATATGCCCAATATTGTCATAAAATTGTTCAGTCAGATTCTAAGAGTTGAATAGAACATGTTTGATTCTGTAATTGGTGAGCACTTCAAATTATTCTAAGAGTTTGCTGCTTTCTTTGTAAATAGCAAGTCATATAAACCTAACCATATCTTCACACACCTACACACACACACATATATCACATAGGTACACAGTATACATATATACATGCAATGAAAATGAATAAGTATATTAAACTAGTCAAACATAATTGTGCTGAATCCAAATTCAGCAGGAACATCATTTTAAGTATTTAATATATTTTCATACCTTCAATGTATGCATCTATTTAGTTTTCCAAAAGCTTTTATTTTTGCACCTTCTGCTATGCTAGACACTGGTATTTATCAATAGACATGCAAAAAAGATCAGAATTATGTTACACATATGTGTATAAACATGTATGAATGTTTAAAAGAAAATAGTGTCTGTTGCGTACTGTAAATATCATAAAATTAAAATATCTTTGTTAGCATACTACTTCTGTTTATGTTCTCAATGCTATTTTGAAATTTAATCTTTTTCTCATCAACACAAAAGATCTTAATATTGTGACACAGAAAAGATTATAAGTGCTTAATTATTTGTACAATATGGCAAATACACATTTTGCACATATCAACAGAAATGCTATGTGGAATAAAAATGTTTTCATTATGTACTTGAATTTTGAATAAATATGCTTGAGTCAAAACCTTTTGAGATCAGTTGAAAGTACATTTTTTTTCTCTGTTAAATAACATCTACTTCTTCCATTTCTCACTACAGTATAATTCATGCACTCAGTAAATATTTCATTTTCTGTCTCTTCAGCACTGTGTACTAAGGCAGGCCATATGGATACGGTAGTGAGCTTTGTTCACGAGGCTGCCGTCTTCACTGAACTTATAGTCAGTCTAGCCTGTGCCTCATAATTTTGTTTCTTAGTGTCCCAGAAACATTTAAAAATAACATGTGTAGGGCTTCATGCCAGATCATTTCTGATACTACTGTCTTTTCTCTTTTTTTCTTGATTAGTTGAGTTAGAGATTTATCAATTGTATCGATTTTTTCAAAGAACTAATGTTTGGGTTTGTCGATTTTCTATATTGTTTTCCTGTTTAGAGTTTCATTGATTTCTTCTCTAATTCTTATGTATTTAGTTTATCAGTTATTTTTCTGCCTGTTGAGATTTCAATGGCTCCAGTTTCCTAAGATACAATTTTAGATAACAGATCTTTTATTTCCCTTCTTTTTTTTTCTTTTTATTTTATTCATTTTAGAGAGGAGACACAGTGAGTGAGAGAGAGAGAGAGAGAGAGAGAGAGAGAGAGAGAGAGAAAGGGGGAGGAGCTGGAAGCTCAACTCCCATATGTGCCTTGACCAGACCAGTGCAGGGTTTTGAACTGGCGACCTCAGTGTTCCCAGGTCGACACTTTATCCACTGCGCCACCACAGGTCAGGCATTTCCCTTCTTTTTTAATTTATATATTTCATGTTGTAAATTTGTATCTACATATTGGTCTCACTATATCCCACACATTTTTATAAGTTCCACTTTTATTTTAACATAGTTAAAATATTTTTACATTTCACTTGAAACATTTTGTTTGATCCATGTTATTAGGACTATACTGTTTAATATCCAAATATTTGGGTATTTTTCAAGCTAACGACTCAAAGTAAATTTCTAATTTAATTTTCATTTTTGTCCAAGGGCACACTTTGCATGAGATCTAATCATTTATATGTGCTAAGGTATGTTTTATGGCACAGAATGTGGTTTATCCTGACAAATATTCCTGGAAGCTTGTGAAGAATATATATTCTGCTGTTGTTGGGTATAATATTTTATAAATATAAATTAGATCAAGTTGAATAATTGTGCTGTTAAAGACACCCACATCCTTACTGATATTTTTTTTCTCCTTGATCAATCAATTACTGACAGAGGCTCACTAATATCTACAGCTACAATAGTGATTTGTCTATTCCTCCTCACTACACTATCAGATTTTGCCCTTATATTTTGATTCTCTATTTTTAGGCACATATAGATTTGGAATTGTTGTATTTTATTGACTTAATTATCATATAATAATATTTATCATTGATAATACTTTTGTCCAAAATTAGGCTTTGCTAAAATTTACTACAAATGCTTCCTTTGAGTTAGTGTAAACATAATATACTTTTCTTCACCCCTTTATGTGTAACCTGAGTATTTATATTTAAAGGGTATTTCTTATAGGCAACAAATAGTAGAGACTTGTTCTTATGCTTGATGTTGGCCCAGAGGTTCCATAAACTATCCTCATTATCTTTTTATTCTGCTTTGATTTGGTGTTTTCTGCTATTTTGTCTTCCAAATCACTGATTAGATCATCTACTTCATCTAATCTGCTGTTAATTTCTTCTAGTGTGTTCTTCATTTCAGATATTGTATTCTTCAATTCTGATTGGTTCTTTCTTATGGTTTCTGTGTCCTTTCTTATACTTAATATCCTTTTGCTGAGGTTCTTACTGAGTCATCCATTCTTTCCCCAAGTTCTTTGATTGTCCTTATACACATTGTTTTAAACTCTGTATCTGGTAGTTTGCTTGACTCCATTTCAGTTAATACTTTCTTCTACAATTTTTTCTGTTCTTCTACTTGGGGCATGTTTCTTTGTCTCCTCATTTTGTCTATCTTTCTGTATTATTTTCTGTATATTAGGTAGATCTGCTGTGTCTCTGTAATTTCTTAAGAGTCAGGCATGGTGTGTTGAGTAACAGAAACTGAAGTAAATAGGTCTTTAGTGTGTTTTAAGTGTTTAGCTGTGTTTAATTTTTGATCGGTATATAGTTGCTAGAGGCTATGAAATCCTCTAAAGTCTTTGTTTCATTCTCCTAAGTTGTCTCTTAGCTTCCACACACACACACAAAAAAAATACTCTTTAATACTTACTATGCACAAGGATCCCTTTTTATGAGTTTATATCTATTAAGTCATTTAATCATCAAAACCACTCTATGAGGTAGACTCCATTATTACCATTTTATAGTTGGTATCAAGACATAGTAGTAAAGTAATTTAACCTTGGTTGCTAAGAAAATTACCTGGATAGCCATGATTTAAACAAAAATAATTCAGCCCCAGATTCCATGCTGCAAACCAATAATATGCACAATAATACACCACCCATTTTGGACTGTCCATACTCCTGCATGAACACTAGTACTACTACTTTGTCTTAGCCTCTCCCCAATTCCTTGCCCAGTTGCCATGATTTTGCTGTGCCTATAAAAAGCTTTTCATGAGAGAGCAGTTGGAACAATTGTTTAGTCTTAATTGAGAAATAAGAGATAATTTTAAAAAGTAAAACTAATGTTGAAGGGAATTAAAATGAGCAGGAGAGAAATAAGATGGATTAATTTAAATATTTTAAATGGAAATTATACAAACTTAAGACTAAAGAGAATATTCTTTCCCCAAAATATCCATTAAGAGACAGCTAGCTTCATCGGTCTTGTAAAATAAAATAAAAAATACCACTGCTTTCTTTTTTAACTTGGAGGATAAGTGTATTAGTTTATTTGTTGTTTCTTTACATACAACAAGCTAGTAAATTATAACTGCCCCTGACAATAAAAACTGCAAACCCAAGTCTAATGAAACTAAGAGAAAACATGCAGCCATGTATAATCTAAAACAAAAAGGCACTGTATAATAAGTGTTCCCTGATCTATTGAGTTTAGTCACAAAAGAGATATATCAGGTTTGTTTAAGTGGCCATCAAGTAAATTGTATACTTTATGGGAGCATTTTGGGCACTATAGAGTTATAAACTAACTATTAAACTTTGGTGAGTATATAAAAAATTAAACTCAAAAGAAAACAACTATGTTAAGGAACAGTTAAAATGGTAGCACAGGAATGTGAGAAAATACGTAATTCAAGAATGGTAAATCCTGATTAATTTTATTTACATGCGTGGTTCTCTGTTTTTATTTTCCTTACTGATAAATAAAACATTTATTTTGTGCTTACTAAATTCAAGACATGAGGTTTAGCATTTAACAATTGTTTTCCAAAATAAACTCATAATCAAAATGAAAATCTATGTCTGGTCTCCATGAGCTTTAATTTCAAATACGACTTTCTGTATTATTTTTTTTCTACTCATACAGGAGTGTGAAAGGAAGCCCTACCATTGCATTAAAACATTTAATTTCCACATTTTAGTTAGTGCTCTGTACTGCCATACCAAATATATGGCCCATTCTTTGGGACAGCACATTTAAATTTCTTTGTTGTTATACACAAGGAAGCTCAGAAATTGCTTTGAGAATAAGAGAAGTAGCACAGGAAAAAGTGTCTTAAATCACATTATCATGAATAACTTCACTTTAAAAAGTTGGATGGGACACAGTCTAACGTGGTTGGATGCTTATTCAAACAATCCAGAAGAGTGGGTCAGGTTGAAGATGCCAGAGAGAGGCAGGCAATTGTACTATTTTCTTTTCTACTTCTAAGGCAATAGTAGGTGAATTTATAAATGATTTACCTTTAGCTAGGAGCACAAACAGCTCATCCAAGAAGAAGGATGGCAGTGGTGATGAGCACAGCTGTCATTATGTTGGTTCATGTGGCTGTGGACATCTCTGTAAGGTGAACTCTGCTGGCTTCTGTTTCTTAGTGAAAGAAGCAGGTTAATCAGCTAAGATTGAGTCAGGGACAGAATGTTTTGGTTTGAAGAGAAGAAGGTGTGAGATCATGCTCTTGGCAAATCCACATGTGAATTATAAAGATAGCACCCCTCAAACTTGATGGCTTCATTTATTGTTTGTTAATATTTTATTATGTTAACTATTAATGTTAGGTTTCCTTAAACTTAACAATTTCTTTGTTTTTGAAGATTGCTCTACAGTTGGCTATAAACAGTGAAACTCATATATATATATATATAGTCTTTTTGTAGTCGTACACAGATTACTGATGTTATGGCCAACACTAGAACTCTTAAAATAAAAGTCCATACTTAATCCACAATGGCACTCCACATTTTATTATTTCTTTTTATTTATTTATTTTAGAAAGGAGACAGAGAGAGAGAGAGAGAGAGAGAGAGAGAGAGAGAGAGAGAGAGAAAGGAGGGAGGAGAAGGAAGCATCAACTCCCATATGTGCCTTGACCAGACCAGTGCAGGGTTTTGAACTGGTGACCTCAGTGTTCCCAGGTCGACGCTTTATCCACTGCGCCACCACAGGTCAGGTGGCACCCCAGATTTTTAAAATGTTTACTTTGTGTGGAACACAACATGTGCATAGAATATGAACATGTGATTTCAGCATGCTTCTTTTATTCTCCGAAGTGTAGGAACAGTATTGAGAGCACTTGACTCCATTCAACTCCATGGACATGTGTATATATCTACTTTTTACTATGATAATTTAATTAATTATTATAGACTTCTAATAAGTGATCAAAATTTAATATTCTGAGTCTCCTATTTCCTGTGTTCATTAGTAGTAATGGTAATATTATTAGTAATCATTATTAGTAATAATAAATAAATCTTAATTGTAATAAGATTTTAGTATACACTACTTCAAATCATAGAAAACTAACTGATGAATACATAATTGAGCATAGGACTGGGAAAACATCTTCTCATCTAGAACAATTAGAAATACAGGATTCCTTACACTTCACAAAGTTAGATAGATTCAAAATCTTATACACTTTTATTGAGTGTTTCTGATGTACTTTTTATATATATAGCAGATAAGAGTAAAGACAGAAAAATCACAGTAGGAAACTCAGATCTATGTGTAGTGAAATAACCCAGTCAAACCTATTTAGAAACCATTTCTTTACTCTAATTAAACCAAATACATTGAAAATACAGATTGAAACGTTATCCTGTGTTTGTCTTTTCTATTTCTACTTTTTGATTAATCCAATTATTGTACCAAATACATTTGATATCTACTTACTAAACATACACACACCACCATACACACACACAGACACATAATCATACTGGTTAATTTGCAGGTTTGTATATTTATAGGATCACTTTATCTTCAAAGTAAGTACTGATTTCTCAAAAAAAATAAATTCAAATTGAATGTCATAATCTAAAGTTACCAAAATGATGGGACATCTGTTATATTAGAAACATAGTGATTGGATTGACTACATAATTAATCTTCTGCCTCAGAAAGAATAACAGGTTGAAATTTTAAAAACTCATTATGAGAGAATAAGAACAGATTTTTTTAAATCTCCATATTTCTGAAAGGACATAGTTTTTAGTGAGCATGAATTACATTTCACTTTATGCAGGGCTTCTACTTCTGCAGTATTTTCTGTTACACTGAGTTATAACCCCCTGCCCATAGAGGCAGCTTTTGATTTGATTTTCATTGCCTTGGGCAAGCATGATTGAGGACCCATAAGACTGTAGAAGATGTTGATTGATTCTTTTGATCCTAGGAGATAATAGAAAGTGTTTAAATTAGTTGTGTTAAAATATCTGAGGATGAATTGGGACTTTAGGCAAATTGCACAGAAGATTTTTAATCTTCGATTTGTTCAAATTTGTAACATAGGAAACAGAAAAGATTTGTATCTCCTCGTGTCAAATTCTTTTCTATTTTACATCAGTCATTTTTTTTTTCTCCTCACCTTTTCTGTTCCTATGTGATTCCTTTATTCCAGGAATTAGAGGCCTTTGGGTCCTACTTAAATTAAAAAAAGAGACATCAAAGTCATACATAAAGTGAAATTTAAGCCACAGCTAGATCAGAGATCAGCCAAAGAGAAGTAAAAAAAGGAAAGAAGTCAGTAGCACAATGAAAAGTGAACTTATATATTTCTCTTAAGAGTCAAAAGTGCTAATCGTAACATGTCTACTTTGGGCAATGTGACAAAACAGTTCTGAACAGAGCTCTTGTGATATACTGCTATTCTAGCTGAGTGTCTCAGTTGAATATTGAGAGTTGTGGCAAATAATTTGTTACTATTAATAAGTACCAAACTTTGCAAATGAATTCCTTTCATCATGTAAACTAAAGCAGATGCATGGTTGCACTGACAAAAATATAAAAGCCTTCTTCTCATACTAATAATCATAATAGAAAAGAGGCTCACCCAGGACAAAGTGGCTTCATCGGATTCAGTAACACAGAGCTTATTTTATCTCTGGCTGCCTTAGGGAAAAAGCATTCCTCAAAAATGTAAGAGCTGGAGGTACTTAGAAATCCTAGCAGGGTTTTCAGTTATTTTTGTTTTGACTTTCCTACATAAGTTTTAGGATGGTATTACCCCTGGAAAACATAGCTACTGCTTTCTACACAGGAGTATTTTAGTGATGGAAAGCCTATATCTGTGTTGAGCGAGGGTGGGTTCTGGGTTGGTGCTTTTATAGCATTTTCCACGAGACTGAGAAATTGTGTGATGATTGGATCAGAGAGAGGAGAGAACACAATGGGACTGGTGGCCATCACTGGGGATAGATGTACTGTGGGACACCAAGTCCATGAGGGCAATCAGAAGGGTGTGTCATTCACCATCAGAGCAAAGTCTCTCTTTATCATTTATTACATATGCTGTGGCGAGTATAAAAACAACTATTTTCGTGAAAAATTAATGTATTTTGGAGCTAAACAAACAAGGTCTTATAGGAACTTGAGAAAAAAATCTCCGGGGCTCTCTGACCTTGAGGTTTCTTTATAAAATAAAGACTTCTGAAAATTATGCAACCTTATTATTATGTATATTTGAGTACTTATGGATTCTAAAATGAAATAATTTATAAAAATGCCCAATACCTACAGATACTCTCTGTGCGTATGTACATGTCTTCATATGCTTGATCAAACTTTGTTGTGTTAGAACTTTTTCTAGGTTTATACACAAACATTAACTCATTTAGACTTTTCAATAATTCCATACGATAAGTGCTCTTCTTATCCTCATTCTCTTATAAAGAAATTGGGAAGCAGAAAGGTTAAAGGAGTTGTACAAGATGGCACAGCAGTAACTAAGGACGAGATTTTCCCACTACATTCATATTATCAACCACTAAGCCGCACTACACTATTCAGCAATAAATTAATGGCTTCCCACCGTCAAGCCTTTGGGAAGTTTTCATCCAAGTAAAGTACTGTCAATATGCATCTCTGAAACTTTAGAATTGGTTAGTACAGTTTTGAAATATCTTCCTCCATTTGCTTTACATTGATTTTTTTTTTTTGAAACTTCTCTGGGAAAATTCACTGGGTAATTGAAAAACAGATCCTTAACAGTTAACTTCTTTATCACACAAAGGTCGAAATAACAACTGCAAGACCTGTGTCATATAAGCATTCTTGGCCTTGTACTACTGCTCATAATATTCCTTTCCATCAAAACCTTTGACTCTTCTTTGCATATTGATGTGTGCAACACAAGACATAAAGGTTTAAATATATCAGCTTCTTTCTGGATTCCAGTTTCTTTGCAAATTGTGACATTTTACCCCATTACATACTTCTTCAGCTGATAACAAGTAATGATTAAACATATCATGGGTGCCCAATCCATGTGAATAGTGGCTGGCTGTAAAATGAATCGATTTTCCATTTATTTCCACAATAATATAACGGAGAAATTCTGAATTTTAAAAACAATTTCAAGAGATGATATTAAAAACTACATGAAAATGATGCTCTTTCCATTGGGAAGCTGGTCATTATAAAACCTTGTCACTTATTTGTGTGTATGTGTATACAAGAATTTTACAGCCTGACCAGGCGTTGGCGCAGTGGATAGAGCGTCGGACTGGGATGCGGAAGACTCAGGTTCGAGAACACGAACTCGCCAGATTGAGCATGGGCCCATCTGGCTTGAGCAAAAGCTTGTCAGCTTGGACCCAAGGTCGCTGGCTCCAGCAAGGGGTTGCTGGGTCTGCTGAAGGCCTGCAGTCAAGGCACATGTGAGAAAGCAATCAATGAACAACTAAGGTGTTGCAACGGCAATAAAAACTAATGATTGATGCTTCTCACCTCTCTTCATTCCTGTCTGTCTGTCCCTATCTATCCCTCTCTCTGACTCTCTCTCTGTCCCTGTAAAAAAAAAAAAAAAAAAAAGAATTTTACATCTCTTCAACTCTAAAAGCTCTCATTATGAAGTTGGCTTTCCACAAACATGGCAGCAGCACTATCTGAAAAAAAAAGTCTCTTTTGTAGTTATAAGATTGAACTGTTGCATTTTTATGTTTATTTTCCCTATGTGTTTTTTTTTTATTTATTCCTTAACATCTTCTTGTATGTCAACAAAGTTTTCCTGAACATGTTATTCTCTCTCCTGACTTAATAATTTAGGTCATATGTGAGTTACTTAATGTGAAACTATTTGTGTTGTGAAAGGAAAATTGGCTGCATATCAAATAATGACTATTACAGGCTTTGTCTCTTTTTTCTTACTCTTTAACTTTGTAGCCTTTAATTTACTAAGAACAGGAGCCATGAACGCAGGAGGACTCTAAACTTAAATTTCTGTTCTCGAATTCTCTTTAAGTTTGGGACGTCTGTAAATATATTTTTCTCTAAAAGTGTTAATATATCTAGCCTACAAATTGTTGTGTAAAATCAGTAAGTTCTTGAAGGAGAAGTTCTTATATCTGGCACATAACGGGCAAACAACTGATGGTAGCTAGCCAAAATAATATTAATCTATCTATGTTAATTAGCAAGCCTGGGTGGACCACTTCTTCACTGTTGATTACCTCATCATTTTATCTATTCAGAGCAGCCATTTCTTTGTCAAGACCAGATATCTAGTGAGACACATGGACCTGATGGTTAAGAGCACAGACTTTTGATTTCTCAGGTTCACCACCTATATGTGGGGCTTGGAAAAATTGCTTAACCTCCATGAATCTCACTTAAATGAAAAACACCATGACTACCACACCAGGCGGTTGTGAAAATTAAATGAGATTACTCATAATAAAGGATTTAGATCAATAAACTAGTACGATGGTCATTACTATAAACTCATTATATGAAAACCACAAATGAGTAGTTTCGTTTCAAAAGAATAGCGACATTTTTGTGCCATTTTGTTGCATCAAATGTAGAAGTGATAAGTAGTGGTTCCTCAAGGGAGAGGCCAGCGGAGTAGGAACCACCTATGTTGGGGGCAAGCAATGAGAGGGGAACTATAGGGAATTTAAAAGAATGTCAACACCGACTAAATATAAATGACCCTTTTATTATTATTGCAGGGGAGCAGAGTTTGCCACCCCAAGATATACCTCTTTAATATTTTATTTTATTTTATTAATTCATTTTAGAGAGGAGAGAGAAAGAGAGAGGGAGAAAGAGTGAAAAGGGGGGAGGAGCAGGAAGCTTTGACATCCATATGTGCCTTGACCAGGCAAGCCCGGGTTTTTTGTTTTTTTTTTATATTTTATTATTATTAATTCTAATGGGGTGACACCAATAATTCAGGGTACATATGTACAATGAAAACATCTCCAGGTTATCTTATCATTCAACTGTGTTGCATACCCATCACCAAAAGTCAAATTGTCCTCTGTCACCTTCAATCTGGTTTTCCCTGTGTCCCTCCCCTCCTCCCTATCCCACTCTTCCCTCCCTCCCCCCACCCCATAACCACCACGCTCTTGTCCATGTCTCATACCCTCACTTTCATGTCCCACCTATGTATGTAATCGTGCTGTTCTCAGTTTTTCTATTTTTCTGATTTACTTATTTCACTCCGTATAATGTTATCAAGGTACATCCATTTTGTTATAAATGATCCGATGTCATCATTTCTTATGGCTGAGTAGTATTCCATAGTATATATGTACCAAAGCTTTTTAATCCACTCGTCTTCTGACGGACAATTGGGCTGGTTCCAGATCTTCGCTATTGTGAACAATGCTGCCACGAACATGGGGGCACATTTCTTCTTTTCGAACAGTGCTATGGTGTTCTTAGGGTATATTCCTATAAGTGGGATAACTGGGTCAAAAGGCAGTTCGATTTTTAATTTTCTGAGGAATCTCCAAACTGTTTTCCACAGTGGCTGCACCAGTCTGCATTCCCACCAGCAGTGCAGAAGGGTTCCCATTTCTCCACATGCTCGCCAGCACTTATTCTGTGTTGTTTTGCTGATAAGTGCCATTCTGACTGGTGTGAGGTGATATCTCATTGTGGTTTTAATTTGCATTTCTCTAATGATTAGTGATGTTGAGCATTTTTTCATATGCCTATTGGCCATCTGTATGTCCTCTTTGGAGAAATTTCTATTCATTTCTTTTGCCCATTTTTTGATTGGGTTGTTTGTCTTCCTGGTGTTGAGTTTTATAAGTTCTTTATAAATTTTAGTTATTAACCCCTTATCAGATGTGCTGTCGAATATGTTCTCCCATTGTGTGGTTTGTCTTTTTATTCTGTTCCTATTGTCTTTAGCTGTGCAAAAACTTTTTAGTTTGATATAGTCCCATTTGTTTATCTTGCCTTTTATTTCATTTTCCCGTGGAGATAAATCGGCAAATATACTGCTGCTACAGATGTCGGAGAGCTTACTGCCTATGTTTTCTTCAAAGATGCTTATGGTTTCGCGGCTTACATTTAAGTCCATTAACCATTTTGAGTTTGTGTTTGTGAATGGTGTAAGTTGATGGTCTAGTTTCATTTTTTTGCAGGTAGATGTCCAATTTTCCCAACACCATTTGTTAAAGAGGCTGTCTTTACTCCATTGTATGTTCTTTCCTCCTTTGTCAAATATCAGTTGTCCATAAAGCTGTGGGTTTATTTCTGGGTCCTCTGTTCTGTTCCATTGATCTATGTGCCTGTTCTTATGCCAGTACCAGGCTGTCTTGAGTATAATGGCCTTATAGTAAACCTTGATATCAGGAAGAGTGATACGTCCTGCTTTATTTTTTCTTTTTAAGATTCCTGAGGCTATTCGTGTTCTTTTTTGGTTCCATATAAATTTTTGGAATATGTGTTCTATATCTTTGAAGTATGTCATTGGTATTTTAATTGGTATTGCATTGAATTTATAAATTGCTTTGGGTAATATAGACATTTTAATGATGTTTATTCTTCCTAGCCATGAGCACGGTATATGCTTCCACTTGTTTGTATCTTCCTTGATTTCTTTTATCAATGTTCTATAATTTTCTGAGTACAAGTCCTTAACCTCCTTGGTTAAATTTACTCCTAGGAACTTTATTTTTTTGGCTGCAATAGTGAAGGGGATTGTTTCCTTAATTTCTTTTGCTGATATTTCATTGTTGGTGTATAGAAATGCCTCTGATTTCTGAGTATTAATTTTATATCCTGCCACCTTGCTGAATTCATTTATAAGGTCCAGTAGTTTTTTGACTGAGACTTTAGGGTTTTCAATATACAATATCATATCATCTGCAAATAGTGACAGTTTTACCTCTTCTTTTCCAATTTGGATGCCTTTTATTTCTTCTTCTTGTCTGATTGCTGTAGCTAGGACTTCCAGAACTATGTTGAATAAGAGTGGTGAAAGTGGACAACCCTGCCTGGTTCCTGATCTTAAGGGGATTGCTTTTAATCTTTGTCCATTTAGTATGATGTTTGCTGTCTGTTTATCGTAGATGGCCTTTATCATATTAAGAAATGATCCCTGTATTCCCACTTTACTGAGAGTTTTAAGCATGAATGGGTGCTGTATTTTATCAAATGCCTTTTCTGCATCTATTGAAATTATCATGTGATTTTTGTCCTTCCTTTTGTTTATGTGATGAATCACATTGATTGATTTGCGAATATTGAACCAGCCTTGCCTCTCCAGAATAAATCCCATTTGATCGTGGTGTATGATTTTTTTCATATATTGCTGGATCCGGTTGGCTAATATTTTGTTGAGAATTTTAGCATCTAAATTCATCAGGGATATAGGCCTATAATTTTCTTTCTTTGTGTTGTCTTTGCCCAGTTTTGGGATCAGAATTATGCTCGCCTCATGAAAGGAGTTTGGAAGTCTTCCTTCCTCTTGAATTTTTTGAAATAGCTTGAGAAGTATAGGAGTTAGTTCTTCTTTGAATTTTTGATAGAATTCACTTGTGAAGCCATCAGGCCCAGGACTTTTCTTTTTTGGGAGTTTTTTGATAACTGTTTCTATCTCATTTGTTGTAATTGGTCTGTTTAGGTGTTCTGATTCTTCCAGATTGATTTTTGGAAGGTTATATGATTCAAGAAATTTTTCCATTTCACCAAGATTGTCTAATTTTTTGGCATATAGTTCTTCATAGTAGTTTTTTACAATGCTTTGTATTTCTGTTGTGTCAGTTGTTATTTCTCCACTGCTCTTTCTAATTTTATTTATTTGAGTCCTCTCTCTTTTTTTCTTGGTGAGTCTAGTTAAAGGTTCATCAATCTTGTTTACCTTTTCAAAGAACCAGCTTCTGGTTTCATTGATCCTCTGTATTGTTTCCTTAGCCTCTATGTCATTTATTTCTGCTCTGACCTTTATTATTTCCTTCCTTCTACTTGTCTTGGGTTTTATTTGTTGTTGTTTTTCTAGTTCTTTTAGATGCAGGGTCAGGTTGCTTATTTGAGCTTTTTCTAGCTTCTTATGATATGCCTGTAGTGCAATAAACTTCCCTCTCAGAACTGCTTTTGCTATGTCCCATAAATTTTGAGTTGATGTATGCTCATTATCATTTGTTTCTAGAAACTTTTTTATTTCTTCTTTGATCTCATTGTTAATCCATTCATTATTTAATAACGTGCTATTTAGTTTCCAAGTGTTTGAGTATTTTTCAGTTTTTCTTTTGTGGTTAATTTCTAGTTTCATGGCATTGTGATCAGAGAAAATGCTTGATATGATTTCAATCTTCTTAAATTTATTGAGACCATTTTTGTGTCCTAACATGTGGTCTATCCTAGAAAATGTACCATGAGCGCTTGAGAAGAATGTATATTCTAGTGCTTTAGTGTGAAAAGTTCTGAAGATATCTATTAAATCAAGTTGATATAGTGTCTCCTTTAAGTCTGCTGTTTCTTTATTAATTTTCTTTCTTGAGGATCTATCCAGTGTTGTTAGAGGGGTATTGAAATCCCCTACTATGATAGTATTGCTGTTAATCTCGCCCTTTATATCCATCAGAGTCTGCTTTATTTATGTCGGGGCTGCTATATTTGGTGCATAGATATTTACAATAGTTATATCTTCCTGTTGAATTGTTCCCTTTATTGTTATGTAGTGTCCTCCTTTATCTCTTACTACAGCCTTTGTTTTAATGTCCATTTTGTCTGATATAAGTATTGCTACCCCTGCTTTTTTTTCATTTTCATTTGCATGAAATATTTTTTTCCATCCTTTTACTTTCAGTTTATGAGCATCTTTTGTTTTAAGGTGTGTCTCTTGTAGACAGCATATGTATGGGTCCTGTTTCTTTATCCATGCAGCTACCCTATGTCTTTTGATTGGATCATTTAATCCATTTACATTTAAGGTTATTATTGATATGTAGTTGTTTATTGCCATTTTATTCTTTAAAGCTGTATTCTTCTTTTGCTCTATTCATTCCTCCCTTTAAACTGTTCACAAGAGGCCCCTTAGTATCTCTTGCAGAATTGGTTTGGTTTTTATGAATTCCTTCAGGCTTTCTTTTTCTGGGAAGCTCTTTATTTCTCCTTCAATTTTAAACGTTAGCCTTGCTGGATAAAGTAATCTTGGTTGTAGGTTCTTGTTCTGCATTACTTTGATTATATCTTGCCATTCCCTTCTGGCCTCAAGTGTTTCTGTTGAGAAGTCCGATGTCATCCTTATGGGGGCTCCTTTGTAGGTGATATCCATTTTTTCCCTAGCAGCTTTTAAAATTTTTTCTTTATCCATTAGCTTTGGTATTTTAACTATGATGTGTCTTGGTGTAGATCTTTTTGGGTTTCTCTTTAATGGAGTTCTGTGTGCTTCTTGAAAGTGTGGATTGTTTCCCAGCCTTAATTTAGGGAAGTTTTCTGCTATGATTTGATTGAACAAAGTTTTTATTTCCTGTCCTCTTTCCTCTTCTTCAGGCACCCCTATGATGCGAATGTTGTTTCTCTTCATGTTGTCACAGAGCTCCCTTAGAGTTTCCTCACATTTTTTAAGTCTCTTTTCCTTTTTCTTCTCTGCTTCTGTGCCTTCGTTTATTGTGTCCTCTAACTCGCTTATTCGATCCTCAGCATGATTCATCCTGCTTTTAATTCCTTCCATTGTGGTCCTCAGTTCTGATACTGTATTTGTCATTTCTGTCTGATTCTTTTTTATTATTTCAATTTCATTTTTTATACTTGTTATCTCTTTATTTAGGTGTTCATAATGACTATCCATTGTTGCTCTAAATTCTATGAACATCCTAACTATCATTATTCTAAATTCTGCTTGTGGTAATTTGGTTATATCTGGTTCATTCAGGTCCTTCTCTGGGGATTTCTCTTGATTCATTTGGTTTGCATTCCTCTGCCTGCCCATTTTGTCTGTGTATAAGCAAGTTGTGGCCACTGGAGTCTAATATGTGTTGCCTTTGTGTTCTCTAGGTGTGGTCTGTCTGCAGGCCCCCCACCCCCTCTGCCGGTGCCTAGGGTGGTTGGGTATGAGCGTTGCCAGCGCCGGCCCACTGTGGCTTTTGCTGTGATTTCTGCCTCTCCTCCGTGGGAGGGGCTGTCACTGAAGCCACAAGACTTAGCACCAAGGTTAGAGGTGAGCACCTTTTCTCAGCTGCGGACCCAGCCTATTTCTGGACTTCCGCCCAGAACCAGCAGTCGGAGCCTGCTCGCTACAGTTCCGCGGGTTAGGCGGGAAGCCTGGGGTTTTGAACCAGCAACCTAAAATATACCTCTTTGGACTATTGAATATTTTAAGAAACAAAACTCAGAAAGAACCTTTGACCTTCCCCCTAACTACCTAAAAAGATTTAGTTGAAGGAACATCTCCAGCAAAGAGAGCTACTGTTGTGGATAACTAGAGTGAAATATGAACAGGTGTGGTAGACTGGGAGGAACCTAGCAAGGCCCAGTTGATCAAAGTACTCTGTGTCCCATTGCAAATATCTGTTTATCAGACTTTTGCTTTCTATCTGCATAAGAATAACCTTCCTCCCCTACAAGTCCCAAACCACCAGCCCTCACCCCACCTTTATTCTTAGCTCAAGAAAGACTATAAGCCTCAACTGCCCAATTTGTCCTCAGACCCCAGAGAGTTATAAAACATCCTTGCTTCCTATATATACATGTAAAATAATTTGGCTGCTTTACTCCTGTCAATCTACAGTGTGTCCATAAAGTCATGCTGCACTTTTGACCAGTCACACGGTCAAAAGTGCACCGTGACTTTACGGACACACTGTTTTTCAGGTCAGTTTAATTCTCAGACCAACCAGAAAAACTAAGATGAAAAACTGAGGATTGTGATCAGAGAAAATGCTTGATATGATTTCAATCTCCTTAAATTTGTTGAGACCATTTTTGTGTCCTAACATGTGGCCTATCCTAGAAAATATACCATGAGTGCTTGAGAAGAATGTATATTATACTGCTTTAGGGTGAAAAGTTCTGAAGATATCTATTAAAACGAGTTGATCTAGTGTATCCTTTAAGTCTGCTGTTTCTTTATTAATTTTCTTTCTTGAGGATCTATCCAGTGATGTTAGTGGGGTATTGAAATCCCCTACTATTATAGTATTGCTGTTAATCTCGTCCTTTATATCCATCACAAAAACAAACTCAAAATGTATAAAAGACTTAAATGTAAGCTGTAAAACCATAAGCATCTTAGAAGAAAGCATAGGCAGCAAGCTCTCCGACTTCTGGAGCAGCAATATATTTGCTGATTTATCTCCACGGGCAAATTAAATAAAAGTCAGGATAGACAAATGGGACTATATCAAACTAAAAAGTTTTTGCACAGCTAAAGACAATAAGAACAGAATAAAAAGGCAAACCACGCAATGGGAGAACATATTCTACAACATGTCTGATAAGGGGTTAATATATCTATGCCCTCCCAGCTGACAGAGCAAGGAAATATACATTTGTATACTAACTTGTGTGTATACATATATGTATAAATGTTTCTATATATAACCAGTTAATAACCAAAATTTATAAAGAACTTATAAAACTCAACACCAGGAAGACAAACAATCCAATCAAAAAATGGGCAAACGAATGAATAGAAATTTCTCCAGAGAGGACATACAGATGGCCAATAGGCATATGAAAAAATGCTCAACATTACTAATCATTAGAGAAATGCAAATTAGAACCACAATGAGATATCACCTCACGCCAGTCAGAATGACACTCATCAGCAAAACAACACAGAATAAGTGCTGGCGAGGATGTGGAGAAAAGGGAACCCTCCTGCACTGCTGGTGGGAATGCAGACTGGTGCAGCCACTGTGGAAAACAGTTTGGAGATTCCTCAAAAAATTAAAAATCGAACTGCCTTTTGACCCAGCTATCCCACTTATAGGACTATACCCTAAGAACACCATAGCACTGTTTGAAAAGAAGAAATGCGCCCCCATGTTTGTGGCAGTATCGTTCACAGTAGCAAAGATCTGGAAACAGCCCAAGTGTCCATCAGAGGACGAGTGGATTAAAAAGCTATGGTACATATATACTATGGAATACTACTCAGCCATAAGAAATGATGACATTGGATCATTTACAACAAAATGGTTGTACCTTGATAACATTATACGGAGTGAAATAAGTAAAACAGAAAAAAAACTGAGAACAGCATGATTTCATACATATGTGGGACATAAAAGTGAGACTATGAGACATGGACAAGAGTGTGGTGGTTATGGGGTGGGGGTCGGGAGGAGAGGGTAGGAGAGGGGGGAGAGGAGGGGCACAAAGAAACCAGATAGAAGGTGACAGAGGACAATTTGACTTTGGGTGATGTGTATGCAACATAATTGAATGATAAGATAACCTGGAAATGTTTTCTTTGAACATATGTACCCTAATTTATTAATGTCACCCCATTAAAATAAAAGAAAAATAAAAAAGGGGGGAAACTTCCCCACCCTAACATCGCCATATCCCACCAATTCTAAATACTTTTCCTGTTGGGTACACTATTTCTACTGCTCCCATTTGCCTCGATACACCAATGATAGCATGCTACTAATGTATTTTACAATTTTTTTCTGTACCTTTAATTTTTACTCTAGTTTTATTTACATACACTCTCATGATCATTATGCAGCATTTCTGTTAAAACATACACAGGGATTAAGTAATGTCTTTATATAAATTCAACAACATTTAATTTTAAGTTATTTGTATCAGTTACACTGAATTCCTTCATTCATTATGACAAAACCATTGCTCTATGAAAGTTTAAATTTGTTAATAAATGGGGTACTTTTCCTAAATGTAAAAACAACCTGACATTAAATGTCCAAAATTCTAAAGTTGCCAATTCTCCCAACCTGGAACTGTTTCAAAGAGTTGAAGTTCTATTCAGCTTCTTCTCAGTAAACATAAGCAAGAAATTCAGCATCTGACTTACAGAATATTGTGATTTTATGTATTTTGCCTTCAACCGCTGTTTCAAGCTCATACCTCCTAAAACCCTTAGAATTGCCTTATATTGAGAGTTATGAAGGAGTCTTTTTTTATGTTAATGATGGTGACTTTTGGGCCCCAGAGACTGGTAGCCTGGAGAACCAACCACCTGATTACAGGTTTGGAATTTTGATGTCGACCACAAGGGAGGGTGGAAGGGCTGGAAGTTGAGTCAATCATCAATGGCCAGTGACTCTGTCAATCATGAATGCATAATGAAGTCTCCATAAACATGCAGGAGGACAGCACACTGGCCTTTTAAAGAAGATCTTCCATGTTGCTGAACTTGAGAATTCTTCCATTCTGTATCCCAAGCACCAAGAAGACAGAAGCACCATTGTTTGGGAACTTATCCTGTGTATCTATTCTTCTAGCTGTTCAGTCACATCCTCTGTAATAAATTGGTAATCTGATGAGTAAACAAGTTTTCAGGTTTTCCTGAGTTCTGTGAGACAGCCTCACAAATTAATTGAGTCCAAGGAAAGGATTGTGAGAACATCCAATCTACAGTCAGTTGGTCGGAAGCACTGGTGAGAGCTCTGGCTTGTGGTCGGTGTCTGAGGTGGGGCTGGGGAGAGAGGAGGCAGTTTCCTAGGACTGAACCCTTAACTTGTGAAATCTGATGCTATCTCTGGGTATACAGTATCAGAATTGAGTTAAATTCTTAGACTGTTGTCCTGGGAACCCTCTTTATTGTCAGAAATAGGTCCAGGAACCTCATTCAACTTGTCACATATTCCTTGTATAATCTTCACAGTTTCTGCCCTATTTTAACATGTGCAATATGTGTTCCTTAGGGTGTCATCCCATTCAAAATGCATTCCTTAAGAAAAAGAGACCGCTGGAGAATGAACCTCAGAGTAGAATATGTACCACGGGTTTAAGAAATAAAATAACTATATTCTTTCTCATAAACGTTGGGTGAAATAGAAGCAAAACTCAAGTATAAATATGTCTTTTTCAACTTTATAAAACAAAATGCTTATTGAAATGAAATATATATATGTATATATGTATGTATATATATAAATATATTTATTTCAGAATTTAGAATATTTGTTGCAAATTTTACTATCTAGACCTAAAATACACATATGCAGGAAAATGTAAAGTCAATCAGGAATTACAGAGTACTCATGCCATATATTGTAGCATTTATCATGACATTCAGGCAAGAATCAGAGGAGTTAAGCGTCTATAAAATTATATTTGTAATACAAGGATAAACTACTTGAATTGTCATGTCACTGCAACTCTAATCCATGAAACTTTACAACAGTTCAAACTTAAATATTACCAAGTAATTGTCTGTAAATCCCTGCATGATTTACTTCCTGTTCCTCTGTGAATTGGTAAGTATATATTCAGTTTAAAGGAAAGAAGAAGGTAAACATAATGAATATTCTCATATTCTTCTTCAACACCTATATTATGCTTCTATTTTGTACTGCCTTTTACTTCAGTAATCCTCAAATATAATTTCCCAAACTGCATTTCTCCTGCTATTAAAATGTATGCTTATTTAAATGTCTCCTTTTGACTGTGCTTTATTTGAAGGTTGGACTCATTTTGTCAAAAACACATCAATAGGAGAGTTTAATATTTATATAAGTAATATAAATTCCAAATTATTATCTGAGAGTAAATTCTTATTTTGTATTATTTACTCTTTTGGAGCATTACATATCACTGCTTTGGACTTTTTTAAAAGGCATTATTATTAAATCAGCAGGACGTTTTTTAAGTTGGCGTCATTTAAAATGTAATTCCACAGAATATGTAACATTGCTCCTCTGTTTTACCTAGACATTTAGACACTAGGGAAGAAATACATTCATTTTCTTTTCAGGAGGAGTTTTATTTAGAAAGTCAAAGCTTTTTGACATTTACCATATGGGTAATCATGGTAATTATGTTAATAATGCAACAATGCAGAGAACCTAATGTTAACCTTAGGTTACTGCATTACATAACAACAGATTTATTCCATTCTTTTGGAAAATAGAGAAATACTAATGAGGAATATCACCACAGTTTGAGAAAAGAGCTATGCTTTCCATAACAAACATTTTATAAACATTTAACGTATATCAGTGGTTAAGTCTTTTTTACTTCATTTCAAGAGACTTCTGGGCCCAGGCTGGAGACACCTGTCACACTTCCTGTCTTGCAGAAAGTTAATATTTTTTAAGAATTTCAAGAAGGGCATTAAAGCAGGCACAGGGTCCCTTTTAAGCCTAAAGCCCTGTATGAGCTTCCTGCCCATGAAGCCAGTCCTGTTTGAAATTCATTCTACCCTCCACTGTTCCTTACTTGGTCTCTGTTATTAGCTCCTCCCCTCCATCTCCTCGCTGGCCCGGAGGAGCCTAGGAGCTCAGGTTTTGGCCTCTTCTGTCCCCACTCCACTTTCCAGTGCACTCACGTCACATAGCTTGGCAAACCATCAATAGGCAAGGATTCTCAGAGTTCTTTCTCCAGGACAGGCTTTTCTGGCGAACTTCAAACCCACGTATTTGACTGCCCGGTCTCCATCTCCATCTGGCTGTCTACCAGACATTTCAGGTTCAATGTCCCAAGTCTTTCTCTCAAGCTGAGCTCTTCCTGTCTCCCCCAAACCTGCTCCTCCTGCAGCCCTATGCACATCATTGATTCCATCCCTGATCTCATTTCTCTGACACCCCTCAAAATAAGAAATAAAAAATAAAAGCCATATTTTAATGTCTTTCCATTTTGCATTGATTTCTAATCTGTCATATTCTAGGCTTTGAATTGAAAATATACCCAGATTCTGAACGTTATCTTTTCTTTTTTAAAAAGATTTTATTTATTGATTTTCTTTTTTTAGAAAGGAAAGAGGGGGATGTGGAGTGGGAAGCATCAACTCATAGTTGCTTTCTCTTAAGTGCCTTGACAGGCAAGCCCAGGGTTTATGAACTGGTGACCTCAGCATTCCAGATGGACGCTTTTGATCCACTGCACCACCAAAGGTCAGGCTGAACGTTTCGCACAATGCCCCTTACCTCTACCCTGCTCTGAACCACCATCATCCCGCACCTGCATTGCTGCAACATCTTGTCAACTGAGCTCCTTGCTTCTAGCCTGTTGTCCTCTGCCTGTTCCCAACGGAGTAGCCAGGATGCTTCTATTAAAGCCTGACTCAGAGTAAGTCATCTTGTCAACTGAGCTCCTTGCTTCTAGCCTGTTGTCCTTTGCCTGTCCTCAATGGAGTAGCCAGGATGCTTCTATTAAAGCCTGACTCAGAGTAAGTCACCCCACAAAGCCCTGAAATAGCTCTCTGTGTATTTCACAATAAAAGGCAAAGTCCTAAAATGTTCTCAAAACTCTGTATGTTCTGACCTGTTGTTACTTTCTCTCATCCTCTCCCAGTGTAATTTCCCCTGTCCTGTCTAGACAGCCTGGCTTGCTTCACTCCCAAGAAATATTCTCCCAGGAAACATTCTTCTAGGTTACCTGCATCTCACCTTCTCAATGTGGCCAACCCGGATACCTTATTGCAACAAATCCTGGGGTTTCCTCTCCCTATACTCAGTCTCACTTACTCTGATCTATTGTTTTACTCTATTTCTTCTCATAGCCCTCAAAACCTGATAAATTCCACATAGTAAGGATTTTTGCCTCTCCTACTAATATGAAAGCAGCCCTAGGATAGAGATCATTGATTCCTATTACATCTGAAGCATCCAATACATATCTGGCACATAGCAGGTGCTCAATAAACAGTTTTAGAATGAATGGATAATTAAATAAGTGCATAAATGGAAGGAATTATATGCTCACTACACAGATTAATACTGTATTATAAATTGAGCAATTCAAAGTAAATAAATCCTGCAGCTCCCTGAAAACCTTGGTAGGTAATAAACAATAAGATATATAACTAAATACAGCCCACTTTATTAAGTGGTATTTGTGGTAATGGAAGTCATAAAATGTTAACTTATTGGGGGATAGCCAGTAAATTTAATTTAGTTCTAGGTTAAATGTTTCTCCCTTTATCCTTTGCTTTGCAATAACTTAAATATCAATAAATGTATTTCCTTGTGGGTATTATTACTAACCTTTAAATTTCTGACCTCCCAAACAGCAGGAATTGATTAACATTTAACAACATGGAAATGTGAAGAAAGGAGAAAATTAATTATTGCACCTCATGACTCAGTACATATGGCTCAGTTTCAATGAATCATGGAAAGGCTTTAGTCTGCAGATAATCTATTTAAAATTTGTGTTCATACACAATGGGTGCCAAACAAGAAGAAAGTGCATAAATAACTCAATTTAATCCCATTCAAAGACTCAGTGACCATCAGAGCTGAATGCAAATAAAAAGCCAGAAAAAAATAGACTGTATAATTTCTAATCCTCATTAAGACCACAACAGAAGTCAAGTAAACATCATTTAAATGTCATTTTTGCTTAATTTTTTTATCATCCACTTTATGTTTTGACAGAAAGGGGCGACTATGAGTTAGAAAAAAAATGGAAAGCAGCATAATGTAAAGTTTGAGAATATCAGATTGGAGATGCTACTATCCAAAGGATTCTTCTGAAAATAAAAATCTATGTCACCATCCTGCTGAACATCTACAGTGGCTCCCTTTCATACTCAGAATCAAAGCCAGAGTCCTTAGTGTGCTCCGTGGCCTGACATGATCAGTGCCTCCTTACCTCTGCCCACCCTTCTCTTCTTCATCTGTCCCTATGGTTCTGAACTCCTCACTACTCCTTCACCACGACAGACACTATGCTCTTCGAACAGTGCTTCCTCTTCCCAGAATATTTTCCCCTCAATATCTGCCTAGTCACGGTACTTCCGACTTTAAGTCTTTACTCAGTTATTACCTTTATGTGCTCATGAATATTCAAACACAGAGAAAGGTATTTAACACTAGCCAATGTTGTAGTTAATAACAAAACCCAAGAAGTAAGAAATAAAATAGAAATGACTACCATCACTATGATAACTACAAATTGTTGTGGAAGTGCTAGTCAAGTCAATCATGCGTGTTTTTGTGCACATACACACACACGTGTGTGTATTTACTTAATAGACCAACAGTGTCATTCAAAAGATGTCTGCTAATATGATCTTTTAAAGTTAAGTCAGCAAATATCAAAAATTTTCTGAACCACTGGTACTATTTAATAAAATATAATTGAGCCTAGTAAATAAACTTTAGAAATGAGTATGATATATAAGAAGAAAACTAGAATTGTCCAAAAAGGAACACAGCCTGACCTGTGGTGGCACAGTGGATAAAGCTTCAACCTGGAACACTGAGGTTGCTAATTCTAAACCCTGGGCTTGCCCAGGCAAGGCACATACAGGAGTTGATGCTTTCTGCTCCTCCCCCTTCTCTTTCTCTCTCTCTCTCTCCACACCTCTCTAAAATGAATAAATAAATATTTATTTTAAAAAGGAGCATAAAGTATACACTAGAAAAAAATAAAAGATAAATGATAAGAATATCAGTCAACTAAATGAAGGTTAATTTTCTTAGTTCATTTTGTGATAGAAATTTAACAACATCCCAAATTATTCCTGTACAAAATAATCCTACAGTTAATTTAAAATGTAAGAATTGGTATAAACTTATTTAAAAAAATTAAAAAGAGTAATGATTATGTAGTTTACCTACCTGATATTAAAATACATTATAAAACTATAAAACTAAACATTTTATAATACTGAAGTTTTATTTTTAAAGCTGTATATTAGACCATTCAACCAAATTACTAAATTTCTTTTTTTTTAAATTTTTTTTTAATTTTTATTTTATTCATTTTAGAAAGGAGACACAGAGTGAGAGAGAGAGAGAGAAAGAGAGAGAAAGGGGGGAGGAGCTGGAAGCATCAACTCCCATATGTGCCTTGACCAGACCAGTGCAGGGTTTTGAACTGGCGACCTCAGTGTTCCCAGGTCGACGCTTTATCCACTGTGCCACCACAGGTCAGGCTCTAAATTTCTTATTACTATCAGCAAACATCAGGTTTTTTCTTAGTGGAGTTCAAACTATGTAGTCATATTGTCTAAAAGTAATAAATAATTTATATTTTTTCTATACGATTTTTATACTTTATTTCATTGTCTTGTTAAAATAACTTGGTTCATATTTTCAAAATTTTTTAATAATACACAATGCCAAAAATGGGGAGTCTGTACCTTGTTGCTAACTTGCAAAAATGCTTTTAATTTTTCTCCATCAGTTACTGGATAATTGCTTGCTTTGTTTTGAAAAAGGTAAGTTTTTTTTAATTGTTGCCATTAGTTTATTTTGTTCAATGGATTCCACATATGGATGAAATCATATTGTACTTTTCTTTCTCTGACTGACTTATTTCACTTAGCATAATGCTCTCCAGGTTCATCCATGCCATCTCAAATGGTACAATTTTCTTCTTTTTTATGGCCAAGTAGTTTTAGTAAAAATAATAAAAAAAAAATGTTTTTTTAAAAAAGATAGTTTTATAATGTGACAACTGTATAACCAGGAAAATCAATTCAAAATAGTCAAAACCAAAACAAGTTTTATAAAAACTACTGCACTTTAAGTATAAAGAAAATTAAATAAAAATCCTTGGACATCATGCTAAAATAGTACCAAGTACCAAGTAAAGTTTAAAAAAATCATATTTCCTTCAGACTTATCAACAGTGGTACCTTTTAATATAATTAAACTATATACTCAAAATGTTCAAAGAGAAAAAAAATTGGCAAGGTGTTAAAATACAGACAAAATTACTTTTGATGTAAATTAGCTATAGGACAGTTATCAGCCTGCAAGACACCAGAAAATGTTGCATTTATAATGCTTCAGATAACCAAGAATTGTTGAGGAGAGCTTCAGTCCAAGGTGTACTAGTCAGTACTGATACACTAAACTGTAGCACCATAAATAGGTCATAGGGATAAAGGTGACAGAATATTAGCTCAGTGTTACATATGTTTTGACTGTGTGTGTGTGTTTGTGTGTGTATCAACAATAAAATATGAAAAAGTATGTAAAAAATATTTCTAATTTAAAATAAGCTTGTTGATCAACCTGTGGTTTTTAATGGAAATAACTTCATTTAAAATTTAGAGATATAACAAGAGCAAAGAAGTTAGTAATTAATTTCAAGATTTCCCAATCAACAGAATCTTTAAAACGGAGGTCTAATAAGATAATTCCAATGGTAACCACTAGAATAAAAACACAAGAATTTCTAAATACCAAAATATTCTTAAAAGTATACTAATTACAAGTAAAAGATGTTATAAAACAAAATTACATGATAAAAGATCAAATATAATGGTTGTACTAATAAATATAAAACAGCTCAAAACGGCCGTTTAAAACAATTTATAACTAAATACCAAAGTCAACTATATACATAAGATATTTTTCTATAGGCAAAATAAAGTTTGAAAATGATTGAATAAAGAAAGACTAATAACACCAATAATATCACAAACACTATCCTAAATCTGATGTTAATAACACTTGGGAACAATTTTTTTAAATTTTCTGTTGCATGAGGTTTTAGAACTTTTTCTATATATATCTGCATCACTGATTTCAAATATGAAATCTATTTTTGGTGCATGCTCCAGTTTTTATGCAACTTTAATTTCTTTTTGTTACAGTTAATGTCATGCATTGGTTCTTAAATTGGAGTTAAAAGGCAATGACTCTTGGATTGAACATAACCACAAGGCAATTAATGTTTTACAAACATCACTTTTACATAATTGTAGTTGTTTTTAAATGTAAAAAATTATTATCTAATAAAAACACCATCTTATTTTGTTTTAAGATTGAATCATGGCTTCTTTGAGAAGCCATAAATGTAAGAATAGTTCTGACACCTTCTGTTATATATGTGGCTATTACACACTTTAACATCAAATACACAATATTTCATCATTTGTGACACATGCACATATTGCCTGCTTTCAAGTTCCCCTTGGCGATCAAGACAAGAATTGGGCTCCTCATATTGTGTGTCATAATTGTAAGGAAATGCTGTGTGACTGGACAAAAAGAAAACACAAAGGAATGCCTTTTGGTATTCTCATGGTTTGGCGTGAACCTAAGGACCACAGCAGTGACTGTTATTTCTGTCTGATCCACATAAAGGGCATCGGCAAGAAAAAAAATGGCACATGATCACATATTCTAATATTCCTTCAGCAATATGATATATCCCACACTCTGAGAAAATCCTGGTTCCAGTTTTCAATAGTTTTATTTCTTCTAAGGACGAAGAAAGTGAACATGGTGATCAAGTGTATTTTGATAAGATGCATGAGGAAACGGTTGTAGAATCTGAAGGGTCTTCTTCTGATGCCAAGCAGTCATTAACCCTTCAGCAGCTTAGCCAACCCAAATTGAATGACTTAGTAAGAGATTTGGGCCTATCAAAGAAAGCAGCTGAGTTATTAGCCTCCAGGCTTCAAGAAAAGAATGGACTTCACCAGTCAGCTAACGTATCCCATTTCAGGAAGTGTGAACAAGTTTTTGTGGACTTTTTTTCTGAAGACAAACACTTTGTTTACTGTCATGATATCAGTAGTCTTCTCAGCCAGCTAGGTGTTACCACTTACAGTTCAACAGAATGGCGGCTATTTCTTGACAGCTCTAAACGGAGTCTGAAATGTGTTCTCCTACACAACGGTAATGTTTATGCAGAGGTTCCAATTGTTTATTCAACTTATCTGCGAAAATATTATAATGACATAAAAATTGTCCTTGACTTTCTGAAGTAGAAGGAGCATAACTGGATCATTTGTGTGGATCTTAAAATGGTAAATTTCCTGCTAAGACAACAGAGAGGTTTCACGAAGCATCCTTGCTTTCTGTGTTTGTGGGACAGCAGAACTCGGGAGAAACAATGGACACAGAAGGAGTGGCCAAAATGTGAAGCTATGGAAGTGGAGATGCAAAATATTGTGAATGAACCTGTAGTTAATCGAGACAGGATCATTTTTCCCCCACTTCACATCAAATTTGGCTTAATGAAGTAGTTTGTTCAGGCTTTGAATAGAGAAAGTGAATGCTTTCATCATATTATATCTGCTTTTCCTGCCTTGTCTTTCGAGAAGATAAAAGCAGGTGTATTCGATGGACTTCAAATTCGAGCCCTAATACGTGATGAAGAATTTGCCAGGAAGATGAATAAGGAGGAGAAAGCAGCTTGGCAATCTTTTGTGGCAGTTACAAAGAACTTCCTTGGCAACAAAAAAGCAGAAAACTATGAACTTCTGGCTCAAAGGATGCTGTTGACTTTCCATGACATTGGATATAACATGAACATTAAGATTCACTTCCTGAACAGTCACTTTGATAAGTTTCCTGAAAATCTTGGGGCTGTTAGTGATGAGCAGGAAGAATGCTTTCTTCAAGATCTGAAGATGATGGAAGACTGTTATCAGGGCGGTAGGACAGAAATATGATGACAAACTACTGCTGGAGCATTAAACAAGATTGTCCTCAACAAGTACACAAGTGCAAGAGCTACAAACACAAATTTTTGCCTGAATAAAATTTAAATGTTTTGCGCAAATTTTATGATTAAAATAAGTGTTTTAATATGTTCTATTTTGAAATTGTAGGCAGATTCTGATGCAATCATATCTTTTAGTGTATTAGTGTATTTACTGCATTATAGAAATTATTATATTTTCACAAAGATGATGTCCAAGAAGACATTCTACTTCATTATGTTAAAGTAAGTGTTGAAAATTTTACAATCAGATGAAAACCTAAAATCTTAAATTGCAAATAAAACTGTAGCTTACAGAGAAAAACTAATGTCAGATTTGAGATCAGCACACTCGAATTAGGTAAGAATAAGTGTTTTTGTGGATGCAACAAAAATTTTGTTCCCCAGCGTAATTACAGATATTAATATTTATTTAAAAAAGATTCGGTGGAACAATTTTATGGGATACAGAAGGTCTAAATAATATAATTAGTAGTGTTATATTTATAAATAAATACTTATCATGGAATCTAAAGAGAAACAATTCTTTTTTTATGAGCATGTAAAACATCCTAAAACACTACCTCAAAACAGTCATTTTATTTAAAAAAATAAAAAACACAATATTAGTTGCACACTCTGACTATAATAAATTTTAAATTTAAAACCACAGTAACACATAAAAGCTAGCATAAATGAACCAAAGATAATGTGGCTTTTTAAATGGAAAGTTTTAAAATATGTTCATAGATCAAAGGAGTAACATAAAATAAAACTGTCATAATTTCTTCAAAGTAATGATAGTGTAATACAACCTTTCTGATCTATGAAATGCCATTAAAGCAGTGACCTAAACAAGTTTCATGGGAGTAAATTAGTAAAATAGGAAAAAATAAAAAGACCAAAGGATAACTTTTATAATCAACAAATAGATCATTAAATTAAACTGAAATAAAGCAAAATAAAATAATCATAATAAAATCAAGAAATAATGTTAGAAAGAGAAAAGTATTAAAACTTATGAATCAAAAACATAATTACTTAATAAAAGTAAAAAACTAGCCAACATCATTTTTAGAGATAACACAGGAACAGTAATAAGGGAGGGAAGAGTTGTGAAAGCACAGAAAACCTTAAAAACTTCATAAATGATTACTAAAACTAACTCTATGCAAATATATTGAAAAAGCCAAATCAAATGGATACATTTCCTGGAAATATAACCAGCCAGCATAATTACACCTGACAGAAAAATTCTAAACTGTTCAGTTTCCATAGAAGAACAAGAGAAATTTCCAGATATTCCTCTCACATAAAAAGATCCAGACTCACATGCTTTTATAGGACCATTCTATACCATAGATGAAAAGCAAATAAAATTAATCAATGGCTACTCACCCACTCCAAAAGCATTGCAGAAGTGAACATTCCAAATAATTCATACTAAATTAAATAACACCTTGGTGTCACACATTCAAAGGTAATATAATAACAAATCACTATCAACAAATCTCTCTTATGAATACTAAAGCAAAAGCTTACATAAACATTTTGGAAATAAAATCCAATGAATTGCTGACTAAATAATTCATTGTGATTCACTTAAACATTTGCTAAGTGGTTTAATATTAGGTAATATATTAATGCAATCTAGTAAATTAATAAATAAAAGAATATGATGCTACATAGAATAGAAAGAAAAGTATTTGACGAGATACTTTGGTGATTAAAACACTAAGTAAAATATGACTAGGTGGATACTTCATTAGCAAATTAAAAAATATGTATCTCAGCTCCCAAGTAAGTATTTCACTTATTTGAAAAATTTTAAAGGCATTCTAATAAATGCATGCCCAAAGCTTGGGCACCCACCAGCTTTACCAATATTTAATATTATGGAAATATCAGATGATCTGATTGTATACCTGAAAAACTCTAACATGATCCCAATAATAATGTCACTTGGTTTTTCCAGAGCTTAAAACGTTGATTATAAATCTCAAATAAAAAATGAACTAGCAATACTTACTAAAATCCTCATAAAGAAAAGTACATGTGTGCGTATTTCATATGTGTGTCTGTTTGGTAGGGAGTAATCACACCAAGTATTCAAACATACTTATTTCAAAGCCTCTAAATTAAATAGTTGTGAGATTGATTCATTAATAACAGTCTAATGGAGTAAAATAGAAAATCCAGATATTGACTCAATGTACTGTATATGAAAATTTCGGATATCATTTTGGCAGATATAGAACATTGGAGCCATTATGCCATTGAAAGTGTCTTTGTTTGCTTTAATTCACTGAAATAAATGTGGTTACAATATTAATTTGTTTTTTAGAAAAACTTTTCGGCTTAATGTTTTTTTATAGACCACTGGCCTTCCTTCTTTCCTCCTTCCCTCCCTTCCTTCATCCTCCTTCTTCCTCTCCTGCCTTCTTAATCCCCTCCCTGCCTCACTATATTGTTTGGAATCTCTCTCTGTCTTTTCTCACTACACATAGAATTTATGTGTGTTTCTTTTTGATTACCCATCTCTCACATGTGATGAATATGCAATGTTCAGGTTCCAATTAAGAAGAAATTTTTCTTATTGCCAATAATGAGTGTGAAATTTCACCTGCCTCTTCACAGTTTCTTTCCTAATAAATCCATCCAGAGACTTTGTCATAAATAAGTGTTACCCTGGTGATTTCTTGGTCAGGACCCTGCCTCGGGTGCTTGAAAGCAAACACAGTCACGTCAATTTCCAATCATCAGTATGAGAACTTCACAGCCATTGTTGCAAATAAGAAATAGTTGGTATTGGTACTGAACCACAGGGTCTGTCAGGATTTAAATGTGTATTTGTGCGGCTTTTTAAAATAACTGCGGTCAAGAGTTTTTTTTGGTTATAACGTATCAAAATATCATCATCATTGTAGATACTATTTTTTGGAAGGTATGACTGTGTGTGTGCGTGCTCACGTGCATTCAGATAACTCAATTGTTTTCAAAGATGCCTTTGTTGTTAGTTTTTCTTTATTTTTCTTACTTTTGTATAGTTTCCAGAAATTGAAGGGGTCATGCTGTATTTACATCTTTAAAACAGAAATTCCTAATACATATTTTAAAAACAAACACATATAAAATGTCCTTTATAATAATTTTAATCTCAAATTGAAAATGAAATTCTTCTCAAGTCTGAGCCTCATACCATGAGGCTTGGTTATTTTAAAATATGGCAACAAAGTTGTCCATAAAGACAAAAATCGGAACATAAAGACCCACTAAAAAACCTGGTATTGATAACCTTAAAAATATACACCAGAACACTTCACTAGTTTCACAGGTGGAAAAATGTGAAGTGCATTTACACTATTTGCCATAAGCCAATTTTATCTCCATTAAGCCATATGGTTTGGGAACCTGGGAGTTTCATGAGAATTCAGAGTGAAATTTAACAGACTATCTGAAAACAGCATATTCTGGAGTTTATAATCCATTCTATGACATAGCAGGGAGATTTCTTCTCTACCTTTTAATGTATATATAATATAGATCATGTATATATTGGTATGATGATATTTTAAAACTCTCAACTGATATATGACAGTGTTTTTTTAAATTTTCTGACAATTGCTGAATTGTTACACTGATCTATAGAAAATTTTGTTATAAGGGTTAGACATTATTGACAAATTCTCTTATGTAAGAAATCAGAAGCACTTAATGTAATGCATACTTAATTATTTTTAAATATTAATTATACCTGTTGAGAATTCAAAATTATTACTCAGTTATACCAATGAAAACAAACATTGCAGGGGAATCATTCTGAGAAAAGTATGAGGAACTCTAGTCAAAAATTACATATCAACTAATTTACTAAGCCAAAAAGTTGTATTTTGTGCCTTTTCTAGTGTATTAACTTATACACACTCCAAAGTATCAAAGGCAACGTCACTTTAAACATATGTCTTAAAATCTGAAGTTTGAGTGGAATGCATGCCTTAGTTTTTAAATTTTATTTAAGGTTTTCAGATTATAACTCAAATAAAGTAGTTAAACTAACATGTGTACTCAAATATAATGAATATTTTGTATAAAATTTATTCAAAATTATCAGTCCAGAAAATAAAATATCTAAACTCTACCCAAATATTTTCAATAATATTTTGAAATTATCCCTCCTATTCCTTCTGAAAATATTTTAAAAAACTTGATTCCTCATCCTCTACTGTAAAATTTCTTAAGTTGATTGCAACACTGACAGAAGAAAAGTCAAATTTACACAAAATTGATTAGTTTGGAAACAATCACTCCTGTAATTAGGATAGGTCAGGAAGAGTGTCTTTATAAATAATTTATCCGAAAGCACTTTATAGAAACCTAGGGAAATGTCAAGCCAGGTGCAATCTTTTTAAACCATTCTTGTATAAATCAATTAAGGTGCTTTATTTTGACACCCAGTGTCAGTATTTACCCAACGTAGACAGACAAGTCCATCCATGCAGCATGCATTTGCAAATAACTTTACTCATTAATGTTTAATTAAGACAGAGGAAAACTGTCCTTGATATTTTGCCGCAATTAGTGCTCTCTATACCCCACTGACTTCTCGTGATGAATTACTTTTCAAATGAAAAGTGAAGTGATTAAAACTGGAGACACTCCATCTACTGTGCACTGCCCGTCCCACATTTTGAAGAGGAAGACCAAACAGCGCTGCCACAGTGAAAACACAAGCAAAATTCTCTGTTACTGTTGATTTCAACTGTGAAGCTCATTTTCGATCATGCCTCTGAGGTGATGTAACATGCAAATCCCAACTTACTCCTGGTAAAATATTAAATCATAAAATCACACAAGCCAGGGTATTGGAGCCTTCACTTCACCTTCGCCCAATTCAAACATTCCACAAACGGTAGATAAATTGTGAAAGTCACATAATTTTTCCAAATGGTGTTCTCATCATTTCATCTGGAGTTTGAACATTTCTTCTTTTAAGGGGCTTCACAATCCATCTTGTGTAATGTTCTTATTCTCCCAAACAACCAACCTAACCCAATGCTGCACAATAAGAACAACAAAATTGAAGTCTAGAAAGATCTGTCGACTTGTGCAGTGTTTTACAACTAACGAGTGACAGAGCTAAGAAAGACAACGTAATTGTTCTATCCCAAAATCTCTCCTCTCAGACTCTACTCAGACATTCCATGTCATTTTAGACTGAAAGAGCAAATATTTTTAACTCTTTGATCTCAACATATTCAGATGTCCAGGTTGAAACATTTTTTTAATAAGAATGCACATACCTAATGGCCAAAATCTGGAAAAAGCACAGTTGTTCATTAGTAGACAAGTGCATAAACAAATGATGGAGGTCCAGTCAGTCATAAAAACGAATAAAATACTTATATACATAACAACCTCAAAAATATTGTTAATTGAAAGGAGCCAAAGAATATATACCAACAAACCCATTTATTTGATACACTATCACAGACAAAACTGATGCGAGGTGACAGAAACCAAAACAGTGTCTGCCTAAAGTGGGTTAGGTTTGAATACAAAGTTATATGAGGAAACATTGGTGGTTGATAGATATGCTGTCTATCTTCATTAGAATGTTGGTTACATCACTAAGTAACCAATATCAAAACTCACCAAACTGTGCAGCTAAAATCTATGCATATCAACGAATGCTAATTTTCTCACAATTAAAAATAATTCTGTGGTTTTTATATTATTTGGGAATTTATTTAAGGAGTGATATACATTTATGTTTTAACAACTTTACTGAGGTATAAATGGCATAAAAAATGCATATACAGTGTATCTGTAAAGTCATGGTGCACTTTTCACCAGTCACACGGTCAAAAGTGCACCATGACTTTACGGACACACTGTATTTAAAGTGTACACTTTAATAAGCTTTCACATATCACAACAATCAATAAACAAACACATGCAATTATATATAATAATAAATGCATTATATCACCCTTAAGTATTTCTTTATGTCCTTTATAATTCTTAGTTCCTGCAGATTTTGAAATATCCTTGAAATAGCATTTTATTGCTCATATGCTTTATGTTATATCTAAAATAATAAACTATTATGTTGTTAGGACCAGTAGATAACTATTTCCTCTAATCTTCTAACATGTTCCTTTTTCTGCATTATTGTCTCAGTACTAGAAACCTCTTCAAATACATGAAATACTCAAAATTTACAAACTGAATGCCTGAGTTTACCAATAGATGTACTATGCTTGTTCTATGCAGTCAATTATGTGTCAACATTAAAAAAATGAAAGAAAAACACAATACTGTAAAATTTCACATAAAAATCCAGATCTCCAAGTAGTCAAGATGACAATGGAAGATCTGGCTGATCTGATCATGCATCAACACACAGCTACAAACTCTCAGAGCTGAGTAGTGATGGAGTACTTTGAATACTCTACCTGCTCTTCAGTTCTCCACAGTCCCCACCACTCCCTATGATTCCCCAACATAGATGCTTTGTGTCTGTTACCACTTAAGTTCAAGCTTGTACTGTTGTTTTTCTAAAAGTTGGCCTGCTTCACTCATTTACTTTAAATTCCTGGTTCCTGGAAGTTTTTGTATTTGTAACTTCTAACACAATTGCTCTGGTGGCAAAACTATTAAGTGAGAAATTACAATAAATTTACACACACACACTCACACAAACAGATATATCAAAATTATACAGCAGGGCTTATTTACAATTGGATTGAAGAACGATTTTTGTTATAAGATGTGGACATACCCAATGACCATTAAAAATAATCTTCATAATATGCAAGTTTAATCTGAGTACATGTTCTTTCAAATCTTGACACTAGTGAGAAATGATGCACTACCTTTGTTCAAAATTGTAGAAAAAAGGTCTACAATGTTAGGCCATGGGTAAAAGTTACAAATATATTTTAATACTTTGTTTTCAAGGGTATCTGACAGAGTCAGAATAAGGCCATGGGCCAGAACTCACCTGTGGTTGGGTATGGTGTGCTGAGCAGGGCTGAATTGTCTGTGCAGACCAGAGGCCAGTTGTAGCTAAGGCGTGGAGAGGGGGCCAACCCCACAGGATTAGAGATTAGGTTACCGTGAGTTTACCAGAGTCTTGGTTTCTCAGTTATATTGAAAATGGTTAAGAATACCTCCTATGCTGATGGTATCCAATCTTTAATATAATACATTTCTTTTATATGAAAAAAATAATCTTATCTAGAACAGATCTCAACAACCCATTGAGCAATCTCAGCCTTTTAATATGTAATGAAAGAGTGTCAAAAGTCCACCATAGTATTTTATTCTCACAAGAACACTAGTCAATTTGGAAAATAGTTTTCTCTACTCTTCTTCATCTCCTACTTTTCTCTGTCTCGCTTTATTCTGACAATGGCTATGCCCAGGTTTAAACTCCAACATGATCTCAAATGACTAAAGTAGATTAAACCTATGAAACTAGAAATACACTCCAATGAAACATGGACAGACCCCTGACACTGGCCTCACTTTTGGAGGCTGGTCATAACAACAATTCAAAGACCTTGACCATCAGGCAGGATTACAGATGGCGGACTCTTATCAGAGCCTGCTGTTAGTTCTGACAGACGAGTCACACCTGACTACACATGGACACACTTATACCCAATCAGGTGTATAAATGTCGAGTCCAGAGCCGCTGAGAAATTGCCTTAGTGATCTTTCCATTTCAGTGCTACCTGCAACCACAGAAGTGATACCTGAGAGGAAAGATGCCCACATCACCTATGCAGCTTTCTTCAATGCAAAGAATTGTGTTATTGGAAGGTATATGTTTTTAATATATATAAGTGAAACCATATGATGTCTTTTTCCTCTAACTGGCTTAGTTCACATGGCATCATGCTCTCCAGGTCCACCCATGCTGTTACAAAAGGGAAGATGTCCTTCTTTTTATTACCTCCAAATAGCATTCCACTGTGGAAATGTATGACAACTTTACTATCCACTCATCTACTGATGGCCACTTGGACTGCTTGCAAATCTGGGCTATTGTAAATCACACTGCAAAGAACATAAAGATACATATGCCCTTTCAAATTAGTGTTTTGGGTTTCTTTGGATGTATTTTCAGAAGTGGAATCTCTGGGTCATAAGGCGGTTCCATTTTTAATTTTTGAGGATCCTCCACACTGTTTTCCATACTGGCTGCACCAATCTGCATCCTACAAACAGTGCATAAGGGCTCCCTTTTCTCCACAAATCTCATCAGCAGCTGTGTTTGTTAATTTATTGATGATAGCCATTCTGGCAGGTGTGAGGTGATAGCTTATTGTGGTTTTAATATCTAAAGAACTTTAATGCATGGTTTCCTCTTAATCAGAAGTTACAAAAGCCTCTAATTTAACCTCAGTTTCAGCTTCTATGTAAGATGACCGCTTTTACAAAGATCCATTACTACATCCCAGTGTGAGGTTTCCATAAACCATACACACATTATGTTGTGCCATTATGCATCAAATAGACCTTCTAATTTAAATAAAAACTCACTCAAGTATATTGAACAGATGTGAAAAACAAATTTTAAAAATAGGTAGAAAGATTTTTATTCAATAAATTTAGAAATACTTTGGGAAAAGTCTTGAACTTAACTTGGAAGTAAACCTTGGCTCTATTCAAGGAAATGGAATTGACAACATAAGGACAAACATCATTGCCACATATCCAATCAATATGTTCATTATCCACTATACCCCACTTCTGTGGAATTGTCTGCCTCTATTCCAATCTTCAGTGTGATAGAATAGAAATATACTATAAGCCAACATAAACGTGTCACCTTTTCTCCTATTGCAACGTCAAGAATGTCTTAAACTAATCAACCCAATTTTATTTATACGTGGGTTGATAAAAAGCTATGAAAAAAAATATGAACCATCTTTAGAACTTTAAAGAGGCTTATGGTTTATATATTAGTATTAGCTTCATTCTTGACTTCATTTTTATATTTATTTTTATTTTTCTTTAAATCTACATTTATTTCACATGTATTTTTAATTAGTCACAAACCCTTTCTAAAATAGGGCAGTCTAAAATTAATAGTTTTAATGTATGTCACGGCAGACAGATCCTTTTATAATATTGCCTTCACTTCTTTCTTTAGCTGTTCCTCCCACCATCTCTTCTCTGCATTATTTTTCTATGGATACTGAGTTTATTAAAAACATTATATTGAGGTATAATGGATACATAAAGTTGCTGTATACATTTAATGTATATAACTTGATCAGTTTCTAGTTAAGTATACATCTGTGACACCATTGCCACAATCTATGCCATTAACAGATCCAAAATTTTCCTTTTGCCTCCTTTCATATTGTTGTTATTTTGGTGGTAAGAACATTTAACCTAAGATTTACCCTTTCTAATAGCTCCTCGGACACACTGTTTGCTAATGTTGACCCTTGTCTTACAATACCTTGCTATTGTCATTTCCCCTTAAATGATGCGTTTAAGATTGATCTCCAAAGCCATCCTTCCGTGACTCTTGGAATGAATTAATAAAAGAATGCAGCTGGAATAACTTCTGTGAAAGTAAAGAATTCTATCATTGAGTTTACTTTATTTGATTTAATCTTACATACATTCAGGCATTTGTAAGTTACTAAAACCTCATTTTAAAATAAAATAAATGTGATCTTTCCAAGAAACTTAAATATATTTTTTTGAATATTGTAATACATTAGATGACAAAAATCTAAGAAATAGCTCCAGGTTCCAAGATGTATGTCCTATCCACTGTAGTGCACAGCCATTTCCTTACTATAATGGACTATTCTACATAAATCTTTATTTCTAGATGAATTTTAATGACTTTAACATATTTTACTTAAAAAACAATTTAAATTTTAAACCACTCTGGTACATTGTTTTATCAACTACTAACTGATGTTAGGTAGCATTGAAATCATTTGCTAAGTAGAGATGGGTGGTATGAATGGATTGGTTAAAGTAACTACCCAAAATAAGATTTGGGTAACCAATTCAAAAAAAAAGTAAGCTTTCTGGGTTGACCAAATGAAAAAGAATTGCAGGGTAAGCCAACCTCCTGATCTTTTCAGGGTTCAGCACACAAGACAGGTGCATTTTTAATGGAAGCTTCTAATGAAAGTGGAGTTTACTCAGTTCTCTCTTCAAGTAGGAGAAAACTGGACCCCCAGTGCTGTAATGTAGAGAAGATTTCTGCTATTAGAGTTCTGACTTGATGATACAGTTTGTTCGCTTTATTTATTTATTTATTTATTTACTTACTTATTTATTTTATTGTCAGGATCACAAGTAGAGGGTATTGGCCCTTTGAAGAAAAGAACACTGCTGTCATTCTCCATTTCCTATGAGATGTCACAGCTGTGACAAGAAAGGGTTTATAATGGCACAGTTCGGTGCCTTCATAATTTATTCTCTCTGATTTTATGCTCTTTTAGTCTCCTGCTCAACCATCCACTAACAAGTGGTTATATTAGCCAATAAATCAAAGACGTCTGCTTGTCACCGCCAGATGCTCGGCCACATCGCCGCCGATTATGAGACGCACAAAGGGACAATTTCATGTAGGGAGCTCAGCAGAGGACAATGTCATGTAGGGAGCTCAGCAGAGGTGGTCCACTCATACTCTGTTTGATAGGAAACCGGTGGGAGGTGACTGCAGCCAAATTCAACTTTTATGCCTCACAGCAACATAGAGCTAAGTTGAAATAAAACTGGGAACTAAATTAGGACCTCACATTTTTCACTACTCCATTTATGAGTCTAAATTTCTTCCTTTGTCACTTCGATACAGGTTAAAGAAAGAAGAAATATTTTAATGTACTCAATTTATTTTCCTGGGTCGAAAACATTACCTTTCTTTTCTAAATGCATCAAACAAGATATTCATACCCATCTATTAAAACTTGCATTACTTCTAAATATAACAACAGCATAACATTTGTGTGAATGATAGTCAATGTACAAGAAAAATACAGTGTGTCCGTAAAGTCACGGTGCATTTTTGACCGGTCGACTGGTCAAAAGTGCACCATGACTTTACAGACACACTGTATAATACAATACTACTTTTTCTTATTGTTAAAAGCTGCTATTAAACCAATTAATACTATGCTTTAGATATTAATTGTTTATATTTTTCTTTATTCACATTATTCATATTATTGATCCAATATAGCATGCATACACCTTTTTCTGTGGTATAAATAAGAAGAGTAGCAGCAGACTGAATTTACAGAGTTTAAATGACTCTGCCAAAATATTTTATGAAAGACTTTTAAACAAAACAGTGAATTATAAAACAAAAGACACAAAGAAGTTTATGTTTTCTTTAAATTCAAGGAGATAAAGTAGAAAAGAGGTTTTCTTTAATAAATTTCTTTTTTTCTCACCTCAGAAATTCATATGTATCTATTGATTATATAACCAGAACATTGACTTAGCATTTTGGTCATATTGACAAGTTATTGCAGAGTAATCAAACAGATCCTAGTTTTTAAATCAAATTTCATGTTAAGGTGCAAAATGGCCTAAATACTTTACGCTGTGCTTTTAACTGGCATGACTGTTGTTTATCTTATGAACATTTAAACAAACATTATTCTTCTCATGTCTTCCTTTAACCTCCCAGGCTGACCCACAGTGCCCTAACATCAGTTACCAACTCTCAGAGGCTAGAAAATCATGTTTATTATTTTAGCTTTTCCTCATTATAGTTCCTTATGTTATAGAGGCTTCAGAATTACTGTTTTAAAATATTTATGTCTTTTATGTCTCCTCATTATAATAGCTTGAAGTTTCCAAAGAAACTGTGTCAAATAAATACAGGAGTATTTTTAAAGTAAACTGATTTTTTGTATATATTTAAATAACAAACAGGTATTTCACAATTCCTTTCAGCCTAGGGAGTGATGCATTTTGCTGCTGTTGTGGTTGCTGTTCTTTTGTTGTTATTTATACTGTGACTCTTACATTGATATTTTATATTATGGTTTTATTTCTCTCCAGCCTAATAGGAATTCAAAGGTGCCATCTATTTAGAAAGCTCTAGACAGAGATGATAATTCACTTGGAAGTATGTGCTTGAAGTTCTCGTTTATTTCTCTGAGCTACAGAATTATTAATTATTATTAAGAATTAAGTACCACTTTATATTCTGCAAAGTTTTCATAACTATCCTTTTATGTCTCACATTCCTATGAAGCCTAAGAGTAAGTTTCCAGTTATATTAAGCACAAGAAACCAAGGAAGCACACTAAAAATATAATGAATAACAAATGAAGAAGGAAAATAGAAACCTCAGAAATATCAGAAAGGTGATAAATTACAACACGCTTTCACTTCTGCATGACCACCACATAGAATAGGATGCCTGCTTCCCTCTAGAGAAGTGTTTCAGGGTGTGTTGCCTGCAGTGAAAAGATAAGGAATGTCTTAAAATGTAAAGGACTATGAAAACACAGGAAATGAGATGATTAAGGATTTGTACAATATTTACTTTTGATGAAGCACTGTTAAAACTAACTTTACCTAGCTAAGGCAATTGATGGATTTAAGTGGATTTGATTGAGTTTCAAAATCAATGAAAACCAGTTCGTGTTGTTTTTTTTTTTATTTCATTATCCAAAACTTGGTAAAGCCAGAAGAATTTAGAGTGAATTCAGCATAAAACTAAACAATATCAGTTCAAATCATTGGTCTCATCTCTCCATTATTTTACTCCTTGTTTTTGTAACATACTTTATCTGTAGGTTCTTGATATTAGATTAGGTAGAAAGTATTGGTTGCTTATTATCTTGAAGGTAAATTCAGAGATGAAATCTATGAAACTGTCTTCAATAAATTATGATGAATAAGAGCTCTGATTAGCGCTATCACTTTTGTAGATTTTGTGGAGCATCTATATGTATCATTGTTATTTCATTTGTAATTCTCAGATTCATCTGAGAAACCAGCACTGAGAGTACCACCATTTATCAATATAAAAGGGATCTAATTCCTTCCCACTGGCATGAGAGAGTAGTGGACTATACGGCCCTTCTCCTAAATTCAAGTTGTTGATCCAGGAGATGATTTTCTAGTTACAAATAGTATCCAACACAGCAAAGTACACGTACAAGCTGAGATAAGAGAGAGTTGCAAATATCTTTTTTTCAGACAATAAGGAAACAAGTTATTTAAATATTTTTCTTCTATGTCTTTTAAAATCCTTTGAAATTGAATCTGCCTACCATTCCAGAAAATAATACAGCCATTACACTATGAATCATGGCTTCCACCTTGTCTTCAACAGTTTCACTCAAATAACAGTCTACCAAAATGTTATTTTACTCACAGCTCAGCAACACAAATGCATCCGCACTTGAATTCTAGGCAAAGACCCAGTAAAAAATTTCCATTTTCCCATTCTTCTTCTGACTACATGTACCCCTTACTAACTATATAATAGAGCTGTCACTAATCATGTATTTTGTGTAGCATTCTGATTAGAGATGTAATCTGGGCCAAGTTATTTATGCTCTTTCTCCTTCATTTTCTTTATGTAAAAGTGAGACTAATAATAGTATATATTTCAAATGCTGAGGTGAATACTAAATGAGGTAATAAATATAAAGTACTAAACCAGGGCTAGATTCATAGAAGCATAATGCTGGGTAAATGAATAAGGGTTGTTGTTTCTATGGTGGCCACATTGTTTCTTTTAGAGTTTTCATTTTTGTCTGAATATATTGAGTAATCATGTTATTTACCCATTAACTTGAATTAGAAAGTGTATTTAAGAGTAAGTGGACTATTTAACTCTTGATTTATATTAGTACTTGAGTCTGATTTATACATGTTAAACTAATAATATACACCATATAGAAAACAAATGTATACGTTCACGCAAGCTTTTTTGAAACACTGAAGTTGCAACAATTATCATCTGTAATACTATAATAATTCAACTGCAAATGTGCCAATGATTAAGTTGAAATACTGTATTCTGTGATGGAATCAAGCAAATGCCATAAATGTTACAGATATATCATTTGGTGAGCACAATATACTCAAGCTAAAAATATTAAATAATTGGTTGGGGAAAAACCTGTAATACTATATTTTTCTATAGAATTTATTGGGGTGACACTGGTTTACAAAAGTATAGAAGTTTCAGGTGCACAATTCTATAACACAACATCTGTCCACTGTATGGCATGTTCATGACCCCAAATAAAGTCACACAAAAGATCCATTTACCTCAGTTCCTATTATATCACACATATGTCAGACTTTCAAACACAACAGCAACAAAAATAAGCTATATTAAAGAGCAAGAAATAAACATGATCTGAAAACTCAAAGCAAGCATCAGAACCCAACGCAGATATGACACAGATGTTAAAATTTTCAGTCAGGTAGTTTAAAATAACGGATTATTATGTTAAGAACTCTAATGAAAAAGGTAAACAACACATGAGAATAGTTGGGCAATGTAAGCAGAGAAACGGTAACTCTAGGAACAAATCAAAAGCTAATGTAGAGATCAAAACCACTACGACAGAAAGAAGGATTGCCTTTGATGGGCTCAGCAGCAGAATCGAATGTGGCAGAGAAGAGAAGAGAGCTTTAATGCGGATCCACATCCTAACTGAAATGCAAAGAGAAGAAAATACTATTTATTTATAAAAGACAGAACCTCCAAGATGTTTTCAAATGTTTTAATATATCTATAATTTAAACAACAGAAGGAGAAGTAAGAGAGAATGGAGTGAAAGTATTTGAAGAAATAATCACAGGCAATTTCTCAAAGTTAATAACTAACAACAAACCACATATCCTGGAAGCTCAAATGACACCAAACAGGATAATGACCAAAAAAAGCTATACCCAGGCATATAATATTCAAACTGCAGAAGAACAGAGACAAAAATAAAATCTTGAAAGTAGACAAAGGACAAAAACAATTTCTCCATAGAGGAAAGTGATAAGAATTGCAGTGGACTTCTTGTTATAAACTATGCAGCAAGAAGGGAGTAGAGTGGAATACATGTTTTAAAATGAAATAATCACAAACTTAAAACTGTGTAATCTTTTCTGAAAGTGAAGGAGAAACAAGCCTTTCTCAAACAAAAATAAAAAACAAAATAAGGAAATCATTGACAGCAAAAAAATGCTATAAGAGATTTCTTTTTAAAAGTTCTTAGGAAGAAGGAAGATGATACAAATGGAAAACGTGGAACTATATAAAAAGTGGATGAGCATGAAAGAAGATATGACTGAAGAAAAATTATTATTATTACTACTTTTGTATTTTTCCAAAGTTAGAAGCTGAGAGACAGGCAGACTTCTGCATGTGCCCAACTGGGATCCACCTGGCATGCCCACCAGGGGGCGATACTCTGCCTATCTAGGGCTTTGTTCTATTGTGGCTGGAGCCATTCTAGCACCTGAGGCAGAGGCCATGGAGCCGTCCTCAGTGCCCGGGCCAACTTTGCTCCAATTAAGCCTTGGTTGCAGGAGGGGAAGAGAGAGAGAGAAAAGACAGGGGGAAGTTTGGAGAAGCACATGGGTGCTTCTCCTGTGTGTTCTGACTGGGAATCAAATCCAGGATTTTTTTTTTTTTTTTAGTTCTTAGTTGATCTAAAAGAAAACTGTTAAAAGTAATAATACTAATTATATATTTAATAATCATAGGGTTCAGTGAAATAAATTACAGCAAGGTTATAAGGGATGAAAGGGGAAAATTGAATATACTCTTTTATAAGTCACCCACACTATCTGTGAAACAAAATGGTATTAGTTGAAGAGAATTTTAATTCTTTAAAATATATATTGTAATTTCAAGGAAAAACTAATTCTTTAAAAGAAACAATTAATATGCAAATAAAGAAGCTAAAATATATTTTATAATTTAATATAGTTAAAATCTGAGAAAAATAGAAAGAAAGCTAGAAATTATAAGACAAGCATAATGAATAAAAAGTTACCACCTGACCAGGTGGTAGCGCAGTGGATAGAGCGTCAGACTTGGATGCAGAAGACCCAGGTTCGAGACCCCGAGCTCGCAAGCTTGAGCGCGGGCCCATCTGGCTTGAGCAAAAGCTTGCCACCTTGGACCCAAGGTCGCTGGCTCCAGCAAGGGGTGGCTCGGTCTGCTGAAGGCCGGCGGTCAAGGCACATGTGAGAAAGCAATCAATGAACAACTAAGGTGTCCCAACGGCAACGAAAAACTAATGATTGATGCTTCTCACCTCTCTCCTTTCCTGTCTATCTGTCCCTATCTATCCCTCTCTCTATCCTTGTAAAAAAAAAAAAAGTTACCAAAAAATAGTAGACATTAACCCAAATAATATAATAAGAATTATTTTAAATGCAAATGGTTCACATATGCTGAATAAAGTCAGATTGTCAGCATGAGTTATCAAGCCACAAACACGGGTGAACTTTAAATAATGACTACTAAGTGAAAGAAGCTAGTTTCAAATGGCTACATAGTGTACGATGACAATTATATGACATAGGAAATGCAAGACTGCAGAGACAGTAAAAAAAATCAGTGACTGATAGAGGATGGGACAAGAGAAGAGTGCTGAATATGTAAACACACACGGAATTTTTAGGGTAGTGAAGCTGTTCTGTATGAATCCATGATGGTGGACACATACACTCTTCATTTGTCAAAGCCCACTGAACTTTACAGCACAAAGATCAATCCCTAATATATGCAACACTTAAAAAATCATTTAGGATGGCAAGGGTTCCCAGGAGGTAACACAGACTGTAACAGAAGAATTTAACTGTATTAAAATTGTATAGAACAACCTCATTTTAGTAGGTGGAAGGGGGGAGGGGCGGAGACGTTAACCCAAGTAGCTTTCCAGTAAGTGGAGTCCATAAACTCTAAAGGGGAAACAAAATATATAAGCACTCTAATATAGCTGATAATGTCTCCAGTGGGGGTGTGGGTTTACACTTTTGTTACTTTATGCCTGTATACTGAAAAATAACAATGAGGAAAACAGATGGATGTTGGCGAGAGCCAGGTTTCTTATTATTGGAGTAGGAATTTGCAAATAAGACAGGGGAAGAAGGCAGAAAGATTCATTGGTAGGGATTACAGTTGGCAAAATCTGTACTTACTCATATTTAGTTTAATATGGATAGAACTGGTTATATATAGAAACATTTATACATATATGTATATACACAGGTTAGTATACTAATGTATATTTCCTTGCTCTGTCAGCTGGGAGGGCATAGATATAATGACACCCAGTACACCTAGTGTATAAATACACCCTGTGTTCCAATCTTAGCTTCAGATATCATTATCCAACAAATAAACCAGGGACGTTTAAAGAAATGGCTGATTCTAGGACTGCAGCAAAAAATGTTTAGTATCTTATTGTGGGTGGGTGGAAGGAAGGAAAGGAAGGAAGAAAGGAAAGGAAGGAAGGGAGGGAGGGTAGCAGGAAGGAGGCAGACAGACCACAGTGATGGGAACCACATGAAAGAGCTCCCAGTGGTTATGATGGAACCATTTATACAAACAAAATAAACAATATAGTGCTGGATTATAACCCAAAGTATGAAATAAATATTCTAGGGGTCATATCAATACAATAAAATGATTACAATTATAAGAAAATGAGGAGAAAAGGCAAATTGCTCATGTAGAACAATTTTAATCATTTGATGTAGATACTCTCCTCTCAAGGGTGGACTATAAATCCTCAATTCTAATTGCTAATCCTCCTAGTAACTTCTTTCTAAAGAGTTCAGTATGGGAAGGAGGAAAAAAGAATAATTTTATAATAGAGAAATCTGACAAACACTACCAGGTGTTCAAGGTGATCAAGGTTAACATCAACAGTGATATGTCATGTTGGTAATATGTACCCCTGAGAGAACATGATGAAAATGCACTTTACCTCTCTGACCTCCCTACCAAAAACTCACAATCCCTGTGTAATAATGAAAATCACATCTGACAAATGTCAATTAAAGAGTATTCTACAAAACACCTGACCAGGATGCCTCAAACTCATTAATTATAAACAAGAAATGTCTAAGAAACTACCGCAGCCAAGAGGAGCCTAAGGGTATATAATGAGTAAATGTTTTGTGGTACCCAGGATGAGATCCTTGGGAAGAAATAAGGCATGAGGTAAAAATTAGGAAAATCTGAATAAACTGTGAACTTCAGTTGACAATAATATATTAATATTGACCCACTAATTGTAACAAATGTAAATGCACCATACTAAAGTAAGAAAATGGCTGCGCAGTATGGACTCTGCACTGTCTTTGTAAGTTCTTGTAAGTTGACAACTGTTCTAAAGAAAAATAAAGCATATGGGTGGGGGGAATACAGTGTTCTACCATGAATTTTAAAATAGGGGAATATACTCGGCCTTTTAAGGCTAAAGAGATGAATGGGAACTCAATATAGCAAAATTGAAATTTTGGCTATAAAAAAGGGTGGTTTTGAATCCTTGTTCTAATACTTAAAAGATGTATTAACTTAAATGCTTATGAATATTAGGTTTATGTGCATTTAACTCTAACACTTATATTGAATGGTTTGGAGAAGAATTATGCATTGAAAACTTGAAGGGAGGGCATAAATTCCAAAAAATGGTTAGATTACAGGTATTGATCGATTTACAGCGTATGCAACTTATGACCATTTGACTTTACTACCACAATCGCTAGCCATGACTGCTCCGCATCTGACAGCGCCAGCATTGCCCAGCTGGGCATGGGTCTGGCAGTGCAAGCATTGCCCAGCTGAGCGTACGACAGTGCGGACCAGCTTCCGGCAGCACTACCATCTCCGCATGCACCATTTCAACTGTAATCCCAGACTCGGTATAGCAATTTGTGTTTTGTGTCTTGCATATTTTTCATCAAACCCCTTCCAAGATGTCTACCAAGAGGAAATTGTCTTTGTCTTAAAGATTTTTATAACATCATTTCACAGTACTTTACATATAGCCTATTCAACTTACGACCAAATCGTGTTACGACCGGTCTGTCGGAATCAATCGTGGTTGTAAGTCGAGCACTAGGTGTATAACTAGCATGGTAATGGGTAGGGTTCAATCTATGAAGCTTTCTTAGTCTGATGAGAGAATTAAGGCCATCCAGTTGATTTCTCTTGTGCTTATTTCTCTTATGTCACCGGGCGATACATTAAGGATTTCCAGGTACATTTATACAAAGGCAGGGTAGTGATCAGAAAAGAAATGAAATATTGTCACACCTTTACTCTAAAAATCTCTGCTTATACACTAATAATTAGGTGTCTGTTATTTATATATCTATTCTAAGTTTAGTTAACCTCATCATATTGAGGTGAATCAACTTATGGTGTCCTGAAACTTCCACAGTGATATTCTACTTCTTTGCACACATTTTTCTTCCAAAGGTAGCTTTATTCTTCAATCATTAAGATTAAGAAACATTCTTCAATTCATTTAGATATGAAATTATACCACATAGACTGCATATTCTAGAAGAAGCAGTTACAGGATGGAGAAAGGTTATCCAAACCTGCATCAGACTGTGACATTAGCAATGTGTCACTGAGATTTAAAGTCTATGACTTTAGCTAGCGCTATGTTTCCTAATACAAGTATATCTTATATTGGGTTTATCTTCCATGTAAATTATAAATATGTATGTCATAGTATTTTAAACCAAGTTAGTTTTATTTGGATCTATGTTTGTAAAGACATATTAAGGAAATATTCTTAAGGGGGAAGAAAACTGTTAGTGTCCCAACTGTATGACCCCTAAAGCATAGCCAGAACAAATGGAAACCTGGCCTAAAATGAACTTTTGCAGATTCAATCTTTTATTGGTCTGGCAACAGAAATTATAGTGACTCGACAAAAATCACATTATTATTGTACAATGACAATGGGCATTTACTTGGCCTGGATAAACATAATTTAGCTTCAAAGTTAGACAATACAAGGTTAAAAGAACTTTTGTCCAGTTTAAGAATAGCTAGCATAAATATTGGAAGGTAGATCTATTCCAATTGGGTATTATTAGCTGATTTCCAATTGGTAGTCAGATGCTGACCTCAAAGAGTTTTAAACGAAACGATAGTAATGTAAGATGATTTTAAAATGCAATGGTCACAAAGCTAGAGTGTATGCTTTGAGCAACAATTTCTTAAATGATAAGAAATGTGGGGTGCAGTGACTTTTAAACAATGGCCAAACAAGGTTATGATAAAATAATCAGAGAAGTGAGATGGTGTAATGGCTTTTTAATGAGCCTAATGTTTTCTGTTTTAATGAGCCCTCTTATATCAGGTTTAATCATTTTATGAGAATGAGAAATGACTGAGAAATGGCTGGCACTAATTCAATTTTCTGTTCAGTCTTCCCACAAGCCATTATGGCACAGTGGCTAATGGGAGTCAACTTGGATGAGTGGGAACTTGCATAACAGGACATATCTCACCAGAATTTAGTTAGACATGGGATCTGTTAACTGGTGATAAGGTTATATTTCCTCATCTTGTGAAGAATACACACCAAATGCCCACAAAGTATTTTAACACTATAGCAGAACCCAAAATTAATTAGGATTTTTTAAATAACTTATAATTTGCCCTAATTAATTCTACAAAACTGTGTTAAAAATCTCCTACCTTTTTATTAGTCAAATATTAAGATTAAAAATTCACCAAAAAAACTGAATTTTGAAACATAACTTTTGGTACAACCTGTGCTTAAAACTATGTTAACCTTTGTAATATAAAGCATATCACGATACAATTTGCCTGACTTCTAGAACTAATTTTAAATAAATTCTTAATTATATATAAAATTAAATATATTAAATCTATATAATACTATCACAAGAAACAAGTCATGTTAAACAACATAAAGCAAATAAACAAAAATGATAGTATTTTCCGGATATATAAGTGTTATTTACAATGAATAAGAGAAAATTGATTCTAACTTATTTAGGTTTAAAACTAATTTAAAATAAAAACAACATTATGTAGGTCATTGAATTGCCAGGGAAATTTAAGGAGCAGGAAAAAGAAAAACATGGGGCAAGAATAATGAAAGTTGCACAGCAAAAGTCATATACAACATTAGTCCAGTGAAGACAGCCCAGGCATATTAAGTCTTGAATTCCATCAGTTCTTCAACAGTATTGGGCATCAGACACTACTTCTAAAATTACAATCGTGGCCACACCTAGAAACTGGAGATTGCTTCCATTATTACCAACCCCCACAGCCAAAATAGATTCTCAGCATTGCTATCTCAAAACAAAGTATTGTTTTTATTTTTTCAAACTGATTTTAGAGGTAGAGAAGAAGGGATAGGGAGAGAGAGAGAGAGAGAGAGAGAAACATTGATTAGTTGTTCCACTTATTTATGCATTCATTGGTTGATTCATACATATATGTGCCCTGATGGGAGATCACACCCACAATGTTGTCTTATAGGGAAGATGCTCTAACCAACTGAATTAATTACCCAGCCAGGGATTCAAAACAAAATCGGTATCAAGTATGAAACTGGGTAAGAATAATTCTAAAGTCTGCTCCCTAGTTGTAAGAAAACTACAACAATGAGTATCTGGCATTTTAAGCCTGGAAGGGTGGGTTCTTCCATAAAATTCTTGAGATACAGAAGACAGCAAAACAGGTTGAGAAGCTTGGAAAGAAAATGATATCTAACTATAAATTATATATGATATTACAGAAAGAGAGATGAAAAAGTAAAGGTTAATAGGTAATAATTAAGATGTAAGCTAGCCAGAGCTTCTCCAAAAATCTAGCTCATTCAAAGGAAATCAACTTTATCAATTCAGTCCAAGTAGATAACAGAACCTCTATGTGACAGACACCATGTTTAGCTCTCTATAACAAAAACATAATGGAAGGAAGAAAGAGACAAGGACCAAGAAGCTAACTTGTTCTAAGGTCAATGAGGTGATGATAATTTAGCTCGTTTTTTTCAACAAAGGCTTGCCTTCAAAAACTTAACAATCCTATAGGGAAACAAGTACATTAACAAAGAATAAATTATAATTTTCTAAACTCTCCTAAATGTTAAAAAGAAGAAGAAAACTATATCCAAGTTAGGGGATACCACGATCATCTGGGAACATTAAGGAAAACTTCCTCAGGAAAATGATATACCTCAACTAAACATAAAGAACCTGACCAGGCGGTGGCGCAGTGGATAGAGCATCTAACTGGGATGCAGAGGACCCAGGTTGGAGACTCTGAGATCACCAGCTTGAGTGTGGGCTCATCTGGTTTGAGAAAAGCTCACCAGCTTGGACCCAAGGTCGCTGGTTTGAGCAAGGGGTTACTAGGTCTGCTGTAGCCCCACACTCAAGGCACATACGAGAAAGCAATCAATGAACAACTAAGGTGCCACAACAAAAAAACTGATGATTAATGCTTCTCATCTCTCTCTGTTCCTGTCTGTCCCTATGTATCCCTCTCTGACTCTGTCTCTGTAAAAAAAAAAAAAAAAACAAAAAGGGAAAAACCCCATAAAGATAGTAAAGCTGTGACAAGATAGAGAAGGTCACTTTTTAATGTTTTAGAAATATCAAATATATGATTGTTTCACAAGTGAAAACCACATGTTCTCTAATGAGGATGCTTTGTCTTAATTTTCACTTTTTCAGCTGTCTTATATACATATATAATAAATAACACTTATGCTAGCAGCAGGCTAATAGGTGAAATTCTAAGGGAGAAAAAATAAGGTAAATGGGGAGAAAAAAGAGGAAAAATAAAGCTAATAACAATATGAACACAGAATATCTAAGTATCTCACTAAATTAAGAAACTGTAAAACGCAAAAGGAAGCAAAATACTGCGTTGGAATCACGTGATTGTTCACTGGAATGACAACAGGTGAACTGCCCGGACATTGGGCTGTTAACACAGTTCCTCCCATTCTCCTCAGCATCAGTCCAGCACCTCCATTATTCTTTTCACCCTAAGTTTCCTCACTCTCAAAACAAAACGTGCCTCCTATATCATAAAGGAAACAAATCCCCAAATATTGTATACCACTCATCTCCCCTGGACTCCTAGGAAGTTTGTTTGTTTGTTCTATAATCAAGTCAAAGGTATCCACGTAATGGTTTTAATCCCATTCCCTCCTGCTTCCCTAGGAATTGCTGTTCTGTTCCCCTTCCATCGCTATCACCTTTTCCGTCTAAAATTTCTCATATTCTGCACTTGGCCTCCGCCCCACGCTGCCTCCAGTTGAAAATAAATCTTTCCCCTCTCAAGCCATTTGAGATTCTTGAAAGAATCATTTCTATTCTGCCATTGCTCACTAGCACTCATTATCTCCTCAGCCCTTGAAATTTGACATCTGTTACCGAACATGTTTGGCAGTGCTGTTTTCTCATTAAATCCTTTGTGTGAACTCCCAAGCGTCAAGTTTCATAGCAACTGTTTAATATCCCTTTGATTAGGCTTACTTGCTCCATTTTGGGGTTCTCCGTCACTCTCTCCTTCCTGAGACATTCCAGGCACAAGGAGCACTAAGATATTGAAAAGTTGTGGGTTTCCTTCTACAAAAACTCTTCCTTTTTATTTCTTCTGTCTCCTCTCTTCAGTTCCATTTTCTGTCTAATGTCACCTATTAAGAGTTTGCATTGTCCATGGTTTTATCCCACACTGTTCTTCGAATAAAGATTATTTCCTGAATGAACCTATCTGATTCCACATGGTCCACTATGTCCTGTCTGCTGATAATACCTAGCATACCTTACCTAGCTTCAGGCTCTATCTTTCCCCTGAATTTTTTACATATATTCAATTACTGTCATACATCTACTCCTCATTGTTGAAGAGATAACTGGATCCCAACAAGTCAAAGACAGAACTGCTGTATCCTCCCCTTTCCTGTGTACACGTTTGCATGTGTACAAACAATAAATATCCTGTCACAAGTAATTACTCTCCTTTATCCCAACATCCAATTAGTCATCCAGTCCAACTGAACCTATTAAATACGTTCAAATTTATATTTTCTTCTCCATCCCTATCATCTCTATTTTAATACATTCCCTTGTTATTTGTGTTATCTATCTTACCAGAAGATTCCTAAAAGTACTTTGTCCAATTTTTGTCTGCAGTAGGTCTATCTCTTGTATAGGCAATAAATTATATAGAGCATACTAAGTGTAAAACATAAATTCTTCTTTGTTATAGAAAGATTATTTGATATAAGCTTAATTTTTATAAATATTCTAATCTTTTATTCACATATTAAAATAAAGTGGGCATTTATTTTAAAACTCTGCTAATGTTACTTACAAAGACTTTCAAGCAATATTTTTAAAATTGAGATTTATGAATTTTACTTAGTGTTTTGAAACATTTTAATGTTTCCAAAAATATTTTACAATTAGATAAGCTTGAAAATTGTTTTGTCCTCTTCTGTTCTATTAACTGTTCTGTTAGTAGTTTTCTTTACTACTATATATATTATCTTTAGTATTTCATAAGCATTTTTGAGCATATCTTAGTATCACTACTAATGTATTTTAAATAAACTTAATAACATTATTTAAAAATACCATTCTAAAGTATTTACAGAATAATGAACTATACTTAGGCATACACAATGTGATATTTTCAGGTAACAAATCAAAATTGTTTTCATATTATTAGCTAATTTGCTAAAAATTACTTTCTTGACTTTTCTAAATATATTGATATATGAACAGCAAATTAAGACACTTGGAGTATGAAGTAAAGATGAATTTGAAATCATTTTGCATGTTAAGTGTGATTCCCAATGGAGTGTATTTAAATCCTTGTGAGATACTCATCCTTAATATTACTAAGAATATAGGATTAGGCTGGAATAAATTAGTAAAATGATTAATTAAACTAGAAATATTTATCATTATTAAAAAGTGTTATCTCAGGAAATCTAAAAGAAACTATCTTTCTAAACTCAAGCTTAATCTATACTGACTTCAATATTCTCACTTCAGCATATTAAACCATAGCTTGTATAATGCAGACACTGTGGTTCTCAGAACACGATGGATTTTATAACACATTTTAGTGTGGCCTTCTGAACTCAGGTTTAATTTCACTTCATCCTGAATTTTACAGAGTACTGAGAACAGAAGGTTATGTTTTGCTTTCCAAGTTTGCTATCTGCTTAAACATGAACCTTACTGTGATAATTCTGCAAGGAAGAAGAGAACTGTAAAGAATGACTGCGAATGGGAAGGCAAAACCATGACACAGCATGTTCTCCGAGTGATCAGGAGACCCAAGGTGCATATTTTCCAGGATTCAACATGGCCCTGCAGAGACAGTATGACTGTAGTCACCTAGACAGTGCCTCCCCCGAGCTGACTGCCTGCTACATCAAAGAACCCAAGTGGAAAGAAAGCTGTGGAGATCACTCCTGATGAGTGGAGCAGAGGGAAGTAGAGAGGTCCATATGGTCCTCAAATGAACTCACATCCATGTCCTGAAGGAGCAAATAAGAAACCAGTCCATTGTAGTCAGAGATGTGGAAACTTCCAAGAGGAAATTGACTACATAGCAGTCAACTGAATGGAGAGATTTGTCTCTTTTGTTCTCCTTCCTGAGCTTACCAGCACATAGATGGGAAGAACTTGAAAAAAAAAAAAAGGAGCGGAAATTTCAGAGGCAGAAAATGTCTCTTCTCCCTACCATCTAATTCCTCTGCAGTAGGCAGACCCCCAACTCTCATCTATACGGGGAGAAGATAATATTTTAAAAAGATGAAAGAAAAGTTTTCCACGGATTGAAGTGAATTTGAATTAATTAGGGTGTCTGAAAATTATAGAATCCACTAGAGATGTCAGTAAGGGCACTTTGACCCAACTCAATTGAAAGCAGTGATTGTAGAAAAATTAATTCTTCATGTTTACACCCCCACTGAGTGAGACTACTCAATAAATCAGTTTTACATTATTTTCACACCATATGTATGGTTCCTAAGCACAAGCCAATTCCTTCTGAGGCTTAAGCAGAGAAAGAGAAACCTATGGCAGCTCTGGGAGAAAAATGGCGGTGTCAGACTCACTGAAGGTAATATATACCTTGTCTCCAAGTTGGGATCATCTGAAAATTTTAAAGACCAATGTTGACTATGTGTGATTTACTCCTGTGTTCTTTATATGCAGTCCATTCATAAAATGTAATTTTTCTATATAATGCAACACAGATCCTCAACAAACAGGCTGGTTGTCCCACTGTTTTCTCTGTGAAGACAACTTGATTCACTGACAGTTGTCATTTGCCTAGAAGTTTATAAACTCATTCATTTCACATGTGGGTTGTATGTCTCCATGAGAAGAAACTTCAGAATTAAGAAGTGGTAGGGTTATTTCATTATTTAGATTCCATCTATAAGTGATATTGCATTGGAAATAAATAAACAAACAAAAGAGAAACAGACTTATATATACAAAGAACAAACCAATGAGGGCAGAGGAGAAGGTGCTGAGAGATAGGGTAACAAAAAGGTGATGGGATGAAGAAGTACTAATTGGTAGTTACTAATTAGGCATTGGGGAATTATGGTACAGCATAGGGAATGGTTAACAATATTGTAACAACTATCTATGGAGCCAGGCGGGCACTTGAATCGGAAGAAACAGTTTACAACTTTTATGAATCTCTATCCACTGTGATGTCAAGCCAGAAATAGTACCAAAAAGGTTGAATGCAAAGTGTAATTAAAATATAAAATTAAAAAAAAAATCAGTTGGTGATGAAAAAGAAAAGTGGTAGGTTCAATGTCCTAGGAGTGTTGACTTTTGCAATGTGCCAGTGTTGAATGGCAATTATTTTGTTTACCCTGCCTGCTTTAAACTGTCACTAAGAAATGTCAAGCCCTAGTCCCCAAAAAAGAAATAGTCAGAGTCCATGCCTGACATGTTGAAACACTGATCCCTCTCTTGAAATGCCGAGCCAGGAAAGCATCCCAATAAGTCCAAATGTCTGAATATCCCAATCATGATATTTTGCTTGAACTCATAAACTTTCAATGCATGAGTATAAAGAGCTGAATGAGAATATTCACATATTTATACTCTCTTAATGCTGTTCATGATATTTTTCTAGTTGACACTATATTAGGTATCCTAAGAATCAATAGAAAGTAAGTAACTACCTGAAATCCAAGTCTAAATATGAACAATCATGTCAGTTTTCATTGAAAAGATTAATTTTAATAAAGCTTTTTTTTGCCTTTTACATAAGAAGTCAAATATGATTTTTATAGAAAGTTAAGAAGAACTCTTTTGTGGCTACAATCAGGTATTACAACACAACCCTTTCCTCTCCTGGTGCACATGTTCAGGTACAGTGAAAAGTGCTCAGAGTGACTCAGTTAATGGTCTGTGGCCTTAAAATGTGTGAAATGTAATCACCTCATTCATCACTTGCAAAAGTAAAATTTTTATCTTCCATAACAGGAAATTAGGTGGCTAGAGGCTGGAAGTACAAATCCATCTTCAACTAATAAGGTATTAAGAAGCTCGTGCAGAGAGCACGCCGTGCCTCCCAAACCAGAGACCCCAGAGAGCACGGAGCCACGTGAGCGGCTCCCCGCCAGGACTTCCCAGGTAGGCAGATTCATGACAACAGTGTGCGAGCTTTGTCAGGGGCTGTTGAGAGACTGCAAGCGCACTCCCAGGATTTATGACAGCAATAGAGGCAACCTCGACTGCAATTATCATGATTGCCGAGGTTTTTATGACCATGTGTTTAATCTGCCTGTGCTGCAACAGATAAGTTATGCTTTTCAGCTGATTTGTGTACAAAGTGTTTTCTCCATCTTTTCTAGTGCTATGGAGAACTAAGGTATTGCTTTTTGACATGCTAAGCGAAGCATTCTTAGGACTGTCAGCAGCCCGATAGAAGAGGCCATAAATATTAAGGTTTAATGTTACGGTGATGTATGCTGCAGGTAATATTGGCCCAGATGACAAGGTATGATTATTATCTTTCTGGATGAGGTGTGATGGGAGAAATTGAATGCTGGCAAAGGTAACTCTCTCAAAGTTCTCTTATTGGGGAGATCTGTATACAAGAATAGCTTGGGGTAAAAATCTCATTTTTCCCAACAGTAAAGGGGATTTAAATAGATGTTCATTAAAATAGGGCTGATCTTAGAAAGGAATTTATTTTTTAAAGTCTGACACTGGTCTTTAACTACTTGACACATCTCATTCTAAGTATGTACCAGGAGAAAATGTTTATGTGATGAATGTTTTATGCAAGACAGCAGCGTGTTCTTGTGGCAACGAACAGCATAAAAGGCGGTTAAACTAGTCACCTTTCACAGACACCAAGGTGATGACAGGTTTCCTCACAGAATGACAAGCATGTGTAGTATCCCCACCTTCCTGTCTTTGCATAGACCATCCCTTTTTCTTAGTGCATTCGTGCTCTTTCGCCGTGAAACAGATTATCCCAAAATTTAGTGGCTTGAAACAACAAACAGTTTTGTGTTTATTTTTAATCTCACAGTTTCTGTGGGTCAGAAATCCAAGCACAACTTAGCCACGTGTCTCTGGCTCAGGGTGCCTCACGAGATCGCAGTCAACCTGGAGGCCACAGCTGTGCATGCCTCTAAAGGCTCACCTGGAATGAAAAGATTCACTTCCAAGTTCGCTGACACGGTTGTTGGCAGGCTTTGGTTCTCGCAGGATTTCACTGAGGGCCTCAGTTCCCATCTACGACTTTTGGTTTCCTAGTACTTCTCACATTAGAGTGCTCACCCTTACTGCAAGACATTGGACAGAGAAGGAAAGAGACAGACAAACAGATAAAAGAAAGAGCACCCAGCAAGGATGGGTGCCACAGTCTTTATGTAACGGGATCTTAGAAGTGATATCCCATCCCTTCTGTAGTGGTCTATCCATCAGAGAAAACGTACCGTAAGGACAGTCTCTCCAGACGGGGAGGGGTTATACGGGGATGTGAACGTCAGGAAGCAGGGACCACTTGGGGCCAACATGGAGCCTGCCTACCACACATAGATTCTCCATTCTACCTCATGATTAACCCTCAATAATAATATCCTGCAGCTTACTGAGTTTGAGAGCCTGCCTCGCCCAAAAATTCATCCCAGATTATTTGGAACAGTACACAAAATTGTACATTAGAGAGTTCCCTTACAGGTTGAGTCTAGTAGTATCTTCAAAACATTATTTTAATGTATATTAGGTGTAGATAAATACATTTTTTTCTGCATTTCCAATTAAGTATAACACCATTATCCTCATAAGCATTCATACTTGTAATCATCTGATCCTATTTTGAGTTGAAAATGTACTCGGCTCAATGACACTGGAAACGGCATTCAAAGCCATGATCACATTGGAAGGCGGAAGGTCCCTACGTAAAAGGCCCGAAGTTTAATGTGTATAGAAATACTCTGTAAAGAGTAAGTGGAGTATCACAGCTGCTGTCCGTGCTCAGTAAGTACCCCATGAGTGGGGCGTGCTTTTCTTCCGCAAGTGTTGTGTGACAGAGGAGGGTGATGACATCTATTAGGTCTAACATCAGAGAAAGCTGGCGAAACACTGTAATGTTAGAAAACCATTCCTCAGTTTAGTCTCTCAAATTTCGGCATAAATACTTTTGAATAACACAAATCCTCAATGAAGATTGTCTTTACTGCTTTCTTCCTTGGGCAATCACTAGCATGGACATCAACAATCAACACTGAGTGTATCCTGGTCACTTGTTAGGGAATTAGAACAAGAAGGTGGAGGATGCTGTCTGTTTCTAGTTATCCAGTTCCCTCCAGTGCAAACTGGAGAGATGGGAAAGGATGTGGCATCTTGCCTGTCAGAAGTAAACAAAACGCTACTTAATTTCATATTGCGTTATCGAGGACATTATTTCATTCACCTCCACTTGCTATAAATTTAATGCATTCATCTAAATCCCACTGTACTTATTTCCACAGAAACTAATTACACACATCTATACATTGATATTTGTATCTATATTGACATCGACACCTAAATCTATGTCTACGTCGTCTAGTCATATATATTCCTAATGACACAGGCCTGGGACATCACTTAAACATATAAATGGTACCACTGCACTGGAGAACAAGTGACAGAGCTTTTGGGTGCATTTCAAGGAAAAAAAAACCCTGAACTTTTTCATCTTATACTTAAAGCCATTTGTTGATAAATTTTACAGCAAAACAGAAATTTTGTACCTAGAAGAGAAACAGCCACATATGGACACATTTTCATGCTAAATGAATAATAAATTATAGGTTATATGTTTCTTTAATTTTAGAAGATGCATAATTTAAAATGATAAATAATTAACGTATCAAAGCAGTTTAATTTCTCTGATGTGCAAGAACAGCTAAGACATAAAGTAGCCTGCTTGTGGTCAGAATGCATCTCCACAGTGAAGAGATATAGCAGCATTTTATTACTAACAATGATGCTTTCCAAAGAATAACTTCAGTTTATCACTTTAAAATATTAGGAAATGTCCCCCCAAAGTGCCATTTCTTAGGGGGAATGTGTAAGGACCCAGTGGTGGAGGACAGAAAGGAAGTCGTCATTAGCAGTGTGCTATATTAAAAGGCAACATTTAACTTGGCCTACTTTACCGAAACACAGTTTGTGAGTGGCATTTTCATTTTCATTTCCACACATGTTTCTTTTCCACTCTGAGACTACTCTGTAAACATGAAAAAAATGATCTTCACTTGGTAATGATCACTTTAGTTGGTACTAAAACATTGTTCTATGGATCTGTTGTGGACTGAGAAGAACAAAATGTTTGTTTATATTTAAACTATTGATAGTCTAAAAATATATTTCTCTGGTTTTGTTTTTCTCTTAACTTGGACTGAGAGCCAGCTAGTTAAAAACCAACCAGACTCAGAACACTTAGTGTTCAGGTGCAAATTAACATTGATTCACCTTGTACTCTTGAAAAAAAAACAAACAAACAACTCTATACTGTTCTGACATATAAATTGCTATTATTATCACCTCATATTGATTTTTTTAGATTAAAGTGATGATTATAAAATAGTTTATTTCACTTCTGCTGAAACATTGGATGGTTTTATATACTTTGAACAAAGAGCAGGCATGGTAAATAATGATTAATTTCAAAGAGGTATTTATTAAAAAGTAACCATGTTCAACATACTTGGAATGAGAGTCAGAGACAGAATAGGACCAAAGTCACCAGACACCCTTCCAGAGTTTAGACCTATTGCATAAAATGTGGCCATAAGATTTAAATTCATTAGGGTAAAAATCAAGGACTGTAATTGCTAGATCATCTGGCAAGAGTATGGTCAATTGTGTAAGAAATTGCCAACCTGCCTTCCAAAGTGGCTGTACCAATTTGCATCCCCACTAACAATAAATAAGGCTTCCTATTGCCTCACATTCTTGCCAGTATATGGTATTGTCAGTGTTTCGAATTTCTGCCATTCTAATAGGTACATAGTGGTATCTCATTATCATCTTAATTTGCCATTCCCTGAAGACTTATAGTGTTCAGCCTCTTTACATGGGCTTTTCACCATCTATGTCTTCTTTGCAGGGATGTTTTACCCATTTTTTAATTGTGATTTTTTTTCTACTTTTCATTATTCAGTTTTAAGTTCTTTATATATTTTCAATAGGAATCCTTTTTCATATATGGTTTTCATAAATACTTTCCCCCGTCTATGGTTTGTCTCCTCACTTTCATGAGTGTCTTTCACCGAGTAGAAGTTTTTAGTTTTAATGAAGTGCAGGTTATGTTATTTATTTCACGGAACATGACTTTGATGTTATATATTTTAAAAAGTCATTGCTAAACATAATTAGATCTATGTTATCCCCTACGAGTTTTATATTTTTGCATTTAAGTCTATGATTCATACTGTGTTGATCTTGTGACAGTATAAATTCTAAGTCTAGATGCATTCCTTTTTATTATTACTTTTTTCATTTGGATGTCCAGTTGCTCCAACATTATGTGTTGAAAAGACTATTGTTTCTCCAATATATTACACCTTTGCTCTTTTGTCAAATTCCAATGGACTCTGTTTGCAAGGGTCTATTCTGTTCCATTAATCCACAATACTATTTCAATTAATGTTGCTTTATAGTAAGTCCAGAAGTCAGGTAGTATCAGTCCTCCAACTTTGTTCTCCTTCAATATTTTTTTGGCTATTATGGGTATTTTCCCTCTCCATATAAATTTTAGGATCTCTTTTTTGAAGTCCAAATATATACTTTCTGGGATTGCACTGAATTTATGGATCATATTAAGAACGTCTGACAGAAGAGGAGCAAGATGGCGATGGAGTAGGTGGACGTACCAAATTCCAACTCCCAGAACCAAAGTGGATTATAACTCAATTTTAAGAACCATCATCTGGATAAACCAACTTTGAACTAAACTAAGTGGACTCTTCAACCAAGGAACACAGAAGAAGCCACATTGAGACTGGTAGGAATAGCGAAAATGCGAAGAGGGCTGCCCAGCTCCCCAGAGCAAACGGCAGCCCAGAGAGACCCGCGTGGTGGGAGGAGAGTTTGGCGGAGAGGGAGGGACCTGGGTCCCAGGAACCAAGCCCCAGCCTGCAGTCCCAGAGCCTAGAAGAGGCGTTTGGACAGTATTGAGCTGTGAAACAAGTGAGGATACTGTTTGTGAAAAAGAGAAAGTTTTCTCAGACCCAAGATTCTTTTTAAAGGGACAGCGCAGAAAACCTCTCTCACAACCACGCACCCAGGGCTCCAGGGAATGGGGACAGAGGAGAGGACCAGAGCAGCGGGAAGAGAGTGTGGACTGAAGGCACAGGGACAAACACTCTGAGGGACAGCCACCCTAAACCCTGGGCTAAGTCACTTCCCTAATCGAAAATGAATATTTCCCCTGGAACTAGCAATACCAGCAAAGGGAGACAGGACATGAGCCAAACAAGCTCTCCCGCGACAATTAGAGCAGAGCTGCTTAGAGGGAGGGAACTCCCAGGCCTATGGTATGGAGAGTTAGGGCCCTTCCTACTCTGCTGAGGGTTGCTGAAGGGATGGTGGCAGCAGGATGCTGAAATGTGGTTCTATCGGCGTGGGTGGAGGCCCAGCCGGTGTGAGCTGGGTCTAGCCCAACAGGGGCGGAGGGGACGCGCGAAAGCGGTCTGGCAGCTGTGGGCCCGCCTGTAACCCCACCTGCGGGAAAAAAGCGGGAGTCCAGGAACGGGCAGACATCTTCTCTGCGACCCTGCGCAAGCCGGCCCTGACCACGGGGACGGGGCTAGGACCAGGGATGAGCGGGGACTCAGGGCTGAGCTCACGCCACCAGCCCCGCCCACTGGAGAAACCGGTTTGCCATCCTGCGTGCGCGAGCTGCTCCGAACACAGGGGCAGGGTAGAGCCCAGGACGAGCAGAAGTTGGCAGCTGAGCTCAGGCCAGCAAACACACCCAGCCCTATAAACTGTGGTTTGCGACCCTGTGCAGGAGGGCCCTGGTCTCGAGGGCAGGGCTAAAGCTCTGGACGGGCAAAAGCTCACAGCTGAGAGCACGTCAAAAGCCCCGCCCAACCCACAAAACTGTGGCGAGCAGGCTCTGACCGCAGGGGCTGGGTGTAACCCCAGAAACAGGCTGGGTCTGCAGCTAAGCAAAGGTGCTCACCTCTACCCTTAGTGCTGAGGCTTGTGGTTTGAGTGACAGCCCCTCCCGTGGAGGAGAGGCGGAAATCACAGCAACAGCCACAGTAGGCCGGTGCTGGCAACGCCCATACCCAATCGCCGTAGGCAGCGGCAGAGGGGGTGTCGGGCCTGCAGACAGACCAGAATTAGAGAACACAAAGGCAACACCTACTAGACTCCAGTGGCCACAACTTGCTTATACACAGACAAAATGAGCAAGCAGAGTAATGCAAACCAAATGAATCAAGAGAAATCCCCAGAGAAGGACCTGAATGAACCAGATATAATTATCAAAAGCAGAATTTTCCCTCTCCATATAAATTTAGAATAATGATAGTTAGGATGTTCAAAGAAATTAGAGCAACAATAAATAGTCATTATGAGCACCTAAATAAAGAGATAACAAGTATAAAAAAATGAAATTGAAATAATAAAAAAGAATCAGACAGAAATGACAAATACAGTATCAGAATTGAAGACCACAATGGAAGGAATTAAAAGCAGGATGAATCACGCTGAGGATTGAATCAGCGAGTTAGAAGACACAATAAACAAAGGCACAGAATCAGAGAAGAAAAAGGAAAAGAGACTAAAAAAATGTAAGGAAACTCTAAGGGAGCTCTGTGACAACATGAAGAGAAACAACATTCGCATCATAGGGGTTCCTGAAGAAGAGGAGAGAGGACAGGAAATGGAAACTTTGTTCAATCAAATCATAGCAGAAAACTTTCCTAAATTAAGGCTGAAAAACATTCCACATGTTCAAGAAGCACACAGAACTCCATTAAAGAGAAACCCAAAAAAATCTACACCAAGACACATCATAGTTAAAATACCAAAGCTAATGGATAAAGAAAATATTTTAAAAGCTGCTAGGGAAAAAAAGCCTATCATCTACAAAGTAGCCCCCATAAGGATGACATCGGATTTCTCAACAGAAACACTTGAGGCCAGAAGGGAATGGCAAGATATAAGCAAAGTAATGCAGAACAAGAACCTACAACCAAGACTACTCTATCCAGTAAGGCTAACATTTAAAGTTGAAGGAGAAATAAAGAGCTTCCCAGACATAGAAAGCCTCAAGGAATCCATTAAAACCAAACCAATTCTGCAAGAGATGCTAAGGGGCCTGTTGTGAACAGTTCAAAGGGAGGAAAGAATATAGCAAAGAAGAATACAGCTTTAAAAAATAAAATGGCAATAAACAACTATATATCAATAATAACCTTAAATGTAAATGGATTAAATGATCCAATCAAAAGACATAGGGTAGCTGCGTGGATAAAGAAACAGGACCCATATATATGCTGTCTATAAGAGACACACCTTAAAACAAAAGATGCACATAGACTGAAGGTAAAAGGATGGAAAAAAATATTTCATGCAAATGGAAATGAAAAAAAAGCCGGGGTAGCAGTACTTATATCTGACAAAATGGACTTTAATTTTTCTTTTTATTTTATTTTATTCATTTTAGAGTGGAGACACAGAGTGAGAGAGAGAGAGAGAAAGAGAGAAAGGGGGGAGGAGCTGGAAGCATCAACTCCCATATGTGCCTTGACCAGACCAGTGCAGGAATTTGAACAGGCGACCTCAGTGTTCCCAGGTCGACGCTTTATCCACTGCGCCACCACAGGTCAGGACAAAATGGACTTTAAAACAAAGGCTGTAGTAAGAGATAAAGAAGGACACTACATAATGATAAAGGGAACAATTCAACAGGAAGGTATAACTATTATAAATATCTATGCACCAAATGTAGGAGCCCCGACATACATAAAGCAGACTTTGATGGATATAAAGGGCGAGATTAACAGCAATACTATCATAGTAGGGGGTTTCAATACCCCACTAACAACACTGGATAGATCCTCAAGAAAGAAAATTAATAAAGAAACAGCAGACTTAAAGGAGACACTAGATCAACTTGATTTAATAGATATCTTCAGAACTTTTCACCCTAAAGCAGTAGAATATACATTCTTCTCAAGCACTCATGGTACGTTTTCTAGGATAGACCACATGTTAGGACACAAAAGTGGTCTCAATAAATTTAAGAAGATTGAAATCATATCAAGCATTTTCTCTGATCACAATGTCATGAAACTAGAAATTAACCACAAAAGAAAAACTGAAAAACACTCAAACACTTGGAAACTAAATAGCATGATATTAAATAAGGAATGGATTAACAATGAGATCAAAGAAGAAATAAAAAAGTTTCTAGAAACAAATGATAATGAGCATACATCAACTCAAAATTTATGGGACACAGCAAAAGCAGTACTGAGAGGGAAGTTCATTGCACTACAGGCATATCATAAGAAGATAGAAAAAGCTCAAATAAGCAACCTGACCCTGCATCTAAATGAATAGCACGTCTGATAAGGGGTTAATAACCAAAATTTATAAAGAGCTTATAAAACGCAACACAGGAAGACAAACAACCCAATCAAAAAATGGACAAACGAAATGAATAGAAATTTCTCCAGAGAGGACATACAGATGGCCAATAGGCATATGAAAAAATGCTCAACATCACTAATCATTAGGGAAATGCAAATTAAAACCACAATGAGATATCACCTCACACCAGTCAGAATGGCACTCATCAGAAAAACAACACAGAATAAGTGCTGGCCAGGATGTGGAGAAAAGGGAACCTTTCTGCACTGCTGGTGGGAATGCAGAATGGTGCAGCCACTGTGGAAAACAGTTTGGAGATTCCTCAAAAAATTAAAAATCGAACTGCCTTTTGACCCAGTTATCCCACTTATAGGAATATACCCTAAGAACACCATAGCACTGTTCGAAAAGAAGAAATGCGTCCCCATGTTCGTGGCAGCAATGTTCACAATAGCGAAAATCTGGAAACAGCCCAAGTGTCCATCAGAGGACGAATGGATTATAAAGCTTTGGTACATATATACTATGGAATACTACTTAGCCATAAGAAATGATGACATTGGATCATTTACAACAAAATGGATGTACCTTGATAACATTATACGGAGTGAAATAATTAAATCAGAAAAAAAGAAACACTGAGAACAGCATGATTTCATACATAGGTGGGACATAAAAGTGAGACTATGAGACATGGACAAGAGAGTGGTGGTTATGGGGTGGGGGGAAGGAGGGAAGGGTGGGATAGGGAGGAGGGGAGGGGCACAGGGAAAATCAGATAGAAAGTGACAGAGGACAATTTGACTTTGGGTGACGGGTATGCAACACAATTGAATGATAAGATAACCTGGAGATGTTTTCGTTGTACATATGTACCCTGATTTATTGGTGTCACCCCATTATAATTAATAATAATAATAATAAAAGAACGTCTGACATTTGACAACATTAAGTCTTTTGTTCCAAAAATATGGACTATTGTACCATTTATTTAGTTCTTTGATTTCCTCATTAAAGTTTTGCAGTTTTCCTCTTATAATTCTTGTATATATTTTTATATTTATTCTAAGTATTTCATTTAGGAAAATTCTGATGTAAATGGCATAGTGTTTTTAACTTCAAATTTCACTTGTTCATTGTTCGTATTCAGGAAAACAATTTACTTTCTATATGAGCTTTTTTGTATCCTGCAACCGTGATTTAATTTCTCATTAATTTCATAAACTTTTTGGTTTATTTTTTTTATATTTTCTACATAGACAATTATTTTATCTGCAAAGAAAGACTGATTTCTTTCTTTCTTTCCAATCTATGTATCTTTTATTTTTCTTGCCTTATTCCATTAGCTCATAGTTTCAGTATGATATTAAGAAGGGTTTATGAGAAAAGATGTTTTTGCCTTGTTCCTGATTGTAGAGAGAAAGTTTCTAGTTTCTCATCATTCAATATGATGTTAGCTGTATATATATTTTTAGTAGATATTCTTTATTAAAATCAGAAGCTTCTCCTCTCAAAGTGGTTAATTTTTAACTTTGGAAAATAGAAACTAGGGTGTGTTTTAAATGTATTTTTTAAAACTTCATAGAATAAATGCTGAAAAATCTCTTCCCCTAAAACAGATGTTAGAATAAAGTATGCAAGTAAGGACTTAAAAGTAATTAATTAGACTTTCCTTGCAAAAGCCATGATTTATTTTTGTATGTTTTAAAATATCAATAAATAATAGTGACATTCCTATTTATGCAGGCTACAGAAGCATGAAATTTTACTGCTGGAAATTATTATTATCAATTACTATCATAATGTTTGCTTGTCTTCTATTGCAAATATTTATGCTATTTACATAATTATTGAGTGTATATTTAGTTCTGTAGTAGGGCATAGAAAGAGAAATAAAATAATTTCTAACTTCAAAGGACACCAGGATGTGTCTAAAAAATAACAAATAAAAAAATCATAGCAAATAACAACACTGAATAAAGACAAGGACAAATACAACATAATAGCTAGAAAGAGATTAGTGAGACATAGGCTGAATACTCTAAGCAGGTTTGGTTTTGCTCTTAAAATGTGCCTTCCATTTAGAAACTCTTATTGCACAGTATCATTGGTAGAAATCCCTGCTAGAGATAGAAGAAGGTAAATGGACCTAATTAAAGGAGCACATTTCCTAATAAGCTCCCAAGCAATAAAGCCACATGTTTAGTTCTAGGGTGTTAATGTTTCATAGAAATGATTTGTTTGTTTAGCTTTGTTTTTCTTTTTTACTTCCTTGTAAAATAATTCAACAAACATGTACTCTTCTAGAGCAAGAACCACACTATATATTTATAAAAAATCAATTATCCTGGATAGCTAGTAGAAAGTTCAGCCACTCATTGTACCAGTTTCTATCAAAAAAGCTCACAGAATATCTCAATATCCCTAACATGGAAAGTAGGAGTCATTTTTGTAATCTCTTTCAATACTAACCCACCAAATTTTTATTCATCCACGTATTAATTGCTGCATACTTCTGCCAGATTATCTGCTCAGCTGCTCCTTTGATCTCCCATCTGTTCATTTCTTCTTTCTCTCCGAATAAAGAAACAAGAAGGATTTGTGGCCATGTATTCCACTGACACAGCACAAGGCAAAAGATGGATGTGTATGAATGAAAGGACTTGAACCTGGAGCCTTCTTCCCGAAAATCCTTGAAATCATATTGATTTGATTTTCTAGGAAGAATAGTATGACCAGATGCCATATTTTAAGAAACTGTTTCATTTTAAACCCCTCTGTTACAGTTATCCAAAATCTTCAAAACACTTTCAAAAAGGACAGTAATGGTTAGCAGATGAAAATTGTTTTCTAATAGTTTCCAATGGATCCCCCCTGTACCTGAAATAAAAATCTGAATTTGTATCATGGCCTAAAATTCCATGTGATTCATCATCACTTGTTTCTTTTGTTCCTAATTGTCCAAATGTACTGGCTCTGCTTCAATACACTGAACTCACCAACTCCATTCCATTGAACACACCAACTCCATTCCTACCTAGAGAGAATCTTCTATGTACTTTCTTTTGCCTCTATCCTTTCCCACCCTTCTAATGGCTGACTCCTTCTCATTCCTTAGGTTTTAGGTCAGGTGTCACTTGTATTGCCCTGTCTCTCTCTAAAATAAGTCTTCCCTTGTTATTATCTTGAGAAAGACAGTGTAATGTTATAGGCTTTAGATTAAAATAATAGTATTAAACTCTACTCTGCCATCAATAACATGCAGCTGTGAGCAACATATTTAGTTTTTTGAAACCTTACTTTTATAATGTATAAAATGGAGATGATAATAGTTCACAAGGTTAAATAAACTAATAAAGTATAGCCCTTAGAACACTGACTGGAAGAAGAGATACACCCAAAAATGTTTATTATCAGTATCTTAGCCACTCTATTTGTTTCTTCCAAATTTCTTTTAACAACATGGATTTCTTCTCCAAATTAAATTTGTATCTTCCGACCATGCTACCTTTTCAGGTTTCTGAGGGCAAGAGTGTATTGATCTTGTTCCATTCTTGTTTTTCCAATCCTGTTAATGTGTCTGACATATAATAGGGTCCAATGATTGTTTATTAAACAATTAAACAGGTGACAGATATCTGGGGGGATTACTAAAATACTCTGTCCATGAATGGATTGAACTGGTGAGTATACCCTCTTCGTCCCCTTTATCAATACAATGTTTCTGTTAAGAACTTGGTCTCATCGCTCCTTAGAATTTAAAAAGGTGCTCACTGTTGACTAGTGTGGTTGCTTCTGTAATGCAACCAGTTGTTGTTGTTTTGTGTGTATGTGTGGTATTAAAAACACTTACCCTTCTTTGTTCCCAAATAATGAGCCATCTATTTAATCAATGTTTCCAAAGAGTAGAGCAAAACATTCGTTTAAAGGCGAAGACTTTTTACTCAAAATGGCACTACACAATCGTGTCATTAAAGAAAGGAAGGACTGTTTTGGCAAGATGTGGTTAGTTCACAATTAAGAAAATAAACCCAGCTAGACCACAGAGGCAAAAGGCAGGGAAACTGTTGATCTTTACTGGTTCCTATCTTTCTACTTTTAGCAAAATTTTATAATATACAGATCAATTTCAAGCAAATCACTCTGAATACAGAAATGGAAGGAAATTCTGCTATCTGCCATTTTCCCACAATCTATGCTGACAAAATGTCTTACAAATAGGAATCTCTCAAGACAGAAAAACCAACTGCTTCAGGACTGTAAATTCAAATGGCTATATGTGATGGCTTTAAAAATATAGCTTTAGGTGGAAAGAGAGTTGTTGTTCAGCCTTGTAGTAAGGACAGGGGAAAGCTGTTGTCTTCCTACTCAAGCCTTTGTTTCATTGTTTTCAGAGGTCAGTAGCTTACAAAAGAAGCTTAGAAGAGAAGCTTTTGACTTAATGGCTAATTCTTGGGAAACAGAAAGAGAGAGACTGATCTTGGTAATTAAAAGCAGAGCTTACAAAATAAGAAGTAAATGACAAGAGTTTCCAGGCTTAACACAGCGTTAAAACAAGATTTGGGTTGTGGTTACTCAACCACGGAATTAACTGGGACCAAACCGACTGGGAAGCTATAGGCTTTTCAGAATAAAAGAGAAGAACAAGACAATGCAAGCCTTGTAGATAGGAACCAGTAACAAACAATCCTTCAGCCTGACACCTGAAGCAATGGACAGTGAGTGGTGCCACCTCCAGCAAGACTTTCTTCTCCGGACCTAGAACTAGATGGGAAGACCACAGAGGAGAGCCTGGCAGAGGGGAGGTCCAAGACTGCCCTATGAACTAACTGAAGAGTTTCTCGGGAACAGGTAATCGATACTATTTATGTTCATGGGAATTTAATTATTTGTTAGGACAATAATTCCTTGGTGTTTTCCATTTTTTTAAATGGGCATTCATATTTTGATATACTGTTTTCCTGCACAACTATATCCTCAGTGGGTTGGGTCCTATGTAGCTTGATAAATCATTAGACAAAATATCCAACCCATATAAGGAAAATTGTATATCATACTCATGCCTCATAATTCCCAGGAGATATAGTATGCATGAGACTTTAGGGTAGTCTCTTTTGGAGAATTACATGTGAGTTATATATGTGTAGAAATTAAAATATAAATGTAAGTCATTCAATGGGCCTTCTAAAGAAGCTCTTTGCGGGGTAGGTTGTTTCAGCTGAAATTTGTACCATTAATATTTCTCTCTCCCTTTATGGAATCCTGATTTTCTAGGTTATAGTGTAATAGATAAGTGAGTACACACTGTGTGTATGTGCTCAGTGTGAACAAATATTCATATACATCCACCAGGACCTACATGCAATTCTCGATATGTTTGAGTATAAATATAAATTTGACAATATATTACAACTCCATTTGGTTTAGCAGAAAGTTTTCTAAGCCCTAAGATTTGACAAATTAAAATATGTATTAGACTGTCACAGCAAGTTTACAGTCTAAAGAAATGACAGGCTTGATTGGTAAGTATGCCCTTTACTAGTAAGGTTCTTATTTGTCTACCATTTCACAGCAAGCAATTCTGATGAATAGCACAATTAACCTTTCTGTTATTAAAACAATTAATTGTAAAAATTAAAGACATGACAAGGACAAAATATTAATGCATAAATTATTAGGTTTAGAAAATATAATTATTAACCCATGTATAGTAATTGTGGCAAAAGCAGTGACCAAATAGTATACTAAGATCTGTGATAAAATTGTTCACTTTCTCCTTCTTTCACAAAGGGATGCATTTTTAATATTGAGTATAAGGTTTAAAAGAGAATTACTATCATCTAGTTACTGTGAATATGTAAGATATGAAAGTAAAGAATTAATACTGAATAGCTAATAAATATAAATATGAATACACACAAAAGTGTGTTTTTCAAAATAACCTTCTTGAGAATATATACAAAGTGATGCTATGCTCATGTTTACCAAAATAAGTTAGGACTTCTCTGTTTTCTTTTATTTTCTCTGGTTTTTTGTTTGTTTGTTTTTGCCTCTTACCCTAGCTTATAGCTATAGAAATGCAAATGCAAAATAGTCAAGCGAAAGTGACCAATTCTAATTCAGAACCAGAAAAGCTAAACTCAGCACTCTGCCTTTTACCGATTTCAAACTTTAGGTTCAAGAGAGCAAAACATGCTGCTAGACTCTCTCTTCTTATCAGTTTTTTAACAACTAGGTAAAATATGACAAAGCAATTTTAAATGTCAAAGTATTACATAAATGTGAATTGCTACTGTTCACTTTTTTACTGAAAAAATAACAGGCTTAGGAAAATGTTCTACTCTGCACTGCCCAAATGGTAGCCACTGTCCACACATGGCCAGTGAGCACTTGGAAGGTGGCTTGCTTAGTGACTGAGGATCTGAATTATTTATTTGAATTAATTTGATTTTTTTAAAAAATTTAAACAGCCGTATCTATTAGCCTTTGCACACATTTATATTCCTTCACGCAGGAACAGCCATTTCTAAGTGTATTTGTTAGTTTTGAGCCACTGTGGGCATGATAAGTAGGAGGTCTGACCACTGTGTTTTTAGGAGGCGATCATTAACCAATGAACCACTTATTTTTTTCTTTTAAATAGTATTTGTGTTCCTTCCTATAGGAACCTTGAACCAAGGAAAGTTTTGGCCCTTCCTGAGTCTGCTAGTTATGATACCTTTCTTGTCATGAAACTTAAAGCTAATTTGTTTGCATGTGATGAAGACTTTCCCACCCTGGAACTAGACTTTTAGGCTTGGAAGGCTCAACAGGGACCATGTGCATGAAACTCAGTTCCATGCAGTAGCCAGTGTGCAGTTCAACCTAATGCAAGAGAAATGACTGCTGGCTACACAGAACTGCTTCAGTGCTATGCAAGTCAGTCGTTTCAACTTTAATGCTTTGCAAAATGATGTGACCATTTTGCAATACAAGACACTGATGATTTGTTTTTCTAAAAGAAAAGAGGATGAAAGTATTTTAATTTGATCATATAGTCTGAAAAATAAAAAGCTATAAAGTACCTATTTTATGCGAGTAAAAGAGCTAACATATTGTTGGCATGCCTCTCTAAATAGATAGGTAGTTAAGTAGTTAGATCGGTAGGTAGGTAGGTAGGTAGGTAGGTAGATAGATGATAGATACATAAATTGTTTGATTCTCTGAGAAGAAAATTTTATATTGTATGGAGAACACTCTGAATGCATAGAATTAGGTGACAAAAACATTTGTCAATTTAATCTAATCTATTTGTGCTAGTTTTATAGGAGGCCCTCAACCCACTTGCGTTGAGTCAAAAGATTATTTTTCTTTTGGGAAAAAAATTCAAGTTTCTCATATTTTTTGTTGTGCTACTAGTAGAAAATGTGTAAAATATACATAGAAATCCATCAAGTTGATCAAGGGCACCGAAATTAATAAAAGAGAATATTCAACAGTCACCATGGGTTACTTATGAAAATGACCATATTTTGTTTCAGAGAGAAATGATGAACTTACCTATGATGTCCTTTTTCTGATGTGTGATCACAAGCCATTGTTATTCTTCCGTTTAACTGGGGGAAGTTCTGGTGAAAGGGCAGCTAAGAAGAGGTGCAAGGGATCCTTGTGTTCAACAAGGGTGTGTGTGGTTCTAGGGACCCTTGTGTTCAACAAAGTGCCTGGAACACAGAAATGCTTTGATCTGCCTGACTGGGTGGAACAACAATGCCTGATAGGTCCTTACCAATAGGACTAGCAATGCATTTGTAAGCCAGACAGAGTTTAAGGATAAATAAGCTGTATCATATTTTTCTCCTACTACTAAAGTTTAAAAGAATAAAAGTAAATCTCACATTTCTATGTATAAAATAATTTCTCTTCAGCACACAAAGTTCCATTGAGATTAAGCCTTCATTTTTAGCATTACAGTGATTTAGAAATAAGATTAAATCATCTGAAATCATTAAATGTATCCCGTCATCATGGATAATCCCTACCCACTGCCATGTGACTTTATCTAAGACCTCACTATTTAACCATATATAAAAGAAGCATGATTCCTGGCCTACTGACACCTGAGAAAAGATTTTCACAAATCACACATGTGAACTCCAAGCCTGTATCTTCCCCTAGAAGATGAAACTAATCATACTAAAGATAACATCACATGCCTCTGAGTTTTCAGGGTGCCTCTGATATTGAAGTGAAGCAGGGTATGCAGAATACATCTATGGTATCTCAACCACACATTGTATCAGTCAGGGTTCTCCAGAGCAAGGAAATCAACAACATGAAGAGAGAAAGAGATAGAGACTGAAAGAGATTTTTTTAAATTTACTCATGAGATTATGGAGGTTTGGCAGGTATACAATCTGCAGGTAGACTGGCAAATTTTCCAGGAAGATTAGGCTTTCTCTATTAAGGCCTTCAAAGGAATGGATCAGGTCTACCAACATTATAGAGGGAAATCTGTTTTACATAAAGTTTATTGATTTAATCTAAAATATTCCTCTAAAAAAAAGAACTTCACAGAAATATCTAGAATAATTTTGATTAAATATCTGGAGACCATGCCCTGGACAAGTTGCCACATAAACTATCACACACAGAGAGGGTTTAAGCATAAATAAACTGATGACTTAAAAAGAAAAATTAGTTCATGTTACTTGAAATACTTTGGTAGTCACTTTAAATTAGTTTTGAAAATGCATGCATTTTAGCTTCACAAAATGTGAAGGGAATGATTTATGATCACTTGATTATTTTCTCAAGCAGGAAGAATTTACTAGAATATTCATAATCTCCTCTTCTCTTACACTGAACATAGTCTCTGGGTTTCTGACATGTTTCCTAAGAAGGCAGTAAGTCAATATTTCTCACATCATTCCTACATTTTCAACCTAACTTAATATGGTTAAATCCCCAGATAATTTCCCCAAACTGACTCTACTCCCCAAGTTTGTCATAGTCAATAAAACTTTGATTTTGACATACCAGATTTGCTATACCATCTAACAGAAATGACTAGACATGAGCAAATGAAGGTTGTTCTATATTCAATTTAAAACCAAATTTTTCAAATGCTATCAAAGTATCTTGTAATACATTTTCTACCATTAGCCTTGCGTACCGGGTCTAACACTGTATCGTTGACTTGTGCAAAGGAAATGTCAGTCACACATATATATATAGCTGTGAGATTTCAGTGTGTGGTTTCACTAATAGGAAAACACACACTAAAGATTTACAGGAAGAATGGAACTCATCACAGGCTATCGTTGAGAAGTTCGCCATGGTTAGCATTCTACAAATATGTAATCTTGTTATATTGTGAAATGCTATACACTATGCCCTTTTGTAAAATACAGTTTACTAGAGCATGGCAGGAAGAAGTCAGGAGGCCAAGAACTGGAACAGGCAATTACATAGTGTAAGTTATTTTTCTCATTTTTAAAATAAAAATTTCTTTGACTTCTAATCCAATCTTTTTCATAATATGTCATGCTTAACACCCCCATGGACCTAGAAAACTTAATAGTTATGCTTTACTACATCCATCTATTGAATTGTTTTTCCTCCGGTAGTTTTAAATTTTTAATTTATATGATTTTTATGTTCACTGAAATGGAGTCGAGTTTATTTCATCTATTTTCCTTTTTAACTTCTTAAACCATACTGTATATCATTTGAGCAAATGCGATATAATTGAAAGTGTTTCTCTGTGTATTGTAGTTATTTTATGTCATTTGAATTTGTTTGCAATTCTCAGACAGGATTTGAGGAGATTCTTTAACTGATTTTATGAAAATGTAATATGTTGAATGTAAATATAGCATTTCTTTCTTCCACTTATCCAACTGAAATATTTGGACATTGCAAATTCTGGATTTCACTTATAGCAGCAACAGCCTTTAAAATTTTTTCTTGTATTAAATCAGTCATATCTGAAGATCAATTAACGTAAAGCAAGTTTTATTGAACCTAACACAGTTCTATTAATTTTGTGAAGCTTTCTCCCTGAAAACTTCAAGAGTAATTTTTTCCTTAAATATTTACTTTTTTTGTGTGTGTGTGATAGAGACAGAGAGAGTCAGAGAGAGGAACAGATAGGGACAGACAGGAAGAGAGAGAGATGAGAAACATCAATTCTTTGTTGCGACTCCTTAGTTGTTCATTGATTGATTTCTCATATGTGCCTTGAAGTGGGGGGCTACAGCAGACTGAGTGACCCCTTTCTCAGCCAAAGACCTTGGGCTCAAGCTGGTGAGCCTTGCTCAAACCAGATGAGCCTGTGCTCAAGCTGGCAACCTTGGGGTCTCGAACCTGGGTCCTCTGCATCCCAGTCCAACGCTCTATCCACTTTGCCACCATCTGGTCAGGCAAATATTTACTTGATTTAACATCTGAATTATATTGTTTCAATTATCTCATACTGTAGTTCCTATTTCAACCCAGAAAAAAAAAATAGATGGTCCTATAAAAAAGTTAATGGTTGTATAGATTATGATAGCATTATTAGCTATTTTATTAATGGACTAAATTATTCATAACTAATGTATTTGTTGAAAATAAAATTATGCCCTACTTATGTCTTACATCTATATATTAAGTTTTTAGTCAATATAATCAACTAATATTTATACAATTACATAAGAATGGAAGGTAGGGAAAATATATACTGTTTTGTTCTATATTCACTCAAGTTTCACCCATCATATGTTTGTTTTGAAGATTTGTTTTTGAAACTCACAACTCTTTAATTCTTTACTTGCATCTAAATGTCTTTAACTACTCTCTTTACCCTGGTAACTCTCAAATCTATATCCTCTACCCTGACCTTTTATGCTGCCCACCTAGGTTTTCTGATGTTCACTGGGCTAACCTAAAACTCAGTTTCCCTCAAATTCTAATTGTTTCCTTAGAAACTCATTCACCTTCCTGATTGTAGTATCGCTGGTTGTTCTCATTGCCATCCTTTTGGTTTTCTAGCTCAGAAGCATTGCTATGACATTTTTTCTGTCCATGTTCATCTAACCAGCAGTACAGCCTCACTGACAAGATAAACTCTACGCAGAGATTTGAGTGAACAAGGGGGAGCAGTGCTGACACGTGGGTAAAGCGTTCTAGCCTCAGAGGGAGGAGGATGAACGAAGAGTGTGATGTGCTTGTGGAATGCTGCACAGGATGCTGTGGACAGAGCCAAAGCAGCGAGGAAGAAAGTATTAGGAAAGAGAATATGAGGTCCACAGAAAACATCTAACCTTTCACACCTGTCCAGTTTCTGCCTGAGGCTAAACGGCAGAATGGCTGTGAAGGAGTGTATATTTGCACAATCGCTTTCCTTTCCTTTGTGCCAAAGTGCATGACGTGATCTACATGGAATATTCCCAGAGGAGATGAGATTACTGTATATGAACTTCCACTTTCTCCCACCAATTAGTGTTAAATAAATGTGAGGGACAACTTCTTGTGTTTGGGAAGACTTACATGGGGGAGGACATTATGAATTTATTGTTGTCCTGAAATGCCCTTCAATGTCTCCCTGGGATGACTGATCAATCATTTTTCCAGAACCAGGAATGTCTCCTACCTTCGTACCCGAAAGCTAATAACTTCCCTCCCAGAAGAGAGAGGGAAAACTTTCCCAGTGACCTCCTACGAGCAGTTGGTATCTCACCCCAGGCTACCTGACACTGCAAATAATCTTTTTTTCTCCTCCCTGACAAGCACCTCTTATGCTTGGCCTAACAGAAAAGTAAACAACAGGAGGTCAAGTTTTTGTCTCTGGAATTTACCATCCCGGCCTGCCTTGTAGCGCAATGATACCCTACCATGAGCCTGTGTGCATAAAACGAGGCAGATTGGACCGGAGGCGTGTCTTGCTGACTCTTGCTTTATTAAGCATCTCTGAGGAAACTCATTCTTTAGTCCATCTCGAGTAATGTCTTTTCATCCATGTTCCACAACATGTTCAGCCAACAGGGAAGCAATCTTGCACAGATATGGCAATTTTGAATCACAAATTTTTGTGAAAATCTTCCCATTACTGAGTCAGACATGACTTTGGAGACTAACTCGTGTAGGGGTTTAGAACACGTCTCTGCAAGGTGTGCCACCGTGGTATGGGAATTATTTTGAGCTAAAGGCAACTGAGACCCTGCAGGCTCATGAAAAACTCTTACTTCTCCTTTAAAGAATTTAAATGAGGGGTGTGAAGCCAGTAGCCACGGCTACCATCCCAGCCACCTGGCTCATGCAGGTTCGCATTTGATTCCGACAGTTGGCAATGAAACAACGAAGCCAAGAACTGGTGAGCCATTAGCTTTAATTCTAGCTTGCACCTGGCGGGCAAGTAAAAACACATACTGGGCTCCAAAACCCACTCATTCAGTGCTCACACAGCTACTGACTTATCCGAGCTTCCTAGAATCAAAGGTTTCTAGCTCACCAGCTATTGGGCAGATAAATTATGCTCACTTTGTTAAAGATGGCACTGTCCATGTGCAAGTTTTAAGAGTAAGCTTTTCCCCACACCCTTGACTGATTGGATGAGGTGGGGTGGTACCCTCTCCTGAGGAATCCTCCTATTATGCCTCAGATAAGTGACTTTGTACCAGAGACTTCCTTGTTTGTAGACTGGATTAAAGGTTTGGATTTCTACACTATAAAGTGGGGCAGGCCAGGAGCTTGCTCTCTCTTGGTTCCTGAGGTTAGCATTAGAGAAGAGAGAAGATTAATGTCACTTAGAGGAGAGAAGCAGCCAAGATGTTGGAGTGATGAGGGAGAAGTCAGTTTGTGCAGTTTGTGCAGAGAGAAGGAGATGGGAAACAGAGGTGAATAAGTTTGGTGAGCTAGAAACCTTTGATTCTAGGAAACTCAGATAAGTCAGTAGCTTTGTGAGCACTGAATGAGTGGGTTTTGAAGCCCAGTGTGTGTTTTTACTTGCCCTCTGGGTGCAAGCTAGAATTAAAGCTGATGGCTCACCAGTTCTTGGCTCCATTGTTTCATTACCAACTGTCCAAATCTAATCAGAACCTGCACTGGCCAGGAGGCTGTGATGGTGGCCTTGGTCACTGACTTTACACCAGCCTTATTCACCTCTGTTTCCCATCTCCTTCTCTCTTCACAAACTGGCTTCTCCTTTAGCACTGCCCCATCTTGGCTGCCTCTCCTGGCCTCCACATGGCCTTAATCTGCCCTCTTCCCTGCTCTCTGCTCTCCTCCTAGAACGCAATCACTCTTCTCCTGGAACAATGTGATCTCTCCTCCTTTTAAAACCTTTTGGCACAAAAGCCCTCCCCCAACAAATATTAACATAATCACACCCATCTACAGAGCAAGAAGGGCGACCAATATCATCACCTGGGTGAAAGGCTCCCACGTGGGCAGCGCCATCTTTAACAAAGTGAGTATATTTTATCTGTCCAACAAGGGGCCTGGCCCATAAAAAGCATTATCACCAGAAACGATCTGCTCTTACCATCCTGTGGTTGACCTTCCTTCTCTCCAAAGCCCTACCTAAGACATCTTGCCCCATTCTTAGCTTAAACTATCATATATGCCTCATTTTCCCTTTCTGTCTCTGAGTCGCTCAGTATGTGGTGTTCCCACACATATGTACATAATGAAATTTGGTCATTTTCTCTTGTTAATCAACCAGCTGAAGGAAACTTGAAGGGCATAGAAAAGTTTCCTGATCCCCAACACTTGATTTTCATAGGATGTAGTAATGTCATGAAGATAATCACACTTCCTAAATTTCTGCAGCAGATAATCACACTTTTTAAATTTCTGCAGAGAATTAACCTTTCCTGCTATATTTACAATCCTCCAGACACCTAGGGACTATGGCTGTAGAAGAGTGAACATTTTGGAGAGAGCCCCCAGGCAAGTGGGGTTAAATGAGTGAAACAAGGAACCCATTTGACTCAGGTGGCTCTAATGCTATATAGCTGCTGATATAAGCCTATAAAAATCTAAGCTTGTAAATGCCTCAAGATGCTAAAATTGAAACCTAAGGACAATCACCCATGGTCAGTTAGGCTTTAAGCTATAGCCAATCAATAATTTTCGTAATCTGCTCCTACCCTTTCTTTATTATACTTTTTCCCAGAATTCAAATTTCCCATGAACATTCCTAACTACCTCCAGTGTTGTGCTGTCTTGTTTGAATAAATTTTTGCTCAACCAAACTCTTAAAAAATTAATATGCCTCAGTTTGTCTTTTAATAGTGGTAAATCCTTTGTATAAGCTTTCAAGGTGAAACAGGCTGAGCAAAGGCTGTTCAGCTGCGATTATCACACAATCACACTTAAGAATTGCAAGAGTATCAGAGCTATGGTGGACAAGAGAGGCATCTGAAGTCAAAGGCCATGTCCTTCGATATTTCCAAGGATACTCTTTCTGCTACGCCCTGAGCCACACCAACCTGACCATGCTTTTTCTAGATGACAATAAAGCAGATGCCTACATGAAGCTATCACTGAGAATCCCATCATCTATATTGTTCAGCTGTATTAATCAGCTTTTCCTTAATGATTTTGAGTAGAAAGCACCCCTTGGTTATATGAGACCACAATAGATTCTCATTTTATTATAGGGAGCAAGTTCCACCATTCTTCCCTGATATCCTGAATAATTTCATTTCAAAATGTTGCTTGTTGACTACAGAGGCAGTAACAAATTTTTATTTCACTTATTTGGAAGCAAAACCCATAGTTCTTTGCCATACTTCTTTCTATAGTTAAGTGCTTTATGTCCTCACAGTAAAAGAATTCTTTCTATCCCATAAACAATCCACCGTGTAATATGTAATATACAAAATGATAAGCGACAGTCAAGATAAATATTGCAGTAGGTAGTTTCTGGAGGTAAGCCTATCCCCAAGAGTTGCTTAAGATAGAGATAGGAACAGCATAAAACTTTTACACTTCACATTTGCGTAAATACAATAAAACAATTTTGAAATTGCTAACTCCCTGCGCAGAGATGATCAATCACTGCTAACCTGCCTACAACTTGGTAAATTATGAATCTGAAGAGATTACAACTGTCATCTTCATCTGTTGCACTGGCAAAAGATTCATATTTCAAATCCGGGCTATCTTAGCTTACGATTCAGTGTTATATTGTCCTGCCACCAACTAATCATGATTTAGAAAGATGATGAGTCTTCCAAAGGCAAAGATGCATTTTCCTCTTATCACAGAGGCACAGTTCACTTTAGCACTGCTAAGGTAGCATCAGTGTTTCCATTATAAGCTCCTGATTTCAAGGGGTAATGTATGTTGTGAAAGTTCGTAGGGAGGAGACATTTGTCACAGGTGGTAGTGCATTCTGGAATACTTAATAAAACCGAACTAGAAGTCTTAAACCTAAATATGTTTTTATTTGACGAATAACCCAGTATAACGTTATTTTCGCCTTACAAATAATACTTGCTTCCCTCATCACAAAAGATAAAATTTTGTATTAAAATTGGCCATGGAATGCACTAACGAGCCTTGAGCAACAAGTCCAAATTAAACATTCCACCCTTCTGTGTCATGATGCAGATGTGACCAATCAAAGCACTGCATCCTCCTGACCAGAAAGAATACTCTGAGAGGGGCCAGACCAATCAGGATAAAGCCTAGCAGTCTGGGGATGATTCTACTCAGGTGCCCATTCTTTACTGCCAGACATGCATCTCAAGAGAAATTGATGAAGGACCTCCTATAAGCAGCTTTCCACCCACACAGGAGAGTCTGAAATTGACAAATGTGACAATGTGGAGATGTAGTTAAGCCAGCACCGAAAAAAAAACAAAACAAAAAACAAACAACCACTAAAAAATATTTTGAACTCTCATAAAACAAATTAATAAAAATTGGAGTAGAAAACAAAATAGAAATCAGAAAAATCAGTAAAACCAATAATTCTCTCTCTCTCTCTCTCTCTCTCTCTCTCTCTCTTGCTGTCTGGCTCTCTCTCTGTTTCTCTCTCTCTCTCTCTCTGGTTAGAATCAAGACTGACTAAGCAGGATCACCACAAACAGCCTTAAGCTTATTCTAGGTACAACTTCCTACCACCAGAAAAAAACCATGGCAGACACAAGAGTTAAATGAACCTGTAGAAGTTAGGTATAAGAGAAATCAGGTCTATGGCAAGGAAGGTACTGGAACTCCAAACACGGGGGGTGGGGGGGAGAGTTTAGAGATTAGAGAAAGAACCCTTCTAGGTATATAAGCCATTAATATCCACGTGAGTCTTTCAAGTTAGTTCTGAAAATTCAAAGCCTTGAAATAGTAGAAAGGGGACACATATCTAAAATTTTTGGAGACAATTAATAGTCATGTTGTGATTTTCTTAGTAAATGCTTAAGATTTGTAGAGAATAATGAGCAGGTGTTTTGTTTTGTTAACTTGCTGCAAAAATATAAAACTAAGAAAAAAATACTTTTTTTTTTTTTTTTTAGTTTGGAACAATTTCATTACAACATGGTTGTTGGAAGGATTGATCAGAAAAAGGATTTGAAGGAAGAAATACAGTGTGTCCATAAAGTCATGGTGCACGTCTGACCATGTGGCCGGTCTATTAGGATTAAGAAAAACACTGTTATAGCTGCGGAACAGCAACAGGATAGCAGCAGCACCCGGACAGGAGCATATACCTTCTTCTTCTTCAGTTTCTTATCTGGGGAGTAGCTTTGCTTCACAGCAGATAATTGAGAATACCTGGAGACATTTTTGGCTTTCCTCAGTCTCCCGGCATCTAGGAATACTGCTAAACATCCCACAATGCCAAGATATTGAGTTATCACCCACCAAATGAATCATCTGGTCCAAAATGTCAATGGTACCAAGGTTGGGACAGTTATTTTCAGTGCATATTTCCTCAACCTCCATGTACTAGGGCTATGCACTAGTCTACTGATAAACAAAACCATGTCATGACCGTCCCAGGGAGTTTATTTTAGTGGGGGATGAAGGAAAACAAACACGTATGTCTGTATAGAGTAAGCACATTTCAAACAGAAAACGAGCAAGTGCAAAGTGCCCAGTACAGAGCCTCGCTGGGAATGCCCAGGAGAGGAAGAAGGCCATTGGGTAGGAATACAGGGATGAGAATAGTGCTGGAGAGGCAGTCAGGGCCATGTCATGTGAACTTCTAAAGGACAAAGTGATGACACTGTGTATTTTCCTAACTGGGAGGGAAGGATACATATTTTTGAGCAGGGAAATGTCATCATAGAGTTTGCATTTTTTCAAAGGAAGTGCTTTGACTGCTTGCTGGAGGACAGGTGATGGGGAGTTGTGGGGCAAGATCAGAAGCCCAAGGACCGGGAGAAGGCTCTGACTTAAGGCTGTGGATAAACGGAATTGGGGTTCCTAGTTTCAGGAAGGCAGTATGACGAGGGTGTCACACTCAGACCAAGGGAGACCAGTGCGCCTGTCTGAGGAGCAGCAGCAGGTTGCAGAGTGTGGAAGCTGCAACAACCTGATGAGCAGACAGCACAGTGCCTCGGGGGAGCAGAAACAGGAAGAGCCCATGGGACCAGGACCACAGTTCAGGGTTCCAAACATCCCTGTGCAGATTGGGAATAAGCTAGAGAAAATTAAACAGATGGGTAAAATCGAAGTTAACAGTATTAATGCAATATACTTTAACTTGACTAAGAAGAAGAAGAAGAACAGAGAAAAAGAAGAAGAAGAAAAGGCAAAAAGGAATAAGAAGAAATGTCCTTGCCTTGCAAGTAGTAATGTATGCCCTGCTCTTCTCCCACGTCCAGAGGATACCCGAGTTCTCTGGCTCTCATACTATGACCCATCAACACACATTTGACAGGTAGTAACTACCAGACTTGTTGACATACTCAGTAAATCTAGCTTTATAAGTAAAAATGGTGCCTTGAACTATATAAATGATAAGGCCTTAAAATAATTTCTTAGAAGTAACAGACACTCAGTGTCTTAGTCAGTTTGGTCTGTATAAAAGATACCATGGACTGGATAGTTTAAACACCATTCACGTTTTACAACAGAAGAGGTGAGGAACTACTAGCTCAGGGTGTCCTTATGGCTGGGTTCTGGCAAGAATTCCCTTCCCCGCTAAGGGATGGCAGCCTTCTCCTTGGGTCTCAAGATGGCGGAAAGAGCTCTGGTGTCTCTCCCTCTTATAAAGACACAATTCCCATCTTTTGGGGAGACACAAGCATTGAGCCCACAACTACCAGAATTTTCCTAAGAATTTTTAAGTAAGAATCTCAAGTTTTAATAATATTTAGTATTTTTAACACAAATACCTACCACTATACTTTTGAAAAGTAAAGAAAACTATGTAGAAGAAAACAAAAATCTATAATGGCATCATGCATTTTACTTTGGAAAATATTTTGGTGAAAAACTTTCTCCAATTTTGAGCTATGTGGAATTTAATCAAAACCATGAAAATATAAATAATATATGTTGTTAATGTATTTTTTTAGTTAAAATAAACATTTTAGTGTATAAAAATGTACCCTTGAAATCTACATCATTGTATTAACCAATGTCACCTCAATAAATTCAAATTAAAAATAAAGTAAAATAAAGATCTAAACTGTACTTTCAGATTGGATCAAGACACTCAATTTATACGTGAGATAGAGGAGGAAAGACACTTCTTCTAAAAAAGATTAAATAGATTTTACTGTAGTAATTTTGTTTTGTGAAAACAAAATACCCCTTTAATTTCTAGCACAGCACACCATTCATTTTCTCTACCATTTTTATTACCATGTGTAATTAATTATGTTGTTTAACTGTTGTGGTATCATAGAGAAAATGTCTTCATCTTTTCTACACAGTAAGGGTTTTCTAAACTAATCTTGCTGAAACTTAGGCTCCTGGGCTAAGAATAAGCTTGAAATTAATTTACAACCCCAGAAATTGTGATAACTCTGCCTATCAAGGAAGAATGACAACAGAAACATTGGAGCCACCTCTGCCTGGAGACACATAATTTATCTAGCCCTTGGAGAGATTCATTCATATACCAAATAATTATAATCTAAGTAAACATACATAAACAATTTCATTAAATTAATTGGTATGGAAATGAGTGAGACAAAGAAAATAATTGACAAAAAAGATGGGAGTATTTCCTTTCTGCCAGCCGCCTTACATTTATTTCCAAGGAGCACCCTTCAGGAGGGGGCCAGTTTCCTCCCTCCCCTTCGTGAGCAGAGATCATTCATTTGTTCCTCCGTTCCTTGCTTACGACATAGACACCAAATTTTTCTGTGTAGATCATGAATTTGAGTAAGGGAAACCATATGGTCGCTTCTTTGTTTTTTTTTTGTTTTTTTTTTTTTTTACAGGGACAGAGAGAGAGAGTCAGAGAGAGGGACAGACAGACAGGAACGGAGAGAGGTAAGAAGCATCAATCATTAGTTTTTCGTTGCCGACCCAACACCTTCGTTGTTTATTGATTCCTTTCTCACATGTGCCTTGACAGCGGGCCTTCAGCAGACTGAGCAACCCGTTGCTGGAGCCAGCGACCTTGGGTCCAAGCTGGCGAGCTTTTGCTCAAGCCAGATGGGCCCACGCTCAAGCTGGTGAGCTCGGGGTCTCAAACCTGGGTCTTCTGCATCCCAGTCCGACGCTCCATCCACTGCGCCACTGCCTGGTCAGGCCATATGGTCGCTTTTTAAAGTTAATAATTACCTGTGTCTGATTTCAGAGCACTTCACATGCACAACAAGACAGAATTCATAGAGAAAAGCGATGAACATTTTACATGTCTTTAAATATTCTGCCGGTATTTTCTCGATATGAATTGTATATAGGATATACATGTGGACAGGAGGCCATGACAGTGAACACTTAATTTCTAGGTCAAAAAGCTACAGATTTGATCAAATGCGCTAGTTTGCCTATCAGAGACCATCCAATTCCATGGAGCCGAGAGTGACTTGACAGGCCTGCCCTGGAGAACACATGTTCTCACTGTTCTTTTATTTCGTTTCCCACAATTTTCCTATGTATCTGCATGGGATGAAACAACTGAAAGGAAATACCTTTAACAAACTAAAATTTTATAATTTGATTAATTATCATCAGAATCCATGGTGAAGAGAGCAGGGACTTCTTTGGCCTGAGCCAGATAAACGGGATATTTGGAGGAACTGAGTGGTTGGATAGCTGGTAAGGAAATAAGAGAATGCACATCTCCCATTAAATAAAGACTGTATGTTGAACAGTATAAATGTAAGAGTTGTTATAAAAAAGCACTATTATAGAATGAAAGCTCAGAAGTGAGTGAGAAGAATGATGGGAAAGATACAGAAGTAATAATAATACCTAGAGGTAATGTCATACATATTGCTTTTCTGACAAAGGAAAAATTAAAAATAACTATAATAGAAGTAAATATATATAAAGTACTTCATTAGATTATTTGCTATGGACGGACGAGTGAGAAAATAAACTAACAAAAGATGTGAGTGTATTACTGTTTAGCCAAAAATTTTGTGGTTGCAAAATAACTATGACCTTACAGTGTGAAGGCAGATTAGATCTGTACAAATACTTAAAAAAAAAAAAAAAGATTAACAATAAAATTACCCAATAAAACAAAGGGGACAAAGTTTAACATCTCTATAGTCTTTTTTCCTGAAGAAACAGTCCAGCAAGTCTTACAGAAACAAATGGTTCTTTAGGGACTCAACCAGGAGAGCAGCAAGAACCCAGAAAGAAGAAGGGGCTGCAGGGTTTCTGAAAAGCACCAGCAGTTGAGGGCTGTGCACAGAGGGGACATCTGCAGAAACCACGACCAGAAAAGGAACAAGGTGCAGTAGCATGCAGCGAGCCACCAAAGGGAAGGATGCAGGAGAAGGAGTCTCAGAGATAAAAGAGGGGAAGCTCATCAGACATTCACAGCACCTCGGTCTTTGAGGGAGAGTCGTCAGATTCATAAAACAGAAAAGAAGAAAGGGAGGGAAGGAAGGAGGGGAAGGAGGGAGCAATGGAAGAGGGAGGGAGAGGGAGGAAGAGGAAGGAAGAGAGGGCAAAGGGAAGGTGGGGGAAATGTGATCAAAATAACAATCCTGAAAAATGACCTCACTAGAGAATATGCCCTATTCTCTTTTTTTTGTGAAGAAGGCCTCCTGGTCAAAGGAAATTTTACAATCCAAGGGTATGTTGTTAATTAGTGGAAATGTTTAATTTAACGGTTTAGTAAATGCAGCTAATAGTTTATCTGAAGTGTGTGATTAAGTTATTCTTGAGGAAATTCTCCTTTTGTTGTTGTTCCAAATCTCAATTACGATTTCTAATATGGTATTGGTTGTTTCAAAAATATGCTAATCCAGAAACAGAAATAAGATGGATCGATAACTTAATCCTTACTTGATAATATGCCACCGATGATTTAAAGATCTAAACATACAAAATAAAAATCAGAAAAGTAGAAAGAGCAGGAAAAAATATTTTTTTATATAATCTTTGAGTAAGAGAGGTCTAATATTGCGTAAATCCAAGAGTCCTAAAAGAGAATACTGAGAAACGTGTCTATTTAAAGATTTTTAAGTTCTTATTATGAAAAACTTTAAAGGAAAAAAGATGATTAAAAAACTGGAAGAAAAAATGTATAATGTGTGAGTGACAGACACAAACCTAATTCTTGATACAAAACTAGTAAGAAAAAAAATCAGTAGAAAAATAGGGAAGATAAAAATAGACAATGCCACAGAAAAGTATATATAAACAGCTATTAAGTACTTTAGTTACAATGACTACATCATTGTGAAGTACTAATTAAAAGTACACCAAAATATTATCTTCACTTAGCAAACTGGCAAATAGCAAAATTTAGGCAACACAATTTGCTAGTGAAATTGGAGAACAAGAAACAGTCACTCTCGTGTCTTTTATTTTTTATTTTTACAGGGACAGAGTCAGAGAGAGGGATAGATAGGGACAGACAGACAGGAATGGAGAGAGATGAGAAGCATCAATCATTATTTTTTCATTGCTGTTGCGACACCATAGTTGTTCATTGATTGCTTTCTCACATGTGCCCTGACCGCGGGCTTTCAGCAGACCGAGCAACCCCTTGCTGGAGCCAGCGACCTTGGGTCCAAGCTGACGAGCTTTTGCTCAAGCCAGATGGGCCGGCACTCAAGCTGGCGAGCTCTCGAACCTGGGTCTTCCACATCCTAGTCGGACGCTCTATCCACTGCATCACCACCTGGTCAGGCACTCTCATATGTCTTGATGTTAATATAATTAATAAAATGTATTTATAATTCCATTCATCTTTGGCCCCATAATTTCAGTTTTCAAAATTTATATCCTACAGATTTCCATGAACTACCAAGGGACCGATTTTTTTTCCTTTTTCTTTTGGTATTTTTTCTGAAGTTAGAAGCTGGGAGGCAGTCAGACAGATTCCTGTATGTACCTGACCGGGGTTCACTGGGCATCTCCCCCAGGGGGCAATGCTCTGCCCATCTGGGGCATTGCTCCGTTGTAGACGGAGCCATTCTAGCACCTGAGGCAGAGGCCATGGAGCCATCCTCAACACCCGGGCCAACTTAGCTCCTGTGGAGCCTTGGCTGCGGGGAGGGAAGAGAGAGATAGAGAGAAAGGAGAGGGGGAAGGGTGGAGAAGCAGACAGGTGCTTCTCCTGTGTACCCTGGCCAGGAATCAAACCCAGGACTTTCACACGCTGGGCCGACGCTCTCCCGCTGAGCCAACTGGCAGGGCCTTATTTTTTTACGTTTGAGAAAACAGCCTGAAACCGTTTCATAGATGTTGACAGAAGACTGGAGGCTCCTGAATCAGAAAGGAAAATATTACTTATGGGAGAGCAAGCAGTATGGGTGGCATCTCTTGACTCCTCAAGTCCCCAGAGGCAACATGGAGGGACCCAATGGGAGGCTGCGTGCATGATGGGTTTGTTCACAGCTCGGGAAGACTGAGTTTAGGAATCTGAATCTTTTATGTTGACCAGTAACTAGACCTGCTTTCCTTCCAGAAGGCATCATCTCTGTTTTCCATGACTGTTCCCCATCCAGATATCCTTTATAAGACAGACTAGAATAATAGGAGATAAGTGGTTTAAACAGGAGCATGGCTGTTCCTTCTGTTTCAGGTAAGCTCAAACGTCAAAAGAGATATGATATCTGCTTACAATCAACACAGGTGCTGCTTTGATGGTGTGTTACGAGGGTGTACATATTCATCTACTAAAATTGCAGCTCAGATTTTCAACATATCTACCAGGGTGGGCAAAAGTAGGTTTACAGTTGTATGTTAAAGTTTATTCTTGTATTATTATTTATTAATTATTATATTATTTGTATTACTACTGTAAACCTACTTTTGCCCACCCTGCCTATATATTTTTACATGACCCAGAGGTAAAAATATTTTATTGAAATTTTCATTATTTAAGCCCTGCATCTCCTCAGTCTGACTGTAACTCACAATTTATTGTTTATGTTTTATAAAATAATAATGTTCTAGAGAGTGGCTAAGACATGCTTATGTGCCCATAGGGTCACACATCAGAGCTTATATGCACATGGCTGGATAGGAGAGGGAGCTTCAATTTGCTTTAAGAGAATGGGATAAAAAGAGATGAAGGAAAATGGCATTCTCAGTTGATCAGTTTGATCATTTTTATAAATTGCTTGTCAGAGGGGGGAAAATAAATCCCAGACATCACTTCAAGTCTTCGAAGGATTAGCACTGGACTAAGCTGTTGCCTACCCCCTCCTTATACCATTATACCACAACTGTTTGACTTTTCTGTTAGCAAATGCCAATCACTCCCAGGTGTCCTTCATTATCAAGTCAAAGTCTTTTCCTTCCCAAACCTCAGATTGCAGCATCTCCCAAGGCTTACTGATGGTTTTGAGGGGAACAAACCTTCCCAGATTAGATACTTTTATACTTTGAAAATCATTTTAAGAACAGCATACTGTAAGTGTGCGATATTAATTCTCTGCTCATCACACGCAGATAAAGCTGGGGAGGTTTTTCTACCATCACGAGGAGAGCTTCCGTTACAGTGACCCTCTGTGACTTTGATCCAGTGTCTGCCCTGTCTACAGGATGCGGAGGAAAATAGAACCTTCCGGCTGTACGTGCACACAATATTTTTATTGTACAGTGTTGAACACTGCTATGATAATATCCGAGGCGACTAACCTTAAATCAATTTTCTCCATCAAATTTATTAGATCTGCCCCTTTCACCTGGGCACCCTTAGTGCTGCTGTTTGCTTAGCCCAGTTGTATATGTTTAGTTCAGTGTACATGCAACTCAAATCCAAAGTGCTATAAAACAGACAGAAAGAAAGAGTGTTTGGGCATTCCTATTTAGAAAGAATCAAATGCAAGGTAAATATTAGCACATCAATGCAGGCTAATCAGGCATCTTTACCAAGTGGTGCTTTACTCAAAGTTTAACGTGGAATGGTTAAAGGCAAGGACAACTTTCAGGCACCCTTATCAACATATTAGCCCCAATTGCATTTTCCAAATATGTTATCAAAATGGTAATTCTGTGCTTTCCTTTCTGTAGCTAGACTGGGTTTCATAAAGGTAGAATTATTGCTATAAATATATTGGGGGGAAACTATTTCAATTATGGGGAGAAAATGTAACTCTAAGTCTATTTATTTCAATTTATTTGACTGTCTTGATATATTTGCGCACAGAACTTTATAAAGAATGAATAAATTCACCTTGAAATTGTACCAACTGACTTTGGCTGGGCTAGACTGTGAGAGGAATCAGAGTCCTTTTTGGAAATAAGCCTTGACAATGCTGATCAAAATAAAGAGGCTATTCATTTATTACACTGACAGCTCAACCCCGGCTTCAAGCTTACGGGATGATGGAGCCTGGGGTGTTAGTCATGGCCTGGGGTCTGGCCTCTACCAGATCCACTTTTGCTACACACACACTCATAGCCTATATCTGATGGTGTGACATTTCCTAGGGCATTAGCAGCTGCTCAGGTGTCAAGCTGCTGGTGTGAGAACTGTCATCCACTCCTGGCTGTTATTCCAGGAGTGACATGTTAGCCCAGAGAATTGTTTCATAAAACCACCTCGGTTTCCCTTTAGTTACTCACAATCAGAACTTCAGCAAAGAAACCTGACGTGGATAACAACTCTATTAAAGCAAAATTGGGCATGCATTGGTCATGCCAGATAATGTTGTTATTACAGGGTGATGAAATGCACAGTAAATAATTTGTTACTAATAATAGTCAATGTACCAAGGTTTGTGAATAACGTACTTATTTTGTAAGTGATAGTGAAGTCAAATGTCTATTTACTTACTTATTAGGTGAAGCATTGTAATGTCATTCTGGATATTCTCACAATGGTATGTAAAATAGAACTGAGTGTGGCAATGGGAGTGTGTTGGGTACTCAGAAACCGCACCATCCATGTGTGTGTGGCCGTCCAAACGCTGCACAACCATGTAGAATAGCGCAAACTCTGGTCAACAAGGCACAGCACTTTTAAGGAATCGTCATCTACAGCACTATCTTGGCTTCTTAAGTACACTGAGCAACATTTAGAGAAAGTGCTCTCTCTTGAAAAACTGATTGCTATATGTTAAACCCAAGGATCTAAGAACACTCTATTGTAAAATCAACACTGATTCAGTAAAGACAGGTTCTTGAACCAGCAGAAAAATATATCAGAATCTGATCATTGTTTGGAAAAAGAGAAGTATCATTTAAAAAAAAAAATACAACACTCGGAAAAGAATGGGGCTCAGTAACAGTAAGCTTGCAGGAAACCAAATGAACATAGTACAATAACCAGTCACAACTAGAAGCTGGTTATTCCCAAAGTTTCTAATAAATCTCAGGCATCCTCAGAACACAATTTACTTAGGATGGCAAAAACAAATCTGTGAATTCAAAGTTATTTTAGTAAAATGAGAGTAAAGTGTCTTGATAAAAATAATTATGTCAATCTTGCTAATTTTGTATTCTTCCATTTAATGCTGAGCATTATTAGCACATGCTCATTATTCTATACATAAGCATTCATCATCAAAGAGTTGACTTCCTTTTCATCCTTCCTTCACATAGTCAATCCCAAGTTTTGTAACATTATCGCAAATCTCCCTCAGGGAATCACTTTTTCCACTCATAGTGCACATAATGCAGGGAACCTTGAATAACCCCTGAGATCAAGGGGCAGGCGTCTGACCTGAAACTAAGTCAGTCCCTGACTTGCTCATGTTCCTTAAAGTAGCAACTGACTCCAACTGGGCCAATCATTGTATTCAACCCTGGAATTTCTATTTGAATCGATAAAGAAGAATTTTGAGCAAATAAATTTCCTGTTTCATTAGGTCAGTTTGCATAAGCTCTGTCATTAACAACTGAACGTATATGTAAGTTATGTATATTGAAAATACAATATTTAAGTTTTCTTTTATGAGTTCTTAAAATTGTGGTTAGAAATAAAAGAATATTATTAAAATAGTTGTAAATTTTTGACACTGCCTTCACCAACATTTTTTTGCTTATGCTTTAGTGGAAAAATATACTTAATCAACAAATAGTTTTAGAACAAATTGTCATCGACATGCAAAGAAATAAATCCAGACACAGATCTTACTAAAATCAACTCAAAATTGATCAAAATCTGAAAAGCAGCAGGGACAAATGACAGGGTAGTTTCAAAGGACTGTTACCCTAGATTGAAGTCAATTTGTCAACAGAAAAAACAAAAGCCTGAAAACAACGGAATGTTCATCTTCAAAATTCTGCAAAACAAAACAAAACCCTGCTTATCTAGAATTCTACATCCAGCAAAAATATCTACAGAGAATGCAGGTAAAAGAAAGACACTCCCAGATAACAAAATAGATAGATAGATGATAGATAGATAAAAAGGAAATAAAGCAAAGGAAAACCTATGTGAATCTGAATTCATCACCATTAGGTTTATACTAAAGGCTATTCTGGATGAAGTTGTTCAAGAAGTACAATACTGATCACAGAAATAAGCTAGAATGAAGGAAGATTGGACAAGTAAATATACACAGAAATTAATTCAAAGTGGATTGCAGACCTAAATGTAAAATATTAAATTCTTAAAAGATAATATCAAAGAAAACCTAGTGACCTTAGGTAGAGCAATGACTTTTTAGATATAACACCAAAGACATGATTCATCAAATAAATAATTAATAAGCTGAAATTCAGATTCAAATTAAAAACTTCTGATGTGAAAAACAATATCGGGAGAAAGAAAGAATGAGCTATGCGCTGTGAGAAAATATTTAGAAAAGACATATCTTATAAGGACTCATTCAAAATATACAAAGAACTTTTAAAACTCAATCATATATATATATATATATATATATATATATATATATATATATATATATATATATATATATATATATATATATATATATATATATATATATATATATATTGGCCTGACCTGTGGTGGTGCAGTGGATAAAGCCTCGACCTGGAACGCTGAGGTCTCTGATTGGAAACCCTGGGCTTGCCTGTTCAAGGCACATATGTAAGTTGATGCTTCCTGCTCCTTCCTCCTCGCTCCTCTCTCTCTTTCTCTCTCCCCCCGCCTCTCAAAAATTAGTAACATTTTTTAAAATGTTTAAAACTCAACTATATAAAAACAAACCACCTGATTAAAAAACAAGCCAAAAATTTAAGACATCTTAGCAAAGAAGATATACAGATGGCAAATAGTCATATAAAAAGATGCTCAGGGAATTACAGATTAAAACAACAATATATCACTACACACCTATCGTATTAGATTGGTTAAAATATGAAACACTGATAATATCAAATGTTGATGAGGATGTGAAGTAATAGGAGCTCTCATTCATTCTGGTGGGAATGTAAACTGGTACAGCCACTTTGGAAGATAGTTTGGCAAATTTCTCACAAAACTAAATAGACCCTTGCAACATGACTCAGCAATCACATTCCCTGGTGTTTAGCTAAAGGATTTGAAAGCTTATGTTGAACACTTAGGTACACACAAAAGCTTGCATGTGGATGTTTACAGCAATTTATTCATAATTACCAAAACTTGAAAGCAGCCAAGATCTCCCTTGGTTGGTGAATGGATACATAAACTGTGGCACATCCAGACAATGGAATATTATTTAGTACTAAAAAGAAATGAGCTGTATAGGCATGAAAAAAACCATGGAGAAACCCTAAATGCATATTACTAAGTCAAAGAAGCCAATCTGAAAAGAGTATATAGTGTATAATTTCAAATATATGCCATTCAGGAAGATGCAAACTAATGGAGACAGTAAAAAGACCAGTGGCTGCCCAGGGAGAGGGATAAATAAGCAGAGTACAGAGCATGTTTAGAGCAGTGAAAATACTCTGTATGATACCATAATGATGGATACATGTCATTTATACAGTTATCCAAACCCACAGAATGTATAACAGCAAGAGTGAACAATATGAAAGTAAACAATGGATTTGGGTGATTACAATGTGTGAATGTACATGTATCCACTGAACAAACAGACCCACTCTGGCAGGGGTTGTTGATAATGAAAAAAGTGTATGGATGTGTGACAGCACAGTGTACTTCAGAAAATCTCTGTGCCTCGCTCTGAATTTTTCTCTAAACCTAAAACTCCTCTAAAAAAGTATATCTTAGCTTTTAAAAAATGTATTGAACCAAAAAAAAAAACTTGCATATAAAATAAGTGGTGATTTTATAGGGATATGACTGTCATATTGTATTGTCAACAGAGAAACTTGGTCATCTGAAAATCAATTACCTCTGAGAATTTGTATTTTTATCTTTTTAACATTATTTCAGTGACATAATTTTATATCTGTATCTCCTTTTCTCTCTCTCTCTCTCTCTCTCTCTATATATATATATATATATATATGGTCTGAAATTGCCAGTGTAACCTACATCATGCCAATACATAAATACAATATATATTAGCAAATACATAAAGTATAGAATAATTAAATTCACTAAAAATTTAAAATTTTAATATAGAATTATGTAAAATAAGATATACAAAGAATTGTTTTCAGGAAAAATACACACATATATGCATACAAATAATCATATATATATATATATATATATATATATATACTGCTCACAAAAATTATGGGATATTTTATTGCTTCATACTTATTTTTAAATATCCTCTAATTTTTGTGAGCAGTATACACATACACACACACACACACACACACATAGGCATGTGTGCACTCTTTTATAGCTCTGTGTACATATATTTTTTCTTATTTTCATAGATTTTCCTTAGTATCTTAATTTATTCTATCCTACCCTTTCCTTTAATGTTACGTTTATTTGCCTAAATATGACAACTTTTGCTCAAATATATTTTATTTATATTTATTGAATTCTTGGTCACTTTGAATATTTAACACTGACACTAAAAACAATTAGTTTCTGCAATTTTTAAAGTTTGATTCTTCTCAGTCTCTGCCTTTTCTCCTATTATATACTGAATTACAGTCCTCTGAATGAATATCGTATATGTGTATATACATATTTATATATGTATATATAGTTATTATCTATCTATGAAGGGGGTAGAGAGAGAGAGAAAGAGAGCACACACACACACGTGAACACTCTATGAATTTCTTTAAATATAAATTTAGACTTCAGAGCTTCTCTTTTTGTCTTTATTAAAATATACTATCAATACTTCTGTAGATTTCCTTAAAAACTTCTATAAACACAAAACAAAACCTTTAGTTATTTGCATGTGCTTTGTAGGTTATTTTGTTAGTTCGTTTTGGAAAGGAAGGGGTGTTGGTAGTTTGAGGGAGGTTGGAAGGAGGGAGAAAGAATCCATTAGTTTCTCTGACCCCTAGTCTACTGTGATGTTCAAGGTTATAAATGATACCTGCTTAGCAGAAATAAATTACCATATTAGCAACCATGGTTTTGAGACCATAAAGTGCACATAGCAGGAAATATTTGCATTTAACAAATGTGTTTATTTTCCGTAAATTCTTATATTCCCATAAGATCAAATATAACAAGTTATTGGGTCTTCTCGTTTTACCTAAAACTTAAATTCACATTTTAACTCAGTTTAAAAACAGTAATCTAGCCCCAATTCAATTACATTTTAGATTCCATACATTATTTATCTTTATATTACTTGAGTCAAAATAATCTAAGTTAGAATTTGTGAAGAATTTTAGTTCACTTGGTAATTTAAGACCAAACTAGAAAGTGGCCATTTCTCATAATTTTTATTCCTATAGATTTAGCAAATTATATATGTTAAATGAATACCTTTTTAATACTTGGATCTTGTGGAATTAGGCAAAACCTTGGTATTTCTTCCATCATTTTTATGTATTCAGTTGATGTCACCTTGAAAGTTTCTTATTTTCAAAATCTACATACATCAAGTTCAATGAAAAGGTGTTGTTTCACATCACAATAAAAATAACTCAAAGAAATTCATGGGTATGTACAAAACACTCCTTCATGTCAGATGAGGCAACAATCCTGTGGACAAAATAATTTCTAAAGAATCTTTCACATATTTTAACAGAGATTTTTATTTATTGAATACAAAGTTTTATGCACATTAATCAGAAAGAAAGGGTGTAAAATCTTATTTATCACTTACTGTTGCCAGGTGACTTGTTTTGATCCAAGTTATTGAACATACTGTTTCCCCACGTGCTTCTCTATTTTTCCTCCTGTTTGTTCTGTTTTTATTTTATTTTTACCTTTTTGTTTTATTTTGCTGTTTTGTTTCTGTTTGTTAGAAAGAAGAAACAATTTAGGGATTTATTTTTTTATATACAGTTGAATAGATAACCTACACTCCCATCATCATTTTCTCTTATTCTTGAAAAAGAAAAAATATCTCCATAATCTTCAGACGTCCATCTTTTCCTTTCATATTATTGATTTTTATTCCTCCTTCTCAGCAAACTTGCTGATCAAGTGCCAAGTTCCATTTAAATGGCTTAACAGCACATCTTGTCAGTTTCTACAGCTCTGGATAATGTTCCCAATTTACTTTAATTGTCTTTTCTCAGGTGGCAGCAATCACATGACAGCCATAGCGGAAGTGCTTCCTATTAAAGCAATGGGTTTAGAGTTGCCAGCCCTCTCAGGCATACCCTGTACAAGCGATAATCAACAACCTGACAGTTAAAAAGACACCATTTTGAGTCGCTATATAAACAGCAGGCAATTGTCTTATTACCAGAATATCAACTGGTATAAAAAACAACAACAACAAAAAAACACAACAGTATTTTCTTCTAATCTGTGAACTCCAGAAGAGTCTCTTTGGGGCTGATTCCTTTATCTACTTCCACAAAGTAAAGGCTGACACCATGAAATGGAAAAACACCCTTCTTACACTTAACCTGCCAACACTTCCCTTTCCCCTTCCTAATACTACAGACACTAATGAATTATCCATTTGTTTATTGTAACTAAAGATTAAAAATAAAACTGTATAGTTGCTAGTCTTTATAACAAAGGAGAAAAATATCTTCTTGCTTTATATATATATTTTTCATTCACAATAATGAAAAACTAATCCTCCCTCTGAATTCAGCATAAGCATCCACTAGTAGATTGCTAGTGACAATTTTTTTTTTTAGTAATTTAATAATTCCAGAGTGGTTATTAATTACATCCATGTTCAAGTTAACTTCTATAAGCAAGGTTTTACTGTTGTTCACATCCCTTCTTGCTGCCTGATGGATGGTTAAATGAAACCGAACTAGTCAACAATTTCACATGTATGATCACTGTCCGATTCCTTCAGTCTCTGTTGTTTTCAACTTTACTCTTCTTAGCACTTGGAATCATAAAAGAGGTCAATTACTGTAACCAATATTGTCAGCTAGGCTTTTCACTTTAAAGCATCATACAGTATCTATAATTGAAAAATAAATTCTCTACTGTTGATTTCTAACCTCAAGATAACTAATTTACTTGCAAGAAAATGGTTGTATCTCTTTTTTTTTTCTCAGTCTCTAAAATATGGTAGCCTCCTCATTCAAAACCTATGTACATAAAATGGAAAGCCGGAACACACAACTACCTTTCATTTAAGTCCTGTTTTTATTTTGTTTTGTTCCCTTTTTCATTAAAGATTTACATAATAGAAACTAGATAGAAAAGATGAAGTTGATACTATCCAAAAGACATTAGGAATATGTAAAGATAACCAATAGTCAGCATAAATAAACAAATAGCTTAGGAAAGATTTTTTAAGAATCTGTATCATGTATTAGTGTTAGTTTGTAGGAAGACCATAAAGGAAGAGAATAAAAGAACAATTATTGAGTACTCCAGTTAATCACTATGCTAGGAAATGTTGTGTTTTTAAGTACCTTGCTCCTTTGACAATGGTTATCTTATTCCCAATTTACAGACGAGAGAATTAGTTCAGCAATGGGAAATAATCGTTGAGCAGCTGATGAGTAGTTACCACTCAGGGTTTTAAACAATGTCTACTGGGCTTTATAAATCTGAGCTCTCTCTGCCTACAGGATTTTAGGTTAGAAAATAGTTCTATTTTCTCATTCCTACTTAAAGACAGGTGAAGGAGGTATCCATTTGCAATGAAATCCAACAACATTTGTTAGTAATACGTGAAAAAATATAATTACTCTTACTTTTGAAAAATCTTATTTTCTAACTTTAAAATCATTGGTTAGACGTTCTATGTAAATTGGCAGTAAGGATGCATATTTCAAAGATTATACACTGTCCCTTAATAATCCAAAAGTTACCATTGAGTCAACCCTGTCTTCTCTTTCTTTGGGTACACCATCATATATTTTTATTTCATAGACATCCATTTTTTAAAGTTAACCCACTTACGTTTCACTGTAATTTTTCAATGATTTAAAAGTTTTAAAAATTTTACACATTACATAAAATACAACAGAATCACTAGAGCGATGCATAATTTATTATTATTTATGAATTTTTAAAAATATTCCTATGTTTAGCAAATTATTATATAGAACGTGTATTTATAATTGTCCATATCTCAACTCACTCTAATATGAAATTCAGTATTTAGTAAAGGTCTTGGGGTCCATTTAAACTAATGTCTCAATTCAGTTTATGTAGTTATAGCAAGCACTGATGATTACACAAAGGTAACAAGTTCCGCATATTTGGCAAGATGAGGTGCAATGCTTGATTTGTTTTGTCTTCCTTAGTTACCTATAAAATTGCAATATGGATAAATAAAGGAAGATGCAATTTTAAGTTCAGGACTTTGATGTCAACAATTAAACATTTAATCTAGATGAAACAAATTTCCAAAGATGATTTATTGTTATTTGCAAACAATAGTTACATACTTAATTTACCAATGTAAAGATTTGGACATATCAAACCAGATTTCCTCATAATCATGTGTACCAAAATCCTGTTAAGACATAATCACCCTAAAACTGTGCTCTTCCTATAGGTATAAATTTTCAAGAGAAATTTGGTTCTATTAGGAAGTACTTAGATTTGATCCTTTGCTCATTTTATTCTATATTACTAATTATTTTCTTTGAAAATAACACAGAGAATTTTCTTTGGAATGATATGCAAGTAATTTTCTTCATCTTTGTAATAACAAATTTATTTTTATGCCAGTCTTTAGTTGGTCTTGGGAAGGTTAGGCTAGTTCACACACAAAAGTTAGGATGTCGTGATATCAATAAACTATTCAATTGTAAGAGTCACCTGAAAATAAAGATATCTTATTAGATAGCAAATAGACAGTTTAATTGTTTTTTTTCTATTGAAATAACCATATGTTTTCATGAATGGAGAAGACATGGATTCAGGGTAAGTGATAAACTAGGCCAATGGGTTTATACAAATGCATTTTTAAAGACAAGTAGTAACAGTGGCCATATCTAAATGTCCTGTGTGGGGATGTGGTTTTTGGTGGGAAGGGGGAAGCCCCCTGTTCTATGATCTATTCTATGAATTATTTAATATGGTGCCAAAAAATAAGTAATAAAGCTTCAATTTTAAAAATGAAAAATGATCATTATTTCTATTAGAAGAATAACATATCACCAATTAGCCTCTCATTCCTCAGGTTCCTTCATAAGGCTATTGAAGTTGGTCTATAAGTGGAATCTATCAAATTAGTTAAAGAAGTTAACAATGAGTAAAAGTACTCTTTTTTACAACTATTTGTTTTCATACAGCCATTTGTTAATCTAACAATTTTAGCAAAAAGTGAAAGATGTATGTAATCTGAAGAGGAACCAGAGCGTTCAACAATTTGGGGACTGAGCACACAATATTATTGTGTAATTTGGTTCCTTCCATTTTTTTTTTAATTTATTGATTTTTAGAGAGAGGAAAGAGAGTGAGAAACAGAAGGAGAGAGAGGAGAAGCAGGAAGCATCAACTCATAATAGTTGCTTCTCATACGTGCCTTGACGGGGAGGCCCAGCGTTTTGAACTGGCGACCTCAGTGTTCCAGGTCGATGCTTTATCCACTGCGCCATACCAGACCAGGCTGGTTTCTTAGATTTTAAAGGCCAAGCTTGACACAGTTTGTATAAATTATGTGATAAAAATTCTGTCACACACATCCTTGCTGATTCTAGCAAGGATCTAATAGATCTTTTGACTTAATAGATTCCATGCTATCAATATACGTGTATGTGAAACCTTTATCTATGTGGATAAAATTCTTAATTTTCCTGAGCATATTTGTTCATTGACACTTATATGAGAATTTGAGTTCATCGTTGCAGTATCTGCAATATCAAGATAAAAAGCTGATAATTCTAGAATAACTTTTTTTTCTAAGAGAGGGATACGCAATAAACCTTTAAAAAGATGCCAAATGATGACATATAAAATGGAGTAAAGTTAGCAATAAAGAAAATTTCTTACCAAATGGCATAATTATTTCATAATTATTCACTTTATGCTTTCAAAATATGGTACAGTGTTTGTGTTTGTAATAGCTCATTCATTTTTCATGTGAAAGCATATCTATAAATATTTGTCTAAGTAAAGACCCACTCTGTGTACAAATGATTGTTGAAACTGAGTGCTTGGAAAGTAGATCTTCAATGTTTTCACTGAGAAATAATGAAAACATATTTGATAAATAATTCATTTACACCTGCTGTGCATAATAATCACTTATGAGGTTGGAGTTCTTTCTGAATCAGTTCTGCAAATAACGTTGCCTTTTGCACAGTGTTTCATCCAGTGAGGAGACTTAAAAGTTTGTGATATTAGTAAACATATTAGTCTAGGAATTAACACAATAAAATTCCTCCATGGAGCTTTGTGTAAATGATTTTATCTTAAATGTGCAGATGACTTGGTTCAGGTTTAAATAAGAATTTTATGAAACAGACTATAAGTTCTAAATCAAGCTACACTCTTTAATATTTACAAAATCAAGGTAGCATATTCAACTTGGAGAATGATTTAAAACAGTTGTGAAAGAAAATATTATTAATATTATAAGTCCATGCTTCCTAATATATATGGTCTTACAAGAGGCAACAACTAGAAACTTGTCAAAATGCAAATTCTCAGTGACTAGTCCAGAACAATATAGTATCAGAAACTCTGGGGCAAGGGCCCAGTGATCTAAATTTAACAAACTTCTCAACTTTGAGAACCATTGGTTACGTTGTAAGGGTGTCATATTCAGGGCCAAAGCTCCCTTATTAGTATGTCATAATGTTTAGCATGACTTGAAGATTAAGGCTTTATGAAACAATAAAACATACCAACATTTTGATTTGCATAATAATATATATTTTGCTCATTTTTGTATTCAGTTTATATTTAAATAATTTTTATAAGTAAAATCTAAATCTCCATTTGAAGAACTTTTTTTAATTTTGTAGTTAATATTCTACAGCTAAAGAATACATATTTTGAGAAGGTTTTAAGGAGGTACAAATACTTCACGGTACAAAAAGAATATCTTTGGGTTGTGTATGTTCAAGACTTTGAGTGTATAATATAATTCCTTTATGATATTCCTAGTTATATTGGTGAAAGGATCTAAACCTTTTAAGATGTATTGGACTAGTTTAAATAGAATAATAACTCATACATGGAAAGCAATGAGCTTTTCAGTGAAATAAAATTGACATAAAATGTAATTGACAACAAATCCAAATAAATTTGACTTTTAAGAAAAGATATTATTTCTTTATTCTGATCCTTGATATTGAACAGTTACTCATGATTTTGTATTCTCTAAATTACTCAATTATTTATTTGAAATTATTTCTTATCACCCAAAAATGCTTTTTCATACCTTAATCACACTGCTAAAATAACTTAGAAATTTCTTTTCTTTCAGTGGATGTACTCAATAAATGTTGGGTTTAATACATAAAAGGGACTGCCTTATCAATCACCAAGTTCCGATGTCTCCATAGAATATAGACAGTTTTAATATGAAGCTAGTGCTTACTACAGCTATCTAAGATGTAAATATTGACTTGGTAGCTATAGTAATAAATGGTCATTAGAGTCATGGAATGATTGATTTTTCATGTGATTTTTCTATCAGTTTCTGAGGAAGTATAATAAAATTTCCCAACATGTTTGCAGACTTGCTTTTTATCCTATAGGTTTGTGAATATTTGTAATTTATATTTCAACAAATATTAAATCAATTATATCATTTTAGAAATTTTATATCTCATTGATTAATTAGGATATTTATGGAGTCTCTATCTTTATTTTTAGTTATTCTTTTTACCTTTAATTACAATATTCCTGCCATTAGTATAGTTCATGAGTCTTTTTCATGTTAGTATTTGTGTCTGACTTATCACTTTCATTTTTCTTTTGACATGTATATCCTTATTTTTTAACAACTACATTAAGAAATAACTTACAAAATACAATTCACCAAATCAAATAGTATGTCTTTATATTTTTGACATTACTCTGAACATCATTTTGTAATTTTATCCAATCTGAAATCTTTATCATTTACTTGAAACAATTATCAATTTCTATTTCTTATATGTATAGATATATTTGGCATTAAATATATATTTTAATGATTTCTATTTATGCTATTTGTTCTGTTTTCTTTTTTTCCTTTTCTTGAGTTTTTGTTTGAATATTTTAAATATTTTTTGAAGTAAAGAACTCTTATTTTTAACTCTACTTACTAAATCCCTTATATAGTTAAGATATGGTAAATCTTGTAAGAAACCATTAGTATTGTTTAATGACATCAGTATTTATCTATATAATCCCATATATTTACTTCTTCCTGGTATTCTTATTTTCTTCTTGTAATTTCTTGTTTTCATTGAAGATAAGCTCTCCTCCCTTAAAGAATTTGGTCCTTTGGTGTTTCTCTTATTATGCATTTTTCTGTGATGAATTATTTCTTTTCTTAGTTTTATGAAAAACATTATTGTCATTATATTTTTAATTATAGTTTTGCTGAGTATAAAATTATAGGTTGGTATTTACATTCTTTCAAAATTTAGAGATCCTATTCAACTGTATTCTGGTTTTCATCATTTCAATTGAAAATTCTATTGTTAATCTTATTGTTCTTGAAACATATGTCTTTAATGTTGTGGTGCTTTTAATTCTGGCTCTTTATAATTATTATTTTTTTAAAGATACAGAGAGAGAGTCAGAGAGAGGGATAGACAGGAATGGAGAGAGGTGAGAAGCATCAATCATTAGTTTTTTGTTGCCATCGCAACACCTTAGTTGTTCATTGATTGCTTTCTCACATGTGCCTTGACCGTGGGCCTTCAGCAGACTGAGCAACCCCTTGCTGGAGCCAGCACCTTGGGTCCAACCTGGCGCGCTGTTGCTCAAGCCAGATGGGCCCGCGCTCAAGCTGGCGACCTCAGGGTCTCGAACCTGGGTCTTCCGCATCCCATACTGATGCTTTATCCACTGTGCCACTGCCTGGTCAGGCTCTTTATACTTTTATTTCAGCAGTTTTAATACAAAATGGACGTTCAATTTATTTTTATCATGTTTGCAGTTTGTGGTACTCTTAATTCCATGGATTGATGGCTTTTTCTGTTAAATTCTTAGCAATTTTCTCTTCAGATCTTGTTCCACCTCATTTCCTATCTAAATTTCCTCAGGTTTCAATTACCGAGAGTTAGGCCTTCTTTCTGTATCATCTATGTCTCATACCATTATTCTGTAGTTTCTACTTTTTGCCTTTCTGTTTGTCATTCCAGATATTTACTTCTAAACTATTCTCCTTTTGATTAATTCTCTTTTCAACCATGTCTAATACATGTTGCACCACTTTCTAATAAATGTAACACCTGATCTCTTCATTTTAATTTACTCAACTCTATTATTTCCATTTGGTACTTTTAAAATGGCCAGTCTTATGAAGATACTCAATCTTTGCTTTTAATTTTGTAGTGAGATCATCTCGAAATGTGTGTCTGTTAGTTTTACCACTTGCAATTTGAGTGGCTATGTTTCTGTCTTCTATTGTCTTTATTGTTTTTCCTCACAACGTGTCCCTTACTTCTGTCCTTGGTTATTTTCACTAAGTCCCAGACTTTTAAAAAATAATGTTCTTATAAATAATTTAATTTTTTAGATGGTAAAATCTTAATCTAGAAAGCATTAATATATTCTTCTTCCAGATGTTTAAGGGCACTAGCAATATGGAATTACCTCAATACAATTCTAGGTATTGAGAGAGCACAAAACTAAACAGCAATTTTCACATGGACTACATTTAGTTTTTCCTTCCCCCTCTGACACTCCTTGGACACCAATCTCTCTCTTTTTGGCCCCAAGAAACTACCAGAAGAACTGCCCAACCACTTATCAACCTATTTAGGAGCTAGAAAACACCCATAGGGAAAAACATTCTTGGCCATCAACCTTTCCCTTGATAGGTTGCAATGAATTCTGTCACTTTCAATACCATTTTCTCCCATTGAATTTTTCTAATGTCCTCAGCACAAAAGCTGGATCTGAATTATCTACTCCACCAAGGCAAGAAGATCCCCTGCACAGTTTCTTGTCTTTTAGTTTATGACACTGGCAAGGCGCCAAAGAACCATAAGGCAGGCAATAAGAAAACGTAGGTGTTACAGAAACTGAAAGACAGAGAAAATTCCTTAGTTGAGACTGTTACCCTCATTTGACACAAACTACTCTTTTCTCTGCCATAATATCCAAATAAATTAAAAAAAACAAAAATATCAATACGATTTCTTGTAAACTCTGAATTAATAGTATTGTTCCCTCTTATTAAATTCTTATTTTATTTTGGAATTGTATTTATTGGGGTGACACTGGTTAACATAATTATACAGGTTTAAATTACATAATATGTGCTTATTACAATAAAAAATCCAAGTTGAATTATATAAATTATTTTTTCTGCTTCTCCAAATGAGGGGAGGGAAGATAGACAGACTCCTGCATGTGCACTGATGAGGATCTGGCAAACCCTGTCAGGGCCTGATGCTCTGCCTATCTGGGGCCGTGCTTGGAACCAAGCTATTTTTAGTGCTTGAGGTGGAGGCTCATGTAGCCATCCTTAGTGCCCAGGACCAATGCACTTGAACCAATCAAGCCATGGCTGCAGGAGAAAGAGAAATAGAAAGAAAAAGAGAGAGAGAAAGAGGAGGCTTAGGGGTGGAGAAGCAGATGTCACTTCTCCTGTGTACTCTGACCTGTAATCAAACCTGGGACATACATGTGCTGGGCCAACACTCTACCACTGTGCCAACCAGTCAGGAGCCTAAATGGTTATTATTTATCAAAATTTTGAATTGTAAAAAATAAAAATATAAAAATAACTAATTTTAAATATAACCTTAAATGATTTTTATTATGACATTTGAGGAATTTAATTTTATACTTGTGTTTTAAGATCAATTGGAATGGAAGACATAATGTGAAAAATCTAAAATAAGATTTTTTTAAAAAAAAATCAAGTGATCTTGAAAAGTAAGAGTTACTATATAAAGGCAGAAGATTGGAAGGAAAGAACAGTGGTAGTGGTGGTGGTGGAGGAAGAGGAGGAGGACAACAAGGAGGAAGACGAGGAGGAGGATGAGGCAGAGAGAAAAGTTTAAGAGTCAAAATATGAAAGCTACCCAAAAAATATAGGGCCACTAAAGGAAAAAAAAAAGTTAAAAAATATTTAGTTAAGCCTGACCAGGTGGGGGTACAGTGGATAGAGTGTTGAATTGGAATCCTGAGGACCCAGGTTGGAAACCCTGAGGTTGTCAGCTTGATCACGGGCTCATCTGGTTTGAGCAAGGCTCTCCAGCTTGAGCCCAAGGTCGCTGGTCACTCGGTATGCTATACCCCCCAGTCAAGGCACATATGAGAAAACAATCAATGAACAACTAGGGTGCCACAACAAAGAATTGATGCTTCTTGTCTCTCTCCCTTCCTGTCTGTCCCAATCTGTCCCTCTCTCTGTCTCTGTCACACACACACACACACACACACACACACACACACACAAATATTCAGTGGAGCCTAAGTGGGTGGCCTACTACTTTAGTTCAATTCTGATACAATCTATCTGGAGATAATGTCAGGACCAACAGGTAAAGGCTCAGTCCCACCCAACACTGACCTTGATTCAGATGCCAGTCACAACACGTCCAGGTTGTTACCTGTGCTTGTCAACTACTGGCCATAAAATCAAGGTTCTCGTGACTCCTCCTGGTGGAATTAATTTCAACAGCTTGATGAATTCTGGGAAATAGTTTATTAACTAAATTACTCCTTTTTACAAAGAATTTTGAAGAATACGAATAAACCACCAGATTGAGAGAAAACAGCATCTGGAAGAAAAAAACTCAAGTGTTCTTTGATAGATGATTGCATAAAGAAGATGTGGTACTTATATGCAATGGAATACTACTCAACCACAAGAAAAGATAAATTACTGCCATTTTCGACAATATCAATGGATTTTGACAACATCATGGTAAGAGAAATAAGTCAGATAGGCAACGTCAAGGATCATACAATCGATTTCGCTCATATGTGGGATATAAAACTGAAAACAACAAATGAACAAACAATAAACAACTAAACACTCGGTCACAGACAAACAGCATGGTGAAGGGTAGGAAGGGGATTAAATATATGGTGACTCAACAAGATTTCACTTTGGGTAGTAAACACACAATGCAATACACAGATGATACATTATAGAATTCTATACTTGAAACCGATATAATTTTATTTACCAATGTCACGCCAATAAATTTTATTTTTAAAAAAAGAAGCTTCTGATCCTGAGAAGTTTGAGGTGTGCTACCCTCCCCGCACATGGATGCATTCTGGTTCTCTACTTGGGAAGCTCATTAAACACTATCCTTCTGAGTTTTTAGGGAGGTTTCACTACAAGAACAGGATTGATGCAATCACTGGTTTTTGGTAACTGAACTCAATCTCCAGCCCCTTCCCCATCCCAGGACTCAGGTTTGGGGGCTGAATGGTCCAAGCCCTTAATCATGACTAATTCCCATGGCAACAGCCTTCTTTCAGGGCTTTCCAAAAGTTACCTCATTAACATAAATTAGTACTGGTTGAGAGGGGCTTATTAGAAATAACAAAAAATACCCTAATGAGAAAATTCCAAAGGTTTTAGGAACTTTGGGCTACAAAAATGCTACCAGCAAATACATATTTCTTACTATAAATCAAAACATTAGACACTCAAGAGTATAAACAGTTTGTGAGAGGAAGATGGCATTAAAATAATTTAAAGGCAGACTCACCAAGTGAGTGTGGTTTTCCTGATCCCACAGGCAACTTATTCTCTGTAAATATCTGATTTAATTCATTAATGTATGTGCATGTATACTGTGATCTATCGAGAAAAAGTTTTTGAGACCTGCTTAATTCCAAGTATAAGAATATTTCAATGACAGAGGATATCTGAAGTTTATAAATTCTATCAATGTAAGCAGATTAAAGACAAGTAACTGACAAAATTTTAGAAACAATATTGAAGAAGAAAATGTCACATATACTTTGTAAAATGCTATTATTATTATTACATATAATAATCTAGCTTTTTTTTATTTGTTTACTCAGTAAAACTATTTCTAACTCTATGAGAAACCAGGAGCAATCTCTTCTAGAATTATCTAAAGTTCCTATTGAAAACAGAGTCCATCGGAAGCCCATTCTGTGCCTAGAAAGAGCATAAAACTCAAAATCTCCCTTATAATATCCAGATGGTTGTTTATAAAGTTTTCAAATTGCTATCCTCTCCCTCATCAGTATAATTGATTAATTCTATATTGAAGGATGCTGGTGATTACTATCTGAAGTCCACGTGACAAAAGCAAAATGTCCAAAAAAGTACTTTGCTTTTGACATCAGTTACATTCTTGGGGACCGGATCAACTGAGCACAAAGAATGCAGAAATGGAGCCTTTTATCGATTTCTAAAATGGACTCAGTTTTTGTCCTCTGAGATTAAAGGAACAAATGTCTTAGATATACTTTTCACATTGTTCAACTATTTAAATGTAATGTCTGTCTTTCTCTTGTTTAAAAAGTGACATAACTGGACATTTTTTGTTATCTGAGATGGAATAATTTTAGACGACTGCATGCTTAATTTTAATTTATTTTATTTTTTTATTTTATTCATTTTAGAGAGGAGACACAGAGAGAGAGAGAGAGAGAGAGAGGGAAGAGAGAAAGGGGGGAGGAGCTGGAAGCATCAACTCCCATATGTGCCCTGACCAGACCAGTGCAGGATTTTTTTGAACTGGCGACCTCAGTGTTCCCAGGTTGACGCTTTATCCACTGCACCACCACAGGTCAGGCTGCATGCTTAATTTTAATAACCATTTGCATTCATTTAATTGAATAATGTTGACTCCCAAACTAATATTTTCACTATTAAAGCAATCCTTTTCAGTGGGTCCACCTGTAATCCAGCCTCCTGTGTACCTTGTGCTTTTCTTATTGCTCCATGTATATTATTATCTAAGGCAAAGAAGCACTCATACCATTCATAGGTACAGGTTCATGAGGCCCAGAAAAGAGCCAAGTAAAAAGAGATGACAAATTTAAAGCATAATTCAAAAGACAAAGTATTAACATGGAAGATATTTTGACAACACTTTAGAAAACAGCTGCAGTATATACTGATGCAGCATCTTAATCTACTCAGCCAATTATTTTCAGTATTTCAGTGCTTTAGAGCTAGGATTGGGAAGAGGTCCAGCAGAATATCCATTCCATCAGACTCTGCTGACTTCTTCACTGCTGCATTGCAAGCACCTAGAACATTATCTAGCAAATAGCAAGCACTCAACAAATAATTATTTGATGAATGAAATAAATCAGTCTGGGAGATCCTTAGCAAATGGTAAGCATTCAACAAGTAATTATTTGATGAATGAAATAACTCAGCCTGTGAGATCTTTAGCATAGTGAGATCTAATTAGTATTAGTAAGAACCAAATAAGTGATAGCTATTGTTATTGTTATGGGTTTCCAAGCACTTATAATTACATGTTGCCCATCTAATAAAATAATTTGTGTACTTATTCTCTATACATTTCTAATGTGTTTCACATAGTTCAATGAATAATAAAACCTGTGAGCAAATAATTAGGGTGATGTAGAGAAATGATACAATAATTGATCTTTTTCAACTCACATCTGACCGGAGGCTATTATAATTTAATTTGCAAGAGCCTAGTATAATATGAGTTTGGGAACTTTATTAGACAATCTGGATGTTTCTAACTTACAAAGAAACATTTAAGGGTATGCTTTATATTCATAAAACTGCCATGAAACCAATTTGAAAAGAAAAACAAAGCAAGGTTTAATTTTCAGATGAAGAGTTTATTGGATTGTTTTACAATAGAATATATAGATGTTCTTAAAATATAAAATTATGATGACACCATTGGTCAAACAGGTCTTGTCATTTTTTTTAGTCATTAGCAAGTACACATTCTCACTAGGCTCTAAGATATACATTTCTTCTTTGACATTTTGCATGTGTGATATCACAATATGAATTGGTGAAACAATTAGTATCCCTAGCATACAAACATCTATGTAAAAAAAATCACAACAAACTGAGGAACATATATGTGCATGTGAGAACCTCAGCTTTATAGAACTAAGAGATACATGCATGCATGAAGTTACATGCATATGAATCTAGTGCTAGGGTGAAGAGGCTTATACCATACCACAGTCATATATTTTGAACTTGAATCTTGACACTCTTACTAGCTGTGTGAGTTTACACAGTTGAAACTCTCCAAGGCTTGGTTTTGCTATTAAATGGGTATTCAAATAAATAAATAAAATTTTAAAAATGCAAGCAAGCAAATTAGTATATTTACTAACATAAAATAAGAAGATGAGGAAAGCCGATTCTTGTATTTTGTATAAATTCAAGGCAAATTACAAGTGTGTGTGTGTGTGTGTGTGTGTGTGTGTGTTATAGACATTGAAATTAATGTTAAGATTATAATGGAATAAGTTAAACTTGTCAAGTCTTTTTTTTTTACAGGGACAGAGAGTCAGAGAGAGGGATAGATAGGGACAGACAGACAGGAAAGGAGAGAGGTGAGAAGCATCAATTATTAGATCATTAGTTTTTCATTGCCATTGCGACACTTTAGTTCAGTGGTTCTTAACCTTTTTTGAGGTACCGAACCCACCAGTTTCATATGTGCATTCACCGAACCCTTCTTTAGTGATAAATAAAATATGATTTTTTTTCCAAATTCAAGAAATAGGTATATGTTGTTTTACTGGTGCACAAAATGAACCGTGCATGAACATCACCTTGCTCAAAGAACAAAACCAACAAAGTGCATGAACTCACAACAAATTACGGTATTACTTTATTTTGGCCTCTGCGGCAGTGGCTTCTCCGAACCCCTGAGACTGACTCATCGAACCCTTAGGGTTCGGTAGACCCACTGTCTTAGTTGTTCACTGATTGCCCTCTTACATGTGCCTTGACCGCGGGCAACCCTTTGCTTGAGCCAGCGACCTTGGGTCCAAGTTGATGAGCTTTTGCTCAAACCAGATGGGCCCGTGCTCAAGTTGGCGAGCTCACGGTCTCGAACCTGGGTCCTCCACATCCCACTCCGACGCTCTATCCACTGAGCCACCGCCTGGTCAGGCTCAAGTCTTCTAATATACAGTAAGCCTCGATTTTTGTTGACTTTAGTTATTGTAGTTTTCGGTTCGTAGATCTTTTCCATGAAAATTTTGTTTCAGTTTTTGTTGGTTGCCTTGGATTTCATCTGGTGTGCCCACACGACCTTGCTGCTAATTTTGCGAAAACAAAGGGTGACCCACACGGTCTGCTCAGTGTGGCGTTGTTTCTCGTTGTGTGAGCATTACCCCACGCGGCTAGGCAAACAATTCCATGCTTTCAAGTGTCTGTGTGCTTTTTTTATTGATTGAGAGTGATAATACAGTAACTGCATTTACACTGACTCATATGGAAATAATTGTCTTGGTTTTGGTCATTTGGGATCTCACCAATTGTTTTCAGATGGATTGTTGATGAAAACCAAAGTATCACTGTAATCTATTAGGAAATACAAGTATCTTCCAATAATATATGAACTCATCAATTCCCATATAAATTCCCAGAAAAGGCAAGCTAAAAAGAAAATCAACAAGAAGAGGACCAACTTCATGTTCTTCATGAGAAATCAGTAAATTCTATAAGCATTTGGCCCTACTGAGGACACTTATTTTATCACAGTAAATGACAAAAATTTAGTTTGCAGGGAAGACATTTAAGTATAAAATATTAATTTAGTGTTATTTAAGGTACTGTTTGACTTAATTATTTCACAATGACTTTTGATTATATAGAATCAAACAGACTCAGACTTTAAGATTAAGATAAGCTAGTTTAATTTATAAACTGCTTTACTTTTTCTCTCAAATCCCACTTTGACAGCCATTAGCACATTCCACTGATTTCTTTTAAAAAATATTCAAGCCATTTTTAATTAAACTGCATTGCTTTTCATATGACAGGCCAATTCACTTCTGTCCTGTTGAACTGGCTATTTGATAACAGCATTAGAAATAAATGTGCACTGCTTTATGTCTTGGTCTATTATGATTATGAAAGTGTTTACTAAGTGTAAAGATTAGGTGTCTAATTACATCATTCACCGCCCTAAAGACCACCTTCAATTTGTCGTTATCACCTAGTTAAAGAGCTCACATTCTTGTATAAATGAACATTTACTCAATGCTAGAGTTGAAATATTTATCACAGATATTATCATCAGGAATGTTGCAACTCATTTTACATTTTCTAACTAATCTTTACTCCATTTATCTTGACAAGTAAATAAAATATGGGTTCATTTTTGGTAGAGTAATGTAAGTAAGGAAGACTATAGACTATTTTGTGTCTTTAGATAGGAAAATCTGTATCCAGAGTAACTAGAGTAAGTGGGGAAAATTTCATTCCAATCATAGTTCTCCAAACTATATTCCATTTAAGTTGTTACACAATTTTAAAGTCTACTACTGTAAAATATTCCAGAGAAGCCTAGATCATATCACAACTCCCTGAGAGAGCTCCAATACCCTCATCAATATATTAGTTGCTTATTGTCTGGCAGAAATAGACTTCCAAGCTCCTGGTGAGTCTCAATCAACTTTTTACAAATGGATTTATATTTTACAAAGGTAAAGAGCAGACACTTTATTTGTATCATTTCATTTATCTGCCTTCTCTCTTCTCAGAACTTAATTTGCTTTTATAATAGCTTTTTATTCATTTATTTATCTTTCATTTACCAAAATGTTCTCTGTGATTACTATTCTGGAAGAGTGCAGTGAAGCATTCAAGCTTCAACCTTGACAGACTCAAGGTTCAACTACAAGTTCTGCTACTGGTGAACTGTGTCAGCCTATGCATTTAACTTAACCTCTATCTATCTCAGTTTTCTTCTCTGTAACATATTACAAATAGAAGGCAAATCTCCACCATAATCTCTGTTTGTGAGGCAGGTCCCTGAAAGGGCTGTTGCAACAAGTAAATGAGAATGTGGTTACAGTGTGGTAGGAAAGCGGCAACAAAAGAGCTTTTAATAAATGTCGTTGCGACTCTTACTGCTACGCCGTTGCTGCTACTGCTACTTGTCTTCCACTTTAAACCTGTCATTGAATCAAAGGCCAATTCTTGTTCTGTCAGAGTGACCATAAACTAACTTAACAGGATGTGTCCCCTACACTGTAATCAGTTTATTCTCCTTGGGCTTCTCCAAATAGCATTCTCATTTTAATCCCCTGTTCTTTCCTCATGCTGTTTCTCAACCCATCATGTTTTGTGACTGTTTTGTTAATGGTTTTTAAGGAAAAGAAAGGCATGACTGGAGGATTCCAAGCAGAACACTGTCCTTGGTAAGACAATATGGATTCATAAGGGACTCACGTGGACTAGAGGAGACCACTAAGAGATGACACAAGAGATTGGAGTCAAACTGCTGCAGAAACCAATGCAGAAAATGCAGGTGTCTGCTGGTGTAGACTATATTCATGACAACAAAACTGGAAAAAAGAAATCACCTAAGAGCTATTATTAGTGAATAATAAATAAAGAAACTGATTGCATATATTTGGTTCATATTTTAAAGCACTGTAATAAACATGGGGAGCTTATATACCATTCTATGGCAGCCATGTTCAACTGGGGCGCCACAAGAATGTTTAAAACATGCAATACTTGACTATTTAGTCAAGGCAGTGACCTCTTTTCCCTTAGGTTGTAAAATTTTTTAAAAATGACAACAGTAAACACAATAGCTGTTCAGTGTGAATGAATCAAAATTATACCATCTTTTTGGTCACATTGGCAATATATATATATATATATATATATATATATATATATATATATATATATATATATATATATATATTGGTGTGCCACAGGATTTTAGAAATTAGCTCATGTGTGTCACGGATGAAAATGGTTGAAAATTGCTGCTCTATAGTATAGCAAATGGGTAGAAGTGAGTAGGGAAATTATTATAAAGCCAACCACTTCAGCTTTCCAATAACTTCCCTACTCACCTGTGCCCTCTTTCTACACTGATACCTCTCTTTTAGAGGTTTTCAATCATATATAGGCTCAGTGGGTGGTAGACTAATTCCCACTGAAGGAAAAAAAATCTGAGTCCTCTCCCCCCAGTGCATTGAGGCAACAGACATGTGCCTCAAATTCAGTCACACATACTCAATCTTGAAAAATTTTGAGACAAAGACATGATCTTGAGATTGGAAATTTGAAAGTATGGCATAAGGCCACGAGGACATATGAAGATAAAGTCATGTAGCAGCAGACACAGTTTGCAAATGACTAAACTATCTGAGCAATACAGACAACCTATAACTGAGAAAGAACAAAATCCATCATCAATCTTCTCAAAACCTGTATTTGGAGATTTATTATATCAATATATTCAGTTACCTTCTCGTATTTCCTTGTTACCACGCTATAGTCTTCCACAGCTTTCATATTCCTAGCTCTATTTACAGTTTGGTTATGTCTTAACCTATTTTACCCTTACTGTAATAAAATTTTGCATTTAAATTCAAATTAGACAAGTGCTAAGGCCATGTGAGAATCAATATCTAATACATTTCTGAACGTAGTCCTCAGCATTTTTATCTTGAATTAAAACAACTTGAAATGTTCACAGTACCACCTTTAATCAAGTGTAACCACAAACTACAAAGAATTGAAAATGAAATGTGTATAAGACATTTCACACTCCAAGCCGTCTGATGATAATAAGTTTCCACCTGTTAACATATTAATAACGGTATTAAAGAGCACAATGTGCCTGAGGTATTACAAGCCTGTGCAATTTTACATGTGTCAAGCAATGGTTTGCTTGTTAGTGACTGGTTAGAGTATCAAAGCAGAGTGAATTCTGTGGGGAAACTGGTTGTGTAATGAGAAAGAGGGGAAAAATCTCCTTGCTTGAGTAATTTAAAATAACCCATGGAAAGCATGGGATAATACAGCAGAAAAGGATTGGCCTCTGGAGGGTATTAGATGACCTATAGTAATAGATCACTTCCATCCCTAATGTCTCTGATTAATATGTCATAGTTTTGAATAGCACACTCAAGAAGAGAGTCAGAGCACTAATACAAAGAGACAAGCCATTACATAGAGAAAAGGGGCACCCGATACTAGTGATGGCGCTAATAGAGGGAGGCAAAGCATATGCAGACTCCTTCTCACATAACAAGAGGTTGTTCACATGACGTTTTTATTTTTGTTGTAATTGTTCACTTCTTACAAATGGTTTCCTCTGCTCAGTGACTTTAAAAATGTTTTATCACTAAGCTGAAAATCTGAATATGATCAAATAAAACAGACCAAACAAAACATGAAATACTTTACCTACAAGTTTTCACAAGAGTATTAAAGCCTAAATAAAGGCCAAAGCCAAAATGCAAATGCAACAATATTTCCATGATGCATTTTTCTCATTGAGAAGTCCAAAAGTAACATTTGTGAAAAATGCGCCAATGTGAAAGTCCTCAGTGAATGTTCAGAACAAGTACTTCTTTTGATATATCTGTTTTTCTTCATTTAATGACTGAGAAATCCTACTTTAAAAATTATAACTGTGTTCAGCATTTTGCCAAACATTTACACTTCTCATAATCTCCCATCATGTTTACTTGGCTGTATCACAAATTTTATCCTTCAATGTACTGACCCTAAAAAAAATATCAATCCCTAAAAACCTTCAATTAAAAATTGCCAATCTATTGGCTCATTACCCATTGGTTATTCATTTGGTCTATTATTTATTTCTAATTAATATAAAGGATTTTATTTCATGATGAAAAAAACAAAGCAATATATAAACTCTGGGTAATATTTTTTTTATATTTTATCTTCCAGAATAGTATGAAAGTTGCATCAATTATGATGTAAGTAAAATCATATACTGAAAAGGTAAATTAGCACAGTAAAAAGTTAAAAATTTGTTATGATAATAATCATGGGCTCCCGAGAAACAGAAATGTGCCCTTAACCCACCCCCCATGGTGAAGCAAGACTAACCTCAAGGTTTCTGAACCAATATTAGTTCACCCCAACAGCCCACAGGGAAAGCCAACACTATACCTAGATAATCAAGGAAGCTGTGAAATAGTCATTATGCTAACCACATGCGGGGAATGTCCATATAGGGGCATTTTAATTATTCCTTTAGCATACCAGTTTTCATAATTTAGATATGGAAGAACTAATTGAAGCATACTGATAGCATGTCTGCTATAGAAGAGTAAAAATTTGCAGTTGTGTTTCCTACTCAGTAGAAACAGGAAGTATGGTCTTTAAACAGCTATAAATATATACTTCAAACACAGAAGATGGCTGATACATGATTTATTTATCCTAGCCAGATTTTTAAAGGCTATATGATCGCTCTGCAAAAGTAAAGATAACAAAAGTTCAGTGTTCAGAAAAAGGCATGTACCTAAATTAATTACTGGAATTATCTGCCTTCTCAAATGGTGCTCTGCTGGACAAACTTAAGTAGCAAAGTGTTGGAAAGCAGACTGTCCCATATGAAATATGGAGGAAGTTCTGCTTCTACTCTTTCTTTTAATTATATTACAGTGATGTAGGTTACCACGTTAAAGGCCCAACTGATTTTACATAAGTGGGCATGGGTTACTCTTTTAGGAAAATGCACATTAATACTCTGCAACAAATAAGTTCCTATTCTCCAAATTAATCTGAGTAGTTCTCCCTAATCAATTAGAGTTAAAGATGCATCTGCTAAGGGTTAGGAAAAGTAGTGATTTGCCATAGCAAAGAGGAGCCACAGATCCTAATTTGAATAAAATAATGTGTTTGAAAGATTTTTTTCTGCTCTCTTATCCCTTTAAAGACCCAGTTTTTCTTTCTAAGGAAAAAAAATATAAAATCCTTTTGCTTAGACTACAGTTTCCTTTATAAACTACTTCTCATAAGTGAATATTATTGCTTTATTTTTTGTTTTATTATATCAAGCTGAAAACTATCATTAAAGATTGGATAAGACATAGATTAAACACATCATTCAAACCATTTGAAACTAAAACAAACAAATGAAAGGAGACAAGTCAATTCATCTCATGAGATTTTTTACTTTTTTTTTCAGATAAATAGCCTGTGGCAAAGATGATTACAAACAATTGCCTTATTTTAACTCTTAGCAAGCATGTTTCACCTAAACCAGAGTAATAACCCGTAACTGGTGGCTACAAGTCGTTGTCCATATAAAACCAAAACACATTTAAAATGTCATTAGAACAGACTCTTAGCTTCCCATTATATGAAAGCTACAATTTAAACTCATTGCCATGTCGTAAAAGGGTCCTTTGCAAACTGGTTCTTGTCTACCCATTGAGTTTGTATCCTATCAATCTACTTCATGCTTTTTAAGATTCAACAACACTGGCCTTACGATCAAACCTGGGGGTGCCAGGCTTGGGACCTCACCATTTCTTTGGCCTAGAAAGCTCTTTTTCTAGGGCTTTCTATAGCCAACTTCTTACCTTATAGGTTTCAGCTCTTCTAATTGTCATATAGAATATAGAAATAATCCATCCACAGGCATTGCCCTCACACATACTTTTATCATTGAGCTTGTCACTATCTTAAATGTTCTTACTTTTTCTCTTTCCATCAAATGATAAGCTTTTAAAAGAAACAAATTCTCTGACCACTTTACAACTTTATCTCCAATGCTGAGAAAAACATCAACTCATAAAATATATTCAGTAAGTAATTGGTAAATGAATGGCTATTCCCTGGATTAATATATCATGAAATCATAAATTTGGATTAATTTTAAAACTCCTACAATGCATGTAATTCATTAGGCAGCAACCTTGAGGTACACTTTTATTGACAGCATATCACTAAGATATGTAGTTCACTCTAGAAAGATAATTTTATTCTTCATTTGATTACATAAGCTTCATCCTCATAGACTTTTACATAATTGGATGGTCATAATAAAAATTCAATTTTTTTCTTAATTAGTTTTATTTGCAAGTGTTTGGGGTTAAAAAATACAATGCAATTAATGGACTATGTAACTCCTATGTAAGATCTATGATTTAGAAATCAAAATTTGTGTTCCTGAAATGTATTAGAACAAACCTAGGAGATGCATATTAATTATATGTAACTAGAACAGTAGACCTTACTTGATTCTTAGGAAAAAAATTAAGTTGTGTACATGGTAGTTTGACCAATATTCATTGTATAGCATTACCAATGATTTATTTTGTATATTTAATATACAAAATTGCTTCTCATTTAGAATTCCAAAAGGACCTCTGCATATCAAATTTTAATTATATAACAGGTTAGTCTATTTTTAGGTATTAATGTTTATTCTTTTTTTTATTTAACCCTTTGACTAGTATGAACATTCATGTACATCCTTGTGCCTCCTGACCATCCAAAATAAGATCATAACAAAAGTTTTTATTTTAAAAATGTGTAAGGCAACATTTAAAAAAGGCAAATGTATATTATTCTTATTTCCATAAATTGGTTATCAAACAAACATGATTTTAAGTTAATAAAACTGTAACTGGAATTAATTTTATTTTTTGAAAAAAGACTCACTTCTGTGGGTCAGTGAGCATGAAAAAAACTCACTACACAAAGGGTTAAGTGCATTTGGTATACAGTCTCATGTCAGTTACATTAGTTTCAGTTGTGTGGACAGTTGTAATTTGACATTTTTTATACCTTACAATGTGATCACCCCAATAATTCTAGTAACTATCTCTCATGGTGTAAACTTATCACAATACTATTGACTATATTCTCCTTCCCCTTTTCATCCATCCCTGTAATAGTCCTTTCTCATCTGGAATGTAGGTATTTTATACAAGTGCCAGCCACCAGGACATTTTATGTGTTGTGACAGCATAATATCAAGACAATGCAGTTGTGGACAGTAACAGGATGAACAACAACAAAAAGCCATTAACATGATTCTTAAACATGTTAAAATATTAGGTATCATTAATAAAAACTTTGTTTTAATTCAGAATGTTATAAGCTAATTACTATAGAAATTTATTTTCTTTGATGTTCTTTCTATGATAGCTAATATATATGATTCAAAGTAATTACTACCAAATTTTTCTGGGTGACTGCAATATCATGACTTTCAAGAGATACGTTTAGTGGACTTCAAATAAGAAAACACTGCACTATACCATAAATGCATCTTTTACGAAACATTATCTATCTGTGAGTGATAATCATAAAATAATTTGATGCTGTCATCCATTATATTTTTGATAAGCTTATAATAGATCAAGTTAACTAGGTTTGACATCCTCTATCACATCTTCGAAAAGGATGCTTTCATCTAAGAATTGGATATTGATCCTTCTTTAAATACAAATGACTTGTATGTAGCTAATATGGTCACAGCAGGCACACCTCAATTGAGACAAAAGTAAAACTATGTGTGCTACTTTCCAGCAAAAGTGTAATTTTATTAATGTTCCATATTGAATTGATGTGTCTCTCTTTTTCTCTTTCTCTCTCTCCCCTTTCTCTCTCAAATCAATGGAATAAAAATTTTAAATGAGTAGATACTTTGAAAAGACATTTCTCTAAAATGATTTACAAATGGTCAATATGTACATGCAAAAAAGAATGCTCAATATTATGACTTGTAAGATTTCAAGAGAAAGAAGAAAAAACGAGTTGAACTTTGGGATGGTGACAGCCTGCCTACATAACATAGGCTAACTACCTAAGTTTTCTACTATAAATTAAAAGTTGAGGCATAGAGAATTCACATATAAACAGGTATATCATCTGTGGCAACTCTTGATTTTAGAGTGCACTAGCATTTATAAGTTCCTTTTACATTTTGATTTATAATGGAAAATGGAAAGAAATGCACACTGATTTACACACATATTCTCACATGTTCACATAGCTGTTTGTAGAAGGAATAGTTTGTAATAAAATTGACATCTCTAAAGTAATGGAGAGTTTTCGTTTTCCACTGAATTTATATGCATAGAGTTGATATTTTAGATGTTATTTTTGTGGTGAGATAAATCTTTTGGGATTTCAACTACTGGGGATAAAAGGAGCATGATGTTGATAGAATTCAAATGCTGTTTGAAGAGGCATGCAAAAGTGGATCTCTCTTATTACCTTCAAAAGAATTGTGGAAAATAGCAATCTTATGTCAATTACAGTAAATATACTTATTTTTGTATTTTTCAGCACAGGGTTTTGAAATTTTAACAAGATTTATATGTAAATGATAAGATATCATGATATGATTTTAATAGCCCCAACACATCAGACAAAGATAATTACCATCTTATACTTTCAACCATCCTCGGAAAATTTAAAATATGCAGTTGGGCTTAGCATTTGGTAGTTGTCTGATACAGAACATATTTAAATATAAAAGCTTTCTAAATACAAATCACTGACAGTTAAATTTGCAATGATTCACAAATAAGTATTCAGGCCTCCACTGCTGTGCTATACATGTGTGTATCAGCATCTACCTTCAGTCATAAAAATATAGAAATTGACCTAAATAAATTTAGCAAATGGCAGTAATGCATTAAGCTATACTTAATAATAAATATGGAGATCACACAATACCCAGGGTTTAAAAAGGCCATATACATATAATTTTAACACAAATTTACCACTCTCTTAACAATGTATCTATAATAACCTTCTGTCCCTTGCTGGTCTCCATAGTAATAAAATATACCTGTGTAAGTCCCATTCATATTAATACTAGCTAATAAAAAAATGGTCATTATCTGTCAGACAAAGTGAATAAATTTTAGTAAAACATAAAGGAATGCATAATTGTAAAACAGTTCCCAGTAACTTAGGCATACTGTTCTGTTCTTTGACCTAGTCAAAGACTACATTCATTCAACTCATGCTTATTGAGTTCCCTCTTTAAGTAGATATAGATCTGTCAATATATACACTGGAATAAAAGAGAGGAGAGGAAAGATTACTGCTCTGTACACACTTTGTTCTAGTAGAAAGAGATGTACAATGAATAAGAAAAACAGACAAGATACTTTTATCTAAGCATATGTACTATGAAGAAAAAGACTGTGCATGCGTTTGTATATATGGACAGGATATGAAACTGAGGGAACAACATGAGCGTTCATCTAATGACAAGAAGGGAGGGGGGAGGAATGCCCATAAAGGGGATTGCATGTGTAAATGCCTTAACACTGTGTGTGTGTGCGTGTGCATGTGTGCACGTGCAGCACATGGGACAGAGGGAAAGATGTAAGCTTTCGTCTAATGACAAGAAGTCGAAAGCTGTGTAAAGATGGATTGAGGCAGCCATGCCCATGGAGAAAAAGGGCAGTGTCCATGGAAGAGTAAGACAGGGAAAGAATAGGTAGAGGAGAGGGGGAAGAGGTACAATATGTCTCAACTCCTGTTAATAGTTTAAAATTACTTATCTTATTGAATCCCCAAATAAGTTCTCAATGAGATACGATGATGATCATAGGAATATATAGTTACTAATCTCAGGAAGGTTTCTTATAAAAAGCGTGTGAATGCAACAACAGCAAAGCTTCTAAATCTTCCCACTGATGCTCAATATTTTGAAAATAAGATCATAACATACACACGTTGGAATGCTGTCCAAATGTGTAGTAACTCGAAAGTAATTTTTAGTACTAGCATAGATTTATTTTTTCTAAATTAGTCATTGACTCCTGCAGCCAATACTCGTTTAGACTGTATTAACTCTGTTATGAACTTTATTCTAAGAACCTGCCCAAATGCTACTTCACATTTCGCAGAATTCCTTTATGTTTGTTGTTAATTTAAAACTTTGATGAAATTTCTTATTCTAGATTTCCTACTATGGCCATCTGGTGTACGAGCCGGATGATATGTTTTCTCCTTTTCCAGCTCAGCTTTCTCTCTCTCTCATCAGATGATATAGCATTTCCCAGTCCCAAGATGGAAATATGGAAAAGCTCAGGTTGGAATTGTCTTTTAAATTTTTTAGCCTAGAATAGGTAAAAGAGCTTGTGGACCAGATGAAGCTCCTAGCAAGCTTGAGAGCTGTAGAGATGACTGCCTGGGCTAGGTGTTGGCCGAGTCTGTGAGATGACCATCCTCAACAGTCCACAAAGCAAAGCAACATCTTTACAGCTAGAGCATTTTGAGACTGCTTCAGAGCCAATCAATATTCCTTTTCTCCCACCCTTTACCACCCCTACCCACACACACACATTTCCCAACTGACTTGCAAGATTATATTTTGATCAACATTACCCATACTTTTAAAGCCACAAAAGGCTGCCTCTTCAATTGCTGTGGCACACATGAAAGGTAATAAGACCCCAACATTGATTCAGTAAAAATACACCATTGCCTAAACACATCCACTCTGTGTTCCCCTCTGTGACATTTCACCTTGAACATAGTTGAGATACAGTGAAGATTTCCAATATGTGATAAAGCAACACTTTTGATATTATGACTCATGTTATATTCCATGACATTCAGCTCGGTATTGGGTAACAAGGAAAAGAGAAAGAGAGCTTATAGAGAAATAATTTTATATGTGTTGATGCCAATTTTAAGCCTATGCTTTCTGGTCTATCAAAACTCTGTTCTGGGGTGTGCCACAACGGTAATTTGGAGGATGTTTAAAGTTATGTGTACACATCCACACATGCACGCACACAGACACACACACACTCACATATGAATATGTACAAATAAAAGTTAAAATGTAAGATATGTACCTAGTGCATGATAGTTCATTGAATGATATCAATTAAGACTAAGATGCCCGTTGTTCTTGCTAAACCTGGGGCCTTTTTTTTTTTTTCCTCAAGTGTAGCACATGGGACAGAGTGCTAACAGTCTTCTGGAAGCTCTCCTGCCAGTGCTTCAGAGACTGTGCCTTTCCCAGGGCTCACATTTCTTTGTAAGCATAGACCTCATCCCATGCTTCCTCTCTCCCCCTCCACATTTCTCTCTCTCTCTCTCTCCTCTATTCAGTCTTTTTTTTTTTTTTTTCTTTGACTGGATTTTTAAAAAAATCATTCAGTTCCAGCAGCCTCCAACAGACATTCTTGGTCATCTTCCCTTTTAACATCACACCCTTTCTGCAGAAATTGGTTAGAATCAGTCTTCAACTTTCACCTTCAGGTTTCAATGTAGAAATAGTCTGTCATCTACAATAACTGACAGGTGATATCTGCTTCAATTCAGTTTTTCAGGGTTCGTAATCCATGTCAAGTACTATTAACTCACACTGGTGCCTATTCCCAGCTTCCATCTCGACAAACATTTCCTTCACTGACCAAACTAGAGGTTTAGACATGAATTCTGACTCCCTTTCTCATCACAATAGTATTTAGTATTTATTAAATATATTTTGAAATGTCATCCACACTTTTCAGTGCTAATATAATCTTAATGCAGGCATTTATTTTCTCAGACCAGATAACTATAATGATGTATGAAGATTTTCTGGTTCACTTTATCCTCTTTCTGTAGTGGTTCACCAATTGCTAACTTTCAGTAAATGTGTACCCCTTTGTCATCATAACCCAATAGTGTAGGGTCACGCAAACTCGAGGGTCAGAGCCCACTGAAGGCATTAGGACTGAGCATCAGGAGCAGGGCATCAAATATTTAAGAGTGTACGGGACACGGGCAAGACTAGTGGGTAGTTCTAGGGAAAGTGGTATATCCTTCTCACTGCTCTCTCCACCTCACATGCTTGGGGATGTGTGCACACAAGTTTTCTCTGTAAATCTCCCCCTTATTCTGATACGGTTGAATCTTCCAAAAGGTAGCTTCCAGTTACATCTTTATTATGTACATGCATATATTCAATTTAGGATAAGGGACTAAACTGTTCTTTTCATTCACGATAGTATGATTAATAGTGTTTTGATATATGACTTGGAAACAGAGGCATAAAGCCAAAGGGAGGTGAAATTATTTATTAAATATCTCAAAGTAGGTCAGTAGCAGAGTACAAATGGAAACAGAAGTCACAGGGAAATAATGGGAGTTGGGTGGCAATGCGTTTTTTAACAACTGGATAGCCCGATATTAAAACAGTCTCTCTCAGGAGGGTCAAGAATTTACAAACTCTACAGATTTTAAGGTGAATTTATATTGATGGATAACAAAGTGTGATCAAGTAGCCTTCTGGAATCGCCCAGTAGGGTGTGAGCAGAGGCCGGAGGGGAAAGAGTAAGAAGACACTAAGTTCCCAACCCACCCTCATAATCACCATAATTTGTATTGTTTTACATGTTGAGTTCCTTGTAAAAATTCCATTGGAAAAAAATCCATTTAGTTAAAAAGAGAAGATTGATCATCAAAGATTTTAGTGGCTGGGGACTCACAGAAGTTTCTGAATAATGCTGTAAATTGGATGAGAAGTTTCTAAGATGTAGTTTGAATTCTAGCTCTCCAGGGTTTATGTGGTTGCAGTCTCATAACTCCAATACATTTAGCCATAAATTTTTAAAGATATAATGGAATGTCAGTGGTCATTTGATGAAAGCACTTCATTTTTGCCACAAAATTCCTGATGGTTGTTTAGTTCTGATTCCTATATCAAGAACTAGTGAGTGCCGGTAGATGACCTTATTGGAAGGGCTCAAAATAACACCTCTGTAAGACAAGAAAGCCTTTGAAAAGATTCTCCTATTTATTTAATGACAAGACCAATATGCGGAACATCACATGTTAAGTTTGACTCAGACACATGCCTAAAGGGAAGAGGTGCTTCCCTCTGCACAGGGGCTCCTCCCACAGAGCACAGCTGCACAGCTGCAGCCATTCACATCATCAGTTTTAAGAACCAAGAGCCAGTGGAGATGGTAGTGTCTTCATATATGGGCAGACCTAACGAGCCTCAGGGTGCTTCTGGCTCTTACAAAACTGCTCTACTATTCTTTCTAGTTTTCTGTTTAAGCTGACATCAACTCCAGATACATGGTTTGACTGTGTGGACCCTCCCTCCAGTGGCAAGCCTCAGTAGATCACAGATAAGCTTCACTCCATCAAGGACATGTTTCCAGCCAGTCCTCTGCTTCCAGCAGCCACGTGCGATTTTGGAGAGCTTACCCAGAACACTGACCTAAATTCCATAAGGGACTTCTAAGGAAAGGATACACATCTATCCCAGTTTTGCTTTTTTTCTGGTCGCTAGACTTCACAGAACCAGGTTAGTGAATATTTATAGTGCTCTGTCAAACCTCTAATGAAAGCCATTCACTACCATCCTCTGTGCCACTGTTTTTGCTTCAGTCTGTCCCTCTGTTATTTATGCATGACAAACATTTATATTTAGTGGATGGCCTGCATCCTTCAGAAAATTCCCCCAGCTAACACAGATTTTCTTCTTTCTAGGTCTCTAATTGCTTCAGTCTGGATTTAGTAGGATGGCATTAGGCCTTTATTTTACCCATCAATCCTGGGCATATGGATTTAGAGGGCATATTGGAAACTCTGGTAATCCCAGTAAGCAGTCAGCATGAGCCATGGAAAGGGACTCTAATACAGAGAGAAAATGTAATCAAAGAGGCACACAGAGCATGGAAAAGCACTGATTTAAAGGAAGCAACATTTAGACATTCTAGCAGGTAGGAAATCCATTAGCATTAGGAAAGTCTGCACGCAGGTAACACAGTCTGTCAAGAAAACTACAGAATGGTGAGATCCAAGCAAAAAGTGGCTTCAAACTGGAATTTAGTTACCACTGTAACAGAATGCAGGTCATAGCAAGTCAATTTTCCAGAACAGAACTAAAAATTACTTATTATATAGAATACTGACCTGAACTATCTTAATTTTTTACAAGTAGGGTCACGATGACACTGATCGATTAGGGAGAGAGGATAACTTAGTGTAGCAAAAGGAGTAATACAGAGACAGATATTGCTAGTTTTCTGTAATATTATCTTCCGTGACACTGAAGTCCATGTGATAAAAACCAAAAACAATTCACTAAAGTACAGTGCTAGAAACAAATTAAACTTTTCTTGGTTTACCCAATAACGCATCTCTCATTTTCCAAGTGCAAATGCTATAATGTTTCGCATATATGATTTGAATTATTTAAAAAATGCAGATCTTCATTACCAAAGCTCTTCTGCTTAATTTTAGCATCTATAGTGGACAAACTGTAATTACATTAAGAAAATAGTCTCTATCATATAAGTGAAATTGTGTGTGCTCTTTCACATGAACCCATCGGACCATACATTCAGCACAATTTAACTGTCATTGTTAAACAATTAACAATAAATAAAACATGCTAATCCATGGTCAATTAATAAAGCAAAGCTATTTTAGTTATTCCAAGAAGAAATTTATTTAACATATGGTATTAAGTGCTTATAAGACTGTCAACCCATTGTAGGAGTGAAGGTCAGAGAAAGACTTCACTAGCACTGCAGGAATCAGCCCTTAATGGTCACAGCGCTTTATAAGAACAAAACCGGTAGTTCAGCATGGAAAGTCATAAGCTGATGTAAAATTTGTATCTGCAGGAACCCACACATTTGCCTTTTACTGTCAGACCAAGTAGTCTTCCAAACCCTATGTAAGTAATTCTCATTGGAGAACTCACTGTTGACAGGGATTTGGGAAAATATACTTGTTAGGCTTTCAACAAAGTGACCACAACATCAAGGGGTAGGAATGGAACTAAATACCAATAGGAAATCTGATAAAGCAGCATTGGAGTTAGTTGACTATTGAATGCCAGGTTTCAAGGAGGACGTGGTTCAATATAATTGATTTGCCAAAGTGCAAGCTGAAGAACTAAATTTTTATCTACTTTCCCAGTACTAATCAGGCCTTTGGAAACCAGCAGAGAAAACGCTAAAAGTTTAATTTTATAGCTAGTTCTTTAGTGAATTGAATGTGAAGGGAGGCATAATAAGAATAGGAATTTTTAGTGGGTATTAGTTTAATGTATTATCTCCACTAGACTACGGGGCTTCTTGCTTTTGATCATACGTTCACTTTGAACAAAAATGGGAATAATAAAAAGTTGGATGTAAAGATTTTATTCAGGTTATTTATCCTTGTGAAATTTCTTTACTTCTCAATAAAATTATTCAATAACTAAAAAGTATTTAATAAAAGTATTCCTTATTAAAAATTATTACTAATACTTGCATATTTCCATGACAGAATGGAAACTAAGGGTCAACACAATGAACCAAGAGTAATGAGACACTTGAAGTAATTACTGAATCATCAAATAAAAATTAATTTGGAGCCCTGGCCAACTGATTTAGTGGTAGAGTGTTGGCCCAGTCTGTGGAAGTTCCAGGTTCAATTCCCGTTCAGGACACACAGAAGAAGCGACCATCTGCTTCTCCACCCCTTCTGTCCTCTCTATATCTCTCTCTCTCCCTTCCCCTCCTGCAGCCATAGCTCGAATGGTTCAAGCAAAGTTGGCCCTAGGCGCTGAGAATGGCTCCATGGCCTCACCTCAGGTGTTTAAATAGCTTAGTTGCCAAGCAACAGGGCAGAGGCCAACAGGCAGAGCATTGCGCCTGCTAAGGAGCTTGCTAGATGGATCTTTGTCCAGGTGCATGCAGAAGTCTGTCTCTGCCTCCCTGCCTCTCACTTAAAAAAGAAAAAAGAAGAATTTGGTATTATTATAGTTTCTATATGAAGTGTATTATGTATTATTATAAATTATTTAAAAAATTCAGAACTTTATATTCATTCACCAAACAACGTGAATCAGAAAGTTCAATTAAAATTCAATATGAATTTTAGGAACAGTTTTCTATTAAGAAAGATCAGTTAAATAAATTACATGCTGTACCATTCAGCTATTAAAATAAATAATGTTAATAGCAATGAGAAACATTCACTGTTTACTTTGTGGAACACAATGTGCTAAGTGCTTTATCTATGTTAACCCAATAAGTAACTTATTAGTAATATTAATATTAATTATTTGAATTATAATACATAAAATCTATTAAAGTTATTTTTATAAAGAAAAAAGCAAAAGCAAATTAATTTATGATTGAAGATTAGGCGACATTTAGTAGGCATTTTGCAGCCATTTGATATCAATTATGAGACATCCTTATTCTATGCCAAATGGACTTTGTTGTTTGGAATTACTTATGTAGAATATATGCATGAAGATAATCTTGTTAATTTTTACTATACACTCTAAATAATCAATTGCATATTACTTTAGTGTAGCAGAAGAAAATTAATTATTATTTATAAGGAATTTATGATAAATATTAAATATATTTTATCAAATGTAAAGCAGATAAGAAATGATTACATGCCTAATATATTCCTCAGTTTTTCCAACCTACAAATACTTCTAGTATATTTAAAATCCACTAGATCAAATATTAATTTATATTATAAATAGGAACCATTTTAAAATAATGATCACAAAATAAGAATTTTTGAAATTTATTTTACATAGATTTCTGTAAAGAATGGTATCTTCTCACATAGTTGATACTGTGCGAGAAGATAGCTAATGTTTCAGGGTCATTATTTATATCATTCCATATTAATCTTTGTATCCATATTATGGTATATGTCCCCTTTGCCACATATCTAAGAGTCCCCACAGGATTTATTCTAACTGTCTCATCAGCAAACTTGAACATACATGACATCCCACACTGGCTATAAATAGCCTAACCACCTTTATAAGTTCAAAGACAACAAATCAATGCATGACAAATAACACCGTTCCACTTTTGACTAAAAAATGGGAGGTTAAACTATTACCCATTATCACTAGCAAGAAATAAAGAGCATTTTCTGTCTTTGGAGATAGATGTTGGTTTGTCTTCTTGACAGAATGTAAGTTCATCTACAGAAGACATTGAATGCATTCTTAGTAAAATATTTTCATAATGATTTATTTATGCCCTTAAAAATTAAATATAAGAAAATAAGCTTTATATGAATTTTCTATGATAAGCATTTAAATTATTTAATACATCTACAGAGAGTGATTTAAGTGGTGAGTATATTAGGTTTAAAGAAAGACTTAATTCTTAGTATGTGGTTCTTGAACATCTGACAGGTATACTTGCAAATAGACACATCATAAGGTATTGTGCGATTGTAATACTAAAAGAACAAACACAGAACAAGCTATAAATTAATGATGAAGGTATCCCCATAGTATTGGTAAGTGGTGGGTATCTGACAGTGGGAAGAGTATAAATGAAGGACAAAATGGACAGAATGTCATTTAAACTGGGTCTCGATAAATAAATAGAATTACAGTACATATATGTGGATCACAAAAGCAACTATTTTGAGAAAATACCATGGGTAAGGCCTGCACACTCTCATGTACATAATTTAACTAGAGACCAGAGAAATCAGCACAGAAATGTCTCGGTGAGAAATCATACATGCAGGGCCTAACTGTGGAAAACCCTGAGAGCCAATGCTAGGCAATCATAACTGATTTGGCAAATAAGAAAGAAATATTGAAGGATTTTGTGCAAAAAACCAGAATAGCAAAAGAAGATGGGAAATTTACTGGAATTTGTAGGAATGATGGTAAAAGACTATCTTTATAGTTTAGGTAAGAAAAAATGAAATCTTGAATTGAGGGGAATAGTTAGAAAAGAGGCCAGATATATTAGCATAACTCTAGTACCTCGGTATAACTAATTTCCCTAAAGAAACATATTTAGAAAACAATCACGCTAAAGAAAATAGTAATCCATTATGGGCAAGAGTGTAAAGGAACTATGTACATGAGTGTGTGTGTTTACAATATTTCTTTTTCTTTCATTCTGCATGCTGCTTTTTTACATTTTGGTATTTATCAACTTCTGTTCACCATAAAAAGATAAGAAGACAAAAGTGCTTTTGACTTAACTATAAATTAACATACACAAAAATCAAGGGCATCTATGTGTGATACCTCCCCTAATATATGTCAGAAAGGTCATATACTCTCTCAAGAAATGTTCTTGTAAAGATAAAAACAGAGCAGAAAAGTTCTGGCCAAGAATGCTTTTCCTTTCTCCTTTAGCAACATTATGTTGTCGGCTAGAGATGCAGGAACAAGGTGGGCAGAGGCAATCTAATTCTCTTGTTTAAACTTGTCAGTTCCAAAGTGATGTCAAGACTTAGGGAAAATGGAGAAGGTCTCCTTACTCATTTAAAGAACAATGGAAAGTCCAAATCCTGATTTTTTTAAAAGGAGGGTTACTTTTCCAGAAGACACTTGTCTCTTTTAAAAGAGATCCCTCTGTTCCCCCCGCCCCCAGCTCGCAGAAGCAGAGATCACTTTTTCATCACTAGACAATCCCAACTTCAGCACTGCTATGCACCCTCGGCTGTGCCTTTGACCCTCTGCGGAAAGAACATACATCTGCAACGTGCTAAAGAGCTGCCCAGGCTTACAAATTTCTAAGCTGAAGTTTTGCTTCCACCCTGTGTTCTGACTTCCGGACTCTGCTGTTTCATGTGGCTTGCTAGGCAGCCCTGAGGAACAAGTTACCTTCAACAACCATCTGCAGGCTAGACACTTGACTTGCAAAATGAGCTTGGTCCTTTAGATACAAATCAGGAGCAGAGAAAGGAGGAAAAGGGGAAGTCTGGGGAAATGACAAAGGTAGAGAAAGTGTGGATAAGCAAGATGGCCATAGAGCCAGGAAACAAAGAAGCTGAGAGGACCAGAGACAGGTGATTTGTACCAGGGATCGAACACTCTCAATGGACCAGGTAGTGCAGAGAGTTTAAAAACTGATACTGTTGCAGTCAAGGGATTTTCTCCCCCTATGAATACAGACCCCGTCCCCTTTGAGTTGTGAATCCATGACTCCCCCCAATAAATTCTTTTATTTAATCACATGTAAAATGAATGAAACAAAAAGGGCCTTATTTCTCATTTCTCTAATAATTTTTTTTTTATCCTAAAGAAAGTAAACAGATTCTAATAATTACTGTTTAGAAACAGCCAGGACAATGTTTGGAAAACCCAAAGCACGAATGATTTTATTGTTGAGATTAATATATTTCACCAGATTCCACCCAATACTCTACTTCCACACCATTCTGATAGCTTATATATAAGGGACTATATATGTTTTTAAAATATGTTTTTCTAAAAGATTGGTTTGGCCATTTTTATTTTTTAAAAGACACTTTGATATACTACTGAGTATTGGTGTTGTAGAAAAAACAATCACCTGCTGTTAGAGAATTGTACACCTGAAATCTATGTAATTTTATTGACCAGTGTCATTCCAGTAATTCAATAAAACACTTTTTCAAAATGATCACTTTAAACAAGATGTGTGGTTTGTCCTATTCACCACTGCTTGGCCTTTAGCTTTGCTGTGACACTTGGTGAGAGTCTTTTAGAAGTGTTATCACTTCGTAAATTCAGGTTCGGGCCCAATGGCTAAAAGATAACAGCTTCTCTATGATCCTCTTCATAACCTGAGTCTTGAAGGTTAGTTCACGATGGCCAACAGGAAAGAAAAGGCAACGGAAATAAAACAAAACCAACAAAGGTTTTGTCAAGTTTTAAAAAAATAATTTGTCCTGATAAGTAACAAAGAATCCAGATTTTTTTTTTAAAGGTGCATTTACCAATTTTTCTAATCTCTTTAAAGTTTTTCAATAGTTCTAAATTAAATCCCTTTCACCCTTATCTCTTTATCCATCAGAAAATCCGAAGGGTATTTGGATTCAGACATCCATTGCACCAAAGATCTTTCATTACACAGCGCAAACAAGCACGCTTATTGAACAAGAACCCAATTACTTAACCTAACTTCAGGTTTCATTCTGCCCTGCGGCATCTACCCCGACAGAAGCCTACTAATCTCTTCCGATGGACATTGCTACAGATCGGGTCTGATACACAGAGATGATTCCTATCCTTCTTGTAGAAAACCACTGATTAAATAAACCGAGATGCCCATCTCAGCTTCCTTGGACCAATGAATAACAATGAGAGAGCAGCCAGGTAGGCACACTTTCCTTCTCGGGGTAAGGCACAAGCAGAAAGAAAGGGATGGGAGAGGAGTAACCACTCTGAGAAAATGACCAGCATTTACTAAAGTCCTGTACAGGCATCGCCAAAGGTTCCTTGAATTCGTTTCTGCTTTTGAAATCGCTGTCATACGTCCTACATTGTGTTAGAATAGAAGAAAATCTGTTCCTTAGAGCTCTTGTACCATTCTTCTTTGCAAACATATTGATAAATAATGTTAATGACTTGACCTTTATGTCAGTAATGGAAATGACTAAGGAATGCTGAAAGAAGCCCGAGTATCATCAGTAGGAATGCTGGCCTACCTCATCAGGGCTGGGACCTGACCACTATCAGTTTTAGAAGTCAATCCAGATGAATGTAATATACAGCTAAGTTAAGGTCATTGCTCGGTATAAATAACAAAATACAAATGTGCTCGTCACTATATTAAAATTATGAAGAGGCCTAAGGTGCCATTTAGTACAGTTTCACTTGCAGTACAGGAATACCTTAACGAAAAACCTCTGAAAAGCTACACTGCTAACACACTGTAAAGCCAGCGGCCACGGCCGCCATCACAGCCACCATCACAACCGCCTGGCCCATGCAGGGTCGCATCTGATCCAGACAGTCGGTAATGAAACAACGGAGCAAAGAACTGGTGGACCATTAGCTTTAATCCTAGCTCACACCTGGTGGGCAAGAAATACACACAGTGGGAAAACACTTCCCTTTCCATTCAGGGCTTCCAAAGGCACTGACTCATCTGAGTTTCCTAGAATCAAAGATTTCTACCTCACCAGCCTTATTCAGCTCTGGTCCCCATCTCCTTCTGTCTATAGAAACTCTGCACAAACTGGCTTCTCCTTCAGCACTCCGGCATCTTGGCTGCCTCTCCTCTGCAATGCTGATGGCGGGAACCAAGCGAGAGATGCTGGTCTGCCTTTTTACACAGTGCATAAATTAAAGCCTTTAGGCCAATATACAAATAGGTAAGTCTGATACAAAGCCACTTATCTGAGGCATAAATGGGATTCCTCATAAGAGTGCACCACCCCACATCATGCAACAGTCAAGGTGTGAAGAAAAGCTTAGTTTTGAAAAGACCTTAGTATTAAAACGGTGGGAAAGGCTTAGTCTTAAAACTAAGTCTCAGGCTATGAGGACCTTTCCAGCTTACAGCTTATTTCTCATACACAATGCAAACTATAAGCAAGCAAACATATACATCATATTTACAAACTTATTTGACTAACATACATCGTTACCATATAAAAACTCAGGCTTCCTTTTGACATTAAAACTTTAGACACAGTCCCCAAGATACTTCAAAGTAATATGTACTAGACTGCCATGACAACACTTTATATTTTAACAAACTCAATGATTTAATGTTCATTAAGGAACTTAAATCGTAGATTTTATATATATATCGCTAAATTATAATTACGGAAATGGAAGCTCCTGAGACAATGTCGTTTCTTCCTGAATGAAATCCTAATCATCAACGGTTTTCTCAAGGGTCAAGAATGAAAGTGTAAAACCAGTAGCTGCAGCCACCACCACAGCTGCTTGGCCCATGAAGGTTCGCATCTGATTTGGACAGACAGTAATGAAACAACAAAGTCAAAAAACTGGTGGACCATTACCTTTCATCCTAGCTTGCACCCAGCAGGCAAGTAAAAACACACACTGGGCTCTAAAACCCACTCATTCAGTGCTCGCAAAGCTACTGACTTATCCGAGTTTCCTAGCATCAAAAGTTTCCAGCTCACCAACCTTATTCACCTCTGTTCCCCATCTCCTTCTCTAGCACAAACTCTGCACAAACTGGCTTTTCCTTTAGCATGGGCCATCTTGGCTGCTTCTCCTCTCCTCCCCTGCTCTCCTCTCTAATGCTAATCTCAGGAACTGAGAGAAAGCAAGCTCCCGGTCTGCCCCACTTTATAGTATAGAAATCAAAACCTTTAATTCAATATACAAACAAGGAAGTCTCTGATACAAACACTTATCTGAGGCATAATGGGATTCCTCATGAGAGTGCACCACCCCACAACTAAAAGGGTGGGAAAGGCTTAGTCTTAAAACTAAGTCTTAGGCTATAAGGATCCTGCCTACTTACAGCCTGTCCTTCCATATCCAATGCAAACTATAAGTGAGCAAACATGTATATTATATTTACAAACTTACTTGGCCAACAGAAAGCCTTTTCTATGTGCAGTCCTACTGCTTCAGAGGCCAGTGGCAACACTTGGTCCACCGATGTTGGCAATGACACCTCTAATAACTAGTTCTAAAGTGGAGAGAGTGGGGGCGGGGTGTCAAGGAAAGAATGAGGTGTGTGGAGAAACGAGCTGGTAAGCCTGTCTTGAAACACCAGTGGCAGCTTCGGAGAGTGGACAGTGAGGGCCTGAGCTGAGATGTGAAAGACAAGGACAGTGTGCTAGGGGGACAAAGGCTGAGGGCTTTAATCCGCAGGGAGTGGGCAGCACAGCCGGAAAGAGCACATTTGAGGCAGTCAGGATGCTTCCACGTTGTGCAGAGTTGCAAGACAGGAACGAAGGTGCACGTGGGAGGGAGCTGGAAAGGTTGACAGAACACCAACCATCAGTATCCTGGGCATTTGGATTTGACACTACTGGCCATGGAAATAAACAAAATAATAACTTTTCTGACGTCCTAGAAAATACCTGTGTATTTGCTAGAATCTGAAAAGGAGCAAAAACATCCATAAGAGAGACTCTCTCAGCTACAATAAAATCTCCACAGAAACATTGGTAAGTTCTACGTTGAAATGACAATTTGCTACTTTTGTAATTTGTACTACCGACGGGGAACACAGTCATACACTTTTTTGAGAAGTGATTGTCTTTTACATTAAGTTACACACGGTATAAAAGAGTCAACAGGTGCCTAATACGACCGCTTGTGCTTAGGATCACTTTCAAATTTCCGCACATCATTTCCTTCAAAACATTCTAAGTCAGTTAATAAAAAAATATGGCATGCTTCCATGAGAAGTAATTTACTGCAGATTGTTTCCTATGATTTCTTTGCTTCCAATTTCTTATCAAATAAAAGGCCATGTCTCAGCTTCTCCTGAACAATGTTGAGTGTTAGCCTCTATAGTAAAGATGTCTATTGCACATTTTAAAATTGGGATTCCTATAGGGAACAATGGGAGCCCCTGATAAGGAAAGAAAATATGCAGCAATGTCTATGAAAAGAGAATTGTTTTTAGTATTATTATTCTTTAAGATAGCATGCCAATTTCCTTTGACGGGAGAACATTCCCCAAAGGACACTACATTTAGGTTTTTAAACAATAGTCTGTTCTCCAGAATGCTAACAAAACACTCACTTTTGAGACCAAAATATTTTAGATTCATACAAAATTTCAGACAATGACAGAGCAAATCTATTTATTTTATATTTGAAATATGGAACCAAAATGATTTTTGTGAGATCCAGTGTTAGGGATTACACTGGTTACTTTTGTTTGATAGAAGTATAATTTATAGCATTAGTATGTAGATGAATTATGATTGTTTCATGCTTTATTGTCAAATTTCCTTGGCTAATAAAGCTATAGATAATGAAGCCAGCAGATGAGATCATTTGCTGGAGTTTGCAAGGTCAGTATGTCAATTAAGACCATGGGCTAATTCATTAGGACTGGGGAGAAATGAACGTGCTGAGCTGCAGGAGATTGCAAGTCTGGAATCTCAGACATCTGCACTGACTTATGACAGCCTCAAGTTCTCAATTTTGTGAAGTGATTTAGAGGGGCCAATTACTTTTCACTAATTTGACTAAGATGAAACTTTTTAAAACTGCACAACAGACTAGACGTTCAAAGACTGCTGTATTATATACATCAGTGAACCATGACACGTACGTTGAGCAAAATTCTCCTATGACATGCTTTCTATTCCATTTTGGTTCATCCATTCATTTGATGGGGGCTAGCAACTTACTATGTACTCTTCACAAGATCGGTGCTAGCCATGTGGGCGGCGAAATAAAAGGGGCAGCCATGGTCTTCACTCTCAAATACCCTGCAGAGGCAGACACTACACAAGTAAGGACACAACTCATTGTTAATTTCAGTTGGCATGTGTGCCACAACAGAAAAGTCCTGCTCGAAGTGAGAGCACACAATTGTTATCATACATACAACCTCAAAATGATAAAAACAGGTGGTTGGAACATATTCGTAGTTTAATTTATCGACATTAATGTTACCAGTTGAATTACAGGCAGTCCCTGGGTTATAAATGAGATAGGTTCTTTCTTAGGTTGAATTTGTATGTAAGTTAAAACAGGTAGATTTACCTATTAAGTGCATTTTAGACATATTTGTCTTAACATAGTATTTCTTTTTACCTTGCTGTGCATATAAATACTTAAACTTTGTTCAAACCTACAGAATCAATCTCACTCATGATCCAGAAATTGCCTGTATAATTAAATAAGTGCTTATTGAGAGCCTACTATGTTCCATTCAGTCTATGTATGCTGAGGATACAAGGAAATCACACAATGTAATTGGGAAAAGAGCACATGCACAACAAAATATAAGAGCTAAGGAAGCATGGATAAAATGTGGCCTCTGAGAATAAAAAAGACTTTAAGAAGAAACTCATTCGTTCACTTATTCAAATATTTATTGAACATTTATCATATTCCCAACATGGTACTTAGTGTCAGAAATTTACATCAATAAAACACAACCTCTGTCCATAAAGAAGTAATTATCTATAGCAGTGTTTTCAGCCAGGGTTAGTTCCCCCTCAGGGGGCATATGGCATTGTCTGGGGACATTTTTTTCTGTCAAATCTGGGGAAAGTGTGTATAATGCCAGTGGCCAAGGCCACCATCAGAGCTGCCTGGCCCATGCACATTCGCATTAATTCAGACAGTTGGTAATTGTTGGGCAGATAAAATATATTATGCTTACTTTGTTAAAGATGGCGCTGCCCACGTACAAGTTTTTTTGTTGTTGTTTTTTGAGTTTCTTTTTTTTTTTTACAGGGACAGAGAGAGAGTCAGAGAGAGGGATAGATAGGGACAGACAGACAGGAACAGAGAGAGGTGAGAAGCATCAATATTTAGTTTTATGTTGCCGTTGCAACACCTTAGTCGTTCATTGACTGCCCTCTCACATGTGCCTTGACCGCGGGGCCATCAGCAGACCGAGCAACCCCTTGCTGGAACCAGCGACCTTGGGTCCAAGCTGGTGAGCTTTTTGTTCAAGCCAGATGGGCCCGCGCTCAAGCAGGCGAGCTTGGGTACTCGAACCTGGGTCTTCCGTATCCCAGTCTGACGCTCTATCCACTGTGCCACAGCCTGGTCAGGCCCCACGTACAAGTTCTAAAAATAAGTTTCTCCCCACACCCTTGACTGATTGGATGATGTGGGGTGGTGCACTATCCTGAGGAATCCCATTATGCCTCAGATAAGTGACTTTGTATCAGAGACTTCCTTGTCTGTAGATTGGATTAAAGGTTTGGATTTCTATACTATAAAGTGGGGCAGACTGGAAGCTTGCTCTCTTTTGGATCCTAAGGTCAGCATTAGCGAGGAAAGCAGAGTAAGGCCACATGGAGGCCAGGAAAAGCAGCCAAGATGGCAGAGTGCTGAGGGAGAAGCGAGATTGTGCAGTTTGTGTAGAGAGAAGGAGATGGGAAACAGAGGTGAATAAGTCTGGTGAGCTAGAAACCTTTGATTCTAGGAAACTCGGATAAGTCAGTAGCTTTGTGAGCACTGAAGGAGTGGGTTTTAGAGCCCAGTATGTGTTTTTGCTTGCCCGCCGGGAGAAAGCTAGAATTAAAGCTGATGGCTCACTAGTTTTTGGCTCCGTTGTTTCATTACTGACTGTCCGAATCTAATGCAAACCTGCATTGGCCAGGTGGCTGTGATGGTGGCCCTGGCTACAGGCTTTACAGTAATAAAACAATGAAGCCAAGAACTGGTGGGCCATCGTCTTTAATTCTAGCTTGCACCCAGTGGGCAAGTAAAAACACACACTACGCTCCAAAACCTACCCATTCAGTACTCACAAAGCTACTGACTTATCCGAGTTTCCTAGAATCAAAGGTTTGTACCCCACCAGCCTTATTCACCTCTGTTCCCCATCTTCTTCTCCAGCACAAACTCTGCACAAACTGGCTTCTTCCTCAGCACTCCGCCATGTTGGCTGCCTCTCCTCTCCTCCATGTGGCCTTACTCTGCTCTCCTCTCTAATGCTAACCTCAGGAACTGAGAGAGAGCAAGGTCCAGGTCTGCCCCACTTTATAGTGTAGAAATCCAAACCTTTAATCCAATCTACAAACAAGGGAGTCTCTGAAACAAAGTCACTTATCTGAGGCATAATGGGAGGATTCCTCAGGAGAGTGCACCACCCCACATCATCCAATTAGTCAAGGGTGTGGGGAAATGATTACTCTTAAAACTAAGCCTTAGGCTATACTGACCCAGCCTGCCCACAGCCTGTCCCCCAACACACATTAATATCAACGAACTTGCACGTGGGCAGCACCATCTTTAACTTAGTGAGCATAATATACTTTATCAGCCCAACAATCCACCCCTATGATCATTTTACTACCCACAATCTATACCACTGGCATCCCTGTACAAGGAAATTAGGTAGGTACATTACACAAATTACAAATACATGACAAATCATACAATTTCAACAATTACAAAGATACACTTCAGCCAAAAGTGCAAAATGTCCTCGGACTTCTTTCTTGCATTTTGAAAGGCTTCCCGGGGTGGGGGTGGGGGTGGGGGCTCCATCAAAGCCGCCCCCCACCCTACATCAGGGTATTTCACATTGTCCAAAATCCATAAGTCCATTCAACAAAGAAGCCAGTGCTCACTCAGGTCATAGTCCAGGAAATCAGTCCATGCACATGGGGTGTTAGCCTCCCCCCTTATTCCAGGAATCCTTGCAGCTTTTCAGATGTAGCAAGGAGGAGCATATGACAATGGCGGCCAGTATTTCCACCCCTTTGTCCCAAAATCTCAGGGAACCCATCAACATCTTAGCAGGCTCTCACTGCCATCCCAGCAGTCACTAAGCGATGCAAGCCGGGCTCTTGGGCCATCAATCTGTCCTCCCACCACCACTGCTGCCATTTACCTTCTGGAGTCTGCGGATCACAACTCCAGCCCAGTTCTCCTCATCCTCCAAAGAGGAACTGAAAACATCAGCTCCTGCCACTGGGTTCAAGCTACGGAACCCTGCCTCCGTCTGCTCCACGGGCCTTGCAGATTCGTCCCCGGCATCATGCCGCTGCTGGCTCCCCACAACATCCAGGGCAATCTGCAACTCACAAACCTGTGATTCCTTCTCTGGCATCTGCTCCATTTCCAAGCAAATCCTGCAAACCTGGTCAGCCTCCTCCTCTAGTGCTTCCTCCAGCTCCTTCCACTGCTCGGTTTGCAGGTCCCAGGCAGCCTCTTCCACAGAGCTCTTGGTTTTCTCACACATGGCTGTAAAAGTCAGCCAGTCTACAGCCACCAAAAGGATATCTATGGGAAACCATAACAGCAGCCAGTCCACTACTCCACCTCTCAAAGGTGGTGGCGGCTCCATACCTATCTGTATCAAATCCTGCCAACTATGCCAAATGTAAGGCCAGTGGCTAAGGGCATTATCACAGCCACCTGGCCCAAGCAGGTTCGCATTTAATTTGGACAGACGGTAATGAAACAACAGAGCCAAAAAATGGTGGACCATCATCTTTAATCCTAGCTTGCACCCGGCAGACAAGTAAAAAACACACACTGGGCTCCAAAACCCACTCATTTAGTGCTCACAAAGCTACTAACTTATCTGAGTTTCCTAGAATCAAAGGTTTCTAGCTCACCAGACTTATTCACCTCTGTTCCCCATCTCCTTCTCCCTGCACAAACTCTGCACAAACTGGCTTCTCCCTCAGCACTCCACCATTGTAAGGCCAGGAGCCGCCATCGTGGCCATTCACATGCAGGTTCCCATTGGATTCGGGCTGACGGTGAAGAAATGGCAGAGTCGGAGGATGGTAGGCCATTCTGTTTATTGGTGTCTCACCAATACAGGCAAGCCACAAGAGAAGACAAGGGAGAAGCAGAAAACCAGCTTTTCCCATGGAGGTCAAGAGATCAGGGAGGCCCCTGCAATGGCAATAGCAGGAACCGAGAGAGCTCAAGCCACTGGTCTCTCCCATTTTATAGCATAGATAATCCAAACCTTTAATCCAATTATACAAACAAGGAAACCTCTGTATAATGGGATTCCTCAGGAGAGTGCACCACCCTACATTATCCAATCAGTCAAGGGTATGGGGAAAAGCTTAAAGCCAAGCCTTAGGCCATAATAACCTGGCCTGCTTACATTACAGCCTTTCCCCCACACCCATCCCAAGCACAAGGGCAAATAATATCACCTGGGTGACGGGCTTCCATGTGGGCAGCGCCATCTTTAACAAAGTGAGCATATTATATTTTATCTTCCCAACAGTGTGCTACTGCTATCTACTGGATATAAGCAAGATGTGCTGTTAAGCATCCTTCTAGACAAAAGACGGTTCCCTACAATGAATTATCTGTCGCTTCATGTCCACAGTGCCAAGTGGACAAACCTCTGAGAGCCTTAGAGAAGTAGGCAGCAACTGCAATGCACTTTTATTCGTGTTGAAATGGGACTGCATTTTAAAAATCTCAGGAAAATAATAAAAATAGATTGTGGTGTATTGTTTAAAATCATTAAGCAGAGAGATTTTTAAAAAGGTTTTATTTATAGATTTTTTTTTTTTTTTTTGAGTGGGAAGAGAAAATAGTATATGACGCCTGTCAAGGGTAAGGGTTAGGAGTTTGGTAGCACTGGAACAGCCAGGACAAAACAAGAAACTGGAGCCAACAAGCAGAAAGGAAAATACGGTTAGGCACTGTTAAGAATGCAGTTAAGAAAGGAGATTCTATGACTCTACAGGACCTGATCAGTGTGGCTATGTGACATTTCTCTAGCAGTCCTCGGCAGCTGAGATGAGGATGAGACAGACCAAATGCTTACACTGGTCCTTATTCTGAATAGCAAGTTGTCTGGTGGATATTTGAGGGGAACAAAAGAGTAGCAAGTCTGTTGAGAGCACAGCTGAGATGAATGATGCCTGTGAAAGGGTAAGCAGGTCACAGTTCTAAAGGTCACTGATGGTAGGGGGATCGAGGACACAGGTAGAGCGGTAGGAGGTGGGAGAAGGAAGAGGGAAGGTCAACAGGTAGTCTCAGTAATGGTGCCAATGAGGGAATCTGAACGCTGGGAGGATAGAGGGTTTCAGATAAAGAAATGAAGAATAAAGTATACACATACGATGGTTTAGAAACTGGGCCTTGGAGACAATCAGCGTTAATGGAGGAAAGTGATTTGAGAAGGGTTTTAGACCCTAGTAGCCAGGAAACACATTACATGTTAAAAGGAGACAAGATCTGCCTGACCAGGCGGTGGCGCAGTGGATAGAGCGTCAGACTAAAATGCGGAAGACCCAGATTCGAGACGCCGAGGTCGCCAGCTTGAGTGCGGGCCCATCTGGCTTGAGCAAAAGCTCGCCAGCTTGGTCCCAGGGTCGCTGGCTCCAGCAAGGGGTGGCTCGGTCTGCTGAAGGCCCGCGATCAAGTCACATATCAAGGCACAAAAGGAGAAAGCAATCAATGAACAATTATGGTGTCGCAATGGCAAGGAAAAACTAATGATTGATGCTTCTCATCTCTCTCCGTCTCTGTCTGTCTGTCCGTATCTATCCCTCTCTCTGACTCTCTCTCTGCCCCTGTAAAAAAAAAAAAAAAAAAAAGGAAACAAGTTCTAACACGATTCATACTGGTTATCCTATTTTCACGGGAAAAATAAGATTACTCCTATACTATAAAAAATAAAAAAGAAAACCAGAACACCATTCTGACTTGTGTGAGGTGATATCTCATTGTGGTTTTAATTTGCATTTCTCTAATGATTAGAGAAATGTTGAGCATTTTTTTCATATGCCTATTGGCCATCTGTATGTCCTCTTTGGAGAAATTTCTATTCATTTCTTTGGCCCTTTTTTTGATTGGATTGTTTGTCTTCCTGGTGTTGAGTTTTATAAGTTCTTTATAAATTTTGGTTATTAACCCCTTATCAGACGTGTTGTCAAATATGTTCTCCCATTGTGTGGTTTGTCTTTTTATTCTGTTCTTATTGTCTTTAGCTGTGGAAAACTTTTTAGTTTGATATAGTCCCATTTGTTTATCTTGCCTTTTATTTCATTTGCCCATGGAGATAAATCGGCAAATATATTGCTGTTACAGATGTCAGAGAGCTTGCAGAATGGCTCTTATCAGCAAAACAACACAGAATAAGTGCTGGCGAGGATGTGGAGAAAAGGGAACCCTTCTGCACTGCTGGTGGGAATGCAGAATGGTGCAGCCACTGTGGAAAACAGTATGGAGATTCCTCAAAAAATTAAAAATTGAACTGCCTTTTGACCCACCTATCCCACTTATAGGAATATACCCTAAGAACACCATAGCACTGTTTGAAAAGAAGAAATGCGCCCCCATGTTTGTGGCAGCATTGTTCACAATAGCGAAGATCTGGGAACAGCCCAAGTGTCCGTCAGAGGACGAGTGGATTAAAAAGCTTTGGTACATATATACTATGGAATACTACTCAGCCATAAGAAATGATGACATCGGATCATTTACAACAAAATGGATGAACCTTAATAACATTATATGGAGTGAAATAAGTAAAACAGAAAAAAACTGAGAACAGCATGATTTCATACATAGGTGGGACATAAAAGTCTCATAGGTGAGACTATGAGACATGGACAAGAGTGTGGTGGTTACGGGGTGGGGAGATGGGGGAGAGGGAGGAGAGGGAGGGAGAGGGGGAAGGAAGGGGCACAGGGAAAACCAGATAGAAGGTGACAGAGGACAATTTAACTTTTGGTGATGGGTATGCAACATAATTGAATGATAAGATAACCTTGAGATGTTTTCTTTGAACATATGTACCCTGATTTATTGGTGTCACCCCATTAAAATTAATAAAAAAATAAAATAAAATAAAAAAGAAAAGGAAAACCCCTGTAATGTTTCATTATATAATTCAGAAAATGTATGCTATTACACAATAATATCATTACACTGCAGGGAGAATTATTATTACATAATGCTACCTATACACATTATCTTCTGAAGAAGATACCAAACAGGTGTGTCTGTTTCCAGAGAGGCAATGCATATAGAAAGCCTCATACAACTATTACCATTTCCAGAATAGAGCTGAACAGATTGCTGGTGTCTACCGATAAATTTCAAGATAGATTCAAAAGATTTAAGAAGCTACATTGTCAAAAAAAAAAGTGGTATGATCCTTTTTGCCAATTTTGTATGTATGAGATTCTTTATAGGAAAGGTGACTGGATATATTTGGAGACCTGGTAAATATTTGATACTTACACTGAAGTTTTATTCTGCCCTGCAGAGAAATTCAGTATGCTCACTCCTGGTGAAGTTTTAAACAATAACTCACTACTTCTAATTGTTCTTCAGAATGTCTGGCTTTCAGAAGTGATTTAGTAGGGCAGAAGATAAAAGATACACATATTTTTACCTTCTACAAATAAAATCTTATGAAATAATAAGTCATGCTTCTAAAGAAAGAACTTACTTGATTATATCTCCGAGAAAATGTTTGCGTTAATTCTTAACACATTAATTCTGCTACATTTAGTAAGAGCTTGTTTCAAGGTTTACCTGTTCCCTGCTGCTGATCACAGACACTCTGGGAATAAGAACTACTAGGATAAAATGACAAGAATATGCTAAAAATAGTAAATAACACATATAGAATATATTGGCAAAAAATTATCTGGGCAGTGTGACTGTAATATGCAGATTTTAAAAACAGGTGATTTGCATCGTGTATAACTAAAAAACAGAAAAGTAAACATTTAGTTTTTCTTCTAGAATCCCTGGGCAATATGGTAACTGACTCATTAACTCATCTAAATGAGTTTTTAACAAGATACAAAAAGGTGGACCAATTCTATCTAGTTTCTCCTGGGAATTGGAGATAATTGAATGAAGGCACAATTATCACTAACTATTAAAGATATGCTTTGGTTAATTATTGAAACTTTTATTTTTAACTAATTTTTCTTGCCTCTCTACACCATTCTGACCCCCTCTCTACTCTCCATGGGTGAGGAAGATCTGTTTATTTCAGTCACTATCAAATATGAGGACTTCTATTTCAAACTTCTGATTTCACTGCTTGGCTCAGAGCCTTGTCAGTTGTTTATTTATTTATTTATTTTTTAAACCTAGGCTTATACTCTGTTTTATTCATGAAAAATTTCACTCTTATTGGTTTCATTTATAAATAATGAGGCTGGGTTGCATGGTCTTAGCACTAGAGTAACATCCCTCTCCTTTGGTTTTGAGGTATTATTAGATTTCAAATCTGAGACCTTTACTCTTATTTCTCAACTTCCACATATCTAGTGGGATAAACAGGAATTATTTTGAGCATGTCATGTGTGAGTCCTTTAAATTCTGCATGCAATACAGTAGCCACTAGTCCACTAGTCATCTGTAGCTACTGAAGCCCTTAAAGTGTCACTGGAATGAACTGAGACATGTGATAGATACATGAACTTACCAGAACTTCTAACTGCCCTTTTGCTGTTCTGCTTATCTGTCTGACCTCACACTTACTTACTGGACTATCGCCCCTGAAGCAGAAAAATTCCAGGAAGCTGGTCAATTGCCCCAAGGAGGAGAGTCCCGGGAAGCCGAAACCATAAAACTGCACATGGGGATATACCAGAACTTCTGACTCCAGGCTCTCCCACATACCAGAACTTCTGACTCAATGCGCACTTGCTCAAGGGTCTTCCCTACCCTATAAAATTCACCACCATAGTCTGTACTGGCGCCCTTCTTTCGGAGAAGTGCCCAGCAGGTCTTTCTTTTCTAGTAAAACCTGTATTTTTGGTGATCTAGTGCCGTCTCATCCTTACAACATGCTGTAATTTTCAAATACAAAGCAGGCCCTGGCTGGTTGGCTCAGTGGATAGGGCATCAGCCCTGTGTGCAGACATCTCCAATTTGATCCCTGGTCAAGGCACACATGAGAAGAAGTGACCATCTGCTTCTCTTCTCCTCCCTCTCCCTGTCTCTCAGTCTTCCCCTCCCACAACCAGTGGCTTGACTGGTCCGAGCATCAGTCCCAGGCACTAAGGATAGTTCAGTTGATTTGATTATCAGCTCCCATTAGGGGTTGCCAGGCAGATGCCAATTGGGGTGCAAGTGGGAGTCTCTCTATCTCTCCTTTCACTTAAAAAAAATACAAGCAGATCCTGATGTCTCAGTACAAAACAATGTAAAATATCCCAATAATTTTTATAAGGATTATATGTAGAAATAATATTTATGCATGTTAAGATAAAACATACTAAAATAATTTTACCTACAAATAGGTACTATGGCTATGAAAATTTAAAAATTGCATGTAATTCATATTTTTGTTTTCCCTTATAACTCTACTGAATAGTACTGTCCTAAGAGAAATTTTGAAAATAGTACTCTCAGCAAATGTTGTATTCTACCAAAATAAATAAATAAAGGAACTATGGAGAATGGTATAAAATGTTACTACCTCCCCCACAATTTCTCAGGGGATTGGCTTTTTTTTTTTTTTTCTCTTTGAAGACAGCCAAGATTTTAATAGCAGCTATTTAAAGGCATGGATTAACAAAACCAAGTTCTAAGGTGTTTCAGAGAGAAATCCAATAATTAAAAATATAGTCTTCCTACTGCTTATAAGACTATGTATCATTGTGCAAGTATAACATATTCAGTATAAGCAGGTAAAAAATGAAGTTGCATAGAACCTCTGCTTGGTATCTCTAGCCTTCTTCAGACATGAAAATGGTTATGCAAAGGCTGATAATTTTTTTTAAAAAGTACTCCTCTCACTTATTTACTTTTCTGTTCGCAAATGTACAATGATTCCTCATGCAGCATTTCTAAAGGAACCACTGCTGAACTCAGTAATTGATTCAGCATTCCTCTGGTCATGAATAATTCATAGGGGAAGTGTCATATACCAAATTTGTTGGGTTATGTGATTCCTACAGCACCTTTTAAGAGTTGATCGACAAAATTATCCTCATTGCTCTACCTTCACCGTATCTTTGTGGGAGGACAATTACTGCGATGATCATAAAACCAGAAACTAGTTAAATGATACTGTAAAATGCTCCATAAAATTTAAGTGCAACATGAAATGTTTTCTCCATTTCTCTAAGTGGGCTGACCAACCTTGATATTCATGGAAATATCCAACCTCTTTTTTAAATCAGGATGTTGCTAAAGTATGGTAACATTAACTTTGTAACTGTGAATGTCATATCTGATTTCTAGCAGTATTGTCTTTGTCAACATTCTTTTCCTTATATTTGCCTCTCATTTTTATTTTCTTTTAGTCATCTTTATTATCTTAAAAAACTAATTAACCTGACTAGGTGGTGGTGCAGTGGATAGAGCATCGAACTGGGATGTGGAAGACCCGGGTTCGAGACCCTGAGATCGCCAGCTTGAGCGCGGGCCCATCTGGCTTGAGCAAAAAGCTCGCCAGCTTGGACCAAAGGTCGCTGGCTCCAGCAAGGGTTTGCTCGGTCTGGTGAAGGCCCACAGTCAAGGCACATGTGAGAAAGCAATCAGTGAACAACTAAGGTGTCGCAATGGCAATGGAAAACTAATGATTGATGCATCTCACTTCTCTCTGTTCCTGTCTGTCTGTCCCTATCTATCCCTCTCTCTGACTCTCTCTCTCTCCCTGTAAAAAAAAATAAAAATAAATAATTAAAGACTCTATATTCATTGTAAAATGTTACAAATAAAGTGGAAACTATTTGATATCTTCTGATTTTATAATAAAAATAATATCAAGTCTAAAACTTTCTAGTTGTCTAACCTTTGATGGATTACATATGTCAATAAGAAAATGCCTCCTCCAAAGCCAATTTCTGACTCTGGGAGACTTTAAGGTCTAAAAAATCTTTTTTATGCTTATGTAAAATTAACTTATCTATAATTTATACTTACTGATATAAATTTACATTGGAACTGGAAAAAACAAGTATTATCTTTTCTATGTAAACTAAAGTACTTCCTCAACACTTTTTAAAATCTTAGTAGTATTATCTTTTTAAGTACATTTTTTAAGTACATAATCTGACCTATTCTTAGTTTTCTCCTCTGTGTTATCTAATCCCATTCGACTTATTGATATCCAACAGTTAGTTGTAAGGGCATCTCAACTTCCACACATTCAAAATTAAACTTATGATATTTTTGTTTGTTTCCTATTTTATTTTAAACTTACGATCTTTATACCCTAATTTGATGAGTGATTGCACTCAGAATGGAATGATCCTTAATCGGGCTTCTTCTTTCTCCTTCCCTTATTGTCAGTCAGCATATTTTATCAGCCTTATCTCCTATATATTTATCAAAGCCACCGATTTCTCTCCAGCCACATCTCCGACTCTGGACTAATTTCTATTATCTCCCACCTGGATAAAGGTAATGGCTTGCTTTCTTCCTTTCTCTTTCTTTCTTTCTCCTTCCCTCCCTCCCTCCTTCCTTCCCTCCCTTCCTCTCTCCCTCTTTTTCTTTCTTTCTCTCAACAATTTAAGAATTTATGCTTTTTTCAAAATGACTTATATGAATTAGCAAAAAATATTTTGATTACTATTTCATGTGTGTTGCAGGTGGAAACAAGGCTCTTTCATGGAGTCACAGGAAAAGCATTGCTGGCACCAATGCACAGGAGGATGAGGGGTAGTGGTAAGATTAACTGGAGCTGAATAAAACACAAAGGACTGCCTTCAGATGCCTGCTGTCTCATCCACGACCAGGTGGCTTAGATCCACCTGTTCATGAAATAAGTCCCGGGCCTGGTGGACATAAGTACCTGCCAGGAAGGTAAGGATCCACAGCTGTAGCACCATCACCCTGGGCTCCAGTAGTCCAGCAAAGTCTCTGCTCCTGTCTGGCTCGCTTAGTCTTGGTAATGGCTTCTCAAGAGCCTCCCCACATCCATTGTGGATAACCTTTATTTATTTCTGTGCAATCAAAGTGTTGACTTAAATATGTAAATCAGATGGAGTAACTTTTGATTCAGATTTCTGTATTATCTTTCCATTATTTAGAAGTCAGCTCAAAAGTCTTAATAGTGGCCTACCATTTGTTACAAACACTGAGCTCTGCTCACCATACTGTTGCTTAATTATTTACCCTCACAGCATAGATAGTAGGGAACAATCTTTTACTTTGGCCTTGCTGACCACTGTCCTTTCCCCTCACTACATTTGCTCATAACACCATGTAGCTCAACTTCATAGCGTTTAATGCTAACATTTTATATTAATTTTGAAAGAATAAGATAGTACATTAAAATTAACCTTTAAAATACTTAAAAATAATGCTTAAAACTGAAGTTCAGCCTATGGTACACATATGTATTCAATAGGATTCAGGCAAGCAACAATTACTGAAAGATTTTAAATACAAGCCCAAACCCGCAAAAACATAATACGGTAAACTCCTGTGACTCCAAACAGCCTTAGCCTAAAAAACATCTATAATCTCTATAGAAGAAAGAAATATTCATTGTCAAGTCTACCATTCGCATATAGTCATAAATGAGGGGAAAAGAAAAACATTATCTTGAAAAAAGTCAGAGACACATCATACAATGTTTGTGTCAGAAATCCTATTTGGCCATCAGGCCTGCTTCTGCTTGTGATGTGGTTGCACTACTGAAAATGTGCAGAGACTATGTGAGGGAATGCCACAATTTTCCCATAAAGTCATTTTCATGAAGAGATGCTTCAGATAGAAGGAAAAAGAAAATTTTCAGCAAAGAAAATAATCACCGCTCCATAGGCACTTCCTCAGATGCTCACCAATGCATTCAACTTTAAAGCACAGAACAATCTGGAAAACCATGAACACACCATCTGTTAGAATGGGCTTAGAGGATTACATTTTCTTTCAGCAAAACATCTGATTTGACCCAATGGAATCAGAGAATGAGAGTGGCAGATGTCTTCTGAAGACTCTATTTTAAATACTTTGGGTCTAACCTGTAGATATAGAAGAAGGTATAAGCAGAAAGAAAGTGAAGATAAACTGGCATTTTACTCCCTTTCCTTTGCCACAATGAGGAATTAAGTTATTCTTTAAAAATCCTAATATAGGATTACACACATTACAAACTTTAAAACAAAGTGCTTATTTATTTATTTATTTATTTATTTATGCTGAGATTGGTGCATGGCACTGCATTGTTCTTGACAAGCAAGGGAAGATGCTATGGGTTCTCTAAATCTGCCCCTTGTCGAAGTGAAATATGAATTGGAAGGAAACACACCAGAATCATCCAATGTCCACAGGTTACACTGCATTTCACTCTCGGTGTAGTTTATTTAGTGGCTTTGGATGAATGTATGATGACATGTACCCATCAGAGCAGTATTATAGAGTATCTGCACTGCCCTAAAACTCCTCTGTGCTCAGCCTATGCATTTCTCCCCTGCTCCTAATTGCTCGCACCATTTTGAATTTTCACTAGCAAGGAGAGTTTCCGTTGCTTCACATCCCCATCAGCATTTGGTGATGTCTATGCTGTGGGTTTCTGTCATCCTCATAGGTATCTCACTGTTGCTTTCACTTGTAATTCTTCAATGATATATGATGTGGAGTATCTTTTCATATGCTCTTTTGCTATCTGTAAAAGTTTCGGGGTGAGGTATCTGTTAAGGTCTTTGATCCAGTTTTAAACAAGCTGTTCTCTTATTATTGTGTTTAAAGGGTTCTTTGTATATTTTGGATATGTCTTTTGCAGTATTTCCTCCCAGTCAGTGGTTTGCTTTCACATTCTCTTGACATTATCTTTCACAGAACAGAAGATTTAAATTTTAATGAAGCCCAGCTTATTAATTCTTTCTTTCATGGACTGTGCCTTGGTGTTGTATTGTGTCATCACCTGTTAATATGTGTGTATGTATAGAATAATGTACACAAATATATATAATTTTTTTAAATGAAAAAATAACATACCCCAATTCTTTGGAAATTTTAAATAAATGCACAGCATAAGCAAAGACCAATATATGTATTCATTAAAGTAATCTTGAGAACAATTGTACAATATAGGAAATAATAAAATTTTAAAGGAAAATACAAAAATATTGATGCAATGAAATGAGAAGTAAAATTTTGATATTTAAGCAAAGATAATAAATTAAAATAGATAAAATATTTTCTCTGAATATTTTATCTATCTTCTGTGGATGTTTTATCTACTTTTTGTGGAAGTAATAAAACACAAACTCTGACACATCCACACGTTTTGTGGATGTTTTCAATATTTTCTTTAAAGATTATGCTTTTAACTTTTCCAGAATTTTATTTATAAAAATAAAAGAAGAAATCCACTTTTACAAAAGAACAGATTTAGGTCAAATCTAATGAAGTCAATGTAGTATTTTCTAGCCTATTACTAGATTTATATCTTGAAAGCCCTGAACAATGCTGATTGTGATTGTATTACTGAGATATAAACTTTAAGCAATTCTTCAACTTTATCAAGTCTATTTTTTAGAGAGAAGGAAATTGAACATTTTAATTATGTTAAATATTTGGTCACTACAGATTCTACATTTAACCTATTTTTTGTTGGTTTCAAAATACAGTAAAGACCTGTAATGTATAAAACTCAGAAGCATAAAAAACAAATATTTTTAATATGTACCAAAATTGGGTAAATTTGATTAAAGCTTCTAAATTCCAGTATAAAGGACCTATTTGTTTGCTTACTGGTTCTTGAGAGTGAGTGGATAGTGCCTGACACTGTGTGATTTTCTTGGTTTTAAAATTCTGTCTTCAGGTCCTGACTGGGTAGTTCACTTGGTAAGAGCATCATCTTGACATGCTGAGGTTGTGGGTTTAATCCAAGGTCAGGGTACAGATAACGTTCAACCAGTGATGGCATGAATAAATAAAATGACAAAATCAATGTTTATGTCTTTCTCCCTTCCTGTCTTCTCTAAAAATCAATAAATAAAATTCTACCTTCAACACTAAATGAGTAAATTGTTAAGAAGTAGTTCTTATGGGATAAAAGCTATCCTGGGCCAGTCATCTTAAATCACATCAACACAAAATTATTTGAATTATAAAGAAATAATAAAACACAAAGACTCACATATCCATACGCACATACATACCGAAGCTCTCTAGGAATCACCTATTTAAGTAGGACTGAGAGAAAGACTAATACCACATGATTTCAATACATGGAATCTAATGAACAAAATAAACCAACAAACAAAACAGAAACAGATTCATAGATACAGAGAACAGAGTGACTACTGTCAGAGGGGAGGGGATAGGGCTGGGTGAAAAAAGGTCAAGGGATTAAGAAAAAAAAAAGTTTAAATAGGAAAAAGAAAAAAGAAACACCTCATAGACACAGACAACAGTATAGTGATTACCAGACAGAAACGGATATGGGTGAGGTAGGACCTGGTAAAGAGGGGATAAATGGTGATGGAAGGAAACTTGACTTAGGGTTGTGCCCTCACAATACATTATACAGATGATGTATTATAAAATTGTACACCTGAAACCAATATAATTGTATTAACCATTGTCACCTCAATATATTCAATATCAAGAAAAAGACTTAGTCATCTTTTATGAATTATAATTTTTTAGAGTTTAATTAATATATTCCTAATTTTATGGTAGATCATAGAGTAAAATAAGTCAATCTTTTCTGTTTCATTAATTTACCTTATTTTCTACAACTCAATATTTTCCAACAGTTAAAATATATTTTAAAAACAAACTGATCATTCTAATTATATCTTGCCCGTTGCCTCATATGCCAAGTAAAACACTCAAGCAGGTAGAGAGCCAGTCATTGTCCCTTTAAGAACACTAAATATACTGCATCATTTCCTCCCTGTGGAGTCTGCAGCGCCTATATTCTTTGCTTTTAATTTTAATCACAGTCAATGTTGCCTTGCCTTCCTTTACATTTGTTGTGAAATCTTCTGCCACTTTTCTTTCCCTTTTCTTGTTGAAGTTGTCAGAGTCTATATTTTTCCCTTCAGTATCTCACTCAGCTTTAATGAAAATTAACCTCACAGTCAAAATAAGATGAAGCTAATGGAAGAAAAAAAGAATGTAATAAGTTTGTAAGAAAACTGATGCCATCCTTAGGAAAATCAGTGTCAAAAGCTGTGATCGTGTTATCACTTGATGATACAGCATCATTAACCGAGCTGACGTAAAGTGATGCTGTATGAGTGTGTCAGAGAGAAACACAGGTGTGGAGTGCCTATACCTCCCGCTGGATTCCACTCAAAGAGTCTGTGAAGGTCATGTGTTGTCATCACATGTCAGGACCTGATACAAGAATAGCAGCACCTCTGATGATAAAAGATAAGGCTGGAGCCTGAATGGAAAATCAATTGCCTTCTTTAGAATGCAGAAAACTCACCCTGCACAGCATTTCCATCCTAATAGAAATACATTTTGCACAGTCCATAGATCAAGAGACGTTTGAATCGCTCTTATCTGGTTTATGAAAATATTTTATATCATGGTCCAGACTATTCTCTCTCTTCCTCTGCCTTCACTTCCCTTCCATGCTCTCTCCTCCTTGACCCCAAGTCACATTTCCTTGTTAAATCATGCCACCAGTGAAAGTTTCAACATGCCTTAACCACTGTATACAAGCCAATCAAATCAAATAAATGATTGAGAACCAAAGATTTATAAAAAGCTTTGTAGAAAATAAAACTCAGGATACAACATCAGTAGCATAGCTTACATTATAAAGGTTTCTGTCTATTCACTTTCTGTTTACCCAATTATTTTTTGGAAGCTTGAAGTTCAAGAAACCAAAGAAACTTCACGGAAAAATCTTAGGGCATAATAATAATCTGGTGTTTAAAATGCAACATTTCCTAAAGCATTTTAAAAAACCAGAACCTATAGAAAAGGGACAGCTCAGAAAGCCTCCCTCACAACCACGCACCCGGGGCTCCGGGGAACTGGGACAGAGGAGAGGAACAGAGCAGCGGGAACAAAGAGTGGACTGAAGGCACGAGGACACTCTGAGGGACAGCCACCCCGACCCATGGGCTAAGTCACTTCCCTAATCGAAAACGAATATTTCCCCTGGAGCTAGCAATACCAGCAAAGGGAGACAGGACACTAGCCAAACAAGCTCTCCCGGGGCAATTAGAGCAGACCTGCCTAGAGGGAGGGAGCTCCCAAGCCTACAGTGTGGAGACTTAGGGCACTTCTAGCCCCCTGAGGTTGCTGAAGCCTATGGTCGGGACAGGACGCCGAAACGCAGTCCTGTCGGTGTGGGCGAACAGTGTGGGCTCAGGCTAGCCTAGCAGGGGCAGAGGTGACGCGCTAGAGCTGTCCGGCAGCTGCGGGCCGCCTGTGACCCCACTTGTGGGGAAAAATACGGGCAGAGATCAGCCCTGCGACCCTGCGCTAGCCGGCCCTGACCGCGGGCACCGGGCTAAGACCAGGGACGGGCGAGGGGCCCGAGGCTCACGCTGCCAACCCCGCCCAGAAGGAGAAACCCCGGCGTGCCATCTGTGGGCGCGAGCGGGCTCCTAAGTCGGGGGCGAGGGAGACACTGAGACCAGGGGAAGTTCCCTGCGGAGATCACGCTGCTCTCCCTGCCCGGCCGGAGAAACCGCGGAGTACCGCCCTACGTGCGCGAGCTTGCTCCGAGCGTGGGGGCGGGGTAGGAGCCGGAACGACCGGAAGCTAGCCGCTGTGCGCACGCCAGCAAACACGCCCGGCCCAATAATCCCCGGTTTTCGGTTTCAGTCCCTGAGCAGGAGGGCCCTGGCCTCGCGGGCGGGGCTAAATTCTGGACGGGCAAAGGCTCACAGCTGAGAGCACGTCAAAAGCCCCGCCCAACCCACAAAACGGTGGCGAGCAGGCTCGGACTGAGGGGGCTGGGCGTAAGCCTTCCAGAAAAAGTCCGGGTCCGCAGCTGAGCAAAGGTGCTCACCTCTGCCCTGCGCGCTAACGCTAGTGGCTTGAGTGACAGCCCCTCCCGCAAAGGAGAGGCAGAAACCACAGCAATAGCTGCAGTGAGCCGGCGCTGGCAACGCCCACACCAAACCGCCCTAGGCAGCGACAGAGAGGGTGGCAAGCCTGCAGACAGACCACACCTGGAGAACACAAAGGCAACACATACTGGACTCCAGGGGCCACAACTTGCTTACACTCAGATAAAATGGGCAGGCAGAGGAATGCAAACCAAATCAACCAAGAGAAATCCCCAGAGAAGGTCCTGAATGAACCAGATATAACCAAACTACCAGAAGCAGACTTTAGAATAATGATAGTTAGGATGTTCAAAGAAATTAGAGCAACAATGGATAGTCACTATGAGCACCTAAATAAAGAGATAACAAGTATAAAAAATGAAATTGAAATAATAAAAAAGAACCAGACAGAAATGACAAATACAGTATCAGAACTGAAGACCACAATGGAAGGAATTAAAAGCAGGATAGATGACGCTGAGGATCGAATCAGTGAGTTAGAGGACACAATAAACATAGTTACAGAAGCAGAGAAAAAAAAGGAAAAGAGATTCAAAAAATGTGAGGAAACTCTAAGGGAGCTCTGTGACAACCTGAAGAGAAACAACATTCGCATCATAGGGGTACCTGAAGAAGAGGAAAGAGGACAGGAAATGGAAACTTTGTTCAATCAAATCATAGCCGAAAACTTCCCTAAATTAAGGCTGGGAAACATTCTACATGTCCAAGAGGCGCACAGAACCCCATTAAAGAGAAACCCAAAAAGATCTACACCAAGACACATCATAGTTAAAATACCAAAGCTAATAGATAAAGAAAAAATCTTAAAAGCTGCTAGAGAAAAAAAGACTCTCACCTACAAAGGAGCCCCCATTAGGATGACATCGGACTTCTCAACAGAAACACTTCAGGCCAGAAGGGAATGGCAAGATATAATCAAAGTAACGCAGAACAAGAACCTACAACCAAGACTACTTTATCCAGCAAGGCTAACGTTTAAAATTGAGGGAGAAATAAAGAGCTTTCCAGACAAAGAAAACCTCAAGGAATTCATTAAAACCAAACCAATCCTGCAAGAGATTTTAAGGGGCCTAGTGTGAACAGTTCAAAGGGAGAAAAGAATATAGCAAAAAAAAAGAAAAATACAGCTTTAAAGAATAAAATGTCAATAAACAACTACATATCAATAATAACCTTAAATGTAAATGGACTAAATGATGCAATCAAAAGACATAGGGTAGCAGCGTGGATAAAGAAACAGGACCCATACATATGCTGTCTACAAGAGACACACCTTAAAACAAAAGATGCTCATAGACTGAAGGTAAAAGGATGGAAAAAAATATTTCATGCAAATGGAAATGAAAAAAAAGCCGGGGTAGCAGTACTTATATCTGACAAAATGGACTTTAAAACAAAGACTGTAGTAAGAGATAAAGAAGGACACTACATAATGATAAAGGGAACAATTCAACAGGAAGATATAACTATTATAAATATCTACGCACCAAATATAGGAGCCCCGACATTCATAAAGCAGACTTTGATGGACATTAAGGGCGAGATTAACAGTAATACTATCATAGTAGGGGATTTCAATACCCCACTAACAACACTGGATAGATCCACAAGAAAGAAAATCAATAAAGAAACAGCAGACTTAAAGGATACACTAGATCAACTTGATTTAATAGATATATTCAGAACTTTTCACCCTAAAGCACTAGAATATACATTCTTCTCAAGCGCTCATGGTACGTTTTCTAGGATAGACCACATGTTAGGACACAAAAAAGGCCTCAACACATTCAAGAAGATTGAAATTATATCAAGCATTTTCTCTGATCACAATGCCATGAAACTAGAAATCAACCACAAAAGAAAAACTGAAAAATACTCAAACACTTGGAAACTAAATAGCATGTTATTAAATAATGAATGGATTAACATTGAGATCAAAGAAGAAATAAAAAAGTTTCTAGAAACAAATGATAACGAGCATACGTCAACTCAAAATCTATGGGACACAGCAAAAGCAGTCCTGAGAGGGAAGTTTATTGCACTACAGGCATATCATAAGAAGCTAGAAAAAGAACATATAAGCAACTTAACCCTGCAGCTAAAAGAACTTGAAAAACAACAACAAATAAAATGCAGGACAAGTAGAAGGAAGGAAATAATAAAGATCAGAGCAGAAATAAATGACATAGAGGCTAAGGAAACAATACAGAGGATCAATGAAACCAGAAGCTGGTTCTTTGAAAAGGTAAACAAGATTGATGAACCCTTAACTAGACTCATCAAGAAAAAAAGAGAGAGGTCTCAAATAGATAAAATTAGAAAGGACACTGGAGAAATTACAACTAATTCAACAGAGATACAAAGCATTGTAAGAAAATACTATGAAGAACTCTATGCCAAAAAATTTGACAATCTAGATGAAATGGACAAATTTCTTGAATCATATAAACTTCCAAAAATCAATCTGGAAGAATCAGAGCACCTGAACAGACCAATTACAACAGAGGAGATTGAAACAGTTATCAAAAAACTCCCAAAAAAGAAAAGTCCTGGGCCTGATGGCTTCACAAGTGAATTCTATCAAAAATTCAAAGAAGAATTAACTCCTATTCTCCTCAAGCTATTTCAAAAAATTCAAGAGGAAGGCAGACTTCCAAACTCCTTTTATGAGGCGAGCATAATTCTGATCCCCAAACTGGGCAAAGACAACACAAAGAAAGAAAATTATAGGCCTATATCCCTGATGAATTTAGACGCTAAAATTCTCAACAAAATATTAGCCAACCGGATTCAGCAATATATGAAAAAAATCATACACCACAACCAAGTGGGATTTATTCTGGAGAGGCAAGGCTGGTACAATATTCGCAAATCAATCAATGTGATTCATCACATAAACAAAAGGAAGGACAAAAATCACATGATAATTTCAATAGATGCAGAAAAGGCATTTGATAAAATCCAGCACCCATTCATGCTTAAAACTCTCAATAAAGTGGGAATACAAGGAACATTCCTTAACATGATAAAGGCCATCTACGACAAACCCACAGCAAACATCATACTTAATGGACAAAAATTAAAAGCAATCCCCTTAAGATCAGGAAACAGGCAGGGTTGCCCACTTTCACCACTTTTATTCAACATAGTTCTGGAAGTCCTAGCTACAGCAATCAGACAAAAAGAAGAAATAAAAGGCATCCAAATTGGAAAAGAAGAAGTAAAACTGTCACTATTTGCAGATGATATGATATTGTACATAGAAAACCCTAAAGTCTCAGTTAAAAAACTACTGGACCTTATAAATGAATTCAGCAAGGTGGCAGGAAATAAAATTAATACCCAGAAATCAGAGGCATTTCTATATACAAACAATGAACTGTCAGCAAAAGAAATTAAGGAATCAATCCCCTTCACTATTGCAGCCAAAAAAATAAAATACCTAGGAGTAAATTTAACCAAGGAGGTTAACGACTTGTACTCGGAAAATTATAAAACATTGATAAAATAAATCAAGGAAGATACAAACAAGTGGAAGCATATACCGTGCTCATGGCTAGGAAGAATAAACATCATTAAAATGTCTATATTACCCAAAGCAATTTATAAATTCAATGCAATACCAATTAAAATACCAATGACATACTTCAAAGATATAGAAAACATACTCCAAAAATTTATATGGAACCAAAAAAGAACACGAATAGCCTCAGCAATCTTAAAAAGAAAAAATAAAGCAGGAGGCATCACTCTTCCGGATATCAAGGTTTACTACAAGGCCATTATACTCAAGACTGCCTGGTACTGGCATAAGAACAGGCACAGTGATCAATGGAACAGAACAGAAAACCCAGAAATAAACCCACAGCTTTATGGACAACTGATATTTGACAAAGGAGGAAAGAACATACAATGGAGTAAAGACAGCCTCTTTAACGAATGGTGCTGGGAAAATTGGACATCTACCTGCAAAAAAAATGAAACTAGACCATCAACTTACTCCATGCACAAAAACAAATTCAAAATGGATAAAGGACTTAAACATAAGCCGTGAAACTATAAGCATCGTAGAAGAAAACATAGGCAGCAAGCTCTCCGACATCTGTAGCAGCAATTTATTTGCCGATTTATCTCCACGAGCAAATGAAATAAAAGGCAAGATAAACAAATGGGACTACATCAAACTAAAAAGCTTTTGCACAGCTAAAGACAATAAGAACAGAATAAAAAGACAAACTACACAATGGGAGAACATATTCGACAGCACATCTGATAAGGGGTTAATAACCAAAATTTATAAAGAACTTATAAAACTCAACACCAGGAAGACAAACAATCCAATCAAAAAATGGGCAAAAGAAATGAATAGAAATTTCTCCAAAGAAGACATACAGATGGCCAATAGGCATATGAAAAAATGCTCCACATCACTAATCATTAGAGAAATGCAAATTAAAACCACAATGAGATATCACCTCACACCAGTCAGAATGGCACTTATCAGCAAAACAACACAGAATAAGTGCTGGCGAGGATGTGGAGAAAAGGGAACCCTTCTGCACTGCTGGTGGGAATGCAGACTGGTGCAGTCACTGTGGAAAACAGTTTGGAGATTCCTCAAAAAATTAAAAGTCGAACTGCCTTTTGACCCAGCTATCCCACTTTTAGGAATATACCCTAAGAACACCATAACACTGTTCGAAAAGAAGAAATGCGCCCCCATGTTTGTGGCAGCATTGTTCACAATAGCGAAGATCTGGAAACAGCCCAAGTGTCCGTCAGAAGACGAGTGGATTAAAAAGCTTTGGTATATATATACTATGGAACAATATTCAGCCATAAGAAATGATGACATTGGATCATTTATAACAAAATGGATGTACCTTGATAACATTATACGGAGTGAAATAAGTAAATCAGAAAAAAAGAAAAACTGAGAACAGCATGATTTCAAACATAGGTGGGACATTAAAATGAGACTACGAGACACGTACAAGAGTGTGGTGGTTACGGGATGGGGGGAGGGAGGGGAGGGTGGGATAGGGAGAAGGGGAGGGACACAGGGAAAAACAGATAGAAGGTGACAGAGGACAATTTGACTTTGGGTAATGGGTATGCAGCACAATTGAATGATGGGATAATCTGGAGATGTTTTCATTGTACATATGTACCCTGATTTATTGGTGTCACCCCATTAAAGTTAATAAAAAAAAAACAAAACAACAAAAAAAACCAGAACCTATATATAAAATATAATAAAAAAATAATCTGCATCTTTTTCTATCTAGAATTCAGAAATAATTGATTCTGGAATAACTTAATTTGTAATTCTTTGCTATTATTATGACTTAATAAAATAAGTTTTATTAGTTTGTGTGCATTGAGTATGATCCATTTATCTTTTAAAAGAGATACCTTCACTGATAGTAGCTCTATGTGTCAGTCAAAAGTCTGAATCCCTCTGAGTTTTCCATTTTCTTATTTAGTAATGAGGGTCATATCCATCCCTTCATCAAGGCCAAGATCGTCCTTTACAGAGCTACTCAGGTGAGTCTAGTTCTGTCATGCAATGGCTAATATATGTTTCTGGCTATCCATTCCCATCTTGGAAAATATTCATCACCTACTCTCAACATACGTGGTTTCCACAAAACTGATTTCATTCGAAGGGGAAAGACTGGTATGTGACTCCATCCTGGCCAAGTAAAGCCTCACATTTTCCTGCCTCAGTGACTGGTTCAAGGATGGGTGCATGACCTCATCAGAACCAATTAACCCCCCTGCAGCTTTCGCTGAGATTTCCCATACAGAATTCACGTTCTTTCCCTGCAGTCTTGGACTGGTGGCAGCCACCTTGCAAAGACAAAAAGGAAGTCTATCTGAGAACAGAGCTAATAAGAAAGGGAACCAGATTGAAAGAGATCCACTGGATCAAGGGATAGTGTACGATCCTCTGAATCAAGAAGCTAATAAGTTTATGCATATTGTTGAGCATCTCAATTACAAGGGATTTTGCCTTTTTTGTTTAAACCAATTTTGTTGTATTATCGTTTTTTTATAACTGGCAACCAAATAGTACTAACTGACATACAGCAATGATCACTCTCACTTCATATTTTCCATAAAAAGTAAAACTGAACAAATTGGCATTTAATAACATATGGGCTTAAGTTATTTCACATACAGGAGTGGGCAAAAGTAGATTTACAGTTGTGAGCACATAAAACAGATTTTTCTTGTATTTTTTTGTATAAAAATATAAATTTATTTAAGCCCATAATTACCAGTTAAGCCTAGCATTTTTTTTATGTTTCCTTCAGACTCAGAGAAAAGCAGAATACAAAATTAGTTTCTTATATTATTTTTTATTATTGTATTATTTATTTGTATTACCACTATAAGCTTACTTTTGTCCATCCTGTATATTAATGACAGTGTATTTTTCCCCTCTGATAGGATTTGATTTCTACAAAAAAAAAATTTGTCATATAAAAGCCACGTTCTCCACGGACACACATTAACATTTTCAAGACTTTATTTAAGCACACATCAATTTGAATCGGTGAACACCAAACTGAGAGTGGTTGGAAGCATTCCATTAACAGAAGCTAATGGCAAGGTTTTTATAGAGAAGATACTGAAGCAAATCTGGTATCTATTTGGTTATAGCTTAAATAGCTGCTTGATTTGGGAAAGCCTAGTTTGCTGTTTGTGATTGGCTGTTCTCAGGTGTTATTTTCTTGGATTCCAGTGCATTGACTCTGGCCCATGGTTCGGTTTGCTTACAGAGACCACCAAGGCATTACTGTCACCCTAATCTAATAGCCTTCTTGTCTAAATGCTGTAACACCAGCATGTACATTTATCTATTTTATACATAAAATCATGAGGAATACTGGGTTTATGATGTAACTTCCCAAGTACTGAAAATCCTAAGGCAGGTCTATCAAAGCATTCTACTTGATGATGATGATGATGATGATGATGATGAGGTGAAGGAGGAGGAGGAGGAGGAGGAGGAGGAGGATTAATTTTAGAGAGACAGAGAAGGAAGGGGAGAGAAAGAAGGAGGAAGAAAGGAAGAGAGGGGAAAGAGGGAGTAAAGGGAGAGGGGGTGAGGGAAAGAGGGAGGGGGGAGAAGGAGAGAGGGAAGGGAGAGGTAGAAGCATTCATTTGTTGTTCCACTTAGTTGCACATTTACTGGATGCTTCTTGTGTGTGCCCTGACTGGAGATCGAACCTGCACCCTTGTCATTTTTGGGACGACATTCTAACAGACAAAGTTAAATAGTCAGGGTCAAAGCATTCCTTTTGGGCCTATCAGGGCCAATTTTTTTTCCTATATATCACCTGCTTTATGCCGTTTTGTTACTATGGGTTTTCTAATCATATTTATGCCAACCTGTGTTCACATGTCACCTAGTGTGTATATGGTCTATTACATAAATGTCGGCGTGCACCTACAATTTGTCAAAGTTGACTTTTTAGGTATAGTCTTTATTGTTGCTTTTTACATTTTTCATGCTTGCAAATATTCTGTCAGTTATATCACCTACAATTTTTTCTTCCTGGTCTCTTGATTGTTAATGTGATATATATAAGGCACTATCTCTCCACCCCACCCAAATGCTCTTAGTTCTTTGAGTATACAACAATACTTTTTCTAATACTTGCTCTGGCTGCTTTAGTGATGTGACCTTATATGTCACATCTTAAATACAGATCCTACTCTTGAGTCCAAAAAAAAAAAAGAAAGAAAGAAAAAGAAAAACTAGATATCAAGTTATTTCCTATTAATTACACTAAGCATTTTTTCCTGTTGAAAAATGTTACAAAGGTTTTGTATTTATTGAAATACCATAAGAACTGTGTTCAGCAGAGTCATGTACGTAAGATGCACTCAATGATTATATATTGACTGATTAGAAAAATAGGGACTAATAAAGGAAGTGGACATCATCTATTTTCCCTTCTCAGTTTTCTAGGAACAAGTGTGGCCTTCAACCTACGTCCTATTATAGGAAATGTGCTATCTTTAGATCTATTAGCTGAAGTAAGAATTTCTAGGTTGATGATCAATATTTAATTAGCTACTAATCCTCAGCCTGACCTGTGGTGGCGCAGTGGATAAAGCGTCAACATGGAACACTGAGGTCACAGGTTCAAAACCCTAGGCTTGCCCGGTCAAGGCACATATGGGAGTTGATGCTTCCTGCTCCTCCTTGCTCTCTATCTCCTCTCTAAAATGAATAAATAATTAGCTACTAAATATAACTGAATGCGTGTGTCAACACCTAATTAAGAAGGTCATCAACTCAACAAAAATTATGCTACCATCTTTATTGTGTTATTAACAATCTCTTACAGAGCTGCTCTTCAGTCTTCCAGTTCCACATGGAATCCATTCTTTAAATACAGTGTGTCCATAAAGTCATGGTGCACTTTTGACTGTGTGACTGGTCAAAAGTGCACCATGACTTTACGGACACACTGTACAGTTTCTAATTCTAGATTAATTCATTCAAACTTCATCTTTGTGTAAAACCTATCGACTTCAAGCAGGTTTTAATGATGCTATTGGAATTTGGTGATTCAACCATGTCAAAGTGTAACAGTACTGGATTTTAATATAAGAACATTAATATTGTATTAGACCACATTAAAAATCATCTTATTCCTTTGTTTTTTGGCTTACCAAATTATTTAATAAATCTATTTTTTATCTGAATATCAATTTTCTAAAAAGCTCTATTATATACCTGTTATATCTAGCACAATATATAATGAGAATTTTAAGTTATGATGGTTACTTCTTCTGAGGAATTTCCAACATTAGTTATAAATATTTGAAAATCTCTTAACAGCATACAATGGGATACAATACTAACTATTTGCTCGGCTTTCCCAATGCTAGAGTGAAAAAATAGATATGTTGATGAGGGAATATGTCATAGAGAAGTAGAACTTGACATTTTAAGGTTGGTAAACAGCGAGCAGAATGAGAACAAATCAAAAGTGCCCACAAGGACGAATGTATCAGCAGCACATCACCACAGAGCAGTCAGGGAATATCTTAGCACATCAGTGATGGGTGTGATACAGAATAATAAAATCTAGACAGATAGTTTAAAAGCATAACTTTGCAGGGAGTAGACTGATACAAATATAAAACTGTATCAAACACTAGAGATGTGGACGTTCCTTTCATTCCTTTAGAAACTCGGAAGTGTAGATTAATTATCAGTTTTCACGATCATCACACCTCTTCTATAATCTGGAAACCAAAAGAATCCGGAAACAATGCATTCTTAAAGTCGCAAGAATGAAGAGAGAAAGCAATCAGAAGTTGGAAGTTTAGGTAAGAATCGTAGTTAAGTAGAAAAATAACCCAAATAGTCAAATAAAGAAGCAGATGGAGAAACAGGAGAAATATTGGGATACTGAAGTTTCATGAAAACAAGCAAGGTTGAGATAATACGTTTCCTCCCCTTGGGTTGCTCTTGCATAAGAATGCACAGATATGATTTATCACCACTGTTATTTTCATTTCACAGTTCTTAATAGACAAGCTAACCTATAATTATCAAAAAATGAAGAGAGTAGTTCTTTGGATAGCAGGACACTGAAAACACATTTTCACTTAACAGGAATTGGTTAGTTGGTAGAATGTGTCAGAAAAGCTGCAAATTCCATACAACAAATCTCCATCCTCTCACTCAGGGCATGTTTCCCATCACTGACTGAAAAATATAGCCAATTGATTAAACACTCTTTCAAGTTTTAAAATTGTTCCAGGGGTGTTATTAGTTGCTTTTCTATGATGCTACCAACTGTGAAATAGTAGAGACACAAAAACACATGGTCAAATATAACTGAAGAAACTGAAGTCTTTGGAAAGTATTTACTATCAAACAGTGGTTTCTTTGTTAAAAAAAAAAAAAGTTTTTTGTTGTAAAGTAGCATACCTTATTCCACGGGTTTACGTAGACACACCAAGGAAGTATACAGAAGAATTTTTAGTAGGAGATTTATTAATAAGCTGGCTGCATATGACTTAACACGGGGTATAGCTAACCCAAATCATGTGTCCCAAAAATAGTATTGGAGCTAGTTATATAGACTTGATCACATATAGGTTGGGGGAACATGATACAATAATTAATTATTAATAACCTTATAACATTTGTCTATAAGATCTATAAAAAAACACATATTAAAATTTACAAGGTAACACAATAGTGATGTTGTTTTACATATCAAAGACATTCACAAATCTTTTAGTGTCTACCTCCCATTCCTTTGTCTAGAGGTATGTGTTACTCTCAGGATTCCAGGAAGGGAGGAAGAGTTAAAATCAGTGTAGGGTATGTAAATATTGTCTCTTATTGAAAGGAAAAGGAAGTTCTTCAGATAACCTTCTTCTTTCAGAGAACTCTAGTTAAACTAAATGACCCAGTCATCCTTGTAAGCCAGGAAGCTCTCACATACCTTCTCCCTCCATTTTCTAAAGAAAGGGGACAAGAGCCTGACTTTTCCTCTTTAAAATGGCATTGCCAATATTAAGTTTTACAGTTCTTTGGTACCTTATCACATTTTGAGATCCAAAAACTACATTAAAGAAATACTTTTTGAACTTATTATGTGCTAAACACTGAAGTAGACACAAATGTATACGCCTCAAACAAAAAAAAATCCCACATTTTCTTCAGTAAAGCTCACCATTTGCTGAGGGGTATAAACAAAAAACAATGAAACAAATAATAATGATATGAAGTAAGTGGTAAAACATTCTGAAAAAATAAAAGGAAAAGAAAAAGGTGAATTGCTGTTCAAGGTAAGAAAAAGGTGAATTGATAACTGAGTTGGGTCTTAAGAAAAATTGCTGTCACTATGTTCTCTTCTATTTTGTTTATTTTTTCTTGTGGAAAAGGAGAATTACAGACAGGCAAAGGGAGTGAGTGCTAAGGTATGGCTAGGTAAGACCCCTTCATGTTTTAGCAACGTGGAGTTGTTCCGTGAGGTTTGAGATTAGATACACAGAAAGGTGATGTTTACGGGGACTGCTCTACTTGAAATGCTCACTGCTTAGTCAGGTGTCTCCAGAGATAGAGAACCAGTAGGATATATGTGGATATATAACAGGAGATTTACTATGGGGGTTGGCTCGTGTGGTTCTGGAAGGCTGCAAGTTCCGAATTCTCCCTCTGCAAACTGCAAAACCAGGAAAGCCAGTAGTACAATTTGGTCCAAGTCTAAGGACCCAAGATCGAAGAGATCTGATGTCCGAAAACAGGCAAGATGAACTACTATCTCAAAGAAAGAGAGAGAAGCCACCTCTCCTTTGCCTTTCTGTTCTACTTAAGCCATCAACAAATTGGATGAGCCCCACACACAATGGTGAGAAGGAAGGGACTTCCTAGTCTACCGAATCACGTGTCATCTCTTCCATAAACACATTCCCAGTTAGTGTTATTCCAAGGATGTGGGCCTTCTTTAGCTTTGTTAATACATTAACTATCATTGCTCCCCTCCCATTAACTCCCAGACTTTTCACAAAACTACAGCTGTATTGTCCTGTCATGCAGGTATTGATTTGAATACAGTGGTCCCATTGAGATCTTCCCCGATGCTTGAATCTGAGGTGAAATCACTCCTCCTCTCCAGTTCTATCACATCACCTTATTTTATTTTCACCCTGTTTTTCTTTCACTGAAAAACTCAAGATTTCTTGATGTATTTTTTGTTACTTAATGTATTTATTTATTGTATGTCTCTCTCCACTAAGAACAAAAATTCATAAAGGCAGGGCCTATTCTTGGACTTACTGGAATTTCTGAGGGATGAACCTAGAGGTGTGAATTTTAAGTACCTGAAAGCAACAGATGAGCACACAAAATTTCAATCCTCATTTAGAAGAACAACTATTTTAAAAAAAAGTAAACAATTCTAAATCAATATTCAAAGGCCCAAAAATGAAAAAAATAATTATTCCCCAAAGATCAAAGTCTCATTCAGTATGTATTAATATTGTAAATATATATATATAATATATTATATATATATATGTTATGTAGTCAAAAATAATGTATTTGTTCTCAGACTTAATAAAAAAAAGTTTGAGAAAAAGAAAAGCTGTTAAAATCTAAGCAAAAAAGATTTGATGCCAAAAGCTTAAATTCTTGATTCTCTTTTCAAGTTCAAATAAATTTGGGTTCTTACTAATTTACTAATTGATCAAAGCACTTTTCTCCTATCACTCCAATGCCCAGTAATAAAATTCATATAATTCTTTATATTAAACTACCAGAAAACTAGCTGTTCTATTACTACTTTTACATTCTAGAATTTCCTCAGGACTCATTATGAAAAGAGATTTGTCCCCTATTATGGATGGTTTTGAATCATGTCTGCAAGTTCTCTGACACTTCTCTCATCTGGCAGGAAAGTCTGTGTTCCCTCCTTCCCTTGTGTCTGAGTGGGTTTGGTATTTATTAGATTGGGGTGGAATTGACATGGTATGATTCCTGAGGCTAGGCCATTAAAACCAATGCAGCTTTTGTCTTACTCAATGGAACACTCACTTGTAGAACTTGGAATTGCTACATTAAGGATCTCACCATTCTAAGGAAGCCATGCTATGAGGAAGCCCAAAACACATGGAGATACCACATGCAGTGCCATCACTTGATAGACCATGTTAAGGTTGAAGCTGACAGCTAAAATTAACCACCCTATTTGTGAATGAAGACACCTCCAGGTCACTCACTCTCAAATGCTGAGTCTCTCCAGCTGAGACTACAGACATCCTAAAACAGAGAAAAATCAATCTGTACTCTAACGTTCCTATATTCTAAACCCACAGAATCAGTAAGCATAACAAACCTGCTATTCTAAACTGCTGAGTATTGGAGAAATTGTTGGCAGTAATAATAATCAGTATGTAAAATTTATAAATAAGTATCATCAGCATGAACATGAGATTCATATAAGTGTAAAATGAAAAATAGATACTCCTTCAAAAGAGATTTCCATCACAAGAGCCTATCCTCAAACAACCAAGTATTTGTCGGTAAGAGGACTCGATTCCATTAAGCCTGGCAAAACCCTATCATTTGGAAATTCTAAATAGTATTTACCAGAGAGGGTATTATAATGCTCTAAAAAACCAAGAACTCTTTAGAAACTTATGTGCTTAAGGACTCTAATTAAAACTGAATTTATCTTTTCTACTTGGACTAAACTCATAATTGTGAACTGGTGTCTCTGTTTAACTTTTAAGTATTTCTTCTTTTAAAATACACCTCAGGAGCATGGAAAATGTCTCTTTAAAATAAGCAAACAAATGACAACGACAGAAGATACCTTCTTTCTCATCAGAACCGTTTCAACCTCGACAATGTTTTTCCCACAGTTTGTATGGCCGATTGAATTACTCAGACCAAGGTCTGTGTGCAAAGAAATTTGGATCAGACTAAAAGTATCATTGAAATTCCTGGTTAGAATAATTTCATTTGCAAAGGTTAAAACTTATTTTTGCTCAAAGGGGGTCCTTGAAAAAAATAGGTAAGTTTTAGTAAAGGTTCTACATAGTTCAAAGAATGAAAATGTATTTGTTCAAAGTAGTCAACGTAGTTAGATATTCGAGATGGATTTTAAGTCTCCCAACAAATTAGTGTTCTTTTTCCTAAAAAACTGCAAAACTTACTATATTTCAAAGATTATTTTGTATTAGCATGTCATTCCCGAACATTAATAGATATTAGTTATAACATAATAGAATCTCAGTATTATTTTTGTTTTGTATAAATTCTATTTAGATTTTATCATCTCAACTTGAAAACACATCACCTTTCATAAGCATTTAATTCATTTAAGTGACTAATTTAAAAGTAAATTCTGTGTAACACTCTGAAGGGGACATTGACAATTCTTTTGAGCTACACTGGCCAACAGAAATAAAAAGTGAACCACAAAAGAAAGTTGCGTATAGAATTTTAAAATTTCAAACAGCCACATTTTTAAAAAGTAAAAAGAAGCTGGTAAAATTAATTTTACAATGCAGTAAGTCCTCACTCAACATCGCTGATAGGTTCTTGGAAACGGCAACATGAAGTGAAACGATGCTTAATGAAACCTATTTTAGCGCAGGTTAACTGCTATAAGCAAGAGTTAAATTCCTATGACATATTCCTGGTTACAGATACATAACCAAACTTCTAAATTAAGACCCCAAATGCTTCTAATAGCAAACATTAAAATAAATGTGAGCTATAGGTACATTTAGGAAAGATTAAAAAAACAAGTAAGATAATGGTTTTCCAAACCACTTATTCCAGTGAACGGTCACTGGTAGCTGGAATCTGTCCCAGCAGCTGGAAGTAAAATTTGGGAACCAATTCTGGACAGGATGGCGTTCCACAGAGCACAGTGAGCAAGTTTGACGAACTGTGGAAAGCTGGACGAGGAGACTACACAGGAGATGAGCAAAGCCCAAAGAGGTAAAAACGCGGGGAATGAGAGGTGAGGTCGAGGGTGTGGTCTCATAAAAGGTAGAAGTGGTGAGAACCTGTGTGTTGAGGAACTCTCTGCACTACTTTTGAGGGCAGAGGGGGCAGGGTAGGTCTGGGATTGTACCCACACATCTCACTCCTGACCACTGTATGGAAGCTTTGGATACCTGATGGGGGTGGTGTTAGTCTGAGTGTGAAAACCTAGAAGTTCATAATGAATTTCTAGTATGGATAATACTCACTTTTAAAGTAAACTAATAAAAAACGTTCTATTCTGGTTCATGCCAATGCCGTCACTTAGAGACTCCAGTACTTTGGAAGAGATGGTGGTCAGTATCGTAGAGTTTCCACCAAGTTCTATATGGACTGGGAATCTTGGTAGGTCAGTCCTAAATTATATTTACATCTCGCTTTAAATAATAGGTGATTATGTTTAGAAGCCATCCCTTTCACATTTAATTTCTCCACTGACTTGATTAAGTGCAACGGTTTTTCACTGGGAGATGTCCCTTAACAGGAATTTCCACAGAACTCACTTCCTCATCCTTCCTCTTTCTTGGTTGTCTGGTAATAAAATCATAATCCTGTCTTTTACAACATCACAGGCAGATAACAGCATGAACACACTCAGAGGATTCTTGCTCTCATTAAGCTTTTAATTTCTTTATTGACTTTAATTAAATTTGAGAGCCTTTTTCGCTAACAAGAAAGAAACATATTTGTACGTAGGATTAATAGCATTGTGTAGCCAGACTATAGGTGGTGTTTGTGGTGAGAGGATAAGATTTTCTCTTATTCTGGAATCACAAACGTGCAGTTTTCCATCTCTACCTTTCTTGTTTTTAAGGAAGATACATGTTGTACCACATGAACTGCCATAAAAACTGTGCTGCTTCCTTGACAAAACTTAAGAAGCCCATGACTCTCAGGCGGTGCTTTTTAAATATTTCAACTGATTTGCTTAATGTAAATTACATTAAGGAGTGGCTATGCATTTAAAATGCAGCAAGGATATTTATTCATTCAATGAGCAAATATTTTTTAATACCTCCAATATGCTAAGCGCTCCACCAACCAATGAACAGTGTTGGTGTTTTAGGAAAGAACTGTGCTCTCACAGAGCCTGTGTTATAGTAGCAGAGACAAACAACACACAGGTAAACAGATTTAAATAAATTATGCATTTTTAAATAGTACCTGAACCATGAAAACTAATTAAGCCAGATTATATGATGGAGCGAATCACCTACCACGGAGCAAATCTCAGGTTCCGTGCACTTCTAACTACTCCGTTTTCCTTTTTCATGATAGGCTCTCATTATTTCAAGAACCCCAAATTATAAGTAACTATATTGGATTTGGGTATCTTTATAAAAAATTTTAAAAAATGACTCATTATTTGGAATAAACCTTTATTTATGCCCATTAGTTTTGATCCCAAATGCCTGTATGCTCTCCTTTAACTCAACATGCAGATTCAATCAAAGTTTACCAAAACAAGAGAAAGACTAAATGAGATAAAGTAATAATTCTTTTGGCTTAACTATCAGCCGTGCAGAGACATCTTCTCTGTGCACCTTTGTTTACAGTGTCCACCCCACCAGTCGCTGATAATTACTAGAGCAGTGGTTCTTAACCTGGGTTCTATTGAACCCTAGGGGTTCGATGAGTCGGTCTCAGGGGTTCGGAGAAGCCTCTGCCGCGGAGGGCAGAATAAAGTAATACCGTAATTTGCTGTGAGTTCATGCACTCTGTTGGTTTTGTTCTTTGAGCAAGGTGATGTTCATGCACGGCTCATTTTGTGCACCAGTAAAAAAACATATACCTATGTCTTGAATTTGGAAAAGAAATCATATTTTATTTATTACTAAAGAAGGGTTCGGTGAATGCACATATGAAACTGGTGGGTTTGGTACCTCAAAAAAGGTTAAGAACCACTGTTCTAGAGTGATTGCTTTTCTCAGCCCTTTATAAATTGTACTTTCTATTTGAAAACACAGATAATGGCATGCAATAAACATGTTATGATCATTTTTTATAAAATTTGCATTGATTAAATGTCCTTACCTTAAGAAGCTCCTCATAGATAAAATCCTGAAAGACAACTTCCCTGATGGAGAAAAAGAAAGGAAAAAAGAAAAACACCATAAAAGTTAGAAATCGTGAGCATTACATGATATGATAGCTAGGTTTCCTTTTCAGATTTAGGTGTCCTTCCTCTTGCACTTGACCATATTTATTCAAATAAGACAACTGTCACTATGTGAATACTCAAAATACTTCTTTTTTTTTTTACAACACTATTGGCTTATTAGCAAATAAAAAAATATGTACAGCAATCTTACAGGGTAAATACCCTTAGAGATTTTCCACATCTAATGCTAATACCATTTGACTTGTATTAGCTTTATTTTCCTTATTTTATAAAATCATGGAATTGACTTTAATTGAACTAGAGAATATCTAAAATCCTAATTCTGTTCAAAACCAAGACAAAGTAATTTTAATGAGTTGAAAGAAAAGTTCTATACATGCTAATTTTGAAAAGCGAACTGTGCACAAGTACATGCACGTGCACACACACACAGTATTAAGTTTTATTTCCTGTATCTCACGTTGAAATTGGAATTTTAAGTTATCGACTAATTTTCAATCAAGAAAAGAACATATTTTCCTTATACCTTAGTATTCTGAATGTCAAGTTGTATTCTGAAGCCCGAGTTGGAAGAAAACTCTAATTTATCCCTGAGAGATTTAAATGCTTTTAGAAGAATCTTTTGCTCATAGAAAATATTTATTTCTCCACCATTACTGTTTCCAATCCATACTATGTTTTTTTCCACAGCCATCATTTAAATTTGGATGACCAACTTAGATTTGAGCAAAAGCAATAGATTTCTAAAATCAGAAAGCTGCTGTGAATCACTTTCAATAAGAGAAGAAAAACAAATGAGTAACAGTCAGCACTGGGCTCCGGAATTGAAATTACAAGCACTCTGAGGAGTAATTATAGTATGTGGTCCAAGGATCCTGCTGCTCGGGTCCATTAACATTGCAGACCCTGCTGAATTATGAAAATGCTCCTAGGATCTAACATTTTTAGAAAAAGATGCCCAAACAAAATCCCCCAAATACTCCCTTGATAAATAAAGGGTTATATAAAACTCAGTATTTATATCGTAGTCTTAAGAAAACTTTAAAATATACAAATATGTTTCACATGTTAAAAGTGGTAAACTGTGAGCTAATAAAATGAATGAGCTGAAAACTCCATTAGATAGATCCGGTTTTAAATTCTATCACCAACAGAAAATGACTTTGGTATTCCCAATGTAATAAAGCCCAGAGCTTTTTCTGTGCCCCTCAAGAAGGCAGACCTGGGCAGGTGAAAATTACAGAATGGTTGATTTAGGCCCTGGCTGGTTGGCTCAGTGGTGGTAGAGCATCAGCCCTGTGTGTGGATGTCCCAGGTTCAATCCCTAGTCAGGGCACACAGGAAAAGCAACTATCTGCTTCTTCACCCCTCCTCTTCCTCTTCCTCCTCCTCCTCCTCCTCCTCCTCTTCCTTCTTCACTGAAAATAGCTCTATTGTGAACATGGCCCCAGATGGGCAGAACATCGGCCCTAGATGCAGGTGGTGGGATGGGTTCTGGTTGGGGCACATGCGGAAGTCAGTCTATCTATCCCCTCCTGTCACTTGGAAAAGAAGAAAATAATAATAACAAAGGAAAAGTTGATTTCATCTTAATGTAAGGGGACAAAATGCTTCATGAGACAGAGCATTCCCAGTGACGAAGAACATTTACAGAGGTGATAAATTTGCACTCCACACAAGGCTTTTGACGAGAGAATATCAATAATTCTTCCCCACACTTACGACTATATACTCTGAGCTTTGATAACTTTTGTAGTGACCCTGCAAGAAACTCTGAAATACAAGATGATAATAATAATATGTGTTCATATACACTTTAAACATCAGGTCCCTCCCTATTAAGCATGTCTTTAAAAACTAGCCATGCCATTCATGAACATATCATAAATACTTACTAATAATATTTAATAATGCCTCAAACTTGGAATTTCCTGGTTCGCAAAAACTCCTTCTTTCCCTGTAAGTCCTGAATTTCCTATAGGTCCTAACTGTGCACGGCCTTCCCCAGGAATTCTTTTCTGTTCCTGCACTTTCAGCAAGACTATGTCACATGCCTATCCGTGTGCTTACACAGAGCATGTGGTCACCACCTAGAGCACTGCTTGTCACGGTGTGCTGTGCCTCTCTACTGCCCTTATTAGACTGTAGACTCCCCACACACAGTGGCTGTGACTACAACTAAAACATACCCAGAGCAATGAGGCCCATGGAAGTGCCTCTTCTAGGTTACTACAATACTTAAAAATGAAAATTAATGTTTTTGCTAATTGAATGTGTTAGGGTGACACTAGTTAACTATACAGTTTTCAGAAGTGGAGGGGAGTATGGGGGGAAGGGAGAAAAGAAAAACAATTTTTAGGTAAATTTGAAAAATACTAGGTGATTCAGAGGTTAAGCACATTTATGTACTAAGAACATCACAGAGCCATAAATGTGTCGTACATTTTGTGAATTAGCATGAGGAGGGTAAATGGATGCAGAATTGTTCAACATTACTTTTTCATGAAGTATCTTTTAAAACGAGAGTTTCTTCTTCACTTATTTTAGGGAGCGCTGAATCACTTTACTGACCTGTCTCCTGAATAAATACCTGGCAGAGGGTAGGCACGTAAGGAAAACTAATCATGTCAGCTATTAAAGTGTAAACTGACAGACTTTCAGGTTTCTTGCTAAGTGCCATCCTACCTACCCCCATTACTTTTTCAGATTAAAATGGACTTTGTGATCATCTTTATTCTGACCGTAGCAATCTTCTCTCTCTGGTAGTCTATGTCATTTAACTTGCATTAGATTAACTCAGCATTGGAGCCATCATATCTACAGAAACGATCTGTTTCATTATTAGATAGCAAGTATTTAAAAAATGCATTGAATTTATAGCTCAGTGCTTCTAACTTTAGTGTACTGATTGGAACTATTCCTTTTTGAACAAACAAGCAAACAAACAAGCAAACAGAAAAACAGACACTGTCTTCTATACAACGCTTCACAGGTATTCTCTTCAGGCTTCCCCTCTTTGAGCTAAAGGTCTTAGTTTCCTCATTCACACTGCACTGAGGTGTCCGGGTTTCCAAGTTGACAGCTATCTTGTTATACTACTTAAGTTTATTGATTCTGAAATATTCTTCCAAAGCAAACTTAAAAAAATCAAAATTAAATAAACTTAATAGTTGGGGAAGATATTACGGCTCAATACTGCATCCTTCATCCCATTTGCATTACTCCATTTACCCAGAATGCCTTTTCTCCTCCCCGAACCTCTTCAAACTGCATTACCCTTTGAGATGAAGCTCACCCCCACTCGGGCCTAACCACCTTAGCTGTCATTTCTTCCTTCCTGCACTCAGACAAGTCATCTCATTCCTACTCCTAGTTTTTCACCACAAGGCAGTCTCCCCATGTCCTGTATTCTTCATGGATATTCCACTATATTTTTCTTCATTCACTTAGTAATTATAAGGATCATAAAGGTAAGTACTTTACTTTCTAGTTCTCTAGAACACTTTGCAAAGTGCTCATATGCATGCCAACCAACTACTGATTCATTAGTTGCCGGAAATTTTTGATAATATTTTATGTGCAGATTGTATGGCTATAGCTCTCTTGAACCTCCTTGATCCTTGACACTTAGAGGGCTACAATAAAAGATACCTGGCCCACGCAGTCAGTTCATGTATAACTTGATTCCTGACTCTCCAACCTTTTCTCTCTCCTGGAAAGGAGGGTGGTATGTAGAAAGTCTGACAATGACACTTATAGATTCTCCCGCCTCATTTGTGATTGGTTCTACACATGGGAGGCACTAGTAGGAATTCGAAAGCCAGGATGAGACAGAAGTCATTCTGGTCGCAACTCTCAAAGTACAGAAAGGCAGCTACTACAGAAATGCTCTCTCCAGCATTCCCAGGTACTTAGAGAGGAAGCTGAGGCAGCCCCATTCCAGAAGCATGGCCACAGCTTAGTTATGAGTGCTCCCAGGAGAGAGTGGGTAACACATACTCTTCTCCTGTCCTGCCCATCTATAATGTCATAAATAGTTCTCTGCATCAAAAATTTCTCTTTGAGAGTGCACAAATGGTTGACAAACATCTATCAGGTTACTGAAGAAGTACAAATTATAACCACTATTTAAATCCGCTAAGGAGTCACTCAGAAAATACAGAAATAATAGAAAGAAAATAGCAAATGTTAATGAGGATCTAGAGCAACCAGAATTCTCAAACACAGTGACTGGGAGTGTAAATGTGATGCAACCTCTTTGGAAGTCTATCTGGCTTTTCCTAATGAAGGTGAACATATGGCATCTCTATGACCCAGGAACTTCATTTCTAGGTATTTGTACACATCATAAATGTGTAGAAATGTTTACCAAAAGACATAACAGACTGTTCAAAGAATACTGTTTGTAATAGCTGAAACCTGGATAGGTATTCAAACTATCATTAGCAGCAGAAGGATAAATTGAGGTATGTTCACATACCAGGATACTACACAGCAATAATAATGACTGCAATATGAATGAATCATACAACATTACGTGGAGCTGAAGATTTCACACATAAAAGTACACATACTGTGCTACCCTTTATATAAAATAAAATTTAAAAAAACAAAAGTACTCTATGTTCTAAGAAGTTAGGATAAAGGACTAGCTTTGGGAAACAGAGAGGGTCAACTGGGGTGCCAGGGATGATCTGTTTCTTTACCTGGGTGCTAGTGACACAAGAATTTCAGTTGATAAATAGTCATCAAAGTGTACTTCTAAGACACGTAAAAGAGATCTTGGTCTATTTCACACGAGGATGTACTAGTGATCTTATCAGTGTATAGCTGGGGTAATATTAGCCTGGAAACATTAAAAGTAAGTATTCTAAACATTTACTTTTGTCATGAAAACAAACACTAAAAGTTCCCTTAGAACATCTAATCATATATATATATATATATATATATATATATATATATATATATATATATATATATATATTTGGAATTTGGAATATATATGTGTGTGTTTAAAAAATATATATGTTTAGAATATATATATCTTTTTATAATTTAACTCTGTTTGAAAAAATCTAGAGTATTTTCTGTCTTTTTGACTCAATACATAGAAATATGGCTTTATTGGCTTTACAATATATACAATTTTTATGTGCTATTTCAGAACAATTTAAAAAAATTTTAATGTAAAAAAATATTTAAGTTCCAGAAAATATATGCCAAATCCCCAAAATATGCCAAATAAATTTGGAAATAATTCAGGATTTTAAAAATATAGAACAAACACCAGTGGTATTGTCACGCATATTTTAAACACCCCACTGTCTTTTCCAAATCATATTTAACATTTTCATTCATCACCATTCCTGTCCTTAAACCTCCTGAGTCTTTCCCAAGAAGAAAATTTCCTATTTCAAGACTAGGAAAGGGAATTATTAAATAAAGTAGAACTTTAAAGGTGATCAGCTGTTTTATTCATTTTTCATTATTAAGTAAAATCCAGAGACTCAGACGATTTCACAGATCTTTTTTTTTTCCCTCTCTCTAATACATACTGAGGCTCATCGCTTAAGTACAATTATAGCTACCAAACTTCTCTAACTACTCCTCATTCATGGGGACCAGACTGTAGAAACAACATACAATGAAACTTTGCAAGGTAATCATGTGGGCAATGACCTGAGCAGTCAATTTCTTACTCATGTTATATAGCAAGTGCTCCGACAGGATGAAAACCATCATCATTTTAAATGACCAAACACAAAAAGAACTTGTATAAAGCCCAGGATATGTCGATCCCTGGATAGGAAAAGAAACCAAAGACCTACAGAACAGCAGGATTAAGCTTTGCTTTACACTGGATTTACATTTCTCATGACTAAAATTTAAAAATTTAATGGAATCCCCGAGTTTACTAAATAGCAAAAGAGACACAAATTCTTTGTATGTGAAGTTCTTTAAGTTTTATGATTTACTACATTTACCACTTTTAAATAACCTTTGTGATAAGAGTATGTTGTCTACATATATTTTGAACTCTAAAATTTGAACGTATTTCTATTGTCTTTGCTGATAAAAGACACCTGGTTTAGGCATGAACTTTTGGTTCACCATTTCTCCCTCAAATTCTAATAAAAGGTAATGTTATGGGAAATTCTGATGCTGAGCTCCTTTTGCAATTCTTAGATAACTTTATATTCTCTATAAAATTATGAGATTTTCCTCCTTTACCTTACAATTAAAAAATGTATACAGATGTGTGAGTTTAGATCTTTTTTCCATTATTTTTATGTGCCAGGCGGAGTTTATCTTTCTTTAATTTCATGTTATGTTTATACTTCATTTGTGAGTAAATGATTCTATAAGTTATACAAAACGTAAAAAGGACACAAGTGTCTTTTAGTTTAATTTTGATCTCTAGAGTTATCTGCAGTCCTGTGGAGATCCAGTCAATACTCTGCCATTCCATATTTAAGAATAATAAACATATTAGTGTAGTATTCATACTTCTTATTTCTTACATTCACCATTGTAACAGATCCTACACAATTGTATTGTTTCAGGTTAGTCTTTAGTTCATCATCTATCTCAGGGGTTCTCAACCTTGGCACTACCAACATTTGGATATTTCCTTGTGATGAGGACTGACTTTACATTGTTAGATAGTCAGAAGCACCCTTACTCTGTACCCACTAGGTGACAGAAGTCACCTCCTAACCTATCATGACAACCAAATCTGTCTCCAGACATTATCAATGGTCCTCCTAGGAGGCAGAATGACCTCCATTGAGAACTACTAATCTGTATTACTTCTCGAATCATCTTTCTAGAATACCCCTTCAATTATTTATTCTGCTATTTAAATAATTTATTTTAATGGTTATTCTTCTTCACCTTAAAGATAAGCATATCATCCAGAACTTTTGCAATAAGACATGGCACTCACTCATTTCTAAAATTAAATCATTTTGTCATGCACTTCTGCTTCAACCACAAAGAACTATTTGTCTCTCAGACAACACACTCCACTTCTGTATGCTTCTCTGTGTTCGCTTATGTTCATCCTGCAACAAGGGTTTGCTTTTCTTTAATTTCTACTTAGAAGGTTATGACTAACCAATTAAAACAAGTTAAAATATCACCTCTGCAAAGTTTATTTCAAAGACACACAGTGTCAAATGCTGTATGTGAGTCAGAAATATTTTCTTCACCATTTATTCGCCCAAATTTATTTTTACTATTTTGAGCAACAACAAGATTTTGTTATTCTGGAGAATACCAGATGATGAAACTGGCATTGTTCTAGCCGTTGTTAACTAGGAAAACAGAATCCGTTATCCTGTAAGGGCGAAATCATTTCCACTTAACCATATCGCATTATACTTGCTGAGAGAGGAGCTCGTCCGAAGCATGTCTGTCCCCTCATAAAGCCTTCAGGCATAGTTTTTCAATTTGGCATTTCCACTCCCAGAAGGGCTTAGTTTCATCTGCACACTTGAATACTTCTCTGGGCTGTGTCTCCTCCAACTCATTTATAAACCTGTTCGATAGTACCAATCCCCAGTGAACTCAGGTAAGTAAAATTCTGTAAAAAGCAAGAAGCACTTTATGTTCCTGACTTGGGTAGAGTTGCATCTTGTTTGGCAGTGCTTGTGTCCTATAAGCCAGGGACAAAGTAACTCCTTGCTTATCCCAGTGTGGCTCTGGGTCTGTGTCAGTGACTGGTTTATGCCCTGGAAACATGGATGCAGGGGGAGGAAGAAAGACCTTTCCTAAAAATGTAACTGAGGTTGCTGGTCTGCATACTTGCATTGAGCAGTTACCACATGCTTTGGGTCAGCACAGTCCATTAGAAAGTTTCATATTTTCATTGTTTAGCATCTTCCATATGTGACTATTGAGCTCTTATAATATGGCCAGTCTGATTGATGAACCTAATTCTGAATTGTATTTAATTTTAATGTATTTTAATTTTTAATTCAATTAGCTATTGGAGCCAAAAGGCACAGATTGGGGGTATCACTAAACTTTGTTTTCCTGGATTTTCATAAAAAAGATATTTGGGATTTTTGTCAATTACCTTCATACTTCACTTGAGAGTTTCCAAGCAAAAAAATAAACTTTATAGAGCATCATCCCACCTCTTACATTATCAACTCTAGTTAGAAATATAAAGCATTAGGAATAGAGATCTGAGCAACAGTATACTCAAATCAATTGAAAACTATTTCAGTAAGCAACATTTTAGTTACTTAGGAGTTGAGAAAAATAGTCTGATTAAACTTGACTTACTGATACATTTTACTAATTTCATGTAAATGATATGATGTATTATATCTTAGTATAGCCAAAGTGAGAAGATCAGTGTTTAAACAAACATTTGCAGAAGAGGGCGGGTTTGTAAACATTAAGAGGAAGAGAACCAACTTTAATGAGGATGGTGAGATGAGTAGGAGAGCACTTGACAGTTGTAAGAAAAATGGCATGGCGGGTCACAGAGTCAAAGACCTAACTGGTGACCATAAAAGTCAATGATTAAACATGACTTGGGACAGCTTGCCAAGCACTGATAAGGGAAGAAAAATGGCTAAAACGGAATCTGAGATAGATGGCGTCTGTAGCTTTACTAAACAAGAGTAGAATAAACAGAGGACTACAGAGGGAATGTTTCAACAGCACAGTCAAAAGAAAGGGCAAAGAGATGAAATGGGAAACAGAAAATGAAAACACGAAGCACTTTATACATCAATTCTTTCCCACAGCATATTTGCTCGTTTTGAGGACACAGGCCTGCTAACTGCACCATGATGTATTCTAATTTATCTCTCTTTTGCAGTACCATTTCTCCAGCTATAATTTAAAATTTAATTATGTTCTTAATTAGCCATTTCTGCTCAAGGAGTGATATGCCCCTAGAGTGGCAGAATACAATTATTCATTTGCCAAGCTCATATTGGGCATAGTCCATGTACTACCAGTGTTTTCTTGGCCAAAGAGGTGACTCCCTGCAGAGTGATCATAAAGACTTTGGAGTAGAAGTGGGATGTAAATTGACCTTGACAGATGGATAGGAAATATGGCAACATGACATGCCTATGTCCTATCAGCGTTCTCCTGGGAAAATGTCCAACAGACCCACCCAACAATTATTTATTATTTAATTTTCCAGGAGGATTCAACTTCATTCAACATATTATCATCTCTTATTTACGGACCAGACTCTGACATTGCATGTTAACTTGGAGATGTTTATCCTGGAGGACAGTTACCAGTTTTGCTCCTCATTTAGCAATCCTATTCTAACATTGCCCTTCAATCCCCATATTTATTGGGTTCCTCAAATACTCTTTAAATTAGCTATACCATCTTGTTGGTTCGGTCCTTAAGTTAGATAAAGATTCGACATACACTTATGAATATTACAGGGTCATGCATCTAGTTTTACAGAAATTACATTTCAATAATAGAGTGGGGTTTTAAAAAGAGTCAGATCAGCCAGACAGAAGGAATCGGGTAATAAAAAGCAAAATTGGTGTGTATGAGAAAAAATCAAGGAGTCCCTGGCTGGTTAGCTCATTGGTAGAGTGTCAGCATGGCGTGTGGACATCTTGGTTTGATTCCGAGTCAGGCATACAGGAGAAATGACCATCTGCTTCTCCACCCCTTCCCCATTCTCTCTCTCTCTCTCTCTCTCTCTCTCTCTCTCTCTCTCTTCCTTTCCCACAGCCATGACTGGATTGGTTCAAGCACATCCATGAACCAATGGATTGCTCTGTGGAGCCTCCGCCTCATGCACTGAAAAAAGCTTGGTTGCGAGACATGGCCCCAGATTGGCAGAGCATCAGCCCCAGATGGGGGTTGCTGGGTGGATCCCCATCGGGGTGCATGAAGGAGTCTGTCTGTCTATCTCCACTCCTCTCACTTGGAAAAAGAAAAAAAAAGAAGGAAATCCACCAATATCTGCTCTGGAGAGATACAAAGGATCGTCTTCTGCAATGTGGATGCACTACAGTTAAATCAAACAGACATCGCCTAACATAATGTTGTAAGAAAGAAGCCAAACACAAAAATAATATGGATGATGTATGCCTATTACACAGAATGCCAGCCTTATTCTCAGCCTTGAAGAGTGAGGGAAAAGGGGCTGGAAGGAAGTAGAGGGGGACCTGCCGGGGTGCTGGTAACGCCTTTGCTGATTACACACATGTGCACAGCTGGTGAGGAGTCATCAAGCTTATGACATGTGTACTTTTCTGAGTGTCAGCTATACTCCAACAAAAAATGACTGGGGAGCCTGACCAGTCGGTGGCACAGTAGATAGAGGGTTGGACTGGGATGCAGAGGACCCAAGTTCGAAACCCTGAGGTTGCCAGCTTGAGCGTGGGCCCATCTGGCTTGAGCAAAAGCTCACCAGCTTGGACCCAAGGTCGCTGGCTCCAGCAAGGGGTTACTAGGTCTGCTGAAGGTCCACGGTCAAGGCACATGTGAGAAAGCAAACAAAGAACAACTAAGATGTCACAACGAAAAACTGATAATTGATGCTTCTCATCTCTCTCCGTTTCTGTCTGTCTGTCCCTGTCTATCCCTTTCTCTGACTCTCTGTCCCTGTAAAAAACAAACAAACAAACAAAAAAAAAAAAAGAAAGAAAAAAACAAAAACACTGGGGAAACCATAAATATTAGAAAATATTTATAATGAAAAGAAGAAACAGGTTTTCTCTTCTTAAGAATGCTGGACTTGGTACAATCTTCTCTGCATCCCATTTAGATTATTTTGTTTCTCTCATTACATGTTTTCTGTCTGCATGATCCATAATATCTTTTCCAAAGAACTATCACCATTAATCTGCTAGTGCACATTGTCTTCCTGTAAACATGTCACCTTCCACACAGGGAATACAGCCAAGTTGTGTGAACATAGAAGTACATTAAATTTTTTTTTTAAATGTCACAAGTGAAACCTGAAGATATGTGACTAGATAAATAAATGCGGAATATGTCTAGTTACCTGTTATTTTTCTCCCAATATTTTATAGCTACCGTGTCAAAACTGATTTGACAGCGATATTTTTGGAGACAAGAATTTATCAGTTATTTCAAATCTATGTAAACTTATTTCTAAAATACTTTTAAAGTATATTTATTGGGGTGATATCGGTTATTAAGATTATGTAGGCTTTAAGTATACAATTCTATGATACAATATCTGCATATTGCATTGTGTGTCACTATGAGCAAGTAAGTGACATAGTAAACATTTTGTGCAAGTTGGAAAGAATGAGTTATCAGCCTCTCCCGTGCATGAGGCCATCCAGAGAGGGAGACAGAAGATTGAACTGCACTTCAGTAGAGGTGCCATTAGTGAAAATGCAGAACTTAAAAACCAAATCCACATACAGTGATACTTTACACAAATCAAAGCCAGAAGAAGTACAGTGTGTATGTAAAGTCATGGTGCACTTTTGACCACGACCAGTCAAAAGTGCACCATGACTTTACGGACACACTGTATTTTCTCTAATTCAAGTTTTTCTTCTATGAATGAAAATACTTAGAACTGATCAATAATCAATTTAAATAATAGCAGCCAAATATGGCAGCTCGATTATCTATTTATGTCAAATCAAAAATACAGGAGCATGCACTACATGCTCTTAAAGGATTGTTTTGGTTCCCTGCCCCCAGTGTTGTAAAAGTGGGTTGTCTGTGAAGGCTATAGCTATCAGTATGTTGCGAACCTTTTGTAGCAGCTTGGTCTGCTCAAGTACAGTGTATTATTCTCTAATATTTATTAAGATAGAGGGATTACTATCACTCATGTGACAATTATAGAGGGATTACGATCACTCGTGTGACAATTAAAGAATGGTGCACAAAACTGGAAAACAACAACAACTGATCTGCTTTTCCATCAAGGATGCTTGAAGAACAATTAGACCATTAAAATTCCAGGTGGAAATAAAAAGGGTGAACATGTGATATCACTATCCCATTACCTATAATGAAACACACAGGTGGAGGATATAAGTGAAAAAAAGAAGTCAGAGTCAAACAATGGAAGACCCATTTTCCACCCACATCTTTAAGGTTCACACATCTGATGCAAAAGAATAGGCAGACAAAATGCCCAGCACCGGGCTGGGCTCTCACGGGGTACCCCATAAGTTGAATTTAAAGGTGTATATCTTTCACTACTGATGCTTGTATTGCCAGCCTACTGAACTTTTTAGAGTTATGTCTGCCCAGTGGAATTTTTCCAGCAAACTAAATGTGATTATTTTCAAAGGAATCAATCCTAGTCCACTAAGAGGAGATGGGGTGCCGATTTACATTAAACCCCATTATTACCAGAGGGGGAGAAACGCAGGCGTAGGGAGGGAAACCACTGTTCTTCTATTTTTCACGTAATAGGCCGCATGGGTCTGTGAAAGTGTAAACAGAACGAGAGTACTATTCTTGCTTTGTTCACTGTAACAAGATGTGGCTGGCCCCTAACAGTGTGACTCTTTGGAGCTGTCAGGGTCTCACCTAGACTGAATCATGCTCCTCAAGAGCCTTGTTTTGTAAGCAGAAGCCACTCATAAAAGTGACCTTGAATGGCTGATTTAGGTGCTTACAATGCACCTGCATCCCCAACGGGCCAGCCAGGAGCAGCAGCAAGCTGAGGGGGCTCTGCTGTGAGCAGTCAGCTGTCATTAACAGATCACTGAGTCAACAGATCACCAGGGCTCCTTTGGAGAAGAACTCTCGCTTCACGTCCGAATACTCTGCCCAGGGACTTAGACAAAGGCTTTAACAGCCCGCAGAGCAACTTAAAGAAATTCCAGAGGAAAAAGAGATATATTTCAGTAAAGTCAGAATAATAAGATTGTATAAGAGACTGTACGCCAGTCTTGGGTCAACAGGGGCTGTGGCGGCATTGCAAATTACTTTAAAATACAGTTTTTGGAGTTAAAACATCCTTAAAACAAATAGTTGTTCCTGACAAGTCAATGAATAAACAAAACTTTAGGAGTCAGTTTTCTCCTAGAAGCTTAAACTATCTGGACACTCTTTTTCTCTTTTTTCCTCTTTACTGATTTCTGTGTTTGTGTCTGGCTTGGTTTTGGATTCTGTCTCCTCCTCTTCGATACCAAACCAAAGGCACTTCAGCTCTTTTGGCTTTTTATTAACTTTGTCAACTTTGTTAATATTTGAAAAAAAATATTTTCAAATGTATTTTTAAAAACTCATGAGTGCAGAATTTGTGCTAAGCCCTCTAAACTGGGACTTATGGAGCAATTCATCTAAAAAATGAGCTCATCACCTGTCGGGTTCTTGGTCTGCCAGAATGGAAGCCTCCCATTTCCACTTCTGTGTACTAAACATCATTTTCACGACTAATATTTGAACATGTATGTGTAAAGAATGAGTAGTAGAGAACCTGACTCAAACTTCAGTTTACTGACTGTTCCTGATCACAGAATGTATTCATTTTCTTGTTGAGTACAATTACCGGTTTAATAAAAGCAACTATTAATAATAGTGTGCTTCTGAGTGACTCCATGCCACGTCTTTTATACACACTATTTTTACACTGGACATAGCTCTCTAGCTCCCCTCTCCCCCTCCTCTCTAAATTTATATATATAGCATTTTCTCCAAGACGTACATTTTAAAAGGGAGAGAAGGATCTTACCTTGTGTCATACTCCTAAGAAGTTCCCAAGCAAAAGTCCTTCTAGCCCAGCAGATGACACCGAAGCTTACGGTTCTCATTCAGGATGCAGAGCACAGTTTAGTTTTGTGCTACTGCCCAGATTATGGCTTTCAAGCTGTGGTTCTCGAGCCCGAGCCAGCCTCAGAACCACCTGGAGGGCTTGTTAAACTGCACATTGCTGGCCCCTGGCCCCAGTGTTTCTGAGTCAATATGGCCGTGGAGGTGTCTAGAATTTGCATTTTCACAAGTGCCCAGGTGATGCTAATACCGCGGAACTACACAATTGGAATGACTGCTTTCCAGCCAAGGCAAAGGGGGAGTGAATAGGAGTGAGTCTCCCTGTTCAGATGAGTGAAAATACGCCCTAGCTTCAACCAGGGGTTTTCATGATCTTGTCCGTTACTGTGAGAGGGTGCTGATATTTCATAGGATAATAAAAAAGTGGCGGCTAAGATTTTTGGGTTTATGCAATTCCTTTAATGTTTTATCACAAGCTTTTCATACGTTTTTGATGGAGTAATAGGGGGAACAGGAGGGTTGCAAATTGGAAAGTATGTGCTTTTTCATTAATAGACCCCGGTTTTTGTTATTGCTGTTTACTTGTTCTTTTTTAAAGAAATAAAATGATATATCCTGATAAACATTTCAACTTAAAATGTCAGAAAATAGATTTTATTTTTAAAAAATATAGTATCAAGTTCTTAGGACATGTGTCTGTTTATTTACAAAATAAAACTCTCAAGCAACACTAGTCCTGAAGCAAAATGTTTGGTTCAAATCTCCATTCCATTTTGATGGGACCAGTAGACTTGTAAGAAAGCACTGGGCAACAGATGGAACCCTGCTGTGTAGCAGTAGAAACATAATTAAATGTTCTACCTTGCCATTAATTTGAAGAAAATGATTTGGGAATAGTAGCCATTAAGTTTGATACATCACTGTTAATTTTCAATCATCTAATAATCTTTATTGAGTATGTCACTGTAAATTAGTCAAGAGAAAACAGTGTTGAGTGGTTTTTCGATGGTAGTAATTTTTGTTTAACATAAAAACTAAAAAATGAATATGCATTTTGTCCATTTAATACTATATGATAAAAGTTAAAGAGAATGATTATTCTTTGCAACACAGACACTAATGAGTATTGTATTAACAATCACATTCCAACATCTTGAGCCTTTTATGCTTTTTCAATGAGTAGGCTGTAGTATATATTGATATTATAGCTTTATATTTATGCCAAAGGTTATGTGCAGAATTAACTGAAGATTGGTGTAACATAACTTTTTTAAAAAATAAAAGTTTAGTTTTAAAGCCTATTAAATTCATTTTCATTTTATACCTATTCATTAAGAATTTAGTGGTTTAAATTCTTTATCTTCATATGATTTTCATGAAAGAAATAATGTTTTAAATTTGCAATAACATCATCCAGCAAGATATCAAATTATATGTTCCTTCAACCATTTTTTAACAGTTTCAGTTGTGTTTTGATTTCCTGTCCACCCCTTCACCTCTCCCTCTACCACTTGGGATAAAGAATAAATGTGATATCTTAATAGGCAGTGACCTTACATTTTTTTGGTTGTCTGGAAACATAGTAATTTATTTATTAAAGAAATATTTAATAAAGACTGGAAAAGCACCATAAACCTATTTGGTTAGTTTGTCATGACATCTTATTCTTATGTGCATAGTAACTATCCTGACTACAGATCAGTCTCCATTAATTGCAGCTTTGTTCTGGATCTGATATTTGTAAGCTTTTCTTAATGGCATAATATAAAATACATATGTTATAGGATTAATTATAGACAACATTGTAACTTCTAGAACTATGTCATAGAATCTAATCTCAAAGAAATCAGTGCAGAAAGTGATTCTAAATCATTATCCTCACTTACTCTATATCTGTGAACATTTATTAGTTACAGTTAGTAGTGTCTCTTTAAAAAGCAAACAGAAAAATGTAAAAAAAATGCATAAGGTACAAAACAGTCTTGAAAATCTTGTTTTCTGATGAAGAAATCTAGATTATCAGTGGTGCCCTGAGTCTGTCAAGCCCAAGTGTGCCTGTATTTATGGCTTCTCCCCAGTACACGTGAAAAGGACCTGACATCTGGTCACAGAAGTCTAATTTGTAGAGAACAGAGAACCAGAAAACACACTAGTCTCACTAGAAAATGTATGTACTTTACATGCACCATAAGAAAATCAAGTGAATTGGAGTTTCCTCTTGACTAATATGGGCTTAAACTGCCCAGATCCATTTACACATGGATTTTTTTTCAATTTAATACTGTAAATGTATTTTCTATTCCTTATGATATTCTTAACATTTTCCCTAGCTTACTTTATTGTAAGAATACAGTATATACACAATACATATAAACATACAAAATATGTGCTAATCGACTGTTTATGTTATCAGTAAGGCTTCTTGTCAACAGTAGGAGTTAAGTTTTTGGAAGTCAAAAGTTCTATGTGAATTTTTGACTACACAGGGATCTGTGCCCCTAACTCCCAGCCCCAGGGTCAACTGTACTTTCACTTTGAGGGAAAGTCTATGGCCTTGCTAAATACCGTAAAAAGCATGAAAGAGGAACATATCATCTGGACAACAGGTAAGCAAATAAATGAGCACTGAGAAGCATTAAGGTAAGAAAATTCAAGTGTGAGGAGCCAATAGGCAAATGGTAAACTTCTGGTAAACTGAGGCAGGTTGCAGGATAAAGTGCATGGAAGCTAATAAACCCCTCACAGAGCCTGAGCACACACCGCAGCATTCAGCTCTGGAGACAGTTCCGTCAGGAGGTGTTCGGTTTCCTCTACTGATATGCTCATCATGCCTTGTTATAGATTCACATTCCAGCTTGAACCATGTTCCTTGAACAATTCTTGTAGTGTTCACATGTTGGTAATGAATTCTTTCAGCTTATGCAGCTGAAAAAAAAGTCATAATTTAGCCATTACTTTTAAATATATTTTTGCTTAGTATAGCATTCCAGGTTGCCTTTTTTTTTTTTAAGATGTTGCTGTCACCCGTATCTTTGTTACTCTGTATAAAGTATCTTTTCCCTACTACTGGCTTCTTTTAAGATTTTCTCTTTATCACTCATTGATTTTGATCAATTTTATTTTATCATGACTTAGTGTAGTTTTCTTCTACTTGGGGAGGTCCCACAGTTCACTGATTCAGTTTTCATTTTATTTTTATAAAGTCTTTTTCCTCTGTGTTTTAGTAAGAATTGCTCCTGTTGCTGTCTTCATGTTCACTAGTCTTTACTTCTGCAGTGATTAATCTGCTATTTATCCCATCCTGTGTATTTTTTTTTCAATTCAGATATTTTAGTTTTCATCTCTAGAAATTTGATTTGAGTCTTTTTACAGCTTCCCATGTCTCTACATGATGCTTACATGAGATGCTGTTGTAACCACAGTTGCAATGTTTTAGCCTGCTAATTATAACATATACAGTGTGTCCGTAAAGTCATGGTGCACTTTTGACAGGTCACACATTCAAAAGTGCACCATGACTTTACGAACACACTGTATGTCAATTCTGGGTCAATTTCAGCTTATTGCTTCTTTCACTTCTTATGGGGCATACATACATTCCTCCTCTGTGCATATGTTCCTTTTGTATCCTTCCAGTAATGTAAAATATATATGTAGTCCTTTACATGTTTTTGCGCTTTGTCTGTGACACAGTTAAGTCACTTGAAAAGAGGGTCATCCTTTTGGGACTTGCCTTTATGATTCATTTGACAAAACCAGTGCAGTCTTTAGTTGTGACATTCCCTACTCCTGAGGCACAACCCTTCTGGGGTTTCTCTGCAGACCTGGGGTTCTCTCTGGATCCTCCCAAGTGTGGCACAGCCAATGATCACTGCACCTCATTGCTTGAAATTTATGGTCTAACACATTTTGTTTATTGAGAGATTTTTGTCAGGAGGGTAAATCTGGTCCTAGTTACTCCATTTTGGCCAAAAATAGAAGTCCCCTAGCAAGTGATTCTTCACTTGAAATAAGAGTTAGTTTATGTTTTGTTCTGCTCATGGTTAGTTCATATTTTCGGTCCAATCTATATTATTCTTTGAGAATTGTTTCAGTTCCCTTCTAAAATTAATGGAGAAATAGATTAAACATTAACTTAACTAAACAGAGCCTTATATAATCTAAAAGTTTATATTGGACATTTAGAAAATGATCATTATGAAATCTTAATTTCTCATGTCATTTATTTTTCTCTCATGTATGCTACTTGCCTGGATCCTAGGAGCACTGGAGATTGCAGTTCCTGATTTCCAAAGGGAGTATATTGAGTCTTCAGATGGTTGAAGCAGCATAAATGTACTTAAAAGTTGGCTGTCTACTCAAAAAACACAAACAGATCCTAATAAAATATGACTTCCATTAACCTTTCTTGAAGAACACAAGATACACATTCAGTATAGTATTTTTAACTCATCAAAAGGACGACAGTTACTCAAGAACATAGTTTTATTTTGCTCCCTCACCCACATGTGGCATGAAAGGCTGGCAAATACATGAGCCAACATGTGTGGGTTCACCTTGACATAAGTTGCAAGTTCTCAGAATACACAGCACCCAGGACAAAGACCATCAGTACTTTGCTAATGCTCATCAAGTCTTTTGAAAGAGTTTTAAAAGAAACACAGTCATCCCAGTTATAACATCATTGCTGCTGCCAAACACCCAGACATGCTCCTACTTCAGGGTCTTTATATTTGTTTTCTCAAAAATGTTCTGCTGCTCCTGAACTCTCCATGACTCCTAAACTGGGTAGTCTTGAATTCAAAGGTTGAAGTCCCAACCCCCAGGACTGTAGATGTAACCATATTTGGAAGCTATTTGATGAGGTGATTAAGTTAAAAACAGGTCATATGACTGATGTCCTTGTAAGGAAATGAAGATACACCAGGGATGTATGTGCTTAGAGGGAAGGCCATGGGAAGACACAGCAAGAAGCTGGCCAACCACAAGCAATGACAGAGTTCTCAGGGGGAACCAAACTTGCTGACCCATTGATCTAGGACTTCAGGTCTCCAAAACTTGGAGAAAATAAATATCTGTTGCTAAAGCCACTGAATAGGTAGTGCTTTGTTATGGCAGTCCTAGCAGACTAATAAATTGCCTTCTCTAGGTCTTTGATCAACAGCACATTCTCCATGTGACCTTCCTGGGCACCCTATCTAAAATTTCTATGTATATACCCAGACACTTATTATCTCCCCTTTCCTGCTTTATTTTCCTGTTATCACATATGCAACATAATACATGTTGTATTTTTTAATCTTGTCTACTATTTCCTCTATAATGGGAGCTCCATGAGAAAATAGATTTTAGGACTTGTTTTATTTTATACTACTATGCTCCTGGAAGCTAGAATAGAACCTTTCACAGAAAAAGACCTCAAAAATGTATTCACTTGGCTGCATATATGCAAAAATTGAGAGATTAATGAGGACAACAAAACACTGAGCAACTGAAACCCAAGCCACAGGAGTGGAGACAGAGGGTAGAACTTGGGTCTTTTGCCTCTTATTGGCTACTTTTCAGAGATCCCCACTCTGAAAGGAAAGAGAAAATAAGTAGATATTTAGAATAGGGAGTGGTGAGAAGCATAAAGGAAGCAGGTTTAGAATGCAGCGGGTATGTTGATGTAGAGGGACAGGAGCACACAGTGAAGTGTGAGGAAAGTTAGATAACCCCCTGGAGGGGGTTTCCTAAGAGGATGAAAACCTACACTGAAAAGAAAAGTATTAGGCATTGCCCTAGTGCCTTATATTTCAACTTTTATATACTTTTTATTTTTTTTAATATATAAAAGAACAGAGAACATAAAAAAATTGAAGAAAATATGCTCTCTTAGGTTTCAAGTGCTCAAGAATAATTCAAATATCTCTAACTCAGGAGGCATTCTTTGGCTTATCTCCATTGCTTACTGACCATTTGATTTAAAAAAAATTATGATGATAAAATATACATTTTAACCATTTTAAGTACATTTTAGTGGTCTTAAATATGTCAGGACATAGGGAAGCCACAAATATCCCTAATTCATTCAATAAGACTATCAAAACCCTAAAACACAATATAGAAGCACTATAATCAAAGGAAACTATAAAATAACACTGTTTGAAAACTGAGGCAACGTATTAGCAAACTGAAAGAACCATGTATAAAAATTCAATTTAATAAATTAAAATTAATAATAATTTAATATTAAATTACTCTAAGCTGTTTAATTTATTAAATATATTACACTTACATAAAGAAAAAACACCATCTAAAGTTGAAAGAGCATATAATAAAATTTATTTGTATTTCATAATTAAAATTATAAACCTTAGAAATTGAGCTAATGATATCTATCAAATACACAAAGTATTTTCAAGATCAAATTTTTTTAAGACTTCCCTGCAGAGTCTGTGAAATCATGAAAGACAGCAATATAAACATTAGAAGAATAAGGACTCACATTTATGGGTAAAAAATGGGGTTCTGCCCTTGACTTGAATTACTTCATCTAATCCTCACCACAATCCCAGGAGATGAGAGCTATTTACTGGTCTCAAACACGTCCGTCCAGAAACCTATACACAGAGAAATTAGATAACTTACCCAGAATAACAGAATGACCATTAGTTGGCCAACCATCAAACAGGAGCTACTTCCTCTACATAAAGCAAGCTGGAGAAATACTTTTCATTTCAGACCGATTATAACACTGTACCACTAACAGTTCCGTACAACACTGTCCTTGGATTTCATAGTCATCTCTGGGCAGGCGCTGCCAGCAATAAAGCCTGAGCATAGTGTCCCAGTTAAAAGTGACTTCCTCTTAACTCTTTGATACCATCTGTGATCATAACAACGGGTGTTAATTGTTCTTTTTATAATATTCAAAACTAATCCTATTAAGGCTGACAATGGGAGGGTGGCCTACTACATCTTAGTACTGAGGTCCAAAACATAACAGGAGGTCTGGGTCTACATACAGTTCCACATGCAAATAACACACTTTTAACTGCAGTGGAGTGGTCAATTCCCTGAAGACATTCTAACTATCTGCCTGAGGGCTAAATGAGTTAGTCCCCCCATCCAATTGATTAGAATAGACAAATTAATTGGAAAGGACATTCACTATACAATTTACTGGTGTAAATAAAACCCAGCTTGTTAGATAAGAGAGGCTTCTCTTCTGTGTAGGAAGATGGAATTTCCGTCGGTTAAACATGGCACATAGCAATTAGGAAAAAGAAAACAGTTAATTGTGTTCATTCAGTGACCTCTCTAGACATCTGTAAGTAGTAGACATTTATCCTTCCCCTTTATGCTTACTTGGAAGACGAAAGAAAATCTAAAGTAAGCCATCGTTGGCTCGTTTTTTCAGCTTTTGTTAGATTTTATTTTCTTTTGGTAGATTGGGAAAAGCTATTGAAAAGAGGGTTTAAAAACTACCATAAGAAATTTGGCAAGTAAGCTTGAATTATAAAGTGATAATTTTTACATATTTTTAATGCAACTGAAAATAAAGTGTGTATATATATATATGTTTATACACACACACACACACACAAACACACACCCCTATGGATGACTGTGTGCATAGAGAATATGTCAGCAAATTACAATCCAAATTACTTACATTCATACTTTGTGTTTATGCTAAAATTAAGTTCATTAAATAAAAAACAATTACATTTATTAGAAATGCATCACTAAAAAGCTAAACTACCATTGGAGCCTAGTAAATTGACCAGAAAGTGAATCACACTGCTTTGTTGATTCCTTTTTTGATTTACGACTCCCTAATAAAAATAATTAAAGCATTAATCTGAGAACTGAAGTTTGAAAAATAACAGTATCTTCTAACTTGATAATAGACATTATTTGAGGCTTATATTTTATAGTTCATGATTGAAATTTCCACATCTGTGTTGCTCTTTAGTTTTCCACATAGTAGTGCCCTGAATTATGCTCCAGTGAAAGTAGGGTCAAGAACCAGCTATACAATTTACCAACAATGGTGGGCTAGACATTTTCCTAAATCTTCTATTTATATAAAAGAGCCTGCAACAGATTGACTAAGGATCTGCTTGTTTGGGTTGTAGTCTAGGAAAGGAGGCCATATGCTCACAAATCAGTCAAAACATCACCTAGGGAATGGGGAAGTTTCGAATTGTTTAAGCATAAGTGCAAGCAGACATCTCCCCACTCACCCAAATGATTTCAATCCATTCTGTTCTTGAGCTAGGAGAGTAATAGCTACATACATACATTTGTGCTTTTTAAAAACACTTAGCTTACATATAGGTTAAAACATTAATTCTTCCTTCTGCAATAAATATATATTTTTACATATGTAAAAATTGGTATTTTCAAAAATTTATAATCTCTTTTGCAGGGTAGAACCTGAAGCAGAGTACATGTAACCAATTTTGTTAATTCCATTTGTTTCCAGTGAATATTTAAATTTGTCCTATAATTTCTAGAACTGTTTTAAATCATCATAATATTCTTTATAAGTATAAAATATAAGAAGAGAAAAATGGAGAGAAAAACTGTTAAGCAAAACTAAAGCAGAATTTGAAAATTTGGGAAATTCTCAGCAAAGATGCTAAAATTTTGAGAATTGCTTTTGGAAAATGAACCCTGAATATAAAGCCAAGCGTGTCGTTGGACAACCATCGGCAAACAACGCAAAACAATCAAAAGTTCAGAGTATTCCCTCTCACAGACGGTCCTTAACAAGATCAAGCATGTGACTCATGAACCTACCCAACCATCTCCGCAGAAGCCAGAAATAAAGATGGGATTATCCAGAAAAGACACGTGGAGGGAGGGCTCTCTTATCTAGTGATGTGAATCCTGTGACGTACATAGAAGACCCACAGAACGTGCCAAATGTTTGCCAGCAGAAACACTGCCAGCTTGGCCTGAAAGGGACAGAGAGAGGAAAAAATGAAGAACACAGTAGTTCCAAATGGAGAGCATTAGGTCCAGAGGTACAGGACAGAGGTTGGATCTATGTACGAAGAAGCCAGAGTCATGCGTCCAAAAGAAATGGTTACCAGAGGGATGGGAAAGGGAGGAAAAAGGGACAAATATATGAAGACAGAAAATGATGGAACTTGGGGTATTGGGCACACAATGCAATCAATGGCTCAAATGCTATAGAGATGTTTACCTGAAACCTATGTGTTTTTATGGACTAATGTCACCCCATTGAATTTCTAAAAAAAAAAATTAAATTAAATTATAAAAAAGAAAAAAAACCGAAAAAGGAAGACCTTCAAGCCACAAAGGGTTATCCCCAGACCTTGAAATCTAATGGAGGCTAGACTCTCTGGTTGGATTCTGAATTTGTCTGAGGGCTAGTGACTACTTTATTTCTCTAATATTCCCTTTTAGAATTGGGAATGTATATAACTGTGATTTTATGGTAGTCCAACCACTGTATTTTGCAAGCAGATGACTTGTGTCCTGGTTTCCCATTAGAGATGCCACTGAATGCATCACACAGACTGACTCATATCTGAGTTAGATTATTGAGATGAGGAAATTTGGAGCATTTTAGCTCATAACATTTAGATGAGATTTTAGACTTGAGGCAACGCTCTAATAAATTGAGATATTTGAGGATGTTGAGATGGGATGAATATATTTTGCATGTGAGCTGGATGCAGTTTTTTGAGATCCAGATGGTAGACTGAGGTAGGCTGAATAATGTCATCCCCCATCAGATGTCCGCATCCTAATCCTTGATATCTGTGAGCATTACTTTTTACAGGAGAAAAAAAAAAGGAATTTTGCAGATATAATTAAGGATCTTGAAATAGAGAAATTATTCTGCATCATTCAGGTAAGTCCAAAATGCAATATGACCAAGAGGACAGAAATTGGAGTGAAGTAGCCATAACACAAGGAATGTTGGCCACTACTGGAAAATAAAGAAAAAACAGACTCTTTCTTTGGGCCTCCAGGGAGAATGCAGCCCTGCCAATATCTTGATTTCAGTTTAAGATACTGATTTCAAATTTCTGACTTCCAAAATTGTGAAAGAATAAACTTTTGTTGTGTTTACAGTCACCCAGTTAGAATATTTTTGTCATTGTAGTCACAGAAAACAAGTAATACACAATGAAAAAAAAACCAAGTAAGTTCTAAAACTTACAGTCTACTCAAATGTCTTATCCAATATGTGCCTATTTGACTGGGCATGACACCTTTAAAAGACTGTTGGACATAGCCATTCTGACGCCAACTGCCGAGGGTACCACAAGCAGTTACTCCGATTCTATATCATAAACATTGTTGATCCTTTGCCTATCTAGAATTTAGACTAATGCTTGGCCATGTATCTTCTGAAGGTTAGCAATGGTACCTAAAGATTTGTCAGGTAGACTGCAGTAAAGCTCTAATATCTTTTGGAGATTAGTAGGGAGAGAGTTAGGAATATGAAGAACATTTGCTCTTCACTTCGTATCAAAAACAAAACTGAAGTTTAGACTATGGACATTACTGACAAATGAGGCTATGTACACTGTCATGACATTCTAAGAATGTTAAATTCATATTTCATTATCCTCTGTCGTGAACTCTTAATTGGTTTATAAATTCTAGAGTTTCCCCCTGTTAACTGAATTATTTTACATTGCTTTCTCAGCTGAGTTCATTTTGTTCAGCATAACACTTTGATGCATTTTATTTTTTTATATTTTAATGTACTGACTTTAGAGAGAGAGGAAGGGAGAAAGGGAGAAAGGCAGATATTTGTTGATCCACATAGTTGTACACTCATTGGTCATTCTTGTATGTGCCCTGACGGGGAACCAAATCTGCAACCTTGCTGTATTGGGATGATGCTCTAACTCACTGAGCTACAGGGCCAGGGTTTCAGTGTTTTTTAAATGTTTCATAACTGTATTTTTGAAAATTTAATATTTTCCCTAAAGATTAACTCAGGCTTATCTTAATGGCAGAGATGTCCTGTCTGTTGATTAATAATGTTGATGTGTGATAATCTTGGAAAATAAATTGCATTTATATCTACTTATCTTTTCATCTAATATATGATTGTTTATTTTATGCAGGCATTAATTTAGGAAGTGCAGATATTTTCTACAGAATTTCTTGCCTTTGTCATGTTGACATACTAGTAGGGCTGACCACCAATACACACACATATAGATAGCCTGACCAGGTGGTGGCACAGTGGATAGAAGGTTGATGTGGGACTTTGAGGACCCAGGACCAAAACCTTGGGATCACCAATGTGAGTGTGGGATCACAGACATGACTCCATGGTCGCCGGCTTGAACCCGAGGTCGCTGGTTTGAGCAAGGGTCACTGGCTCAGCTGGAGACCCCATTTCCATCATGCCACATATAAGAAATCAATCAATGAATAAAGTGCCCAAACTACAAGTTGATGCTTCCTATCTCTCTCCCTTCCTGTCTGTTCCTGTCTGTCCCTCTTTCTCTCTGAAAATAAATAAATAATAAGAAAAGAGGAATAGTTAATAAGAGGAATAAGTAGTTGTAAGAGAAGGAGAAAAAGGTGTTGTTTTTGTTTGTTTGTTTGTTTTAGTTTAAATAGAAATCATGGAACCAAGACATCACTGATAATCTGACATTTGAACAGGAGGTATTTATGCATGCTCTTCTTCCTAGTTGCTCTCTATACATCATAATTTTGAGAAGTGTTTTGATGGAGGCCATGTAGGGACATCTGACTAAGGGTTTTATTTGCCCCTGTGGAAGTCAACTGCAGCATTTAAAAGAATTACAGTTCTACATTCAAATCTTCCAGAACTACATCAATTATAAACTTGACCCCACTGGGACTCCTCCTGCTCAGGACAACAGGTCTCGGTCTGTCACACAAGGCAATACATTCAGTCAGGGGAGTTTATTTAAATGAGACAAACCATATCATCGTAACAACAAAAACAATATGCATGACAGATATACCCATATGTCCATCTCTGGCATAAGAAACAGTCAATAACCTGGTCAAATCATCATTTAAATCATTTGGTTGATTGGTAGACCCAAATTCTGGTAAACACATCCTTGGCCTCTGTGCAAAGGCTTTGAGGACTCCTACTCCTGCTGGGAAAACTGCAGGTCATTACTTCATAAAACTGCCTCTGCTGTTACATATTTTAAATTAGTATCCTTTTTTTCTCTCTCACACCTCCGTTTCTAGACTACTGGTGCTGTTCCCACTGTGCATAAAATTAGATGGCTGCTTAGTGATCATGATGTGGTTTGTTTGCTTGTGTTTGGAACTGCAGATGGGGGGTATATTTACAATTATTTTTATTCTCTGTAATTAATTTCCAGAGCATAAAATGTAAATTAGCCCTCAGTGAGAACTGTCAGTGCTATCACCTAAGCCATGAAAGAGGTCTGACTTTCCAAACTATGGGAGAATTTTCCCTACCTCATTGTACAGGAAATGCTAATGTTAGACAGGAGAAAAGGAAAGCTTTGGGAAGCTAATCTTTTTGTTTGTTTGTTTTTACAGGAACAGAGAGAGAATCAGGACAGAGAGAGAATCAGAGAGAAGGATAGAGAGGGACAGACAGGAACAGAGAGAGATGAGAAGCATCACTCATTAGATTTTCATTGCTGTTGCGACACCATAGTTGTTTATTGATTGCTTTCTCACATATGCCTTGACCGCGGGCCTTCAGCAGAGCAAGCCACCCCTTGCTGGAGCCAGCGACCTTGGGTCCAAGCTGGTGAGCTTTTTGCTCAAGCCAGATGGGCCCGCGCTCAAGCTGGCGACCTCGGGGTCTCAAACCTGGGTCTTCTGCATCCCAGTTCGATGCTCTATCCACTGCGCCACCGCCTGGTCAGGCTGGGAAGCTAATCTTGCTCTCTCTGGCTTCATCTCCTCCCAAGCTCATTATTTCTTTCTTCAGCTTATGGGGAATCCTTGGAGGGCCAGCACTGGATGCTTCAGTACAAAGCAAGCTAAGATACCAATTTCCAATAGGTCAGAAAGCCCTGGTTTGGTGACTACTAACCCCAGTGGTCAGTTTAGTCAGAGCAGATTGTGAAGCAATTTCAAATGCACCATGAGATCAGGTCCCTGGATATGCTTACCATTTCTTTGGCATTTTAAAAGACTTAAGCAATTTTCACATGTACATAGCATAGTAAAGTGTTATTGAAAAAGCAATGTAAAATTTTAACCAGTATGTTACCCTTCCCTTTAGAATGGACTGCTCTAAATCACACCAGTGAGTATGGCTAAAGTACAACATATTTTGTTGGAAGATGTCATGTTACAGGCAAGTTTCTGTGTAGCTCTTTTCATTATAATCACTGAATCTGTGCTTCTTAGATGTGACTGTGCACAGAAAGTATTCTTCATCCTCTTTCTCCCCTGCCAATGTACCAAGAGTATTGAAATGAATCTTTAGAATTGAAGGAAGCTTTAAAGAATATAAACATTTAAAGCCCCCATTTCTTTCATCCAATCATGTGTGATTAATAGAACTCTTTGTTCCCACTGGTAAACGAATGTCATCCCTATAGTCATAGGAACAGTTTCATATGTGCATGTGACCCAAATGTTGTATCTGCTTTAGAGATATTTCTAATTCTATTTTAAGTGATTTGGAACATTTTGTGCACAAGTTGATACTGAAATTAACAAAAATTTATGAGGAAAAAAATGTCAATACTCTCCATTTTTCTTTGTTCTTATCTTCATCTAAATGTTTTATTGTGTAAATCACAGTAGGTACAAATGTGATAACAAATATTACAAGTAAAAGATGACTTCTTTGTTTCCATGCACACATCTTCAAAAAAGAGGCAAGGTACAGAGTGAACCAATCTACTGTAGACTATATAGACGCCTTATCTCTAGGTCAGGCGGTGTTAAGAACTTGAGTTCTGGGGTTGCAGTATGCCAGGGTCCCTGTCCTCTCACCTGCTGGCTATGTAACTTCTAGCAAATTATTTCACTTCTATGAACCTCAATTTCTTCATTCATTGAGAAAATAGAAATGATAAATATCTACCTCCAAGACTGGTGTGAGGATTCGGATAATGTGCATTTTCTGGTACTAATAAGAACTCAATAAATATTAGCCAATGACACTAATTTCGTATGGCACCTAGATAACTTTGGAATATGTTAAATCTTAATGTCATCTTAGAAATCATCCAGAACAGGAGACACAGACCCCAATGTTTTCAAAGCCCAGATGGGTAACATATAAAGGAAAACAGCCAGCATGCAAAGGGACTTGCAGTGACTGAGGCATGGTGTAGAGGACCTGTTCTACCTATAATACTCCCCACTCTCCCTCACACACCTTATCTTCCTCCTCTGTGGTGTTTAGAATAAACAGAACACATCAGAAAGCCAGACTGGCCCATGGCTACCAGGGGATAGCCCCAGATTTAATTTCAACTCCCTCATTTTACAGAGCATAACATAGGAGGGGGTCTTACCCAAATTTGTAGGATTCATTCATGGCAAGAGTTTCTATTACCTCACTCACTTGCAGGGTAATAGTTTTCCTTATGAGTAATCTGACTACTCTATGTACACAAACTTTACTTTCAATCGTAAGAAAAACAACTATTTCACATGCTACATATTTCTCTTGAAGCCTTAACTATTGCTCGCAGTTTTCCTAGAGTTAGGACATCTCTAACAGCAATTTAGGAAGCAATCTAAGTAAACCTAAAAGAAGAAAGTGGCCTTATGAGAAGCCATTGTTTAGTAGATCTCCTGCTATAACATCCTGTGCGCATTTAATGCACGAGACTTAACCTCACTAAAGATTAAGAGTGAGACATGTTTCTAACGTGACTGTATTATCTGCTTTCGTCACTGAGGTCCTATCTCTTGCTCATTATAACTTTGCCACTAGGTGGAAACCTTTTAAAAGATGAGAGCTATTTCTCTGCAGCATCAGATTTAACTCTCAATGCACAGGCAGGGTAAGAAGTTAAAAAACGTCATCGCCACTGAATGTTTTAAAAAAGTAAGACCTCTACGAGGCTCTGCAGCAACAGGACATTTAATTCCATTAAAATCTAAATTACCTTTGAAAATATATTTTAAACAGAGCCACTCAGAACGTACATTTGCTACACGTTTGAACTGATGTTCAGTCCAAAAGCATTTGGAAAAACCACCCCTTTGTTTCTGTCCATTTTCCATATCTTATTTTATACCTTAATATTTTATTTTGCATGTTCTACCTAATAATTGTATACAATAGTTAGCATATCGAAACCACCCACATCTGCTTGAGAGGTTCATTAAGCCCTTAACTGGATCTTTATTCGATTTAGGCCTTGGAGCTGTTGGCTCTCCATCTCTCATGAAGTTGCCTTTTAATGCTCTGAGCTCGTTTCAACCTTAGAAAAGCTAACACAAGCACCCTTGGCAGTGAGCATCGCATTTACTGCCATCGTTTTACAGCAAAACTGCTTTGCCCCATTAAAATTCAAATAGAAAAAAAATTTTTTTTAACTTGAAAACATATATGTTCTTGTGCACGCCCACTCATTCACTCAGAACTGGGAGCGACTTGGATTTATGCCCTATCCAAAACAGAACATCTACCTTTCTTCAAAGCTGGAAATCATGGAAAGCACTCTGGTTCCCGCAGCAGAAAGTCCGCTAGCATGGATTCTGGAGCCACTTCCTGGGATTATTGAGAACACACGGGAACATTTATCTGTCAGGGAAGCAGATAAGCTCACTTTGTGAGTGGGCTGTTACAGCTGATTTGCCGAGGACATGAGAGTAGCTGCTCCTTCCTCCCAGAGCCTCCCGACCAGAAGTGTAATTAAAGCTAATAGTTCCTAATGTCTGAGCAGGATCTGGAGGAACCAGGGAGAATCATTCCCCACAGTCGAGGCATGTGCTGTGAACCGGTGACATGCAGGAACGCCCTGGCCATTCCTCCCAAGCATTTGGCAAAGCCGTCTGCTGACAGCAGGCGAACAGATTTGATGGATCAGTATTGAGTCTGGAATGGAAATGTTATTTTCCCTAAGGTACCCAGATCCCTTTCAGGATGTCTGATAAAGCTTTACTTTGGGGATGAGAAGTATAAACTCCCCCTAAACATTCATTAATCTAATACCCCTTTGGGGGTGCGGAGGATTTGTCATTCTAAAACTATGTACAAATGTTGATTCAAATAGCCAAAGGAAGGAAAAATCTGACATGTCTTTGAGAGTTAGAATCCTTTGATTTTAGAATAACAACAATCATTAGAATGAAAGGCAATAGAATGATTTTAGTTTTCCAAATGTGAAGGAGAAAATCTAGAAATCTCATGCCATTTTCACAAAGTTCCTACTTAGAACCTGGTTCTTTTGAACCTCAATCTAGAGATCATTCCAGTGCACTGATAAAATTCATTCCATTCAGTTTCTGAATTTATATAGTTGACGCCTAGTAGCATATACAATCAAGGGACAGGGTAAGTAGTCAAAAACTACTGGTGGAAAATACTGATGTACAGGTCCCTCTGCAATTAAACAAAAGCTGGGTCCTGGCAGAGGCAAGTCTGTATGCATGTGAGTTTGTACACAGGTGTGTGTGTGTGTGTGTGTGTGTGTGTGTGTGTGTGTGTGTGTGTGTTGTGTTTATGTATTTAATTCCCAAGATGACTCCTAAACACAGGAGAACTGAAAACCAGTGGTCTAGATATTTATCCGAAAATAAGCTAATAGATGACAATGATCTGTCCTATTTTTCCCTGCCTTTAGCCAGATCCTTACTGTCCGGGCTTCCCACCCCAAAACAAATGCTTCAAAACAAAACCCTTACTCTTCTTATAGGATAAAATGTCACCTATAGAAACTATTTTGATAAAGCAATTTATAAAGTATTGTTAGTATTGACTGACGTTTTCATGTCTTCCTTTGCCCAGGATTATCTGCATTTTAAGAAAAAAATAATAAAAAAATAACAGAGGTGGAATTGAGTAGGAGGATGGGAGATGGATTGAAGGTTGTGGAAGGTATTTTGGGTGAAAGACCTTCCTAGGACCTCTGAAATAATACTATATTTACAAATGTCTACTCTACCTTCCTGATGGTTCCATCATATTTCGTGTTGCTATGACACCTGCTTCCATTACATGAATAACCTACAACTTCATGCAAGTTTGTAAGAGTGATAAGGTACTAGTGATTGAACAGTTATGCACTAAGCACCCTGTGTAATCATCACCGTTAGGGTTCTCCTTCCTTAGGCAGGAGATGCCACTCCTCCCACACGAAAGGTGGGGAAAACGCTCAAAGAAGGAAAACTAGCTCAGGTCATTTGCCACAGAACAATTTCTGTGCCACTCCAGAATAAATGTACTTAAAATAGGCTGCATTACAAAGCGCAGAATGATCCAGATAAAACAAAGGAAACCGAAACGAAAATGCCTGTATGGAGTCAGGAAATGAATCAGCTTCACAGTCTCACTGTTGGATCTCACTTGACAGATAACTTCAGAAGGTTTCAATCAAAGTTGAACCATTTGTCAAGAGAGACACAGCAGTCCATCAGGACTTTGGAAGAAGGGGACTATAGCTTCTCTAACACCTTCTAAAAATGAAGCTTCTACATGTTCTTTTTGGAAGAGCAGCCTGATTTTCATCTTTTGCTCTCTTGACATTAAGTGCCTTGTTTGTGGCCATGGAAATCTGCAAGAGGGTAGTGTATTCACAGAAACAGCACTGTTGTCCCAGAGCCCCAGACCACATGGAAAAGGTCTGTGGCCCTTCCTGCACCATCTCTAGCACCATGATTGACAACCTTCTGACTCCATGCACACCACAGGACCGGGGGGCCATGGAGATATTTTAATGAACGTTCCTGGTGACAGACTCAGAGCTAATGGTTTGCATGTTGGACATGCCCTGGTCTTGGCCATCACCTCACCCAGAGTAAATGCAGAAGACCCTCCTGAAAGTGAAAAATTCCTCGGAGGACTTTGGAAGGGAGAGTTGGAAGCTTCTTCAGTGGGTGATGGTAAGGGTGGGAGGTTGATGGGAAGGGGGGAGTAAATTCATAGTATTCTCTGTATCTGTGGCCAGACAGGACTCCAGGACTCATCCTGAAGCCATTACAGTGCCCATCTCTCTTGTCTGGCTGCTGGCCAGGGAGCAGGATGAAAGGACTACCTTGGCCAAAGAGACACAGAAGCACTTTCACACAATATGGAATACTGGTCTACCTGCTTCTCTCTCCTTATCATCTCTCAATGTTCACCAACTCCTCTCCCTGCCCCTCCATCTCCTTTTCTAAAACTTTTTGTTAATGTTCCCCTAAACTAATGCTGCTTGGATTTTTGGCTCGTTTATCAATAAAGTCAAAATCACTGAGAAAAACGTATTTTACTCTTCAAATTGTATTTGTGCTGTAGAATTTATATGTTGGTATTTATAAAATGCTGATGAAATATATCAAAGAAAAAATTTTATAAATGAGAAAAATACATGTTTATGTATTGGAAAGTAGCACGATAAGGATGTCAATTGATCTATAGGTTAAATGCAGTTTCTTTCAAATTCTCAGCAAGATGTTTTATAGATATAGACAAACTTATTCTTAAATTTATCTGGAAATGTGCAAACACTAGAATAAATAAAACATTCTGAAAGAGAAGAATAATGTAGGAGGAATTACTCCCACCAATATTCAGGCATGTTATATAGCTACATGAATCAACATAATGTGGTATTGGTGGAGGAATAGACACATGGATCAATAGAACATAATAGAGAACAGAAATAGGTCCAGAAAAATCAGCCCAAATTATTTTGGACAAAAGAGCAAAAGCAATTCAAAAGAGGAAGAATGGCTTTTTAAACAAATGTTGCTAGTGCAATGAAACATCTATAGGTAAATCAATTAACCAATCAATTTTGAACCAACCAACCTTCTTAATCTAGGTCTTATATCTTATACAACAATTAACTCAAAATGGACCATGACCTTAAAATGGAAACCTGTATTTTTTTTTTTTTAATAACAGAAATATTTTTTAGGTTCTGGTGCTAGGCAGAGTTCTTAGATTTGACATCAGAAACATGATCCAAAGAAGGGAAAGAATAAATTTTCAACCTCTTCAAGTTAAAAACCTTTGTTCTCCAACAAACAGTATTAAAAGGATGGAAAAACAAGTCACATGCACACCTAGTTGCAGAAACTACACACAGATGGAGACAGACAGAAGACAAAAAACAGATTGGAAGAAAATATTTGCAAACAATTTTTCCAACAAAGGATATTGTCTAGAACAGGGGTGCCCACACTTTTTCAGCTTGCGAGCTACTTATAAGATGATCAAGTCAAAATTATCTACCTACAATAAAAATGCAAAACATAAATTTATTTCTTCTATATTATCATTATTTAAGTTACTATTATTACTACTTAATATTGTGTATTCTTCTTTCACCTTTCTCCTTCTCAGCTCTCTTTTCGGAGGAAAGTCAATGTCATGGTTTTTATGAATAGTCCGAAAAAGCCGCTCCACATGTCCCTTCTTTGGAATAGCAATGGCACACAGACAGATGAGGCAAACACACTTAGAATATGACATAGTGAAAAATATCCCCTCCCATTCTGTATGAAGTGGTAGGTTTTAGGCTTCTTACTCGGACCAGCTACGGCACTTATTTTTATACCCTTTGTTGTATTTAGTTTAAATAAATTGAAGGCTAACTATGCAGCAATGTAACTGAACAAGTTAGCGTGGTTTAACGTGCATGCATAGGGTGTCAAAAGTTCAGACGTCAGATTGGCTACCTTGTATGCCAATCAAAAGACAAATGTCTTTTTAATGTCATGCGATCTACCCACACTTCCTTCGCGATCTACTAGTAGATCACGATCAACGTATTGAGCACCCCTGGTCCAGAATATATGAAAATTCCTCAAAACTCTCCAGTAAAGAAAAGAAATAAAATGGACAAAAGACATAAACAGACATCTTATCAAAATTTTATCAAAGATAACGGTAAATAATTCCACAGGAAATAACATTATTAGCCATTAGAGAAACCTAAATTAAAACTCAACAAGATATTAGATATTAGAATGCCTAAAATAAATAATACTAACCAAATGCTAGTGAGCGTAAAGAGCAACTGGATTCCTCATATACTGCTGATGAAAATATAAAATGTATAGTTATTTTGGCCAATGATTTGAAATTATTTGGAATACAAATTGGTTTTTTCTTATATGCAATATATATGCACCTTCCATATGATCCAGCATTTTCACTCTTGAAAACTCACTCCAGAGAAATGAAAATTGTTGTGGCAGAAAAACCTGTGAAGGGACGCTCCTGGCAGCTTTGGTCACAGCCGAAGGCTGGAAAGAACCCTGATATTCTATAAATGGTGAAGGGTTACATAAAGAGAGGCCCAGCCATACCATGGCATACTGCCCAGCAATGAAAACACTGAGCTATTGACACACCAAGCGCCTTGGATTCTCTGAGAACTGTGCTGAGAAAAAAAAAAAAAAAAAGGCATTCCCAAGGTTACATACTCTATGACTCTATTCATATAACATTATTAAAATGACAGAATTGTATAATGGAGACCAAATTAGTGGTTGTCAAAATTTAGGAACAAGGTGAGGGGGAAAGTCGGTAGGGAGGTAGATGGGGTTTTCAAAGGGCAGCAGGAGGGGTTGTTGTGATAAACTCGTTCTGCAGGTAGACTTTTCAGATGTCAAAATCTTGGTTGTGACATTGTACTATTAATTTTGCCCTACTAGGTAAACTATGTAAAGGGTACATAATAGATACCTCTCTGTATTATCCCTGACAACTGCATGTGAATCTTCAATGATATCAAAATAAAAACTTGGGTTAAAAATTTATTTTTCTGTTCAAAAATAAAGACTATCAAATGTTATCTCATATACACACACACACACACACACACACACACACACACACACACATATCCAATGTGTTTTAGAATTAAAATACATTTTATTTCTTTTTTTAGTGAGAGGAGGGGAGTCAGACAGACTCCCACATGCACCCCGACAGGGATCCACCCTGCAAGCCCACCGGGGGCGTTGCTCTGCTGCAACCAGAGCCATTTTTTAGTTCCTGAGAAGGAGGCCACAGAACCTCTTTGAACTAACCAGAGGCCAACTCGCTTCAATCGAGCCATGGCTGCAGAAGGGGAAGAGAGAGAGAGACAATGGAGATGGTGGGGAAGCAGATGGTTGCTTCTCCTGTATGCTCTGTCCGAGAATTGAACATGGGACATACACACACCAGACCAATGCTCTACCACTGAGCTAACCAGCCAGGGCCTTTTTGTTGTTTTCTATATGGCTTAAAATCAGTCATTAAAATCACTTTCAGCATATATGAAATTGGAGAGGCAAGATTTTTAGTAAGTTAATAATGTTTATAAGTGGTTAAGAACTCAGGAGAAATAAATTTGAAGTTTATTATCAAGATGCACTTTGTAAAAAAAAAAGATGCGCTTTGTATTAGTACTGATCACGTTCAGTAAATGGTAGGCACATAATAGACTCAAATATATGAGGACCAGGTTGAGAATGAGAAGGAAATAAAAGTGATGATGGTGACGTGTATAGTGAAAATCTTGGTGGTAGTGATTGATGGTGGTGATGACCATTGGTTAAGTTTAGGGATTAGAGATGTATGTTTAATTTCACAATTCAAAACTTTTCTGTGTATGGCAATTATGTGACAAGAGTCTAGAATAAGATTATGTCCAACTGTGCTTTTTTCCTTATTTTATTTACAAGTGCTCTTTGCTTTAAAAGATACTTCATGATCTTTCTTTAAAGTTGAAGCCTTTAGCAGGTGGTTGTGGTTTATTATTATTTTGTTTTACTTACTTTTTTATGAGAAAGAGGGCCAGATAGGGACAGACAGGAAGGGAGAGAGATGAGAAGCATCAATTCTTCATTGTGACACCTTAGTTGTTCATGGATTGCTTTCTCATATGTGCCTTCACCGGGGGGCTATAGCAGAGCCAGAAACCCTCAACCCAGTGACCTTGGGCTCAAACCAGTGGCCTTGGGCTCGACCCAGTGGCCTTGGGCTCAAGCCAGTGACCATGGGGCAATGTCTATGATTCCATGCTCAAGCCAGTGACCCTGCACTCAAACTGGTAAGCCCGTACTGAAGCCAGCAACCTTGGGGTTTTGAACCTGGGTCCTCTGCATCCCAGGCCAATGCCGTATCCACTGCACCACTGCCTGGTCAGGCTGTTCTGTTTTATTCTTTAGGCACCTTGTAAAACTAATATCACTTCTGACTGATTTATTGTATTAACTCAGCTTCAGCCTTAGTAAGTTGTAGCTTTGCTATTTTCTCTTTCTTCATTCTTTTAAATATTATGCCAATACATGGAGTGACAGTTTCGACAACATTTTATAAATTAAAATTTTAAGCAAATGGTAGAAGGCCATTTAACCCTTACACGTTGGGTGTGTGTATATGTAATGGATTCTCGTGAAGATATGACTATTACCATGTACTGCTAATCTCCGTTGAAATATCCAACTTCTCTTAGAGGAAAGAAACACTCAAACTAATGAATTTGGATAAGCTGGACATGTTTTATTTTCACCTGTTTTAAAATTTAAAGCAATATTGTGTATTTGAAATATTTTTTCAAAAGGGTAAATAGTATCATATTTTCTCTTTCACAAAATCATTGCCACACAAATCTCCAGCCACAAAGCATTTTTTACCTTGTGTGCTAATAGACAATGATGGCACTATCAAGTGCTCCGAGTTCATACTAATTATCCATAGAGATAAACACATCTTTTTTGCTGAAGTCTGATTTTCACCTGCTGCACTGTCCTGGAATCTGAGACATGAACCAACACACGATATGTTGTGAATCTGGTTTGCAAATAGGCACCTAAGGTGGGAAACTTAAGAAGGTTTGATAAACAGACTGCTCTGTGTCCAAGTGTGCATTTTACGTAGCTATTATTTAATACAGTGTGTCCGTAAAGTCATGGTGCACTTTTGACCGGTCACACGGTCAAAAGTACACCATGACTTTACGGACACACTGTATAATATGAAATGTCTATGAGGCGCCCTGGGGCAGAAACTTTTTGTTAACAAGCTATCAAGCTTTACTGAGATAACCTATAGGAAATTTTCACTAAGCAAACTCGAGCCAGTCAGTTCTTGGGAGATGCCTACACATATCAGTGTGATACAGTCATCATCGTCTTTAAAGATAATCCATCCCTAAACTACTGCGAGTTGTACTCTGGTGTGAGTCAGTTCAAATTTTATGAAATATCCCTGTGTCTTCCTAATCTAAATCCCACTTTCTTACACCAGTTAGGGTATTTCTTCTCTTATGCAAAAACTAGTCTCCCTTGAATTTAATTTAAAAGCTGTGTACTATCCAACTTCAATAGTTTGAAATGGCAAAAAAGAAACATGCAGTAATTTTCGGCTAGTTTTCAGTAAACTGACAGAAGCATGCTGAGTCAAAGGCTACATGAAACATGAGGAGAATATCGACCATCTATTGCCTTATCTGTTCTCTGGACTTTCCAAGGCTGCTTGGGAGGCTTGTCCATCAGGAAGAAGCTGGAGTGGCTGTAGGTTTGGGTGGGGGTTGTGTGAAGTGCCAACCCCTCTTCTCCTTTCTGAACACCATTAAAACATCTGTAATAGCAGAGACTAGACACCGCTGCAGCTGCCCTGGAGCAGGACCTTTCAAGGGATAATTCTGTTTGACGCTAAAATTGCTAACCCACATTACGCATATCAGCGCCTCCAGCTCCTGACCCTGGTGCGTGGTCTACAGAGTTGTCCACTTGAGATGCATCTGGGCCTCTAACTCACGCATGCAAGTGTCCTGGTGAATGACTGCCTTTGGAAGGTCTCCCTTGCGGTTTCACAAAGCAAATTTCATGTGTATCACACTGACAATAATCCAATTCCAAGATTCCCCAAGTACCTTCTAACTTAGTTCTCCTTCCTTTTGGTGCCCTTACGGACAGAAAAACTAAATTTATTTATATTGATTGTACAGATCTATACCATTTAGAATAGACAGTATGTAGAAAAATCAATTGTCCATTAAATTTGTTGACCCAGGTGTCTATTTTCTTTTTTTTTTTAATTTTTTTATTTATTTATTCATTTTTAGAGAGGAAACACAGAGTGGGAGAGAGAGAGAGAGAGAGAAAGAGAGAAAGGGGGGGGGAGGAGCTGGAAGCATCAACTCCCATATGTGCCTTGACCAGACCAGTGCAGGGTTTTGAACTGGCGACCTCAGTGTTCCCAGGTCGACGCTTTATCCACTGCGCCACCACAGGTCAGGCGGTGTCTATTTTCTTGTAGAAAAATACATATATACCTTTATACCTTAAGGAAACTAGAAACAAGGTATATTTATTTATCTTTACTTCTTCTAAAAAAACTGAAATGTGAGTCTGTCAGTTTGTCCTTCATTTTAATAAAAAGTTATTCTTCGTACTGCAAAGAAGAGATTTAATAGGAATTAACCTAAATAAATAGTTGCATCCCATTCCATATTACTGTAAGTAATCACAATTCACAGAATCATGGCCTAAGATCATATTCTAGCATGTTCTTAGAGACTTAAGAAATATAAGAGGTATGACATGTTTATATACAGGATTTTTTATTATATATATTATTTTTATATTTGGAGTTACTTAGAATTCTGCTTGTGTTTATTAAACTAAGTAATTGTAACTATATTTTAAACATGCTTTTAACTTACAAGGCTGCCACATTTCTAAGTTGAAACCTTGAATTTCTAACTACATCAGCGAAAGCTTACTAATTATTTAGGCTGCTCAGTTTGATGATAGTAGCCCAGGAAAAAATACTGTTTCACGCTGATCATTAAAATGTATTTTAGGGTTAACCTATTAAATACCATTTTAAATATCCATTTTAATCTTCTAATTTAGAAAAAAATATATAATACCAAACCAAAATGATATTGTTATATATATTTTTTAAACTAGCCATTGTATTAATAACATCATTTGGGCCAAGTCATAAAGAAACTTTAAAATTTATAGATAATTATTCTGTTACTCAAATAAAATTATTAAAGCCTTTCTTACTATCAACCTATTATTCTGGTAAGATATGAATAGTCATCTTTGCCACAGAAATATCTTACCAAATCCAATCTGGTTTTATTTTCCTGAGAAAATCATTGTTCAGAGAATGCAAATAACATTAATTTTCCTAAGTCTCACTTACAGTCATAATATTCCAAATATGTAAAGGTGGGAGTAAAACATTCCATGTAAAGTGAAAACTCTTTACTAAATAAGAGACTGATGTATTTCCTAGATAATTTTTTTAAAATTCTTTTCGGACCTTACACCATCTCTTGCAGATTGAATGATAGCATATTTTGCTTGGTCAACATATTTACTTGGTCAGAAGGAACCCCTCTGGGGAGTATTGTACATAAAACCTTAGCCAGGTCATATGACTAGACTAATAAACATAACGAAGTCCAGAAATTATATTTAAAAAATCTAATTTTTGGTTGACAGATGGGAAGGGTTTTGGGGAGGGCTGGGTGAAAAGAGGGAATGAATTAGGATATACAAACTGCAAGGTATAAAAATAGTTATTGGCCTGACCAGGTGGTGGCGCAGCAGATAAGAGTGTCAGACTGGGATGCAGAGGACCCAGGTTCGAAACCCCGAGGTCGCCAGCTTGAGCATGAGCTCATCTGGTTTGAGCAAGGCTCACCAGCTTGAGCCCAAGGTCACTCGCTTGAGCAAGGGGTCACTTAGTCTGCTGTAGCCCCCTCGGTCAAGGCACATATGAGAAATCAATCAACAAACAACTAAGGTGGTGAAATGAAGAAATGATGCTTCTCATCTCTCTCCCTTCTGTCTGTCTGTCCCTATCTGTCCCTCTCTCTCTCTCTTTCTCTGTCACACACACAAAATATAGTTACTGCTTGTAACATACTGCATAGAGAATATGGTCCATAATATTGTAATAACCATGTGTGGGTTATATGGATACTATAATTTTGGGGGCAATCACTTCATAAGATATATAAATATCTATCACTACGTTGCATACCTGAAACTAATATAATACTGTATGTCAACTGTAATTGAACATTTTCGTTCATTCTTTAAAATTTATTGTAATGACACTGATTAATAAAATTACAGATTTCAGGTGCACAATTCTGCAATATATCATCTGTGTATCGCAATGTGTGCTCAGCACCCTAAGTCAAATATCCCTCCATCACCATCTGTTCCCCATCCACCTTCCCCACCTTCCCCAACCCCATCCCTTTTGAAATCTCCGCGCTTCCGTATGTCTGTATTTTTTTAATTTTTAATTTTTTAATTTTTATTTTATTTATTCATTTCAGAGAAGAGAGACAGAGACAGAGAAAGAGAGAGAGAGAGAAGCGGGGAGCAGGAAGCATCAACTCCTATATATATGCGCCTTGACCAGGCAAGCCCAGGGTTTCCAACCAGCAACCCCAGCATTCCAGGTCAACGCTTTATCCACTGCGCCACCACAGGTAAGGTTGTCTATAATTACTTTTTTCTTTGCTCAATCCCTACACCTTTTTCACTCAGTACCCCAACCCCAACCCCTTGACAGCTATCAGCCTTTCTCCATATTTATGAGTGTTTCAATTTTGTTAATTTGAAAATGTTTTTAAATTATCTTTAGAATACATAAATGCAAAAATCCTAAACTATTAGCAATTCAAAAGGAGATGGGTGGGGGGGGGGAGACACCCTACTCCCTCCCTCACCTCCCCCTCCCCCCGGGTAGCCAGTACACTCTTGTCCATGTCCCTGAGTCTCATTTTTATGTCTCTTCTCTGTACGGACTCATATAGTCCTTAGATTTTTCTGATTTACTTACTTCACTCACTATAATGTTATCAAGGTCCATTCCTGTTGTTACAAATGATCCGATGTCATCATTTCTTATGGCTGAGTAGTATTCCATAGTATGTATGTACCACAGCTTTTTAATCCACTCGTCCTCTGACAGACACTTCGGCTGTTTCCAGATCTTCGCTATTGTACACAATGCTGCCGCGAACATGGGGGCGCATTTCTTCTTTTCGAACAGTGCTATGGTGTTCCTAGGGTATATTCCTATAAGTGGGATAGCTGGGTCAAAAGGCATTTCGATTTTTAACTTTTTGAGGAATCTCCATACTGTTTACCACAGTGGCCGCACCAGTCTGCATTCCCACCAGCAGTGCAGAAGGGTTCCCTTTTCTCCACATCCTCGCCAGCACTTATTCTGTGTTGTTTTGCTGATAAGTGCCATTCTGACTGGTGTGAGGTGGTATCTCATTGTGGTTGTAATTTGCATTTCTCTAATGATTAGTGATGTTGACCATTTTTTCATATGCCTATTGGCCATCTGTATGTCCTCTTTGGAGAAATTTCTGTTCATTTCTTTTTCCCATTTTTTGATTGGATTGTTTGTCTTCCTGGTGTTGAGTTTTATAAGTTCTTTATAAATTTTGGTTATTAACCCCTTATCAGACATGCTGTCGAATATGTTCTCCCATTGTGTGGTTTGTCTTTTTGTTCTGTTCTTATTGTCTTTAGCTGTGCAAAAACTTTTTAGTTTGATACAGTCCCATTTGTTTATCCTGCCTTTTATTTCATTTGCCTGGAAATAAATCCGCAAATATATTTCTACGAGAGATGTTGGAGAGCTTACTGCCTATGTTTTCTTCGAAGATGCTTATGGTTTCACGGCTTACATTTGAGTCTTTTATCCATTTTGAGTTTGTTTTTGTGAATGGTGTAAGTTGATGGTCTAGTTTCATTTTTTTGCAGGTAGATGTCCAATTTTCCCAACACCATTTGTTAAAGAGGCTGTCTTTACTCCATTGTAGGCTCTTTCCCGCTTTGTCAAATATCAGTTGTCCATAAAGGTGTGAGTTTATTTCTGGGTTCTCTGTGCTGTTCCATTAATCTATGTGCCTTTTCTTATGCCAGTACCAGCCTGTCTTCAGTACGATGGCCTTGTAGTATACCTTGATATCTGGAAGAGTGATACCTCCTGCTTTATTTTTTCTTTTTAAGATTGCTGAGGCTATTCATGTTCTTTTTTGTTTCCATATAAATTTTTGGAATATGTGTTCTATATCTTCGAAGTATGTCATTTGTATTTTAATTGGTATTGCATTGAATTTATAAATTGATTTGGGTAGTATAGACATTTTAATGATGTTTATTCTTCCTAGCCATGAGCACGGTATATGCTTCCACTTGTTTGTATCTTCCTTGATTTCTTTTATCAATGTTTTATAATTTTCTGAGTACAAGTCCTTAACCTCCTTGGTTAAATTTACTCCTAGGTACTTTATTTTTTTGGTTGCAATAGTGAAGGGGATTGTTTCCTTAATTTCTTTTGCTGACAGTTCATTGTTGTTATATAAAAATGCCTCTGATTTCTGAGTATTAATTTTATATCCTGCCACCTTGCTGAATTCATTGATCAGGTCCAGTAGTTTTTTGACTGACACTTTAGGGTTTTCTATATACAGTATCATATCTGCAAATAATGACAGTTTTACTTCTTTTCCAATTTGGATGCCTTTTATTTCTTCTTCTTGTCTGATTGCTGTGGTTAAGACTTCCAGAACTATGTTGAATAAAAGTGGTGAAAGGGGCACCCCTGCCTGGTTCCTGATCTTAAGGGGATTGCTTTTAATTTTTGCCTTTTTAGTATGATATTTGCTGTGGGTTTGTCATAGATGGCCTTCATCTATGTTAAGGTATGTTCCCTGTATTACCACTTTACTGAGAGTTTTGAGCATGAATGGGTGCTGGATTTTATCAAATGCCTTTTCTGCATCTATTGAAATTATCATGTGATTTTTGTCCTTCCTTTTGTTTACATGATGAATCACATTGATTGATTTGCGAATATTGAACCAGCCTTGCCTCTCCAGAATAAATCCCACTTGATCATGGTGTATGATTTTTTTCATATATTGCTGGATCTGGTTGGCTAATATTTTGTTGAGAATTTTAGCATCTAAATTCATCAGGGATATAGGCCTATAATTTTCTTTCTTTGGGTTGTCTTGGCCTGGTTTCCGGATCAGAATTATGCTCACCTCATAAAAGGAGTTTGGAAGTCTTCCTTCCTCTTGAATTTTTTGAAATAGCTTGAGAAGGATAGGAATTAGTTCTTCTTTGAATTTTTGGTAGAATTCACTTGTGAAGCCATCAGGCCCAGGGCTTTTTTTTGTTGGGAGTTTTTTGATAGCTGTTTCTATCTCATTTATTGTAATTGGTCTGTCTAGGTGTCCTGATTCTTTCAGATTGATTTTTGGAAGATTATATGATTCAAGAAATTTGTCCATTTCACCGAGGTTGTCTAATTTTTTGGCATAGAGTTCTTCATAGTATTTTCTTACAATATTTTGTATTTCTGTTGTGTCAGTTGTTATTTCTCCACTCTCATTTCTAATTTTATTGATTGACTCCTCTCTCTTTATTTCTTGGTGAGTCTAGTAAAAATTTCATCGATCTTGTTTACCTTTTCAAAGAACCAGCTCCTGGTTTCATTGATCCTCTGTATTGTTTCCTTAGCAGTATGTCATTTATTTCCGCTCTGATCTTTATTATTTCCGTCCTTCTACTAGTCCTGGGCTTTATTTGCTGTTGTTTTTCTAGTTCTTTTAGACGCAAGGTCAAGTTGCTTATTTGAGCTTTTTCTAGCTTCTTATAGTATGCTTGTAGTGCTATGAACTTCCCTCTCAGTACTGTTTTTGCTGTGTCCCATAAATTTTGAGTTGATGTATGCTCATTATCATTCCTTTCTAGAAACTCTTTTATTTCTTCTTTGATCTCATTGTTAATCCATTTATTATTTAATAACATGCTATTTAGTTTCCAAGTGTTTGAGTATTTTTCAGTTTTTCTTTTGTGGTTAATTTCTAGTTTTATGCCATTGTGATCATAGAAAATGCTTGATATGATTTCAATCTTCTTATATATGTATCCTTGACTGGTTCTGACTTTGGATTCTGTCTTATACCTCAATGTTTGTTTAACAAAGACCTTTCCCATACATTTCCTCTAAGGTAGCAGAGCAGGTATCGGTGGGACAGATGATTCACACCAATATTTACTGAACTCTCTTTCTCTACAACTGGGATTGGACAACATATTAAATATGCAGAGGAATAACTGGCCCTTCCCCTTGGAGTTTTCACTTTAACATAGAGGTCAGCCTTTAAAAAGATAATCACACCAATTACTCATCATGTTTTTAGTTTTATTTTTTAACGAAAGGTGGAGACTATATGAAGAGTATAACTGGGACATGGGTGTTGATGTTGAAGTCCACAAAAGTACATCTGAGGAAAGCACTGATGTGGTCAGCTGCAGTCTGACCGAGAGCAATTCAGGAACAGGAGAACTCGAGGTTCCCTGAGGCAGGAAAGAACTATGCACACTTGAAAGCCCAAGAGAAGAGCAGGATCAATACACAGAGACGTGGGAGGAATGAGGATAGAGTGATGTCATGACAGGAATGTATCAGATGCTACAGCCCCTTTGTCACAAGCATAGGTGGGGGCAGGCTGTAGGAGGGTTAGCAGCAAGGACTCAGTGCATCTGGATTAATATTTTACACTCTTCCCTGCCCTTTTAAATGAACTCTAGCAAGTTTTACCATCCTTCCTGGGTTCTATATGGAACAAATCTAAAATATAGAGTGAGCAAAAACATAAATAAACAACTCATACTCACAGACAACAGTAAGGCCATTACCAGAAGTCAAGGGGATGGGGGTAGAAGGAGGTAAAGGGGGGATAAATAGTGATAGAAGGAGACTTGACTTTGGGTGATGAGCACACAATACTCTATACAGATGATGTATTATACATAGAACTGTACCCCTGAAACCTATATAATTGTATTAACCAATATCACTCCAATAAATCTAATAATTATTTTAAAATATAAGAAAATAAAAAATATACACCTGCAAAAATAGAAAAAAATGCAGCTTATAAATTTTGCGGGGGATATTAGTAGTTAGAATGAAGTTGATAAACATCTATATCTAATCCTAGTGCTGGGCAGTGAACAAAGATTTTGCATTTATGATGTAGTGTAAAGCCAGTAGCCAGGGCCACCATCACAGCCGCCTGGCCTGTGCAGGTTTGCATTGGATTCTGAAAGTCGGTAATGAAACAACGGAGCCAAGAACTGGTGAGCCATCAGCTTTAATTCTAGCTTGCACTCAGCGGGCAAGAAAAACATACACTGGGCTCCAAAACCCACTCATTCAGTGCTCACAAAGCTACTGACTCTTCTGAGTTTCCTAGAATCAAAGGTTTCTAGCTCACCAGACTTAATCACCTCTGTTCCCCATCTCCTTCTGCACAAACTCTGCACAAACTGGCTTCTTCCTCAGCACTCCGCCATCTTGGCTGCTTCTCCTGGCTTCCATGTGGCCTTAATGTGCTCTCCTCTCGAATACTAACCTCAGAAACCCAGAGAGAGCAAGCTCCGATCTGCCTCACTTTATAGTGTAGTATCCAAACCTTTAATCCAATATACAAACAAGGAAGTCTCTGATACAAAGTCACTTATCAGAGGCATAATGGGAGGATTCCTCATGAGTGCACCACCCCACATCATCCAATCAGTCAAGGGTGTGGGGAAAAGCTTACTCTTAAAACTTGCACGTTGGCAGCGCCATCTTTTAGAAAGTGAGCACAATATATTTTATCTGCCCAACATATAGTTATTTTGTTTGTTTCATTCTGGTTTTTTGTTTCAGTAATAGTATCTTTTCAAAAAAATGACTTCATTTGTATGGTGACACATTACCTTACTGGTCCAGCCTAGGAGATTTAGGTATATATCAAGATTAAAAGTTGAGCCTACAAAGTAGTATTTTAAACTATAATTATTTTTAAATTTTTTATTACCTTTTATAGTGTTTATGTGGATTCAAGTGTCCCACTGAATATAACTCCCTCAACCCCACCCCTGTGTTCCTTTTTATACCCTTTTCCCCTCCTCCCCTATCACCCTCCCCCTTCCCTCTAAGATTTGCAGTCCGGTTATCAATATCTCTGTGTCATATATATATAGTTTCACAATCCCTTTATCTTCTCTGATCTCGTCCACTCATACCCCTTCCCTCTGACATCAGTCCCTCTGGTCCCTGTGACCCCGCCTCTGCCTCTATTCTGTTCTTCAATTCACTTTGTCCATTAGATTCCACATATATGTGAGATCATATGATATTTTTCTTTCTTTGCCTGGTTTATTTCACTTAGCATAATAATTTTTAAGTTTGGAAGAAAGTATAGTCCTGTGATGGTGAACCTATGACACGCGTGTCAGCACTGACACATGGAGCCATTTTCGATGACAAACAGCCGCATACCAGAGAACTATGGGGCCGCAGGCCTAGAAGGACGTTTTATCCTTGGCTCCTGCATGGCCAGGTGCAGTAGCCAAGGATAAAACATTTCCTGTAGTGTAGACACTCCGTGCCGGAGGTCTGTAGGCCAAAACAACAGAACTCCGGCACAAACCATCTAGTTCTGGGACTTCCGGTTAGGCCGTTTTTCTGGAAGTGACAAACCACCCGAGTAATGCTCGGTTTTCTGGTGAATTTTGACACACCAAGCTCAAAAGATTGCCCATCACTGGTATAGTGTATGGCCAGGAACTGCCACTGTGGCCATTCACACGCAGGTTCCCATTGGATTCAGGCAGACAGTAAAGGAATGGCGGAGTCGGAGGATGGTGGGCCATTCTATTTATTGTTGTCTCACCAAGACAGGCAAGCCATAATAGAATACAAGAGAAAAGCAGAAAACCTGCTTTCCTATGGAGGGCAAGGGATCAGGAAGGCCCCTGCAATAGTGATAGCAGGAACTGAGAGAGCAAGACCCTGGACTGTCCCCATTTTATAGTGTAGAAATCAAAACCTTTAATCCAATATATAAATAAGGAAGTCATTGATACAAAGTCACTTATTTGAGTCACAATGGGAGGATTCCTCATGAGAGTGCACCACCCCACATCATCTAATCAGTCAAGGGTGTGGGGAAAAGCTTAGTTTTAAAACTAAGTCTTAGGCTATAATGACTTTGCCGGCTTACAGCCTGTCTCCCACACCCAAAGCGAGCAAACATACATGTCATATTTAAAAACTTATTTGACCAACATATAGTTTCCAGTAAGTCTCTCTTCTGCCATGGGAAAAAACAAACAGATAATATAAATAGACAAACAACAACCTGTGAACTCAGTCTTCTAAATGGGTTGAAGACAGATGCTAACGTGTCAGTAAAAACCAAGTACAAATCTGTACATCAAATGTTTACATAAAAGCCCCCACTTTTATATTGCTTGTTATATTAAGTAAATATATGAAATTATTTCTGAGTCAATGACAAGCAATAGGAAACTCAATTACTTTCTATTAAAAATGTTTTAACTTGAATGATGTTATGGACTTCTGATTATCTGACATTCATAGGAGCCCTTGTCAGAAAAGTTTAGTTTCTACAAGATATAAGTTTGCCAACAAGCCATACTATTCCAAATTTAATGTAGAAAGTCATATCTCAATTCCTTTTAAAAGGATCTTTCATATTGGTATCATTTTAATCAATTTCTGATCAGAAATAACATAGCCTGCACTATTTGATACTGTAAAGCCAGTATTCAAAGCATTTATCACAGCCGCCTGGCCCGTGCAGATTTGCATTAAATTCGGACAGTCGGTAATGAAGAAACAGAGCCAAAACCTGGTGAGCCACCGGCTTTAATTCTAGCTTGCACCCGGTGGGCAAGCAAAAACACCCACTGGGCTCCTAAACCCACTCATTCAGTGCTCACAAAACTACTGACTTATCCGAGTTTCCTAGAATCAAAGGTTTCTAGCTCACCAGACTTATTCACCTCTGTTCTCCATCTCCTTCTCTCTGCACAAACTCTGCACAAACTGGCTTCTTCCTCAGCACTCTGCCATTTTGGCTGCTTCTCCTCTCCTCCATGTGGCCTTACTCTGCTCTCCTCTCAAATGCCAACCTCAGGAACCCAGAGAAAGCAAGCTCCCGGTCTGCCCCACTTTATAGTGTAGAAATCCAAACCTTTAATCCAATCTACAAACAAGGAAGTCTCTGACACAAAGCCACTTATCTGAGGCATAATGGGAGGATTCCTCAGGAGAGTGCACCACCCCACATCATCTAATCAGTCAAGGGAGTGGGGAAAAGCTTACTCTTAAAACTAAGCCTTGGGCTATAATGACCCTGCCTGCTTACAGCCTGCCCCCCCACACACACACACAATAATATAATTACACCCATCCCAAGCATAAGGGCAACCAATATCACCTGGGTGATGGGCTTCCCCATGGGCAGTGCCATCTTTAACAAAGTAAGCATAATATATCTTATCTGCCCAACAGAGACATATATTTAATTTAAATGTTCCTTTGTCTCTATAAAACCATACTGCTCTCTGCAACTGTGTGATTTGATTTTGATATTTCAAAGGTATTTAAGAGGACTTGGTCCTATTCTCGCTTAACAAATTAGCCATCCACATTTTAAAAACTAACTTTAGCAGACAAAAATTCATTTCAACGTATCAATTGCTGTCATTCTTCCATCTGCAGCCCACATTCATAAACTTACGCTACTTTCAAACTCATAATTACGGCACCAATACATGTAGTATCTTATCTTTTGTGTAGCTTAATAGGTTTGGTTTTGAGTTCAAATCAAATTGGGTACCCTGGTATGCTCCTTAACTATTGGTGTAACCATCAATAATTCATTAAATCTAACGGAAGCCTAATTTATTCATCACTAAGGTGGTGATAACACCCTATCTGAAAGGGTTGTGGGAATTAAATAGCGTTAGGTTCAAACTGGCCCATAATATACAAGAAACTGTAGCTATTATCATTAATTATAATGGAGACATCTGCATCTTAAACATCTTGAATGATGGACAAACAACTAAGATAGCTTGAGAATCACTTTTCTAAAGTGTTCATGTGATTTCTATGTCAAGAAGCATTTAACAGACAGTGATAATTAAAGAAAAACTGGTTCTCATGTACATTTGTTGGTGAGAGTGTAAACAGTACAGCAAGTCTGGAAAACCATTTAGCAATTATTTAAACACTAACATATACATACACCCACCTTGCAAATGCACTTCCAAGTACTTAACCTAGAGAAATGAACCGTTGCATCGAAATAAAGGCTTTACAAAAATGGTCACAGCAAATGTTCTTCAACATGTAAATACATACACCAACTATAGTATATCTGTGTAATGAGATACTACTACTTAGCAATAAAAAGGAAAAAAAAAAACTATTGATAATTGAAACAACTTTGGTGAACCTGAAGGGCATTATGCAGAACAAAAAAAGAAAATTTTTTTTCAAAGCATTTACATACTGTATTAGTCAATTTATATAGCCTTCTCAAAGTAACAAAGTTGTAGATGTAGAAAACAGGTCAATGCTAGCCAGGGGTTAGGGCTGGAGGGGATGTAATTACACAGAGATCAGGTTGAGTAGTTTCTTTGTGGTGATAAAACAGTTCTGTTTCTAGATTGTGGAGACAATGGTTACTCAAAACTACTCATGTGATGAAATTTAACTAAAGCACACCCCCCACACACACAAATACACACAAAATAGTACTTGAAAAAATTGGTGAAATCAGCATAAAGCCTGTATTTTAGTTAATAGTATCATTCCAATGTTAGTTTCCTAGTTCTAATAATATGCTATGGAGTTATAAGAGATCATCATTAGAAAAAGCAAGTAACTGTATATAGGAACTTTTTGTATCACACTGGGGAACAAAATTTTTGTCACATCCACAAAAACACTTGTTCTTACCTAATTCGAGTGTGCTGATATCAAATCTGACAGTTTTACTTTGTAAGATACAGTGATTTTTGCAATTCAAGATTTTAGGTTTTCATCTTATTGTAAAATTTTTAACATTTAGTTTAACATAATGAAATAGAATGTGTTTTTGGACATCATCTTTGTAAAAATATAACAATTTATATAATGCAGTAAACACACTAATACACTAAAAGATATGACTACATCAGAATTTGTCTTCAATTTTGAAATAGAACATATTAAAACACTTATTTTAATCATAAAATTTGTGCAAAACTTATTTTAATTCTATTCAGGCAAAAATTTGCGTTTGTAGCTCTTGCGTTTATGTACTTGGTGAGGACAATCTCGTTTGATACTCCAGCAATAGTCTGCTATCATATTTCTGTCCTACCGCCCCTGATAACACTCTTCCATCGTCTTCAGATCTTGATGAAAGCGTTCTTCCTGCTCATCACTAACAGCTCCAAGATTTTCAGGAAACTTACCAAGCTGACTATTCAGAAAGTGAATTTTAACACTGTTATATCCAATATCGCAAAAAGCCAACAGCATCCTTTGAACCAGAAGTTCATAGTTTTCTACTTTTTTGTTGCCAAGGAAGTTCTTTATAACTTCCACAAAAGACTGCCATGCGCCTTTCTCCTCCTTATTCATCACCTTGGCAAATTCTTCATCATGTATAACTGTTCGAATTTGAGGTCCATCGAATACACCTGTTTTTATCTTCTTGGAAGACAAGGCAGGAAAAGCAGAAATAATATGTTGAAAGCATCCACTTTCTCTATTCAAAGCCTAAACAAACTGCTTCATTAAGCCAAGTTTGATGTGAAGTGGGAGGAAATGATCCTGTCTTGATTAACTACAGGTTCGTTCACAGTATTCTGCATCCCTACTTCCATAGCTTCACGTTTCGGCCACTCCTTCCGTGTCCAGTGCTTCTCCTGAGCTTGGCTGTCCCACAAACACAGAAAGCAAGGACATTTCTTGAAACCTCTCTGTTGTCCTAGCAGGAAATTTACCATTTTAAGATCCACACAAATGATCCAGTTATGCTCCTCATACTTCAGAAAGTCAAGGACAATTTTTATGTCATTATAATCTTCTCGCAGATGAATTGAATAACCAATTGGAACCGCTGCATAAACATTACCACTGTGTAGGAAAACACATTTCAGACTCCCTTTAGAGCTGTCAAGAAATAGCCACCATTCTGTTGGACTGTACGTGGTAACACCTAGCTGGCTCAGAAGACTACTGATATTATGACAGTAAACATAATGTTTGTCTTTGAAAAAATAAGTCCAAAAAATTTGTTCACGCTTCCTGAAATGGGATACTTTAGCTGACCTGTGAAGTACATTCCTTTCCTGAAGCCTGAAGGCTAATAACTCAGCTGCTTTCTTTAATAGGCCGAAATCCCTTACTAAGTCATTCAATTTGGGTAGGCTAAACTGCTGAGGGCTTAATGCCTGATTGGCATCCTATGAAGACCCTTCAGATTTTACAACCATTTCCTCATGCATCTTATCAAAATACACTTGATCACCATGTTCACTTTTTTCGTCCTTAGAAGAAATAAAACCATTGAAAACTGGAACCGGGAGTGCCTCAGAGTGTGGGATAGGTCGTATTGCTGAAGGAATATTAGGATATGCGATCATACGCCATTTTTTCTAGCTGATGCCCTTGGTATGGGTCAGACAGAAATAACAGTCACTGCTGTGGTCCTTAGGTTCAGGCCAAACCATGAGAATACCAAAAGGCATTCCTTTTGTTTTCCTTTTGTCCACTCACGAAGCATTTCCTCACAATTATGGCACACAATATGAGAAGCCCAATTCGTGTCTTGATCGCCAAGGGGAACTTGAAAGTAGGCAATATATGCATGTGTCACAAATAATGAAATGTTGCGCTTTTGCCGTTGAAATATGTAGCAGCCGCATATATAACAGAAGGTGTCAGGACTATTCTTACATTTACGCCTACTCGAAGAAGCCATGATTCAATCTTAAAAATAAGATTAAAATAAGATTCTTCTTAAAAATAAGAAGGTGTTTTTATCAGATAATAATTTTTACATTTAAAAATAACTACAATTATGTAAAAGTCATGTTTGTAAAACATTAATTGCCTTGTGGTTATGTTCAATCCAAGAGTCGTTGCCCTTTAACTCCAATTTAAAAACCAATGCATGCCATTAACTGTAACAAAAAAAGTTAAAATTGCATAAAAACTAGAGCATGCACCAAAAAAACGTATTTCAGATTTGCAATCAGCGATGTAGAGGTATATAGAAACAGTTCAAAAACCTTATGCAACAGAAAATGAAAAGAAAAAATTGTTTCCCAGTGTTATTATTCCAAATTGTTTTGGGTCAAACTACTTTTATGTTATTTTTTAAAGTATTTAACTATGGACACACTATCCATAGCTTCGGTTTCATTTGCTTTAGTGAGATCTTTTGTAGCCTTTGAAAACATTCTGATATTTTATAATGTTGCAAGCATTAATCTGATTAAAATATAATTAGAAATTAGAATTAAATTGGAATTAGAATTTAGAAATGAGAAAATGTTTATTTTTTAAAAGTCTACATTTAGTTTGTAATTTTTTCTTATTAAAATGAAATAAAGACAAAAACTGTGCTTATTTGCAACTGAATGGGGCTATAGATATAAGGATACTAAAATAAGAAGACACATTTTTCCTTAGTAATCATACTGGAAAGCCTAAAAAATACAAGATACTATTTTACCAATAATTTATCAATGCAAATTTCACTACGTTATGTTCCTCTTTCTATTCCTTGATATAAATTTTCTCTGGGTTACCATCATTTGTTGAAACTTACTAGTGGACTTTATTATTTTTTACAGGGACAGAGAGAGTGTGTCAGAGAGAGGGATAGATAGGGACAGACAGACAGGAATGGAGAGAGGTGAGAAGCATTAATCAGTTTTTCGTTGCCGTCGCAACACCTTAGTTGTTCATTGATTGCTTTCTCACATGTGTCTTGACCATGGGCCTTCAGCAGACCAAGCCACCCCTTGCTGGAGCCAGCAACCTTGGGTCCAAGCTGGCGTGCTTTTGCTCAAGCCAGATGGGCCTGCGCTCAAACTGGCAAGCTCAGGTCTTAAACCTGGGTTTTCCGCATCCCAGTCTGACGCTCTATCCACTGAGCCACCGCCTGGTCAGGCAACTAGTTGACTTTAAATAAAAAGAGATGCTGACTATAAAATGTGACTTCTATGTCTACAATGCATTATTTTTTTTTATTTTTTTATTTTTTTTATTTTTATTTATTTATTCATTTTAGAGGAAAGGGAAAGAGAGAGAGAGAAAGAGAGAGAGAGAGAGAGAGAGAGAGAGAAGGGGGGGAGGAGCAGGAAGCTTCAACTCCCATATGTGCCTTGACCGGGCAAGCCCAGGGTTTTGAACCGGCAACCTCAGCATTCCAGGTCGACGCTTTATCCACTGCGCCACCACAGGTCAGGCCTACAATGCATTATTTTTAAAATATAATTCAGAATTGATGATCAGCATTTCTTCCTGGTGATAAGAACAATGAATTATATAAATCTGTGTCTCTATCACATGGGTCCTCTGTCTCTATTTGTCGTAGCTTGGTTTTCTGAGAAGCAAACTCTATGACAAGGTTTCAAGCACAAGTTGTTATTTTGGAATGTCATCACTGGAGATAATGCCAGAGGCAGGGAGGCAAGACAGGGAAGGCAGCCAATTAAGAGTTTATTTTTAAGCAAGTTACTGTTGTGGGTAAATGGAACTGAATCTTGTGAAAGGAATTTGGGACCCAGTATAAAACATGTGCCTCAGAATTAGCCCACCTGAAGGGCAAGGAGATAGGTATTTATCTACTAACTCTCATCAGCCTTTGGTTGAGGCTGCTTCTGGAGAGACAGTGGTGTACCTTGTACCATGGGTAATCAAGTAGCTAGGGGGCCAAAGTACTGAAAGAATGTAAGTGCTGGTAGGTGGCATTTGGCACAAGTACAGCAAAATGACCAAAGTAAGAGAATTCAGTAAGTTCCTGACAGCATTTGTTACACATACCCTTATATTATTCTGCATATATTGGACATTTAACAAATCCTTGTTGAATTTTTAAGTATATTATTTAATATTGTAGACTGAGTGATACACTTATTTTTTTATTCATAGAACCCACAGTACTTTAGGTTTAATGCAATTTAGATAATGGGATAATTTTCAACTAGCCTATAAATTACATTGCATCTGTTGTTTTAGTCAACAAATAATTTCTCATTACTTGATACTAGAGTAAATTAAGTTGTGAAAAATACTTTCCATTAACAAGAAGCACTTAAAATATTCAGGAAGAAATAGGTAAATAAATAGAAGTTAACAGATCTACATATTCATATCTGTTGAGAGTTCAAGTGATGCAATCTTCCACAATAAAAATTAGTAAGTATTCCACCCATCCGTCAAAGTTAGTGGTTAAAGACATAGTGAGGCTATAGTATTCCCAGCACTGGGGCTAGTATTTCTTACTGAAAGTCAGCCTGCGCTCGTTCAGTTTATTATTTGGAAACAATGATTTGTGTGTGATCTGAAATTTAACATCAGTGAGTCTTATGTGAAATATATGCAAAGATTTCATAGTTAATGTACTTATTTGAGATACTAAAGCTATTTTTTAAAAGACCCGAAAACAGTAATTGAAACAATGTTAGACTATCTCAGTTAATGAGTAAAGAACCTATCAAAGTAGGCTAGAGTCTCGTATGTAAAAAATTAGATACAGAAATTGGCATCTTCTCATATATTTGTATGTATGCATGTATGTGTCTATCAATCATAAAAATAGAGGCAGGTATAATGGATTTTCTGATACTATTGAAACCTCACATAAAAAAAAAAGTGTAGGCCCTGGCTGTTTAGCTCAATGGTAGAGCTTTGGCCCAGCATGTGGAAATCCCGGATTCAATTCCCGGCCGGGGAACATCGGAGGAGCACCCTTCTGCTTCTCCACCCTTCCCCTCACCTTTTTCTCTCTCTCTTCCCCTCCCACAGCCAAGGCTCCACTGGAGCAAAGTTGGCCCGGGTGCTGAGGATGGCTCCATGACCTCTGCCTCGGGTCTTAGAATGGCTCTGGCTGCAATGGAGCAACGCCCCAGATGGGCAGCACATCACCCCCTGGTGGGCATGCCGGGTGAATCCCGGTTGGGCGCATGTGGGAGTCTGTCTGACTGCTTCTCACTTCAGAAAAAAAAAAAAAAAAGTCTAACATGGTTAAATCATAAATCCAGGAATAAAGAGGAAAGAACAAAATTATTGAGAAGATAAAGTATGTCTCCTTTCCCCTCCACTTTCTTTTGTTCATAATGACCACTGTAACGTGGACTTCCAGTGGACGGGGGGAACTGGCACTCAATTTATACAGAACAGAATGGTGTCATTCAAATCTTCAGTATTTTTCCTAAAAACATTACATTTTGAAACAAAACTCAATAATCTAGCTAAAAATGTTGAAAGGTACAATAAAAAAACACTTTAAAAATAAAATTAATGTACAAAGGCAAGAAAACAGAACGGCCTGAACTTTTACGTGGAAATGTTTACTCACACTGTCTCTTGTCATAGTTGTCAAGTGTTCAGTATTGCATAGAACATGTAAAAGTGAAAGGAGACTTTGGATTAATTACTATAAGAATGGTAATGGATCATATTTTGATTTAACTGGAATTTTATTGTACCTCCACTGATAATCCAATAGTCATACTTTAATTTGTAGGTATGGCCAGGACATACCTTTTTAAGCTTTTCATTTTCTATGAGAGAAAAAGGCAAGACATAGAATTTAAAGATGACTTATTATTCCTGAAATGCTTGGCCTGAGAAGATGAATAGAATGTCTTTTGATGTTCATCCATGTTATTTAAAAATTCTCATGTAGGTCATAACTTATTCCAGAATCGAATCCCGCAAAGAGAGGTGAATCAGCAAGGCGCCAAAGAGGAAGCCACCTTGAAATGAATTAAATGAAATGATTGTGTGAACATATGGCCTGGAAATTAAATTGATTCAGCTAAACAAGTTATATTAAATAGATCATGTAATTTTCAGGCATTTGGTCAGGTGATCACAATGTAAAGCAATTACATTTTGAGACTTTGAGAAAGACACAGGAACCTATCTGTCTAAGGTTTACAAAGAAAACAGAGAGAGAGAGAGAGAGAGAGAGAGAGACTGTAAAATGAGATTCAAGTTGTAATTTTTTTTAAGTTCGTCCTTTAAGAAAAAAAAATGTATGCAAAGATAAGGTCCTCGGTGAAATACATCAGAGAGGGATTCTAAATCAAATCTGTCAGACATCTATGCTGTCAATAATTTTTTCATTTGATGTACTCACTTAAAGAACACACATTTATTGAGCACCAACTCTCTTTAGGCTTGTTATAAAATGTCCTAGTTTTCAAATTTCTTATTCTAGAGCCAGGAATCAAAATATTACATTAATATGTATGTATTTAGAGCAGAAAAAATGATATTTAGAGCCTATTTAATTAATCGTATTTTATCTGCAAAATACTGTTTACAATGAAGGTATTTTTTCTTGATCATTGTTCTGATGTTTAAGCTCAATGCAACATATATATTGAGATATCTCCTCTCTTCACTTTGCCCATTGTTTCCAAATACATACGTATATAAAAAGTATACGGCTGCAACTGCCAGCTGACTTTCAGAGCATACCGAATGTACCTTCTATTTAGTGGCCATGAATGGCAACTGATTTAATTTTTCAAAATCCAATACATAATACAGTAAGACTTTTTTTTATATTTGGTATGAAAAGAATTCAAGAATAATTGGTTATTTGGTCAAGATAAAATTTAGGATTCTAAGGTAAAAGGTTATATTGCATGGCAATTATAGTTCTTTTTTTAAAAAATGAGTAATTAAAATGAGCCTATCAAATGTTGAGAGGGAGTGAATGAACACTAAATGTTAAGACTTAACTACATAATATGTATTAGAGATAACCTTGAATAATTTGGAAAAATCTTATGTGATTGGTGTTTCATAAATAGTGAAATTGAGTCTCAGAAATTGTATCTTTCTAACGGCAGCAAGAAGCTGGGACCTAGACACAGATATCTGTCAAATTTTATGCTTCATAGCACTAGTGCACACTCATGTGCGTGAACACACACACACACAACATTAATTTCATTATATATAATAATGGAGTAGCAGTTTATAAACACTTTTTAAATTTTTCATAAATTATCTTCATATGTAATAATTAATAATGTCATTAAAATATATATGGTAATGAAGCAGAAAATAGAATCTACTCAGCCTCATATAAGCACCCTCCTGTGAAAGGTTAGCATGATAAACTATAACTGGTATTTGTAAAACAGGAAAGACAACTGGTATTGAAACTCTTAACCACTGACTTGTTAAATGGCATAAGATTTTATTTATGCTGATGATTTAAAAAATGACTTAATATATTTTAAGGAAAGAGTTTGGCTTTCTTTTATCTCAAAAAAACAGAAGAAGTATTGTGCCTGACCTGTGGTGGCGCAGTGGATAAAGCGTCGACCTGGGAACACTGAGGTCGCCAGTTCAAAACCCTGCACTGGTCTGGTCAAGGCACATATGGGAGTTGATGCTTCGAGCTCCTCCCCCCTTTCTCTCTTTCTCTCTCTCTCTCTCACTCTGTGTCTCCTCTCTAAAATGAATAAATAAAAAAAAAAAGAAACTTAAAAATAAAAAGTTAAAAACAGAAGAAGTATTGATAACTGCATCCAATTTATTGGGAAAATATTACTGAAGACATCTAAATCTTGTAAAGGGAATTGGAAAATTTATTTTTAAAATAAAACGATTTTCTTTAACTCTAAGCACATTGATACTTTTCAAATGAAGAAAATATATATGTACATAAATTCAATTTTATTTTCTATCAGCTCTTATACTCTCTCCCAGTCAAAACAAACAATTTTTTTTTTTTTTTTTTTTTTTTTTTTAAAATCTCTCAAATGGATTTGTAGAATGAAAAAAAAAGGGTGAGGGTGAGATATAGATTTAATAAAGAAATATATTAAAATAGGCTTGTGACTGACAACCAGGGTTTGGAGAATAATTTCTATATAGTATTTTAGTGTCAACAAGAAGCTGAAAAAAAAGGAGCTAACTCATTCTTAAAAATACATATGCTAAGCCAATTTAAAACATGACACACTTATAAAACATAGTAACTTTACTAGGTCTACAAATATTTAATTCATTCTAGGTAATAAATGACATTTGGTTGCAAAGTATGAAAAGAGTAAAGTCATTTTTACATCTACAGGGAAATATTTCCCAGAAAACACAAATGACTTTGACTTAGAAACAAAACTTGATACTTAGGCATTTAGAAATTCAAATCATGGAAGGGGAGCAAGATGGCGACGGAGTAGGCGGACGTACCAGCTTCCAACTCCCAGAACCAAAGTGGATTACAACTCAATTTTAAGAACCATCACCGAGATAAACCAACTTTGAACAAAACTAAGTGGACTCTCCAACCAAGGAGCACAGAAGAAGCCACATTGAGACTGGTAGGAATAGCGAAAACGCGAAGAGGGCTGCCCAGCTCCCCGGAGCAAACGGCAGCCGAGAGAGACCCGTGTGGCGGGAGGAGAGTTTGGCGGAGAGGGAGGGACCTGGGTCCCAGGAACCAAGCCCCAGCCTGCAGTCCCAGAGCCTAGAAGAGGCACTTGGACAGTATTGAGCTGTGAAACAAGTGAGGGAGCTCCCAGGCCTACAGTGTGGAGTATTAGGTCCCTTCCTACTCTGCTGAGGGCTGCTTGGGGTTTTGGGGCGGCAGGACGCTGAAAGGCGGTTCTGTCGGCGTGGGCAGAGGCCAAGCCGGTGGGAGATCGGTCTAGCCCAGAGGGTCGGAGGGGAAGCGCCAGAGCGGTCCGGAAGCTGCGGGCCCGCCTTTAATCCCACTTACGGGGACAAAGCGGGAGGCCAGGAACGGGCAGGCCCTGCGCAAGCCGGCCCTGACCGCGGGGACCGGGCTAGGACCAGGGACGGGCAGGGGCTGTGGCTGAGCTGACGCTAACAGTCCCCCACCCCCCCACCCGGGTCGGAGAAACCGCGGTTGGCCAGTATACGTGCGCGAGCGGACTCCGAGCGCGGGAACGGGGTGGACCCTGAGACAGGCGGAGGCTCGCAGCTGAGCCCATGCTATTATCCCCATCCGGCCGGAGAAACCCCAGATATAATTCATACGTGCACGAGCGGGCTCCGAACGCGGGGGCGGGGTAGAGTCCGGGACGAGCGGAAGTACGCAGCTCGGCGGAAGCCAGCAAACACGCCTGCCCCAATAAACCTTGGTTTCCGACCCTGCGCAGAAGGGCCATGGCCTCGAGGGCGGGGCTAAAGCTCCGGACGGGCAAAAGCTTATAGCTGAGAGCACGTCAAAAGCCCCGCCTAACCCGCGGAACTGTAGCGAGCAGGCTCCGACTGCTGGTTCTGGGCGGAAGTCCGGAAATAGGCTGGGTCCGCAGCTGAGGAAAGGTGCTCACCTCTACCCTTGGTGCTAATCTTGTGGCTTCAGTCACAGCCCCTCCCACGGAGGAGAGGCAGAAATCATAGCAAAAGCCACAGTGGGCCGGCGCTGGCAACGCTCATACCCAAACACCCTAGGCACCAGCAGAGGGGGCGGGGGGCCTGCAGATAGACCACACCTAGAGATCACAAAGGCAACACCTACTGGACGCCAGTGGCCACAACTTGCTTATACACAGAAAAAATGGGCAGGCAGAGGAATGCAAACCAAATGAACCAAGAGAAATCCCCAGAGAAGGACCTGAATGAACCAGATATAACCAAATTACCAGAATCAGAATTTAGAATAATGATAGTTAGGATGCTCAAAGAAATTAGAGCAACAATGGATAGTCATTATGAACAGCTAAACAAAGAGATAACAAGTATAAAAAATGAAATTGAAATAATAAAAAAGAATCAGACAGAAATGACAAATACAGTATCAGAACTGAAGACCACAATGGAAGGAATTAAAAGCAGGATGGATGACGCTGAGGATCGAATAAGCGAGTTAGAGGACACAATAAACAAAGGCACAGAAGCAGAGAAGAAAAAGGAAAAGAGACTTAAAAAATGTGAGGAAACTCTAAGGGAGCTTTGTGACAACATGAAGAGAAACAACATTCGCATCATAGGGGTGCCTGAAGAAGAGGAGAGAGGACAGGAAATGGAAACTTTGTTCAATCAAATCATAGCAGAAAACTTTCCTAAATTAAGGCTGGGAAACACTCCACACATTCAAGAAGCACACAGAACTCCATTAAGGAGAAACCCAAAAAAATCTACACCAAGACACATCATAGTTAAAATACCAAAGCTAATGGATAAAGAAAAAATTTTAAAAGCTGCTAGAGAAAAAAAGACTATCACCTACAAAGGAGCCCCCATAAGGATGACATCGGACTTCTCAACAGAAACACTTGAGGCCAGAAGGGAATGGCAAGAAATAATCAAAGTAATGCAAAACAAGAACCTACAACCAAGACTACTTTATCCAGCAAGGCTAACGTTTAAAATTGAAGGAGAAATAAAGAGCTTCCCAGAAAAAGAAAGCCTCAAGGAATTCATAAAAACCAAACCAATTCTGCAAGAGATACTAAGGGGCCTCTTGTGAACAGTTTAAAGGGAGGAATGAATAGAGCAAAAGAAGAATACAGCTTTAAAGGATAAAATGGCAATAAACAACTACATATCAATAATAACCTTAAATGTAAATGGATTAAATGATCCAATCAAAAGACATAGGGTAGCTGCATGGATAAAGAAACAGGACCCATACATATGCTGTCTACAAGAGACACACCTTAAAACAAAAGATGCTCATAGACTGAAGGTAAAAGGATGGAAAAAAATATTTCATGCAAATGGAAATGAAAAAAAAGCAGGGGTAGCAATACTTATATCAGACAAAATGGACTTTAAAACAAAGGCTGTAGTAAGAGATAAAGAAGGACACTACATAATGATAAAGGGAACAATTCAACAGGAAGATATAACTATTGTAAATATCTATGCACCAAATATAGGAGCCCCGACATACATAAAGCAGACTTTGATGGATATAAAGGGCGAGATTAACAGCAATACTATCATAGTAGGGGATTTCAATACCCCTCTAACAACACTGGATAGATCCTCAAGAAAGAAAATTAATAAAGAAACAGCAGACTTAAAGGATACACTAGATCAACTTGATTTAATAGATATCTTCAGAACTTTTCACCCTAAAGCAGTAGAATATACATTCTTCTCAAGCGCTCATGGTACGTTTTCTAGGATAGACCACATGTTAGGACACAAAAATGGTCTCAATAAATTTAAGAAGATTGAAATCATATCAAGCATTTTCTCTGATCACAATGCCATGAAACTAGAAATTAACCACAAAAGAAAAACTGAAAAATACTCAAACACTTGGAAACTAAATAGCATGTTATTAAATAATGAATGGATTAACAATGAGATCAAAGAAGAAATAAAAAAGTTTCTAGAAACAAATGATAATGAGCATACATCAGCTCAAAATTTATGGGACACAGCAAAAGCAGTTCTGAGAGGGAAGTTTATTGCACTACAGGCATATCATAAGAAGCTAGAAAAAGCTCAAATAAGCAACCTGACCCTGCATCTAAAAGAACTAGAAAAACAACAACAAATAAAACCCCAGACAAGCAGAAGGAAGGAAATAATAAAGGTCAGAGCAGAAATAAATGACATAGACGCTAAGGAAACAATACAGAGGATCAATGAAACAAGAAGCTGGTTCTTTGAAAAGGTAAACAAGATTGATGAACCTTTAACTAGACTCACCAAGAAAAAAAGAGAGAGGACTGAAATAAATAAAATTAGAAAGGACAGTGGAGAAATAACAACTGACACAACAGAAATACAAAGCATTGTAAGAAAATACTATGAAGAACTATATGCCAAAAAATTAGACAATCTTGGTGAAATGGACAAATTTCTTGAATCATATAACCTTCCAAAAATCAATCTGGAAGAATCAGAACACCTAAACAGACCAATTACAGAAATTCAAATCATAACCTTAGTCAGCTGTAGCTTAATACGGTTGGTTTATCTTTACCTTTATGATATTATAAATTAGATGTTCAATTATCTATGTACAGATATAAATATAAGGTATATATACTAAGATCTATATATACAGAGATGCAGGTACACATATCTTCATTATATACATTATTGACCTTACTATGTTTATATGTATATATGTGCACGTATGTATATATGTATATATATGTGTATGCATATATGATTGAACAGTCAATCTGAGATCTATTAAAAACCTGAGAGAAAAACTAAAAGGATGACAAGCTTTATAGGTCTTAGTTTGAGGATTTAATTTGATTATGGTCTTAGTTTGGCAAGATTTTTATCATTGTTAATGAAAATCTGACAAGTGAAGAACAAACAATACTTTTTTATCTTATATAAAGAATATGATGCTATATTTAGTTATTTCAAACTTTTTCATTTAATATGATATTGCTAAGATTCACTTACTACTGATAAGGTCTATTTAAGTTGTCTGAAGGAAATAACTCATTGCATAAATATTATTAGAAGTTTGAATTTTTCTTTTATACTTAACACCCTTGATAAATAGTGAGCTATTATTCTGGTATGAAAAAAAGATTTGTTTTCAAAATTCTCTATGTATAAACATTTTTCCACCTCCACTGAATGGTTTCTCTTTTTCTCCCGAGGGAAGAGTCACCTTTGTGAAACATAAAAATTCTAGTTTTGCAGGAACCTCCCTTGGGCTCTTTATCCTATTTATTGGTCTATTGCAACGATTTTAAACCAGTTGCTGTGGAGCTACAACAATTTTTTAACACATGCAATACCTAACTATCTAGTCAGGGACACTGAGCTCTATTCCCATCAAATTAAAAACTGACAACAACCAATAAAACAATAGCCATCCTGTGTGAATGAATCAAAATTATACCTATTTTTTTGTCAAGTAGGAATAAAATATATATTTTTGGTGCCACAGAATTTTAGTAAATAGTTTATGCGTGCCATGAGAAGAAAAAGGTTGAAAACAGCTGGGCTATTGGTTCAACCCTATGTCAATGATACATTCTCTTACTTACTATAGCTTCATAATAAATCATTTAGGAAAATTTTCTTTTTATAAAATATCATTTTATAAAAATGACTACTTTTCACTAATATTCTCTTTTCCTTTCCTTCTGTGAAAACATATCTGATGTCAGGCACTCTCTAATGCAGGCGGACGCACGTGATGAATTCTAGCTCATGAAAGGGAACCTGAAGTCACATGTGTCACCTCCAGGCAGAGACAACACCATGCCCATTCTCCAGCCCATGTCTTCCCTTCTCACAATGTCCAACGAACTGTGTCTAACAGACAATATGGTGAAGACCTGGAAAATCTGGATCCCATTTCTCTATGGGATGCAAAGGTAAATGAAGAATACATTTGGTTTAAACAGAATTATGTTTTGGGAGTTTCTATTTGTAAGGAAGTTATATTATTAATTTAAATCCTCAGACCGTCACTTAACTATGCATGAGGAAGAATGTGGGGTTTTTTGTTTGTTTGATTTTTGTAACTATTCCTACTCACTGGCACTACCACGAGTTAGAACACAAACCTTCATTCTACTGGTGTTGTTAATTTACATACTGGCAGGTAATATTATCCTCCCTACCTAGTGGCTTCAAGTTGAGAGACTATTTATTTGAGAAATAAGTTTGGAAGAGAGCATGAGACACCAGATGGGGAAACTGAGAATGTCACTCTTTCCACAGAAAGTATAAATACATCTCTTGCCTGGCAAGAATTTTACCTGCTAAAAATATGAAATAGAATGTCCTAAGAAATTTGGTCTTTGTTCTTCAGCAAAAATTTCAAAAAGCATGACAAGGGGATAATAAGCACATTTTCGAATGTGAAAGATTACAATGTGTCACAAAGAAAACACTATAGAAAAGTATTGTGTAAGGCTCTGTCCTGCACTGAAGTTAAGATGCTTTGTCTTTCTTTGTCCCCAATAAGTAACTCATAACACTATGGAGGGGACTTAACTAGAAAGTGGAAGGTATCTTTTCTGAGTTAAAGGTCTAGAAAAAAGTAGAAGTCAAACTTTGAGCTGCATCATGGAATAAAGAAATTCACATGATTGACACAGTTTAAATGGATACTTAGTAACTAAGTTGATGCAATATAAGGTATTTACCATGTATTTGGCTTTTGTACATTTGCCTCTTATAGACCTATGTAGTTATGACACTGTCTTTATTGACAACATTCATTTTTGTGATAAAACTCTACTCATTCCACAATAAAGGAACCTTTTTTGTTTCCCACTGTTTTTCACTGAGTAGAAACTTTTCTACCCTTCAGGATTTGTACTATAAAAATCCTAATGCCATGAGACTTGCCTGCAGCCAGTTACTTAAGTTATCGCACTAAAGATTGATATAAATTGAGTGTAATTATCTGCCTAGAATCTTTTAAAAAATGTTTCCCTTTCTTTAACCATTAATTTTCAAAATCATAATTATCCTCAAGAAGATTAGTTAGTGGTCTTATATTAATGTCTATTAAAATAAAATCTATATGCTGGTTAATTTAATCTGATTAAAAGAGAATCACATGCATAGTCACTAACATATTGAACAATTTTTTTTTTTTAATTTGAAATGGTGTCTCTTATCTTTTATAGCTGGGAGATGTGCTTGAATCAACCACATTACAGTGTTGTTAAAGTTCTGATATTCACCCATTAGCTTGGCACTTTAAAAAATGTAAATGTGACTCCACTTTTCACATATCAGGTTGAATAAAGTAAAGTTTGAAATGTTGAAGGAACACACTGCCAGCAAGAATGTAAAAAATCAAGAACTTTCATACTTACTCTGACAAGTGTTATTTGGGACAATTTTTTGAAGGAGATCTACTCATATATTTTAATATTTTAAATTATCAAATTATTGACCAGTAATTTCATTTTCAGGAATTACTCCGACTGATTTATCTCATGTAAATGTTTAAAGCTATGTACAAGATGATTCATTTTAGGAAGTGTTCATAATAATGTCCCTAAAGGCACAATGAAATGATAGTAAATCCACATCATAAAATGTAATCTAATTCTTCTTTAGTTATTCAAAAGAAAGCAAGAGACCCACATGTTGATATATAATATCTCTACAGAAATAAATTAAACTGTGTGTACTTTGCTTTGATGTATGTATTTCAAAGAAGTGTTTCTGTATATGACACACCCACATATTTATGTATATTTGCATAAAGAGACTATTTTTGAAATACACAAAATGTTTAACAACAGTTGCAACTGGTAATGTAGATATGGAATCAACTTATGCGTTGTACTATTAGATTTTTTCACCATATACATGTACTACTTTCATTTTCAAAAAAAATCATTATGCAAATAAAATCAAAGGAAAGCATGTTTAGTTTCTGATTATGCAACATGAAAATATAACGATGACTATAAAGAACCTCCTGTGTATCCTGCTGAATGCTATAGAGACACTGTCCCCATCACACACATTCCAGCTAGTTTTCAATAACTGAGCAGTGATCTTAATTGCAGAATGAGTATCTGAGCAAAGTCTGGTTAAAAAAAAAAAAGTTCTGGCTCTCTATAGGAAGATATATACATATATATATAATATTTAATATATATATTAAATATTATCTATATATACACACACATTTCTCAAGTTATTCTAGGCAAGCCCTCAACTTTTATTCTTTAGGTATTAGATAAATATGTTTACCCTATAGCTATTCACATCTTCCCAACTCTTCCCAGTTATCTGATCATCTACCATTTATCTATACCCCCATGGTTTATTTCTTTTTATTTTGCAAAAGAATATGAAAGGCTTTGCCAAACAATTTTACGGCCAGGAACTGATGCTGAGATTGGAAGCCTGCCCCATGCTGTAAAAATAAGATTGTATTATTAAATAGGGCTCTCAGATATTTGCCAACCCGGGTAATGATGTCTCTCTGGGATACCTGCCCTTTCGGCAGCCTCCCATCCAGGCACGAGTCAGCAATTACAATTAGTGTGAAATGGAATAAGAGTGCCAGGTCTGCAGAATGCAGGGGAAATGCAGCAAAGTCTGCAATGCAACTCAGTGAGCAGTCACAATCCTCAAGGCAAAAATTGCTCCATTCTTAAATGGGAATAAATCAATGATGGATTGACTGCCAAACTCTATTCTCTGTGTAGGTATGCCTGATCATCCTGTCAGTTTTTCAATCACTTCAGTGTCCCCAGTATGGTTTTTTTTTTTTCCTCCCAAACAGTCTCATATGCCTTCCCCCAGGTATTTGTGGCAGGCCAGAGAGACGGAGTTAAGGACTCCCGTTGCGGATAGCCGGAATGGGGTTTATTCTTTACTGAAGAAGTGAGGAAAAGATTGAATAAATAGAGCAGAAAATAAAATGGTTAGAATGGCTTGAGAAAATTCATACAATGGATGTATCAGGTAAGTGATACCTTTGAAATCTCACAGTACAGCTGAGAGGTAGGGTGACCAAGTTTCACATCATTAATTTCTTCCTTTAATTATGCTTTTATGCTGGCCAGTCACCTGCAAGTTATACCTCTTTCAAGAAATCACTCTCAAACTCATAAGTATTCATTTGTGCTGTATTTTTTTTTCTTTTTTGGTTTTATCTCTTATTGCTGCATTCCCAGAACAGCTAGCAGACTTCCTTCCCTAAGACTGGTGTGCAGTGAGGGTTGGGTGGGCAAGCTTAGTCTTATTTCTTGATATATTATGAGTGCTCACACTTATGTGAAGGAGTTACTCAGACACATATGCAGCTGTAAGTTTTTTTTTTTATTTACATACAGGAATTAGTCTACCCACATTATTATTTGATAACGCCTTTCAAAGTATTGGTAAATTGTAAAAACAGGCACCCAATCGTAGTATGTCAAACTTGCCTTCTTCTGTTTTCTTTTAGTGACTTAATATGGATTATATGGAAGCACGCAGAAACCACAATTGCCTTGCCAATTAATAGTAACTTTACATCTGGACCTTCTCTCCCTACACTTTCGAAATAAACACGTAGAATGCTGCTACTCCAAGTCATGTGTGCTTTCAAGTTCTGTTAAATTAATTCCCAAGTGAATATTAAGTATCTTTTGTTCCTTGAAACCTATGTGCTATTATGAAAGTCCTTAAATTTACAGACACCAAAACCATCAATTTAAAAAAAATCAGGTCAGAATGGCCTTACAGGTGGACATTCTACTTACCCTCTCATGCATTTAATTGAATTTCATGCAATTTCATGTGCATTACAATAGACTACTTTAATACCACCAGGAAACAAGTTTTAAAACATGTGCTGTGCATTAAACATCACATACATATTCAGAAAGGGAAAGGAAAACAGTTTTGAAGACGTATAGTCATTTTACAGCCTCTGGTTTCTAATAAATTTTTACAGGAATTCTCAACTGCATTAGCAAGTTCTGGTTTATTGTCAGGCTTCTGCACAACGTTCCTCAGTGACATGTCAAACCTTCACCACGGCGGTGGAACTTCGAAAGCTGTCCTCATTGGCAAGAGTCTTGTCAGATTAAATTGCCAGCTCTTGTCAAGTAAAGATATATGATCTGATCATATTCGCCTGATGATGACATGAGTTGTCCTTTCACTGTGGCTGGACTGTAAATTCTCAGGACATTCCACTAACCACAGATTTTGAGAATAAAAAGAATTTACTGACCTCTCAAAATGATGATTCTTCCCTGAATAATAATAATAAACGTCTTATCACTTGACTCTTATTCTTATGTTCTGATTGTGTATCATTTATCAACACATTTACTAGATAATTTAGGCTATAACGCCCACTTTATTTTCAGCCTCTTTATACTTTCTTGTCATTTTCCAACTTACCGTAAATATCACGAATGCTTATCTGTCAAGAAAATGTTTTCTACTTTAGGTGTTCAGGATATTATAGGTATGGCAGAACTTCTGGGTTCTCTTTGGTAGTTTTTTTTTTATTTAAGTTTAAAACAAAAAAAATTGCTAACAGGCTGCAACAACAATTCATAAACAAAAATGTCATTAGTGTGCCAGACTTTTAAACACTCCAAGTAAAATCAATTTTATTTTTTGTACATCACTGCCCACTTCAGGAAAATATTACACATGTCATGAGGCAAGATGCTATCCTATGCTTTTCCCCTTAAATTCAGAGGATCACATAGCCTTTTAAATAAATAAATTGAGCATTTAAAACAATTATTAGGAATGGCTTGGCACTAAAGAATCCAGGATTCTGGCAAGGAAATTTTACATGCATGATCACGTGGTCTAAAAGTAGTTCAAGTTCAGCAGCTGAAATTGTCTTTTTCTGGAGGGGGATAGCAGCAATCACTAACTTCAATGTTTATTAGAGGTCTAAGGTAACACTTTAAATGGTAAGGTGAATAATGAGGAAAGCACTGTTCTGTCAAGACAGTGTGAGGTCATGTGAGAAGACCATACTGTCTCTTAAAAATTGCTCTCTGCCCCAAATATTTTGTTTAACAATGCTTTCTGCTCAAATCATATTAAACTAATAATCTGGCCACTTGAATTTAAACATTAGGCTTAGTTTTAGCACACTGATATTTTCTTCATAATTAATCTGGAGCATTCTATGTCAAATTTCCTGTATTACCAGATAACAAAGGTTTTCATGTTAAGCATGTATTTAACCATCTACAAAAGGGGTTCACATGCATCACAAATGAGTCCAAAAGATTAAAAATCACTTGCTAAAAGTTGGATTTATCCATAAATTTAGAAAATTAGGGGCTTACAGTCATTCTGTTTCATAAGTATTGTGGCCTCAAATATACCTCAATTGCCCACAAAAACATCATTCATATGTTTAAATCACTACAAGCTTCCTTTACTTTGTAAAAATGATTTTCTATTGAATTAAATTAGAGAATAATTCCTCATGTTAGACAAGAATTATATACATATAAAGATCTTACTTGAACTTGACTGAGTTGATCAAGTCACAAAAGCAAAATAGCATATATTTCTGCTTTATAGTTATATAACAATAAACTTGACCTTTTAAAAAAAAAGTCTGTCAAACACCCTAAATTATTTTTTTTAAATAGGCAAATGTTAGAAGAAATTTTTCTCCTAGACTCCTCTAAAGCCAAATCACAAACCAATACAATTCTATTCAGGTAGGGAGATTTACATAACACATTTTTTTTGTTTTACTTGTCCTTTAATGTTGAAATATACATTAAATATGTTAAAATATTATTGTATTTTATAATATAATGAAATAGTTAGAACAGTATCTTAATTTAATATAAATTACTATCAATTGGTAATAAATATCAAAATAGTATTCAAAAGTCTATTTATATATATATATTTTTTATTATTATTATTAATTCTAATGGGGTGACACCAATAAATCAGGGTACATATGTACAATGAAAACATCTCCAGGTTATCTTATCATTCAATTGTGTTGCATACCCATCACCAAAAGTCAAATTGTCCTCTGTCACCTTCAATCTGGTTTTCCCTATGTCCCTCCCCTCCTCCCTATCCCACTCTTCCCTCCCTCCCCCCCATCCCATAACCACCACTCTCCTGTCCATGTCTCATATTCTCACTTTTATGTCCCACCTATGTATGAAATCATGCTGTTCTCAGTTTTTCTTTTTTTCTGATTTACTTATTTCACTCCGTATAATGTTATCAAGGTACGTCCATTTTGTTATAAATGATCCGATGTCATCGTTTCTATGGCTGAGTAGTATTCCATAGTATATATGTACCATAGCTTTTTAATCCACTCGTCTTCTGACGGACACTTGGGCTGGTTCCAGATCTTCGCTATTGTGAACAATGCTGCCACAAACATGGGGGCGCATTTCTTCTTTTCGAACAGTGCTATGGTGTTCTTAGGGTATATTCCTAAAAGTGGGATAGCCGGGTCAAAAGGCAGTTCGATTTTTAATTTTCTGAGGAATCTCCAAACTGTTTCCCACAGTGGCTGCACCAGACTGCATTCCCACCAGCAGTGCAGAAGGGTTCCCTTTTCTCCACATCCTCGCCAGCACTTATTCTGTGTTGTTTTGCTGATAAGTGCCATTCTGACTGGTGTGAGGTGATATCTCATTGTGGTTTTAATTTGCATTTCTCTAATGATTAGTGATGTTGAGCATTTTTTCATATGCCTATTGGCCATCTGTATGTCCTCCAAAAGTCTATTTTTAATTAAATGTATTGAGGTGACATTGGTTAATAGGATCGTATAGTTTTTAAGTGTGCATTTTGATGATCTGTGCATTGCATTGTGTTTATACTACACAAAGTCAAACCATTTTCCAACACCATTTATTTGGCCCTCTTTACCCCAACTACTTCCCCCCTTCCATCTGGTAACCACCATACTGTTGTCTGTGTCTACGGAAGACCTAATATATACATGCTATAGACTGCTACTCAACCATAAGGACAAAACCATTCTATATCTTCCTTCCATACAATGTTAATAAATTTCTGAGTAAACCAAAGAGGTAAGTTTCCTTTATTATATATTATCTATTATGAGGTTTAGGTGTTATGTTTCTATCTGAAATTGAAAATATAAAACAATATTGAGGGCATTATGCTAAATGAAATAAGTCAGAGGAAGACAAACACTGTAAAATAACACCTCTGTGTGCGATCTAAAAACAAATACAAAAAATGAACTCAGACTTGCCAGATTGGTAGTGACCACAGATGGGATTTCTGGGTGGTTGAAATGGGTGAAAGTGTTTGAAAGGTGCAAACTTCTAGCTATAAGATGAATCAGTCCTGGGGATGTAATGGCCAGCATGGTGACTACAGTTGGGTAACAATACTGTATTGTGTATTTGAAATTGCTAAGAAAGTAAATCACGAAAGTTCTCATCACAAGAAAAAAATTGTGCAACTAAGTGTGAAGATGCATGTTAACCAGTCTCGTTGTGGTAATCACTTCAGAATGTATGCAGATATTCAATCGCCTATATTAAAACTAATACAATGTATAACTACAACTAATACACAGTATATATCTCAATTTAAAAATTAAAATTTTAAATTTTCATTACTATTTGGTAAATAAATAAATAAACCGGGCACATTTCTGTGCTTGTAAATATAAGCCCTTAAAACAGTTAACCAGAATCTCCTTAATAAATACTTTGTCTGCTTAATATTTTAACTTCTAAAGTATAAGAAAGCTATACATACTTGTAATCACATTCCCAGGTTAGGAACCATATTTGGGGAATTTTTCACTCGTTTATTTTACCTTCCAGTTGATAGCTACTTAGCTGAAATAAAATTGTTTATTTTCTTCCTCCACTGATACCATATTGTCATTCCTTGGTATTTTTTATTGCTGCCTCCACTGAGCGAGAGAACAGAAGCTAGATAAATTCTTAGTTTCTTTACAGAACTGACATTCCTTTAAAACATAGGTGTTGAAGACTTAAGTAAGTCATTGCTCCTTACACGGTTATAAAGGGACTTTGTGAGAAGGGCTCAACTCCCTCCTTTCATCTCACCCAGAGAGAGCAGAAAGTGATCTATCAGAAAACCAAAGCCACAACAGATTAATGTTGCTGTATTAAAATCTTATTTACATAAAATTAACATAAACATGAGTGAGTCTGCCATATGCTGTAGCATCTGCACTTCACTGTATTAATAACAAGGCTGTCCCCTATAGGGCTCTTAAAATTAATACATATTTAAGTTGTATTTATATACATACTTGAAATTTTGACAATGATATATATATGAAATGCTGCCAACTATAAACAGAATCATTTATATAAAAATTATATTGTCACTAGCAAGATTAAGACAATAGTTGATGATAGGTGGGTTTGAGGGAACTCTACATTCTTTCTTGAAAGGCTGTTTAATGAATCTTAAGTTGAGTGAAACATTTATTTCCCGTAATGACTCCTGTAACCCCTAACTTCCTATTCCATCATCTCGAGAGGTCCAGAACAACTAGCACTGAGAAAAAACTCATCATATCCTGTTGCTGTTTTCTGTTTGGTTTTCCAAAAACAATCTAAAATCACTTAGGAGCTCTCTTTCTTCAAACCTCTAGAATGACTAACCAAAATAACCGTCTTACGCAAAATTTTGAGGAAATGTCACATGTACCACTGGAATTGCTGTGCTGGATACATTTTATAAAATTTTATCTAGTTTGATTGCTCCTTATTTCCAAATTTTATAACAATGCCAATTACAAGTCTTGTGTTGTATTTTTGCAGGTTTTGTCCATATAAATGCTATGCAAAAAATACTGAAGTATTATTTTCAAAGTGATAAATTAATCTATATCATATGCTACAGATGTAATGCAAGAATACTGTGAATAAGATCATTTAAATTACAAGGACAGCTATTTTCTGTCCTGTACACACTGCAATGAAGCTGCAATTCATTCATTCCTCAATACGAGTGCAACTATTATTACATTACCTATTTTTCATGTGTAATTACACAAAAGATAGTAAGCTAAAATAAAAATATTTTGGCTCAAAAGTACTTTTCTTTATGTTAGCAAATTATAAACACTCATATGTGCATATCCATATTCTCATATATGTACACATACACATACATGTTTTATATGTATATTATGTATTGTATGGACATCAATGCACAGAGATTATTCTGGTCATGCAGCCACTTTTTTTCCTCTTGAATGAGGAATTGAGACTTCAGAATACCTTCAGAATGTTTTTCTTATAACCATTTGACATGTGGACTCTATGGTCCCCTTCCCTGAAAGATTACATATATGGTCACAATGAAATCAAATATTTTTTAGAAGACTACAAACAGTTTGGAGTCCATCTCTGGAAGCTAGATTAAGAATGACTCAAAGAAATTTTACATGGTCAATGCCACACCCATCAGAGTCGAAAAGTAATTGTCTTCCATTTTTTATTCTCTATTAAGTATTTTGTAGCCATTAAGTAACACATTGCATAAGATTTACAGGCCCTCATTTCCATGTTTCCAGTGTTCTATATATTTTTATTGTGATCCTTAAATCCTGCATTGTTCATCTTCAATTTAACTAGTGATATTCTTTGTATATAATTCTGTGTTTGATGCTACAGATAACTAAGGTGAGTTCTCAGCTTGTTCTCCAAGCACCTGTTACTCGAAGTCTTGTGCACAGATCAGATCAACATTACCAGCCATGGTTTGTTGAAATCTCAAACTCCAATCTAAACCTACTGAATTTAAATCATTATTTTAGACAGATGTCCAGGAGATGTGAGTTCATATTAAATATTAAGAAGCATTGGATTAAGACATATTTCAGAATAAAAAACATTAGAATGTTTTAGTATATTTTCTTTGGGATATTTAGCTTTGTACACGATTTATGTCTTATTTACTTTCTTACCATAATATTTTCTCTCTTCATTTCTTATGCATATTTACTTCCATTTAATTGTATTCTCATTTGTTTTATTTGAGGGGGAACCCTTTGTTAATAAAAATCCACTATCTTGTTGATATAGTTTGACTAAAAAAATCAATATTTTAAGTTCTTATAATTATGCTTATTTTCCTCTATTGCAAAAGGACCACTGGTCAGTAAAATAAATAAAACAATTGTATTAAAATTATTTAAAAAACAACTAATTTTGAAAAAACAGCCATAAATAACTTTATTTCTTGCTTTCTGAAAATTGCTTGATAATATAAGCTAAAACATACTGTGAATACATCGGTCCACTAAGACCCATGAATGCTGGGCTGTGACTATATATGATAGTTAATCCAGACAACTTCAGAAATATATTTCTAGATTTCTAACAATATGAGGAAAAAGAATTTGGGTTGTTTATTACATTCATAACTTTAATAATAAATGTTTAAGGTTCTTGTCTAAATAATTAACACTAGTCTAGAAGGATTTTTATATGTTATTTAGTGCATGGAATGTCTGTAAAATTTATTTCTAAAATTTGCATCATAGTCTAGGGATGAAAATCTTTATAAACAAGTGCCCATCTTAGAGAACACATTGACCAGTAAAATATTTTTAAAAATATAAAATAGAAGTGATTAGGTGGGCTCACAACTACTACAACCAGCAAGTACACATAATTTTTTATTATGTTACGGAAACTTCATTTGAAAATCCACTTTTTTCAAATCTTATGTTCATGTTTTCTAAACAATAAAGTGAAAATGTGTTCTATTTATGTCATACTGTGTGACTGAAGGAAGAAAAGCAGTATAATACAAAAAACAAAAGATCACAGGAATACCCCAAAGAAATAATGCTTTATAATAATAAAAAACGCTTTATACTATGACCGATGTAAGCCAGAAAGTTGTCATTACGAGTTGGAAGGTAACTGAATAATTTAAGTGCTTCTGCTTAGTTCCCCAGCCTAATGGTTACCACAGGCCTATGCTGGCAATGAAAAAAAAATATGTTATCTATATAACACAAAAAATGAATTTAAAAATGACAAATGGCATTTCTGAAATATTGCAAACACTTTTAATTTTAGTGAAGATCCTTTTTTTTAATCTTAGTCATGGGGGGAGGGGCTTTCTTCTGCTTAAATATGTGAAAATTTTCCCAAAGAGGCAAGAATATCTCAAAGTCAGCTGAAATTAAGAATACTTAATAGCACGATCTTCACAGGTAAACAGAATTTAAAGGGCATTTCTAGAACACATGTGCAGATGTTGGAATTGTTTTGTTTTCATTGACTTGAGGGTCTTTTCCTTTAAAAATTGCCTGAGAACACTTAGAAAAATATGAAATTGTTTCATCAAAATATAATAAGACAAAACAAGTTACTATCGCGACTCCCATGCTAACCTGACAGCCCAAAGCCTTGACCCTTCTTTGTAAACAGATCCAGAGAAATTTCCATAACTTTCAAAAAGCAAGTAAATACGTTATTGACAGTAATCCAGTTATAACTGTTTAAATTCATTCATTCAATTACAATTTATATATCTACCACATGCTTAGGAGGTGAGAGTTATTCATAATCACAATTTCTAAATCAGCCCAGTCGTTTCTGCCTTCCCTAGGGTCCAGCTTTCTGAGAATAGAGGAGTTGCCAAGTCTAAAAAAAAATCTCAGTAACTTCACACTAGGAGGCACTTGGGTAGAGATGCAGAGAAATAGGAAGAAGATGAGGCAAACAGGTATACAGATATAATAGGACTCAAGAAACTGATATTTCCTAGAAAAATCCTGTCTGCTATTAACACATTGTTTGAAGAAGTCTGTCCTCTAAGGAAAACCAGTCATACACACCCAGCTCTGCAAGATAACCTAGCCTGTCAGGGAAATCAGGCCTTAAGTGACCATTCTAGGTTCCAAAATAATCGAGCGATTTAATTCGTTAAGTAACCAGTTTAAGCTACCCATGCTTTTCTTCCAAAGAGTTGCTTCTCTTAAATAGTATACCATAAATGCCTTCAGCTCAGAGTATAGATAGAGGTCACTGTACCTACTTGTCCTTCTTTGGTAAGGTCGAGGAGAATAGAGCATGAATAATAGTCATCCCAGTTTCTCATACTATTCCATTTTAGTAAGACCATGATTCTTACTGGAATTCAAAAGTAGCAGCTATTTAACTTCTAATCAGCAGCACTGACAGCATGGTTTCACTCAGTGAGTCCCACTGGACTCACATGGCACAACACAAGAATTTGGTATCAATGTCTGTCTCTAGGATTCCACGCTGTTGTAGCAATCAGAGAAACGAGTGTCTCGCATACTGATTTTCCATTTTCCCTGGCAGCCATCCCGTCCAACTCCATTTTCCCACACTCTAACCATGGTCTTCTTACTCTCCAATGAAGATGTCCTCACTCTTCTCATGCTATTTCTAACCAAGTTAACTGACATTGGTCTTATATACATTTTTTTACACGGAAGTTTTATTAACCTATATTTCTTTTTAATTTACTGTTGTTTCCCTGGGTCTATAAATTTTTTATTCATTTTTATTGTATCTTTGGATTATTGGTAACTCTTACAATGATCACAATCCTCCAAATTGAGTGTCATTCTCTAATGTAAAGTAAACAAATTGTCCTTACTTAAAAAAAAGCATCAATAATCTATGTTAGTATTTTTGAGACTAAGGATTCCCCTGATAAAATGCCAACTTCTACTTCCATGCTAGGGCTCACTAGAACCGGAGTAGACTATAAAAACCTGAACTTGGAAATTCTGAGAAGAGTTGAGAAGAAGTTATCTAGGAGATCACTGAATATGATGAATGTATAACAACTCTAATTGTAGGTGTAAGTAAAATAGGTTATCAGTAAAGGTACTTTTTTCCAAGTGTACTTCATAAAATACTGGAGTAAGAGAACATGTTAATAGTGTGATATGGAAACAGGGTTCTCTAGAAAAACACATTTGGATTTAGACCACCGTAAATAGAAGTTTTACTACGTAGAGTATTACTTGAAGACTTGGGTAATTTGAATTGTAATTCTTCAAGAAGGACACTTGTGTGTATTATACGTGACACACAAATTGGATGAAAATACATACTTTTACATTTTTTTATAATTTCCCATACATGTTTACACACTGTGAAATAGAAAGTGAGAAAATAAAGAGAACTGACAGCTGGTAGTAAGTTGAATCTCTGAAAAGGTATTTAAAAAGCTAATATTGTAGCCCTTCATTTATACTAAGCATCCAAGATGGTACAATTATCATCAGTACAGTAAGTACTGTGGCAGTGAATTGCACAAATGCTGTAGCAGCAGAGACTCCTTAAGTAGAAATAATTTTTAGAGAAAATATACCACAGATTTTTTTAAAAAAATTATCTCCTTTTTCTCTTGGCTTCTAGATTGTTATATATTTGACTCAACTTAGCTCTGTTATTCTATCTATTTATCAAAAAATAAAAAATACCCAGTGAATGAAATGATACCTTGTATTGACAAGCTTGCCTTAAAATCACAAAGCTATCCATGTTCAGAGAATCTACTGGAAAAATTTAGTATATTTATAATAACCCAAAACTACTGGGGAAATGGTTCTCAAAAAACTTATCCAGAAATGGTCTATATTATAAACCCTTCAATACATTTTCATTGGTTTATTAAATGAGAAAGTCAATACACGTGACTCTTCCAAAAAAGGTAAGATATGGAAAGTAACCAAAAAGTTGTATAAATAGCTTTTCTGCTAACATATAAGTATTTTCACAATATCTGTATGAACTGCTGTCCACACATTTTTGATGCTGCCCATGTATCCTAAATTAAGAAATACTTTTATATCTGTCATGGATTTGTAGCGATTGTGGCCATCTGGTAAAGATTTCATAGAAGCACTAACATGTTTTTGAAATGTCTTACCTTATTATGCAGTGCTGTAACGTTTTGATAATTAGATTTGTTTGTTTCATGGCATGTGGCTTTTCTGTTCACATTGGAAGTAATGCCCCTAACCTCTTACTACTAAAGAGTGTTAAATCAGAGTTTCCAATTTATGTGCTACTGACCCTTTATTTAAATGTGATCTGGATCTAATTATTATAAACATAATTTAACAAGCCATATGCTCATTCATCTGTTCTTTATTGTATTAATGTGTCCCCTAAAAAACCCTGAAATGAATGTATAGTACACATGCATGTCCTGATAACTTGCAGCTAACAGGCTGTTATGACTTATTTTAGATATAAAAATAATGAAATAAAAGTAAATAATATAGCAAAAATGTAAAATAAAGTATATCAATTATAATGTAATAAGTATCATTTATGACAAAAAATAAAAGATATAGTAAAGAATAATCAGGTAATTATGTTTAGGAAAACTGTAAGTGTGAAAATAAACAGCCAAGCTTCTTTTGTTTCTATATACAATTATGATTTTCTTTTAATGCTGAAGAGATTTGAAGAATGGAATATTAATAATGAAATCTATTCAGAAGCATTAATACCCACATCTACTCAAAGTCAATGTGTATAAATCTCCATACTTCTGTATATACTCTAAAATAGGATGACTTACTTGCAATCTATCAATGTATGAAACAGCAAAATAAAGCACAAAGCCTTTATAACTTGATTCTCTCTAGAGTCAGCTTTGATTTAGACTGAAAAAAAATTAATTTTCAGATGACTTCAAGATGACTCTAGACCCAGTCCACTGTTCTAGGGAGTAACTGGCTTTTAACTTCTTATAAAATAACTTATGTACAAGGTAGCCTGGATATATACTATTTATATTTAGGTTTTACATTTTCTTCTTCTTAGTCTTTTGTAGTCTGTTCTTTTTGTTTCTAGTAAAACCACTAGCAAGCACTTCCTAGGATTCCTCCCTGAACTGAAAGCCTTCTCAAAGAATATTTAAGCTTCCTGAAAGCTTCTCAAAGAATATTCAGGGTATCCGTGGAAATAAACCAATGGGTCTCCTCAATATATAACAGTAAAAACAAAAGAAAACACACAAAAATCTACCTGGTCATCATACAGTTTTCTTAATGATCATAGCTGCAGACATTGACTCAGAACTCTGCATGAACAAAAATTGGGGTTTTTTTTAGTGGGGATTTTAATTCAGAAGGTAATACAAATTATAACATTACTCTTTTAAATATGCATTTATTTTCATTCTTCAGTCTTGGGTTATTAACCTTAATACAAAAGCAGGTGGCCAACATAAAAGAATGAACAGATTCTTCAATTCTCAGTTCTCAACATGCTAATATACAGCCTCCTCAAATGGATAACACTACCTTTGATGTATTGTACCATCTTATGACTCGTGATAACTTAATGAAATGAAACAGACAAGGACAAAAAACATGAAGCTTTATATGCATAACCTACACCTGGACATTTTTGTTTGTTTTAAACAATATTTGAATGAAAAATTTAAGTAAAGTCCCATTATAAATAAGCAATTAATTTAACTGTGCTCCAAATATCATTTTATTTTACCATCACTTCTTCCATGTGCACAGTCATGATACAGCACATACCCAGAGAACAATTTCAAGTTATTTAAAACAAGCATACTGGCCTGCCTGGTGGTGGCAGAGTAGATTGAGTGTTGGCCCGGAATGTTGAGGGACCTGGTTTGAAACATTGAAGTCTCTGGCTAGAGTGCGGACTCGTCGGTTTGAGCCCAGGCTTACCAGTTTGAGCGTGGGGTCACCAGCTGAGGTGCAGGATCACAGACATGATCCCAAGGTCACTGGCCGCTTAAGCCCAAAGTCACTGGTTTGAAGCTCAAAGGTCGTTGGCCTGAGCCTAAGGTTGCCAGTTTGAACAAGGGGTCACTGGTTCAACTGGAGCCCTCTGGTCAAGACACGTATGAGAAGCAATCAACAAACAACTCAGGGGAACCAATTATGAGTTGATGCTTCTCATCTCTCTCTCTCCTCCCTTACTCTCTCCTTTCCTGTCTCTCTAGCTCTTTCTCTCTAAAATAAATATATATCTATTAATTAATTAATTGAAAAACAAAACACAAGCATACTGGAAAGCGAGCTGATAACCATACACCAGTAAACTGCAGATGACCAAACTCTCAGTTCACTCCAGTTTGATCTATTCTAAGGCAGATAGTTCCATAAGGCACACAACAATGTTCAAGAGAGAGCACAGCACAGAAACAGAGGTCTTCTCATCTCACAGAGGGATATCAGAAATCATGATGGTGTGGCCACAGTGATCAGGTTTCTGTGTGTTATTTGTTTATGTTGAAACATATGCTTCACCATTTTATATCAGGTAATATAGAGAATAATCTATAATGGGCAATCTATAGTCAAGTTTTCTTGTTAAGTTTGTATATGGTGGTAGATACCAAACCTGTCACCCTCAAAACCTATTCTAAGCCTTCTTTCTCACTTGTATTCTCCCACCAGCAAGGCTAGAAAAAGAATCCATTTCCACCTATCTTAGGAGTTAGGAAAGCCATGTGACCTGCTTTATAACCAGTGAGATTTAAGGTTGTTGGGAAGAGAGGGGCATTCTTGAATAAAAAGGTAATAAATTGATGAGAGAAATCCCTTCACCTAGCAGACAATTAAATAGACACACTCCAGGACTAGAGTCCTCAGATCCCAACTTTAAAGTATTCACATATACTATTTTCAAGAAATAAAAGACAAGATTGACATTCTGGCAAGAAATCTTCAAGCAATGTGAATTTTAGAACTCAAGGCTATCATAAGCGAACTAAAACATTTAGAGATCGGTTCCTAAACATGGGCTGAAGAGAAAATTAATCAACTGAAAGAAAAGACAAGGTTTAAAAACACCCTCAAAAAAGAATGGAGTGATTAAAGGATAGAAAATACAGAAGATAGGAAATACAGAGGACACATAGGAAGGTTTAATTTATATATGGAGAGAAGAATGAAATATAAACAATATTTGAAGAGATCATGGCTAAGAATTTTCTAAAACTAATTAAAGACATCAAGCCAAATAGTCATAAAGCCTCATAAATGTAAGAAAGAACAAATAAATAAAAATCCACACCTACTCCCCTCAGAGTGCAACATCTGAAAAAAAAAAAAAAGAAGAAGATAAAAATTTTAACACAGCCAGAAGGGAAAAAAATATTATGTTCAAAGGATCAACAGAATGACAGTTGCCTACTCAACAGAAAAAGAAGGAAAAAAAAAAAGGAAAGAAAAGAAAAGAAATCCAGAGAACTTAGGTTGATATCTCTAGAGCACTGAAGGAAAATACCTGCCAAACTGAAAAATATACTCAGTGAAATATCCTTCAAGTGTGACACAGTGATCGGAAGGAGATAAGGGATGCTTCTGCGTGTTGATAATATTCGTTTTTGACACAGGTAGCAGTAGATGGGTATTCACCTAGGGATTATGTATTAATGTGTACCATATACACCTTGCTTCTTAGGCAGACTTATCCGGTCTGATGTTTTTATATAAAATTGAAATGCCAATGACTTCCAAATTACATCTGGCTTGGATACGTCCATAAACTTTACACCATATATCACACGCCCTATTTTACTTCTCCACTTCAGTTTTAAAAAAGAATCTCAAACTTAACATGCTCAAAACTGAGTTTCTGATATCCATGCCTCTCTCCAAAATTATCATGTCAATGAATAGTGAATCTATTCTTCAAGGTTTAAAAATGTGGCATCATCCTTGACTCTCTTCTCACATTCTACATACAATCCATTACAAAGTCGACTCTGGTCGCTCTGACTCCCTTCTTCTCACTTAAGAAAAATGAAAAAAAAAAAAAGACAATTTAAATAAAAATAACTTGAAACATGGTTAACAGAATACTCCTTTGAGTTCTTTTGTTAGACTACCTGACCATGGTAAAGGTAGGTAATCTATAAATAATTATTTGTAATCATTATTTTAATACAATAACATAATTTCAACCACACTTAGGTGTAAAAATAACTCAGTGATTTAAAATATAGTGCATTAACCTTGGCCGGTAGCTCAGTTGGTTAGAGCGTCATCCTATTATATTTTCTCTTTATTAATACTTAATATGAAAAAGTCCCTGAATAGCATTCAGAAGGTTGGAAGAAAAAGTTAAATAGTTAAATGATAGGACTTAACCCATAGAGAATTAAATTCACATCCTAATGCATTTCAGTGTGAAGTGGCAGAACTCATATTGAAGCTGCTTGAAAACCTGCCTTCTCTACTTGCTGATAGAAGTTTGGACTGTCATTTTCCATAGCACTTCCTGGGGTCCTTATTTTCACCACACCAATACATCAGGATTACCTGACGATTTCTTGTTGTTGTTACTGTGAAAACAAACTGGGCACTCTAAGGAAACCATCATGCTGGTGTCTTCTTTGATAAACTGTTTCATAGTCTCCTACTCCTTCTCTCTTGTCCCTTTTTGTGCCCATCAGTTGAGTCAATATGAGAATCTGAGTTACAAAGACTGTGTCAATATTATTTAGGGATCAAAAGTACCCACATGTTTATCTGTTCATAATATCATGAAAAAAACAGTTCTCCTAACTGAATAACATTGACCATTAGATAAGAAATACATTGATTAATAAGTGCCTTTTTCTTCATCCATAATAAACATCACAAATTCCAAGAGAGACACAGAGAGAGTTTAAATATTCTGATCCGAACAACCCCAGCAGATTAAACATCTCCAGCGAGTTCCGTTTACTGATTGAAATGTCTGTTCTCAACTGCCAGTCCCTCCCTGGTGCCTTCTCCAGATGACATGAGGAAGCCTCTATTCCTGACAAGAGATGAAACATTTCTGCCAGCTGGGGTGACACTGTGTTCACTCAATAATGATACAAGGCCCTGAGGTCCTTCAGCAAGAAAGATGACAAAGAAATCCTCATTAGCTAACAGAAGAAGAATGAAGGTCATCCCACAGAGAGGATATCAGGCTTGCACGGCACCTAGAACACATGTTCTTCATTAATTCTGTAAGCCCAGGCTGGCCTATCACCTAGGAGCATTTCAATGCTCCGTCCTCTGTCAGAAACAATGAGGAGATGTTTGTTTCCCCTGTACTGTACTTAGGAGACATTGGATGATTATTTGCCTTCACGTCAATATTAATGTTTTAGGACACAGTAGGATTCGATTTAACGTTGGTAATAACTTGTTTGGATTTCTTAAGTGAAATAAGTGGAGGCTGCAGTCATCTACTCTAAAGAGCTCATTATACAAATTCATAAAACTACCATTATTCTTAGTGATGATATTGTGCAAAGTCCTGGTGTAGTCAGGGCCTTGTATTTACTTATTTATAGCAAGAGACCTCTAAGTCATCTCATCTACAAAAGATTCCCTTATAGTGAAACCAAATTCAATTAATCTACTTGCTACCAAGTAGACTAATTAACTATAGAATTGTCTTATTAGATAGAAAACAGCAAAAATGAACTTATACTCTTAAAATTGTTACAGAAATAACCTTTAAAAAGATAGATATTGGCCTGACCTGTGGTGGCGCAGTGGAGAAAGCATCGACCTGGAATGCTGAGGCTGCTGGTTTGAAACTCTGGGCTTGCCTGGTCAAGGCACATATGGCAGTTGATGCCTTCTGCTCCACCAACCTTCTCTCCCCCCGCCCCATAATGAATAAATAATTAAAAATAACCATAGATATTGTTTCTTTCATCCAGCTTATGTGGTAACTTACCTTATGATATGTACATCATTTCTGTACACAAGGATGACCTTGCCTCTGACAAAGGAGCCAAGTCCTCAAGGTTTTAGTAAGATAGGACATTTGCTTCAATAAAAGTGAAAAGATTATTAAAGAGATGTTTCTCTTCACACATGCTTTTAGCAATTTTCAAGAAATCTTGATTATTGTGCTAAGTAGGCCTACAGTATCTGGTTTTGTGGTATAACAATATCATCTTAATTCTAAGTGCTGCATAAGTCTCATATTCTTAAAAGGAAAATAACCATGGTAACACCGTGTATAATAAGAACCATGTATGAGTATTCAGGTAATAAAATAAAATTTGTTATTAATTTATCTAAGTGCATTAAAAATTTCAGACTGGAGACAGTGACAGTTCTAATAAAATATGATATCGAAGTATAATACTAAGGTCAGCATTGTAGTATGTTTTTTTAAAATTTACTTATTGATTTTAGAGATAGAGAAAGAGAGGGAGAGAGAAAGAGAGAAAAACATCAATCTATTCCTGTATGTGCCACGACCGGGGATTGAACCTGCAACCTTTGCATATTGGGACGAGGCTCGAATCAACCGAGCTATCTCTTGTAGAAGCATTGAATGATTTCAGCTTTCATTGTTTCTGAGAAACACAACAGGGAGAACAAACAGATAAGGGCATAACTGTCTCAGCTTGAGGGGTTGAATTAGATCAAGTTTTCTGAATAAAATACTTGACAGCAAAATCTCCAAGTATCTTTAAAAATGTATGTGTATATTTAATTTGAATTACATTAATTTAATATGGTGTTATATAAAATTTATGTGAAACTCATTTTATGTGCAAGACCAAAATAATGTGAAGTATGTCAGTTACCACATAATTTTAAATTGCAAAATGTGTTGTTACTAATAGAAATCTCTCAGTTGTCAACATTTATCTGTTTTATGCAAGATGTGAATTATAAAAGTACTCATGGAGCATATTCTTATTTTTTAAAAAAAGGCAGTGCCTAGGATTAAAAAGTTAATAATACCCTGCTCACAAAAATTAGGGGATACTTCCAAATGAATATGAAGCGATAAAATATCCCCTAATTTTTGTAAGCAGTATACTTACCTATGAGAAAAAAATATTTATATGACTAAAAATAAATCTTTCACTAGAGATTGATTTTCACTGAAGCATTGGCAGTCATTATCAGGAATATAGCTTTGAGAATGGTGAGGTTGGTATCCTTCCCTATTGTTGCTATTTGTAAACAGTGATGTAGAAAAATATTAGCACGCCCTGTTTCTAAGCATTTCCCTGATGTAAAATTACTGAACTCCCTTTTCCTGTTGGTTCTCCAAAAGGCAAAACCAAACCCTGGGGCACAGTCCTCCCACTCACATACCAGGCTGCACGGCTAAAATGAAAGTCAAGGAGAAAGGGTCTCTCTGCCATCGTTTTCCTTTGAATTCCACTTGCCTGTGATGCTATTTGCAAGTCAATTCATAGCCAGACTCACTTCCCTTTTCTATGTCATAGGTTGGAATATGTTGGCTGATAGATGATAGAGACAGGCTCTAGGTATCAAAGCTGTTACTTTGCACTTAGACATCTCTTTCTTTTGTTGTGTTACTGTTGTTATTTTGCATTTCATTTAAAAACGATGTGTCTCAACTTACTATGTTAATTGCTTAATCTATCACTTAATGAGAAGTGTAAAGAAGTCATGGACACAGGCAAAAGTATGGTGATTACCAGAGGGAAGGGGGTGTGGGAGGAGGCGGAGGAGGGTGTTGTGGGATAAATGGTGATGGACAAAGACTTGACTTGGGGGAGATGAACACACAATACTGTGTACATAGATGTGTTGTAGAACTGGACACCTGAAACCTGTATAATTTTGTAAACCAGTATCATCCCAATAAATTAAAATAAAAAGTATAAAAAAAGGAGAATTCAAAACTTTGAATAGTATATGACTGTCTAACCTCTATGTTGTACAATGGAAACTAATACAAAATAGTACTGAATATAAATAGTAACTGAAAAATAAAATTTTAAAAAATGATTCCAGAGCTTTATTTTACTGTTATTACCACCAGATTAATAATAAAGATTATTTTTTGGCTGTTTAAGGGATGTTTTAATGAAAATTATACATGTTTATATTCTCATAGTTGTTACTTTCATAACTAATATCATTAATTAAAGGAGCAACATAAACACTTTAGCAAAATGTTACTTCCTGATTTGACTTGTGATCTGTAGTTCTATAGAGGAGATATTGTAGGTCTAAGACTCTGTAGTAAGATACTACGATTTCTCAGCCTTCCTTGTTTTCCTCTTTCTAAAAGCCCAACGTGTCCAGGTTTACAGTTGAAAATTTTGCAACAAATCATATTTTTCTAGTCACTCTTTTCTCTTTTGTCTATTTTCACAATTAGTACTCCTCTTTCCAAATGGGCTTGAAGATGCTTCCCCAAACAGCTGTATAAAATTAAGTATATATCCTCTCTCTGTCTCTGTCTCTTTCCCCTCTTTTCTCCTTTCTTCCTTCCCTCCCTCCCGGACATACAAACTCCTAAAACCACACACAGCTGTCTGCCTCCCGGGTAACGGCAGTTTCCCCAAGCCCAGGTTAGTGCTACAGGGCTCAGTTCACATATGCTTTCAAGGGCTCTCCCCAGCCTAGAATGTTCCTTCGTCATTTGGTGGGGGTGAGGGGCAGCACAGAATAGGACTCCCTTTCATCACTTAGCACACACCACACGTCTTCTCCTGCAAATATTCTATGTATGTCCCTACCAGGCAGACATGTGCTTACTCTTTAATTATAATCATTTCAGAGATCTCTTTTTCTTTTTAGTAAGAGAAACAGAGAGGTAGAGAGAGATAGAGAGAGGAACAGATAGGAACAGACAGACAGGAAGGGAGAAAGATGAGAAGCATCAGTTCTTTGTCACGGACCCTTTATTGTTCATTGATTGCTTCCTCGTATGTGCCTTGACCGAGGGGCTACAGCCACACCATTGACCCCTTGCTCAAGTCAGCAACCTTGGGCTTAAGCCAACAACCCTGAGTTTAAAGCCAGTGACCATGGGGTCATGTCTATGATCCCACAGGCAAGCCAGTGACCCTGTGCTCAAGCTGGATAAGCCCTCCTCTAGCCGGCAACCTTGGGGTTTAGAACCTGGTTCCTCTGCCTACCAGGCTGATGCTCTATCCCAGAGGTCCCTAAACTACAAATTGCGGCCACCTGAGGCCATTTATCCGGCCCCCACCGCACTTCCGGAAGGGGCACCTCTTTAATTGGTGGTCAGTGTGTGGAGTACTGTATATGGCGGCCCTCCAACAGTCTGAGGGACAGTGAACGGGGATCCTGTGTAAAAACTTTGGGGACCCCTGCTCTATCCACTGTACCACCGCCTGGTCAGGCTCATTTGTCTTTTATAGCTCAACATAGTGTGAGTTTTCACTTAGGTTCATGCCTACCCCTCAGAAATACCATGTTTCTTAATGTTTTAATTTAACTTTCTATCCCCTAAACCTAATAAAGTGTCTGGCCTATAATAATTCCTTAGCATAAAATGAAAATAAATAAATAAAATTAGGTGTCTGCACCTTCTTCCCTGTTTTCTTCCCCTCTGTTGTTCTATTACAAATGTTTTTCCTCATTCCCTCCTTCCCCTAATACATCAAACTTTTATTTTCCTCTTACTTTAGTAAGTTGACTTTTGACTTCTGAGTTTGCCATTTTTTCCAGCTTCGTCCTGTTTATTGTTAATCATTGATGTTTATCCCTGTTATTTTAAAATCTATCATTTCATACAGAGCTTTCAAATGTATTAATGCTGCAAAACAGGTGTTGTGTTGCTCGTTTTATCACTAAATCCTCAATGTATATCACATGCGTATTATCTAAATCTTAGCTTCTAATTTGGCAGTTCTGTTCTAATGCTTTCTTTCGCCCTAAATACAAAGCTCCTACACAGGTATGTCATTAAGGGGAGGCTGCCAGTTCCCTAGTTGGTGAGATGGCTCTTCTTCCTCTTCTTCTCCCCTCTCCATCCCCTCCTACCTCCCTTTTCCTCCTCCACTATTTTTTGGCCATTTCTTTATACCTATATCCTGAGGAAATAACTATAGATGATGCAATGGCAAATGGCATTTTCTGTAAAATGGTGTGACTCAAAGCATGGTCCATTAAAGAATAGCATTGGTATTTCTGGGAGCTCATCAGAAATATAGAAGTTCATACCCCACCACAGACCCACAGGACATGAACCTCAATTTTAACAGGTTGCCCATAATATTTCCATGCACATTAAAATCTGACAAGCACCGATCCAGACTAAATCCATCAGTTCACAAAAAGTACAGGTGGAACAGTGGAACAATACAGCATGTTTTTACGTGCCTCTCTGTGCTTCCAGACTCACTGACTACACCGGAAAAGCTGATAAACATGGTACGTCTTCTAGGGCAAATGTAGCACTGTGGTGCATGGACACGGAACGGATGTTTACGTTCAGAGAAGATTAATGACACTGCACAATAAGAATCAGCTATGGGGCAAGCACTGTGTTAGGTTATTTATCGGGATTCATTTACAACAGGTAGGATCCCTGTCATTCCTCACAGGTTTCGTCAAGATAAATGCAGTAGATTAACTGACAATCAGTCTACAGTGTGATATTGTACTAGTGGTTGCTGAGGGGTGGGGGCTAGATGGGGAACACAAGGAATAGGAATGATGGGAAGACAGAGGAACAGCAATATATTCTGCACACACAGGATCAAGGAAGACTTCCTGGAGGAAGCAATAACTAAGCCAAGACCTGAGAGAGGAAGAGGACACAAGCCGGGAAAAGAAGATATAACGAATGTTCCAGACATACACGTGTGCTCATGGGAACACGTGCTCCAGCTTCCTGTGGTCATCATAAAGAAGTGAAAACTGCGAGCTGTAAGTGAGATTGAGTTTAACTGGGGCACACAGCTAACTTCAACGGTTATACATACACATTACAAATATTCGTCTTAAAGTGGCAGAGATAGAAGAGGAACCTTTAATTAAACAAGGTTCTGCAAACAGATTTATAAGTGGTAACACATCTTTGCCATGTAATGAGACTTTCTTCAGAGGCAGGAAGGAAAATGTGAGGACCAGGGCAAACGCCAGAGCTCTTCATGTCCATGTAGGGATAGTGTACATCTTTGGGGAGATTGCTCCTCCATTCTTTGATAGAGGAAAAGTAGCCTTTTAGGGTTATATAAATTGCTATGGAGCATAACTTTAACCTTCTTCTTTAAAAATCTCCCTTTCCAGTTGACCTCAACTTTGTTCCATGCATATAAAATATAGTTAAAATTGTGTGACTGCTACAAAGACATACTCATAACATGTCATGAAATTTCAAATGTAAATCAGCTTTTACTCTAAATTAAAATGATATATATTTCTTGGTTTGAGTAGTGAACACTTGTGTTTTTTCAATCATTTCTTTAATTCATCCTAAATATATATCATATCATGTTCTAGTTTATTTTAAAACAAAACACATAAAAAAGAAGTAAATTACTTTTCTCATGGGCACTTTAAGTTTGAAAGAGGTCACTTTGCATCAGTAGCTTTTAAAATAGTATGCTAAAATAGATACATATTTGTTTACCTGAAACGGGGGCATATTTTGGAATTGAGGAGAGAAAAGATAAAGTCTTTTAGTGTTTTATTCTTCACTCCCTATTTCCAGACCCTTGGTCTAGTTTGTCATTTTTCCCCCTTTTATTGAACTTACTGGGGTGACACTGGTTAACACAATTATTCAGGTACAAAATTCCACAATGCCTCATCAGTGTGCTGTGTGGCGTGTTCCCCACCCAAGCCTCCTTCCATCACCACTGATCCCCCCACACCCTCCTCCATCTCCCCTCACTCAGGTAATTATTTCTTTCCTCCCCAATTTCTTATTCCCTTGATTGGACTCTTCTTTGTCAACATGTAACAGTCAAACAGAAGTGACCCAACAGAAAGAGAAAGATGTTCCCTGGAAACGCAGTATTCAATTTATTTCATTCCAAAATTCAAAATTTCTTAAACTCTTGAGGTGGAAATTAACAGCTGTTTCAAAACTTTAGCATGCAATTACCTCCTGAAACTTTCCTGAACTGAAAGACAATTTCTATGGGCAGAGCCATTCAAGTTATCTGTTATTACGTGTTATCTTCCTACATAAATATCCGGTTATTTTTAGTTAATGAATTAATGAACTGCTCCTTGAAATATGATAATTAACCACAATTTGACTGATAGAAGATACAAATTCTCTGGTGGGGAAATGAGAGGCTTTCAGGAATTTTAATCCCTTATGCAAAGCGTATTTGAGGCAAATATTACTACCCTGCACACTTTTCCTTGTTAGAGAAAGAGCTGTTTTCATTTCCATCAATCTCAGTCTATTTATTTAGAAATTACTGAGTTATTAGAGCTGCTGTCTGGTCTCTTGTGTTTAATTTTCACTCGGCATCACATTTAGAAATCCTAGCTGCTGACAAAGTGCCGTGTGGTTCCATTTCTGCATTTTCCAGTGCTATAAAATGAATCTTGCTGTGAAAAATGAAGATTAATGGGCTTCATAATGACTCTCCCCTGCTAATACCAATCTGAATAAAGACGAGAGAAAGGGTGTGTGTATGTGTGTGCACGTGCGCACATGTGTGTGTGTGTGTGTGTGTGTATGAAGAGAGACACAGAAACACAGAAAAGAGTATGGATTCCTCTGGATAAAAATAAGCCATAACGGCATGGTAGTTCCTCAAAAAATTAAATATAGAATTACCATATGCTCAAGATAATCTACTTCTGGGTAAATAAACAAGAAAATTGAAAACAGGGACTCAGATATTTGTGCGTGCACGTTCATTCTGGCATTACTTGGAACAGATGAGAGGTAGAAGCAACCAAGTATTCATCAACAGGTAAATGGATAAACAAAAAGTGCTATATATGTACAATGGAATATTTGGACCATAAGAGGGAAGGGGATTCTAACACATGCCACAACAAGGTTTAAATGTGAAGACATAATGCTAAGCAAAATGAGCCAGTCACAAAGATAAGTATTATACAGTTCCAGTAAAATAGGTCAAAATCAAGAGAAAGGAGGTAGAACAGTGGTTAACGGGCAGGGGTGGTGGAGGCAGGATTACAAAGTTGCTATTTGACGGGAACAGAGTGACTTTTAACAGATGGAAAGAGGTGTGGAGCTGAAGGGTGGCGACTGTCACACAGCAATATCAATGCACTTAATGCCACTGAATTGCACACACAAAAAGTCCTGTTATGTATATTTCACCACCATAAACAAACCGAGAAACAATCCATTGCAAGCATAGTTGGCCTGAGAACAACAAGGGTTTGAACTGCATGAGACCCCTTGTACAAAGATTTATTTCAATAAATACTGTAAATGTAGTTCCTGTTTCTTATAAATTTATTTTCTCTAGCTTACTCTACTGTAAGAATAGTGTATATTATACATATAAGATACAAAGTATAAGGTAAGCAGCTACTTCTGTTATTGGTAAGGCTTTTGGGAAACAACAGGCGATTGATTAGTAGTTACGTTTTTGGGGAGTCAAAGGTTATACACAGAATTTGGACTGTGTGTGAGATCAGTGTTCCTAGTCCTGCATTGGTCAAAGGTCAACCATATACACTTTCAAAATAAAAGGAAGAACCCTTCCAAACACGTGTTGCCTTCTTTTTAAAACTGTTTGCAGTTCCTCAAAGGCTTCCAAAACGGATTCTAGTCAACAAAGGAACTGACCCACTATCTCCGTGAATATGAACTCTGAATGCTCTCCGCCACGGCTCCTGCTGCCATACACATTAGTTGTCTTAAGACTGGCCGGTCTTGTTCTTCTTTCTTAAAGCATTGTCACAGACTGCTGACTTCTCTGAAAACAAGCTTATGACAATTTTAGGCATTGGAGAGGAAGGCATTTATTTATGAAACAAGAGGTGCAGTTCAGACAAGGAGCTGATAAATAGGATGTGCTTTGTCAACTTGCAATTCCCAATCATTCTTACTCCTTCCTTGCTAATTACAGCAAACTTCAATAATCAGTTTCTTTTGCAAATGTCAACCTCCAGGGGACCCTCTGGAGTGTTCTGATGGCATCTCGTCTATGGATGGTGGCCATTCACCAGACCCAAGTTACATACTTGTCTCTTTAGTTATGCACAAGGGTATTTGTTATGAATTCACAAATATCCGGGCTCAATTTTCTCCCTAATTAATTTAATTAAACCATTAATCTAATTAATCTGGGCATGAGATCCACACCGGAGTATTTGGCAGCATCCTGATGTTCCTGGACTTTTGATTTTTAAACCAGGAAATTTAATAAAATATGGAAGGCATAACAACTTTGTTACTATCAAATGTGTGGCATTTTACTTTTTGTCTGTATTTTGACAGGATTCACTGCATATTTTTAATAATCATATGCTGAATGAATATTAAATGATGGTAATGAAACCAAATTTCTAAGCACCAAGAAGGTTTTTAATCACTATTTTCTTTTAAGTTTTAGGAATGTACACTTCTTGAATAAATGTGCGCAAGTTGCCAGAAGTTAAATTTCCTTTCTCCTTTCAGTTTCCAGAAATTGTTACACTTCATTGCTCTCTGCTTAATAGTATGACATCTCAAGGCAAGCTTAGTTCTGACTGTTGAAGGTGGTCATTGATCCAGTAGCTTCTGCCTCCTTAGTGAATCAAACTCAATATAGCTCCTTTCCTACTCTCTTTTCAATTTAAAACTTTCCAGAAATTTCCAGTGCCTTTGTTTGTCAAAAATCTTTTCACTACCAACATGCATGGCAGTGGACAGGAATTACTTAAAAAGGATGACAGTCACAATGAACTACAAATCGAGAGGCATGGGTCCTACTTGATCCTATTTCATAGGTGCAAGGTAGTTTTATTTACAGTTGTGTTAAAAAGTGTGGGCTATTCAATAACAATAGCTGATGTTTACTGAACACGAGATGTGCCAGGTACTGAGCTAAGCACGTTATAAACCTTATTTAGTACAATGTCCAAGATAATGTTATGTGTCACACAGGCACTACATTAGCTGAGTAACATAACATAAAAAAAAGTGAGTCCCTTTCTAATGCTCTTTCAATCCTGATTAAATCAAGGTGACAGTAATAATTTGGTGGTTGTCTGTCTGTAATGCAACTCTAATAGCTGGTAATCTTCCTCTTCAAGACAGAGTGGAAGAACCTCAGGCATAGCTGATGACAATATCTATAGCTGGGCTTCAAAAACACTGTTATATTTGCTTTCATTTTATTTATGAACAGCAAACACAGGTATTCAATCAGTAGTGAAGACAACAAGTCTCCTTTGTAAGTAAATGAGCTAGAGAGAACATAGACAATGTAAGGAGAAATACTAGTTAAAGAATAATACAGGAGTATTCAGGTATGATGACATCAAGAAAGTGTTAACAACAATGACTAGAGTAAGTGAAACATTGTATTATAAAATAGGATGCCTAAAGATCTAAGACCGACAGTGCTGATTAAAAACTCTTTAGGGTTCCAGCCAGTTGACTCAGTGGTAGAGCACTGGCACAGTGTGTAGATGTCCCAGGTTTGATTCCTGGTCAGGGACACAGGAGAAGCGATCATCTGCTTCTCCACCCCTTCTCTTCCCCTTCTCTTTCTCTCTCTCTTGTCCTCCCACAGCCATGGCTCGATTGGTTTGAGTGCATCAGCCCTGGGCACTGAGGATGGTTCCCTGTAAACTCTACTTCAGGTGCTAAAAATAGCTCAGTTGCAAGCATAGCCTCAGATGGGCAGAGCATCAACCCAAGACAAGGGTTACCGTGGATCCCAGTCAGGGGCCTGTGGGACTATCTCTAGCTCCCCTGCTCTCACTTGGAAAAGATGGGAATAAAACTTATTCTAAAATAGATTGGGGCATTTGTGGATTCAACCACTATTACCAAGAACACAGTATATGCTGAGCAGTATATCCCAAACTGGACATGGTCAATTAAATATCCACAATCCCTAACTCAGTGAAGCTTATCCAGTCAGGGGAGAGGGGTATTAACTGCAAATTACAATAAAATGCAAGAACTTTTTCTATTAAAAAATTAACAAAACAAAACAAAAAGCAGTTCATAGGGCCTGAACTACTGAGAAATGATACATCCAATAGCATGCACTGTCTTAGAAGCAGATAAAATGAGATCAGAGCCAACAGCAGCCAAGCATTTGCATGGGTATTCATTTCATCAACAAGGCTCATTTCCTACTTGACTTTCGGTGCATTTTCAGAGCTCTCTGGGCCAGCTCCACCATCATTAGGGTTGTTCTGAGGATTAAAGAGAGTGGGGCTTATAAAAGGCTCAGTCCACTGTCTGGCACATCTTATACGTTCAGTATGTAACTTCTTTCTTAATATGAATCTACAATGTGACAGTGACTGTCCGGTAATGGGCATCAAACTTACACACAGTTTCTGTCTGGTATACTGGATATGGAAGACAGCTCCAAGCAGAAACAGCAGAATCCAGGAGACCAGCAAAGCCAGAATGACTTGTGTGTGAGAAGTCAATGATTAGAATGGGAAAATGATACTACATGGAGTTAAGTAAGGAATTTGAACTTGATTCTATGTTTCAATGTTTTTATGCTTTTTTGTTTGTTGGACAAATCCTATAAAATTAGATTAAATTTTCAGCATTATTATTACAACTATACAACACAATTCAATAAAAAAGTTTTTAAAATAGAAAAATTTTATTTGGTCTGTATTCTTTAATATATTTCATGAGACAAATATTGAATAAGAAAGTTCAGTGAACTCACTGATGGTCACTTTACCTTGTTGCGTATTTTGGGTCTGCCCTGCTTGGTCACTGACCTTTAAATACACTGAGGATAAGGATGGACAACCTCCATTTAGAGTTTGCTTTGTGGCCAATACTGATATTCTTCCAAAATTCTTTCAGTCTTACTACCAACAAAGCTAACGCCTAGAATTATCAGGAAACGTATTACGGCTCATTTCCAATTGTTGCTAATTCATATAAAAATAAAATGATATACAACCTACTTTCTAATGAATAAATTGAGTCAAATGTACTTAGAATATTTACCCCCCCAACAAAGCTGGTACATATTAAATATCCATAAATTTTTAAAGTATTATATGTTAAAGAAAAACACTTTTTCTCATTATTTAATGAATATTTTCTGCCAAATTAAATTTAGTATGACCGATATATTTGGTCCTTTATCATTTTCTTACATTTTTAGGTTCCTCTCTTTTAGTATCAGTGAACATCATCAGTGGATTTAAAAATGAATGATATGGGTGAACGAACTGAATGCAGGTAGTCAGTATAAGTTCAACCTTGAAGCTGTTGACCTCTTAGCTTGACAATCATTTTTTTTCATATCCCAAGTATTTCTTCATTCTGACACCCATATTTCCTCCCCTCCTAATCCCTCTTAGAAGAGAAAGAGAATACAGAGGTTTTGTTTAACTTTGAAATCAGGATGCAGTCTGGAAGATACAATTAAGGTATCTGAGTGATATGATAATCAGTACATTTCCATTGGCTTGAGATGATGGAAGAAAAACACTTATTTTTATTTTAAACTTACTAGTAATGACTAAATTTATTTTACGCTATTTGTATAATTTGCTTCCTAGACCTAAAAACATTCTGAGTGCTGGACATGAACTGGGTATCTACTTTTTACTATCATACAACATTTTTACATCTAATTTTTAAAAGACCAGTAGAATAGAGCATACTGTAGAGTATGTGTAAGATTCCATCAGTCTATATATTTTTATTCTTTTTTGGCATGTGCCTTCACTAAACTTTGAACAGTTGTATTTTCTGTTTAATTTCTTTGTGAATTTTAATAGTTATCCATTTACCTTTTTTATAGCAACAATGACTTGACATCTGAGGTTAATGCCACCTGACTAACATTTTGGATCCAGATTATGATGTTTCTTAATAAACAAGTTTTAAATTTTTTAACTTACTTCTAAAGAGCTGCAATATAGTTACAGTTGACCCTTGAATAAAATGGATTTGAACTGTACATGTCCAATTATATGAGAATTATTTTCAATAAATTTTGTAAATGTGTTTTCCCTTCCTTAGGATTTTCATAAAAACATTTTCTTTAGCTTGTTTCATTGGAAGACAACAGTACATAATACTTATACCACATAGTGTGCTACTCACTGTTTTTCTTATTTGCAAGAGTCTCTTCAGAGTCAAAGTAGGCTATTAGTAGTTAAGTTGTTGGAGAGTCATAAGTTCTAGGCGAGTTTTTGATACTACAGAGGTTGGCACTTTAACCCTCACATGATTTAAGGGTCAACTATATGAGTAAGAAGGAATATATTTGCACCAATTGCTTCTCTCCCTTTCTCACAAGGTATGATACCATATTTTACATTCTAAAAACATTGTTCATGGAATTTCTGTCTTATAGCATTAAATGGATTATTAACAAAGTATTCTTATCAGACTTTTAAAAAGCATATCACTTCCTTCAGTGAAAAAAATTGAAGGCAACAAATCATTTCTTTTTTCCCATGAAATGATCTTATAAGTGTGACAAATAATTTATTTGAAATACAAAAAGAATAGATTTTAACTACAAAAAGAAAAGTTACATTTTAAATTAGTTACAGCAGTCAAAACTAAATGTGTAAAAGGGAGTTTATAATAGTATTATACCAGCTTCCTATTTAATGAAATTTTAATTTTCTACTAAAGCAATATTTCCATTATTATAAAATTTTATATAGTCAAGTTTTACAATATCTACTTTCAGAAAAGCCTGAATGTCATCTCCTTTGTTTAATTTTTTTTTTTTTAAGGAGAAGCATCAACTTGTAGTTGAGGCACCTTAGTTGTTCATTGATTCTTTTCTCATATGTGCCTTGAACAGGGGGAACCAGCTGAACCAGTGACCCCTTGCTCAAGTCAACAACCTTGGACTTCAAGCCAGCAACCCTTGGGCTCAAGCCAGTGACCATGGGGTTATGTCTATGATCCCAAACACAGGCCAGCAACCCCGTGCTCAAGCTGGATGAGCTCACACTCAAGCCAGACACCTTGGGGTTTCAAACCCAGTATCTCGGCATCCCAGGTCAATGCTTAGAAGAAAGCCATTTGTCTGACAAACAGATCTTCCTTTTCCCCACCTCTCCATTGTGTCTGTGCATTCTTCTCAGTCATTTAGTGCAAGGCAATCACTTAACATTCTTTCTCAACTTTCTTAACTCAATGTGGGAACAAAATCAACACTGAAACTACCTCATGTACTTATTTTGAGGATTAGATCATACAATCTAATTGTACTCAAAATTGAAGTTTTTCCCTTTAAAAAGAAACACATCTAGTATTTGTTAAACATTGTGTTTATTAAACTGGTTAATTAAGATTCTATTTAAAATGAGGTAAAAGTCCATACCTGTAGGACACTTGTGCCCTTATGTGATCAGAACATTTAAAAAAGCAAACACAAACAAAAAAATTTCAAAATTATTCAAATTGATGACACTAATTTCTTACTACAGGTAAGCTTGTTTTGCTGAAACTCCATCACTACTTAGAATGTGACCCTACAAATAACTGTTAAACCACAATCCTTTTGAGTTCAGTTCACTGACGCTCTGGCTGTACCCTGAAACACTTTTTCCCCCGTGACTTTTTTTTTATAATACTTACTGTATAGGACATGCCTTTGACTTTCCATCGGCAACCCTGTGTTACTGTATTTTAAGTCCACATCTGTTCTTTTCATCAATATCCCAAAATAAGTATAGTAGTGTGCCTCCATAATTTTAAACAAAAGCAAACACAGATTTGTTGAAAAGAGAATAAGGCTCTGGCCGGTAGGCTCAGTGGTAGAGCATCAGCCTGGTGTATGGATGCCCTAGGTTCAATTACTGGTCAGGACATACAGGTGAAGTAATCTTCAGTTTCTCCACCTCTCCCCCTCAATATTCTCTCTCTTCCTCTCTATTCCCCTCCTGCAACCATGGCTTGGTTGGAGCAAGTTGGCTCCAGCTACTGAGGATGGCTCCATGGCCTTGCCTCATGCACTAAAATAGCTCAGTTGCCAAGCAACAGAGCAGCAGCCTCAGAAGGGCAAAACATCACCCTGTATGAAGCGTACTGGGTGAATCCCAGTCAGGGCATATGTGGGAGTCTGTCTCTGCCTCCCTGCCTTCTAACTTAAAAAAAAAAATTGACAGAGTAAAAGCTATGACAAAACTCCTGCTCAAATCCCATAATAATTATAGGTAAAATAGGAAAAAGAAAAAGAAATCTATAAGAGACAGCAGGCCTTATAAAATGAGAAAGACATTTTCCTGGGCCATAAAGCATAAGAAGATGAGTAGAGCTACCTCCTCTGGGCTTCTGAAATTAAAGTTCACACCCAGAGAGTAACAAGAGGTCAGCTTCTCGGGGGCTGTGGGATTAAAAGTGCCCCCATAAAATGGATTTATAGAGCTCAACCTGGAGCTTAAAGCAGAGATTGGGTGTCTACCACTTATTAAAGGACACTGAGAAAGTAATCTGTTACTAGGATGCCACTTACACAGAGCGGTGATATTGTGAAAGGAGGAAGACACATTTTCACAAATAAGAACAAAATCAAGTTCCCTATTTGCTTGTTGGCCATTTATGTTTCCTGCGTCTGAGTCACAGCACCACCTGTTACTCTAAATCAGGGGTCCCCAAACTTTTTACACAGGGGCCAGTTCACTGTCCCTCAGACCACTGAAAGGCCTGACTATAAAAAAAAAACAAACTATGAACAAATCCCTACGCACAATGCACATATGCACACGCTCATATGACGCGCGCTTCCGGCGCTGTGACGTGTGCTTCCGCGTCACCGTGAGCAACGCCCCGCTTTGCGGTGCTGCCACATACAATATTCCAGGAGCACAGGATGCAGATACATCCTGTGCTCCTCTCACTGACCACCACTGAAAGAGGTGCCCCTTCCGGAAGTGTGGCGGGGGCGGATAAATGGCCTCACGCATGCGGGCCCCCAGACGTAGTTTGCGGACCCCTGCTCTAAACCCTGGGACCTGAGTAAGCACCGGAGGGCATATGGACATGACCGCCAAAAGGATTAATACAAAAAGAAAAACATTCATAGAAAAGAGGGAGAAAGAAAGAAAGAACCTCCCATTCAAAACAAGCCTGGCTGTCATCTTACACTTCAACACTGTCGATCTTAGGTTAGGTTTGGTTCCTATAAACACACTCAATTGTTTTCATTTTTACTTCCGTGTATGTGGAATGTATGCAGAAAATATTAAATTTCAATGTGTTAAATGTGTTCCTTTATGTCTGTCATTCAAGGCATTTCTGGAACCTGCTTTGCCATTATATGTGGGATATTCACTATAGTCTCATTTAAATTCCCCGTTTTCTTCACAGAAATGCAGCAGGTTTTGTCAATTTCCTTTGACAAACTGTATTTAAGAACCAGCATGTCAGTCTAGTACTCCATTTCAGTTCAGAGACTCTTAAAAAGATATTTTTGTCCTGAACATGGCACATCCCTCGGCTCCTTAAAACACTGGCCTTTTTGGATGAATGTGTTAGAAATCTAAAGATATGTTTCTGAGCACACACATTAGGTCTACACCATTACTTTCCCTAGTGCACTTGGAAAAGCAGATTCATTCTTACTGTTTATTTTTCTATTTTTACATATAAAATAGAAAAATTATTCAATCTTTTACAGAAAAACATACTAATCAATATCCTTTTAAGATAGCATGCTCTGGGCTCAGATTTGTTGAAAAAAGAGTAATACCCTGGCCAGTTGGCTCAGTGGTAGAGCATCGGCCCAGTGTGTGGAAGTCCTGGGTTAGATTCCCGGCCAGCGAACACAGGAGAAGCTCCCATCTGCTTCTCCACCTTTCCCCTCTCCTTTCTCTCTATCTCTCTCTTCCCCTCCCACAGCCAAGGCTCCACTGGAGCAAAGATATCTGGGAACTGAGGATGGCTCCATGGCCTCTGCCTCAGGTGCTAGAATGGCTCCGGTTGCAACGCCCCAGATGGGCAGAGCATCGCCCCCTAGTGGGCATGCCGGGTGGGTACTAGTCTGGTGCATGCGGGAGTCTGTCTGACTGCCTCCCCCACCCCCACCCACCCCCGCCAAAAAATACAAAAAAAAAAAAAAAGATAGCACGCTCTGTTATATATTTTCTATCTCCAGATACATGTTTTAAATTTATCTAATTAGTTTTTCCCCCAGTGGAAGACGGCTCATATTTTTCTTGTTTTCTTTTGCATTTACCTCCCTCGCCACGATGAAAGGGCATCCTGAATTAAGACCATGGAGAGAATATGGAAAAGCTACTGAATTTAATTTCAAAGGAAGAATCTTGAACTGAGAGCCAATGACTTTAGACTGATTTCTATGTGTGCTTAAGGCAGGAAAAACATTTCTCTTTAGTGTCTGATATTACTGCCTTTTCATTTTTAGTAAGCTTTTTTTCTATCATGTCAGTTTTGAGAATATTAGAATCCTACGAAACTGATTTGTAGTCCAAGGAAAGAAAATTCATATACATATATATATATATATATATAACAAAAACACCTTGTCAATAATTTACAGATGAAAATAAGTATATTCACATTCTTACTTCAAGTTAACCATATATGCACATGAAGACTGCATATATTAGAAGAAAGTTATAACTTTTCTTTTGTAAAAAGTTTGCATATTGACCACTTTACTAGGTTCTGTATTGCATTTAAATATAATCCAATTTCTAAATGAATTATATTTTTATTGACTTTAATTTATTATGTTTTCATAGTTTCTAGTGTTGCCCTGAATGCACCCCCCTCCCTTGTATTCCCCTCAACATCTCCTTTGCCACCTCCCATAGGGCCCTTCCCCCTTCCCTTCAGGTTTATCCCATCCTATTATCCCCTTTCCCTCTGTCCTCTTTTCCTCTGACCCCTTTTTAAGATCATACATATAACACAGGATACACTAAAATAATTTAAAACATCTTTAGGTTAAAGTTAATGAAATTAAAAAAATAGGTAGAATTCTGCTAATGAGTTAACTATGGTGGGGGAAAAATCTCTTATAAAAAATCCTTTTATATTTTAAGGTAAAGACAAAGGAAAAAAAGCAAAAGTAAAGGAATAGCCAAAAAGTAACAAGTTTCTGTCTTAACCTTGAAACTTGTGGGAATGTAGAATGCCAGATTCATGCCATATGTTACAGCTCCTGACAGTGTTATGTGTCTTTACCACAACGCCATCTGTGCTGTTATACCTGAATGGGGACAGTGGCTAGAAATGCAGAAAAATAATGAACTCTTGCAGCATATTTTTTTCCCCTGAGTTCACACAGCTGGTGATAGACACTTTACTTCAATCTGAAAAGCGCTACTTAGAGTCTTGAATGACAACACATCAGACCACCTTTGACCTCTTCCTATGAACTATTTCTATCCTACAAGTGAGGAAATTAAAATTTTCATCTTTAAAAATTAAAAAAAAATAAATTGATATCTACATTGACATCATATCTTCAGGGTTTTACCTTTCTATTTTTAAAATAACTCTTATAGGTACAGAAAACAAAGACTATGTCTATTCAATGATAGAAATTTTAGAAATAGGTAGTAAATTTTGATTCTTTTGGCTCTGGAGTTATCAAATTATTTATTTACACATAACTGTAATTCTCATTTTACTACTTATTTACTATTGAATATGAATTTAATCTTTGATTTTTGATGATCATTCTTTTTCTCTATAAGGAGAATCATGCCACCTACCATTGTAGTGTTGCTGTAAGCTTAGCATTAATGTGTATCAAGAGTATAATACACTGTCAGGTTTGGAGAAGGCAATGATCAATAATCTCTGTTATCCTAAAGGTACCCTGTCATACTTTGCAGTCTTCAAAGAAGAATATCCTAATATTCCTTTTATAACTTCACCACAACTGCCATATGCCTGTGTGCCCAATGAGCTATCTGAGATATGAGTGATTATTTCAAATTTTATCCTGAAGAAACACGTTTATATTTTTGGAAGGAGCTGATTATATTTTACAGATCATCCAATACGTTACTCGTTGGTTATGTTTTTCATTATACCAAATGTACCAGAGAAAATAATGAATCTTAGGGATTCAGGGATGTAATCTTTAGCCCTAACATTCTTAGACATCAGACAAAAAGAGATACAAACATTTCACGAGACAGAGAATACAACCCTCTCTAAGTAAGCACATACAAAGGAAGGAGGAGAGCTACATGAGTGGGCAGGTTGAGTAGGAAGGAAGAAAAAAGTGGGAGGAGGAAGGAGGGTGTGTATTCTAGATAGGCAGTTTTTAGGGGTAGCCCTTGGCATGCATATGGGCGGAGAGATAACTCAATGAACTTGCTTAACACATCATTTTGAAACATACTCAGAAGCATAGAGTCTTTTTACCCTCTAGTTGTACAACAAAAAAACTTTGACTCCTGATAGAAGAATTTTGCCATTAACAAGTAGGAAGATAATTTTGCTCCCGCTGATGGAAACCTATTGCCAATGATACTGGAAGCATCAAACTTTATCCGTCCACCAGTATGGACTTCTCAGAGTTACAAGGAGGTTTATAGAGTCCTATCAAAGCTGGTGGTGGGTCCCTCTCTCCCCCTCCCTCTTAGCCCATCTCTCCGTTCCTCTCTCTTACTCTCTGGGCGCAGAAAAATGACACTTGAATCATTTCCTTTTTTAACTACCATCTCTAATTCCTTTAGCCTCAAAGGTTCTGACTTTATATGTTCATCCAAGTCATGTCTTTTCTTAGTAATCTATGATATTCTTGTGCCACGACCATACTGCTCTATTTCTTAAAATACAACGCTATATTGCTTTCAACTTATTTATGTCAGATGACAAATATCTGACATATGGAGCACCAAGGCACATATTATATTTAATAGAATCTTGAGATTTTGCAATAGCCTGATATAAAATACATGACAATATCAATGCCCTAAAGAGGCTGATTTATCCAAGGTCAACAGAGAAATTTGTAACGGAAATTAAAACAGTGGTCTAGTATGCACCAAGCCACATACATGACAATACAAGAAATAGCTATCAGTATGTTATCTGCTTAATGTGTGCTTAGCAATATAGTAGGAACTTGACAGACATTACTTCTACCCTGGATAACAATTATAAAAAGTGTGTGCATTAATACGCCAATTTTGTACATGAGAAGACAGATTCAATTTTAGAGGATTTCCCTGAGGTCACACCAATAGTAAGTGACAGAGCTGTCATCCTAAACAAGGTTTGTGTGACAAGAAATCTTCTTTAATAAACCTTTAGACACAGACCTCAAGCCAAGCTATGATTGGTGCACTAATAAACTAATAAACAAGGAACCTGATACAAAGAGAGTTATTATATTAATTTCTCTTAAACATAAAAACAATAGCAGGAGGCAGAAAATCAATAACAATCTTTCCAATTTAAAATAGTCAATAATAATTTTTTATATTTTTAAATGAAAGATTTTTGGCATGATTACAGAAGAGCTTCTCCAAAAACATTAAAATTTATTCTGCTAAAGTCCTAATAGGATGCTGACCTCATAAATCCTTTGATATGATATACACATAGATCAGATATAATAAAAAACATTTTGGAGAGCGTTTAAAAGCCAAGAATCTATCCCTTAATAATGGTTTTTATTGAAGCTATTACATGCACAAATGTAAATATACATTTAAAGATTATATTAGACACATTATGCATTAGCAAATGAACACACAATCAGTGGTTTTGTAGGCAGCCTTTTCTGAACTAAGCAGATTTTTGCTTAGTTAAATCTTTCCCTTTCCTTGACTGTGAATCCCCTTGGCTTTTGCTAGAAAACAGTATTAAGACTGAATAGGTATGTGTGTTTGATGTAATTTCTATCCGTGTAAAAAGCAGTTATTGCACATCTGAAATTGCTACTTTTCCTCTCTAATATTACTGTCATTTTATGCTGTGCTGTATAATTAAGTTACTGCAACACAGAGATATTTGGTAGTTTCCATTTCCTATCTATGGCTTATTTTTACTCTGTATGATAAATTAACAGGCTGAGAAATACAACTTCAAATCCCAGGTATTTTTAGTGAGTTTTTCCACCTCTGGAGTTTCAAAAATGTTAAGGAAAATGGCACCTACAAGTTATTTCAACATGTTATATAACACAACACAGTAACTACATCTGTAGTAACATAGATACTGCAATGCTGCTATTTTCTCTTTCTAGTTTTTTAACTTATTTTTTAAGGAAACAATTTATACAAATTCATAACAAAATCCACCATGATAAGAAAAGTATTAGGAAAATAATATTGAAATCTTAGGTAAAAACTATAACCATCATAGATTGCCATAGTATGATTATGGAGAACCCGTCATAATACTTTGCAGGGACAGGTGAAATAAACCAAAGCTGCTCAGATTAAAAAGCTAGAATCAATGACGATGTACTTGATATCACTTTGTATTTCAGGACAGAATAATAACACAATGCCATGCATTATCTCTGGGTTTTATCTACATACATTATCCTTGTTATTATTATTATCATTATTTTAGCATTCTTGTCTGATTTGGAATTTGACTTTAGAAGAGGTCTGTCATTATCTTAACAAGTTCTTTTCTATTTATATATCTTTTGATATATCTTGTTTTTCTCATCAATAAAACAATATAAATTAATACTTGAAGAACTGGAGGTAGAAGTGCATGAAGGGTAGTTAGAGTCTGTACAGTTTTGATCATGGTAATTCTACTTAGATGTCCTATGCTTCCTTCCACTGCTTTCCCCTGACCCATCTGGCCACCCAATGAGACTGACGACCAAATTTCAGCAGGAACTTGTTAACTTCCCCGTTACAGGGGATGAAACCCTGAGAGACTTACCCAAGATTAAAGTGATGCTAAGGATCATGGCAAAAACTTGAAACTGACCTTCTTAACTTTCTTTGCAAAAATGGAAGATGCCATTGCTCCTGCTAACAGGAACCACTTAGAAGTAACATCAGGAATACCTAGTGGATTTACTGATTAACAACTTCTGCTCTGGTAGAGGGAAGGAGAAGTGACAGCAAGCCTGACATAGAGTTTCTGTCTCTCCATCCAAGCTGCATTCCCCTGCGCTTCTCCAAGTGCTATTTCATACTTCTAAATTAAAGAATTAAAGAATGCGTGTGTCCTGTAAAGGAGTGACACAAATGCTAAGCTTTTTAATGACTCTTATTTTGTCCAGAAAAAAATAGAGAAATAGAGATAGTAAGTTTGGATTTGACCTGAAAATATAATTGATTTTTATTTCATTTGGAAAATGTAGAAATTGCCTTCTGATGCAAATTAATGGACTGAGCCAATCTGTGAACTACAAATGTGCCATCAGAAGAATTAGTAAGAACTTTTGAAGAGCTGTAAGTCTGTGAGTCCACAAAAATTTTTTTTGGAATCCTGCCATCATTGAGCTAGTAACACTAGTTTTCAAAAAATTAACTGAAAAAAATGTGTAAATTTACACCGATACATTTAATAACCTACATAAAATGGTGACATAAAGTTAAAAGATTTCCAAGAATACATTTGTCACCAAAATTAACTGAAAAAAATTTAAAAATGTGGGTGCACTCCATAAGTAGTATGAAGGCCAGATATCTTTAAAGATGAGAATTTTAAAAATCCATATTATTAAACTGGAATATAAAACAATAGAAAAATCTTTATTGATTTTAGAGATCATCTGCATTCATTTCAAAGGAAATGAAAATAAGCATACAAACTCTCATGTAAAAATATAAATTACAGAGATACAAGTGTGAGTATGATATGTACCACAGAATACTTAATAAGACACAAATGCATATTATAGCTCATTTCAGGAATTAGGAGTGATACAATACTTGGAACTTTATCAATGACATTTACTCTGCTAAAAGATTAAAAGAAGAACAAAACCCCTTACAATCATCTCACTAAATGCAGAAAATACACATTAATAAGTTATTCTTGATTTCATTTTTTACATAAAAAGCTTAGAAGAAATATTTCTTAACTTTTCAAACATCATATATCAGAAATCTATATAACTAATACAGATTGACTCCTAAGAGCATGTCTATGAAAATTATCATTATTACAAGGACATTTGCTATCAACCAAATTTACATAACTTTTTAAATATATTCCAAGTTGTAGGACAATTAATATTATAAGTACTAGGAAGAAAAATATATTAATTCCTAACATTAGTATCTTCCCAAATTTGAGAGGATGAGATTGAAAATAAATATTAATAAATGTTAGAATATTTTCTGGGTACAAGATCGATGTAGACAATCTTTCCTGTACAAAGATATTGATTACATTATTTGCTGTATGAACAAATAGAAAAGGGGTCCCATAAAAAAATAAATCATTTTTTGTAATATGTCATGGAATATTATGGAGTCTTTAAAAAGAACGAAATAAATCTTCACGTACACACATGGACTTTTGCCCATTTATGTGTGTATGTGCCTATATCTATATATGTAAGTGGGTGGGTATATGAACGCAAATACATATAATATACTTGTGTATATGTATGAGTGTACGTTTTGCCTTGTATACATCTTTATTTCTTTGAATAAAATGGATTCTTCAGGTTGTAGTACCACATGATCTATATCTTTATTAATATTAATATGCCACTCAGCAAAGTACCACCCCAAACTGAACTTAAGGTTAATTAGGCTTTCTAAACATGACTCTTTTTTCTAGTAGAGCCCTCGCACAGATATCCGGGCTGGTGGAACCTATTGCTTAAGCACAATGAGGTGAGCATATCTTCTCTAGCCTGCCAGAAGTCCAAGTGTTACTCTGACTTTTTATCCCTTCTTCTTATTAATTCACCTCACCCTGTGGAAGAGCCCAACATACAGTTCAGCGCAAAGCTTGATGGGACTCTGTTTTCCTTTCCAACTTTTCTATTTCTAACTAAAATTAACGCTCTTTCTTTTTCTATTTTATTTTTTTTGTATTTTTCTGAAGTGAGAAGTGGGGGGTGGTCCCACATGCACTTGACCGGATCCACCTGGCATGCCCACCAGGGGGCGATGCTCTGCCCATCTGGGGCATTGCTCCACTGCAACTGGAGCCATTCTAGTGTTTGAGGTGGAGGCCATGGAGCCATCCTCAGCGCCCAGGCCAACTTTGCTCCCATGGAGCCTTGGCTGCGGGAGGGGAAGAGACAGAGAGGAAGGAGAGAGGAAAGAGTAGAGAAGCAGATGGGCTCTTCTCCCATATGCCCTGGCTGGGAATTGAACCCAGGACTTCCACATGCCGGGCAGATGTTCTTCCACTGAGCCAACCAGCCAGGGCCTAAAACTCATTCTTGATGCATACCATTCGTTAAACAAATGATGTATGCTCATTCCTCTGATAATTTCATCATCTTCCTCTTTCTATATTCTCCATATGTATATATACGTCATAGTACAGGACATTATTAAAGCATGTCTAAGGGAAACTTGCCCTCTGAAAGTTCCAGAATCTTCCTCAACATAGCAGAAATGCTGTTCTCTTCTCTGTCGAGTCCTGTTAATTTGTTTATACTAGGGAAACACTTAAATACTAGATTGCACTTTATTAAATATATGTCTTTCACTCCCACAAATTATAAACTTAATCTTCCTCCTGCCTTTGCTTGGCCCTTAGTCAGCACCTAAAGTGCAGCAGAAGTTCTCCTACAACTTTGTCAACATCAACACTCACACATACAGTTTCTGGCGTACATACTTCATGCGCCACTCAAATATTGACATAAGGGAGTAAAATTACCACCTTCTCAAGATTTATCACTCACTATTAATGTAGGTCAAATTGCCACATTAAGTGGTAAGTTATCAAGTCACTGGCAAGACTATAATACACTTGAGCAGCACCACATTCAGCATGGTACAAATATGAAAGCTCATTCTTCATATCTAGCCTTTCACCTACACATTCCTCATGTTCCATGAACCGGTTTATATTATAGCAGCAAAATTGTCATTAATGTGCTTAGCTAACACGGGATCCTAGAAATTGAGTCAAACACACCTCAAATTCATCCTCTTCCATTTATAGTCAAACATCTTTTCCTTCTACATCCCTTTTCTTACTCATTTTTTCTTAAAACCATAGTTAGCTTAGCTTCTCTCTCTCTCTCTCTCTCTCTCTCTCTCTTCCTTCTATCCACCCCATCTGTCTCTCTGGCTCTCCATCATTCTTGTCCTCTACATCCAGTCTGGGACCATGTCAATTTGATCGTGCTTCCATAGAATTTTTGTCTGTAGAACTGTTTTTAACACCACTAACACATCCATTTACTTAGTCTTCCAGACTACGTTAATTTTTCCCCCCATTGATTTGAGAGAGAGGAAGGAGGGTAGAGAGGGAGATAAAAGAAAAAGAAAGAGAGAGAGAGCAACAGCAGCTCACTGTTCCACTTAGTTGTGCACCCACTCACTGATTGCTTCTAACATGTACCCTGACCAGCTCAAAATGAGGACAAGGTTAAGTCATTGCCCTCAGGGTTGAGCTGGCAACCCATGAATTGAGTCAGTGACCCCAGCGATTCTGGGATCCAACCTGAGATCTCGGTGCTCCACACTATGGTCCTATCCACTATGCTACCAGCCAGGGTTGTTAATTTCTTTATTCACTATTGCTTTATGCTCTCAGTAATTACTTTTACTTCTCACAATGTATAGTTTACCATAGTATGTTAAATAGTACACATATTGTATTGTAAAGTCCCGTGGTAAAGTATAAATTATAATTCATAGTTTTCTATCTCCCATAGTAACTAGCAGCTTCCTCTCTGTACATACTCAATAAATGTTTTTTTTAGAATTTTTGTATACTTTCAAAAAACTGAATGCTCCATGTTACAGAAGCAACTGCTTAATCTTGCTTTATGGCTCAAGACTGATTTTTCTACTAACAGGTATTTGCTAAGCACCTACTTAACCCCAGGCACTCATGCTGAGCAGAAGACACAGCAGAGAATAGGAAAAATGCAGCTCCTGAACTTAGGTAACACACAGTGTCAGAGAAAATCAAAATGATAAACAGAAAAATTAAATGTTAGCAAAGTGTTTAAAAAGATTCTTTCAAGGTATTTAGAAAATAAAGTCTATTGCTAGATAATTACAGTGTTGTCCATGGAAACACATCAATTAGCAACTAAACTGAATCTTAAAAGCATACTATAAATTTCACTTGTGATTCCTCGTGAGCTTGGACAACACCCTGGTACTGTCTCCATTTGACTTTGTTAAATGGGAATGGTCATTTTCATAATTGACTAATTTCATGACCTTGATGGTAGTTCATGTGTTGTTTTAACTCATTTAGGAGAATTTGAATTTCAAGTGGAGGTGCTTTGTTATACAGATGTTCCTTTGTTAGTCCCTGAATTACTCAAAGAAATACAATAGTACATATCTAATGAGACTATAATGTATTCATCAAAATGAGAAGGACATTTATTTTTATTTCATGTTTAGAAATGTTCCTTTATCAATGCAATCATCTTGATAGGAAGCAAATACCATCCCTATTGGTATATTTCCTCCAAAAACTGATGATCACAACTGGTGTATAAGAAAAAGCTACTTTATTTTGTCAATTTTCTTAAAGTATTGATTTTTAGGTAAAAAGGGAGATTTCTATACCCTACAACCTGAAGAGACATTTATACTGAAAGTGTTTATATTTATGCCAATAAATTACATGGAGGCAGACTCTTAATTTTTATTTCCCATATTTCTTACTATAATTCTCATCTAGCATACTTTGAAGATTTATTATGTTTCCAACAATATGCTAAACACTTGAAATGAACCATCTGATGCAGTCCTTATAATAGCCCCATGTGTTAGAAATTATAATAACCTTTATTATATAATGCTATTGGAAGATATAATGTTTAGTTAATAGAAAAATATACCTGATTTATGGTTGAATTTATGGTGGTGGAGTGGAATGTCAGCCTGAGATGCAGAGGATCCAGGTTCGAAACGCCAAGGCCACTGGCTTGAGTGCAAGCTCAACCAGCTGGAGGGCAGGCTCACCAGCTTGAGTGTGGGGTCGCTGGCTTGATCATAGAATCAAAGACATGACCCCATGGTCAGGGGTTTGAGCCCAGAGGTCACTGGCTTGAAGCCCAAGATCACTGGCTTGAGAGAGGGGTCACTGGCTCAGCTGGAACCCCCAGTCAAGGCACGTATGAGAAAGCAATCAATGAACAACTAAGGTACCACAACAAAGAATTGATGCTTCTCATCTCTCTCCCTTCCTGTCTGTCTGTCCCTATATGTCCTTCTTTCTATCTGTCTCTCACTCTGTCACTCTCACTGAAAAGAAAAGAAAAGAAAAGAAAAGAAAAGAAAAGAAACTAGTACAAGAAGCAGCACAGAAAATGAGGTATGTTAGAGATAAAAGTGTAAATATATGTGTACCTGGGATTCAAAAACATCAAAAGTACACGTCCCCTATGAATTGTAAGCTAAAAGATAACATTAAGTAATTTGTCTTTGACCAGACTTTATATAATTTGGGGGTCAATGTTGATAAGGTGACCAACTGTTTTACAATGAAGGAGGACAAAAATAAATGGAAGAAAACAATATCATAAATAAAAGAAACATTTTATTAATTGCAACAATAATACACTGTAATATGATAAACGCATAATAAAAACATTTGTAAAATTTTATGTTGTAATTATGCTTACATGCCTATTAATATTTTATAATAATTGTAAGAAAAAAGTACTCATTTAGATACAAATACGTCACATCACATGCAGTGGATGGACTCTGCATTGATCGAATATGAACATTTACAGATTAGTCTTTCAATAACAAACAGGAGGACATGTAGGACACTTTTGGGGGGAAGATGGAACTTACAAAAGAAGGACTGTCCTCCCTAAAGGAGGATGATTGGTCACCTTAATATTGATTATTATTCAAAGGATCTGGGAAAAACACCTTCTAAATCTAGAAATACCATCATTTCGAGATGTGTCCTTAAATATTGTTTGTAGTGGTGGTTTTCTCTTTACATAAGGGACTTCAGAATGGATAAGAAGCCAGCTTTCATATCCCCATGAGTGATTGCAGAACTAAGGGGTTTTAGTCACTGTATGGCCAGTAGTCGCGGCTGTCGCAGCCATGAACATGCAGGTCCTTATTAGATTCGGGTGAATGGTAAAGAAACAGTGGAGCCAAAAAATGGTGGGCCATCCCTTTATTTCAGTCTCACACCGGCCAACAAGCAAACATACAGGGAAAACACTTCCCTCTTCATTCAGAGCTCACAAAGCCCTGACACATTATCTGGTTCCACAACCAAGAGAATCTTCTCCGGTTCCTCCTAGAATCAAAGGCCCCACAGGTCTCCGCAGAGCTCACAAAAGCCCCTCAGCTCTTGTTCCCCATCTGCACACCCTCTCTCTCTGCACACATGGCTTCTTTTCTATCACTCTTCTCCTTCTCTCCTTTCAAAACTTTCTGGCATGAAAACTACTCCTCCAGCCAACATGAGCAAGACAATAATAGCCCTTCCCAAGCAGGAGGGTAATTTGCAATTTCACAGAACACATATACCTGGCGCTGCACAGCTCCCAATGCAAACATAAAAATCATATTTTACAACTTATTTGCCCAACAGTCACTAATTCCTTTTTTTAAGACATAAATGAAGATTATTTAACTGTATACAGAAAAATATGAAAATATAGTATGATATATGTTAGTTAATGTGATTTCTTCACCAACCTAAAGTAGAAAGCAGATTGTCAAATGATTATCTAGTTACAGATACATAAAGTCTCTGCTGTAATACTGTTTTCAGTTCTTTTCGTGGGTTATTTTACCTAACAGTTTTTTCTTTGTTTTGGTGTGTACATTTGATGTGCTGCAGTACCCCAAACAAAGATTTCTAGAAAACTGCTTAAATACCATTATTTGAAATGTCTTTTATTTTAATTTGAAAATATGCAATAAGAAATCTGAAAAATACTCTTGGTCCATTACTTTGGAATAGTGTATCTAAAATTTCACAAATTAAATGCCAACATCAAATATTTATTTTCTTGTTTTCATTTCAACTGTACATGTTTCTGCCTGGATAATGATAGATTTTAAATTTTACTTTGATATAGAGAATTTAGCATCTTTTCTAAAGTCCCTATTGTTATGATTAATTTAAAAAATCTGTCCCTGAAATCTTCCTGACATATATTTAAGCAAGTATCAAAAAGAAAGCAATAATTTCACAAGACATTATTTTGATTCAGAGAAAATTTAATTGCAAGACTATCTCAGCTAGCTTCTAATCTTGTGGTTTTTCCTTCTGTGTGAAGCAATTAGTGGGAAGGTCTCCCACTGTTAATTATGGCCCTTCTTGATCATTAAAGGTAGTTGAGTGGACACTGGCATCATAATCAGGCCTGAGAGAAAAATGCTACTTCGTTTGTTTGTTAGTGACTTGCTCCCTGAGCTATGGAGACCTGTTGATTTTTTACCATGTCCCTTAGAATTGCAAAAATGATTAATGATATTAGGCATGCATATTGTAGACTTTTGCATGTAATATATGCTATGGTTCTTAAATAGAAAATGTATAGCATACTAGAAAACTAGAAAATCAGAGATTTTGATTATTTGAAATATTCAAAACATCATTTTTGGAATATATTTTATGCCTTGAAAAAGAAAATTATGGGCTGTAGGTATCTTTGTTTTATGTGACTGAAACAAAAGGGGAAAAAATAAGTAGAATAATTAGGCTGATGGAACTGGCTTATTTTATTTCTAGTAGACTCTTTGAATGCATACCACCTTGCAACATTTCTCCACTGTATAATAATTAAAATATGAATTTCCCAAACATGCGAAAAGAAAATGACTTAGTAAGAATTTCATTTATGCCTGACCAGGTGGTGGCACAGTGGACAGAGCGTTGGACTGGGATGCGGAAGACCCAGGTTCGAGACCCCGAGCTCGCCAGCTTGAGCGCAGGCCCATCTGGCTTGAGCAAAAAGCTCGCCAGCTTGGACCCAAGGTCGCTGGCTCCAGCAAGGGGTTGCTCGGTCTGCTGAAGGCCCGCGGTCAAGGCACATGTGAGAAAGCAATCAATGAACAACTAAGGTGTCTCAATGGCAACGAAAAACTAATGATTGATGCTTCTCACCTCTCTCCGTTCCTGTCTGTCTGTCCCTATCTATCCCTCTCTCTGACTCTCTCTCTGTCCCTGTAAAAAAATAAAAATAAAATTTAAAAAAGAAAATAATTTCATTTATGGTTTAGGATTGTCCTAGAAATCAGACTCAACATCTTCTGCGCAATCACCTCAGAAGTGACTTGAAAAGATGACTTCCGGAAAATCTCCTTACAGTGGTTGGCTATCATACACATACTTTTGGAGAACCTGTGACCTCTCTAGTCACTGAAAATAGGGATATAAATGATGCATATTTGAAGATGGGGATGTGTGATTTGGATCTTTAACAATCAATAAGATTTTACCAAGTGGAGAATACACCACAGGTAGACGCCATAAAAGTTTAGACAAGGAGAAAAAAATAAGACTATTGAAAAATAGCCATTGGACTGTAGTGGCTTATAGTTTGTAACACATAATTAGAAAATGAATTAGAAAAGGTAAAACTGCCCATATCTTACCGGACTTTCAAAAATATATATATGGATGCTTCTTCCTATGACCATTCACTTTCAGATGAGAAATAGATTTAAAACTACTTGTTTTATGCGGTGCAAATGTCTTAAAAAGTCTTGATCTTTGATAATAAAATTTTATCTTTTAATATCTATTTTTTGGTGTGCCTGTGTTTTTAAAAGCATTGAAATATTCAGAGAAGAACTAGCAAGTTTTAAATGTTAAAATGATGATCATTTCAAATTATCTCAATAAAGGAACTCATATTAATCTGGTTTTGGGTTGTTGCCATTGCATGAATAGTCTTATTTTTGTGTTTTTATTAATACTGTTGACTAGCTAGAACAGGTGACATTTTTATCCCCTTAGGCTGTCCATTAGCCAAATGAAGGGCCATCTGGAAAGGGATTCTGTTCTTTGAAAAATGTGACAGGGCTGATGGCTTTTTAACTGCTAGTCATCTATGATTGCTGGTAAACACTGGAAATTACTGTCGATCCCTCAGAATTAAGAAGTTAGTCAAGTACTGAGAAATAAGGTGGGGGGGCACCTTCTAGCCAGATGTGCTCATCAACTCAGATTTAAAAAATAAATAAATAAACTGCCTTAGGTTTACTATTTTAGAAATCATATATCAATAGTAGTGTGGAAAAGTAATTACTCTGAGGACTGTATGTTAATGGAAGATATAAAAAATTTTGTGGCAGTGAGGAAATACCTTGAAAAATTCAAACTCATAGAATTAAGGGAATAAAAAGGCAGATTCACTATGATACAGCTTGTTGGCAGTTTCCCCAAAGTGCTCTTTTATAATACTGATGCTCTCATGAACAGAAAAAAATGGTTTTTGATGGCTCGCTCCCAACAGTAGTTCCTTCAGAGTCTTTTCATAATCACAGTTAAAGGGTCTCTGATAGCACCAGGTCTGAGGGATTTCCCTGGCCATTCTAATCAACGCCTTCATTTGCCACAGGAAGATTCTGTACCGCAGGGCAGCTAGGTCGCTTGCCCCTGTTTACAGTTAGTGGCCAGAATGGCACTTTCTCCTACAGGAGAATCTGAAGAAGTAAATATTTCTATCACAATGGTTCTCAAATTAATTCCTAAACTAGGAGCTAAAGGAATCAGTGTTCGGTTTTGTTTTGTTTCAGTAACTCTGTAAAATCGTGAATGCATATGGACTGAACCATTCTAACGTATCTTAAAATGATTAAGGAAGATGGGGGCATGGCCAAAAACAGGTGAAGGAATTAAGAAGTACAAATGGCAATTACAAAATGGTCATGGGGGTGTGAGAAGTACAGCAGATGGAATATGGTCGATAATACTGTAATAACTATGTACGGTGCCAGATGTGTCCTAGACTTATGGGGGTGATCACATCCTAAGGTACAGAAGTGTCTAGTCATTATGGGGCACACCTGACACTAGTATGATATCATATGTCAACTGCAATGAAAAATATACATTTAAAAAGGATTAATAAATCTTGGGCATAAATGTACCCTTTTCCTTAAAATCTAAATTATAAACATATTAATGTAAACATATTTTATAGTTTCCATCATAATTCAGTTTCATACTTAACCAATAAGAGAAGCACCGCCATGCTCAAGTACAGAAGCCGCTTTCCCTTGTACAGACTACTCACACTTAAAAATCTAAAAACTGCCTAATGAACCTTCTTTTGAAAATCTTTTATCTTTCAATTGAACCAATAAATTAACTTCTATTTATGATTAGGTATTATAATCTTACGTACGTCAGTCCTCTCCCTAGTGCTTAAAGGAAAAAGAGGAGGCAGAATTCTCTCCAGAATGTGACCATAGGGATGAGAGGCACGACCAGCATTGCGCAACCAGCTCCGGAGGCACTGAAATTTACACACACACTCAATTCCAGCCCATCTCCTCTGGCCCTGACTGGTCTCTTCTCAGAGCAGACTGGAAATCACTGCTATATCCTGTCAAAGGCTTCCCTCCCAGGGATAAGGATGAAGGCCCTTACAATGTCCTCCAAAGCCCTGTATGGACTACCCTTTTTAAAATCTCATTTCCCACCATGTTATCCCTTCTTTTTTGTTGTTTTTTTTCAGGATCCTAACACAGTATCTTTATATAACAAGTCCCTCAGACTGGAAGCTCTTCCCTCCTTCATTTACCTAGGTCACTCAAACTGCAGCATATCCTTGTCTTCGTAGAAATCATTTCTAACCTCCCTAAGTACATCACATCATCCCTAACATAAGCTTTCATGGGGCCACATAGCTCTTCTTCATAGTACGTATACAATCCCAATTCTGCACGTATCCACACAATAACTAGACTACCTCTTTTGCTCTCTGGTAAGTACTCATTGATGGGATTGCCTTTCTTTGCTGGCTGGGCTAGAACCAAGGTTCCCAGACAACAGAGACTGTGCAGATTTCTGTCCATCAATGTTATGTGGAGCTAGTTGACTGGGTGACTTACCTTCATGCAGCTCTGTTTATATTCTTATTCTGTAAATTGGGAAACTGAGAGTTACATGTGTGCACCGCGCATGGTCCCAGCGTGTGTATCCATTGACCTCATGCTTTGATTTTAAATCTATTTGTGCAAGAACTCGTTTTCCTTCATGCTCATCCTTTAGAAACACCCAATCTCTAAACTTACTTTCCTCTTTCAGATGAGGTTCGCATTATGTTGATTTTTATATTCCTTGGTCTCCTCTCTCATAAGTATAAGATAATTAGAAGACATCATTTAATATACTTAAGATTAAGATATTTTACGCTTACTCTCAGAAAACAAACATAATGACTACTTTCATACTTTATTACATAGTCTTTGTTTTATATGATCACAGCAAAATGCTATTCAAAAAGTACAGAAGTTACTGGCTAGCACTGGATACAGGCTTGTAAGTTCTTAAATAACATTTAAATTTAACTTTAAACACTGACTTCCATGGTGACTGTCAGTGTAAAGAGTAATTTCCTGTAATGTTGCCATGTTTCTGCTGCATGGGGAACGTTTTTCCTATGCTTCTAACTTTTGTTTTATGCCTGCCTCTGACCGGCTATACACTAGACAAGACTAAACACATTATACACCTGTGCGCTCTGAGAAGAGTCTTATTGATGTTGAACCTTTTAAGGAGTTCAAAAAAATAAAAGTAATGAGCTTTGTCATACCACCAGAAACAAAGTGGTTTTGGTTCTTAAAGAACTGCTTAGAACAACATGGCAAGAAGCACAGTCAAATTATTTTGTCTGCTTGTCTAACATGAAGGCAGCACTATCAACTGACACCCTGCAGCTCCGAGATAAGACTCTGGAGAAAGGCCTGAGAAAACGGTGTTTATCTTACAGGAGACAATGATTAGGTAATTTGGGCATTTCATATTTAATAAAAACTATTTAAATCAGAAACCATCAGCCCTGCACTGATGAGACTCGTGTTTACATTGTACTTCCCATCTGTCTCCAAAAAGTGATTGGATCCTTTTCATTTTTTAAGAAATACCATTTGAAAGGAAGGGAGCACGTTCAATGCTTGGAATTACTTTTAAATTAAACCATAGAGCTGATGTGAATAAAAGGGGACCCCCTAAAGTGCTCTGTAATGATAGGGAGAGAAAGCAGCTAGCACAACACTGGCTTGTTTTTCCTTTTTCATAGTAGGTTTGATCTGCGCTGTTGCAAGAAAAATATTGAAAATGATTTCTGGTCCTGGTTGATCTCGCAGATAACTTGCATAAAGCTATAGCAGTAATCAAAGATCCATTTGCAAGGGGCTTCTTATGTGCATGTGCCCATACCGGAAATGCGCACTGCTTTATAATCAGGCCAGCAAACATTTCTCATTCATTTCCCATTTTATTAAAGCTCTAGAGAGGAGGAGAAGATGGGATCAGAAGTGAAATAAAAACAAGAGGTTGGAAAGCAGAGCCGCCTGACTTTCTAAAGTCAAAATTTTGCTTGCAATATACACTCAATTTTCAAGTGAACAGTATTTCAAGAAGTAATCATAGAAATGGCTTTTTTTCCCCACTGCCAATGGCTTTTTTGAACCTCCAAATCAAAATGTAAAGCACACAACTTTGAACTCCTGCGCTGAATAAATCATAATAATTAAGATCTCATTCTTCAAGAAATCATACTATACAAGTAGGTGAATAGGGGCCATGGAACACTGTTTTCATTCTTTCTCATAATAGAGATTTACTTAATCTGTGGTTTAGTTATACACTTAGATGGAGTGTGTGTGTGTGTGTGTGTGTGTGTGTGTGTGCATATCTGAATTCTAAGACATGTAAGAGGATAAAATAGTGTTTCTGGGTAGAACAGATATCTTCTTAACACCATCTGAGTTTTATGCAAAAGAATCCTGCACACTTATTAAGGATTTTAGCTTCACCTAGGAGTGTTCCATAAAAATTTTTTGATATACCTTTCTAAATGAATGTCTTAGCAGGGGTCCCCAAACTTTTTACACAGGGGGCCAGTGCACTGTCCCTCACACCGTTGGAGGGCTGCCACATACAGTACTCCATACACTGACCACCAATGAAAGAGGTGCCCCTTCCAGAAGTGCGGAGGGGGCTGGATAAATGGCCTAAGGTGGCCGCAATTTGGCCTGTGGGCCATAGTTTGGGGATCTCTGTCTTAGAGCTAGTATTGCTGGTCCTTAAGTAGAAAAATATGCATAAAATTCAGCTTCATATTTTGGCATGATTATGCGCAGGTCCAGGTTTTATTTTGAAAGTATCATCTTGCTTCCATTCCTTTTCTGTTGGTCTTTTCCATCACTATATATTCCGTACTCTACTGAGAGGAAACAAAAGTAGGAAAGTCAAGCAGAATCATGAAGTCATTGAAAACTAGAATCTTTTTTATAATGAAAAAGGACATAAAATAAGCGCTTTACATCAGACAGACAGATTGATGGGTGATAAAGAGATATATGATAGATATAGATAGATAGACAATAAGTAGATGATAGATCAGTAAATATATAAACAGATGATAGAGATAGAGATAGATATATATAGAGAGATAGAGATAGATGTCAGTTAGGAAAGCAAGAATGAGAAAAGGAACGTGGGTTAGAAGGGAGAGGGGTGAATTATTAGTGCAGCCTCCTTTAAACATTTTAATTCTTGCAAACATATATTGAATGATCAATCTTAAATATTTCCACAGCTTTGTATCATTTTTATTGCAAGTGTCACTTGCCATTGAGATACTGACACCTGCAGTGTTAGATTCCAATGGTCCATATGTGTTGCAACTGTTGGGTTTCCCTTAAATGTAAGTAGGATTAATTATAGTGCAACATTGGGAAACACTACTTAATAATAATTATAATAAAGAGTCCAAATGATGAATTTGAATAAGAACCTAAGGAATGAAGATGCCAAAATAAAAGAATTATTGGTACATATGGAATGACTTAATCAGACAATTAAGTGACCCCAGAAAGTTTAGTTTAACTGCAAAACAAAATAGGAATGCTTTGAATCTTGTCAACTAATATAAGAAAAGAGTAGTTTATGGGTAAATGAGAGCTAGGAATTGCATAAGTGCCTCTATCTATACTCATCTTTTACTTCAGGGAATCATAAATCTTGTCCACTATTTTAAAATGTAGTTAAATATTATTTAGTTCTTTCAATATTTTATAATATTTTAAATTTTGGAATGATCTTTCATAAATCAATATATCTTACTGAGAAAAAAAATCTACATTGATCTGTACCTGAACAATTCCTTCAATTCATACACAAATCATTTTCCTTCTTTTTGGTTCAAGTACAATACATTTAACTTAATTTAGATATTAAAAATATAGGTTTACCATCTTTTACTGCAATTATTCTTTGTCTCTCCTTTAGCTATGTATATTCTGAGAAAAACGTACAAAAAGTCATTCCCTTACACTGACAATGGTTCTCTGAGATTGACTGCAGTGGGACATTTTCTTCCTTCTTGTACATTTTTATTTTGCTTTGGGTATTGCTTTAATATTTCAAACAAAAGAAAAACACTTTTCAAAAGCAGTCATTTTTCTTTTAAAATATACCTATCAATTACTTTGAAATCCTAAAGTTTACTTGGAAATCCTAAAGTGATTAATATTTATATATATCAAATATTTTCAAAGGTCTTAAAAGTCTACTAAGAATTTCAAGAAAATCTTCAGGAAGTCTCACAGCTTCCTTTCCTATTGTTCTTGTAAGAAAGTAAATTGTTACCATCTGGGTGGAAAACAATTTGGTTACACTGTCACAGTAAAAATATGAAATGGTTTGTCCTAGTAATTTCAGTAAACCCTATGAATACATTGGTGAATTGTCACCAAATTTTATATAAAATTATACTAATGGCCACCTCATTTGATAGAAAAAACCTGAGTCAACCAAAATGCTCATATATACAGAAGTGGTTAAATAAATTGTTCTATAGCCATACGGAAAATAATACAATTTTGTTTTTAAAAAGTAAACAGATCTGTATGCATTGATATGGAAAGTGCCCCAAGAGATACACAAGAGGTAAATTCAAGGTACAGGATAGGGTGTAGAGTTTGATCCATTTCTTTTGTAAATAAAATATATGCATATATTCAGAAAGACACAGACACAGAGAAACAGATATATGGTAACAATGGGCATTATTTTGCACCTTGTGGGAATTTCAATGAAACCAGTAATGTTGGAGAGCTAAAAATAGCAGCAGATAGAAGTTTCTTTTAACATTTCTTTTCTTTGTAAAATGCAATGTATATAAAGCTTAAATACAAGGTTTAACAAGTATTATAAAATGAACAACAGTTTCAGACTGATTAATCAGAAAAAGACAAATGCCTAATGACTCTACTTATATATGGCATCTAAAGAACAAAGTAAACAAACAATCAAAATGGAAACTGACTCATAGATACAGAGAACGAACGGCGGGGGATTGGGGGGCGGGGAGAAAGTGGAAGAGATCGAGAAGTGCATGTCGGTAGCTATGAAATAGTCGTGGGGATGTAAAGCACAGCATGGGGAATATGGTCAGTAATATTGTCATAATTATGGATGGTGCCAGCTGGGTACTGGAAACATCGGGGGACACTTAGTAAAGTACAGTGTGTCCGTAAAGTCATGGTGCACTTTTGACTGGTGCCGGTCGAAAGTGCACCATGACTTTAGGGACACACTGTATATGACTGTCTAACCACTCTGCTGTACGCCGGAAACTAATGCAAAATAATATTGAATTTCGACTGTAACTTAAAGGTAAAACTTTTAAAAAAAGATAGCAGCAACTCAGAAGTTCCCACCTCGCGTTCCTTGATGCAGACCTCTACTTCCCACTCGCAGTACTGCTAGCCTGGCTTTTGTAACAACCCTTTGCTCTTCTTTGTACTTTTACCAACTGTCAAATGCATTATTTTGCCTTAGTTCTTTTAACATCACATTTTTAAGATGAATCCATATTGTTTACTTTAATATATTGTTCACTTGTTGTCATTACTAATTCATTATATATAAATGTTGCACACAAATTATCCATCCTACCATTTAGATTTTTTGTTGGGTCAAGTTTGGGGGTATTACAACATTTTTGTTTCATGTTTTATGGTATTATGAATAAAGCTTCCTTAAATATTCTTGTCTGAACATATTCATGCATTTCTCTAGTGTAGGGTATAGCTCTAAGGATGTAAGTATCAGAGAGTACATTATTTAACTTTACCAGATAATTCAATTTTTTCCCGAAGTTGTATTAATTACACTCTCACCAGCAATATGTGAGAATTCCCACTGGTCAGGATCTCCACCAACACTTGGCATTATATGTCTTCCCTTCCTCATTGACCTCCCCCTCTCCATCTTCCTTATGATTCCCCCTCCGTCCCTTCTTTCTTCTCTCCCACCAACCAAACAAATCAAAACAGAGAGGCAAAGTAAGAAAATAACCAAAAACCTACTGCCTCAAGTCAAATATCAAGGCTCCCTAATGCTTGGGTCTACTTCTAAAATCTCTAAAACTTAGTCATTATTTTATTTACCTTTAAAATAATTGTTATAATTATTAATACTTTAATAATAAACTATATTATTTAATAGACTGTTTCAAACTTGTTCTGCCTCTAGGAGATCTTGACTCATTGCATTTCTACAAAATTTTAACATCAGATTCCCAAGATGTTTTATATATATATATATATATATATATATATATATATATATATGCGATTTTATTGTTCTATAATGTTATTTCAAATTATTTTAAATTATAATGAGGAATTATCTGGGCTTATGAGCTACTTTATTATTGATTTTTCCTTTATCCTTTTTTATGTTAAGGTTTAAAGCCTTATAGGTGATATACGAAAGTACTTTATAAACAGCAAATGATTAGAAAACTACAACTATAAAATACACCTGATTTCTAATCACAATTCTAGCACCTAACCAACCAATACTTCATTCACTACATATAAAATTTAATGTGCATTTTACCATATCTGCCTATTTTCCCTTTTCCTTCTTTGAAGATGTGACATTTCTCTTGCCATATAATCCCCAAATACTAAAATGGCTTAGATTTTTCCTATTTCTGTCGACTCATCATTTCTTGTCCCTTGAATCATTAGTTTCTTTCCTTTTTTCTTTAACAAGGTTTCATAGACATTAATGTTTTATTTACAGTTTGCTCCGTAACCTCTGAAGATGGTTCAAAATTATTTTGTACTGTAATAGCACAGCTGAAATATGTCCTTGTATTTATGATGTCATACGTGTGCTCCCCAAGGAAATAAGGTTTACAATTAATAATTTCAGTTTCTATATCTAAAACAAAAGGATTTACAGAAATGTTTTCATATAGTTATTTAATTGTGATTCGTCTCTCTCCTGCTGATTCTTTTCAGAATGTGAAATGGAAGCTGACATACATAAAAAAGGCAAGCAAGACATTTTTTTCTTTTTCTTTTTTTTTTTTTTTTTTTTTTTACGGAGACAGAGAGTCAGAGAGAGGGACAGACAGGAACGAAGAAAGATGAGAAACATCAATCATCAGTTTTGGTTTTGTTTTTTTTTTTTGCCATTGCAACACCTTAGTTGTTCATATTGCAACACCTTAGTTGTTCATTGATTGCTTTCTCATATGTGCCTTGACCGTGGGCCTTCAGCAGACTGAGTGACCACTTGCTGGAGCCAGCGACGTTGGGTCGAAGCTGGTGAGCTTTTGCTCAAACCAGATGAGCCCGTGCTCAAGCTGGTGACCTCAGGGTCTCAAACCGGGGTCCTTCCTCATCCCAGTTCAATGCTCTATCCACTGCGCCACTGCCTGGTCAGGCAAGCAAGACATTTTTATACTAAAATGCTTAAAAGGTAAAATATATTATCTAGTGAACTTCTATGTATTTAACCCAACCTTTTTCTTATGAATAAGTTAATGAGATGCTATATGGCGGAGAAATCCGAAACAAAAATATTTTTCTTGTCTCTTCTCAGTTGAAAAGTACAAAGATATAGTTACTTGAACTTTATAAATATGTTCAAAATAAATATGTTTCTAATGATGCTTAATCTTCTACTTCTGTTAAAAAGATTACTGCAACTTAGATATAACTTGGACAGTCTTTGCTAGTTAAAATTGAAACCCACAGAGCATGACCTATCATCCCTCTCTCTGTCATGAATCTTTGCTATTACAAATTTTCCGCAAGCAATATAGTGACCTTAGGGCTGATTAATTAGCTGTTGGTTTACATATTTTACAACATTAGTTGTGAAAGCTCACACTGTTACTTCACGGTTTGATTATCCCTGTTGGCATGTGGAATTAGCAATGGAGAAGCCTCCTACAATTGTCTTAACATTGAAATGATTTTAACTCCTTAAATAGACCACTTTTAGACTGCTTTTAGAAACTCGGTATACCATTTATATCAGCAAATAGACTCACTTTTGATGATCGCTATTTTTTATTGTATTTATTGGGATGATATTGGTTAATAAAACCATATAGATTTCAGGTGTACAATTATGTGATACATCACCTGTATATTGTATTGTGTGTCCACTACCCGACATCAAGTCTCCTTCAGTAACTATCTCCAATTAAAACCTCTTCTACCTCCCCCAGTCCTCTTACCTCTGATAATAACCAGACAGTGATTATCAGTGACTGTCAGAGTCTAAGAGTTCTGGTTGTTTGGGGTTTTTTTGTTGTTTTTTTTTTTTTGCTTAATGCTTTCACGTCATTCACCCAGCCCTCCAACCACTTACTCTCTAATAGCCATCAATCTGTTCTCTGTATGAGTCTGCTTCTATTTTGTTTGTTTTGCTCTTTAGATTCTACTTATAAGTAAAATCATATGGTCTTTCACTGACTGGCTTATTTCACTTAGGATAATACTCTTCAGGTCCATCCACACTGTTGCAAAAGATAAGATTTTCCTCTTTTTCACAACCGAGTAGTATTCCATTGTAAATAAATCACAGCTTTCTCTATTCACTCATCTACTGATAGGCACTCCCATGCTTTCAACTCTTGGCTATTATAAGTAACACTGAAACAAACATAGGGGTGCATATATTCTTTCAAATTAGTTTAGCTTTCTTCAGACATGTTTCCCGAAGTGGAATTGCTGGGTCATAAAGCAGTTCCATTTTTAAGTTTTTGAGGTTACTCCATAATTCTTTTGACAATAGCTGCACCAATCTGCATTCCCACCAACAGTGTACAGTGTTCTTTTTTTTATTATTAATTTTAATGGGATGACACCAATAAATCAGGGTACATATGTACAACGAAAACATCTCCAAGTTATCTTATCATTCAATTATGTTGCATACCCATCACCCGAAGTCAAATTGTCCTCTGTCACCTTCTATCTGGTTTTCCCTGTGCCCCTCCCCTCCTCCCTATCCCACCCTTCCCTCCTTCCCCCCACCCCATAACCACTACTCTCTTGTCCATGTCTCATAGTCTCACTTTTATGTCCCACCTATGTATGAAATCATGCTGTTCTCAGTTTTTTTCTGATTTACTTATTTCACTCCGTATAATATTATCAAGGTCCATCCATTTTGTTGTAAATGATCCGATGTCATCATTTCTTATGGCTGAGTAGTATTCCATAGTATATATGTACCAAAGCTTTTTAATCCACTCGCCCTCTGACGGACACTTGGGCTGTTTCCAGATCTTCGCTATTGTGAACAATGCTGCCACGAACATGGGGGCACATTTATACTCTAAGAACACCATAGCACTGTACAGTGTTCTTGTTGACTTATTGATGTTAGCCATTCTTACAGGTGTGAGGTGATATCTCTTTGGGGTTTTAATTTGCATTTCTCTGATGTTTAGTGATTTTGAGCATCTTTTCACATGTCTATCCGTCATCTGTATGTCCCTGTGGAGAAGTATCTATTCAAGTTGTTTGCCTATTTTTGAATAGAATTATTTTTTCATTTTTGTTGTTGTTGTTAGGTTGCTTAAGTTCTTTATAACTTTTTTGTATTAATCCCTTATCAGATATATCATTGACAAGCATGTTCTCCCATTCAGTGGTTGTCTTCATTTTGTTAATGGTTTCCTTTGCTATACAAAAATTTTTATTTGATGTAATCCTGTTGGTGTATTTATTTATTTCCCTTGCTCGAGAAGACATATTATAAAAATTACTGGTGTGACATATGTCAGAGATGTTACTGTCTGTTTTATTCTAGAATTCTTATTATTTTAATTCTTACATTTAAGTAAATTTAATTCATTTTTAGTTTATTCTCATGTAAAAAGGTGGTCTAATTTGATTTTTTTGTACCTACCTGTCCAATTTTCCCAATATCATTTATTGAGTAGACCATCTTTACCCTATTATATGTTCTTGCTTCCTTTGTTAAATATTAATTGACCATAAAGATGTGGGTTTATTTCTGAGCTCTCTATGCTCTTCCACTGATCTATGTCTGTTTTTATGCCAGTACCATGCTATTTTGATTACTATGGTTTTGTATTATAGTTTGATATTAAGTAGTATGATTTCTCCAACTTTAATTTTCTTTCTCAAAATTACTGTCGCTATTCAGGATCTTTTGTGGGTCCATATAAATTTTGGAATATTTCTTTTAGTTCTGTGATATACACCATTGGTATCTTGATAGAAATTGCATTGAATCTATATACTGATTTGAACTATTTAATGATCACTTATGTTTGCAGGTTGTTGCCCTTCCTATTTCCAGAGAATTTCCCATTGGTTTGACCCTAAATTTTTCCATATTGAATATAATTTTTTTTAAATCTACTACAATAAGTTTTAAAGTCTGAAATGAGTCTCACACAAATTCAGGCTTTAAAAGAGTCTTCCGTATCCTATCCTCAGAGAAGGTTCTATATATTTTGAGAATAAAATTGTCCAACCAGAACAAGACAAGTCACTTCAATGGCTAATTTCCTACTTGTTAAAAATTCTTTGCAAACTTCATTAAATGTCTCAAGCCATAAAAATGTCTACTTACAAATGACTCTCTTATTAGGGTATACACACGATAAAAAAATCACTTCTAAACTAACTTAAAAAATAATTAAGGCATAATTAGACTACAAAAAAAAAATGACTGAAGAATAAGTTGCCTAACTTCTTTCTCCACTTCTTCTGTGGTTTATAAGCTCACTTATTATTTTTGACTATGAGGCAATTTTTTTAGAATACTCAAATATTTAATTACCCATAACAGACATTATAAACAATAGTGGTCTCATATATCTAATTTCTTTTAAAAAGGATTCCAGAAGATCATATACCAAGACATCTGGTGATCAATGCTATACTAACTCATAAAAGCTAACAAACAAAATATATCTGCTTAAAATTCTAATGAGAAGAATGTAAACATATTCTTGGGTCAAAATTAACATTTAAGATTTTAATGAGATTTTTCACTCAATCAATTACGTGTTCATTGATCAAGGCTTCTTTTTCTTTCTAGACTTCAAAAGAAAATCAAGATTGATCTTGTCATTTGTTTTGCAGCCCACACGTTGCTTCCTTTTACTTTGATTTTTATCCTGAAACTGACTAGTAAGCCATAAAAGTAACATGAGACCTCTGTTTCACTGAATGGAAATGCTGTGCCCATATTTTATGAGAGAAGCAAGAGATGAGGTTAGTAAGTTGATTCAGGCATGGCTGGTACCATTTCTCTCATTGTATCTAAATATCTTACATCATGTAAAGTAATGTTAGTGTTTGTGAACTGTTGCTCACTTTTACATATGGGACACATGTATAGCTATGTATGTATAGTGTGTGTGTGTGTGTGTGTGTGTGTGTGTATTATTAGTAAGCCAATTTAATTTCTGATGGTCCTACGTATGGACTACTTTGTACCCTAATGTTATTATTTTATTCCTATCCTTTAATATAAACCTAAACTTCTGTTATATTCTTTCCCCATTGCATTTCAATTTTCTTTCTGAACTTGTGAAGAGAAGCATCTTTCATTTGGTCACACTTTCACAATATGACTACCCTCTTCTCTGGTAGTTACTCTCTTCAGAAAACTCTCAGAACACTGTAACTTCTCATTTCTCCTTGCTCGTGTCCCCATCAGAGGTGGCTTTCTGTCTTATTCATGTAAAGGTAAAGAAATCACAATGCCACTTCTCTGCGTTAGACTAATCATTTTAACCTACGTGACTGCTTAGGATTAGACCAAATATTCAATTTAGCTAAAATGTGTATCATTTCTAACTGAGAATTATTAACGCGTTGTGCTTTTATTTTTATCTATTTACTAAGCATGTATTAATCCTAACACTGTTCAAGTCACAATGTTGAATGAAATACAAAAACACACAATAATAAAGCCTGGCTATTTAAATCCTAAATAAGTGTAGGTCACACACTCTGAGTTTGTAAAACTTGTTCCCCCCCCCATTCATGAGGATGGTTTTCTGAAGAATTACCCTCTCCTTTGTAATCAATGTTTTATATACATTCAATATTTCAGAAGATATTTGGGGAAATGAGGTACAATTCATTGGCCTATATATTACTAACAAAAATATTTATTTTTCCACATAACTGAAATTGTATATTTTTTGAAGTGTGTTCATTGCCTTCAAATTAAAATGTTTTAAAATAGCAACATTTGAAGTTATAGAATGAATAGTTAATAAGAAAACAATTTTCTTTTGGAAAGTTTTTGAATACTGAAATTTCTAAGTGTGTGGTGTGGGCTTATTTTTTATCTTTATTCTTATTTTGCTTGGGAAAAAGGTTTTGTGCCTTTTATATGAGTTGGAAAAAATGAAGACTTTGATACTATATATAAATGTTTGCAACTTGCCAACATAGCCTTTATGCTTAAATAAATAGGGAACTAATTTTAAGTTGCCATTTGAATTAATCCTAGACCCTCCTAACTTTCTGAGTGTATTTCTGCAAATGTCACCTCTTGTAAGGACATGATTTGGTATAGGTGAAACCTGTTAGCTCTAATGTCATAAACTGAATTTTCACAAGTCAGAATTAGCTAAAACTAAAACCAAGAAAGCAGAAATTATAACACCATTTTTAATAACAGCAAATGTTACTTGCCCTTAGCTTTCAATATGCATTCAACAGAAAAATAAAAACTACTTCATGTCCATCTATCATATACATTTTAGGTATCTAGGTAAATGTTATTTCCAATAAGCAATTAATAAAAATATTTTAATTTTCAAATCAAAATCATAATATTTTCCAAATTCTGAATTTGTATGCTGAATGGTGCTTGTTTACATTCTCATGGTGAGGGCTTCATCACATCACTGAAGATTTATACAATCTACAGACTTGGGTACCAGATTCTGTCCATCTTGAAACCTTAATCATGAGAGATTTCTACCTGCCTTCCTAAGAATTTATCATCCTGTTTTTTTGAATCATCTTGTCAGGCTAGATGCTAAAAAGAAGGCCTGACAGTATACAAGTTTTATAAGCTTTCAATTATTCAGCTCTCTGTCATCTTGTATGAAGTCTGGACAACTCAGATCAGGTGAAATGCAGTAATAACTACCAGCAAGTCAGCTCACCCCCCTTGATAGGCATAGACTAGAAGAGGGTGTTAGGAACATGCTATTTGGTAACAGGAAAGCCATACTAATTTATAATCTTGGGAGATACAGTTTTCAAATGGAGTAGCTGTATTGATTCCTGCAGTAACAAATTCTTCTAATTACGTTGGTACACCTGCTGCTGTATCTCAGCAACAGTGGGATTTGAAGCCTGGGGATATTTTAAGCAATCTTATAAATAATTAAATGACATATAAATTATCGGATTCTACAACAAAACCTATGGAAAAACACACGAGGCAGGGCTTTGATGATGCTATTATTATGGGGAAGGAAGAGTTCCTTCTGTCCTTTCTGGCTCTTCTTTCTTTCCTTAAAAAGTTCAAAGTTCACCTGCTTCTACCAAGGTTACCACGGTCATCATTTCTCAAGTCTCTATCATAGCACATTTCTTCTTCGTCTTCTGTACTTCTTTCCTAAGAAGCTCATCCACACCCATGCTTTTAATTATTTTCTATACTCATCTCCCTAGAGCTTTATATTTATAGACCCTAATTATTTTTAAATAACATAATTGCATCCCAAGTCCAAATTTTCCAAAACTAAACTCAACTGAGCACACAGACTCCAAAAGATAGTTAACAAATGCTGGAATTCTCTTTTGTCTTATCTTTCCCAAGTTAACTTCTACATATTCTTTAATCTCATCAGTTTCTTTATCTTTCCAACAAGATCAAATTCTTTAGAATTCACTGAACTCTGAACAGCCTCTTCAGATGCTCTAGCAAAAGTATAATTTAAATCAAATAACCACACATTAAAAAATGTAACTTTAGTCTCTACCATTTGAGTGTCAATGTCAAGAAGACTAAAACTGTGACTGTAAATGATCATCTTTAAAGTGCTGGACTACAGGGAGCTACTCACAAATATTTGTTGAAGAAATGAGAATGGATGAAGGAATAGACATAACTTCTGCTGAAGTTCAACTAAAGGGTGAACAGAACCTTAATTGAAATATCACTTCAACTAAAAGATATGATCAATATAAAAATCAGGTAATTTACCTCCAAAATGTTTATTTTGGTTTACCATATGGCCAGACTTCTCCTAAGGTTTAAGTGGAAATTCAAATTAGTCTCTACTTCTTCTTTGGGATGTGGATGCCTTGAAAATTAATAACTTCATCTGAATATGGCCAAACTATCATAAGAAAGTGAAATTAATAATACTACTCTGTTTTCAAATTTTCAGTGATGATTTCTATGATACAGGTGTAAAGATACTGTTATTAAGAGACTGTATGTCTGATATCAATATGGAGACATAAGTATACCAGTTTTAGCTGCTTAATAGAAATAACCCAATAGTTCTAAATTCTATAATTCAATTAAGCAACCTGTACTTTGGACTTTTGTCAAGGAGACACATGGAGAGGCTTCTGAGGTGGTCAGCAAAGTTGTATTTCTTGACCCAGGTGATTGGGCTATTAATAATTCAAGTTACATAATAACTGAAAAATTAGTATTATAACTATTGCTCTTTTGTAAAAATTAAGTGCAAATAATATGTCAAAACTGGAAATTGCACTTTTATAATAGATACTATAATATTCACTTTTAATTTCTATGTCCAAAGAAATATAATTAAAAACATATCCTAAATGTATCAAGAAATATCAACTAGACCTAAGATTCCTTCTTTTCCTCTTTAAGACCTGATGCACCATTGGGAAATGAGCATGCCCTCTTGCATCTACTTGCCCTGGGCTTCACAGTGCCATTTGTCTTCTTGTGCAATGGAGTTGGCATAAACCACAGGCTTCTGCTACCACAGCAGTCATCAAGTGGGACTGAAGAAGCAAAGATTCAATGAATACCAGTTTAAAAGTTTAATAAGATGCTGCTTTGATGATAGTAGGTTGTTCCCTGAATCACCAAAATCATAGCATTTTATTCGTATTAATTTTTTTTGGATTGATTCCACCCAATTCATTGGACGATTGCCAATTGTCCACTTCATTTTCTGTTATGTAGGCTTTGACCTTCTTCCATCTTCTCAGAATTGGTTTGGGGTTTTTTTGTTTACATTTAATAAAATAATTTTCCTTTGATCTTTTAAATTAAAGAAGAAAAGCATGTAATTGCCAAAATGTGTAATCTCTAATGTTTGCATTTTTCGTATCAAAAAGACAAACACATTTTCAAATTTTCTGTAGGGCAAGCATGTCTTTATTTGGTCACTAGTGCCATCTCTTAGCTCATTATTGGCTTCAACTCTGGCTTCATCCATTATAAATGTTCCTTTTATCCTCACAGAAAGTAGCTACACATAGCTTCATAATTCCGATGATCTCAAACTCTAAGATCCTTCTTTAATACCCATTATATTTCCCATATTTTGCTTAAAAAAATGTTACATTATTCATTGAAACTGCTTTTTAGAAATAATTGCTAAAATAAGGCCACAACCATAGTGGATGTATGTCCATGGTCTCTCTTTGATTTGATCTTTATCCTAGGAGCACCATAGGGTGGGTCCTCAAAGAAAGAAATTGAAGTGGTGTTTGCCTGCTCTGTCTTTCTGACAAATGGATCGCTTGATCCTGCAGAAGAATGTAGTCACCTGGGAGAGAGGAGGGGGTTGTTTCTGTTTCTTGTACCATTCCTAGTTTATGTTTACAAAGTTGCATTCCAAAAAAAATCAAAATTAAACAATTAAAGCTTTGAACAGTGTGCCCTCCCTCGACACCCGGAGCCTTGCCCGTTTCTTGAAACTACTCTGACCTCCAATAAGATAAAGTGCCAGCTCTGAGAAGGCAGCTGTGGTCCATCACGTAAGACTTCAGGAATTTACAGTGAAAACTCATGCATCACAATTACGGTGTGACTTACATGAATTTACTATTCATCAAAACAAATCACATTCCTACCTCTCAACTGACCCTCATTATGTGGCATCTTTCGTTTTAGAAAGCCATCTATCTTCTTCAGACCCAAGTTGCCATCTGGTCAGTTTATTGATGAAGATTGTTATTTTTTATATGAAATCCAATTGACACTTAACAGAAGCCAATTGTTTTACATGCCTTCAATTAAAATTAAAATTAGATATGACTCAGGTGTGAGAGATTAAAACACTGCTCTAGCTCCCATTAGATGATTAAAAAATAAAGAGAAATCTCTCAGTTACTTGGAATATTAGATGGTCCCCATCTACATAACCAGCATAGAGTAAAGTAGAAGGGTCAGCTTGGCTTTTGTTAACTTAAATTGTACCCTTTCTCTGTTAGCATTCAAGATCATGAATCTCTTTGGAGAATGGAGGAAACTAATGTACTATTAATACAATCCAATATCATGTAATGATCCACACAGGAGCCAATGCCAGGCCCTACCAAAGAGCCTTGGTCACTAAGCATAATAATAACATAATAATGTTGGTTAAATCAATTATACAGTCAGTGGAACATGGCAATATTTTTTTAAAAAATAACAGTATTGGCCTTTTGAAACTAAAGTTAACATTTTTGAATAATACGTATTTGATCAAAAATAATTTCATTTTTAGGTTCTTGCCTTTTACAGACAAGAAAAAGGGGGTGGCATGGAGGTTTGGTCGGCAAGCAATATTGCAGAGTAGTTAATTCAATGGCTTGGGAATTCAACAGAACCCGAGTAAAATAATTGTCATCTACTAGCTATGAACCTTACTACCACTGAGCATCAGTTTCTACAACTATATTATAAACATATTTATCTGGTAAATTCTGGCTAAAGGTTAAAATGACAGCTAATGTAAAGCTACTTAGTTTACTGCCTGAAACAGTAAACATGTTGGGGAGAGGGGGGTGATGAAAACCTTACTCACAAAACATTCACTTATTGACTTATTAAGAAGTCAGGGGAGGTGGGGATTTATAGTAATATATATATTTATTTGTAGTAATATATATAACTGACCAGATGGCAACTTGGGTCTGATATATATACATATATATAGCAACTGGTATAAAATAGAAATAGCCTCCTACTCCAAGTTGAGCATGCCATTTTCTCTTTCCAGTATGTGAACACTACAAAATAAATATTTACATGTCAGGCCCTGGCTCAGTTCCCAGTGGATAGAGCATCCTCCCAGTGCACCAAGGTTGTGGGTACCATTACCAGTCAAGTACCAGAAGAAATCGATGAATACACAACTAAATAGAACTAAGTGGAACAACTAGTTGATGCTTCTCTCTTTCTCTCTCATCAATGGAAAAAATATTTTCAATGTTTACATGTCACCATAAGCATGAATTTAACTGGGTTGTATTTATGAGAAAAATTAGGTATGATATAGTTTACTTGCAAATGTATTAATGTTCCATAATACCATTCCATAATGGTATCTCTGTCCTCAAGTTTTCCCTCTTAAAACACTGTAATTCTATCTTTGCTTTATTTGTTTCTTTCTTTTAAATTGTGGCAGTAGTCAGAGAGAATGAGGGATGGAAGGTAGCCAGAGGTGGGCAGAGGGGGGTAAAATGCTGACAGAAAGACACTTTGCTTGGGGTGGAGGGCATACGATGCGATGTGCAGGGGGCATTTTACTGAGTTGCACACTTGAAACCAGGATGTGAACCAATGCCATCCAATAAATACAATCAATAAAAAAGTAAAATGACTTCATATGCTTTCAACGCATTGTTTTCCTTCCCTGCATTTTTTCTATGTACATAGAATGCTTTAGGTTCATTTCATGAATTCACTTTGAGATAATTTTAAAAGCATTGATAAAAGTGACTATTCTTGACTTTTCCACTTGATTAATAGAAAATAATCATCTCTCTCTCGTCTGGTTTGGTTAATTAACTGTTATAGGCAGCACAAATAATTTCTACAATAGTGTACTTATTGTTTTAAGAATTATGTGAAAATTAGTCTCTTACTACATGATTAGATTTTCAGATCTAGTAGTGAACAAAAATAGTCTTTCTGTGCCATCTTTTAATGTGTTTTTAATCACCAGCTAAATAACAAAGAATTGTTTTTTAAAATAATTAAGACTACATATCGAGTCTCCATAGGATGTCAACAATAAAGGGGTTAATGAAGCATCGAGTCATCATGGAAACAATCAAAAAATGCCTTGCTTTAAACAACCGAAAGCAATTTCTGCAATCTAAATTCTGCATCTGTGCTGGAATAATTTCCATAGCATCAGAACATTTTTCATCCTGCAGAGATTACAAGACGAAAAAGAGGAAAGCTTACAAATGATGGCCACCTCCTATGTAAGTGGAGCCAAATATTTAAATGAAAAATCTGTCAAAAAAAGCCAAGCTATTACAGTTTCACAAACCATGCTAAACATCATGGCATGACCTCAGTCATGGCACCATTTAGAACCATGAAAGAATGCTACAATGAAAGATTTCCATTTACACATTGCACAGAGCTTCTCAGCATATTAATAAAAACTCCATTATGTGTTAAATCAACACAAGCTTTCTTCTTTTTCCACTTTTTATAATACAAGATCAATTCAAGGCTCAAATCAAATACCAATTCACTGCATCTTTGGGAAGATCTCCCACATAGTCATGATTGGAAATAACATATACCCTATATCAAATGAAATGAAAGCATTATTTAAATGGTCTGAAGATAGAAAAGGTGAGAATAAAAAGTATGATGGCACATAATCTCTTCTGTGGATTCATTTAACTACTCAGTATGTTCCATTCATCCTGAAGCTACATACAAAGAATACAGTACTTGAAAGCGGTGTTCAAGTACTTATTAACTAATTATTGAGCATGTTATTTAACCAACTGTCAAAAGGCACTAGATTCAGAGATCAGAAACTTTAGCAAACTTACTTGCTTTTATATCCCTAATTTATTTACTAGAAAATTATAATAGCATAATAGTGTTCAATGTGAATTTACTAAATTAATGTACAATGTCTCCGATATTCAGTGTATCTACCTGTTAAATGGGAAAAATAACACATATGCTGTTGTATAAATTAGTGGAAATGTACAGACTGTAAATAAAAATTTGGCATATAATAGATGTTCATTAAATAATAACTATTATTGTTCACGGAAAATGGCTTACAATAAAAATATTGTTTGGTTTCTCAAGAAAAGAGAATTTGTTCTGGACCAAGGACAAGAAATAATATACTTGCCATCAATATTATTTTGAATTATATATTTACTTTTGTTTATTGACCACCATTTTTAAAAAGAAATAAGCTCCAATAGCGATGTGTATATATAAACATTTTTTGGCACTTTTGGTTCTATATACTGAAGACACTTCAGACTACTTAATAATTTCTAAAATGGGTTTTTTATGCTCTCCATGCTGTATAAAATGTACTTCAGTTCTATTCTCATTTATTTTGAATAATGGTTGATATAATTTCCACTTATTATGAGGAGAGACCTAGAGAACAATTAAACATGGAGATCAAAGCTGTTTCTATTTAATGTGACTACAATCAACAAGGGAAACCAATTCACAGACCCAAATGATTGTTTTTCCCTTCTAAGTGACTTGTTTGGCTGAATGTACTGTATAAATGTTCTACTTCATAGACTTGCTGCCAGTCAGCTTGAATTTATACTGGGGATGCAATCCAGATTTCTCACAAAGGCTGTTTCCACAGAGCCAAGACTGAAATGAAGAGGGGCAGTGTCCTTGGAAATGGTTAGAAAAACGGAGTCATTGTTACAAAAGTGTTGCTAACCATGTAGGAACCATACAGCACCCACAGTTCTAAATTAGTCCAAATCACATACTTTCTTCCTGACACTATACTTTAGCTTTGACAATACTCAGAGCATATGGGGGATCACTGGCATTTCGTACGGTGTACCAAATTGATTCATTTTGAAGAAGCTGTGAAAACCAAAGAATTTTTACATGAATATACAGGCAGCCCTACATATGTGCAGGTTCTGTATCCATGGGGTCAACTGACCTCTGATAGAAAACATGCAAATTTCCCTGGGAGGTTGGCTCAGTGAATAGAGCATTGGTCTGGCACAAGACATCCCAGGATCAATTCCTATTCAGGGCACACATGAGAAGTGACCTTCTGCTTCTCTTCCCCTTCCTCTCAGGGCTCTCTCTCTCTTCCCATTCTGCAGCCAATTGCTTGATTGCCATGAGCATTGGACCTGAGCACTGAGAATAGTTCAGTTGATCTGAGTGTTGGCCTCAGCTACTGAGGATAGCTCAATTGATTTAAAGCATTGGTCCCAGACACGGGTTTCCAGGTGGATCCCAGTCAGGGCACATGCAGGAGTCTGTCTCACTATCTCTTCTCCTCTCACTTAAAAAAAAAGAGAAAGAAAATATTAAAAATTAATGTTATGTTGTTTGTACTGTATAGTTAATTCTATTGTGGTTGTGTCTGTATTGAACATGTACAGAGATTTTTCTCATCATTATCCCCTAAACAATATAGTATAACAACTATTTACATAGTCATTACATAGTATTAGATACCATGAGTACTCTAGAGATGATCTAACGTATACGGGAGAATTGTGTAAGTTATGTGCAAATACTATGTCATCTTATGTTAAGAAACTTAAGCATCCATGGATTTTGGTATCTTTGGGGACCCTGAAACCATCCCCCTGAGAATAACAAGGAAGGACTCTATTGTTTCCACAGACAACCCAGAAAACATCTTTGCTCAGATTTGCAATTGAGGTAATACAGTTTATGTTCTTGACTTTCAAGAAAACCTTTCGCCATATTTTATTGTTCCTGAAATCAAAATATATGCCTCCAGGGCATCTCCTCTCTTCTCTCAAATCCGTTGTCACTTAAACAATGTGACAGAATAGAAAAAGTAAGGCATATTGTGATTTTAAAAATATAACTTATGTTCTGGGTAGCAAATTTATAATATATGGATTATAAACAGGTGTATATTATAAATTACATTAAAATATATTACAATATATAATATAAATCTACATTATAGTTGCCTACAAGTACAAGATACATTCAGATATAGATATATACTGTGTGTAGCTTGTAGGTTGTTTGAAAATCATTTTTTCAGTAGTGTTGAGGGTCTAGATAACATAATACTTTGATATTACAGTAGTTTGATTAAAGAAATAGAGTTGATACCTCTGGGGTTTAGATTTTCTCTCACTGCTCACACTCATACAGTCAGAGTTGGTATTCAACTTGCTCACAGCAGGAAGTTCTTGTCAACAATGTCTGAAGAGTTTAATTATCTAGCTTTCAGGTCATTCTTATTATGTACTTTAATAGGTGAATTTTTATTTTATTAAATTATTTTTAAAGCTCACTACAAATGCCAAATGGATTAATAACAAAATAAGTTATTAAATAAAAGCCTAAAATACAGCTTCAGTGATTAACATTTCACATGCTTAAGAAGAATTAAAGTAATTGTTTTTAATAGTGTTTAGAATTAAAATATTACTTCTTTACATTCAATTACCTGTATTTAAACCACTCTAATTTTTAAATACATTTTGAAAAATACTTTGAATTATATTTTCATACTTCCTGCATATTTAGATGTTTCTCATCTTTTCAGTCTTTTCAGGGCTTATTTATACTTTGCTAAATGATAAATTCTGAAGCTAATCCACTCCATAGGTAACTATAGGGGACGAATATTAACTGACATGATATAACAGGTACTTTCCCAAAGAGTATTTTAATAATTTATTTTATTAATGAATTACTTAAGATTTAAAATATATAATTATAATGTTTACAGGTTTTAATCAGTAGTTAGTGCATAGGTGGGATTTAATGGTGACTATTATATTGAATTGAAAACATGCTATAATTGTCATTTTTTAACATGAGTTTTATAAAATTCTATTAGTTTGTACATATTCTCTAATATATGTGTATATGTACAAACACATTTCTGACTTGCAAAACAACGAAAAAGGTTTAAAAGAGACATAGTCCTGAAATAGTTTCATTAAATAACAATCACATAAAAATAAATATTTATGTCATTTTTAGGTCATAGAATCACTGTTTCACTACAGCTATTTAAAAGCTTTATAGGCCCTGGCCAGTTGGCTCAGAGGTAGAGCATCAACCTAGTATGTGGAAGTTCCAAGTTCAATTCCCAGTCAGGGCACATAGGAGAAGTGACCATGTTTTTATCCACTCTTCCCCCTTATCTCTCCCTCTCTTGCCCTCCCACAGCCATAGCTCATTCAAGCAAGTTGGCACCAGGCACTGAGATGGCACCATGAACTCACTTCAGGTGCTAAAATAGCTTGGTTGCCAAGCAACAGAGCAACCGCAGAGCATCGCCCAATAGGGGGCTTGCCAGGTAGATCCTGGTCAGGGCACATGCAGGAGTCTGTCTCTCTGCCTCCCTGCCTCTCATTTAATACTAAGAATATAAATAAAATAAAAGCTTTATAAAAAAAAAGCACACACCCTCCACCCCAAGATTTAATAATGTTTGAATTATTGACAAGATTATTCCAAACTGGAATAAAGTTTTAGGTGTGCAAATGTAAATTATCTTTGGGGAAACTTTTAAAATCTAAACTTACCATAAAATATTTTAATGCTAGAGAAAGTAAAATATTCTATGTGGGAAACAGCAGAGCACAAAAGCTAGAAATATACGCTCTAATGATCATCTGCCGTTGGAGTTTGAGATTATTTATCTACCTTTCAGTTTAATCATATGTAAAATCATAAAAATAATTGAATCTAGCTCATAGAACAGTTTTAAAAAGTAGGTTAAAAAAAGTACTGGGGACATTGTAAGGGTCTCATAAATGTCAGTGATTGCTATTATTTCTAATAATCTATTCATTACAGCTAAATTGTAACACTCCATCTAGTAACATTGCTTATCTTTGTTCAATGATGATAATCATGAGGATGATGGATGGGAATATCACATTTTTCAGCATCTGGTTTGTTGTAAGAATCAATAGATAAAGCTTTCTTTGAAATCAACATCTTATTAGAAATATTAATTGGATAGTGTAAATTTAATTTACATTTCTATTTTTTTTTGCTGTTAATTATCCAGTCAAGTAATACACAAACATACACACAACCAAAGAAAAATTAAAAAAAGACACCAAGATCTACAGAAGACCTACAAAAGAAAGTAAATATATAGAAAAGAAGTTATTTCTATTTTGTTAGAATGTTTTCTATTACAATATCTGAAACATAAAATCAGAAATTAGTGGATTATAATCCACTATTGTGATTATTACTTCTTTCAAATGTCTGTTGATTGTAGTTCTTGACTTTTAAATTTTTATTATTTAAAAATTTTTATGTCTCACAAAATTAAAATGTGGCATGTGAGCATTAAAACATATCTTAGAAATCCTCTTTTATAAATTTCGTGCAGCTATGTATTTGACATAATGATAAAGCAAGAAATAACCAGATAAGAATCTGATTTTGCAAAAAAAAAGCTCATAAAGGCTAGCCAAAACTAGTCACCATATTTTCTAAAAAGGCTAGACAAAACTAGTCACCACATTTCCTAAGTGAATTACAGTGGCCCACATCTTATAACAATATGGCTCGTGATTATGCAGGAGACTTCAGAATGTGGAGCCAGAAGCATGTGTTATAGAATGGTCCTTTCATGCCTTTGATGTACAAAGCAAATCAGCTTGAAATCATCAGAGAATTGGCATGACAGGGGTTGGAGAAATCTTAGTGTGATCAAAGCATTCCAAACCAATGACATTTGAAAGGAAATTAAAGCTCTCTCCACTGAGATTTAGCCATCTTCTAAACAGAATAAATGCAAAAATGCTAAGATGGATGGATATGATAGGCATAGTTAGCATTCTTCCAAACCACTGTGATGGTTAAAGAAGTGTACCATGTCTATTTGCATACCTTGGAACAGTCTAAAAAAATCTTTTACTGCTATCTTCTTGTCCTCATAATATAGTCCAAAATGAGATATTACCCATGGGAAATACTATTTAATTTGTTTGTCATATTGCAAATAAGTGATCTTTATCCAACTTTGAGGCTGAGTTTTAGAGAATTCATTTTTTATTTTCTACAGATGCAAGAACTCTGATGACAAACTAATGTAACTCTCTAATAAGAACTGCTATAATGAAATTTAATGTCTTAACATGTTTTAATGATTCATGTGACAGCGATTACTTATCTGCATGAATAACTGAAGTGCTAAAATATATTGTTTTCCCTGACATGATCAGTAGTTAAAAGGATAGGTTGTAAATTCAAAGCTAGCATTTGCTTTGCAAAGCACATCTTCAAGTAGTCTGTAATATTGTGAACTACCATTTCTTCTGAAAGAAACTAAGCGATGATAGCATCTTAGCACAGAACCACATTGTTTTAGGGATGTTAAATGGTTCAAAGAGTATGTTATAAAACAGCTCTAAGACTACTTAATTTTACATATTCAAGAATAATTATGTAGTATAACAAGTGCAGTCTAATTTAATTTTGCAGACGGTCATTCACTGAAGGCAAGGAGAGCACACATATAGAAATCCTGCTTTGATATATTTAAGAAGTTCTGAGCCTCTTGGAGTTAAGCCATTATATATCTTCACACTGTTCATCATGCTTATAGTATTTCTTAAATACATTGTACAGGATTCTCAATGAGAAACATTAGAACATTCTAAAAATCAACACTGTACTGTCCACAACTCAAGGAGCTTGCAGGAAGGCAGGGAAGATAGGCATAAAATCAGAACTCCATGGTATTCTGTGACAGAAGACCCTATGGACTTATGTGCTCGACTAGTATTCTTTTTTAAAACTGGAGGACTATCAGCAGAAAGATGAGGGTCAATACTAAAAGTGTGTGAAGCCCTCCCTTGCACCAGGTAGTTTAACTGTAAAACACAACAGATGAAAACACACACACACACACACACACACACACACACATACATTTTGAAACATGGTAAAGGCTTGGAATGCCACAGTATGCTACAGTATAGCTGTTTAGATATGAGGGTATCACTGTTAACATCTCACAATCTGGCTTTCTGGACCCAAATCCTCTGTGCTACTGCAACTATCTATGGAAGCTTGAAAAGTAAAGATAACAGCCCTTAATTAAGGAAGCTATCATAAGGATCTAATAATATGAGCATAGACCTGATGAGTCTTCATGAACACGTGTCATGATGGTTAGCATTCTTATGGTTGCTACTATATTTTCAGGTCAATAAATTTTGATTTTGTTCTTTAGGGATTTTAGAGCTTGGCTTTAGCAGCCAGTGCCTTTTAAGGTGGTATTTTCTCTATATCTGATGGGTGAAGTAAAGTGACAGTGGAGTTTGAGCTGGTAACCACAAATACAGATCTACCTCAAATTGCAAGAGTTTGGAATAAACAAGTTCTTAAGGAATTCAGTCTCCAAATAAAATAGTATTATTTTGTGTCATTTGTTTTCTTGTTTATAACAAAGAAATGCTCTCAGAAAGACTAATGACTAAAACAAAGTCCCACATCTAGGAAAGGGAAGAACAAGACCTAACACATACCCTGTGACCACAGAATCTTCATACTTCCTTATTCTCCCTCCTCTCTAATTTATGGTGGTCAAATCTAGCACTTCTATTAAAACTATCCTTTTCAGCAGCAATAAAGTAAGTACTTTTCAGATCTATATATTTTCCAGCTTCCTTCCAAAGTCTTTTCAAATATTTTATCAAATATTGTGTTTACAACGAACATCCTTACTTTGTTGTGACTGACAAGGACGTGTAAGATAACAACAATTGGTTATCTGTCAGAATTTTGACCTTTCTTCTTAGTAAAGCCATTATCTGGGGCTCTAGTTATAGTGCCTAGTGTGTGCTTGGTTTTTGTAAAGCCTTACAGGATAAATATTTGGAAAGCTTACCAATGCTCTATATCATATCATAAACTAATTTTTGTTGCATTAAATACATTTTCTATTCTCTTATATTTATCTTTAAAACCTCAACATGGAGTTTTTAAGTTAAGCTTAAGAAACAATGTTTAGAGACAGTTAATACTAGTGAGAGAAAAGACAAATATATCCAGATAGAAATCCCTTACTGTAAGTTTCATAGTTCTCCTGAGTAAAATAGAGGTAATTATCTTGTATTAGTCTCCATACCACTCAGTTTTTTAATGGTAGCCAGTCATTTTTGGTGTTACATTTTCCCCTCTGCTAAATATACTTAAAAATTGCTTCATGGGCCATGGGAATTTCTTGGCTATTTGCCCCATCTAATTATTTACTTCATTTGGAAAAGGGTGAACTAAATAAATTATCTGGAAGAGCAAACCACTGCAAGATTTCAACCATCTTCTGAGAGATTATTTTGATACTTTATGTCACAACCACAGGAGAAAATAAAAGCACAATATTTTATATCTCACTCTAGGTCATGAGAAATTGTTCATTAATATTACTTGTAATAATATTTATTTAAAAAATAGGAGACAAGACAAGACCATACGACCCCTACTGCAATGACAGGAAAGATGTTATATAGATCAGTGGGTTTCAACCGTATCACACTTGGGGACCAGTGAAAACAGAAGAATTATTTCAGGGAGATATACAGTGTGTCCGTAAAATCATGGTGCACTTTTCACTGGTCACCGGTCAAAAGTGCACCATGATTTTATGGACACACTGTATTAGAGGTTTCTTGGGTTATTTGGGTTTATCTAATTTAGCAATTAGACAAGTCACTGAATATGTGTGATTAAAACTGTTGAAAATGACTACATATAGTGCAAGGTTATTACTAGACTTCTTGGGAGATCACTTCATAAGTTATATACATGTCTAACCACTATAGTGTACACCTGAAACTGATACAATATTAAATGTAAACTGTAACTTAAAAATAAGTTAATTAAATAAAACTGCTGAAAATGTATGAGTGTTAGTTAAAAACTATTGCAAATTCTTACTAATCTGCAAAGTTCTTTTTTTTATTTTGAGAGAAAGAGACAAGAAGAGAAAGACAAAGAGAGGAGAGAAAGTGAGAAGCATCAACTTGTTGTTTTACTTTAGCTGTTCACTAATTGCTTCTGATACATGCCTGGGTGAGGGGTGGGAATCAAGCCAAGCCAGTGACCCCTTGCTCAGGCCAGTGACCTTGGGCTTCAGGCCAACGACCTTTGCGGTCAAGCCGGCAACCTTGGGATTATGTTGATGATCCCGTGCTCAGGGCTTTGAACCTGGGACTTCAGCATTCCAGGTCAATGCTCTATGCACTGTGCCCCCACCAGTCAGCCTGCAAAGTTCTTAATGCAGGAACAGTAACTGACGCCTCTGTGGCACAGTGCTTATAGATGTTATTCCAAAAATGCTGGTAGAGAAAACACATTTTATAAAATTATTTATAACATTGTACAATTATGAAATCTGCAATTGAGTCATTCTTCAAAATAACAGACCATATTGCTTTTTAAATCTACATTTTAAAAATATGGACAGCAACATTTTTTCAAGACTTTTTGTTTTACCTTTCAAGAAGAAACTTGAATCAAAATGTATCTTGTTTAAAATCACTTTGTTTTTATGTATTGGTGACAACCAATTATACTTATATACCAAGGACTCCTTGGTCTGACTTAAGTCATGTTTGATGTCAGCCAGTTGTTGACCTGTATGTAACCTGTTCATATATATATATATATCTATATAAATGAAGTGACATTAATAAATCAGGGCAGATATGTTCAGAGAAAATATTTCCAGGTTATTTTGACATTTGAATATATTGCAAACCCATCACCCAAAGTCAAATTGTCTTCCATCACCTTCTATCTGGTTTTATTTGTGCCCCTCCCCACTCCCTCCACCCTCCTTCATCTCCCTCCCCCCCCAGGGTAGCCAGGACACTCTTGTCCATCTCTCTGAGTCTCATTTTTATGTCCCATCTATGTATGGACTCATATAGTCCTTAGTTTTTTTCTGATTTACTTACTTCACTCAGTATAATATTATTAAGGTCCATCTATGTTACAAATGATCCGATGTCATCATTTCTTACGGCTGAGTAGTATTCCATAGTATATATGTACCAAAGCTTTTTAATCCACTCGTCCTCTGATGGACACTTGGGCTGTTTCCAGATCTTCGCTATTGTGAACAATGCTGCCACGAACATGGGGGCGCATTTCTTCTTTTCGAATAGTGCTGTGGTGTTCTTAGGGTATATTCCTAAAAGTGGGATAGCTGGGTCAAAAGGCAATGCGATTTTTAAATGGTGAGGAATCTCCATACTGTTTTCCACAGTGGCTGCACCAGTCTGCATTCCCACCAGCAGTGCAGGAGGGTTCCCTTTTCTCCGCATCCTCGCCAGCACTTATTCTGTGTTGTTTTGCTGATGAGTGCCATTCTGACTGGTGTGAGGTGATATCTCATTGTGGTTTTAATTTGCATTTCTCTAATGATTAGTGATGTTGAGCATTTTTTCATATGCCTATTGGCCATCTGTATGTCCTCTTTGGAGAAATTTCTATTCATTTCTTTTGCCCATTTTTTGATTGGATTGTTTGTCTTCCTGGTGTTGAGTTTTATAAGTTCTTTATAAATTTTGGTTATTAACCCCTTATCAGACGTGCTGTCGAATATGTTCTCCCATTGTGTGGTTTGTCTTTTTATTTTGTTCTTATTGTCTTTAGCTGTGCAAGACAGGTAGTTTGGTTATATCTGATTCAATCAGGTTCTCCTCGGGAGCTTTCTCTTGATTCATTTGGGTTGCATTTCTCTGCCTGCCCATTTTATCTGTGTGTAAGAAGGGTTTTGCTACTGGAGTCCAATGAGTGTTGCCTCTGTGTTCCCTAGGTGTGGTCTGTCTGCAGGCCCGCCACCCCCTCTGCCGCTTCCTGGGGCTGTTAGGTATGGGTGTTCCCGGCCACTGTGGCTGTTGCTATGGTTTCTGCCTCACCTCCATGGGAGGGGCTGTGTTCTTGTGCCAGGCTCTATAAGCCTCAGTCAGTCTCGACCTTCGCCCCTCTCCCACAGGTGGGACCACGCACCACACTTGGGCCACAAGCCTGGGCACCAAGGGCAAGGGTGAGCACTTTTGCTCAGCTGAGGGACCCTGTCAGCTGTTTCCTCCGGCCAGAAGGAGCTTCCGTCCCGCCACTGCCACCGCCACTCGGCTCCTTGGCCAGGAGGGGCTGCTGCTACACACTCAGCCTCACACTGGGCTTCCACCCTGTCCTCGCCAACCTTGGCTCCTTGGCTGGGTGGGGTTGCTGGTGCGCGCTCAACTGCGAGCCTGGGCTTCCACCCCACTTCCGTGGGCAAAGCCGGTTAGGGCAGGGCTTCAAGCCTCAAAGGCCAGGTGAGGCTGAGTACCCACTTGCCCCAGCCCAGCGGCAGATCTCTGCCCATTCCGGGCTCCCACTTTTCCCCCACAGGTGGGGTCGCCAGCGGCCCCACAGCCAGGGGACCATTTTCGCGCATCCCCTTAGCCCCCGCTGGGCTAGACCGAGCTCATGCCAGCCGGCTTGGCCTCTGCTCTCACTGACAGAACCACGGTTCCACATCCCTCCACTGCCCACCCTCCAGCAAGCCCTCAGCAGTGTGGGTGGGGACGCTGCAGCTCAGACCCTAACACTCCATACTGTAGTCCTGAAATCTCCTTCCTTCTAAGTGACTGTGCTCTGATTGCTGCAGGGGAGTCTGTTTGACTGGTGTCCTGCTTCCCCTTGCTGGTTCCAGGGGAAATACTGTTTCAGATTTGTAGAGTGACTCAGCCCAGGGTTTAGGGTGGCTGTCTCTCAAAGCTTTTCTCCCTGAGCCTTCCAGACCGCCCTTTCTTCCCGCTGCTCCGGTTCTCTCCTCTCTCTCTGTCTCCTGGAGTCCCGAGTGAGTGGTTGTGAGAGAGGTTTTCTGTGCCATCCCTTTAAGAAGAATCCTGGGTCTGAGACAACTGTCTCTTTCTCACAAACAGTATCCTAACCTGTTTCTCAGCTAAATACTGTCCATACGTCTCTTCTAGGCTCTGCGGCTGTAGGCTGGGGCTTTGTTCCTAGGACCCGGGTCCCTACCCTTCTGCTAGCCTCTCTTCCCACCACAGAAGTCTCTCCGGGCTGCCTTTTGCTCCAGGGAGCTGTGCAAACCTTTCCGCATTTTCGCTTTTCCTACCAGTCTCAATGTTGCTTCTTCAGTGTGTTCCCTGGTTGAAGAGTCCTCTCAGTCCAGTTCAACATTGGTTTATCCAGATGATGGTTCTTAAAATCAAGTTATAACCCACTTCGGTTCTGGGAGTTGGTACATCACTTACTCCATCGCCATCTTGCTGGGTAAGCATATATATATATTTCAGTTTACTCCATAATATAAACACAATTAAGTTTTATTATTAGCCAATAAAAAAATAAAAAATATCCTGTGGAATCTGGACAAAGAGTTTATCAACATGTAGATACCAAATCTAATTTCATGGGTATTTCTCTATCATTACTTCATGAATAAATACATTTCATAAATTAAGGTGATTTGAAGTCAAGTTTGAGTGAGATTACTTTGACCCTTTAATGCTGGGCCTTTAATTTCTCTAATTTGAATGAAATGCATTTAAAAATAATAGTCACATTTTCTCCCTCTTCTAATTTGCCATCTTTAATTTATATTATATGAAGTGCATATGGTTGAAGCTATTAGAGAAGACCATTTAAAAGCTGAGCAGCCCACTCACCTGAATCTTTAGCACCTAAAAACTTTTTGCAAATAATAATACTGCCTTGTACATTCGAATATAATTTTTCTTTCCAACTACTTTCACATCTATTATCTCTTTATTCTTTGGATATTCTTGGGGGAAAAATGAGTCACAGGGGAATTACCTATATCTCATTTTAGAAAAGACTGACCTCCAGTGAAATACAATGACATCAGAATGTCCCATAGTGAGTCACAAAAGAGCCATACAACACTTTAGTCCTACAAGTGAAAATCTCACCAGTGTCACAGAATCAAGGTAAATTTCATGAGCCATTCTTAGCCTTTCAAGTCAGGGCTAGTAGAGCCTTTGAGTTTCTCCAAAACATTTCATGGATCCATCCACTTCCCCCCTAACACGTCTGTCACCTTGATTTATGCTCTTTATATGTCAATGGGGTCAAGGTTGCTCTACCGTCTTCCGTTTTTTTATTCTCCTAATCTATTCTCTAGAATAAGCTAAGTGACTTCCTCATGGTCACACATTTAGTCAAATGCATCACCTGGAGAGAAACCATCCCCTCTGACTATTTGATTCCCAGCTGAAAATATAAAGTCCTTGAAGGCAGATAGTACGATGCATCACTACAGTGCCTAGCAAAGCGTCTTATACAAAGTAGGTGCACTGTAAACACCCTGATTAAATACCATCACAAGGCCTTCGTTAAACCAGGCATCTTATTAAATCACCCATACCATGCCCCCATGAAATGGTGGTATGGAACTGGTAACTATTACAGTATCTACGGGATACAGATGAAGTGACTTTCAGAGTTGCAGTTGTAAACCGACATTCAGAAGCGGCAGCTTCCTAATACACCTCTATTTACATATATTGTTTCCTACTACATTTAGGAAACCAATTTGACTGGAGACATGGCAAATACACAGAAGCAAAAGCGCACTTTTAGCTTTGACCTTAATTGCTGCTCTAAGGCCAAAAAAAAACAAAAACAAAATAAAACACCTCTTCAGCAATAAGGTTCCTCAGCTAGATAGACCGTGGTATCACCAATGACCCCCCACCACCACCATCTTCCCCCGGGTCTTTCTCCACACCAGCTGGCTGCTTCCTGGCAGTTCAAGAAGACAGTGCTCAAAAGGACTTGCAAGTTTGACAAAAAGGAAAAAAACAACTTGGAGAAATTGATTGGTATTTAGAGTTTAGTGGTCTCCTATGGGTTTTCCTGGGTTTCTGTGACTGATTTTGATGAAGTGCTTTTATTTGTCTCTCTACCCAGAGACTGCGGATGAATCTGCAATAGAGCAGCATGCCTCCTGTTTAGCTTTGTCAGGCACCACTTAGACATGTTATAATTTATTCTCCAGGAAAAATATTTCTCATGAGGGCTTCTGGCTAACACAGTTATAAAGCAGCTGGCGATGGTGCGGCCCGTTGTCTGCTGGCAGCTGGGCTTCCCTGGGAAGGCTGGGGAGGGACACAACCAGGGAGGCACGTGGGGGGCCGGCCAGAGGCCAACCTGACCCACCCCACCCCCGACAGCATCCTCTCTTCCTGGCTGCTCTGGGTGGAGCACAGCTCTGAAAACATCCTGGTTAGTCCTGCAGGGAGTAATGTTATCGCATGGGTGCACGTGTGTGCATGCGTTTGTGCGTGTGTGCATGTGTATGTGTGCATGTGCGAGTGGAGACCATCTGAAACAGGCATCAGCTTGTTCTAGTCATTGTACCGACTCAAAATAGCTCACTCAGCTATTTTTTTTTAACACAGAACATTCTACATTGGGCTTCAGATCATTCCTTTGTTTATTTTAAAGAAACATATTAAAAACAAAACTTTAACGCTGAATTCACACACTTTGTGAGAAAACGTCCACATTATGAGAGGAACAGAGGAACTGAGATTTATAGATATTAATGTTCCTTTCTAGACACTCAATCTGGGACACGTACTGCAAATTTGTCAGAAGATTTCACTGACTTTCTTCTCTTTTTAATTAGTCCATACACCATGTACCTCCAAGTCTAAGACACTGTCAATGAAAATACATTTCTATGCACGAAATAAAAAATCCTGCCAAATAAATAACTTTGTAGTCATCTCTTAAAATTGCTTTACTTAGCTGAAAGAACTCTTCCAGATTTATGTACACTTATATTTTTATCATAACATACTTTTACATAAAAAGAAAAACTTTAAGGTAAATAATTGTTTTTAAAAAATTTTTAAACTTCATTACCCTGTATCCAACTGTTCTGAAACATTCTTCAACAGTCACCAAATCTGAGTTTGTCCACAGGGTACTATCTTTTCTGTATGAACAAATCAACCAGTAATGAAATATACAGTGTGTCCGTAAAGTCATGGTGCACTTTTGACTGGTGCAAAATATAAAGTGCACCATGACTTTACTGTATTTATTTTTTTTCAGAGACAGAGAGAGAGTCAGAGAGAGGGATAGATAGGGATAGACAGACAGGAATGGAGAGAGGTGAGAAAAATCAAACATTAGTTTTTCATTGCCGTCGCAACACCTTAGTTGTTCATTGATTGCTTTCCCACATATGCCTTGACCGCGGGCCTTCAGCAGACCGAGCAACCCCTTGCTGGAGCCAGCGACCTTGGGTCCAAGCTGGCGAGCTTTTGCTCAAGCCAGATGGGCCCACACTCAAGCTGGCGAGCTCGGGGTCTTGAACCTGGGTCTTCCGCATCCCAATCCGACACTCTATCTACTGCACCACCGCCTGGTCAGGCCAGACACACTGTATTTTATAAGAGTCCCCCCACTGCCCAGTATTGCCTCCAGGAAAATTATTTTCAAGTTTGCTGACATGCATTATGCAAAATTTGGTGCTTCTATTTTCTTACTTGTATCTGAAACCGTCAATAGAAAATCCTAGACAGTATCTAGGTCTCGCATTCTTTTTGCATTTGCTCTTCAAATGGTTTATTCACTAAAACATCAGCATTAATCGGCTACAATTACCCAGTCATGGCTCCAGGAGAAACAAGTCCATGAATGCACAAGCAATGAAAATTATAACGTGACTTTAAGATGCCATTGGTTGTAGGATGTATTCCTATTTTCAAGATGTTAGAAATACGCACCATGGATTTGAAAATAAATGTGTGTGTGTGTGTGTGTGTGTGTGTGTGTGTGTGTGTGTGTGTGTGAGAGAGAGAGAGGAATAGGTTAAGCACACATCGGGGAATTCCACTGTGAGCTATAGATGTAGAGGGATGTCCAAAGGAAGTTCCCTGCACAAATTTTGAGTTAATTACTGCCATCATCAGAACCACTCATGGAGCTAAAAACATGGACAATCTAACCATCTAGGAAGTAATGCCAGGATGTCAGCATTTGTAACAACCAGTCCAGAAATTCTGACATAGTCAGGTTGAGGAGCACATCTAAGAAAAGGCTGGGGTTCGAGCCTATCTTGCTGGCCACCACACATTTTACACAGGATGATCAGAAATCCAGATTTGCCTGGCACTGTCCTGGTCTATGCCTCTTGTTTTACCTTGATGATAATAGCAGCAGCTTTTACTCTTAAAAGTGCCCAGTTTGGGGGCATTTTATAAGGTCAACCTACTTTTAGATGATTGGGTAAGATGTATAAACAAATAGAAAAACATCCATTTATATAGTCTTGTCCGGAATTGTAAACAGATCCTGTACTTAAAATAGCTCTTAGAAACCCACTGGGGGGTTGATTCTCAGGTCACCTGTTGAGAATCCACTGTGCTGAAAATCTATCTTTCAGAAAAAAAGCAATAGGCTCTAAAGAGAAATATGCTGTTCTTTTAGAAGTCTATAAGGCCCAAAATCTTTAATAAGGATAATCACTCATACTGCTAACTCCATCTTATAACATTTGCTGAATATCTGCCAGTTTTGATTGTGTACCTTTCACTGTTCTCATATCTATTGTTCAGGGGCCAATATCCCACCATCAGAAAAGCAGCAAGCTCTTGTCAGGTTGTGTTCATCGTCATATTATGGGCAATTTGGCGCATTTTTAGATGATATGTTGAGCTATTACCTTTTGTATGGCATTCACGATGAAGCTCTCCAATTGACCCTCTTCCCGGACTTCAGTTTAACATTAAAAATAAATGAGCACTTAGGAGAAATTTAGTAAAGGCGCCATTCCTACAGCGAGGGTGTGAGCTCTTTCCAACTGAATCTGAAGAGCTAAAGATCTGTACGTTTCAAAATATCTGTGAGTCAGTTCAGAGCTACCCTGGGGAATTACAAACGTTCTCTACTGGCGAGTGAGCTGACACAACAGTCTGTACACAGGTTGTTATTTAACATGAGCGTATTTCCTAAATTCAACAACTACTCTGGAAATACATCAAAGACATTTCTGTTTACATGAGGCGGATAACTGTTTTAGCCCTTCAACGACCCAAATGATATGCATTAGAGAATAAATAATAAGGGGCTCTCAGTCAGTTATGAGCAAATACAGTAGATTTTTTTTGTGTATTTTTCCAAAATTAGAAGTGGAGAGGCAGTCAGAAAGACTCCCACATGTGCCTGACCAGGATCCACCCAGCATGCCCACCAGGGGGCGATGATCTGCCCATCTGGGCCATTACTCCATTGTGGCCAGAGCCATTCTAGCACCTGAATCAGAGACTATGGAGCCATCCTCAGTGCCCAGGCAACTTTGCTCCAAAGGAGCCTTGGCTGCAGGTGGGAAGGAGAGAGATAGAGAGGAAGGAGAGTGGGAAGGGTGGAGAAATAGATGGATGCTTCTCTTGTGTGCCCTGACTGGGAATCAAACCTGGGACTTCCACATGGCGAGCCAACACTACCGTTCAGCCAACTGGCCAGGGCCAAATATGGTAGATTTCAAACTGTATAAGGATGAAATTTCTAATCGTTAGAATGTCTCAGAGTGTTCAAATAACTTTCTTGTCTTTTGGAGGTAAATTTCACCTCTCTGAAAGAGTATGATCTAACAGAAAACTCTCTCTTTAATTTTTTCTTATTGATTTTAGAGAGAGAGAGAGGAAGGAAGGGCAAAAGAAAGAGAGAAACATTGATCTATTCCTCCATGTGCCCTGACCAGGATTGTCTGGCTTCTTTACACGGAAGTCTCAGAACCACATTACAAGGTCTCTTAAAACTTAGCCTCAAAAGTCAAATAACATCACTTACACCAGTGGTTAAAGAAAGCCCAGATTCAAGAGGTGGGAACAAATAACTCATCCATTTATAGAAGAGACAGCAAAGCATTCTTATATGTCAATTGTTCCCAAAAAGTGATCACCCCTAGTTTCCTATCTCAAGAAAACAGTAAAACCCCATGCTCTGAAAACCTTGGTAGCCTAGTCTAATCCATCTGTCCTCCTTGATTTGTATATTGGAACATAGGCACAACTGCATGTATTTGCAGAAATATGCTTATCAAAACAACTCAAGGGAATCTTCTGAACTGAGGAAAAAACATTTACATTGGAACAAATTACATTTTACTGAAAACCTAATTGTTACTCTGAGAGCTGTACACAGTTGTAATTGCATACTTCTAATTACACACACTGCATTATTTTAAAAAGAATGGCATTGTTTATTTGCGATATTCTTTGCTTATTTACACTTGCATATTCGAGTGAGGAGAGAGTTATTTCTACCACGTGGCAGAGATTGTTATCTGTTCATAAGCACAGAATTAATTCGCTGGTGGAAAGCGCCTCTCAAACAGAAAGAGAGAGATTCCTCCTGAGGCAGTTGTTTCTAAATTTCTTTATAATTAACAAAACTCTTACCATCTGCAATGGCTGACCCCTCAGAGCTGCTCCTCTGAAATAATTTTGGTGACATCAAAAAAAAAAAACCTTGAATATCCAAAAGCCACATTTGACATAAATGAATTAGCCCATTTTTATAAACAGAAGAAGTAATGCTCAAGATAGAATGTTCTCTGAGATGCCGCTTAACATGGGTAACCTTAACCATATTAACTCCCCGTGGGCACTTGTCAGAGCCTCTCAGTGCTGCCCGGACGGGAACCTTGTCCTCTCTGTCTCACGATTTTGATTTTGTAAATGCTACTTGAACCTCAAAGCTAGTAGCCCCGTCAAAGCTCTTACTTAAGTATGTAGTTAAGTGTTTAATTCCTTCTGAATTATAATAGCATTTCCTGATTGAGGGTCAGGGAATGAAAAAGGAGGGATACTCAGATTCCTTTAAAATCTCTAAAGGAAAAGTTTCAATCTCTTTCCCACATTTCTCATCCCTTGCTAAGAATTAATATTCATAAGGTAAAAATGTGCTGTATCACCCGGGAAGGTCTTCTACCTTTTCCTGTGATAGAATCAGAGCTGCTCTGTGTGTAATGGCTACTTTTAGTAACCTGATTGGTTTTCTTCACATCATGAAAATTAACAGCCTCATTGGTCACTGATGTGGTTTTCAGAGAAAGCAAACAAAACACACCATCCTGATGGTTAATAGCTCTTCTTGTCACGACTAGTTCATGTAAAGACACACTGCTTAGTATGGGGCTGTCCTTTTCCCTTGCGAGCAATGCAAACACTTCTTTATGGCATAATATGTGAATGAATTCAATTTTTAAGAAACTAAAAGTTCAAAGTCGCAAAGACCACAAGCAGAGAAATGTTTAAATTTCAGTGACCAGTGGGGAATAGTGACTTACTACACAGTTCACTAAAATTGTTCCTTTACCTTCATACATGAAAGAAAGGAGTTGAACATTCATCTATATCAGAGAAGATTCCCCCTACAGACCGGTAATAAAGTGTCCCCACAAGTCCAGTCTGTGCTTCTGGCAGAGAAACTTCTAAGTGTGTAAGCTTGTGACTGATCCTCCCTATTTGATGTATTTGAAGTTCATTACTGTAGCAACAAGAACTTAAAAACATAAGAAGTAGGCTTACATATGTCTAAAGAGTCTTACAGAGACTTTGTGTGTGTATTCCAAGGATTAAAGTCGAGTGTCAATACATCTTATGATAAATGAAAGGAACTCTTTCAATCAGATGGCTCCCCATTATCTGTTACTATCATTAATAGATTCTTTTTACTTTTATTGGCTTAGATTCCATTTCTTGGAACCATGAAGCTGGGAGTCATTTTTTTTTTCTTTAGAGCTTAAAATAAAATTATCAAAGAATTTATAGTTGGCAAAGGTTAAAAAAAACTTCAAAGAAGATTTTCTGGGAATACGAAGTTTTCAAGATTTCTTTTTTTGTATGATGCGATATTTACTCTGTGGGGTTAACCAAGAAAAACTGTTCAAAAAAGATAACTAATAAAATATTCTATCATATCACACGAATGAAGCCAAATACACGAGCCTGGTTATTCTAGCACAACTCCGACCAATCGAGACTGCCACCGTGTTCTTCAAGGGCAAGGTTGACAAGACTCACCTTAGTAAAACATGCTAAAGACATGGTTATATAAAATTTCATATCATGCCTCTGCAGGTTAATCAGACTGCATCAAATTACTGCATTTTAAAATTCATTGCCAAGAGGAAGTACCTACCTACTTATTTTTTAAAAGGATTAACTGAACAAGAAAATCAGTTCACTTGAATTCTGCTCTTGCTCTCCCCCTCGCTTTCTCTTAGCAGCCGAGTATCACATGTTATTCTCTCCTTTGTGCATTTCAATTCTGAAGGAAGTGGGCGGAGTCTCTAGTCCTCCTTTTCATAGAAAAGAAACCCAAAGGCCCATGTTCCACTTCCCAGAGTCAGAGGGAAGTGAGTTCACAGCCCTTTACTTTCAGGAGGCTCCTAATTCCTGAACCAGAGTTCTACACATTGCTCTTTCTCTGCCTCTTTAAAAAAAAAAAAAAAAAAAGCCATTTACTTTCACTTCCTAAAGAAAAAAAAGTGTTATTTACCCTACCTAAAGAAAAATTATGCTTTAAGACTTCGCCTTAGCAGACAGCAATGGCTTTTGTGATTTAAATCGCATACTTTTTCTCTGGGGTACTCTCATAGTTCAGGCAGACAAACGTTCTGTGTAAAACCTGACGCTCCTTTATTTAGAACCTTTGGACACAAAAGAGAAAGGATTGAGAACTAGAGTGAAAAACGTGTTTCCTATGTATTCAAAATTTGATTGCGATGGAAAATTAACTTAAGATTTATTAAATATGTAGATTTCACCTAAAGTAGAAAGTAGATTTTAGAAAATTACTATTACCTAGCTCAGCACCCTGAAAAACAAAATAAGTCATTTGTCACATTTTATTCCAGTCTTTTTTCTTTCCCTAGATCTGCGTGATTTTTTTTAAACAAGCATGATTTTGCTTATATAGAGTACAGCGAAAAGAACTCTTAATTACGCTAAGTAGTTTATGTCAGTGGAACTGGCTTAGGAAAGAGGAGCGTGGAAAATTAAGATTCAAAATAGAGGTTAAGGATTTCCAAAGACTGTGTGTCATCTCCCGATCTCTTTATGAAAAAGAGATCTCTTAAGGAGAAGGCGGGCTCCGTAAATACCTTGAGCTCTGAAGCAAATTTATACAGGTTGTCAAAACTAAGAGAAGAGAGAGAAATAAAGGATTTCGCTGATCCCCACGCTGAGCCCTCAGTCTGAGCCCGGAAAGGTAAGGACTCCCGGTCCAGGCGAGCAAGCCCTCTCTTTGAGAGGTGATCCAGTCTCAGAACAAAAACGAAGAGGATTGGCTGAGGTTATATGAAAATGGCTTTATAAGTCCACATGGAAAGCCCTAGAAGAGAATCCATTATGTGATCTGCTTGGGAAAGACATGAAGGAATGGGGGAATGGTGATTTATTCTAAGGCCCCATGAAAGAATTATTCAGCATTTCTATGGAAAAACCAAAGGAGGGAAAAAGAACAGATAAAGACAGGGGTGTCCTAACCTAATGATCCATTGCCTATTAGGGCAGACCCCACTGACTTTTCCTACAAGGAAGCTGCCAATTCTGCTCATAATGTTAGTAAGGTAAATTGACTGCTAACTGTAATAGACATGATTTAAAATACATAGAATTAGATAGACATTGTCCCTGCTCATTAATTCTGCATCCTGGTGGCTAGTGCTCTGCCCATATTTCATGTTCACAGCTTGCCGGGTGAACAAGGACAGAGTTAAAAATGTTTCGTGAGATTGATCATTATCATCTCCAATTAATACTTTGTGTGCACGTGGGGTGCTGGGTACCATGCCGAGTCCCTAAGAAGCACAACAGAAGTTAATTAAAGGCCTTGAAGGGACATCAAATATAAAGGACAAGTGACCCCCTCAAGGGAGAAAAGACATCATAAATTAATGACTTTGAGAATGTTTGTTTGTGGGGCCATTTTCATCATTTTACTTGCATCGTGAAGTAACCAAGAGGAAGGAAAATGGTATACAAGGGGGAAAGAGGAAACACATAGAAAAGAGCAGAAAAGGGTGAGTTAGAAATCACTATTTACAAAAGGAAAACAGAGATTAGGAAGTATCAGTTAAGAATGCTTATATCGTGAGTTATAGAAAGCCAATCAAAGAGAAATTTATTGGTTCACATAAATGAGTCAAATGGCAGCTTCATATATAGCTTGATCCAGGCGACTTGAAGCAACATCACTGGATCTTTCTTTCATTGTTTCACTTCGCTTCCTTTGTCTTCATCCCACAGCAGCAGTGTTGCCAGAGCATTCCTCCGGCTTCCTATCACCTCCCTCGGGCTCAACAGCATGAGTGAAGCATTACACCAAAGAAAGGAAGCCAGAAGCAACAGGCTGCCTTCTTCCCTAGCAGTGCGGAGCTCTTATCGCTCTTCTTTGATTACCTGCTATCCTTGAATCAGCCAGTAGGGCTTCTGTAATGTAACAGTCTGAATGGACAGCTCGTTCACCTCAAATGACAACAGTCTTAAGAGACACAGTGAGGTTCGCACCACCCAGCTGCAAAGACTCAGAGAGGGGTGGACCTTGGATTGAAATAAGTGGGGGTGAATGCTGACAAAAACAGAACAAAGTAAAACAAAAAGGAAATGAGGAAATGTCTATTCTAAGAAATATACAAGAGAAAGAATAAAGAGACAAAGGCAGGATGAGCTTCTTGCTTTAAACATTATTTCATATTATGTAACCAATGTAATGAAATTGTTAACAAATCAAAACAGCTAACTTTGCCAAAAAACAAAACAAAACAAAAATCCTCTGAAGAGTAACTGGTGAATTATAGTCACTTAGCCAATGGATTAGAAATGACAAATGCTTTAAAAATAAAGTCACCTTCATTGTGCGATGGCTATTGTACACTTTCCTTGTTCCACATGATATAAAAGAAGCTTTTTATATTTGTGTTGAGTGAAAATGCAATCAGCACTCAATGAGACTTTGCCAAATCTGCCTGTGGAGTAAGAGGTCTGCTCGCTAAGACCAGAGAAGAAGAGAAAAGAGTGCACAACAAACTTCTCCAGAAGGGTTAGGAGATAAGTGTCCTCAGGACACAGAGAAGTCTGCTCACGACATTCTAAACAGAGAAAGAAACCACCGTTAAAAGCTTAATACATACTGAGCATTTTAGTCATCTCAACTCATTTAACCCTCACAGCGGTCTTATGAGGTTAAGAGATTAAATTCCACTTTTACAACTTAAAAAAAAATTGAGATTCATAGCTATGAAAAGTCCCCAAATGTACTACTACTACTGATAATTCCCAAGAATGGGATTTGAGCCCATGATCATACCACTGTAAAGAAGGCTCAATTTGCAGAATGCCAAACTCTCGGTGCCTATGGAGTAATTCCTTTGGGTGCAAGAAGGTGCCACGTTCTCCCACCTCCTATTCTCTGTCCCCACACCTACCCTCTACATCAGGCAGGGAGGCAGGAGGTGGGGGAGGAAATGGTTTCAGGGACACAGGATCTCTAGATAGTGAGTAGAGAATACAGAGGTTTAAAGAGGATTCTATGAAGGTTTGCCTCATGGAGACATCTCCCTTTCACATTCTAAGAAAATACTCATTTGTTCCTAACGCGTTGTGGAGTTGCATGAGTTTTTATGGTTGTCTCCAAGTCCTGCTTCTAATGAAGGTGAGCAAAGGGGTTGCTCATGGGAAGATCATCACTGCAGAGTTAGGTTTAGAATAAGAAGTGGTTCTTAAAAAGGTACCAGAACATTTCTTTTCAGAGTAATTTATTTTGTTGAAGATATAATGATGAATACTTGTAATAATGCTATCACTGCTTCACAAAGATATATTAAGTATGAAATAATAAAGAGAAAACTCTGCATAAAAAATAACATATTTAAAATGTAAAGTAATACAAAGCACATATGCTGTTTTCCACAAAATAATAAATTATTGGCCATATCCAGGTAGCTTTCCCATATTGAAAAACTGTATTCAAACAGGCAACTGAAATAGGACCAATTACGTTTCTACTCTTTATAACAAGGATCCCCTCTTCCCACCTATGTTTACCTAGAGGGATATTTATATTTTGTTTAATTAAACTTATACACACAAAGTGTTCTGAAGATCATCTACAGACAATGATGAAAAGGTCAAAGATGCTCATCGTGGGTCAGGACAGTCTTAGCACTGCAGCATTCAGCACATGGTAGGTGTTCAAAAGATAGCAAGTGTTCTTTAACCAAGAGAATTTTCTCTGATAATGGTTCATCAACCGAGAAACCTTTCAAAAGCCAGAGCACTATTTAGAAGTAAAATCAGAAAAAAGATATGCGGTTCTTAAATATTGTACCACCCACTTATTTTCATTATGGTACAATTTTTTCCTCCGCAACAATCTCTGAGTAGCTTAACTTAATTCATTATAATTTTATGCTTTTTCCTTCTCATTTATTAATGAACTGTTATATAATATCAACTGTAAAAACTATTTACATATTTACTTAAAATTCCTAATAGATATATAATGAGATAAGAACTATTAAGTGGTGTGAAACCAAGGGTTCATTCAACACTATGCTGTCTCAAATAATTCTACACAGAGAAATGCAGTTTTTTTCTTATATCCAGGTGAATGATGTACCATGAACAGTTCCAACATGACATGCATAATATATTATGGCTAAATTGGCCATTCAACTTTTTACATGCTTCCTGTTCAGTTTTAAAGGCATTTGGTAAAGGTAAAATTTGATTTGTTAGTTCTATTAGAAGAAAACAAAGTGTAAAGAATATCATTCTGTTTTGTTTTTATTTTAAAGTATGATGTAGTGCTGATTGGAACTACAATGCATTCTTTATTGCCTCTCCTGCTTTGTGATATCAAGCACATTGTGTAACATCTTTAGCAATGGCAGTCCAGAATGCCAAATCTTCTAAAGGCAGAAGATGAGAGCCAAGTGACCTTCACAGCTTCAAGATCTAGTGAGGAAATTACAGGCTGAATGTCTGTTTACAACCTCGATTTCTTTCTATCAGTCTGTCAGGAGTGATTGGGAATATTTCATAATATTTCTACATAGGATTTCAAAAATAATTGCAAGCACCTGAATAAAACAGAAACACTGAACAGCAACAAATTACTGAATTGAGAAACTCAACTTTTATCAAAAGCACACTGTCTCAGAGAACACATATTGAGATATAAAATGTCATTCATCATCCAAAATGGTCAGCAATTAATTCACATTCTTCTTCATTGTTACCTGTCCTTAATTATAAATTCCAAAAAATCAAAATTCTATTGCTTACACATAGTGGATGCCTGCAAGAACAAGGAGCTAGAATGTTTTCTGGTGATGACTGATTTTATAGCTATACAAAAAGTACTCATTTTTAGTATTTTTTATTTGAATATGACACAATACCTTTTTTCTTTTTCCACAAACTATTTTATTAGCATTCTAGAAGTTTTAAGAAGCATTTTCTTGTATTTCTGGATTTTAAACTTTAACATGCTGTTAAAATCGTATTGCTATGAATGTGAAAAGTCCTCAATATTTTAAAATTTGATTAGCTTCTTAAAGTATTTTCATATGAAATGCAACCTTTAAATGAATATGTACATTCCTCAGGATGTCCCAATTTTTAGTTGTTTAATAAAACAAAACCATTTAATATCAAAGTATAAGGACAGTATTCAATTAAAAAAGATTTCCAAAATAAATCTCCATCTTTTCTTATTTATAATTTGTTTTCATTGAATTTTATAATAATCATGTTGTATAAAATGTGTCAAGAGAAAAAACTGAATACAAACTTAATCTCAGTAATATAAATAAGGCTCTTTGAAAACCTGTAGGTAGGAACCATTTATGATGGTATTTCTACTTTGTTTTTGTAAAAGAAAACAACTATTTGCAAATGATCAACATCAATCTATATACTGGGACAGTGATCAGAAAATCTCCTGGTTGAAAAACTCGATAGATCTATAAAGTTAATTAATAACCTAACTTCCCTGATGGTCTGATTTTTTCCATAAACATTTTAGCTTCAATGAATAATATTATTTGGCCATTTTCAGGAAACCTTGGGGAAGATTCAGTAGAGGGCATCATGACAGGACAATGGCCAGAATGTCCCAAAATGTTAGAATTACAAGAACATTTACTGATCTTATTTTGAAAGCTGTTGTTGTAGAAGTGAGTCCATTTACCAAATTGTAATCAATAACATATTCCCCAAACTTTGTTTCACCCATATTTCCCACACTTATTTTTACATGAAACATTTTCTCTCATGGCTCCCCTAGTAATACCGAGGAGAATATTCCAGAGACAACCAATGGAAGAAATGCCGGCACAACTCTGATGGGAGCACATTCAGACAAAAATAAACTGTGGTAAGGCAACATTCTAGGACAGGTGAGACCTTCCTAGACTGTGCCACAGGAGAAATCAGAATGTTGGCAGTAACCATCAGGTTGGGTTCTCCAAATATATTCATATGTTCAAGAATCATCCAACTTGTGAAAGATAAGATTGCGAATGAATAAATTCACAGTATTCAATCTGTAGTGTGCAGTCAAAATATAGATAATCCCAACAGAGTCATGATATGTATTTCAAGTTCCTATTCATTGAGGAGCTGGTCTAACTCCTAATCAAGTTCATTGAAACAAAATTATTTGAATTTCTGTCTAGATGCTCCCTCTCTCTTTTCTTCTTTATATGGAGGAAGGGTCTGCTAATTCTTCTTTGGGTGCTCCATAATTAGTATATTTGTCCTTTACCACTCTGTGAGAATGATCGCAATTCTATCAGGACTATAATATCAACATGGTAAACCCCATTTGTGTTTTAAAACTATATATCTACACACACGGACACAGCAAGGAAGAGAGTTAAAGTATTATCTTATGTAACAATTATGTGTTTTTGCGCTGATTAAACGTGTCTTTTAATGACCTGAAATTAAATATATAAAATTGTTAACAGTCGTTCCACCTTGGGCTGATCATGAATGAGGTGACATATTGTATTTAATTTTCCGCTTTACATGCAGCATATGTTGTGCTGCAATTTGAAAGAGCGCTAACACAACAACAAAATGTGCATCTTCTGTCATGGAGGGAAGTACAGTTTAAGGCCATGCTTTAACAACCGCACTCCTTTCCATCCTGTCCTGAATAAAAGGCTGCCCTCCAGCTCTTTGTCACCCCAAAGAGGCACCCGGTCTTAGTTACCCATCAATGAGGTTTGTCACCCTTTACACCCCCTGCTCCGTGCTTTCTCTAGCTTCTTCGGGCATTGGCTCTGGGCCCCGCAGTTCGCATCTGCCCAGCGCTGCAAAAAGTCAGATGCTGACTTGATGAAAGGAATCATAATTTTCACATTTGGTTCTAGCTGAAGGCAGACCCCACAGATGATGCTCTACTGAGCGATGTGATCTAGTAATAAACACTCTCTCAGCAGCTCTCCGAGAGCAGCAATCCCAGGGGTTACTATTTCATCAGTTGAGGTTCCTAATTCTTTAATACTATATCAACATTATGTAATAGCCAGAAAGATTTTTTTTTTTAATTTTTTTCCTAAGTGAGAAGCGGGGAGGCAGTCAGACTCCCACTTGTGCCCAACCAGGATCCACCTGGCATGCCCACCAGGGGGCGATGCTCTGCCCATCTGGGGCATTGCTCCGTTGTGGATGTAGCCATTTTAGTGCCTAAGGCGGAGGCCAGGGAGCTGTCCTCAGCGCCCAGGCCAACTTTGCTCCAATGGAGCCTTGACTGCAGGAAGGGAAGAGAGAGACAGAGAGAAAGGAGAGGGTGAAGGGTGGAGAAGCAGATGGGCGCTTCTCCTATGTGCCCTGACAGGGAATAGCACCCAGAACTTCCACATGCTGGGCTGACACTCTACCGCTGAGCCAGCTGGTCAAGGCCTAATTAGTCATTTTTAAAAGGTTTATTTGTAGAGTACAATTTGGAAATTAAATATTTTATATATAATTTTCTTTATGGCTCTGACCTTCAGATTATCTAATATAATTGTCTGAAGCTATCTCAAGAATTTCATAGGACACTTTACAAAGATAGTGCTTGTAGTTTGAGAAAATATAAACAAAACACACTAAATATTTAAAATTTTAACTACTGAAATCACATGGTTTCTTTGAATGAATCTTACAGCAATCTACAAAGGAAGGATATTGCGTAGCTGAGTTTAAAGGCCTGCAGTGACTCGTTCATACAGTCATTCTTTCAACCACACAAAATTCACCACTGCCTTTTTCTGCACTGATGCCAAAACAGAGGCCACCTTCCACTTCCTCCTTAAAAATGTCAGCTTTCCATGTATTCTTGTCAAAGTCTGCACAAGCTCCTTATCCTCTGAGTGTACATTATTTTAACTTACAAAAAATGTCTAAATCTTCCTTTATCAGGATTTTGTAATCACCCAAAACTCAGTCTTCAAGCATCTTCCATATTGTATTGTGAGATATATATTAAATTTATGTGTATCAGTTTTTTTTGTCCAAGGTGACAGAGTTTTGGCTCAGGGAGAGGAAACACCATTTCACACAGAAAGTAGAGGGAATAACTGTCTACAGGCTTCCCTTAAAAGGTCATAAAAATACTTCATAAAAATGATAAATAAAAATAGCCAATATAATGTGACCTCCTTTATTTTCATATGATGTTGATTTGGAAAGAGGAAGAATTCGCGCATGCTTTCATGCTGCTGTCCGATAGTTTTCTAAAATCCTCGATGACATGGTTTTGCTTTTATGTACTTTTCTTTTCTTTCCAGCTGATTTATCTACTTTATGTGTGCAGACAGTTTTGTAGGAGTGGTCCACGCAAATAAAAACTGCATTTCAGGAGAATGAGATGAAGGACCTAGGATGCTTTAGCACAGTGGTTTTCAACTTTTTTCATCTCATGGTGCACATAAACTAATTACTAAAACCTGCAGCAGACCAAAACATGTATTTTTTGCTGATCTAAAAAAAATAGATATAATTTTGATTCATGCATACCTCAAGGCTATTACTGTGTTGGCTGTTGTCATTTTAATGGAAGGAGGCCAGTGGCCCTGACTAACTAGTCAGGTATGGCATGTTTTAAGAATTCTTGCGGTATATCAGTTGAAAAATCAGTGCTCTAGCAGAATGGTTGAAATTATGTTAAAGAAAAACAGAATTGTTCTAGGGACCACCTGGGTGTGAAAGATGATATTAACATATGGATCATTAAAATAGGTTTTAATATTGCAGTTGGGTTGTTAAATAGCACAGAAAGGTGAGGTGAAGAATTAAGAGGCAAACAGAAACCTCGGAATCAGAAACAAGTCAGAGGAGGGCAGAATGGAAGAGAAATTCAGAACGTGATTTTGCCAGAGGCAGCTGACAATATGAGTAGGAACAGCAGGGGGAGCTATGGTATCGCTGTTGTCAAATCCCAGTTTTCTTAAGGAGAAACTTCAGATTTATGGTCCTGGCAAAGTGAACAGGTTGGTGATGCTTACTTTTACAATAAGTCAGCTACAGACGCTGGGATGGAGCTCTAAAGATCTGTATCTTCTGAAGCCAAGAGTTTGATCAGCACATGGTTACCGCTGTATAGATTCAACCCACATCACATCCAGGTTTGAATGAATTTACCTCCAGGCCAGTGTTTTTCCTCCTGAATTTATGCGTTTAGATTTTGAAATAAGTCACCCTTATCTTTGCTTCATTGACAGTAAAAATTTGAGACACAAACACACGGACCAGAGGAAATGTTTCTAAATACCAGAGACAGTTTATTTAGTCCTTTATAAAAGTTTTTGCTTTTTTTTTTTATTAATTTTTAACTCTTAATCCGCTGGCAAAGGTGTGAATGACAAGTGGTAGCGTGGGTGAGGCCATGCATATCGACTCTTACATAGTAACCGCTGCCCTGTGTTCCCCTCCTGTCTCCTCTAAACGACTAGCTTCTTCGCCATCTCTCTGCCTCTTGAAAATAGCTCAGGTGTTTCATTCCTGTCTATATTCTTCCTGAAAATAGACGGCTAGGTTTGGGCCTAGCCCAAATTACACTGTGTGTCCTCGGTGCATCATGGTCTAGAAGTCCGTGCACACGCACACACACACAGTGCCTGTCTTCTCGTGACGGTGCTGTAACATTACTAATGAGTCTGTGGCCCGTTTGCTTTAGAAAAGGTAGTGGCAGTGGGAGCCCATGGGAACATCGCGTCTAAGTGGCATCTCTCAACTGACCTGTTCCCTAAGGTGAAACGAATTCTTGTCACTCAGAACACTGTGTTAGTTTCTACAACGAATTACCATAAATTTAAAGCAACAGAAATGTATTCTCTCACTGTTCCAGAAGCTAGAAGCTCAAAATCAGGTTGTCAGCAGGGCCATGCTCCCTGTGAATGCCCGAGGGAAGACACCTCCCTTCCTTCTGTCTAGGGTGGTGGCTGGTGACCCTTGGCACTCTGGTTTGTAGACGACATATCATTCCAATTTCTGCCTTCACTCCCATGTGTGCACCCCTCTCTTTTGTGTCTCTGCAGTCTCTCCTCCTTTTATAAAGACACCAGTCATAGGACCGTAGGTCCCACCCCTAACTCCACTGTGCTATCATTAGATACTTAACTAATGTTACCTGTAAAACCCTGTTTCCAAATAAGATCCCCATTCGGAGTGTCTGGGTGAACAAGAATTATAGAGAAACACTATCCAACCCACTATAAGCACAAACCCAAAGTAAATAAAGATGATTCCTACTGATTTTGACTGGGGGAGATATAAGTATCTTGAAGATGCTAAGAACAGGAAATAAGTACTTAAAAAAAAGAAAGACAAATACAGATATGCTCCTAGCCAGGGCTTACTTGCTATTTATTGATGGAGTTAAATAGAACTGAAAATAGTTGCTACATGCATATACTGGCTGACAAGGTCGACTGCCAAGGATTGTACAATTTTGCTTGGGTAAATGCTATATAACCGTACGATCGGAACGGTACTTGCATAAGATATAAAGTTGTATGGAGGATGAAAGTTACAGATTTTTACTCCAGTATTATCCTGCATGGGTAATACAATACATGCCAATTATTTACTTTCTCTGGGACTCTGATTCCTTATGTTTGAAACTGAATAGATAATGACATCTTCAGAATCATCTGAAAATGTGTGGAGCCAAAGGACCGAGGAGGGGACACCATAAATGTTCACTGACTTGCTTTCTTATCTTTTATCTGTGCAGGTGCTTAGGATCCTTCTCAGCTCATAAGCTAATTCATCCTTGAAGGGTGCACACAAATGTCTGCTAATATATTATTTCATAAGATGCTGATAGTAGGTACATTTTGGGCATTATTGTAATAATAATGTATCCTGAAAGGCTGCACAGAAATCAAGGTAACAGAATTTTCCTTTAAGAAGAAAAAAAAAAGTTCAATACTTAGCTGTTTTCCGTGTTACCAAACACCCAGCTTACTGAACAGTTCATTTAGTTGACAAATATTTATTGAACAGCTAAAGCTCTTCACACAGTAGTTGGCGTACATTTACCTATTTATTTTTCCTTCAGCAAGCATGGATTGTATGATGACTATGTGCCAATACTATGCTGGACATGGGCTCAGTTCTCATGGACGCCGGTCTGGTCAAGAAAATAGATTACTATTAATCAAATAATCATGTCAATGTAGCACCATCGGCATGATGAAGAATGCTAAAAGAGAATTTAAATGTGTTTTCCAAGTAAAATATCTTAAATCAGAAACAGTAGATTAAGTATCCTTAAGAAAGTAAAAATTGGCCAGAAATGGGGAAGACAAGAGGAATTAACTGGAGAAAGATGGTGACAGAATTGTGTTACAGGCAGAAGAAAGAGAACGTCTAAGTGAGAGAAGAGCACTTGCGGCATGTTAGAAGGACCCTTGGAAATGTGACTAGAGCAATGGGGAGTGAGGCACAGCCGGAGGCTAGAGGGCCAGGCAGGCGCTAAATGGTGCAAGGGGGTGTGGGTGAAGTAAACCAGTTTTATTATACACTAAAGCACAGAGGGATGACATTAAAGGTTTGTCAGCAAGAGGACGACATGCTCAAATTTGGTGGTAGAAAGATCATTCATACTGCAGTTGAGTCGGAACAGGACAGTAACAGATTTAAGTAAACCCATCTGGGAGGCTACTGGTATAGGTCACGTAAGTAGCAATTAAGTAAAGAGAGGTAACGTTAATGACTCCTCCGAGTTCTGATTCGCCCACTGGCTAGGAGATAGTGCTGTTCACTGAGAACAGAATGCTAGAAGGGGCCCAGGTTGTGGCAGGTGACCTCGAGGCAGGCTGTGTGGAATATTAGGTGCCTGTGGTAAGTCCCAGAGGAGATGTCACATAGGCAATTGGGTGACAAGCTCTGGGGCTCTGAAGAGAGGTCTAGCCTAAAGTTACTAATTTGGGAGTTATTAATCTGATTAAGATTGTTACCAGTCACCCTACTGACGGAGAAGAAAGAGCCAAGGGTTAACATAAAGAATATGAAACGTATTAAACAGTGACAGCTCGTATGTGTATATTATATAGTTGCTTGCCAATAGTATGACATGAATCCTGAGTTGATTTAATGTTACGGATTATCGCAAACATAAATCAGTTTCTTAAGTAAATCAATAAATAGACAAATTTCTCTTTATATTTTTGACCTTTCCCGGTTGGACTAAACCTTGAATTAATTTACCTCAAATCAATTTATTCTACACGTTTCTCAAAAGCCTAATCTGCCGTGCTTTGTATGCTAGACACCAGCAACACACAGATGGATAAGATAGGCTTCAACCAGCTCCCCGAGGTTACCAGTAACAGTGAGACCACCGAGGAGAGCCGCAGAAGTGGTAGACCACGTGAGTTAAGGAACCTGCAGTTATACATGGTGTGGAGGCAACTGTGTGAGATTTTAATGGAACCTGGCATAGAGCACCGAGGAAGACATGTAGAGGAAGTAATCTTTAAGGCGAGCCTTTAAAAAAAATGAATAGAAGGAAGCCAATCACATGGGGGAAAGGAAGGCTTGCAAGCATAACAAAGAAGTGTTCTCAAAGGCCCAGGGTCAAGCGTTTGATGCCTTCTGGGAAATAAAAGCACTTTGATACAATGAGAGTAGGTAGAAAGGTTTCATTTCAAGAAGTGGTAGATGTTAAACTATAAACGTCCAAATCCAGTCTCGTTGAATGTTTGTTAAACTGTTGGCAAAGAGAATCCTGCCAAACCTGTAATTGGAGGGGATGTATCAAATAAAAATATAAACACTTCTATAATGATACAGTATTCCCCGAAGCTCTGCACATGGACATAGGGAAATACATTTCTCTGAGTGAGGAATTTGCTTTTAATCTTCATGTAGTATCTAGACAGGACATTACATAAAAGTTAGTATATCAAAAATCCCCTCCACCACTGGGAAATTTGCTTCTCTCCTTTGGAATTACAACTCTGTTATTGGGTTAATCACACTATTAAAATGAGTTGTCACGGGGCGGGGGGTGGGGGCTTGGGGGATTGGGTGAATGAGGTAAAAGGATTGAGAAGTACATATTCTCCGTTACAAAACAGTTATGGGGATGTAAATACAGCATAGGGAATACAGTCAATAATCTTGTAATAACTACAGATGCTGCCAGGTGGGTACCGGAAATATCAGGAGGAACACATTATAAAGTATAGGAATCTCTAACCACTATGCTGTACACCTGAAATCAATACAAAATAATATTGAAATTATACTGTAGTTAAAATTTTTTTAGAAAGAGAGTTCAGAAAAAATAACTCCTAAATCCTCCCTTCAAAAAAGTAAAGAAATAAAATATACATTTTCTTTTTCTCAAAGTGACACTTTCAAGCACATGCTAGGACCATGTGAATATAATCTTAGCCATGTTTTCTGTGTGTAAAGTTCGACACTTGTTCAATTTCAACAGCGTGGTCCCACAAACAATGCCAAGCCATCTTCTGACACATGAACTGGTGATGAAAGCTAAGTCTGAAAGAGAGCCAGCTCACTGAAGTGCAAATAGTACTTAACAACAGTTGTGCTCAAATTAATTCTTTCTTATATTTTGATCAAGCATAGTTGAAACCAGATCTCTCAAATACATTGCATTTCTTTTTTCTGCCCAGCAGAGATCAGATTATTTTTCCTCCTGTCAGTTGTAAACTTCCACAACCAGAGGCTTGTTAGTGTGGACAATTAAACAACTCTGTTATTTATGAGAAGTATTAAGACAGATATTCTTAAAGGAAAGAAACAATTGGAAAAACATACATCTATAAAGCGAGTCCCATGGCTGATTGTCCCCTTTCCTAAAATTAAATGAATTCTTCATTTGAGATTATAAACTAAATATTTCCTTTGAGTCCAATTAGCATGGCTGAAAGAAAAGGCAAATCAAGGCTCTGTGAAGAATGCATCAATGTAATGGAAAATCAGGTCTTTTATTCTGGCTTTAATAACGGCAGCTTGATTAGAGGCAAAGAAAAGGCTGTGAAGGGAACGGGGGAGAAAGGAGAAGGGCCGCCGCCAGATTAGTTCTGTAAGAATCCTCAACCTGTCTGCTCTCCGCTCGCTATTCAAATGCTAATTGGGCCTTTGGTAAACAGAATGGGTAATCATGGAAGACAAAAACAGACATAGAAAACAAATGAAATATCACTCCTTATCTAAAGCAGCATGGCATTTTTCTGATAAGCTTCGCAAGACTTAAAATTTTAAGTCCTCGGGTCTTTTTTTTTTTTTTCCTGGATAGAGTATAATTAATATAATAAAATAAATATTACATAATCAAATAGAAAGTGACAAAGAACTGCTTTGTTTCAACAATGAAACCAGTCATGTTATAATTAGATAAGAGGATTTATATTCACAGCTATAAACATGAAAGTAGACCATGAGCCAGGATAAAGGCAAGTTTTTAATTCTTAAAAATTAATTACATGGCATTATTCTTATCAGTACACAGAATGCATTAATTATACAATTAATAAAAAGATGAAAGGGATTTTTTTTTTGCAATTGTAATGCACATGGGGGTCTTTGGTTTTCTACCCAGAACTGTCCTTCAGGCATTTCTATAAGCTTCTTACTGGGCAACGTCAGGACCCTGAGCCAGGGAGGAGGAATACTGAACGGAGCGGGTCTCCGTGTTAGTGCTTAGACACACTTCCGAAAGGTTATGGATCTCCATGTAATTGGGATCTAAGGTGGAATAGGTTTAATTCGAGGTCCTTTTTAAAAGATCAGCAGGGAGAGGCCTTGTCAGCAATGTGTGACAGCCTGGAAGACGTGGCAGCGGTACTCCATCACAATGGGCTTCCTTACGGATGGAAAGGTGATTACCTTTAGCACAACAGGGCCTCCTCCCAGTGCTCCCACCATTGGCAGAACACAGCAAATGCCTTGTGTGGGCTCCTGCTTCACCCCTGAAAACATCTGAAGCTATAAATAACATTCACGAGAGAGGAAATGGGATAGTGAAAAGTCAGCGGGCGATCTGGAACACAGCCACAAGCCAAATCCATTTTAGCAAACTCCAAGGGACTGTCCAAATTCTCTTGCTGTCTTGCCATTGTGTCTTCTCAAATATTACTTGGAGTAAATGGGCTATCAGCCAGGGACAGGAATTCTGTTCCTTTTATATACAAATTGCTGGTGTAATAATGTACACCCAGCCGACACAGTCCTATTGCAGTAATAGTATTTGACTCGCCTGGCCTGCCAGCAATATCATCCATGGGAATAAGCATGCTACAACTTCTAACCACAAAAGATGTCACTCAGCCACTTGAAGACTATTGTTGTGAACATCTGCAAATAATGCAGAAATATTCTTTAAATAGTTTCGGGTGTTTATAATTTGGGGGGCGGTGAACTGATAACTAGACTATAACAACAATGCCTGCCTTGACTTTTTGAATAGGGAAAGCCCCCCAAATAGAAAATATAGGATCACCATCAGTGGTGCTGTCTTAGGGGTGACTAAGTGGCTACGTAGACCCCACCCCACGCACACCATTATCTCCACCTATCTCCATTCTTTGCTTTGGATCATTAGTATAAAGTGATGATAAAACACAGCTTCAAGACCCTACGCACAGAAATGAAATTGTGCATGTGATCCCGTATGACGCAGAAATTTCGAAGCGACCACTGATGAGCTTTGCTAAATAACCGCACATGCACACACATATACGCGCACACACACCGTAAGTATTCTGTTCTTTTTCATAACCTGGGACTTTGTCGTTTTCCTCTTCTCTGTCCCCGGGCCTACCAACATTCCAAGGCTAATGAAGACTCCTTGGAAAAGCGGTGTTTGTTTAGCTGAAGGTAATGCTTTGACTGTCTTTCTGTGTGTGGCACTGTCATTGCTTCTAAAACAAAACCCAGCTACAATCTGGCCCCACATTCCACATGAACACCTCACACACATTGCTGCAGCTTTTCTGTTTGTTTGTTTGTTTGTTTGTTTTGTCAGCCTGTCCTGGTTGAAAAATTATATGTGAAGCTTGAACTGGCAAACACTAGAATTGCTTTGATAGGTTCAAGCTTTGAACAGCACGTGTCTCCAAGCCTTATTATCAAATTGCTGTGCTGTGGCACATTGTCCTTCCCAAGTTCCCTGAATTCCTGGTACATGAAGTGAAGAAACTGGATATTTAGCCAGAGTTGGCTTTATGATTCCAAAGAATTTTAGCCATATTCACTTAGGAGAAAGTTTTAAATGCTTCTGAGAATGAGAGTCGGTAGCACAATTTCCCCTAAACCTTAAGCTATTCCCCCTTACCAGGGGTGCATTTGTTCACAGTATACATATATGAGGGGAGACCTTTCACTTTCCCCATGATCTGTTTCACAGTTCATCTGAAAGGGACGACAGCTGTCATTAGGTCATAAGGTAGGTAGGTACTTCTCCATTCTGTTTGGAAGTAGGTTAACAGCTGTGACTCTTTGACCAGTGACAGAGAACCAAAAGGGTTGTTTTGCTTTTCTTCTGAATTTTTAAGGTCTAATGAATAAATCATCAAATTCCTTTTCCATTGCCAGGAAAATTCTGGAAGCTCATTCAAGGTGAAGTGTCTTCCAGTTCATATCCCTGGGCAACAATGGTTAGCAGAGACCCCTACCTGCCCTCAATGGGAATGAGAAAAAAAACAAAACACCTATGTTGGATTAAACTACTGAGATTTGAGGACTGTTTGTTTCTAAGCATAACCCAGAATAATCTAACGAATGCACCATCAAAGACCCAAGCATATACTAGAAAAACCCCAAATTTTAGTGATCTAAAATAGTTCTGTGTACTTGGGAGAACAATCTATATCCTCACAAGCTCAGGTAAGCTGATAAAAGATGAAATTTTATTAGTATCAAGGATTATTCTAAGAGTCTTACCTGAATTGTCATATTTAATCCTCACAGTAAGAGTCTATCTTGAAATTAGAACTCTTTAATGTGTAACTTCTGAGTCCCATGTATTATTAGCTGCTCAGTGTTTCACTGAGTTCAAAAAAGGAAACGTGAATTTATTTTTAAGAACAAAGAAACATACACCATCAGCGCATGACCATTCAATATTGTAGTTTTTGACAGTCCCGAAGACAGTATTTTTAACTTGTTATTTTGTAAAGTATATGTTTAAATGGACTATTAGGAGAAAGAAGAATCAAACCTTTTTAGGTTTTCAGTAATAGCGTGGTAAATTGACAAAACAGCTGCTCTTACAAATACGTTTTATTTATACTTAGAGAAATTTGACTCCGTCCTTTCAAGAACGTATTGAGAGCAAAAATCACCCTTTTCTATATGAACACATGGAAGTAGTCCCTGCTTACGGATTAAATTGGGCATGCTCTATTTGATCATCATAGCTGCCCATACGCAAAATAAGCTCTCACTCTGACATATCTTTTGGACAACTGGCATTCTGGATGTAAATATCTATACGTTCAAATATGTGTACATGTATGTGTGTGTACATAATATAGAAGCTTGCTCCCTTGCTTTGATAAAATTTGCATAGGAAAATCTAAACCTTAAACTATCAAATTAGAGGTCAATTATTCTGAAAATTATTAAGCCTATACACCATTTCTACAGTATTGGATATACCACATCAGTATAAACAATTGAAGAATACCTTTAAGCCCGTCTCTCTCCTATAAATACATGTGCATCTATGGATAACTCAAGGGCAAAATACTTTGAGGACTAATCTCCCAGATTTGGTCTGCATAGTGGGGGGAGGTGCCCTTTCCAGTAACTCGGAATGTACACTGGGGAAGCATTACATCATGAGAACTTAGGCTGTTGCGGAAGAAGTTGAATATAAAGTATTTCATCTAGATTGCTGATCCAATCCAGAGAACGTTGAGTAAACTTTGATTTTGTGCTACTCAAACTGTGGGAAATTTTAGGTTTTTATAAGGTCCATTTAGACTTACTTCCTCCATTCTTTTGGATCAGGGGTTTATGAATGTTGTTTGGTGACACCACTGAGTCAGCCTAATGACAGCATGAGAGTCCTTAGATGCAAGTGATCATCTTAAATGTACAATTATTAGAATCAGCTTTACAAAGACAGTTAGTTCAATACATCACTTAATACTAGTAAACTTTAAAAGTATACCTTAAGAAAGAGAAAAGTGTAAATCACAGTGAGAGAGCCCAGACCTCTTTGTTTTTAGCTTTGTACATTGCAACCTGTGCTGGTTCTAGCACATGATTTAAGATCAGAGTAGAGTACTGAACCCTCAGGGCAAGTCGGCGGTTCTTAAAAAAAAAATGAATATTTATTTCCCAAGAGGGAAAACTAGCAAATCAAGAGAAATGTTTCTCATTGTAACGGAAGAATTTCAGTCGTTTTAAGTGTTGTTGTTACTCTACTTAGATAGCATGCAGTGGGACGTGCCAGCAGGTTTTTAGGACAAAATTGAAAGCAAAGTTCATCCCTACGATCTCTCTCGGTCTTTCTCTCCGTGTGTCTCTCTCTCCTCTCTCTCTCTCTGTCACTCTTGCTCTATCTCTCTTTCTAGTCATCTTGTTGACCCTTTACTACCCAGAGCTTTCTGAGCTTGCCTGGGTCTTACCTGGGTCTTTCTATAGCCTTGTCTATACACTGTTCCTTCTTTGTCTCCTCAGAAGACACCATGCTGACACAATCTTCGAGGCAGCAAGGTTGGAATTAAAAAAGGAAATTGTAGATATTCTACCTATTAGTTTGTCATTTTGGGTAAGTCAGTTTCTAAACCTGTAAAATATAAACAGTAATACCATCTACCTCACAGGATTATTGGGTCAGTAAATTGAAGAGCTAAAGAGGCACACAGCACAGAATGAGCACTCAAATACCAGCTGTCATTATGCCTGGGTATGTGACCTTGGGCACACTGGTCATCTGTGAAGTGGGATGGGCATTCCCTACCTATCAGGGTTGCAGTGATGTGAAATAAAATAAAAGCGTCTGACATATGATGATTAAATTGGGTAATAAATACTTGTCTGGAAGTATATATTTTTTTCAATTTTCCGGAATGTTACCTTCAAGGATAAATGCCTTCTAATAAGGCAAGTCAATTAGGTAATAATGTTTCACAGACATTTCTGGAATCACAGTAGAAGAAAGGCCAGAAACTAGGACACTTAGTACGACTGTAGGGAAATAAGTGTGGATGATAAGGGAAAAGGTGGGAGGGCTGAGTGCTGGGAACTCCCACCTTTAGGAGTTGGGGAAATCAGGAGTGACCAGCAAGAGAGATGCAGAAAGAAATGCTGGTGAGTTCTGGGAGCTCATGGTACCGTGGAAGGCCTGGGAAGAAGGAGCTGCAAGGAGAGAGTGATGAACCATATCAAGTTCTGCTGCTTGGCCCAAACATGGAAGATACCACTTTCCAGTATCAAAAGCTTTCCTCAATCTATGTTCATTCTTTTGCGTATAAACAAGTGAAACCCATATTCTCCTTTTGGGGGGTTTGGCACATAAGTTACTGATACATGCCAGATGGGGTAGGGTTTCAGCCACCACTTCTTTACCCATGTGTCCACTGTCTCTTACCTTTATGCCCAATTTCTGACATTTCCCTCTAGATAAGATGCCATCAAATTGTTCCATTTTAGCCAACTGCAATTTGTGAGGAAAGCAGATTTGAACCCTGTCCTTAGTCCCATCATTCATCGCAAGTGGAAGTTTTATACCATAAATGCATGTTTAGATAAACAGTAAAGAGCAGCCTATCTTATTGGGCTGGTGCTAAGTGAAAACCTTGTTGTCTGGTGTGGAAACAGTTCATTTTAAAACTACAAAGTGTTGATAGGTAACATCAAAACTATGGAAACTTCAGTGTTTACCTAAGTTCTAAGTTGTCAGGCAGAATATAGTTAATCCAACTGATGCTTCCAACACTCAGCACTTCGCACTTGGCAACCTCAGCTTACACTTTTAGAGGACAGATTGCCGAGCCTTTCTTAGAACAATGGACAAAACTCTCCAATACACTGACAGTAAATAATGACAAGAGATGGCAGCTCTTTCTGGCTTTCTATTTATATGAACTGAAAAATTAAATTTGTCAGAAAAGAGTGTTTTGTGTATATTCTAATTTTAAATTATAGTTTTGCAATCAATTTCATGGCTTCCCCCATACCCCCCACAAATAAATAAGTAAATAATAAATGAATGAATGTGTGTGGGGGAAGCTAATCCAGTTTATGACATTCATCTTTATGACATTCACGAAACTTGGAACTAAGGAACTTTAATCTGTTTTTAACTTCGCTGACCTCTACCAACTTACCTTTATGATTTCCCTCCCTCAAATAGCACTATGCTGTCATTCCCGACCATCAGACCATTCAGCTGGCCTCAGTTACTCTGTGCTAGGTCTTTATATATAGATGATTAGATTTGTTCCTGGGCAGAATTATCTCGATTTCTTTGGGGTTTCTTCTCTTCATTATTTTATTCATTCATTCATTCATCCATTCATTCATTCATTCTTACCTGAATATACTGGGGTGACACCGGTTAACAAAATTATCCACGTTCCAGGTGCCCAGTTCTACAACACGTTTTGTATACCATGTTTTCTGTTCATCTTCCTCCAAGTCAAATCTCTGTCCGTCACAGTTTACCCCCATGCCCTCCTCCACTATCCCATCCCTTTCGTCATTTAGACGATCTGTCGGTTAAGAATTTTTCACATGCTTTTAAAATATCAAGGTTACATGTTCGCACAACTGCTCTATTCTCTTGCTTCCTATTTCTGAGATATGAAAGCATTGCTAAAGTGCACCGTGAGGCTTTACGCTTGAAAAAATGCAGGAAGCAGCTAAAAGCACACCCTCCGAAGCCAGACTTCCTCTTTTAAGTCCCTTTTCTCCTCCTGACTAGCCGTGAAGCCCTCAGCAGGTCATTCATCATCTCTGTTTCTTTGTTTTCTGATCAATAAATATCGCATCTATTTTATGGCATTGTTAGGAGGATTGCATTGATTAATCTCTATCAAGCGTAGGAAAGAGCACGACACAGAGCAAATACTATGTATGTGCTTAAAAATTAAATTTATTTAATTTCATAAACAATAGCATCATATAGTAGATGTATGGCATCAGTTTACTGCATTTCTATATTGTAGATTTTTATGTCCGCTCAATGTCAAAACCTAGGGAAAAGCCACATTTCCCTCCTGGTGCTAACTGTACTTGTAATAGTGAGGCATAAATATTCATGGAGAGGCTCTGCCAGTCCCTATAACTCTGTGCATGTCTCTCTAATTGATACCAGAGATTATTAAGCTGAAAAAAATTGTAAGAACATGGTTAATACATAAAAGGAAGATCAGGGAACATATCAATTATTGATTTTTTAAAAGAATAATAACCAAAAAAAGACACTTTAAAAATTAATAATTCCAAATTGACTGTCTAGACTACCCTTCACAAAGATACAGAAGATTCTATTTTTTTAAGAAAAATATGTACTGAACTACTGTCCTGGCCAGGTAAATCAGTTAGTAAGAGTGTCAACCCAACATGCCAAGGTTATGGGTTCGATCCCTGCTCAAGACACATACAAGAAGCAACCAATGAATACATAAGTTAATGAAACAACAAATTGATGTTTTTCTGTCTCTTGTGCTCTTTCTCTCTCCCCCTTCCTTTCTTTCTCTAAAACCAGTAAATTTTTTAAAAACTTCCTTATTAAAAAATTGATAAAATCAAATAGTAGATTATAGTAAGTTTAAGTCATTAAAGAAATTCAAAATTATGAAAACAAAACCAATTTGTATGTATTAAAGATCAACAAAATCATAAAAACACTTGAAACTTGAGCTAGCTAATTTATAATTCTATAGTATTAAAATATAAGAAATGTCCTGGTCAGTAGCTCGGTTGGTTTGAGTACTATCCCAAAGCACAGAGGTTGCCAGTTAATTAATCCCCATTAGGGCACATACAGAAACAGATTGATATTGCTGTCTTTTTGTTTCTCTCTCTCCCTTTCTTTCTAAAAGCAATATAGTGTTTTAAAAAGTTAAAAAATATATATGGGAAAAAATGTTCTTAATCAAATTATGAAAATCTAAGGTAAAATGGCAAGCGTAACCTCGGGTTTGCCCGCTAGGGTTGCCTGATTCCGATTCTTGTTTATTTGGGCTGTGTTGTTAGTTGCCCACAAATAGGATATGAAGGAGCGCACTTGATGCTGTGATATTATAGCATATTGCATAGATATTTAATTACCTCAAAATAATGTAAGTATACCACATGCATGTTGATGGTGGGATCCAGATGTTAAATAAGGTCATGAGGGTAGCTGCTGGGACAGAACCACCCATGGCATGAATGTGAGGGAGGCACAAAAGAATCAGATCATGGTCAACATCAGGAGACTGACCTTCATCCCCTTTGCCCCTCTACATCTACCATCCAGACACTGTGGTTCTCGGCTAATTCTATCTCCAGGTAGCTCCCATTAATATATCTTCATTAAAAATCATTTAAATTCAATTTGTTTTATATGTAAGTTAATCTTCACACTCATTTTCTTCCACGTATAGAATCTAAATTCCATATATTGGTTCTCTATAGCAAAATTTTGGCAAAGATGTTTGTAACACTGTTATTTGCTGTTCTGAGTGTTTATAAAGAGTTAACAAGATATAGTTAATTCATATGCAGCCATTAAAAAGAATGAGTTAGCCCTTTATGTATGTATGTATGTATTGTCGTTGTGGCTCCTTAGTCTCCTTAGCTGTTCATTGATTGCTTTCTCATATGTGCCCCAACTGGGAGGCTCCAGCAAAGTGAGTGACCCCTTGCTCAAGCTGACAACCCCAGGGTTTCGAACCTGAGTCCTCTGTGTCCCAGTCCAACGCTCTATCCACTGCGCCACCTTCTGGTCAGGCTAACCGTTTATGTATTGACATAAAATATTGCCCAAGATATATTGAGTAAAAAAACTACATGTTGAAAGAAAATAAAAATAATTCTATTTATTATATATGTATAATATATATATATATAATATATATGTTATATATATATTATGCATATATACTCAACAGAGACAAAAATTTGAGTTCAGAAGAAGCTACCAAACTGTAAAGATTTGTTCTTTCTAAGGCTGAGGTGGGTGAGGGGAAGTCCATTTATTAAAAATTTTGCAATTAATTGTTTACAAACAAGACAATGCTATTTTTTGAATAAAATATATGTAGACATTTACTTGTACATTAAAGTACAAAAGTAGTACATAATTCATGAAGACAGCCATGAATGTATGACAGCATATGTTTACATGCTTATGTATATGTATGTTTATGTACATATTAATTGCCATTTACAGAACATTTTAAAATTCCATTCCCGGATCCCATTTTAGAACTACTAAATGTATCAGAATCATTGTGGCCAACTCAGATAATTCTAATGATCAGACCCGGTTTGAACAGCCATGTTCGGGGCTAGCTCTTCTGGCTTCCATGTCTAGCTATGTCTTCTAGAACTGATTATTCATGCAATTAATTTTATTCAAGCCTGTCTACGTTTATACTTATTACAAAAATTCCATGAAATGCTCTACTCTATTTATTATCATGAAGAGTTAGTGTTGCTGTATTAAATAGTCCCTACTCCACAAGAACTTCCAGAAGATACCTTAAGGAATACCTTACTGATTCAACAAGAATTTACAGGTGTGCGCCGTATGGATGGTTCCATTCCCTGGGTAGGAATGCAAAGGTGAACCAAACAGAAAAGGTGTCATTTCATGAAGATGATCTTCTCATAAGTAACAGCTCACCTGTTTTTATACATGACTATTTCTATCCTGCAACAGTTCCCAAATGTGAGCAGGCACCAGATTCACCAAAGATACTGTTAAACAACAGATGACTGCCTGACCTGTGGTGGTGCAGTGGATAAAGCGTAGACCTGGGAACACTGAGGTCGCCAGTTCAAAACCCTGCACTGGTTCGGTCAAGGCATATATGGGAGTTGATGCTTCCAGCTCCTCCCCCCTTTCTTTCTTTCTCTCTCTCTCTCTCTAACTCTGTGTCTCCTCTCTAAAATGAATAAAATAAAAATTAAAAACAAACAAACAAAAAAACAGATGACTAGTCCCCACTCTCTGAGGTTCTAATTTACTAAGTCTGAGGGGCAGGGGGCAAGAACTTGTATTTGATGCTGATAGTACTGGTTGGGAAAACATATATTTTTAAAACAACTAAAATACCATTTATTTCCTTTCTTCCATTGGCTGATACAGAAGAGAGGCCCAATCCTGGGGTCCTTTCTCTAGTATGAATGTAAGGCTTTGGTGTGTTCAGTACTAACTTCATAACTGGCATTCTTTCATTTCCCTAGCCTGATAACTAAAACGAATTTGATTTGGAATTGTATATACTTGTATAGGCATCGAAAAACTTTTGAGGAAAGTATATGTTTATGTACAGGGAGAAAGACAGGGAGACAAAGAGAAAGAACTGGACGATTATAAACACATGCAACGGAACAGCTAAAATGAGTTCGGACCATTTGGATTGCCTTTTGCTGGCTCTGAGAATTTAGTTCACCTTATAGTTATCAGAGTGGCTGAGGCCAAATGAGTTACTATTAATGGAAACCTTCTGCAAAATGTAGAGCTACACAGTATAGGTGACAGAGAATTCCTAACCCCACTTCTAATTCTAATAGGAGAAAAACAAGGAGCATCTCTTGCTTGGTCAACCCGAAGAAAAAGGCTCCATGTCACATAAATTACAATGAGTTTTACCTCTTCTCTTCCCAATTGGTACCTGTTCTTGGCCTGGGAAACGCTGTGTGTCCCCTATTAAATGCCAATGAAGTGAGTGTCCCCTTTTGAACACACCTGTACATCTCTACCCTGTGGGCAGAAGCCAGACATAGGCCATATACCTTGAGATTTTCCAAAAACATGTGCCACGTGCTTGTCGTCTTTTCAGAAAAGCACTTCTGAAGAGCCTGTTAATGAGTTTCCTAGAGAAAATGTGAAGACATAGTAATGCAACTAATCACTTCCTACCTTCCCACTGAACCTCTTATTAATTAACATCTTAATGCTCTGTTTGATTTCTTAAATTTAGTTTGAGAGACAGTAAAACAGCTATTTTCAAATTAAATTAAATTGAGTTGTGAGAAGACTTTCAACCAATACAGGGCTTTTTGTACTCGACTAATTCCAGTACTCATTAAGGTAAAAAAAAAAAAAAATCAATGAGCTTGAAATAAAAGTGTTGATATTATTGTAGGCTAAATCTACTTCTGAATAACTTACTCCCTCCATGACAATGTTTTACCATGTATGTGACATTAGAAAATGCAAATTCCAATGATTAAAAAGAGAGAAAATTGTACCCAGTTACCATAAATGTCGCTCAACTATCTGTTCGGGGAATTAGCATAGTCATAAACTGTAAAAATTAAGATTTTTTTTCTAGTACCATCGACATCTTTACTGTTAATAGTCTGCAATAATCCTTTGATTTTCCATGGTATATTGCTCTCAGTTCACTGTGCAAATTTCTGGTATAATTAATTACCTTTTATCTTCTTCTGAGGCTTTTCTTTTTAGTAAAAGGGATTTGTTTAGACTTCTGTTCTAATGGGTTTTAGTGGGAAATGTTCTGCAAGGTTGTTCTTAACCCTGGAGCTATAATGCCATTCTAGACCAAATGGTTATCCCTTACTCTCCATTGACAAATAATTTTCAAATACCTTTATGTATATTGATTTCTGTCTTCTAAATCTTTAGACCATTTTATGTGGAATGTCAGAATGTCCTCTATTACCAGTGTTAGCATGTATCTTTTGTTGCCAACCTTCAATGACCCTTTCTAAGATTCACATGCAGTCCCAGCGTGGGTTGATACTGGAACTCCTCCCCGCCACCCCACCCCCATAGGCTGCACCAGACACTTTCCCGGTCAATGGTTCACTCTCGGACGATGTCAGTGTGTCCAAAGTATCTCAAACTTGAATGGGCGATGAGTCACCTGCAGATCAGATTAATCTGTAGATCCTAATTTAGTAGATGAGGGGTGAAGCCTGAGATTGCACATTTCTAACAAGTTTGGGGTATTACTTTGGGGACGCTACTTCGAGGAGCAAGCATTTATATGTCATTGGGAAGCTAAGAGTAAATCTAACACAACATTCTTTAATAACTAACTACAAGTCTCACAGCTTTTCTGAAAAGCAGAGGGTATGGCTCATAAACGGTACCTTCAGCAGGAGTGACGGGCTGTAATAAAAAAAAACAAAAAAAAAACAAGTCTTTCTATCTCTTTTACCTTCCTGAAGCAGAACAGATGGTTGAGGTGAAAGGTATCTTTAGCAGTTGTCAATGCTGCTTTGTCTATTTGTAATTGTAAACTGTAATATATTTTCATCTTAATTTGCCATTTGAACTGAACCTTTGGGGGCTTTGTTCAGGGCACTGTACAAATTCCTTTCATTCCATGTGACAGCGTTTCTTAAAATGTCGTCTTTTTCTTCACCTTTTTTGAAAATCTTATAAAAGTGAACACACTCAATAGACTTCGGGAGGGAAAAAAAAATGGAGTTTATCTTACAGTTAGCAGCCATGACTAGTCGGTATCTCCTAAAAATCAACAATATTTCTTAGGATATTACAAGAAGTATATGGAACATCAGACAATGGCTTCCTTACCAACTAATTACTATGTCTCTTCTTAGAAGAGTCTGCCATCAAACCCTTTGTGCCTTGTAAGTGTTCAACAAGGAACACGTCTTTAGTATGTATTTGTCACTGAGAGACAAGCTTTTTAAGAAAATCTTCTTTCTTTAGTAGAAAACCCTTCTGTTCCGAAGTGTGTATTTAAGTTCAGGGCAGTGAAAATCAAACCTCAGTGTGCTTTAGAATCTCCAGGGTCAGCCTACTCAAACACAGCTTGCTAGGCCCCACCTCCATCATTACTGATTTCATAAGTGGGAAGCAGGGCACAAGAATTGGCATTTCTAACAATTTCCCAGGTGAGACCCATCTGCTGGTCTAGGGCCCACACTATGACAACTAGTTATATAAGAAAATGTACTTTCGGCCCTGGCTGGTTGGCTCAGTGGTAGTGTCAGCCTGGCATGTGGAAGTCCTGGATTCAATTCCTGGTCAGGGCACATAGGAGAAGTGCCCATCTGCTTCTCCACCCTTCTTTCTCTCCTTTCTCTCTATCTCTTTCTTCCCCTTCTGCAGCCAAGGCTCCACTGGAGAAAAGTTGGCCCGGGCACTGAGGATGGCTTCATGGCCTCCGCCTCAGGTGCTATAATGTCTCCGATTGCAGGGGAGCAACGGCCTAAATGGGCAGAGCATCACCCCCTGGTGGACATGCCGGGTGGATCCCAGTTGGGTACAAGCGGGTGTCTGTCTGACTGCCTCCCTGCTTCTAACATCAAAAAAATACAAAAAGAAAAAGAAAAGAAAAGGAAAATGTACTCCCTTGTGTCTGCTTATCATGGATGTTTTCACTATTTATGAGGTGCCAGCTTTTATCGAAAACGTTGACACAGAAGGTCTAGGAGCCTTAGAACTTGAGCCACTCAAGCAATGTCAAGGAGCACTGGGTTTCCTATGTTGTATAAATGGAGAGAGATCCTTCAAGTAACAGCTTAGAGATCCCGTGGCCAGGAGTGTCTTCCCAAAGTCTCATATTAGGATAGGTGCCTTCTTATCCACACAATGAGATTGAACTTCATGGTGATAATCACAATAGTGATTACACAATTATTTGCAAAAACAGTCATTAAGTAACAGTTGATTTTTTAGGTGCCATAATTGTCTTTCCTTGCCACCCCTATATATATGTTCAGTATCCTGTACAGAGTGGAACACATTGTTGACACTCAGTTTCTGACAAAATAAATGGTGGGGAAAATGCTCCCATTCTCATATGTATATAGAGATGGTAAGTGTTAAAGGCCTTAATTCACAGATGGTATTCTCCTGAGTTCATGACAGCTATTTTTTTATACTGATAATGACATTCTTGCATGCTGAACTCAGTCTTAGCCCAGGAATTATTTTCAATACACACAGCCTCGTCCAGTTGTCATATACGGTGCATGAGATAAAATCTAATTACCATTCCTACAATGAACTCTATTCAGAATGGCCTTCACTTTGTTCACTCGATAGTCCCTGAGTTTTTTCCTCTACCTTTGTTCACACTGCTTCATTTATCTGAAATAGCTACTCTCCTCCAAAAACACTCCATTTGTTGAAAACCTATTAATTCCTTAAGTCCTATCTTGAGCACCATCTTTTCTGTGAAGCCTTTTGAAATCCCCTTAATGAGATGAAGTCTCCGATGACTCAAACCTTACTCTACCTCACAATGCAACAGACCATGTGCTTGCCCTTCCCTTCTGACTAAAACAGTCCTCCTTACAGCGAAGGAACACTTACTCATTTACCGTAACTTCAGTCACTAAACAAATATGTACAGTGGTACCTTAAGATACAATAGGCCAACATATGAATTTTTAAAGATACAAGCTGTGACTCGGTCCATACATATTTTTGTTCGAGATCCAAGTGAAATTCTGAGATACGAGTCATATTTCGGGAAGCTGCCACTAGTTGGCGCGTTGGCACATTGCTCCAGCATCTGCAGTTTGATATATGAGTTGACTAACTTACGAGCTCAGTTACTGAATGAATTAAATTCGTATCTCAAGGTACCACTGTACTGGTCTCCCATTATGTGTCAGGGCCTGAGCTAAGTTCTAGGGATAGAAAGATAAATGAGACCTTGCATCTGTCTTCAAAGGGGTCATCATTTTCTAGAGGACGAAACAAATATTTAAAGGCACAACTGTAGAGAAATAAAGCACAGTATAGGGTACAAGGGTGGCTGGAAGGAAGAAATGATCACCTCTGTGTGGGCTGGGTGCAGTGAGTAAGATACTAGAATGGTTAGAGACAAGAAAGAAGCTTAAGAGATGAAGAAGTTCTCCAAGCATGAACTGTATGTGGTAGCCACTCAGTTTCTTTCATTTATCCAACTTATTTGGATTGATCTAAACACAGCTCCTAAAATGGAAGTGGGCTAAACAAACTCAATCTTATTTTCTTATGTGTCTTTAGTTTTTGACATGTTTGCAATGTAACGCTTTCATGGATTCCATATTCCGATTCTTCTACCTTCAGCTGCCTTACTGTAATCACACGATATACCTTACCTCCATGCTTACCTAGTAACTACGCCTCACCTAGTCACTGCTCCATGACCCCATCCCAGGTGCGTACCCTGTAGCCGTAACCCTGTTTTCAATGGGAGGAGTCACAACAAGCCATATCAGAAATTCTGGATCGTGCTCAAGTCGTCATCTCCTATCCCAACGCATGCAATTGCTCAGGCTGAGGAGATGCATCAGAACCCAAGTCCCGTTTCTGTCCTCAGCTCGGACACAGGCAGCCCAGAGATATCAGAGTCACCAGGGGAGACTTCAGACTGTCGCCCAAGTCTAAACCTACCTCTCTGTTTTTCAAAAATAACCACCCAACCCCTGTTCAACCCTACTCTTCCTTACTAAAAACATGAGTTTGTTGGGCCCTAAACCTAGAGGTTTCAGAAAGTCTGGGTATGACTCCAGAGGGCTTCGTAGTTTGAACCAGCACCATAGTGGGTAATGTGGCAGGGGGCCCCCAGACCACACTTGACCCCAGGTAAATTATCCCTGATCTTGCAGGGTTAACTCAATGGAAACTGGCAGTAGTTTAAATTAAATTAAACTTAAAAAGGAAACTTTTACCCTTTGCCAAGTGGCCTGCCCCAAACTCCTTTCTCTGTTCTCTGTTGTCCATAATAATTAGCTTTTTCTACCAAAAACTTGGGGGAGGGGCAGGAATTGTCTCCCCTTCTCCACATAAGGGTAGTAGAAGCAATTTTAGAATTCTATTTCTTTTATTGATCCCTCACAACATTATGACTTTCTTGGGAAGAAAGAATCCATACCTGACATCCTTCCAACAAACTGTTAATTGAAATTTGAGTGTAGGCTAGACAAGAAGATTTCCTGATCTCACTTCCCCTCAAAATAGCTTTAGGAAGAAGGTGCGGCTGTCCTCACTTTACAGACAGGAAATAGGAGGAATAATTAAGGAACTTGTAAAGACCACACAGCGAATGAAAGGCAGCTTCAAACCCCGGGGTCTGACTACAGACGTGGAGGCAGTGATGAGTTCACACCCGCTGTAATGTATCAGGTTAATTATACAAGCAAACCTGGCCTTCCCACTTTTCCTTTGGTCCCATTCTCATCCCGAGGTTGGGCTCTGTGACAATGTTCTTCCACACCAGGCTTCTCGCTTCTATGGTTTTCTCTCCCTTTGACAACCATTTTTTCCTCTTCGTTTAAGATTCCATGTCATCTATCTTTGATCTAAGCACATTTTCTTTCTTCTCCAGGGTGTTTCTTCCCAGCGGTCCCCTGTTTTATGACTCGGGATTTTAGACCGACCTTTCTCTTTCAGTTTTAAGCTTTTGGGCTTTCTCTTCATCTGAAGGGAGCAGATGCCCATGCTGTTCTTTCATTTAGTTCTCCTTTTGGTTTCCAACCATATATTCTTTTCTTCCCTTTGTTACTCTAGATTTTATCATATTGCCTTAGTCTTTACTAATAAGCTGTGAACATTTCCCCCTCCCCTGTATTTCTGATGCCAGCATTTTAACTATGAAGAAGACCATCAATGCCCTCATTCATTTTTATTGATCATGGACCTATTTTCCCAGGTTTTTGTATGGTTTGTGATTAAGTCAAAATGTGACTATCTTCTCTGGGACCTAACTAAAATGAATTGGCGTGTATTAATATGATTGTCATCAAGGCTCAAACTTCACAGTGATAGAGGAAATTATAGCGAGAGACAGATACCTGCAACCACTGCGTCGCATTAGTGAGTAAAGATAACATTTCCAGAAAATGGCTTCCAGAAAACAAGCTGGCTTCTAGCCACTTCAAATCAGTGCGTTTTCTATTCTATTAAGGCATTTCACAATAACTACTAAATCTAATGCTAAACATCAAACTTTCCTCTCTCAGTTTTACACAATCTGTTACAAGATAACATAATGGATTATGTAAATTGTGTCCTCAGAACAATTTACCTATCATTATCACATAATGCATAAATAAAGGGGAGAATAGCCTGATGTTTTCCTTATAACACGAGCTGCAGTGCTTTTAGTGTAGTATTTCTTTTCTATTTGGTAAAGGAAGCACAAGCCAAAGAGTTTCCAGAACAGGGCAATTGTGACGGGGAGAACTAGATGCAATGCATCAAAGCAACACAAGATGTCGCTTTCACCTAGGCCTGCCTATCCAGCACCTGCTGCCTCTGCTTGGTGCAGAAAATACCCCATGGGAGGGGAAGCCCCAGGAGCTTCACAAACGCTTCAGAAGCAGAAATGGTGCCAAGATTCTGGGTTTATAGTTAGTATTTGTAACAATATCTTAGAAAGTATCCCCAAGCTGGAATTATCCTTCTGTAGATAGACAAACCCTCAAAATATATTTTTATGTACAGTGCCTTGGAGAAAGCTAAGTCATATGGTCAAAAAAAATCCACAATAGGACCCTAGAAAAATGCATTCTAATCATATGTCCCCAAAATTCCTATTGACAGGGGAAGAGAGTGATGGGTTTTGGTAGAAAACTGTGTTCTCCTACTACAAAGAGTTAATGAAGAGGTCAGCTCCTCAGTGGTGCTTACACATCACCATCTGAAAGTCACACATCCGTCCTACCACCTTTTAGAGCATTTCAGTATCTCTTAAGCCTTATAGTTGATTTCTTTGTGACATATGTCTGACATCAGTCAAAATATGAGAATCAGGTCAACTTAGTGCAGATATGTTAAAAATGGACATATATTTTATATTTTACAAGAATATTCCTATAAGAATATTTACTAAATGCCAATACACACACACACACACACACACACACACACATTTGTTGTCCATTAGAAGACAATTATGTATATATATGAATTGTCCATTAGAGGACAATTATGAACTGTTTAAACAAGAAGCATACGATTGTAAAGTCTTCAGAAATATTTATAGAAGCTGAGAGGACCAGGAGGCATTATTCTGTGGGATAAGATGTCTAGCAAGGTGGTAAGAAAGGAGTAACAGGACATGACAAAAAGTAAGATTTTGGCAAGAATATTAGCTAGGAGCTTTGGATTTGGATTAGATGGATTAGTTCTGCTTTTTAAATGGGTGTGCAACCTAAGTAAATTAAGCTTGCACTTTTATATCTGTCAAATAGGGGTAATAGCTTACAATTTTTGGAAAGTATAGATTTGATAATCTTTGTAATTTACTTAGAATGTCTAATCTATACATATTCCAAAAGGCTAGGTTTTTTGTTCTTAACCATTGTTGAGCAAGGAACTATGTATTAATCTTTTAGATTTTTAAAGTACATGTACAAAAGATAAAGACAAATGGAAGTGTTTGAGTTAAAAATGAGGTCAGGAAAGCTGAAATACAAAGAGCTAATGTTTACAAGGACACAAGGGCTAACAAAAGATCTTTCAAGGTTTTTATATTTTTAAGAACAAAATAAGGACATGCTTTGGGTTAACAAAGCAAAATAGCTTTTATTTTCATAAGCATAATGTTCCAAGATTAAGACAAACATGCGAGAGGGTTTGGCTGAGAGGCCCACGTAGTCAAGCTTGGGTAGCAGCATTTTGCCCTGCAGGACTTGTGACCTGGCTTGTGATTTCTATCTACATTTCAAAGTGAGAAACTTACAAATAAGGTTGAAAACTCAATATTGATTTAATCACACAAAACAAAAGGCCAAGAAAAGACATACAGGAAAATTGAGGGGGACAGAAAAGCAGCTCTCATTTTCAAAAGGAGAGTAAGAATATTGATAACCACAGATCGGAGAATGGCCTTTGACATTCAAAAGATTCTAGGACAAGTAACCCTAGTTCCTCAATGAGACACCATGTTAAAACTCCACCCTTAGCCTGACCTGGCAGTGGCACAGTGGATAGAGCATCGGACTGGGATGCAGAAGACCCAGGTTCGAGACCCCGAGGTAGCCAGCTTGAGCGCAGGCTCATCTGGTTTGAGCAAAAGCTCACCAGCTTGGACCCAAGGTCGCTGGCTCCAGCAAGGGGTTGCTCGGTCTACTGAAGGCCCGCGGTCAAGGCACATGTGAGAAAGCAATCAATGAACAACTAAGGTGTCGCAATGAAAAACTGATAATTAATGCTTCTCATCTCTCTCCATTCCTGTCTGTCTATCCCTATCTATCCCTCTCTGACTCTCTATTTTCATTTCTGTTAAAAACAAAAACCAAAACAAACAAACAAAAAAAACCCTCCACTCTTAGAATCTCTATGGCATTAAAAGTACACATCAATTTTAGGAGGCAACCTTATTTTAGGAATGAGGCAATGTGAGGATAACCATACGAGCTGACTGGAACAAGGCTGGAAAGTATAAATCGACATGAATTTTATGCTGATGTCCAGACAGATTTATCCAGGCCTCTCATTATAAACCTTCTGGACAAGATATTTTTAAATTCAGGTGGGTGAAATTTCTTCTTCTTACAAATTTAATTGGCTGTGTTACCTTACTTAAGCATAAGTGATAAATGTGTGTGTGACTTTCTTATTTAGGAGTTTGACTCAAGTCTTCCTGTACATTTCACCAATTAATGGAACTGGTAGAAATTATTTTAAAATTTCAGATGAGCAACGTTATAATGGGTAAGAGTATGGGCCTTGAAACTGGCAGGCTTTGAATAGGGTCCTGGCTGTGCTCCTCATCAACTGTGCAGCTTTATGCAAGTGAGTTAACCATTCTGAGCCTCCCTTTTTCTCATCAAACTATAACAAAGAGCGTCTACACACTGCATGTGTTATATGGGATAAATACAATTAGCATATAGTATATGTCCATCGTGGTCGAGATAATTACAACGTTGGTGCTCCTAATCATACTGCCTCTCAACAACAGAGTTTCCACATAGTTAAACAGCTTTCAGAAATGAATGAACCTAATTAAAAAAGATTAAATTGAATTGTTTTATGCAATTTGAGCAAAAACAGAGCCAAAACAATGTTCTTGTACAGGGAGAGAATAAAAAAGACATAGTCCATCAGAGGCAGAGATATAGAAATGTTTGAACCCTCTCAGAAACTATGTTCATTCAATGTGAATCAATGGAAAGCTTTAACTACCAAAATTCCTAGCTACCTCTTTAAATACATCTACAAAAATATAAAGTACTACAAAGCAAAGATCTGATCCACTGTGCTTCTTGCTGTCAAAGGACACTGATAATCTTGTAGGCCATTCAAGGTCCAGTCTAAATTGAATGCAAACAAAACTGAAACATATTCAGAGGAGAGTAGTCAAGAAAGTAAAGAGATGTGTCATTGAACAATGACCTGAAGAGTAGCACTGAGATTGTTTCCAATGTGGGACTACTATGAAAAACTAAGCTGCTGTGAGTATTTTTTACATACACCTCTTTCTAGATACAATGCTTTCACTCCCCCAGGGTAAATTCTGAGGGGTAAAGTTGTTGGGCTCTGTGCTAGGGGTACATTCAACTTCATTAGAAAGTGCCAGTTTTTCAATATGATTGTATCACTTCACATTATTTAAAAAAAAATTAAGTCTCATTGATTGATCATTTAATGCTAATCTTAAAAACCCAGATTTCTGGATTTCTTAGGGGAAAAAACAGAAGGCTGACATTGAGCCTATATGATGAAAATTAACTGGAATTGACTTTTCACTAACGCTTTTAGGTGAGGAAATGAACAAGCCTAGTTCCCTCACCCCTCACTGCAACCCACCGAACCCATTTGGTTGCAATGGGCTACTACGCGCGTGAGTCTGCATACCAGATATAATGGGAGATGGGCGTAATCCCAGCCAACTTGCCTGCTTCTAGTAGGCATTGCTGACTCATATTTGTTCTTGAGAGAACCTGAGCTTCTGTGTGTGTGTGTGTGTGTGTGTGTACTTTGTTGGTGGTGGTAAGTACCATCTCTTTTTTCCTCTTGGCTGCCCCCTCCTTGAGTTGCACCTAGAAGCACATAGGATCACAGGGAAGATGTTTCTAAGGACAGTGCTGGATGTCCCAAGTGATGATCACTGCCTTGCATTCTGTTATTTACCTCATGTAAACCTAATGATATGAAACACTCTGCAATGCTGAAGTTCTCTTCCCCTTTCAAGGTGCTTCGGTCCCCTGAGCAAGGAAACAAACAGATGGAACCCTTCAGGCTACCGATACAGAAGAGCTCGATGGAAGTGTGTTCTCCGTCCTTGATGTGCAGAATCTGTCACTTTTAATTCGCCAGCTTGTTTACTTTCCTACTACCTAAGAACTGGGGCTTGTTTTTAGCAGCATTGATTAAGTTGTCACTGAATTTTAAGATAGGAAAATAGAACTTTCAAATTTCCCACATGAATTTAAAGCAAGTCAGATATTAACATCAAGATAAAAACATTTATCAGGGCAATGACAGAATAGGTGCGTATCATTCAAAACCTTTCAAGGCTCACAAAGAGCAAGTAGAATCCAGATGCCAATTCATACATGACTAGCTATCAATTTTATTATTTAATCTAAATAAGTGCACCAACATACCTCCAGCCCAAAGAATGAACAGCTCATTTATTTTTACACATGCTTGTGTTCATTCAAAATTTGCATATGTGTTTATTTTCAACTAGCAACAGAAATTGGTCTTATTATTAACAGTTAAGAGTCACTGAGCCAGGCATTCTGCTAAACCTTTATAGCGTGATGTGATTAATCCTCACAAAAAGCTTTAGAACAGAGTTTCTCAGACTTGGCAGTATTGGCATTTGGAGCCAGATAATTATTTGGGGGGAAGGAGAGTCTGTCCTGTGCATTGTGGAATGCTCAAAAAGCATCTCCTCCTTCTGTCCAGTACATGTCAACAGAAATCCAAGTTGTGACAATCAAAAATGTCTTAAGGTATTGCAAGTACCTTTTGGGGACAAAATTATACCCCTGGTTGACAAGCATTTCTTTAAGGTAAATGTTATTATTTCTGTCCTGAAACAGAACACACAGAACCAGCAAAATGAACATCTGTACAGGAACCTAAGCCCACTTGGATTGAAAGCTCAGGATCTTTGCACTAATTGTCTCTAAATGACTTTAAACATATATGAGCAAGATTTATTTAGGCAGATGTGAGGCTTTTATTTTCACTCTAATGTATATATGAATTGAGCCTCTTCTATTTGCAAAGTACTACACCAGAGTAAAAGTGATGGTAAGTTACTCACCGACAGCCAATGAAAACATGTATCCTGTTTTTGGTAAACAGCTAATTCACAATTGAGGGTGAAAATACATGTATTCAAATATGCATAAAGATTGAAATGTGCCATATTTCTTAAAGGTAACCTTTTAAACATTCTAGTTCCACTAAAGTTTTGGCATCACTGCAGACATATGTTATACAAATATTAAATCATTCATTACCTGTGGTAGAATCATATAGTAAGACATGCACATATCCAAACAGTACCAGGGTTGGCAAATCTGACCCACCACCTGTTTTTGTAAATAAAATGCTACTGGGACACAATAATGTTCATTTGTTTACTTGTTATCTGTGGCTGCTTTCATGTGATGGCAAAAGAGTTCAGTAGTGATGACAGAAACTGTGGATTTCAGAACCAAAAATAGTTACTATTTTACCTTTCACAGAGAAGTTGAACCAGACTCCTCCATACAGTATTTCAAGGTGGTCTGGTTTGTACAGAGGTGCAATAGAAATTATTCTACTCATCTATGCTTGTGCTTTGTATATTTTTTAATGTATATTCAACTGGAATATGTGATTGTTTTTATATTGTTAAGCACAAGAAACAACATTTAAACTGCCCTCTTTAATTGCTGTAGCAAGTAATAATTGATTAAAACATATGGAAGGCTCATTCTGTGTCAGCCAACATGCCAAGATTGTTCATACATTACCCTACTTCCTTCTCACAACAGCAGTATGAGGTAGGTAGTCATATTTTCCCTTTCTGTGAGGTAATTGAGGCTTACAGAGGATAGGTGACCTTCTCAAGGTCATGCTGAATCAAAGCTCAGACATATCTCATTGCAAAACCCAAGTCTTTAACCACAATGCTATAGTTGTGTTCAAAGTGAAATGTTAATAAAAATAACTTTACTTGGTTTTACATTATATATATAATATTAGTGAGAGAGACAGAAAGAGTGACAGATAGGGACAAACAGACAAGAGGGAGAGAGATGAAAAGCATCAATTCTTCATTGCGGTACCATAGTTGTTCACTGATTGCTTTCTCATACGTGCCTTGACCGGGGTCTCCAGACAAGCCAGTGACCCCTTGCTCAAGCCAGAAACCTTCGGGTTCAAGCCAGAGACCATGGGATCATATCTATGATTCCATGCTCAAGCCAGCAACCTCGAACTCAAGCTGGCAACCTCGCGGTTTTGAACCTAGGTCTCCTGCATCCCAGTCTGACACTCTACCCAATGCACCACTGCCTGGTTAGGCTACATTTTATATTTGAAAAGGGAGCTTAAAAATAAATAAATGCTACTTAGAAAAAGGGAGGTGAGTGATGCGGGCTGGGCAAGAAAAACCCAGGCTGATCTAGCTGTATAGGCAAACTGCTGCGTCACGAGGAAAGCAGAGCATCCTAGCTGTGTGCATGGATTTATTTAAAATGTGCAGATAGGTTTAGAGTAGTCGATAATGGTCTCAATTTTCTACTTCTGATGTAAAATTTAACTTTTCAGAGGACACATGATTTTCTTTATTATTCAGATGAAAAGATAGGCATCTGGCACAAAAAATATAAGTAGGTGGGGTATAAATAATTTGGAAACGCTCACCAATTTTAAAAATTGGGTTCTTCTGCCTAAAAATAACACTGGCAGACTTTTTCCCCTTTGACCAGGAGATGAAAGGAAGGATAACTTATAAATTCTGAATCAGAGGCAAAAATCGAATGGCTCTCAATATTAAACACATAAGTCAAGATTCTTTGATCTAGATCAAATAATCACTTCTATATAGATTAATACAGTTCGTAAGTAAAAATCCGCCTCCCCCCGTCATTTTCCTTTATTTTTAACTTTTCGTAAAGTAATTTAATTTTGGGTATGATTAGATACATTTCAACAACCACAATAAGAATTATAGAAGCTGTTATAATTCCAAATTCAGTTTCTGCTTCTCTGAAACTCATAAGGTCAAGGTCAGTGGTTTTAATCTTCTATCTTGAGCCCAAACAGCTATCCCTATCAATTTAGAAGTAAGTATTTATTGAACACAGTCTTTGTGTAAGCCATTATGCTGGGCACTGTGGGGGATATTATGTATTTGCCATCCAGTTAGTAAGCCTAAACTTAAATTAATTTACATATTCACTTAATGAATTTAATTTAATATATATACTACCCATACAGAGCAGCATCACACATAAAATAAATGTGAGCTGAGAATCAGTTCACCTGAAGTGTTCTGTGGGAAAGGCTCTGTGGATGTGGAAGTGTGTAGAGCTGGATTGTGACTTGTAATAAATTAGGGAGATAGGAACCTAGTAAATGAGTCATCAGGATTTTAATCCTTGTCTCAGAGTCCATATTTTTATCCACCTGCTATATTTTTTTCTCTAATGGCACTTTTTAATACTATTTGACCAGTGTTGATCAAATTCTTTCTTTGTAAACAGGATATATTTTTCTTATACTTTTCTTTAAATTTTTGTAAAAGAAATATATTTTTTATTGTTTTTCTTATTTCACACAAAAGACAGCAGCAAAGAACTAACACTGAGCAAACAATGAGAGATCACGTAACTGTTAATATACACTCAACGCTCTAGTCCTTGTTTATTTTCATTCTCCTGTGCCTTATTTCCATGAAAACATTTTGTTCAAGGGGCATTAAGAGTTGATTCTCATAATCAGACCATGATGTCGCTTGCTTGCTTCAATGTGACATTTTTAGGGCATAGTGAATTAAAATCATAGACGATCATACTTTTGCTTGAAATTACAAATGGTTTAGACTTTAATTCAACCAAGATTATTTTACAAAATGACAATGGTGCCCTGGCCGGATGGTTCAGCAGTAGAGCGTAGGCCCAGCGTGTGGAAGTCCTGGGTTCAATTCCTGGGCAGGGCACACAGGAGAAGTGCCCATCTGCTGTTCCACCCTTCCCCCTCTCCTTTCTCTCTATCTCTCTTCCTCCCCCGCAGCCAAGGCTCCACTGGAGCAAAGTTGGCCTGGGAGCTGAGGATGGCTCCATGGCCTCCACCTCAGACGCTAGAACAGCTCTGGCCAAAACAGAGCAACACCCCAGATGGGCAGAGCATCGCCCCTGGTGGGCATGCTGGGTGGATCCTGGGCAGGCACATGCAGGAGTCTATCTGACTCCCCCTTCTTCTCACTTTGGAAAAAAAAAAAAAGACAATGGCAATATTAGAATACCTTGGCTATCTACATATTTGAGGAAAAGTGAGAAGACCACAATTCTTTCAAACTTATTTCCTCTTGTAAAGATAGACGTATGCGTGCAGTCTAGTTTTATGGAGGGTTCATTAAAGGAATAGTAAGAGAAAAATTGGTTTAGAAAAGTAAGGTAAGACCTAATTATATGTGTGTTTGTTATTTGATAGGTTAAGAGATGAGAGATACAAGAGGTAGAGGGGAGGAGTGATAAAAATTCAAGTTGTAAATTGGATATTGTTTTAGGAATGTGTGAACAGACATTTAGAAATCAAAGTTTAATCAAGTGAGTATGAGAAGGAGCACCAGTAAATCAGATAACAATTAAAATAATTTCTGCAACATTGATGATTGCAGTAAAATATAATTTACTTTAGACTGGTAAATATTTAAAGCATTTTATTTCTTTTTCATTACATATTGAATATGGACCATCAGTAACAATTTCGCTGTACTTTCATAACTTATCTTTCTCCAACAATTGTAAGGTTTTAACATAAAGTCGGGTAATAATGATGAGGTAAAGGAGAAAGAGAAGTAAATGAGATCTAATTACATAAAAATTGAATCATTAGTTGTTACTCTAATATTGTGGAGTAGTAAATGGAACATCACGAATGATTAAACACATGAATAAAAATGCTATTATGACCATTTCTCAATTGTCCACATCAACAAAGGACAGTTTTAACAATCAAAATGTCATCTATGCTTAATACCACGATATTGTCAGTACTTTGATTTTTCATATAATTTTAAATAAGTTGAATGTATTAAGAATGTACTTCAACCCAAACAATGACAAAATTCTCTGACAGAATGACATGCAATTAGGACAATTTGCTAATTTATTCCTGTCTCTCTCTCTTTTTCTTTTTTTTTTTTTAAGTGAAAGGAGAGGAAATAAGAGAGACAGACTCCCGCACATGCCCCAACCAAGATCCAGCTGGTAGCCCCTGTCTGGGGCTGATGTTCTGCTCATCTGGGGCCATGCTCACACCCAGCAATATTTAGTGCCTGAGCCGGAGGCTCCTCAAAGCCATCCTCTGTGCCTGGGGTCTACGCGCTCAAACCATTTAAGCTATGGCTGCAGGAAGGGAAGAGAGAGAGAAGTAGGTGTGGGGGGCAGGGAGAAGGAGAGGTGGTGAAGCAGATGGGCACTTCTCCTGTGTGCCCTGACCGGGAATTGAACCCAGGGCATCCACATGCCGGGTCGTATCTCTACCATTAAACCAACAGGCCAGGGCCTGTCCCTGTTTCTTACTGTGATTCCATTGGTATGCCAATCTGAGAATGATCACTATCTTCACACTTGCCCAATGATGATAATTTTTAAAAATATTTAATAGAATGTGAACTGATGCTTACTAGATCTAGGGATTATTTTAAAGGAATGCAGCACCTCTCGAAATCTCACGACATTCTTACCACAGCTCTAATGTATTTACTGTAACCAGAACTTAATAAATGAGAAAGAGGAGATTTAGAGAATTTAAAATTTCTGAACTATGTAACCCAGCTGGTAAATTATTAAGCGAGATGTGAACCAAAATCCCCTGATTACAAATTAAAAATCAACAACCAACTTGCAAGGCCATTATAGCAGTAAAAGTTACAGTAGCAGCTGAGCTACAGAACCCTGGAGATCCACGTACTAGCTAAAACCACTCATTCATTCTCCTTAAACTTTACATTATTTATCTGTAATATGGGCTAATATTAGTCTCTACAACTCAAGCCTCTTAGGGCTGAGGAAAGAATTCAATAATACCACACACAGAAGTACTTTCCAAGTTTAATTTTTACTATGCATGGCCCTGAGTAATTACACATTAAAAGATAGCTTTCATTATTATTCTTAGATTCATATATCTGCACTTATGAAATTGAGTATCTTAGATTTCTGCAGCATACCAGAGCTTTCAGAGTGTTCATATATAATGTATCCATACTGTGTTATTCACTGTTTCATGTTTTATTTAATTATATAGGCTTACATAGGTAGGCTTTGGAATGACAAAAATTTCAGGGGTTTCCACTCAGCTTTTCTGGGAGAAAAATAAATGCACAACACTTTTTTTTTTGCTAGGCTAGCCAGCTTTGAGATTCCGTTCTAAGTGTTTTGCTACTTAGTTTTAGTTATTGCATTTACTCACTTGAAATGCTTGGCTTTCTTTCTGTAGTTCTGCGGAATCAGCAACCTCTCTGTTTTTGTTCTTTTAACAACTAAATACATATCTAACACAATGTCATATGTGTATTACCCACTTCCTCCCTCATTAAAAATTACTTCAATCGGAATAAATGAATACCTCTCTTACCTAGGAGACTCTTACTTATCTCATTTGAGAAGGATATCTCTATTTTATCAAAAAGAGAAAGTATCACCTGATTGCATTTTTCTTGGGGTAAGGGCAGTATTCTCTAAATAGCCCTTTAATATCTGGAATATTGCTTTATCCATATTAGGTTCTCAATAAATTTTTGTCAAAATTGTTGAATGGAATCTCAGTATCTACTTTGTACAAAATAATATCTGTTTGCCAAGTGCCTTGCAATTGTGTTCATCAAAATTTTCTTTTAAAAAGCATTTTTGCCATAAGCCTTTGAACAATTTTAGGCACGTTTTAGAAAATACAGCATATTATAACAAATGTCCACATACCCATCTATATTATCTTACTTTTCTTTGTTCCTGAAAATCTCTCCCTCCAATGCACATCCTTCCAACTCAGGTTTTTGTACATTTCCTGGAATATATGTACAATATTGTACTTGGTAGTCAGTGTCAGATTGTGGGTTTTGTTAGTAACATAAAGGGTTTTATACTTTTATATAGTACCTCTTAATTTTATTTTTTTTCTCAACTTTATTTTTGAGATCAGCTATGCTAAAACATATGGATCTAGTTTATTTCAATTATTACACAGTATTACATGATTTAAAGATATCACATCCTGCTTACCTATTCCTCTGGTGATGGGAACAAAATGAACAGTAATCAGTAATGCTGAATCACATATTCTTGTATGTCTCCTTGTCCATATAGGAAAGAATATCTGTATGGCCAGTAGCTGCTACCGTCACAGCCATCAGGCAGGTGCAGGTTTCCATTAGATTTGGACTGATGGTAAAGAAACTGCGGAGCCAAAAACCGGTGGGCCATGCCTTTATTCTAGCCTCACCCCTGGCCGGCGAGTAAAAACAAACACACAGGACACCAAAACCCACTCACCTGCTCTACAGTTCCACAACCAGGAGAATCTTTTCCAGTTTTTCCTAGAATCAAAGCCCCCCCACCAGTCTAAATCACCTCTGGTTCCCCATCTACCAACATGTCTTCTTACTCTCTGCACAAACTGGCTTCTCCTTCAGCACGCTGCCATCTTGGCTGCTTCCTTCTCTCACTCTGCACAAACTCTGCACACACATCGCCTCCTCCTTCCTCCATCTTTTACTTCTTAAGACTTTATAGCACAAAAACCCCTCCCCCAGCACACATTAGCATAACAAAGCCCCTTCCCAAGCAGGAAGGTAATCAGCAGCCTCAGTTGGGCAGTGCGATTCATGTGGGCAGCGGACATTTTTAACAATAAAAGTAAGCAAAATCAAGTAACACAAATTCTATAGACTTACTTGCCCAACAATATCTCTACGATATACACCCTCATGCAGAACCGCTGGATTATAAGGTATGTGTATTTTCCATTAATCTGATGTCACATGCTACTTTGGCTCACAGCCATATTCAAACAGTCACGATATCCCTTTGAAAGATATCCAGAATGTGTTTAGTCTCCCTCTTCTAATAAGTTACCACCACGGCCACTAACTGGCCTCTCTGTACTGACCCTTCCTGCCCTAGCCCCCCACTCCCCACAGCAGCCCCTGAGAAGCTTCTGTAATTTAACTCAGATCCTATCACTCTTCTGCTCAGGACCCTCAAAGGACACTGTTGCATTCAGAGTAACAGACCAAGGCTTCAGGACGTCTTAAGATATCCACCAGCACCTCCTCAGTTCTTTAGTTTCTTTCCTTTTTCCGTTTTTTCTGTGCTCTGCTTAGGTAGGTGGAGACTTTCCCTGCAGCTCCACTCCCTTCCTGGAAGGGTATTGTATTTTGTGGTCCCTGGTTAATGGGGGTTCAGTTTCCCACTGGGTCCCCAGCCCTGAGGAGGCAGGCACAGACTCTGACTCCCCTCCCTGCTCAGCATGGCAACCATACCCAGATCCTTAGAGAGGGTGATGGCTCAGGGGGAAGGTAGTTACATGCTCCTGCGATCTGTTTACTGTTCTGGGTCCCCCCTCTCCCTTAAGATGACATGCTGCTTTTCCCACCAACTCTATTATGCCTGGGCCTCCTAAAGTGTTAGGTTTAACAAAAAGTAAATCCAGGAATATCTGTAAATTTGAGGCTAACTCATGTAAACATTTTACTTATTGTTAAGTGAATATCATATATTCACAATAGTTTTAAACACTCATAAAACTCTGTTTCTCCAGAAAAACGGGTCTCATTAGCTTCCTTTTAAGAGAACAAGTGAATCTACTTTGATCCCAGTCAACTGCTAAATGAGTTGTCCTGCTTATTACCCTGAAATGATTACCTAAAATTGTGATTTTAGTGGTTTCCAGTTCTTCCCGAGTTAGAACTAAAAATGCTATGGAGTTTCTACATTAACTTGACACAGTACAAGTAAATGGAAACTGCCCAGCCCACTCTGCTCTGTTGGAACCCCTGACCCGCCATGGCACCTGAGCTCCCGTTCGCCTTCTAAGTACTTTATTTAGGACAGAGCAGCAACATCACAAAATATATGGTGAGGGCAACATAATAAAATGAACAGTAGTAAAAAATTATCCATGTTTTGATTTTTAATTTAATTTTAAAGATAAAAAAACACACATGTTAAAATTTCCATAATTCTCTAACTACAAAGAAAAAAAATTACAAAAATAAGAAACTTGATGTTTATTCCCTTACCCTTCCCATCCCATTACCTAGAGGAAGTAGTTGGTAGACATTTAGCACGTGTTTCCGGTTTCCTTCACGTGTTTACATATACTTTCCACAGAACTGAGATTTCATTACATGGGTCTCCTGTATATTGCTCTAATTTTTCATTAAAGTGGTCACCATAATAAATGAATACATTTAAATAATTTTATTAACTGTGAACAGTGGTACAGGAGTATATCTGTATTGTCTAATCAGAATGAGATATATGATGGCATAAAAGAAAATTAATAACCACAGATGGTATTACAATTTAAAATCTGCTTTATAACTTCTTTGAGGATAATCTTATGTTTCTTTTTTTCTCAGAAATATGTACTATGGAAAATATAGATGTTACTAATTATTTTCAATTAATAATACCAGGGCTATATTTCTGTTATATTTTTGTAGTTTACTATCATAAACAGTTTAGCACTGTGCTTTCATTCAGCTAAAGATGTGCACACGTTTTAAGTAAAAGTACCAATAAATATTACTCTGTGTGACATGATCATTGTTAAGGCTTTGCTATGATGTATTCAGTGAACTTGACGACATTATTCCCCCTCCCCTGCTGCAGGGAATGATTAGAAATGAGAATTTGGAGCTCTCAAAAGTGGAAACTATGAGTGCACCTACGCTTGGGTCATGCGAAAGGAGGCTAGTTCAAATTGGGAAGTGGTGTCAACAGTAAATATACTCTGGATAGCAAAGCCTCAGCACAGAAAGAAAAGCAACATAAAATATCTCTTTAATAATGTTATATTGACTATATGTTGAAACCAAAATATTCTGATACATTAGATCAGTGCTGGTCAACCTGGTCCCTACTGCTCACTAGTGGGCGTTCCAGCTTTTATGGTGGGCAGTAGCGGAGCAACCAAAGTATAAATAAAAAGATAGATTTAACCAAATAAGTTGTTTTATAAATATTTATTCTGCCAAACTTAGTGAAAATCTGACATAAGGTACTTGGTAAGTAATTATTATCATATGCTTTAACTTGCTGTAACTCTGCTTTATAAATCTTTTAAGTAAAGTTACTTCCCTACTTTATAAATCACCATTACTGTGGAACCAGTGGGCAGTTAGAAAATTTTACTACTGACAGAGATACAAAAGTGGGCAGTAGGAATAAAAAGGTTGACTACCCCTGCATTAGACAAATAGAATATTATTATTAAAATCATTTTCTTTTGCTCCTTTTCTCTTTCTGTAATTTGGCTACTAGAAAATTGAAAGGTACATTTGTAGCCCATCTGATACTACTGTTGAACAGTGCTAGTCCATAGGTTTGTTTTCGGTTCACTTCTTCACATTAACAGACTTCTCATCTTTGAGAAAGAAACATGTAATGGGAACAAAGAAGGAGGTGACTCACTGAAGGATCCTACTGACTTAAATGCAGCTGAGAACTTTTCCAAGTGCCCACGGAGTGAACCCCCTGTGGATCCCAGAACCAGGAGAGTATAAGCCTGCACAGCTCGTGGAATAAATTTCCACATACCTTCACTTTCTTCCCTTCATGATCCCCATGTGATGCTGAAGAACCAGACAGAGGGTATACAACTGAAAATTTCTGTACTTCACTTTGATGCAAAAAGCATGAATAACAAGTAAGAAAAGAATAGTGCTATGATCTGAATGCTTGTGCCCTAGGAAACTCGTATGTTGAAATCCTAACCCCCAAAGATGGTAGTACTAGGAGGTTGGGCCTAGTTAATAAACGATCGTATAAAAGAGACCCACAGAGGTTCCTTGTCCCTGTTGTCATGTGAGGACGCAGCACACAGGTACCAGCTATGAACAGGAAGTGAGTACTCACCAGAATGTGGTCACAATGATGCCTTGACCCTGGATTGCTTGGCCTTCAGAACTGTGAGAAATAAATTTATGTTGCTTATAAAGTCCCCAGTTTCTGGTATTTTATTAATAGCTACCCAAACAGACTAAGCCAATCAGCATTACTTAGGAAAACAAACCTGCTTCTGGATGATTCATGATTGAATCCAAAATTTTAACTAAATGAATTCAAAGGTGTTACAAAGGTGGCATTGAGTTCCTGCTGAATCAAATATTGAAAATAAGCTTGACTCAGTTTTTATTATCCTATGGAGCTTAGTATTTTCTAAATATTAAAAATTAACAGTTCAAGGAGTTTATATATAAAATCTCTTCAGAATTTTGTTAACCCGTGTCACCTCAATAAATTCAATTAATATTTTTAAAATCTCTTCAGGGAACAGAATCACCTATTAATTAATTCACCTTGTTTCCCAACATGCTGAAGAGTAGATATGCCCATATTCATAATATTTTAAAAATTAGCTTTGGATAGAAGCAGTGTGATTTAAAGAAAACTAACCAATCTGATAATCAAGGTATTTAAATTCTTAGCTATAACTGGCTAGATGACCTTTTATAAGTCCATTACCTTTTCGGATTTCTGCCTCTCAGCTGTAAAAGTCAGGTCTGTAATTGAACAGCTAAAATACTATAGACATATTTTAAAATGTTCTCTAATGCACATTCTTAAAGAAATCCTTAAAGAATTTTAACTAAGAATATAAACTGCAGAGAGGGAAAAAGGCATAGGTAACAGTTAAGTCTCCTCATCCAGAGATGCTCCCAGGGAATTTTCGGGATTACAAAGGATTTAATTTTAGAGTGTTTTGTCCTAAGCTCATCTGAGTGGCAGTGTCAGTTCTGTCAGTAGCAAATGAAAGTCAAGCATTAAATGAAACCTATGTCATTTGCCATTCCTAAAAGCAGCATGTCTGCATGCAGTTTATCATTTTAAAATATGACAAACATGACTATGTTAAGTTTTGTCATTACAAATATCAAGGAAGATATGCACCCTTCCTTTGTCCATCACCCTGTGGCTTGAGTATTGCTTATTCTAGGTGACCATGCTAATCCACAGACCTGCCGAAAAGGTAACTTTCAGGAAGCCATGTTTGGAACATGATCCTTCAAATTCAGCCCAAGCTGATTGGACCCAGAATCCACGTGACTCAAACGCAACCAAATGTTAGACTGACCGAGTGGCATATGCCGTGACACCACCATTCAGAAATATGAATTGAGCCTATTAACTTTCTTCTCTTGGGAATGTGATCTAAGAATTGATAAGAAAATAAACTTATGTTCATTGGGAAATGTACCTTGAAAATCATGAAATGGAAACGAGCTCTGAGGTGGGGTTGAATGAATAGGAGATGTGTTGAAAGACTGAAGAGAACAGATGAAAAGGGAGGGGAAATTCCATACAGAAAAATTAAACTAAGCTTTAGTCAATTCCACTTTCAGTAACATTATTTTTCTGACATGTAAAAGCAAAAATAACATCATTAAATTATAGATTACCAATTGTGCTGTTCATTAGTGATCACGCTACTGAAGAACAAATGTACACATTGGCTCTTACTGTGTACAAGTTTGTCTGCCTGCTGTAAAATGAGGGGCAATGTAAAACTCTTAAGGGATTTTACTGGGAATCAAACAAAATAATGTGGCAAAGAACCTCTAAACTTTTGAGGAAAAGGTTTTTAGAAGATAATAATACTGTTTTCAACAAATTGTTAAATACCTGGTTTTTCACTTAACACTTTAGCCAATGCACTTTAACTTGGAAAGAAAGATAATTTCTGAGTCTACAGAATATGTGCAATAATTTATAGAGATACATCACTGTATTTTAGAAAATCATAAATTTTTAAACTGTTGCCTAGAACTGTTATTTTTCTTTCATTATGGCATGACCACTGAAATCCTCTAAGGCAAATAAATTTCACTTATGACAAAATAGGATGATGTCAAAGCAATGGCGGTGTAAGAGATACACTTGATCTCTCCCCTTGAGATTTCAACAAATTGAACAGCTATAACTCAGGGAAAGAACCCCAGCTGGGACCACAGGCTTGCCTGAAAGATCTGCCCACCAGATAAACTGTAGGTGGGAAAGGTAAGAAATGTTTATGGGGGTGGACAAAAGATGCACGTTGGTGGGCTCCGAAGAGGGGAGAAGCCTGGAGGGATGTGTACCCTTCTGCCAGCAGTAGTGTAGAGACTGAGGAGAATTTAAAGAGATACTGAACCCAAGGGGAGCAAGAGGTCACTGCTAGTGTTCCCACAGCCTGCTGGCAGCCTGCACTGGAACATAGACAAAGGAAAGCAAAGTGCAGTCCCCAACCTCCCACATCTCACCTCCCTCCCCTCACGAGTGCAGAGAGTGGCAGATATAACCCACAGTTCTACAGGGCCACTCTCTCTCCTGAAGAACAGAGCACCCAGAGGCCTACGATCACCATTGCTCAAGACCTAAACCTCACAGCATGCCCCACCCACCATCACAACTGCAGCCCTGCTTACATCCTTAAGATGGTGAGGTCAGCTTGGGAATTTCATAAAGCTAACATTTGTAGTCCAGTGCCACCTACTGGAAAATAATAGAAAAAACTCTCCTTTTCTCTTTGCATTCTTCTTGGGTTCTTTTTGTTCTTGCTGTTTTATTTATTTTTTATTATTGGTTTTGGCTTTTTGTTCTTTGTATTTCTTGTAATTTTTCTCGTTTTTTATCTATTTTTACTTCTTTTTCATTTTTATTGTTACTTTTGGTTTAATTTTTTAACAATACCACTCTCAAATGCGATCTAGGCACACACAAACACACACACAAACATCATGACTATTCAAGGAAATAAAAAATCTCCAGAAAGCAACCTCAATTATATGGAAACTTTGGGATTATATGATGGAGAATTCAAAACTGAAGTTCTGAAAATACTCAACGAGATGGGAAACACTGATAGGCAACTTAATGAGTTCAGAAAACAAAATGAGTTTTGTTTTCTCACTAAAGAGACTGAAACTTTAACAACAGAGATGAGGAACTCAATACATAAATTAAAAAAGGAGCTACCTAGTTTAGCTAACAGAACAGACCACACAGAAGAGGGAATCAGTGACACTGAAGACAAGCAATTAGAGATGATACCAAGGCAGGAAAGGGAAACTCAAGAATTATAAAAAGAGAGAGAGAGAGAGAGCTCTGTGAGAATTGTCCGACTCCATAAGAAAGAGCAATGTAGAATAATGAGCATTTCAGAAGAATAAGAGAGGGCGAAAGGGAATGGAAAGCTTATTCAAACAAATAATTGATGAGAATTTCCCAAGGTCATGGAAAGAGATCCCAGAATCCAAGAATCAAACAAAACAACACCTAGTTACTTCAACCTAAACAGACCTTCTCCAAGGCACATGTAATAAATGTCAAAGAAAGACTCCTCAAGGCAGCAAGGGAAAACAAGAACATATCAAGGAAGACCCATCAGGTTATCATGAAACTTCTCAGTAGAAACTCTACATGCCAGAAGGGAGTGCATCCATCAAAGTCACCCTTTAAATATGAAGGAGACAAAAAAAATTTCTAGATATACAGAAGCTGAGGGAATTTATCACCAGAAAACCACTGTTGGGCAAATGAGTTGTAAAATCTGTATTTTCTGGTTTTGCTCACTTTTATTGTTAAAAATGGTTGCTGCTTATGTGATGATGCTCTCATGTGATATAGCTGATTGCTTTCATCTTGGGATGGGGCTTGGTTATGCTAATGTGTGCTGGGGGAGGATTTTCACACTATAAAGTTTTAAAAGGAGGAGCTAAGAGGCCATTTTGGGAGAGAAACCACATTGTTGTAGAGGGGGAGAGACCATGTTGTAGCAGGGCAGAGAGGCCACGTGGAGGAGGCAAGCAGACAAGATGGAGGCTTGCAGAGGGGACAGAGTGAGGCTAGTGAGGCCTTTGATTCTAGGAAAACTGGAAAGAATGGGTTTTGGTGCCCGTGTGTTGGTTTTTATTTGTTGGCCAATACGAGTCTAGAATAAAGGAAAATGGCCCACCATTACTTGGCTCTGTTGTTTCATTACTGTCTGCCTGAATCAAATGCAAACCTGCACAAGCCAGGCGGCTGTGATGATGGCCGTGGCTATTGGCCCTACAGCCAGCACTGCAGGAAATACTCAAAGGCATCATTTTACCAGATACAAAAAAACCCAAAAAAAAACTACAAGTAAAAGCCCCAACAAGGTTACAATATAAACAAGGATAATCTGTGACAAAAAAAAAAATCACAAAAGGGGAGAGGATAAAGGTCTGAAGTAACAAAGGAGGATGGAGTGCAGAAGCTCTCATAAGACAAAGGACTCATATATATTGAAATTTTTTCTCAATAAGCAAACAGTAACCACACACACACACCCTGAAACACATACCATAGCTTAAAAACAAAATAAATGGCTTTACACTGAGCATGATAACAATGCCTTTTGTGTCACTGCTTTCATAAATTACCTTTAGACTATAATTAAAGATATACTTTCCCCAAATTAGCATGTGATGCTCACAGACTATAATGCCAAATATGGCTCTACTAGACAAAAAAGTTATTTCTCAGGTTTAGTAGTTAAGACTTGCGTGTTCTACTGGTCAAAATAAGTGTTAATACATTATTTAAATTCAGCTTGTATTAGTGTACAAAAATAGTTTTTGACTGAAAGAGTGATGTGATTGAGTCCTATGTACTAACGTAATTATAAATATCCTTAAAACACCTAGTTTAAAGACCTCCCAGGACATTCAGTCAAATGTCATAGTGAATACTCTGGAGACCAGAAGGGTTTAGATGTGGCTGTTGACACTAATGTCCTTGATATTTATAAATTTAGAAAAGTGATGATTCCTCCCCTAGAGGAAACTCTATGGGTCCTTTTTGAGTTGGCACAAAATAATGCCAGGGAAAGGAGACCGGAAACTGGTGCAAAAGGTTCAACATGGAATCAAATTGTTAGATCTTGACCTTCTCCCACTTGATCATTGGATTAGGGATGATTCATAAATATTCTTTTGACATGTCCATTGTTTTCAACAAAATGAATTTGGACAAAATGTCAAGTTTGGTCAATATAACAGTACTGAAATTAGCATCACACTTAAGACTTTTGAGTTATTTTCAAGATGCCAAAGAATCCACATAGATGGAAGTGAAAAGGAAAATTAGGTCATCTTTAAACATATTATGAGATAAACTTTCAGTGAACTTCACTCAATAAGACAGTAAAGAAAATGAAACTAATATACTAGAGCACACTAAAAAAAAGCATCCATTGCCAAAAAGGTTCACATATGGGGAACTGCCTAATGGTGCATGTGCATTTGGCTTATTCTACAACTGTGAAATCAGCAAATAAGACAAACACATGACCTTCCTGTATGACTGTGTGCTGAAGGAAAAGAGGTCTGTTGGAGTCACTTTAAAAATCTAGTCAAACAGACTGAAAACTGTCCTCCAAATTCTCACAAATAGAAGGACATAATCACCGATGTTCTCAAGCTCCACTGCACCCAGTCTGTAAGGGGGACACTTCTCTGAAGTCACCACACTGCAGCTCATTCACAACAGAGCACATTCTGAATGCTGGGGGGCGGGAGGGGACTGTACTTTTCAGAGTAGTATAATATTAGATTGTGGTGTTAAAGTACGTATTTTTATTCGCCAGTTAAATGAGAACTCCTGCGTGGAAGAGCAACTATTTCTCTTTTCAAACTCCTTAAAAGGAACATATAGAAATTAGGCTATATACTCAATATTAGATTTGAAGCTGGCTTGAAAACCATTGAACTCTATGATCACTTAAAATAAGACGAATTCCTCAAGGTAAGCCAGAGTCTTTGCTCAGGTTATATTACTTCTTAAATAATGTGCTGTTAGTAACAAACTTTCTCATTTAAGCTGGAGAAATAATGTACAGATTCCTTTTTCTTAGAGGGTATACCAGTTGTTCAGTTCACATGCATTAGGAAGAGTAACAAAAATTTTATATAATATATATTTATTTAAATTGGGAAAGTTTATAATACTTTACCTCACATTTGATCTCTTAAATGAATTACCAAAGCCCATTGAAAATTTTTGAAAATTCATCTTTGGAGTTCACAGTATTAGTCATGCCTTTTAGAGTTCCTTATTTTTTATTTTTCATCAATAATGAAATTACTTAATGTCACTTCAAGTTCATCCTATTCCGTATACACTTGTACACAAAGCTGGGGTGATTCACTTATGTAGTTCAACATCCCCTTTGTTGCAGATGGTAAATGTGCAGATTTCTCGTTCAAGGAAAGAAACTCTTTCACAAAATAATTGCATATCCTGCTCCGTTTTCTCTTCACTGATGCTTCTGTATTGTTATTACACCCTGTCAGACTCGTAATTAGCAGGCAGCCTCTATTTGACATAAATGCATTTCTCCCACTTTCATAAAAGCCCCGTTAGTGACTCAAAGCATGTTAACTCTAGATGGCAAAAGACAGAGGAAATAAATAATATAACAGGAATAATGGCAAGAGCCAGTGTAGCACTGGGTTGCTGCATTTCTTTTTATCAAGGTGTTGAGTTGCAATTACTGCGTAAAGAATGTGCTAGAACCTAGAACAGGGGACTGTATGTGACCTTTGCAAAATTTTTATTCCTATTTGAATAAAACATCGAATTCATAGCTTTAGTCATAATCTGAACGAGAAAATTAGCTGAGAAAAGAGAGCTCCCTATAATAAGTCGTCTAGTAAATAATAATAATAATAATAATGAAGGACTAATCCACAGGTGAACCTGAAGGGGACCGCAGAACTGACAAGCATAAAACAGCAGTTGATGCCTAGTAGAGTCAGTGAAACCATTGTCCATTGGAAATGGGATTGCAGGGAGAGCTCACTACACATGCCCATGTTTGGGAAAGACTTAGTCTGCTTGGATATCTCATTGAAAGGAAAAGTAATTTGAAAGGCAATAATCAAGGTGAAATTATTCTGTGAAACTCCTGTACTAAAGCTGCTGAACAGAATTGGTTTCTTAATTTGTAGAGCCCGATGCAAAATGAAAACCCAGGGGGCGCTGTGCAAAGTGTTCCATTTTCAAAATGGTTACAGCAGAGCCTTAAACCAAATGGGGTACCTTTAAGGTATAGGGATCTGTGTAACTACACAGGTCACATGTCTATGAAACTGGTCTTGCCGCTGAAGTCAGTCTGCATTGAACTGGCCTCACTGTGTTCTCAAATTAGCATCATAAAAAAATAACTACTTCTAAGGCAACTACCTTGGAGCAGCTTGTAGAGAAATTGTCAGAAAACAAGTAATATTACCTGGGCACCATATCAATTTCATATTACCAATGTTACCACTACTGACTATTATAATTACCAATAACCATAGTTATAGCTAAAGTTATGGCATGATACTGACCATCAATCCACAGCAAATGATCACATTCCTCTGGTTATAAGAAACACCAATATGACACACAAAGCATAGGCTAGCAGCATTTGATGGAGAGAAAAATAATTGAACACCACATTATATGTATCTATGAATTGTAAGATGCAGTCTGACTTCCAAAATATTTTATATGCATGTCAGTACTGAGTAAATGCACTGAGACATGTTATTGACAATATAATCTTCTCATAAAAGTTTGTTCATTTATTTTCTCAGTTAAGGAAATACAAGCTGCATGTATTATAAAGTACACCGATAAAATTTGATTGTGAAGATAGAAAATATTCATTCCTTTATCCATTCAGTGCACTAATATTTACAGAACACTTTCTAAGTTTCTGGCACTATAATTAGTCATTGTGGTTTAGAAAAAGTGAATAAACTGGACAAAATTTCTATGGAACTTACACCCTACCAGGGAAGAAAATGATAAGCACTATGAAAAAATGTGTTTTGGAAAGGAGGATTTGTAATTTGGAAATGTGATTAAAATAGGTGATCAAAGAATATGTTATTAAGAATTCTTTTTTTGAGATTCTAATATAAAGAATAACTCAACTGTATTATAACCTAGATTGAATATAATCATGAATTTTGTTTGATTACTGTCTATACTGAGTCCTTTATTATGCTAGGCATTTTGAAAAATTTAAAAAATACTAATAAATCATGGTTATACATTTTTAAATGTAGATTATCTAGTTTGAGAATAAAGAGAAAGTACATCTGAAGACACTGAGCAAGATCTTTCATCAAGTGCTAATTTTTACTGTAGATACATAAATGCAGACCATATTGGGAGAAGAAAGACAATTTGTAGCAGATCCTTGAAGGCTCATCCTTTCTTTCTAAAGGTAGGGAAAGAGGCCTGTTGTAATCAGGTATGGGGTGGAGGGATCACTCAATAAGCACTGAATGAGAATTCAGGGATTGCTTATTTTTTATTCTCAACACTTCGGGATGTTGAATAATATAAGATAATCAGTAGAGGGTAATAGAATGAAAGACAGATTCCTTCATTCCTTTAATTCTTCTCTTATGGGGAGGGAAGAAAAACCTTATAAGGAAGTGGTTCTTATTTTTAAGCAGATTATAATTACTTCTGAAAATGTTATTGCTATAAAATTTTGCTCATAGGTTGACAAATCAATATTGTCATTCACCCAGATGTCGGGTCTATAATTCAAAATTGTCTGTAATGAAAGGAACTTTTTCTTAAAGGTTTTGCTAGAGATTGTGTTGTTTCTCATTGAGATGTGTGTCATGAATATACTATAGAGGGACAGACCTGTGATTTAACCTTGTAGAAAAATAACTTTTAGAAAGAGTACTTTGTTGTTCCACTTTTCAGGATGACTGCATAAGCAGGACAGTAGGGTACCACTCTAACAACCATAGCTTAAGGTCACATGGTTAGTATAAATTTCATTTGTTTTGCTGGTTTGTTCTCAAAAACTACTTTATGTTCAATTATACTGAATTTCCACACTTGGATACTATGATCTAATTGTCTGTACCATAGCTGACTGTGTTGAACCAGATGAAAATTATATTATTTTACTTTACATAATTTGAAGTTCTAATTGAAATTCGGCTACACTAGTGAGATAGCATAGTCACAATAGTTCACATTCTCACAATTGTATTTTAAAAAGTCAGAGAAAGAGAAAAGTACTGTTTCAGTGAGAAGGAATCTCACTGACTTCTACTGAAATAGTAGGTCAGATGTTTGGTTTTATATATGGGTGAGTAATATAACCATGGAAATACTGAAATAATTTAAATGATTTATAAGATTCATGGCTCTTAATTTTCATTCAGCAGCTTTTTAATGCATTTCATGATAAATTATACTTTTATAAAATAGGCTTATTCATTAAATGGCGTTCACATGAAGACATATGTAAATTACAATAAATGGAATGAATGGCATTCTCATTTAAAAAACAACAAGCTAACTACAAGACAAAACACATTGCATTCTATGTTCGAAATAATAGATATTTGGGGTGCTTACTTCTGAGTTCACACATGGTCAGCTCTTTTTCAATTCACTCATATTCTTGACTACCTCCTTCCTATAAGCTAGTCGCTGTTCTAGCTCTGGAATGTGAGGATATCACCATTAACAAAATAGTAAAAATCTTTGCTTTCCTACAGCTCACAGTCAGTCTAGTGAGAGAGACGGATAACAAATAAATGTATAAATTATTAAAATTACAAATAGTGTTAAGTACCATGAAGTGCACCAAAAAGAATGAAATTGATGGAAAGTGGGGGACTATTCTAATAAAAGGGTAGTCAAGTAAAAGTATATATAAACTTTTTAAAGACTTTATTTTTTATTGATTTTGTAGAAAACGAAGAGAGAGAGAAAGATGGGAGGTGAGGGGTGGTGGTAAGGAGCAGAAAGTATGGAGCACCAACTCATATTTGCTTCTCACATGTGCTTTGAACAGGCAAGCCCAGAGCCTTGAACTGGCAACCTCAGCATTCCAAATCGATACTTTATCCACTGCGCCACCAAAGGTCTGGCAAGAAAATGTATTTCAAAAGAGATGATGTGCTGGCATAAACCTAGAAGAGATTCCTTTAGAAGGTATTTGAAAATCTGAGGAAAAGTCTTCTACGAGAAAGAACAAGTGCCAAGATCCTGGATCAGGAATGAACATGGTCCCTTTAAGAAGCAAGAAAGATCAAGTGACTGGAACCTAGTGTTCAAGAATGGAAGAGCAGGAGACTGGTCACAGAGGGAGGCAGGAACAGAATGGTGCAAGGGAGTCTGTGCTTTTTCCAAAATGTGATAGAAAGGGTGATGTGGTTTGATTTTTAGCTTTAAAAAGAACACCCTAGTTTCTGCAGGGCAAGGACTGGAGGAAGAAAACACTGCTGTTGCTAGAGGCAACTGATGAAGCATCATGCCTAAGGATCCAGCTGATGAGATACACTCCACGCTTATTTTGTGGAGAAATATCAGCGTTCGTTCCACACTGGGCACAGGGAGATAAATGTATTTAATGATGTCAGTTACATCCAAAGGAACTCACTTAAATTATATGAATGGAAAGAAACAACCAAATTTCAAAGTTAATCACTGGCCTATATTTAGACAGTTAAAGAATTCAGAATTATTTGAGCGTAGTCTTCTCATCAGGTACTAGAAACAAAAAAAAATGTTCAACAGAAATATTTTGGGGTTTGTGTGTGTGCATGTTTATTTACTGATTTGAGAGAGAGAGGAAGGGGGAGAAAAAGAAGAAGGGAGAGAGAAAGAGAGAGAGGGAGAGAGAGAGAAATATCAATATGTTGTTCCACTTATCTATGCATTCACTGGTTGAGTCTTATATGTGCTCTGACTGGGGATTGAACCCACAACCTTGGCACATCAGGATGATGCTCTAACCCAGTAGTTCTTAACCTGGGTTCTATCGAACCCTAAGGTTTCAATGAGTCGGTTTCAGGGGTTTGGAGAAGCCTATGCCATGGAGGTCAGAATAAAGTAATACCGTAATTTGTTGTGAGTTCATGCACTTTGTTGGTTTGGTTTTTTGAGCAAGGTAATGTTCATGCACGGCTCATTTTGTGCACCAGTAAAAAAGTACATATACCTATGTCTTGAATTTGGAAAAAAAAAATCATATTTTATTTATCACTAAAGAATGGTTCGGTGAATGTGCATATAAAACTGGTGGGTTCGGTACCTCAAAAAAGTTTAAGAACCACTGCTCTAACCAATGAGCAAACTGGCCAGTACAAAAAATAGTATGTTGAATGGTTGCAATTTATTTCTGCTGAAAGGAAAGTAGATATACCATATAAATAGATATGCAGAAATTAAGATCCTCGTATATCATTTAAAAAAAAAAAAGAAAAAGAAAAGCTTAGAATCATGGCTCTAGTGACTATATATTTATGGACTCCCTCTATAGCAGCCCTAGCTCCTGGTCGGCAAACCGTGGCTCGCGAGCTACATGCTGCTCTTTGGCCCCTTGAGTGTGGCTCTTCCACAAAATACCATGTGTGGCACTACCGCAATAAGGAATGTACCTACCTATATAGTTTAAGTTTAAAAAATTTGTCTTTCAAAAGAAATTTTTTTAATCGTTGTACTGTTGATATTTGGCCTTGTTGACTAATGAGTTTGCCAAACACTGCCTAGGCCCCTGACGGCGAACCTATGACACGCGTGTCAGCACTGACATGTATAGCCATTTTTGATGACATGCGGCCGCATTGGGGCGCATACCAGAGAAGTATGGGGCCGCAGGTTGAGAAGGACGTTTCATCCTTGGCTCCTGCACATCCAGGTGCAGTGGCTGAGGATAAAACATTTGCTGTAGTGTAGACACTCTGTGCCGGAGGTCTGGAGGCCAAAATAACAGAATTCCAGCACAGAGCGTCTAGTTCTGGGACTTCCGGTTAGGCCGTTTTTCTCGAAGTGACACACCACCCAAGTTATGCTTGCTTTTTTGGTGAATTTTGACACACCAAGCTCAAAAGATTGGCCTAGGCAATCATAACACTGGGGAACAAAATTTTTGTTGCATCCACAAAAACACTTGTTAATACCTAATTCAAGTGTGCTGATCTCAAATCTGACATTAGTTTTTCTCTGTGAGCTAAAGTTATCTTGCAATTCAAGATTTTAGGTTTTCATCTTATTGTAAAATTTTCAACATTTAATTTAACATAATAAAGTAGAATGTCTTCTTGGGCATCATCTTTGTGAAAATATAATAATTTATTTAATGCAATAAATACACTAATACACTAAAAGATATGATTGCATCAGAATTAGTCAACAATTTCAAAATAGAACATAATAAAACACTTATTTTAGTCATAAAATTTGGGCAAAACTTATTTAAATTCTATTCAGGCAAAATTTTGCGTTTGTAGCTCTTGTGTTTGTGTACTTGTTGAGGACAATCTTTTTTGATGCTCCAGCAGTAGTCTGCCATTGTTTATAGCTGTCAAGAAATAGCCGCCATTCTGTTGAACTGTAAGTGGTAACAACTAGCTGGCTGAGAAGACGATTTATATTATGACATTAAACAAAGTGTTTGTCTTCGGAAAAAAAGTCCACAAAAATTTGTTCTCACTTCCTGAAATGGGATACTTTAACTGATCAGTGAAGAACATTCTTTTCTTGAAGCCTGGAAGCTAATAACTCAACTGCTTTCTTTGATAGGCCCAAATCTCTTTCTAAGTCATTCAATTCGGGTTGGCTAAATTGCTGAGGGGTTAATGACTGTTTGGCATCAGAAAAAGACCCTTCAGATTCTACAACCATTCCTCATGCATCTTATCAAAATACAATTGAACACCATGTTCACTTTCTTCGTCCTTAGAAGAAATAGAACCATTGAAAACTGGAACCAAGAGTGTCTCAGAGTGTGGGATAGGTCGTATTGCTGAAGGAATATTAGGATATGCGATCATATGCCATTTTTTCTTGCCGATGCCCTTTGCATGGATCAGACAGAAATAAGTCACTACTGTGGTCTTTAGGTTCACGCCAAACCATGGGAATTTCAAAAGGCACTCCTTTGCATTTTCCTTTTTCCAGTCACAAATTATGACACACAATATGAGGAGCCCAATTCTTGTCCTGATCGCCAAGGGGAACTGAAAATAAGCGATATATGCACGTATCACAAATGATGAAATATTGCGCCTTTGATGTTGAAGTGTGTAACAGCCACACATAACAGAAGGTGTCAAGACTATTCTTACATTTATGCGTACTCAAAAAAGCCATGATTCAATCTTAAAACAAAATAAGAGGGTGTTTCTTTATCAGATAATAATTTTTTACATTTAAAAGCAACTACAATTATGTAAAAGTGATGTTTGTAAAACATTAATTGCCTTGTGGTTATGTTCAATCCAAGAGTCATTACCTTTTAACTCCAATTTAAAAACCAATGCATGCCATTAACTGTAACAAAAAGAAATTAAAATTGCATAAAAACTGGAGCATGCACTAGAAAACACATATCAGATTTGGAATCAGTGATACAGAGATATATAGAAAAAGTTTTAAAACCTCATGCAACAGGAAATAATAAAAAATATTGTTCCCCAGTGTAATGTAGTTTTGCATGTCAGTTGTTAGATATTCTGCTGTTTGATTTGCTTTATCTCATTTGTTCCTCTTCTCACTCTGTGATGTGGACATTATTATGACTCATGTTTCTAAAGCTGAGGACACTTGGACACAAAATGTTTAAGTGACTTGTCCACCCTAACTCTCAGAGCTACTGATCCCCAACTTTACCGGTTGGGGGTAGGATTATGGGTAAGTGAAGTTGGGAATCAAACCTAGCCCGTTTTTGCTCTCAGTTACTGTGTGCTACTTGAGTTTCATTTAGTGAAACCTGTATTAACCCACTTTCTCTTAAAGAGTTAAAAATATCCAGCTGATGAAGACTTTTTCTGTTCCACTGGTTGCTCTGAAATGCAGACGGCACCTGTCTGGGGCAGATACATCCCACTGCAGGATGCACACTGATCATTTTAACGTCAGCGAGCAATACAACCACCAAGGACGTAAATACACCCAGTGACAGCCCAATTAACCCTCTGTACACAATCAGTGAAGACTAGTAACGTCTCCTGGGAAAGGGAACAAGTCCTATGAGCCGGAATTCTCCCCGAACGCCGATGTCAAGTCTCTATTCAATGAGTCCTCCCTGGAGGTGACTAACCAACACAGTGCGCCGCCCAAGGGACTGCCAGAGTTGTAAACCGTGGTCTATAAAAATAATCATATCAATACTGTACCAACATTTATAATTTATGTGTTGGGCTCCCAGGTGAGGAATAGGGGTTAGCTGGCAGGTCTAGTTGGAACTGGTGCTGGCAATGCCAAGCTGCACACTAAAGCATTGCTTTCTGTGTCTCCTCTAGCTCAGTGGTTCTTAACCTGGGTTCTATCGAACCCTAGGGGTTCGATGAGTCGGTCTCAGGGGTTCGGAGAAGCCTCTGCCGCGGAGGCCAGAATAAAGTAATACCGTAATTTGTTGTGAGTTCATGCACTTTGTTGGTTTTGTTCTTTGAGCAAGGTGATGTTCATGCACGGCTCATTTTGTGCACCAGTAAAAAAACATATACCTATGTCTTGAATTTGGAAAAAAAATCATATTTTATTTTATCACTGAAGAAGGGTTTGGTGAATGCGCATATGAAACTGGTGGGTTTGGTACCTCAAAAAAGGTTAAGAACCACTGCTCTAGCTTAAAAACATGTAATGGAGCTCAAACAAAGCGACTTCCTTTAGACGAATGGGGTTGCCGACACAGATTTTAATAATCTTACATGATGAAGTTACCAGAGTGTTCTTACACTGACAGATTTCCCTGACCTGTAGTGGGAACTTTATGCGCTTAGAACACTGGGTGAACGCATAAAAGCAAGAGAGAATTATTTTTAAAAACATGCAAAATATATTTTTTTCTTTTTTGGCAAAAACTTAACGTTGCAGATTCAAATCACAAACTAAAGGGAGGCAGCCCTGTGACAGTTGAGGGGTCAAGAAGAAAACAGAGAACTGAAAATATTCAATAAATTATTATTCAATAATTAAATAGCCAATAAATGAAATAATTTATATTTTTTAAAAAAACATAAATCTCAAGAAATGTTTTACTCAGTATCAGCTGGGCCTTAAATCCTAGTGATCTTGGGCAAGTCACATAGTCCCCAGGGGCCTGTGCATAGTTGACAGTCCTTGCTACTTTCAGCTCATGAATAACAAGGGAGATGTAAGAGGAGGGTAGTATCGCTTTGTGTGTGTCCTGTTCCCAGCTGGGAGGCACTGGTAAACATTTTAGCCATTATGTCCCGTAGTGTCACCATCTATTCTCGGAGGGTAATAACAGTTACATTTGAGAGGGTTTTATTTTGGGGGATTAATAAAAACAATGTGATGCATGTCAAGTTCTGAGTGCTGTCTGAGAAAGCAAGGGCTCCGTACTTGTTAGTGAGGTACACTTACTGTAGATCATAAAAGGCAGTCAACTTCAGTTAATGCTTGTTGAATAAAAGGAATGAGGATGAACAGAGGTTTCACTTGATTCTTACTCATTTTGTTTCGAACTACACTTAGCTACATAGAGTGTCGGTTTGCACTGATGACATGATGAGTAAGGCTCAAAGAGCCAGATCTGCTGTTTCTGTCTGATGCTACCAGATGAACATACACGGAAATACCTGAGGTTGCTCTGTCAGATGCACAGGCTTCTGCAAAGCAGAAAGCATGAGACAACACCATTCCCCAAAAGCAAAGGGGCAGACTGGTTGGAGTCTAAGGTCTATTGGAAGAACTCCCAGACTTAGACACTGAAATGAAAGGATGTGCTAATGAACAGAGAGGGGATGAGAGTAGAAGAGGTAAGAAGGGCAGTTCAACTATCATTGCTAAGTAATCAAAGCTTCCTGGGACACAGTGAAGTAGATTCGAATTCATTTTTAATTTTTGGTGGAGGAGTGCAGTAAGTCGGAATGTAAACTGTAAGTCACCAAGGGAATGTATTTCCCCTGTGCTTATCAATCATCATCTCTTTCCTTTTAAGTCCTGGACTAATTTTGTCTCTTCTGTCTCACTGACAATGTTTGTCTCTCTTAGATTCTAGGTACAAAGCTCATGAAAGGCAGACCGCCTTGTCCTGATAAAATGATCAGATGGCCTTTTTTGGGAATATTACTAACTGGGCAGAGATGTCAGGTGTAGGGAACAGATTGGAAGGAAATGGCGAGACATGCAAGGAAACACTGTCATTAGCCCAGTGGTCAAGTGGGGCAGTTCTCAGCAGGTGTGATGACCCCAATGGAAATAATATAAAGTAGATAGTGTTGAGGGTGTAGAGGGGGAGTTAAATATTGCACAAATTTAGTAGGAATGGGCTTCCTCATTTTATTTCATGATGAATTGTAAAGCATATGATAAACTTAAGTATAGATGGTCTGTTTCAACCACCTCTGATGAGATTATAGCTCTATTATTACCTGTACAGGTAGTAAGACTATTGAATTTATAAAAGAAAATATTCAAGTTGAAAAAAAAATCTAAAAATTTTTCTTAAGGTTTTAGTGTAACAGAAGTCTTTCAATAATTAAATAACAACGTATGTCTTCTACTGGGGCGGGGGGATTGTTCCTATTTTCACAATGCAAACTGTAGTATGAGAACATAAGTCCCATAGAAAGAACAAATTTCTTTCTCTCGCATATTAAAATAAATATTAATCCTTAAAACGTTTCAGAGACTCTAAAAGACAGGGCCTTCCTTTTTCAAATGAATGTAAACTATGTATAAATTTCAGCTGTAGGTCATACATTTTAGGAAACTTATGTATTTATCCTAGATCCTCTCCGCTCTAAGTAGAGACACCAACTGGCACAGTCCCACTAGAATGTTAGAGAAGGTTACAATAGACAAACATCAGTTTGTCTGCATTCATTCAACTTCGTGATCTCTACTGTGAATATATTAGGTTTGTTTGTATTTTTTAAAATCTTATTACAAGTTTTGAAAACAGGAAATTGCTTCTACTATGAAAGATCTAAGTGCTCTAGACTCTAGCCTTTTCAACAATGGCTTATCTGTTCTGATGTGGTAATGGAGTACGAGGGGGGGCAGCGGGGATGTGAGAATGAGTCTGGGTTCTCTAACAGCATTTGAAAAAAAAAGAGTCACTCAGCAGAAAAACCACAATAGTTATGAATTCTTAAACTTAATGATGCTTATCCGATTAGATCATTCAGCTGCCCAGAGATGCAAAACCCATGTTCACACCTACTTTTGTTGTAAAACTGTCTTTCTGAGGGGAAAGGAAAAAGGAAGAAGGTTTGTAAGATCAAGATTAATAGATGTAACTTAGAAAAAAATTGCATTTTATCTTTAGAAATGGAAAGAAAGAAAAAAAGACTCTTGAGATTTGGCCCAAGACATAAGCCAAACCATTTCAAACTAGGAGCAATTCAAGAAATATAAGCCTAGGCTTTTTCATTTTATTTCATCTTAGTCAGAAATAGCATGAGGTGAATTAGGTAAAAGTTTGATTCTGATTAAACAGAGTCAGTGAACCGAGTCACACACACACAAAAAAACCCCAAAAAACAAACAAACAAAAAACAGTGATAGGGCTGAATGTGGTACAGATTTGCATCTTCTGCCAAAACCATTCCTTGTTACTCTGTCACTATCCTTCTGCCTGGATGACTATCCTTATAAGGGTATTCTTCCTCTCTGAAATACTTTATCATTTGAAAGATTCAGTGTCAAGCCATAAAGCTGTATTTCTAGCTGTCTACTGAAATTCAACCTCAAAATTAGAGGCAACTCAAACTTCATATATACAAAGCATTTACTTGTTTCCTAATAAGGATTCTCTTGTTTTTCAGCTTGATTTCTAGTGCAATTTACCATCAAGCCTAAACTTATTGGAACTCTCCTCCCCAATTATTCACCTACCAATGATCTCCAAGTGAGTTGTTGTTGTTTTTTTTCCAGAAATCCTTCCCCAAGTTCAAGCAGCCCGCTCCACTGACTTTCAGTAAAATCACAGGAACTTATAAATACTTAACGGCTTATCTCTCTGCTTTCAATGCCCTGGTTTCCTGCCAAAGTGGTCTTGACAAGTCCCATATGTTACCCTGTCATTCACTCTCTGAAACCCTTCAGCAGTTCCTGTTGCCATCAGGGTAAAGAGTGAAGCCCTTAGCATGCCTACAAGGTTCTTCATGAACTGGCTGTAATGTTCATCTCCCAGTTCCCTCTTTCTTCATAGCTACCTCTCATTTATCAAAAATGTTTTTCTTCTTTTGTAATTAAATTTTAGATACATCACTACCTCTGCATACCAAATCTAAATTTTAGTCTTTCTTCTATTATACAAGGTACATTAAAACACATTAATGAAATAATTAAGAAACTGACATGAATATTCCAAATTCCAAATCTCATTTTCTTTCTAATCTGTTCGTAGTCTTATCTATAAACAAAAACATTTTTATTATTTTATTTGGAAAATTAAATTTAACAAGGTGACATTGGTCAGTAAGAAGACATAGATTTCAGGTAAATATATTCATAGCATTTAAGCTGTTGATTACGTTATGTACCCATCACCCAAACTCAAATCAGTCCTTCATTGCGTACTTGTTCCTCTTCATTCCCTTCCCCCATTTCCCTCCCCTATAATCCCCTTCCCCTCGTAACTACTTCACTTTTATATATGTTCATGGGACTCACTTTTATATCCCTCCTATGTATGAAATCATATCATTCTTAGCTTTTTCTGATTTACTTATTCCACTCAGTATAATGCTCTCAGGGTCCATCCATGTTGTCATAAATGGCAATATGTCATCATTCCTTAAACAAACAAAAACCAAAAACCACACTTTTAAAAGCTGCAGTTATGATATAGGTAAATTTTTATAATTATATTCATCTAACTTAAATATTTATATATTTTGCTCTAGGATTCATTTTTTTTTCAGTTAATATCCTGTTGAAATCTTATTTATATCTTGAAGGATCCAGTTCTCTTGTCTTTCATAAATGATAGAAAGCCTTTTTTGACTTGCTCAGGAGTTATAGTTAGAAATTTGATTATTCCTCTCTTAGTAACTGATGAAAAAGTAGGCATGAAGTCAGTAAGCATATGAAAGACATAAGCAGCGCTATCAACCATCCTGACTCAATGACATCTATAAAACACTCCATTCAATGAGAGCAGAATACACATTCTTTTCAAGTGCACAAAGAATATTCATAATGATAGACCATATTCTGCACCATAAGGCAAGACAATATATTTAAGAAGACTGAACTCCTACAAAATATGTTCTATGACTACAGTGTAGTTAAATTAAAACTCAATAGCAATAAGATTTTTGGAAAACCTCCAAAATATTTGAAAATTTATTAACACTTTATAAATAACTCATGGGTCAAAGAAGAAAACAAAGGAAAAATCAGAAAGCCTGACCAGACAGTGGTGCAGTGGATAGAGCATCAGACTGTGATGCAGAGGACTAAGGTTCAAAACCCGAGGTCGCTGGCTTGAGTGAAGGGTTGCTGGCTTGAGCGTGGGACCATAGACATGACCCCATGGTTGCTGGCTTGAGCCCAAAGATTGATGGCTTAAGGCCAAGGTCACTGGCTTGAGCAAGAGGTCACTTGCTCTGCTATAGCCCCTGGGTCAAGGCACATATGAGAAAGCAACCAATGAACAACTAAGGTGCTGCAATGAAGCCTCTCTCCCTTTCTGTCTGTCTGTTCCTATCTGCCCCTCTCTTTGTCTCTCTCTGTCTCTCTCTCTCTCTGTCTCTGTCACACACAAAAAGGAAAAACAGAAAACATTCTAAAGTAAAGAAACATTAAAATATTAATGCATAGACTGCAGTAAAAGCAGTGCACAGAGGGAAATGTGTAGCATTCAGCACACATTAGAACAAATGAAAGAACCTAGCTAATGATTTTAAATTCCAACATTAAAAACTTAAGACAAAAGGAGTACATTAAACCTAGGCAAAGGAACAAATCAAACCCAGTAAGCAGGAGGAAGAAAATAAATATAGTAGCAGAAGTCAATAAGTAGAAAATAATAACACAGAGAAAATCCATGAAACCAAATGTTGGTTTATTGAAAGAACAACAAAATAGACAAACTAAATTCCTGATTGCAATGGAAAAATGTGAGAAAGCACACGTTAGCAATATTAGGAATAAAAGGGAGGCAGAGGGACTAAGCCCACAGATGTTTAAAGGATATATAGGGATGTATGAACAACTTTATGTCAATGGATAAGGCAGCTTTAGATAAAATTCTTTGCAAGCAGGAAATAGAGAAGGTCACTAAAGAAACATAATTTATAGTTAAAAATTTTCCCACAGGACTGGAAATAATATCAATTTTTCACCAATTTTTCCGGAATTCAAAAGAGGAGATCATTTCTTTCTAGTCCACCTATGCTAAGTAAGGAAATAAAATATAGAACAGAGAAAATTCTGAGAATAGTTAGTTTTACTCATATATAAAACCTGGAAGCCAGCATTACTCTGATAAAAAAAAATAAAAAACATTACAAGAAAAGAAAATTACAAATATAGTTCATAAGCATAGATAGAAAAATCTGTAACGAGATTTTAGCAGATTGAATCTGGCAATACAAATCTTCACTTTTCAAATGAAAAGAATAAGATAACATAAGTAAAAGATATTCCATAAATGAATATAATTTGCCATTATCAAAAGAACAAAGAAGAAAATTCTTATGACATTCTCTACAGATTCAGGAAAAATATTTGTAAAAATTCAATATCCATTCATAATGAAAATCCTCAGTACACTAGAAATAGAAGAGAATTCCATCAATATAATAAAGTACATCTAACAACCTACAGCTAGCCTCATACGAAGATCAGGGGACAAGGCAAGAATATAGATGGTCAAACGTTCTTTTCCACATGGTAATAAAAATGTGTGCAAATAATAGAAAGAAATGCAGGGGGAAAAAAACAAACTACTGAAACACACTACATGGGTAAACATCGAAATGTTATGTTAATTAGAAGAAGTCAGGAACAAAAGACTACACGTGTCTGATTCTATTTATATATGACATTCTAAGAAATGCCCAGTCTAAGCTTCAGGCTAGCACGTAGGTAAGTGGTTGCCAGAGACAGAGAATGAGACATGTAATTAATATAAGAGTGCAAGGAAACTCCTCAGAACAATGAAAATATTCTGGATCATCATTGTGGTGGAAATCGCACCATTAAAACACATCAAATTTGTACAATTCACTGCTGAATTTTTGTATGTAAATTATATGTAAAAATAAATTTTAAAGGCTAAAGATTTTCTGATAAAAATTAATTAAACTTATTTATTCAATGACAAGGTGTTAAGAGTAATAATAAGAGTATAAATAGAAAGTATTTAGCTACTGATTTTGCCTCACTCATTTTAGACATTTTGAGTCCAAGTATATTTATATCTATGATGTAGATGAAAATAAAAAGACCTGTACGTGCCCTTTTATTAGCAAAAGCGTTGTTAATCTTAATATAAATATTCCATTAATGGATATTTTTTTCATTAAATGCTACAATTCTTCAATATACCATGCAGCCCCGCTAAAAGAAGTCCTAAACTCTGAGAGTATTTTATTATCTTCTAACACATAAACTTTAGGTGGTCCGATAACCTGTACAAGTTAGTTTCTTATGTTGGGCATGTTTATAGTGCACAGTGCTAACTTCTGAAAGACATCGTTCTACACCGCTATGGGTCGGGTACTAGGGTCGGGTACTAGTTGGCAGTGAAATATTTACTTGTTGTTGCCAGTGCAATAAATGCTAACTCTCATTTGACCTTACATATAAGTAAAAAACAATACATTTATTTCAAGTTGTGCTGAGGATAAGCAAAGCAAATTGAAGTAGAGGTTTTAAACCTCTTCCAACTTATCCTGTGAATCAAGCTAAAGAAAGAAAAGATTTAGAATTATCTTTTCTGCTGTTAAATTACATTTAATATTGAAGGCCATGATAACATTTTTTGAATTTATTTTTGGGGAAAACAAAAGGAAAAAGAAGAGTATTCGTCATAAATAAAAAACAATTTGCCATCAATGTGGCTTTAAAATCTGAAGCCATAGGCCTATGGAACTACTGTGTTTTAGGCACTGATTAACATTTAACCTAAAGGTGAATCATTTCTTTATTGAAAGGCTTTTAGACATATTTCTTATGGGGTTAATATAAAAAAAGGAGATATGTGACTTTTCTAGATACTGTTTTAGGATCATGATATTGGTGAAACCATAAGATCTTATAGTTACAAACTGGAAATACTCAAACTTGAAATAAGGCATAGCTTTCAGTGAAGGTGGAGTGAATGACACAGATAGAAACAGAATTAACTTGAAGAGCAACTCCTTATAAACAAGCGCAAGCCTTGGCCCGTGAGACTTCAGGGAGATTGCTATATTGTATACCGCCATCTCTATCATAGAGACAGACTTGGGTAGAAAACTTTTCTTGTTGCCTTCTATTCCCAGTGAAATTTGACTTTGAGAAAAATCAACCATGACTCAGGTGTTCCATTTCATTACTGTGTGTTGATTGTTCATGTGTATCCTTCTAAGAAGACAGAGAAACATGGCTATTACTAATCCTCTTATTTCAAACTGATACTCTAGTGGAAAAACACAATTAATATGACTGTTAAAAATCATCTTACACTTTTAATTCTATAATCAGGAAGGTAAATTTAAAGTAGCCAAGCAAGAAAGGAGAATCCTATCTCTGCCACTCACCCCTGGTCTTGCCCACCAGACTTTACGTACAACAAATATGACTTGAATAGTGAACAGGGAGAGATATAAAGTGGAGAGAAAGATACATTTGGGAGTTATGTGAAGGTAAAACCATCTTGAAACAAGTCCACTTATACAAAGATAGAAAGCAAGTAATAGAAGTAGTTGTTAAGTTATGAGGTACATTGTTGTGTAATTCCATGTCTTTCTTATCTTAGAAAATATAAGCAAGTCTCCCTTCTGATGCCAGGAAAAATTCCTTTTTCTTTTTTTTTTTTTTGTAGCTTATTTATTTTTTAGAGAGACAGACAAAACCATCCATTAGTTTCTGTATGTGCCCTGACTGCGGATAGAACCAGCAACCTCTGCATATTAGATGATGCCCTAACCAACTGAACTATCCGACCAGGCCAGGCAAAATTCTGTAAGTCACAAATGATGACATATCATGCATCTTTTAAGCCTACATTTCTTGGAAATGCTAAGCTGGAATACTGATTACTTAACCAATTTCTAGTGACTTTGCTTTTCTCCTCCCCTAATTGGAAACTCTGTTAGCTCCTGTTAAACAATTTAACTTGTATAATTTTGCTTTGGAAAATTAGGTTTATCTAACTCTTCATGGTTTTCCAAACTTAAATATATCATTTTATTAAGTATATGTAACCCTATATAGTGTTATTGCATTAAAAATAGTTTTTGAAAAGTTTATGTTCCTTTACTTAACGAAGTTTTATGCGTTTCCAAAAATAAAAATGTGAAATAAGAAATGTTACATTTTTAAAACTGTTTGATAAAAAAACATAGTTTTGCTTCATCTTTTCCATTGCTCTTTCCACCATCCTAGTTCAACTGCATCAATTCATTCCTAGAATATCTATCTGCATTATTCACCTTTCTAGCTCTTCCCTGCTGTCTTTCATACCACCCCTGGATTAACCTTCAAAAATAGTGTTTAATGTCTTCATGAATAATACATCACTTAGAAGAGAACATTGAGTTTTCCAGTAGTTTAAGAGCTGGTAAAACCCGGCGTCAAGTTTTCCTTTCCAAAATCTCTCCCAGTGTTCTCTGCCTTAGGAAATGTCAGTTATGATTCCCAGAGGGCACCTTTTAATATATTCTGACCCTCGCCTGAAAAGTATGCTGCTTGAAGGCTCGGCGGAACATTCCTGTATAATTTTTATACCAACTCTGAACTCTAAATTTCTATTACAACACTGTCACTTGCTTAGCACTTACTACTCAATATAGTATATATAAATTCATCTATTTGAATATCTAAATATTTACATACAGAGAGGTGGGAAATTCATCCATATATGCACATACACACACATGAACACACAATGAAAACCTATGGGACTGTAGACCCAACACTCCTTCCCCAGCAACCATGGTTCCTGGGCATTTTATAGAGTGGCCCTTTCCACTGACCAGAGTTGATTGGTCTAGAGCTCACCTCAGTGGAATAATGTGCACTGCAGATTCCTGTACTCAGGATCCTCAGTACTCCTTTCAACCTCCAGAGTCTCTTATACCGCTGAGGCCGAAGAGCTAAAGCCACCTGGTGGAGACTTCCTTCTCGCTGAGTTGCTGGGTGTGGACTCTGCTAACCCTGTGTATTCGAGTGCGACATGAGGCGTGGTGTGAGGCACAGGTGACACTAGTGCAGAGAGGGGCAGAGCCAGCAGGTTCTGCAAACAGCACGTATAGGGAACACTCCCGGTGTTTTCTGGAAACTTCACAGTCAGAACAGGCACAGCAATTCTCTCAGTGGTCAAGTTCTACCACAGTCTTTGGAAGGTGCTTCTCAAAAAGCAGCCTAGGTTTTATTTTCTCAGCCTCCCCAATGATCTGTAAGCTATTTAATATAAGTATAAATATCTTCTCATTGAAACTATCTCCAGTTGCTTCTTTTCCAATGTTGAGCTCTGGAAAAAGCTGATCTATAGTGAGAGAGAGTCAAGAAAAAAACGCTTGGATGATACTAATGGAATCTGGTTTCCGAGTTCCAAGACACAATCAGCATGCCTGTATTTCCTCTTTGATTGGCTGCTCAACGTTTTCCTGGACTGTATCAGCCATTAAATAGCACTTGATGCTTTTAAATTAGTTTCTTCAATTCCTAACATTTTGACCATAAAAATTATAACTTATACGATGTATTTCACCAACCCCTTGCCAGAAAGGGGCATATGTGTACCTTAAAGCCCAGTGTGCACATTCAGTACATTTCATGAGTCAAAGGTATCGACTTAAGAAGCTTTTATTGTTATACTTCTATAAATATCTAAACCAAAATATTTCACTGAGTTATATATCTATGTATATGTATTTTCTTTGTTGTTAATTGTGATTATCCTCAATGAAACTTTATAAGAACTGTGCTTCTAAAAATTTTGAACTTTAGAAGGAAATCCTAAGGATAATCCTAATAATTGCATTGGTTTTTCCACTAGTGAAAATGTCAACAAGGAAAGTTAATCTTGCATAGGCCAGCAGAGATTCTATTTTTTGATGAAGAAAATTAACCATCAGAAATTGATAACAGCAGTCAAACAGATCCACATTAAATATTTGAAGATAACTACTGATTCATCCACTAACTTTTTTACCACGTCACTCCTCCCATTTCCTTGGAGAATGTGCAAGCCCCTGGTGTAGAGAAGGTACCTGAAGGAGGAGAACTGTATCACACATAACAGGGACTAGCTAAGAGCTTGACCTCATTTAAATGAGCTTGGATATGCATGGGGGAGAAGAGAAGTTTATTCAAAAAATAAATAATCTAAGAATGGCCAAATGTCTAGAGTCACTACCAAGCAATGAATCACTTCTACTGGAATGACAAGGAGAAGGGTTAGCAGCACCACGTAAATCAAACTTCATTTTGCAGTGCTGATGTCTACTTTGCTCATAGAATTTAACCTTTAAATGCACATAAATAGAAAGCATTTTTCCAGTTTAAACTTAGACTTAGAAAATCAAAGTGAATGAAAGAGTGCTTATCTTCTCCAGCATGTGATGGTAGCATTTAGAATTTCATATAACAATAGCTATCCTTTGGTTGATATATCTCTGCCTGGAGTAAATCAAATTTGTCATGTTCATTTTGCATTTTGTTTGTCTTGTGCTGTTACTAATATGGCAGGTTTGAAGTCTCAGTAACCCTGTGTCTGAGCCAGAAATTTCTGTGAAAAACAAGAGATATTACTCATCTCATCTCTTCACATTCTGTTTCCTTCTTTTATTTTCCTTCTTTATTTCTCCTTCTTCTTCCTCCTCCCCCTCCCTCTCCCCATCCTCTTCCTCCTAATACTCCTCTTCTCCTTCTTAATCATGCAGACATACAGTAACACCATCAAAAAAGTTGAGTTGTTTTAATTAGGATTTATATTATTTGTGAAAGAGTGGAGTTTGTCCACCTGCAGCAGTTTCAGAAATGTTAGAAGAAATACCTTCTCTAAGCTTTTATAATCTCTCTCTCTCCCAGGTCTTATAAATTATGACCAGTCATGATTTAATTTATATACTATCTTCAAGTCTCCAAAGAGTCCTCTCTCAAAAAAACAAAGACTCCCAAGAGATAATTTTTAAAATAATAAATAAAAAGTATCCTAAACTATTAACATAATTATGTAAGCTAATTAATTAGAGATGCTATCACATGTGTTTTCTTGCAAGGTTCTTAGACAAGGAAACAGGGATAACTGGATTTTAACAGGAAAAAAAATGGTTAAGACTGGTTAAAAATGGTTAAGACCATATGTCACCTCCTAAGGGCAACCTTCAGCATGGGGACCTTGGTGGCAAGGAGGAAGAGGGGATGAAAGAAATTAGAAAAGAAAATAAGTGAGAAAGTGGCTTCTTTTTCATTATTTTGTCAGCCCTATAAGTTTATTCTACCTAGCTTGCCTCTGGAAAAAGCTTTTAGCATTAACTACTCACAAACTGACTCTTGGTCTAACCCAGTGGTTCTTAACCTGGGTTCTATCGAACCCTAGGGGTTCGATGAGTCGGTCTCAGGGGTTCGGAGAAGCCTCTGCCGCGGAGGCCAGAGTAAAGTAATAACGTCATTTGTTGTGAGTTCATGCACTTTGTTGGTTTTGTTCTTTGAGCAAGGTGATGTTCATGCACGGCTCATTTTGTGCACCAGTAAAAAAACATATACCTATGTCTTGAATTTGGAAAAAAAGTCATATTTATCACTAAAGAAGAGTTCGGTGAATGTGCATATGAAACTGGTGGGTTTGGTACCTCAAAAAAGGTTAAGAACCACTGGTCTAACCACCCTTTGAGGCTATTTGGACTTGAATGTGTTAATGCCTTAGGGTGCATTCTTAAGTCAAACTTCGGTTAAAATGAAAAATATTTAATATGAGTAAAACTGGATGAAATAATTTATTTAGCCATTAAAGTTTTTTGTAGAAATATATATATATTTCAGTAAGTATTTTAGTGAATGGCTGATAAAGTCATTATTGTGGTCCAAAAATGAGCCGTGGAATTCTATCACATAAATTCACAATGGCCTCTTTAAATATTTTTTTCTTGTAAACAAACAAAATAATGCCATAGTTTTAAAAAATAGTCCAAATTTCAAAAAGTTTTACATTTAATAGCAGAAAAAGTATTTTAAATTTACTTCTAAGAGACCAGAAGTAAGTATACTTAGAAGTATCATGTGCATATATATCTTTCAATTCTCTGTTCTAGTGATATTTTTAAATAAATATTTACAAGTGTTGTTAGTATCTGATATCTCCATATAGATTTATTCAAAATAGGTCTTTAGTACCAAAAAAGTATAGGTTGAAGTTTACTCATTTAAATATAAAAATGTCATCCCTTTCCCATAGGGATTGGAACCAGACCTTGTTTTTCAAAAATGTAAGAAGTATAATTCTGCATAGTCAGTAGAGCTTTTGATCAAGAAAGGTTCTCATGTACCCTCACTGTGCACATGGTTCGTCTGTTTTCTCACAGGCTCTGAAATCGACAAGCCAACCAAAGGTCCCGGCAGGCAGAGCTGCAATGTTCCCCGCTACAGGAAGGTGGTCGTCACGCAGTCCAGTCTCTTAGCCTCTTCTCACATTTAGCTGTGTTAGAGATTTCCTTCCATTTTTACCAGTATACTCTGTATTCTCTCATTTGGGTCTTAAATAAAATCCCTGTACCATATGCTTTAGTTTGCAAGTAATTGAAAATCTAACCCAAACAAATTTAAGGAGAAAAAAAAGGGTTGGTTCATCTTGAAAAGTCTAACTATTTCAGGCATAGTTTGATGCAAAGGTTCAGCTATTGGTCAATAATCGCTTCTGCTTTTCACTGGTTTCACTCACACACACACACACACACACAATCTTTCCATATCAAAATTCTTTTTGACTGGATCATCTTACCCATCTTGTTATTGTAGCATGATGCCTAAGTTATGCATTTATTCACTGTGGCCAGAAACATTTTGATGTATTGATTGATTCATATTTGGTAGCATAAGAATCAACATATTGTACTCTGGCACTGGGTTTGATCCTCATCTAAACTACAGGAATTTCAAGTGAGATTTCTGGCATTCCGAAGTCTAAATGCTGATTCCAAAGTAACAAGGAATAATATGGTCAAAACAATTATTCTTGCAAAGAAGTATACACATATATTTGATTCATTACTTGAAAAAATATAAAGAACAATAAGGAATTGCCAAAAACTTGGAAATAAGCCTGAAATAAGTATGTTCTTTAATAATAAAAACATAATATTTATTGAGTGCTTGCTGTCAGAAACTGAGCTATGTGTTCCATTTGCATAGCATCATTCAATTTTTATAAAACCTAATATAAAGTAGACATTGCTATTATCAACATTTAGTGGCAAGGAAACAAAGGCCTAGAAAGTTAAGCAAATACCCTAAGGTCAAATAGATAGGAGAGGCAAGTGGTGAAGAAGTTGAACCAGGACTGGAACCCATGTAGTCACATAGGGTAACATGCACTAAAACACAACTCCATCAGCACAGAATCTGTCAGGGCCTAGACACACAAAAGCTTCCTGAGACGAGCTCTCTTTCCTGATTGAAGATATGGTCACCTACCTGAATAAATAAGATAAAACTCAAAAGGAAAACTGGAGAGATACAGAAAGGTGGGGACAAGATGTCTAAAGAGAGAAACACAGACACTGCCAACCAGGAATGGGGAGCCCCCCTTAGGTAATGGGCCTGGATTACGAAGTTCATTGGAAAGGCCATTCCCAATGGGAAGTGGGGATTGGGGGCATTCTTTGTCAACACTTTAAACATTCACTTTGTTGAATTCTCTTCGGTCTGATTAAGATCGTATCCTCCAAGGAATCTTGTGATAATGAATAGTTTTCTGAAGGTCTGACTTCAAGGACAAAATGAACTGTCATGTGGGTTTCAAATGTTCCTAATTTTAACTGGTCATTTCCTTATTTAAATGACAAAAGGGCATCTGTGTTTACACATCATTCTCAGAAAAGCCATTGTCACAGTCTTTATTTTTCTAAGACTGTAAGGCAAGTTCCTACACTGTAAGGTCAGTGTTTAGATTCATTTTATTTTCCATATTCTTTCAGTATCATTTGTTGAAAGTCTATTCATTCTTCATAGAATTGCCTTTGCTCCTTTGTCAAAGATCGGTTGACTATACATGATTGTTTTTGACAAGAAACGGGCTAGGTTTCGTCATGCCACTGTGTGAATAATTATCTCTCCAAATGTACTGTATAGTCAGAATACCTAAGTGAAGTTAATGCAAAATACCTAAAATCATTTAAATTGTAAGATGAGCTACAATAGGACAATGACTCCAACATAACCATACAGGTGAATTCTTATTAAAATAAGCAAGATCCATCCTGTTTTGTGTAGGGACGGCATGCCCAATCCCCTATTGTTTCCCCAGGGTTGCATAGTTGTATGCACGATATTTAGTAGTTGAACATAACAGCGGATATAAACTACGGGGTGGTCATTCTGACTATGCACAGTTACTAATGAACAATTTTAGAAGCCTGGTTGAGGACATATATGGTATTGCCTGGAAGAGTCAAGAAGTCACAAGGCTGTTCAGGTAGGATATGAAAGAAGAGAGCTATAGCAAGCAAGCAATACAGGTTACTAGAGTTTTGTTTCTGTTCCTCTTCCTTCTTCCTTTTCTTCCTATGTCATTTGATTTCATTTGCATAACTAGCTCATGATGAAATGAATCCTGAGTCTTTAAGACATTAGCATTACAGCCTTGATCAAACTGTGTAAATCAGAACCCAGTAATTAAAATGCATAAAGACAGATAGTGTAGATGTTAGAAACTGCAGCTTCATAAACTTATTATTTTAGAACTAATGAGTTTGCACCTGGAAGGACAGGTGACAGATGACAATGAAGAGAAATGAGTTGTGCTATGCTGCTGGAGTTTGCATCTAATATCTGTCTTTGGAAAGCACTCTTTCTTTTACTTAAATGAAATTAAACTCACCACCCCCTAGTAATCCTTTGCTTGAGCTATTTTCTTAACTTTCTTACAGTGGTCCTTCCCATAATTATCTGTCCTCAGGACTGATCACATAATTTGTAAGCCCCTGTACAAAAGAAAATGCAGACCCCCCTATTCAAGGTGTCTTGAGAATTTAAAGGTGGTAATAGAAGAGCATAAATCAAGTGTGGGGACCTTCTAAGTGTGGAGTACTATACAACTGTACAAGCCATGTGTCAATTTGGTCGTATCTGTCCAAAATATACATCTAGATTATGTAACTCATACTCTTTCCCATCTGTGTCAACATTAGTATCTCCTTTTCCTGAAGCCTCATGGCATTTTGTTACTTTATACATCATGTTATCATTTATTCCTCTTCCTCCATCCCCCCAGTACTCTGTAAAACATTACCTCATCAACAGTCAACATTAAGAATTTTAGAGTTGTGTGATTTTTAACTTACCATCAAAATATTAATTTTTAAATTAAAATTTTAATTTTTTAAATCTGACCTTACGTGGTCAGAAGGTATCACCTGGAGCACCATAGTGCCATTACTATCATATTTTAAAAGAGCAATACTTTAGTCAAGTGAGAGGCCTGATTTTTGAAGTCTATGTGTTTGGCCTTTTATTGCTACTCATTTTAGAGTATAGAACATTTTTAAACTTTTTCAGAGAAATTTATATAATTTTTTTTAAAAAAATGATTCATTCTTATGCTCAAAATGAGCTTTTAGTTCTTGACACATTTTTTTTATTTACAAAATCATTATTTTCCCTCTGTGTTCTATAGCTATAATTATTTCCCACTGACAATTTAGTCTAAAATGGACGTACTTAAAACATCTGGTATATATAATTTTAATTTATATAAAATACGTCTTGAAATTACTAAATGAATAAAAATAAGAGGGGCCCTCGATTACTTACATGTGTGGAAGGTATACAGAGGACACAGATAGAAAGGCACTTTGTCCACAAATACGTCTTGAGTACTTTCTAGCTATAGAGGCACTGTGAAATTAAGCTAGAAGGAGAGAAATCCTGCTCTCAGGGAGCTTCTATTCTAGTGTAAGAAAAAGACACAGTACTTCATGAGAGACTAATAAAGTCTGCTAAGGAGAACTCTGGGATCAGAGAGAGCAAATTACAAAGCACGTGTCCCTCTGGGAGTCTAGAAAAGGTTTCACTGTGCAAAGAAATTTTAAAAGTAACAAAGAACCAGCCAGGTAAAATTGGGAGTGGAGGAATAAGGCTCCAAACTGAGGCTCCAGAGTGGGATCCAGGAGAACAGACCTTACAACTCAATGCTCAATTATCTGTCCTCCTTTTCCCGGACTTATCAGCAGCATTTGTCACTCATGTCCCTAAGATATAAGTTCTGTACTTGGCTTCAGAGCACAATATTCTCCTTGTCTTTCTCCACCTTATTGATGTTTTGCAGGACCTTCCTCTTCTCTCTCACCTCTCATGTCAAGAACTCAGGACCTAATCCTTGGTTTTCTTCTCTACCTACACTCCTCACTTTCTGACCTCCTCAGTGTCATGCCACTCACTAGCATCTCTACTGCTGTGATTGCTAGCTTCCCATTTCTAGAACAGATCTCTTTATCACATCCAGACTCATATATCCAGATTCCAGTCCATGTTTCCATTTGGATGTCTGATAGACAGTTTGAATTCAACAGTGTTCAACACTGAAATCTCAATCCCTTGACCTGACAACCTTATCCTGGTATGATCACGTACTTTTCTACCCCATAACAAGGCAGCCTCATCTTCCTAGTTACTAAATAGGAAGACCTTAGAGTTATATTCGATTTATCTATTCTTTTCACACATGCATTCAGTTTGTTAGGAAGTCCTGTTGGATTTCATTTAAAAATGCCCCCTGAAACACAATTTAAAAAAGAGAATAAAGCTAACAGAAATAGATTGGCTAATGGCCCTTCAGTGTATGAAAAGATGTTCAATTTCACACATAAGATAAATGAAAATTAAAACTCAGCTGAGATACTACTGCATATATCATGTTGGCAAAAGTTCAAAAGCTTGAGAGCACCATCTGTTGTCAAGGCTATCGGAAAACCAATGCGCTCACATAGCTGACACTGGGAGGAGAAAGTGGTACACCTATGTGAAGAAGAATTATAATATTGAACAGAACTACAATACCTTTCCTTTTGGCCCAATACTTCTACTTCTAAGACATGTATAACTATATATATTCATACCATATGCCAAGGTTATTCAGATGTTATTTTTAAAAGCAAAAGATTAAAAACAATCAAAATGCTCAATAAAGAATTTGTTGAAAAAAATTATGGTACATCCACACAAAATAAAGTACTATATAGCTATTTAAACCAATAAAGAAGATTCTATGTATGTGTCTGTGTCTGTATAATTTAAATAAAATTTACAAAGTAAAAAAATAGTGTATATACCATGCCACATTTGTTTAAGGAAGAAAATAAAAAGTAACAGGTAATGCAAAAAGAATAAGGCAGAAGTTGATTTTTTTAAAAAGTGGTTATCTATGGCAGGGTTCAGCAAACCATGGCCCCATGGACCAAATACAGTCTGCCACAGGTTATAGTAAACACCCATTTCTCTGCATATGGTCAATGGTTGCTTTCTCACTCCAGCAGCAGAGCTGAGCTGTTGTCTAAGAGACCACATGGCCTCTAATGCCTCAAGTATTTACCTTCTGGCCCTTTACAAATTTTCTCAACCCCTGGTCTAGAGGGCCGGAAGAGTGCAGAGTAGAGCAGATAAGGGTGGAAGTAAGACTTCTCTAAGTATATTTATTAGTACAGTTTTGCCTTTTGAACCATGAAACTATTTCATGCATTCAAAAATACAAAAACAAAACAAAAAAGCTTAACACTGACAACAAAGGAAACCAAATAATCTAACTGTACATCGAACTGAAGAGATTAAAACACAGAATAAAGAAACACTTCATTCCAACACTTGTTATTACCTTTCTTGTTGATAATAGCTAATCTAACAGGTGTGAGGTGGTATCTCATTGTAGTTTTGATTTGAATATCTCTAATAGCGAATGAAGATGAGCATCTTTTTATATATCTGTTGGCCATTTGTATTTCTTCCTGAGAGAAGTGTCTGTTCATGTCCTCTTCCCATTTTTTTACTAGATTTTTTGCTTGTTTGTTGTTGAGTTTTATGAGTTCTTTGTATATTTTTGGATATTAGGCCCTTATCTGTGCTGTTGTTTGAAAATATCATCTCCTAATTTAGTTGGCTGTCTGTTTATTTTGTTGCCAGCTTCTCTTGCTGTGCAAAAACTTCTTAGTCTGATGTTCATTTATCTTCCCATTCATTTATCTTTGCCTTCACTTCCCTTGCCTTTGGAGTCAAATTCATAAAGTGCTCTCTGTAACCAAGGTCCATGAGTTTAGTTCCTGTGTTTTCTTCTATTTACTTTATTGTTTCAGGTCTTATATTTAGGTCTTTGATCCACTTTGAATTAATTTTAGTATAAGGGGACAAACTGTAGTTGAGTTTCATTCTTTTGCATGTGGCTTTCCAGTTTTCCCAGCACCATTTGTTGAAGAGGCTTTCTTTTCTCCATTGTGTGTTGTTGGCACGTTTATCAAAAATTATTTGACCCCATACATGTGGTTTTACTTCTGGGCTTTCTATTCTGTTCCATTGGTCTGAGTGTTTATTTTTCTGCCAATACCATGCCATTTTGATTATCGTGACTCTATAATATAATTTGAAGTCAGGTATTGTAATGCCTCCAGCTTGGTTCTTTTTCCTTACGATTGCTTTGGCTATTCTGGGTTTTTTATAGTTCCATATAAACATGAAGATTTTTTGTTCCATTTCTTTAAAAAATGATATTAGAATTTTTATGGGAATTGCATTAAATTTGTATATCTCTTTGGGTAATATAGTCATTTTGACCATATTTGTTCTTCCTATCAAATAACATTTCATTATATCTTTTTTGATTTCCCTTAACAATGCTTTGTAGTTTTCATTATATAGGTCCTTTACATTCTAAAAAGAAACCCTCATCCACTGTTGGTGGGAATGTAAAGTAGTACAACCATTATGGAAGAAAGCATGGTGGTTCCTCAAAAAACTAAAAATAGAACTACCATATGACCCAGCAATTCCTCTACTGGGTATGTACCCCCAAAACTCAAAAACACTGGTACGTAAAGACACATGCAGCCCCATGCTCACTGCAGCATTGTTCACAGTGGCCAAGACATGGAAACAACCAAAAAGCCCTTCAATAGATGATTGGATAAAGAAGATGTGGTACATATACACTATGGAATACTACTCAGCCATAAGAAATGATTACATCAGATCATTTACAACAACATGGATGGACCTTGATAACATTATGAGTAAAATAAGTAAATCAGAAAAAACTAAGAACTATATGATTCCATACATAGGTGGGACATAAAAATGAGAGTCAGAGACATGGACAAGAGTGTGGTGGTTACAGGGTGGGGTGAGGGGAGGGGCACAAAGAAAACCAGATAGAAGGTAACGGAAGACAATTTGACATTGGGTGATGGGTATGCAACATAATCAAATGTCAAAATAACCTGGAGATGTTTTCTCTGAACCTATGTACCCTGATTGATCAATGTCACACCATTAAAATTAATTTAAAAAAATAGAAAGAAACACTTAAAGTGACCTCAGACTGTGCATCACTCTGGCATCTCTAATACCTGGATGGACATTACAGCATTCTCTGCTTCTCCGTGCTGATCACAGCTGCACCCAAAGCATCTCCTTGTCAACAATATTTAACCTGGATCTAATCGAGACATTAAATTTAACTTGCAATTGACAGGAACTATTTAAAAAGTTAAGTGATACCACTATGAGCAACCCCACCCCCTCACCTTTCTGAATCACCTGCCTTCATCTGTCACCCGGGTTCATTCCATTCCAGCCACCGTGGCCCCCACGCTTTCTCAAACATTTGGGCTTCTTCACTCCATAAACTTTTTCACTGGCTCTTCCACAAAAGGGCCACATAGCTGCTGTCTTCAACTCTTTTAAGTTTTTCCTCAAATGTAATTTTACTCAGGCTAATCTTGATCATCCTGTTAAAATTTGCAAACTGCCAGATTTCCCCTATTCTCCCCTCCTATTAGTCTTCTCTATTTTTAAATTAATAGACTTTAAAAATAACTATTTTTAAAATATTTTGATAGTCTTATCACCTCTGACATACTGCATAGATCATGTTATGTTTTATTGCCTGTCTCTCCTTGTCAAAGGTAAGCTCCAGAATAGAACTTGTGGGTTCTTTTGTTTATTGACACAATGGCCCAAACATCTATAACTTTTATAAGTAGCACAAGTGGATGTGCCTCAAAAGAAAAAGAAATCTTGAATAAATGAAAACGTGTAGCATTAAGTGGGTTATTTTGAGTTGGATTGTTTTGGTTTTGGTAGTTTATGTGAGATGCTGATTTTTCCACTGCGACTGACACAACCAGCTCAGTAACAGCAAAGAGATATTTTTCTTCAGAAGGCAAATCAATGCAGGACTGATCATTCCAAAATAGCACTTAAATCTACCATACTTCTGAGTATGCTAAAAACCCTCTACGTAGAAAATAAACATCTGGTTTAAAATAGCCGATATTTATGCTGTGAGAACAATTGAGTGGTTTTGTAAGGAATACTTTCTTAATTTGCAAAGTGTTTGAGAAAGCAACCTCAACATTAATAGGTTTTATATTTAACTATCTGTTCCTTGAAGACAGTGGTCAACTATTTTATATACCCAGAATAATAGCCAAAATATGGAAAATAAAAAACTGATCAATAAAATGCACAGTGAGCCAGAACTGGGTAGCTCAATTTGTTAAAGTGTTGTCCCAGTTCTCCAAGGCTTTCCGTCCAATCCCCAGTCAGGGTACATACAAGAATCAACCAATGAATGCATAATTAAGTGGAAAAACAAACTGATGTCTCTCTCTCTCTTTCTCTCATCCTTTCTCTCTCTCCCTAAAATCAATTTTTTAAATATTTAAAAAATAAAATTTAAAATATGTGCAATAATGATGCAATGAGCAGCCCCTAAAGTTCAGAAAGTCACTTTGGGTTAAGAGTACGTAATTTTTTGATAAATAAAAATGTACAAAATATTTTAAAAAATTATCTACTAATGAAAAAATACTCAAAGTAGTCATATCATCCTAGAAAACATATATCAAAATCATCCTTTCAGAATACAAAACAATACAATTTAGCAGACATTTATTTAGTATCCTTTAAGCAACCCACGTGTACATTTCATACTTCAAATCCCAGTAAATAGGAATTTCATAACATGTGGTGAATAGCAGAATGAGAGTAATTTGAAACATGAAGCTGGAAGGCTGCATTATCAACATTTAAGCTAGTTTCAATTTTTTTTAAAAAAAAGTGTTAGATAATGTGGGCTGTCTGATGAATATGGGGGAAGAATTGCTACATGACTAGAATCTCACAAATATGGATAGATTGGCAGTGAACCTTAGGGAAAGCAGTCAGTAAATAAAGTTGTAAATTTTAAGAGTAAGAAAGAGAAACCAATTAGATTAACATCAAGTGTAAACAATTTCAACAAACTTGGGAACTAATAATATAATATATATGACCTGAGGAAGCCATAAAAATGTTTCACTTTTGCGTTAATGACTGTAAGAATTACTTAAATTGATAGAAAAGGGAAAAAAGACTACATGAGGAACTAAATACTAAATATATTATTTCTCATCATTCACAGAGGGGACATTCCTTTGGTACTTTTTTCAGCCTTAAAGACTGACCAGATATGGATTCTGCAATGTGCTATTACTAAGGCTGCAAAGAATAAATTTGACTCACAATTTATCTAGCCTGTGTGCAAATAAACCATTTTAATTGACTTCTGAAAACTTAAGTGAGACTATTTTTCATTTTATTCAATAAAATTAATTGATATAAATTAATTGTGATCATCTATGGTCAAATCCTAGCTTACAAGTTGATAGGGTAGGCAAGTCATTTTATTTCTCTCTGCCTCAATTATCTCATAGGTAAAAACTGAATGGTAATATTACCTACTTGTTATTCATGTACATATGAAGTGCATACTAAATGTTAGCTACTATTATTGTATAATTTTCTTATTAATTATAATCATATCCTCAAAACAGCTAAAGAATTTTGAAAAAAATGAGAAAATGTAATTTCTTGTCTATTTTACTTTAGAATATTAGAGCTAACTTAACATAGGTTTTTATATTTATTTATGAAGAAATTGGCCACACAAAGAAACAAATATTTTTTAAACTAATGGTAAGTTTATTTCTTTTATTTATCTATTTTTTTTTTTACAGGGACAGAAAGAGAGTCAGAGAGAGGGATAAATAGGGATAGACAGACAGACAGAAACAGAGGGAGGTGAGAAGCATCAGTCATTAGTTTTTCATTGCCGTGGTGACACCTTAGTTGGTCATTGATTGCTTTCTCACATGTGCCTTGACCGCGGGCGGGCCTTCAGCAGACCGAGCAACCCCTTGCTGGAGCCAGCGACCTTGGGTCCAACCTGATGAGCTTTTGCTCAAGCCAGATGGGCCCACGCTCAGGCTAGCAAGCTCAGGGTATCGAACCTGGGTCTTTCGCATCCCAGTCCGACACTCTATCCACTACGCCACTGCCTGGTCAGGCAGTAAATTTATTTCTTAAACTGCTAATCCTGGAATCTACTTCCAGATAGAAGTGACTATATTTTTTTGAAAAGTTTAAATTCGCCTGATCAGGCAGTTGCACAGTGGGTAGAGCATCGGACTGGGATGCAGAGGACCCAGGTTCAAAACCCCGAAGTCGCCGGCTTGAGTGCAGGCTCATCTGGTTTGAGCTGGGGTCACTCGGTCTTCTGTAGCCCCCTGAGTAAGGCACATATAAGAAAGCAATCAATGAACAACTAAGGAGCTGCAACAAAAATATCAATGCTTCTCACCTCTGTCCCTTCCTGTCTGTCTGTTCCGGTCTGTACCTTTCTCTGTCGCTGTCACACACACACACACAAAGTTAAAATTCTACGTTCACATATATTTATTTCCCTACTTTATTACATTTCCATTATTTCCTTTATGGCAAGGATATAGACATGGGTAGGAGATTATTTAAATTACACATTTGAAATTGATTTCAAGGAAAATATTTAAAAATTGAAGACAGATGTATAACTTATTTTTTAATTAACGGTACCAAAAAGAAAGGAAACCACATTGGTTTTAAGTTATCACTTGTCTTAGTTTGTTCAGACAGCAATAAGAAAATACCACAGATTGGATGGCTTATATAAAAAAAAAAAAAATCTGTTTACTACAGTCTGGAAGCTGGGAAGTCTAAGATCAAGATGCCAATAGTTCCGTGTCTGGTGAAAGGCCACTTTCTAATTCACAGACAGCTGTGTTCTCATATGGTAGAAAGGGCAAGTGATCTCTCCAAGGCCTCCTTCTAAGGACACTAATCCTATACATTAGGGCTCCACCCTCATGACCTAATCACCTCCCAAAGGCCCACCTTCAGATGCCATCACCTGGGGTTTAGAATTCCAAAACAGAAATTTTAGTGGGACATTCAGACCATAGCATCACTTAAATATAAAAAAGCTAGATGTTTGCATAATTGTACTCAGAACATTCAGACTTAGAAAAAGCTTTTTTCCCCCAGATCACTGTATTAGTCTGCTAGGACTGCCATAAAGACAAAAACAAAACAAACAATACACCACAGATTTGGTGATGAGACAACAGAAACAGGCGTCGGGAGGGTGGGTTTCCTCTCTCCTCGGCTTGCAGATGGCCACCCTTTTTCTGCCTCTGCACAGGGCCATCCCTGAGAGTACATAAGTTCCTGCTGTCACTCTCTATGCCCTAATGGCTTCCTTATGAGGACACTAGTCATATTAAATTAGGGTCCACACTAATGAACTCCCATTAACTTAATTACCCTCATAAAGGTCTATCACCAAAGATGGTCACATTTGGAGGTATTGAGGGTTAGAGCTTCAACATAGGAATTTACAATGAACATGGTTCAGCCCCATAACAAGCCTTCTTTTAAATTACTTAAATTATTTTAAATTGCATAATGTCACGTCTTAGTCATTTACTGTAACATAAAACTGGCACTTGGCTCTCTGCAACCTTTTACCATTCCTGGCCTTCAAGAAATATGACTTTGCTTAAAAAAATGAACTGGTAAAAATCTTTTCCATCTGGCCACTTGAAATAACCCAGGGAGAGTCTTTCTGAACAAGCTCATGAGTCATGTTCTTGACTTTCCTTACTTCGAAATCCACTTCTGGACCCTTTCTTCCCAAGAATGGTTAATGAATGATCCATGTACTAACTGACAACTCAAACTTCCTTCCACCCCTCGGCCACAGTACTGGCTGCATTTCAGGGGAATGGATTTTCACAGAACTGCTGAAACTGGATAAATTGTCATATTATTAGAAAGTAAAGGCGGACGGATGACAAAACCACAGCAAGACCGCACGAAACTTAGTCTGAGCTCCAGCTTCATCTGTTTTAATGACCTTCCCTCTTTTGCTTTTCAAACATACCTTTTTCAACCATATATTTTTTCAAACAGTGACTGAGAACAGTGAGGAGACACTTAGCTGCAATACTTCTTGCCTAAACAAATCCTCATCTATTTTTTCATTTTCCATCCTCATTTGTAAAATTATTTCATGTCTTCAGAACAAAATCTTGTCCTGAGAAATAATGTATATAAAATGGGAGTGTGTGTGTGTGGGGGGGGGACAATACACACAAAAAAACTTAAAGTTTATTGAAAATTTAATTGCATTAGATTCTATCAAGTGCAGTAGTAGTTCAGAGAAGCTAGAAATAAAAAGCCAGTCCCTGAAGGTTTTCTGATGCAGGTGGGATGTGAGGAAGTCTTGAAGAAGTATGATTCGGGGAGGGATACGTTTAATAGATGGCCTCTATCAGGATGTTGCCACAGAGCAAGCAGAGGCTTTGGGATAAGGATAAGGGGATGTCTAGGGTAGGCTGAAGACTGTTGAGAATGAGTGCGTATGTTAATTGCTTTTCCTGTATTTCCTGGGGTATTGGCAATGTCCATATGACACTGATAAAATGCTGAAAATAGAAATGGAGAAACGCCCCCCACCTTTTCCGCTCTGGCTTCTTGAGGAGACTCTCATTTTGTTCTGCACCACTCAGGGCTTCGACATGCCTGAGGGGTTAGCAGAATGTAAAAGACAATGTCAGAGCCCCACACACACACACACACACACACACAACCTAGCGTAGCGTGAGAGCTACGTGGTGAAGAGAAGGATGTCCAGGAGGCTGAGGAAAGATGCTGGAGAGACATGGGCTGGACGCTTGTTAAGATTCATTTGTGGGGATGAGCCGCACAATTAGAGAACTCGCTCAGGTTAACTGGGGAGAAATGAGGTTGCAGATTCTGTCCCTAACCTCTACCACATCTGCTCCACTATCTAACTCTCCAGTGACACTCTGAATTCTGATTCTATTACTTCCTGGCCAAGGGGTCATAACTACTAACTTACGAAGTCATCAATCACTCTGAGCTCCAGCGTTCTCATTCATAAGTGGAGTAGTGTGGCACAATAGTGGATAATGGTAATGCGTCTTCACAGGTTATTCTGTATTGGACTTGGGAGGATTAAATGAGATCGCATGTAGAACACTAAGTTCAGGACAATGCCAGTGCTATTGCTACTATGTTTCCTCTCTTCCTACTACTACTGTTTCAGAGGGACATGCTCAAGGGGTGTGAGAAAAGAGAGAGGACTATAATGTTTGTAAGCATTATGGTGTCAAAGGGGGGCTGAGAAACAGGGGTTAAAGTGATAGCTCTGTTTCCTAACTGTATGATTACAGGCAAGAGTGTCTATCTACAGAGCAACATAACCAAAGACTGTGTTTTTCAATTTTAAAATAACTGACAAATAATGCAAATTTTAGAGTTAGGATCTTTTGAATCATGTATTGCAATCTGTCTTCTGATAGAGTTATATTGTCTATCTTATCCCAGAGAAATGGTCATGCAACCTTTCTCCATCCCTCCAAGCTTGTGTCCTCTTCTGTCAGAAAGGGACTGCTGCCTGATACGATGAACGTATGAATGAAAGGGACTACCCACATGTGTGTAGCAGGGTGCCTGGCATGATGCCAGTCCTTGAGATTTCTTCCACTGCTTACTAAACAAGAAGAATGTTTTGTTTCCCTCTAAAAAGAAAAGAAAAAAACAAAAAAAACCCACTTGTTTTCCCTATGAATAAAATGTATTATATTAACTTTTTTTCTTTTTTCTTTTCTTTTTTTTTTTTTTTTTTACAGGGACAAGGAGAGAGTCAGAGAGAGGGATAGATAGGGACAGACATACAGGAACAAAAAGAGATGAGAAGCATCAATCATTAAGTTTTTAGTTGCCATTGCAACACCTTAGTTGGTCATTGATTGCTTTCTCACATGTGCCTTGACCGTTGACCTTCAGCAGACTGAGCAACCCCTTGCTGGAGTCAGCAATCTTGGTGATGAGCTTTTGCTCAAGCCAGATGAGACCGCACTCCAGCTGGTGAGCTCAGGGTCTCGAACCTGGGTCTTCCGCATCCCAGTCTGATGATCTATCCACTGCGCCACTGCCTGGTCAGGCTGACTTTTTCTTAATATGTTTCTTTTTATTCCTCCCAATGTCTCTTTATTTTTCTTTTTTACCTTTTTATTGAATTTATTTGAGTGACACTGGTTAACAAAATGATATAGGTTGATATTGTTAAGAAAATACAGACTTTTTTAAAAGATAAGGACTTTTTCTCAAAGTGCTGGTCTGAAATGGGACCATGAAGGGACATCACTGAAGCTATTAACACAAGTTAGGATATGGGCAGTGTTCCCCTTTGTCACACCTAATGAGCCCTCTAGAGGTCATTCCCCTTGCTCTGGGCTTGGGTAGCCACAGTGATCAGAAAGAAGTGTGTGACTTCCCTGTAAATTCCCATTGGGTACCCTCTTACCCTCCAATGGCACAGAAAGGCCATAAACAAATATGGAAGCTGCATGAGATGTGTCTGTCATGAGCATCAACAATCTACTTGACAGTGTCACATCTCACCCAGGTTATATGGCATCATCTAGGATTGGGATATACAGTGAATTATGGACTATTTAAAATAAATGTATTTTTAATCCTTAGAGCAGTGTTGCTTAACCTTTTCTCCATCATCTGCCACACTAAAGAGCCTCTGTTGATATTGAGTGTCACCTCTTGCAATGAAATATTGAAATCACAAATATACTGTATATCCGTTTATATGTTGTATGTATGACCATTGCTTATACATAAAGAAGCAAGAAAGAACAAGACTTCTTCCACCACTACTACCAAAAACAAATTGCCACACTCATGGGTGGGACAATGTCCAGGTTGAGAATGTATTCTCTGGAGCTATCCTAAGATATTTTGTTGGTTATCTTAAAAGAAGAAGAAGAAGGAAGAGGAAAAGGAGGAGAAGGAGGAAGAGGAGGAGGAGGAGGAGGAAGAAGAGGAGGAGGAGGAGGAAGAGGAGGAAGAAGAGGAGGAGGAGGAGGAGGAGGAGGAAGAAGAGGAGGAGGAGGAGGAAGAGGAGGAAGAAGAAGAGGAGGAGGAAGAAGAGGAGGAGGAGGCAGAGGAGGAGGCTGCAGAGGAGGAAGTGGAGGAGGAGGAAGAGGAGAAAAAGAAAGAAGAAGAGGGATTACCTTCATATTACTACCTTCAGCTACACTTCCACCTAGGTAACACACCTACAAGTATAAATTTAAAGGAAACTGTACTAAGATGGCATATGTCAGGTATTTTGCTTCTTTTAAATGCTAGTCACATTTGTATTCCACCTTATGTGATCAAGGTGTATAGCTCTTCTAATCACAGAGCCAGTGAGCTATATTTTAAGCAAATATGAAAGTTGGTTCAAAACAACATCAAGTAGAATTTCTGCCTGAAGTTCATAGTAATTCATTTCTCCACCTCTAAAGTTCAGCCAAGTAAGCCATGGCGCTAAGAAAACCCGAAGGTAGATCCAAACAAAGGTTGTAGCAGGTCCAATCAGCATTTCTAAATAAAAGAAAAATAGTAAGCACGCTCCTTATTAGAGAAGATGAAAACAGAAACTTGAGCAGGCGCTTTTATAAGCAGAAAGGGAAAAAGGAAGATGTGATATTTTCTAACCTAAATTCATAATATAATTTTGAGTTCAAAGATACACACACCTCGTTTCTGCCAAGACATGATGGTATTTTCTTAGGCTGAAATTTACTTTTTCACTTTACTAATTGCAAACATTTTATCAGAAAATAAGAAGAACTTTCAGATAGGTTTGGAATATTTTAACTCTGTGGTAAGATGTAATGAATGTTCCATATTACCTTTAATTGAAACATATATATTAGCAGTAAAATTCATAAATCACAAGTATGGGGAAAAAAGAACATGAAGTCATAAATTTGACACATTTTCCATTAAAATAGATACATCAACTATTAAAATAAATGTATCTCTTACTAAGAAAATAGATCAAAATCAAATCTAATAGTTCACTTACCAAATCAGACATCCACTATTGAATCATTACTTATTGAATACTGAAGAAGATACATCATCTATCAAATCAAATACCTTCTCTAGTAAATCAGCCTCAGCATCTGATTCAAAACTGTCTCCTACTAAATCAAAAAACCACCCAATAAATCAAAGCAATATTGCATCAAAGAATTTCATTTAAAGTAAATACAGTTCATCACCAACCAGCATATATCATGGTAAAGGTATCATTTATTAAGAGAAAGATATGCCTTTTGCCACCTAATTCTTTCCACCGGGTTCTTTTGGATACAGTACAAACATATTCAGACTATTCTCAACTGTTATTTTTAAAAACATATTTTCTAAGCAAATAATACCCCTAAACAAAAATAGTTTTGAGGATGCTTAAAACAAGTTTGTACTCTTAAGTAGAAGCTCTGGTGAGTCACATCAGCTTAAATAACTTAACAGACTTAACAGTGGGCTAATTTCACTTCATTGTTTTCTATCCTAGTAAGTGTGATAGTGTTTTGTTGCTTAATTTTGTGTGTTTGTGTGTGTGTGTGTGTGTGTGTGTGTGCGTGTGACAGAGACAGAGAGAGACAGATAGAGACAGACAGACAGGAAGGGAGAGAGATGAGAAGCATCAATTCCTTGTTGTGGCAACTTAGTTGTTTATTGATTGCTTCTTCATATGTGCCTTGACCAGGGGGGGCTACAGCAGACCGAGTGACCCCTTGCTCAAGCCAGTAACCTTGGGCTCAAGCTGGTGAGCCTTGCTCAATCCAGATGAGCCCATGCTTAGGCCGGTGACCTCGAGGTTTCAAACCTTGGTCCTCTGCATCCCAGTCTTACGCTCTATGCCAGAGGTCCCCAAGCTATAGCCCATGGGCCACATGTGGCCCTGAGGCCATTTATCCGGCCCCCGCCGCACTTCCAGAAGGGGCACCTCTTTCACTGGTGGTCAGTGAGAGGAGCACAGGATGTATCCACACCCATAGTTCCCATTGAAATACTGGTCAGTTTGTTGATTTAAATTTACTTGTTCTTTATTTTAAATATTGTATTTGTTCCCGTTTTGTTTTTTTACTTTAAAATAAGATATGTGCAGTGTGCATAGGGATTTGTTCATAGTTGTTTTTATAGTCCGGCCCTCCAACGGTCTGAGGGACAGTGAACTGGTCCCCTGTGTAAAAGGTTTGGGGACCCCTGCTCTATGCACTGCACCACTGTCTGGTCAGGCTAATTTTGCTTTTGTTAGTCAGTTGGTGGGAAGGCTTTCGGAAGCAGGGCATCGGAGTTACCTCGTTATCCTTCTTTGTTTCCCTATGGCACCAACATACAGAGACGGTTTGGGAGTCTCCTCTCATGCTGTACAACTCTCTTTACCCTGCTGTTGCTGGGCCGAGCGGTAAAACTCTGGGAATGGACAGTTATGGAACGTGGCAAAAATTTCATTTAATTCCAAAGCTTCTTGGAAAATGTAATGGAAAACATAGTCTCAAAATTTAGATTAGAAAATATAGCTCTTTGTTTAGTTCTATATTTTGTCCTTGAAAGTAATATAACTACACATATTTTAATTCAGAATTGTTTTCTCTTCACTGGAAGACAAACTCAGTAATGACTCTTATGAAAAATTCTTATTAAACATTGTAATTTAAAAAAGACTTCTAGCCTGATCAGTGGTGGTGCAGTGGATAAAGTGTCAACCTGGGACGCTGAGGTCCCACATTCGGACACTGAGGGCCCAGGTTCAGAATCCCAAGGTCGCCGGCTTGAGCACAGAGTTATAGACATGATCCCAAGTATCGCGAGATTGGGCCTAAAGACTGCTGGTTTAAATCCAAGGTCACTAGCTTGAGCAAGGGCTCACTGGCTCGGCTGGAGCTCCCGACCAACATCAAAGCACGTATGAGAAGCAATCAATGAAAAATTAAAGTGCCACAACTATGAGTTGATGCTTCTCATCTCTTTCCCTTTCTATCTCTCTCTAAAAAAATAAAATAAAAATAAAAATTACTTCTAAATACAAAAATTGTTATTCACAGAGACTGATTTAGTTTCATCTAAAATACTGTCACATTTACCCACTGAAATAACAACTATGTAGACATACCAGCTTCTAGAACATAAACTCACAAATATTACCAGCAATTAAGATTAATTTCCCATAAAGCAGTGGCTCACGACTGGTAGGATGTGGACAAAGGCAATTACAGACTCATTTTTATTTTTTGCTTTATGATGGGTTGAAATGGAAAGAATTGCCTAAAGTTTAAATTAAAAGTTTGAATGGAATGTAGACAATATTTCCGGGAAAAACTAGAATATTTGCTAGTACTGGGCCCAGGCTTTCTTCCAGGAGACAGGAGCTAGAGTTGAATCATGGTTACTGCTTTCAAACAGGGTTTATGTTCTTCCTGCAGTCACTGCCCCCACTCACTAAGTCTCTCCTGCTCTGAAATCTCCTTACAGTTTCTCATCACACATCTGTTAATTGTACACATCTATGTTACTTACTTAGCCCCTGTGAACCTCGAGTTTACTTACAACCCTAGCTATAAAACCGATCACTCGACTCAGTAAGTGATTTTGAGTATGACTTTTGCTTAGTATAGTTCTGAAAACTGTATGACTGTGAATGCCATTTAAGACCTAGATTTTGCCCTCAAGTAGCTTTCTGTCTTACCAAGGGTATTTACAACACCCTGAAAGGCTTAGAGAATGGGCAAATATATTATAGTAAACTATATATATCGCACAGTGTAGATAGTAAAAGCAGTATGTAAACAGATCACATACAGGAGGAATCTCATACTTCTGGATTTGATATGTGGGAAGAAGGAAAAAGAATACACTAAGCAAAATCTGCAGACTTAAAAATACTATGGTCTTAAGAACAAACTAATAAAAATAGGTAATATTTAACCAGTTAAAAATTTAAAAAAGACCATTTATGTTGGAAATAAATGAGTCTTAACTGCTGGATATAAAATTCAAGTGAGGCCAGAGTTAAGGAACCCTTTTCAAATTACAAATCTGAGTGACAGTACTATTGCGTTATTGTGGCATAAACTTTGACTTTACCCTACTTCCCTGTACCCCAGCCCACTTTCACTCTCAGTAATAATTTAAAAGGGTTGTTTTTTTTTTCTCTCTCACTGGACATATAACCACTCTTCTCTTTGCTTTGAGTTACTTGTGCCTGATGTAGGCTTGAAAATAGATTGTAAGTAATTTATGATTTAGTCAATACAACCAGCCCTCCCTTACTACAAGCTATTTATAAAACGTGGCCCAAACACGTTCATTACTGATCAGCAGCTTCTCATTATTTCTCCGTCTCTGTCAATCTGAAAATTGATTAATTATAATTGCATTTTTGGCCAACATGGATTGATTAAAACATAAAGTAACAAGAATTGTACAAGAATGTCAAATGGAAGAAACAGTTCCATAGAACACTTAGAGCAGGGGGGTCCCCAAACTACCCACCGCGGCATGCGGCCCCCTGAGGTCATTTATCCGCCCCCACTGCACTTCCGGAAGGGACACCTCTTTCATTGGTGGTCAGTGAGAGGAGCACAGGATGCATCGCACCCATAGTTCCCATTGAAATACTGGTCAGTTTGTTGATTTAAATTTACTTGTTCTTTGTTTTAAATATTGTATTTGTTCCCATTTTGTTTTTTTACTTTAAAATAAGTAAAATAAATTCCTATGTGCAGTGTGCATAGGAATTTGTTTATAGGTTTGTTTTTTTTTATAGTCCGGCCCTCCAACGGTCTGAGGGACAGTGAACTGGCCCCATGTAAAAAGTTTGGGACCCCTGACTTAGAGGATATGTTGATTCTTTTAAGATGGAGGTCAGATGCTCCCCAAACCAGAAGAACAAAGAAAACTTTTTTTTTTTTGAGACAGAGAGAGAGTCAGAGAGAGGAATAAATAGGGACAGACAGACAGACAGGAACGAAGAGAGATGAGAAGCATCAATCCTCAGTTTTTCGTTGCGACACCATAGTTGTTCATTGATTGCTTTCTCATATGTGCCTTGACCGTGGGCCTTCAGCAGACTGAGTAACCCCTTGCTCAAGCCAGTGACCTTGGGTCCAAGCTGGTGAGCTTTGCTCAAACCAGATGAGCCTGCACTCAAATTGGCGACCTTGGAGTCTAGAACTTGGGTCTTCTGCATCCCAGTCCGACGCTCTATCCACTGCGCCACTGCCTCGTCAGGCAAAGAAAACTATTCATGTTACTCTAACTTCAGATATTATGGATCATTTTTAAAAACTGACCTTTATAATAAATATATTTCAGATTGATACTTTCTATAGAGTAAGTTACTAATTCAGAAATATAACACTTAAAAGTCTCTCGTTGACTCTGATGTGGGGTTAAGTTTTATGACTTTATCTTCTTTTTTGAAAAAGTTATCAAATATGAAGACTTTAATGCAGATATCTAATTTTATAATTCTTTCTTTATAAGTCCAACAGTATTTTTTTTCCACTTTTTTTAAAATTTATTTATTTATTCATTTTAGAGAGGAGACACAGAGAGAGAGAGAGAAAGAGAGAGAGAGAGAGAGAGAGAGAGAGAAGGGGGGAGGAGCTAGAAGCATCAACTCCCATATGTGCCTTGACCAGACCAGTGCAGGGTTTTGAACTGGCAACCTCAGTGTTCCCAGGTCAACGCTTCATCCACCGCGCCACCACAGGTCAGGCTAGTCCAACAGCATTTTAAAAAATATAAACATGTTGTAGAAACTATTCTTCAAGTATAATTATTAATAAACTACTTAAGAGGTTGTATCACATGTTAAAATATTCTTAGAAAGTATGTTTCAGTGATTTCCTTGAAAAATTTGCACTAATGTCTCTATATCATTAATGTATATATTGAGCCAATAAATTTGAGTATGCACTAGGTTCAAGGCTCTGTGCTAAACTCACTGAGAATAAAAACAGATAAAATTTAAAAACAAATGAAAGACCCTATAATTGCCGTTAAATAGCTCCTAGTTTCTCTTCTATCCTCCAAGAAATAAAACACACACAAGAATTTATAATATAAGAGGGAAAGAGATATATCCAAAGTGTTTTGAAAGTTCAGAGCAAAAAGAAGTCATAGTTCACTGGGAAAAATCCAAGAAAGCTTACTAAGAAATAAAATGCCATTTGAGTTTGGACAAGAACAGACTGACCATACTTTTTATGAGTAGCTATTGGAGTAGATGAGATGTGAGGGAGGAGGAATCAGCCCACACCAACAAGTAGTAGCAACAAAGCAATGGACAGCTGGTTTGGAAATGCTAGGTACACAGGTTCGTGAAGGGCAGAAAGCTTTGTTTTTGTTTCATTGTTGATTACCATTTTAATGTAACAGTATAAAAAGTTCACTGATAAAGTTTTAGCATCCACATTGCCAAATTTTAAAAAATTACGATTATCTGAAAAGGCTAAATATTTAGAATATGCTTCTCCCTTTTTCCAACTACATATCTGTATGATCTTGGATTTTCTTTATATATTTCAATTAAAACAATATATCATAAAAGATTAAATAGGAAAACAGATATAAAAATCCAGCTTGATCCCATAAAGATAATCATTAAAAACATTTTCAGAAATGTAAATCAATGTCCCTCTTCTCATTAAATTTCTTTTGGAAAATAATGTTATTATTCATAAAATATATTTACATTACCATGTAGGATGGCTAATTCTATGTGTCAACTTGGAGAGTGCTTAGGATGAGATTAATATTTATTTAATCACTGAATTTTCAATAAAGCAGACTGCCCTCCATAATGTGGGTGGGCCTCACCCAATCAGTTGAAGACTTAAGGGAAAATGAAAACCAGCCTCTCAAAACAATGCAAGGCACCAATTTTTAAAACTTCAAATCTATAAATAAAAATATGAAAGGTGGTTCAATTTGTAAATCCACTAAAGAGGAAGGTGTTGTGATTGAAGCCAGGGTGGGAGCCCAGAAGTCTCTTGACTCTTGTCTATACCACTACCCTACTACTATCACCATCAGCTTCATGACTCCTGTGACTCATAGGTCACTTTTCCTACTTGGTGAGGGAGTATGTAGTAAGGGAGTAGAAAGAATGAGCAAGAAAGCTGTATAAGAAAAGTCATGAGAATATAGTAGATTGTCGACTGCACTGCATATTAACACTTGTGACCATCACTGGGCAGAAAATAGATGGAGCTGCTGAGAGTGACTTGGTTTCTGTTTTGTTTTAACAGAGTTAAAAGTGATCAGAGCCTCACCTTGGGAAGATATCTTCAGGTGCTCTTCTAAGGGAATAAATCTCAAATTCGTCTTGAAAGGTTCTAGTGTCTCACTTTGGTTTGGAGATGAAGAAATAAACAAGCCTATGACTGACTGGATGTGGGAATTTGGTGGCAATGTGACTGATAGACAAAACTGCTTCTGCACATAGATTTAAAAGAGCAGTGTTGTTAACCAGATAGCCATGAGAAAAAAGGAAGCGTGGGAAGCAGCCTGAATTCAATGATTTTCACTTTGAGTTTTGAGCACTGAGTGAATACACAGTGAGTCTACCAGAAAGGTGTGAATGCCTGACTCATTGTCATAAAGAAAGAGAAGGCAGTGTGGAGGAATACTTTATTAGAAGGATATAGAGAGAGCAGTAGCGGGGGGGGGGGGAGGCTAAGAAGACAAATCTTCAGAATGAAAAATTAATTTGAAGTGCAGTGGAGTTAATTTATGTTCCCTAGCGTCTGAATTAAGTTGTAAAATTCTCTCAGCAGTCGTTTAACTATAAAACAAAGCCCTTCCAATAATGATTCACTTATAAAAGACATTCCTAGAAAAGTTAATTCTAATCCTTTCTTTAAAAGCACCTCCTCCTCTGGCTTTGCATTCAAATACTTAGCCCGGCAGACAAAGCTTTTTGCTATTCACTTAGCTCCCAACATGTTTTCTGGTGCAATCTTTGTAGCCCAACGGTGAACACAGACCTTAAATCAATTAAGCACAATCCATCAAGTCAATTAAGAAACTCTAAAACATTACAACTCTCAAAGCCGCCTTTGTTTCCCTTAATGAAAGAAAAGAAGACAAATTCCTCACTCGCTAATTTGGCTTAAAAAAAAAAAGTTGCCTAGACTTTAAATCCAACACAGGGTACCATCAGCTTCTCTGTGTGGGAAACAAATATGCCAGGTTTTGAGATTACATTCAGTAAGTGATTTTTTTTTTTATCAATGACTAAAAAATCAAATTAGATAACCATGTAATAGAGCAAAGTAAGGATTATTCTGTCTCCAAAGATGCACTATTATGTATTTCTACTTCCATTTTTAAAAATTTCTTCTCCTGTGACCATTTCTGCAAAGTTTACCCATAGCAGTGGCTTTGACTAAATTGTTAAACTCTACCTCCTTCTAGTCCTACCTCCTTTAGAGATGGAATAAAATTTGGTATGATTTATAAGTACTTTTAGAAATTTAAATCGCCTTATTTCCAGTTCATCTTCACAGGCATATGCAAATGTTCAGTTATTCTGATTTTCTGGTAGATGATTTACAGAGACAAATGGGAGTCCTGCCTCAGAAGGTCACTTAGATGCAACTTTTGTGAAACACTGATCACCCTGAAGACTTGGAAGAACAGATCAGGTAAACATATTAAAGAGCTTAATAGTAATGGTTTATAAAATTCTGGAGAGGGACAAACTTAGTTTTGAGATCTATTACTATTTCTCAAGTTATTGAACCACTCCTAGCTTTATTATCTCCCTTGTGGAGTAATTGTGAGAAATGTATACTAGGTTGATGTCTTTTTATTCTCTCTCTCTCTCTCTCTCTCTCTCTCTCTCTCTCACACACACACACACACACACACACACGCACACGCACACACACACACACACGCACGCACAAATATCCAGGCTGTGTCACAGATTTTGTTTCCTCCTCATGACTCCCCGTGGAGTTCATGCAGCAGACATTATTTTCCCCATTTTACAGATAAGAGAAATGATGTCATGAAAGATTAAGTTTTTGCCCCAGATGTTCAGATAGAAAGTGGCTGAATAGAAACAGAAATCTGACTGCTCAACAGATACTCTCTTAATAATTCATGTTATTTAAAGTATGAAAAATAAAATAGCAAATAGAATTGTCACCTGTTTATGTTACTTCCCTTTCTGAAAGAAACAGAAATGTTACAAAAAACCTTAAAGAAAAACCTGATAGAGCGAGTATGGATGGAAATTAAAGCTTCACTTTACAGCCTGACCAGGAGGTGGCACAGTGGATAGAAGATCGGACTGGGAAGCGGAGCACCCAGGTTCGAAACCCTGAGGTTGTTGGCCTCAGCAAGGGGTCACTGGGTCTGCTGCAGCCCCCTGCTCAAGGCACATATGAGAAAGCAATCAATGAACAACTAAGGTGCCACAACAAAGAATTGATGCTTCTCATCCTTTTTCCTTCCTGCCTGTCTGTCTCATTCTGTCCCTCTCTCTGTCTCTGTCACACACACAAAAAGCTTCACTTTACAGTTGTATAATGCTGCTTTACACTTTAAGCTGTCATCTCAATTATCATTAAATTTTTCTTTTCCATCACTGAGCAGGAAACAATTCATTGTATTAACAGACATTGAGCAGCCAGGAAGGAAAAGATTTTAGATTTTCTGGCCCTTTCTTCCCAATCCATGCTACTCACTCACTCATTAGAGTTGTGTTGGAAAAAAAAAGTAGGCTGGAGAGAAAAGTTGCATTAGACTTTTCTCTGTTCTTATATAAAAAGTTTGGATACTGGCAGTGGCTGCTGGAGTTATGGAACTAGTGACTGTATTATTTCTGTGTGAAAAATGTAGGAAGATCTTGCTGAGAGTGAGAGGACAAGAACAAAGTGAAAACACTTTCATGAATGCTGGCTTATTGCTGAACACAATGGTGTCCTACCTGAAGAGCCACCTGCATAGCAGAAGGACTTTATGGTTAAGTTTATCGTGTTTTTAAATAAACAAAAATATTTAAATGTCTTAACCTGGGTACTTGTGTAAGTCCCCTTCTCCCATAAAACACAGACTTGTTTCTTTCTGTCTCTATTTTTTAAATTGTAAAACATGTATCACTTTTTCATTTTATCAAACTGTATCTGAAGGAATAAAAAGTCAGTTATTCACAACGAAGTCTTTAATCAAAACTTAGAATTACACTAGGACTGGAGAATTGGCAAATACACGTGAAATGCAGTCAGAACAATTGTGTTTGATTTACAAGAAGCCTCTTGTCTCTACGTGTACATGCAGCCATGTGCCCCTCCAGTCATCTGTCAGACTGGGAGAGTTTCCAGATAATCCAAGTGTCACCAAGTTAGTACTTTTAATTTTTATTTCATCTCCTGCAAGTATGAACTCTGATTGTAATTACAGCTTCATCTGCTCTTGAATAATTTTGTTTTATCAGCCAAAGACAGTGCTCTAACAACCACACTGGTGGAGAAAAAAAGGAAACTGTTTAAGATAGGCAACAATAAGTATGCTATGCTTTGGGAAGCAGGAAAAAGAAAACCCGATGCTAGAGAAAACACAATGTGTGTTTTGATGTCATGATGAATAGTTATTCAACTCCTATCGTACTCCTCTATTCCAGAGTTCCATGTTATTTTCTTTGACCATAATATTAGACTGGAGGGGATGAAACCTAAAGCAAAAAATGCTCTAGGGGAAAAGGCAAATTTACACGTAAAACAAATTTAACTCAAACTCTACTGAGGTAACCACTGTTTAGTAAAATAAGGGAATCTGAACAATACCCTTCTCTTGACTCATTCTACCATCCTTTCACAAGTTCGATGAAACATTAAAGAGGTGAGCCTTCCCTAATTACACCGTGGATCAGAAGTATAGGGGAGGCTGTTAGGGTTGGATGAGACTTTTCTTTTACTTCAGTCAGAGGTGGGCCTCAATAATAATAATAATAATAATAATAAAAGGCTTAAATAAAAAATTATTCCTTACTTAACAGGCATAGCTACATAATGTTGAACACACCATTAGCATTGATATTCTAAATTTCTCCTCTATTAAAAAGTAATAGTAACACCTATCCTATTAGATGGAATTACTCTGATGTAAAAGGCGAGGAAAAGGAATAAGAAATGAGCACAGGGGAAGTGGATGGGCAATGTATTGCATAATGGAATTTGGCTGTTGCTAAAAACCTAACATTTAACTGGTTTAAAATTTTTTGCTTGGAAGCAGAATCCTGGAAAAGTAAACAACAGTCATACCCTGTATCCCACAGTGGATGTGACACATGATTTGAACTAGAATTGAAGTTCCCAGAGTCCGAAACTAGTATATTAATACTTTACTTTATGCCAATATATCACACTGCCTTACTTTCTACTTGCAAAACTTCATAAAAATTCACCACCCTGTTTAGAGGAGTGTGAAACAGATGTCTCATGGTCTCATGCAATCATACTGAATGGTCTAACCCTCAGAGCTGGGAATACTCTGCGCCCAGCTAATAGGAACAACTCTAATATTTCTACTCTCCTAGAAGATGGTGGCCCACCTTCTATAGTTACCTCTGGAAAAAGAAAGGAAATATATTTTTTTATTCCCGGCTGCATCAACATGAGAAATACCTAAAGGTAGAAGATTCTCTTTTAGGCGTCCACATGATTGTAGTTTTGCACTCTGGAATGGTGGTACAACACTCAACAACCCTCCAACACTCACAATGAAACCCCAGGCTTCATCATGGCCCACAAGGCTGCCCATAAGTGCACATGGCTTCCTGACTCTTCATTCTCACTCACTCCACACACTGACTGACCTCCTTTTACACTCGCTGTTCCTTAAGCACAAGAGACCTCTTCCAAATTGAGTTCTTCTGCCTAGAAAGTGCCTCCCTCAAATATGTACGGGACTTCCTCCTCCTTTTCATCCAGGACTCTCCTCCTCTGAGCTGGCTTGAGCTCACAGGTCACTGGCTTGAGCAAGGGGCCACTCGCTCTGCTGGAGGCCCCCTGGTCAAGGCACATATGAGAAAGCAATCAATGAACAACTAAGGTGCCACAACGAAGAATTGATGCTTCTCATCTCTCTCCCTTCCTGTAAGTCTGCCCCTACCTGCCCCTCTCTCTGTCTCTCTCTGTGTTTGTCAAAAAAAAAGAACATTAATATCCTAATATAATATTTTTGAAACTTTATTTTTTGTTTGTTTAACCAACTATAAGACATTCTACCAGAAGAGATCCATTAACTGTATGTATATTTTAAAAGAACTACTTTATTTTCCTTCAGTTATAATTATTACAGTCATTTCAGTTGATGTATAATAACTTCTGAGTGTTTTTGGAATTCTTAATCATCAACATGGTGTATGTACTTCAACAACTTTGCCTGTTATGTGGAACACCTCCAAATAATGATAAATATTCGATCAATTTAAAGTATTTTGAAATGAGTAGATGTTTCTAGAAATGTAAAAACTCTCCAAGTGTTGACTAAATTAATAACATTTTTAGCTGACATCTTATCATGCATATGAGATGGGCCTGTAGACTTGAGATTTATGGATTTGAAACATTTCCTTATGGTACTAAGTGACTGGCAGAGATCCCAAAGTTAGTTTTTCTGACAATAGTGATGACAAAGAATTACTAATTTTAATATCAGTGTTCTATGATGATGAGAAAAGAGAACAGAAGGAGAAAGAAAAAAAGACACCATTAGAATGCAAAATATATTTCTAAATTTTGAGAATGGCTAGGGTAATAGGGAGCTGACAATGTAAAAACCTCAAACATAAATAATGTAAACATATCCAAAAAGTAGAAAATAGAATAGACCAATACACAGAGAAGTAACTGAAAATTAAAAACAAAAGGGGGGGGGGATAAAAGAATTGCCTCCCAAAGTAGCCTCAGGTCTAGGCAGTTTTATAACCCAGTTTTGTTTTTTTTTTGAGCTTTCCAAATACAAATAATATTATATATATCCCATAGGGCATTTAAAAAGAAAGTAAGTTTCCATAATACTGATAAAATCTGAGAAAGCACAGAATCAGAAGACTCGGACCAAGAACTATTATAAACATGGAAACAAAAATGGTAAAGTCTAGCGTACTGAACTAATCAGCATGTTAAAGGAAGGATGCATGATGTCAGAGAAGAGGTTGCGCTAAAGTGCAAGAACATTTATTTTCAACAGTTGCAATATAATTCATCATAGCATATTTTAAAGAAAAATTACCCTGGCCATTTGAACTGACTTTTAAAAGCATTTGATGAAATTCTTTATTTAAAAGAATTCTCAGTACTAATACACTCAAATCATATCAGGGATTGTCTAACCAAACTCAGATCCAATATCATACCTAACAGAAAAACACTCAAAGCAATTTTATTAAAGTCAAGAAAAGACAATAATTTTCCCTTTCATCTTTATTATTTGAAAGTATTTGAAAATGTCTAGCCTGAGTAGCCAATGTTATAAGGTAGGGTCAGGAAGAAAAGACCTCACTCTTTCAAGAGAAGAAAACAAATTCTGTATCAGTACAGGCTACTGACTATACAAATTATCCAAAATAGATACCTAGACAAAAAGTTTACTAAGGTATCTGGTTACCAATATTATAGCAAAATAATTTACTTTATTGCATATAAGAAATAGTATTTAGAAAGTACAAAAGTTACTATCAACAATAGTAAAAAATTATACCAAATACCATTGTCAAAAAGAGTAGGTAGCCAAAACCTATATGGAGACAACCACAAGTTACACTAAAGAATATTGAAAAAAAAAAAACTAGGGAGGTATGAATATTCCCGGATACTCAAACTTGATTTTACCAAGTTATCAGTCGGGATAGATACATAAAGATAGAAACTATATATACATAGTTTGCTGCTCTTCTATGATTTTTTATTTCCAAAATATTAAAAATGATTCAATTAAGTTCTTTATCATTCCTTTGAAAGTATTGCTGGAATTCCATGCAGTAATTACTTTGGTTATTCTAGTTTATTTTTCAAGAAAAAAGGGAAAAAAATCACCCTTAAGTCATGAACAGCATCGTTAACATTCTTTAATCATTGTTTATTTTACTATGTCTGGGGTTATAGGTCTTGCTTAGACAACCAATATAATTGTAAAACTATGAGGTAAAACTCAAGATGTGTAGCATTACTAAGTTTTACAAAATTTTCAGATAGGCTAATTCATTTATCCATTGATTAACATTTACTTAATACCAACTTTGTAACCTTACTGAGCTAAATTTTAGGGGCACAGGGATGTCATTGTGAAAATGTCACAGTGAAAGTCAGATAGAACAGATGCTGAAAGGTGGGTCTGTAACAGGGTGTTACCCAATGTAATTCTGGAAGCCACAGTCTCAGTTCTGAAGAAATAAACAATGTTAAGCACTTACATTTGTGCACTTAATGCTCTGCCCTGTTTCCTTTCACAACCAGCAACATTTTGACAACAGTAAAGTTATACCATATATACATACTAAAAAACTAAGTCAGAAATGCAAGCTGATATCAATGCAATAAAATAATGTTTTGGCCAATGTAACCCATACCTTTCCTTCTTAACATCAACAGGCTGTTCTGGTCCCTATATTCAGAAACTATCAACAAATTGAAACACCTTACTCTAGGAAATATACAGATAAGTGGACATTATTGTGTACTTCAACTGTCTGCTCCAGAGTGAAAACTGAAGTGTTTTGCTCTTTGGGGATTCAAAGCATCCAGCATTTTAATTCATGTATGTATGAATCCAAAGGGAAAAACATTTTTCATTTCCTAGCTGAGCAAGTTAATTTTGAGAGAAAAGTTTAATTAAGATTAAACAAACTTAGACTGTATGTTAGCTTAAAGGCATAAAGCTCTAAAAGCAAATTAGTTGCAAGATAATTGCTGTTGTGAAAATTATTTTCTTGTGCATAAACCCTCTATTGTATACAGTAATACTTGTATATTATTGTATATTAAACTTCAAATGTTTCTATCTTTACAAGAAAATCATACAATAACAAAACTAAGAAAGTCCTTAGTTTTCAAATATCTATCAGGCCACTGTTGCTATTTTTTTTTTTTACATGGAAAAGTGCTTAGATTAAGAAAATGTAGAACTCCAGCAAAATTAAATCCTATTATAAAATGGACAGAAGATCTGAATAGACATTTTTTACAGAGAATGCATACAGATGGCCAACAGGTACATGAGAAGGTGCTCAACATCATGACCATCAGGGAAATGCAAACTAAAAGACAATGAGGGATCATGTCGCTTCTGCTAGAATGGCTGTTATCAAAATGCAGAGATAACAAATGCTAGGCAGGACATAGAAAAAAGGGAACGTTTGTGCACTGATGGTGGAAATGTAAATTGGCACAGCCACTAGGGAAAACAGTACAGAGGTTCCTTAAAAAATAAAAATATATAACTACTAGTATAACATCCAACAACTGGACTTCTGGGTATTTATCCAAAGAAAATGATGTAAACACTAACCCAGAAAGATACATCCCTCTCCATGTTCATTAGAGAATTATTTACATCAGCCAAGATATGAAAATAGCCTAAATGTCCATCAAGGGATGAAAAAGAAAATTAGGTACCTATGTGATATTTTACGCGCGCACACACTGGAATATTATTCATCCAATTAAAAGAAATGAAATCTTGCCATTTGCAATACCATGGATGGACCTCAAGGGACTAGGTAAAATAGGTCAAACAGAGAAAGACATATACCATAAAATCTCATTTATATGTAGAATAAAAAAACCCATTATTATTAATCTTTAGAGATTGCAATAGGACTCTGAACTTCACCTCAAAAATTGTAAATATTTCAGATGTTTCTTCTTTTGAATCAGTAATAAGATGTTTAGCTTTTCAATTGAGTGAAAACTTCATGGTTTCAGCTGAACTAATCTGTCAGCACACTTAATTATCACATGTAAAGTAAATTTTGCATATTTAGAATTGACTCATTCTAATAATCTGTATTCTAATAAAAATTTAAGAACAGATTTAAGAAAGGCTGGTTGATAGTCTAATCATTGGCGAAATAATTAATTATAAAACACGTAGTTGTTAGCCTATGCACATCCATAAACACTTCATGAGATCCTGTCATTCCTAAAGAGTGAATTAAAACAACACACACCCCATCCCAAGAACATAACCTATGCTTATGTAGGGAATGCTCTATTCACTTTGACTCATCTCACACATAATCGTTAACAAAATGTCAAAAAATACTCTATATAAAAATTAGAAAGCATTCTGATAGACCACAGATTTGTGTGCATGCATGTATATGTGCGGGCACATGCGTGCTCATGGTGTGTGTGTGTGTGTGTGTGTGTGTTAAGGGAAAATCAATCATTTGACAATGTAAGTCTGGTACACCGGTGGGCAAGTCATTTATCCTCTCTGTACTTCCACTTCTAAACCTTTAAAATAAAAGTAAAGATATACTTTGTGCTTTAAAAAAAACAAAAATAACTAACATTAAATGATTAAAATATTATGAGCAAAGCATTATCTGTGACAAAGATATATATTTAAACAGAGATATGTGCAACATATGGTATATATATATACTCCATGATGGAAGATATTTGGGTGTACAGTGTGTAGATATATACACCCACGTGTATATATACATTCATAAATAATATTTTTGATAGAAATCTGAACAGCATGTGCTAAAGGTAGAATGCGATGTCTTAAGGAACACAGCAAAAACTGACTGTGACATCCAATTAGTGTCACTGTAAGCTCCAAAGGGAGTGTAACCCATCTTCAGTATGTCTATCAGCCCCCACCATCCTACCAGGGAGAGGAGATACAAAGGTTAAGACTGAGAACCCTGGAGTCAGCCTGACTGGGTTGAAATCCAAATCCTCCTCCTATTATTTATGTGATTGTCAGATCACTTAAACTTTAATCTGAAGGTAGAGGTGACCATATTATCTTATTCAATGATTTAATGAGGGGTGTTGGCTATTAACATAATTCATGTAAAGAATTTGTTGTTGTTCCCTGGTGTGTACCTTACTCCAGGACTCACAATGGCTGGTTACCAATTACCAGGCTGATATCGTCAAGAAAAACAAGGACAAATGAGTGTGAGACCTGGCAAATATATAACTCTTCATTCTTCATTTTATTCATTTTATAAGACCTTCCAGTCATTTTACAGGACTTTCCAGTCATTTTACTCTGAGAACAAGTCCAAGGGCTATATGTTCATATATATATATAGATAGATAGATAGATAGATAGATAGATAGATAGATAGATAGATAGATAGAGATATAGATATATAGATATATCTATCTATATAGATATAAATAGATATAGATATGTCATTAGCAATACTATTAATTGGACTGCATACATCTTTTCCCAATTTATGAAATCTCTTCCCCAAATGAATACTATAATATCATGCTGAAAACTAGATATGTAACTCCAATTTATATTCTAGCTCATTTAAATTTATCAAAATGTATTAGAAGTTAACTTTTCATAAGTTTCCAACTTTTCTCTAGTTTCAGCACTGTCCTCTCTTTGCCAAACTGTCCAGATTTACTTTGACAGCTTAAGGTCTGGAACGGAATACAGAGGCGAGAGCGAGTAAGCTGAAGGCAGAAATAGAAACCCTTCCAGGTCCTCAGATGGACTTACACTCTGGTTTCTTTTCACCCTTGGGGCAAAGTGCCAGTGATACCCGAATGCCTGGAACTGTCTTTTGTTTTTTCCCTGCAGTTGGAGGAGGTGGGCCCTGCTTTGGCCATAAAGATTTGGGGAGTAGAAGCCACACACAGAGTGACTAATACAGTTACTTGGCTGGTCAACCTAGTAGTGACCAATATAACAGATGCAGCATCATTTTCTGTAAAATGACAATGACAGCAACACCTTAGGCTGTGTCTAAGTCACTCGGTTTTTGTATGGCTTGTGTGAGATGAGGGTCAACGCCTGCCCTCAACACCCTGCAGGTCGTAGCTGTGTCTGAATCAATGACAGTCCCCAGAAACACCTCCTTTCCAGGCTGAGGTCAGGGAAGCTTTTCCTACGGAGAATCGGAGAGGCCATCTGAACACTGTAAACACACTCGCAAGGTAAGCATGTGCAACAGAGTTCTACACCATCTTTAAAAGCAGAATCCCAACACAATGAACACGGAACAGCAGGATAGTAGAGCTGTATCACTTAATTTGTCTATAATTCAGAGTAATAGCACAAAAGTCTTCATCCCCACCACATACCTAACAATCATGGCCACTAGCATGGTCGTTGACAAACTCAGTCGTATTTTTTTTTTAAGCCTAAGTACTCTTCATTTTAAAAGAAAAATACTTTGTTTTAATCTTTGTCTTCTCAGCTCACCACATTTTCTTTCTCTTATGATGCTACAACACTTCTAAGTAAAGCAAATTCTGTTTCCAAACCTTGAAAACATTTTGTAGAAATTACAATGCTTGCAGGATATTCCTATGTTTATAATCACAGGGGTCTTTTTAATTATATTACTGGAGCATGACAAATTTCCCCCGCTCTTTTGTGAGCTGTTAGGAAAGAAGGGAGAAAAGGGAATTGAATTGAAGACCACTGCACTCCTTTATTGCATATACACATTGGTTTGTTCATGCTTAAAAAATGTACTGGATACACTAAATTAGCATTTCTAAATGTAGAGTTTAGGTTTGATGAACTTTTTGGATTTTCTGTAAGATAGAAAGCACTAAGCACTCAACTGATTAGTGTTAACATACCATTTTTATTAACTCAGGATATATGAAAATAGAGTTTACAATAGTACCGCCTCAACTATGTAGGGAATTTTGGCTAAACGATTCCTACAAATCAATTGCAGATAACTTATTTAGAACTTACCTAATACAATTTATTGTAATTATTTAAATGCATGCACATTCAAATCCTTATTTAAGCCAATAAAGCAATCACATTATTAATTGCTATTCTGATTCTCTGGCTGTATTTGAAAGAGAAACATCTTTGTTTTCTTTAAAGTATCCTGTAATGCAGGACCATTTCCATCAGGCCATTTCAAATAGCAAGGTTTTACTATATCTGAACCATCCCTGGCTATAAGGAGTACCTTACATTTAAATTTTAAATAAATGTATTTTTTTTCTTATTTCCAAGTGAAAGGAGGAGAGATAGAGACAGACTTCCACACATGCCCCGACCAGGATCCACCCGGCAAGCCCCGTCTAGGCCAATACTCTGCCCATCTGGGGCCATGCTGCAACCAATCTATTCTTAGCACCTGAATCTAAGGCTCCTCAGAGCCCTCCTCAGCACTTGGGGATGATGTGCTCAAACCAATCGAGCCATGACTGTGGGAGGGGAAGAGAGAGAGAGACAGAGAGAGAAAGACGGGGGCTAGAAGCAGATGATCACTTCTCCTGTGTGCCCTGACAAGAAATTGAACTAGGGACATCCACATGCCAGCCTAATGCTCTACCACTGAACCAACTGGCCAGGGCCAATAAATGTATTTTAAAGTATTCTTGGATGATCTTACCTTTGGGGGAATAATAAGAAATCATGCTTATAGCATTAAATTTTCTCAGAAACAAGCAAGTATTAACACCGGGAGATAATCTCTTAAATCAAATTTTTATTTTCCTTTCAGAAAATAGTTTGTTACAGGAAGAATTTAAAAGACTGCTTAGTTTTTCAGGAATTAAATAGGTGACTGAACAGATTAGATAGCTTTATTTTAGCTAGTACCACACCTTCAAATTGAGTAGCATGCCAACACTACTGAAAATTATTTTGACCAGTTGGAAAACTGCCTGAGTTTATTTGGCTCTGAAAATTAAATTCCAAGGAGGAAACAAATGTGGTCCATTCCTAGCTCAAATATGCAACATTTTTATTTTGATGGATCTCAAGACTTAAGATCAACATGTGTGAACCATGTAAAATAGCCCCAAAGGTCCATCATTCTTCAGAGAATGAATATAGCTGTAAGACAGAAATCCTATCCCCTATTTCCAAAGCGTAATTTGGCTCCATTTGCTCAAACCTGAAGTCACTCTCAAACAGAGTCCATGTCTTTACAGTTCTATTTAGGTGACCAAAGCATGTTTAAAAATTTTATTTGCCCTATTTGCCTTAGACTGAACCAAGTAGATGTGATCAATTTGGTCTTTCAGAAAAATGAAATTACAGACGGTGACTTCAGTTTCACTCTGCAGTTATAATAATAAAACCATGGCATGTATTGAGTGAGAGTTTAATTTTGTACCAGACACTGTGGTAAATGCTTTGCACACAGGATTTTATTAAAGCCCTGCAGAAACTGTACGTATTTGGGTATTATTATCATCTTATTATAGATGAGAAAACTAGGGCTCAGTATGGTAAAATGATCAACCCATTGACCCAGCTGATTAATAAGCAGCTACTCATGCTATAAAAATTTTAAACTACTGTTCAAACTATGAATTTGAATAAAGCAATGGAGGAATTATATTATTTCTTCTATCAAAGAGCTTAGATTCTATTCAGATAAATGTAACAATGTACATAAAGAAACATGAAAAACATCACTGTATGCATATTAAGCACATAATAACTGATTATGTGCAAAACAGATTAAGAATTATTCAAAGTAGGAATGTAAGAAAATATATTGTGCAACAATGTATCAAAATAAAAATACTTCCTTATTCATATATACTTAAGTTTCATATATATTATTTTTAAGGCTATATTATATTCATAATGGCAATCTGGCTGATTTCTTCTTTTTTTGTGTGACATAGCCAGAGAGAGAGACAAAGAGAGGGACAAATAGGGACAAACAGACAGGAAGGGAGAGAAATGAGAAGCATCAACTCGTCATTGCAGCACCGTAGTTGTTCATTGATTGCTTTCTCATAGTATCTTGACTAGGGGGCTAGAGCACAGTGAGTGACCCCTTGCTCAAGCCAGCGACCTTAGGCTCAAGCCAGCGACCTTGGGTTTCAAGCCAGCTGCCTTGGGCTTCAAGTCAGCAACCTTTGGGCTCAAGCCAGCAATCATGGGGCCATGTCTATGATCCCACGCTCAAGCCAGTGACCCCATATTCAAGTTAGCAACCTCGGGGTTTTGAACCTGGGTCCTCCACATCCCAGTCTGACATTCTATCCACTGTGCCACCACCTAGTCAGGCAATCTGCCTGATTTCTATGTGTCTTTTCCTAATCCAATTTCTGCTAATAGAAAAACAATGTGAATTCATTCGGTTAATGAACCTGCCTTCTTTGAAGGAATCCAAAAGACATTATTTCCTCACTAACTTATGCTACTCAAAGAAGCTCTTCTATCTTAAAACAGAAATCAATTAAACCTACATTGTATTGATCAGGCATTGCCCACTATAGTTTGAAACATTAAAAAAAATACTGTAGAGTTTTTTCAACACACAGAACATAATATTATCAAACACAGACAAGAAGTCTTAGCATAATGAGAATGTTTTGCAAATGAGAAATTATAGATAATTGCTGTTTGTTCTTGTTTTCATAGAATGAAGTGTAATTATTATTAACAAGAGGCTTGTTCCAATAATTATTTCCGGTTCTCCCAGGGCACAAATGCATTGAAGCAGAAAACAATGCATTTTCATTCAGAGTTTTTGTTCCAAGATCATCTCTTATCACTGCCAGAGGTTGTTATGAAGGGCTTGTTCTGAGCGCATGCGAGTCCTGGCACTCCATCTCCAAACGTGTGCTGAGCTGGATGTCACATCATTCTCTTCCACTTTAAATACTGACTTCAATATTTAAAAGAAAATCATTTAGCCATGTACAGTATTGCATAGTAGTATCAGAGAACTGTTATTTTACTTAAGGGGATAAACAGGGTTCAAAGCAAATATATCTAAATGCTTTTGGAATTCCAGGTAACAAATTACTGAGGATGAATATTGATTTGTAATAGATGAGAGGGTACCCTTGGAAGTGACCTTGAGTAAGTAAATGCTTTGTCATTCTAGGTGTCAAATATTTTGAATATTACCTCTAGACATAATAATAACACTAAGAGTTACTGAACCCTTATTATATATAGGCACTATTATAAGTTAAGCATATTTAATCCTATCCAGTAAATAGTGTCATTGCCCATCTCTTCAAAAGATGAGAAAACAAATACAAAACATTTAGGCAATTTTTCCAAAGTCACTCTGCTAGGAAGTAGTAGTGTGAGATGTTCAGTCTGGCAGACTGACTCTATAGCCTAAAACTTAACACACACCTATAAATTTATCTCAGAGTTACACAGTATATTGAAATCTTTTACCTTTGATTGCATCTAAGTTTTTAATAACAATTCAAAATCAGGGGTTTAATTGAGCTTGAAAGAGTGAAACATCTTCCAGAGTGCACAAATAATCTAAAATGTACTTAGAAGTAATGATAGATAGAAGTCTAGACAGGCAGAGGGAATGCTTATTTCTTCGGCAGCAAGCAAGAAAGGTGCCATAGCGGATACAGAGAATTATGTTAGGAAGTGTTCGCAGAGCCTTGGCTAAAAAGGAAGGCACAGTGAGGGCCTAGGCTCAGCTGGTGTTAGGTATCTAGTAAAGGGGCCGTTTATACAAGGCCAGGACTCGAGCCACCCAGCAGGCAACCTCACCTACGTCAACTTGAGACAACTGTTATCAGTACAGCAATCTTCTTCCTCCTTTCAGAAGGAAAGAAGTATGAGTCAGGACATGTTAGCAGAAACGGGGAAAGGCTCAAGTACTCAACATTTTGGACAAGAAACTGAAATGTTTAACTTCAGAGAATGAGCCAATCCATTCTGTCCTGTTATTAGAGTTTAAGAAACTCTAATACTAATCTTACTAATCAGTTTAAGAAACATGATCTAATGACTTTTTAAAAAGAGTTATTTGTACTTACAGGGAAAAAATGTATTTCATATGTAAAATGCTTACATGGTTAGTTTTATTTCATTTTTGAGCAAGAAAATTATAATATGATTAATAAGTGCATATTATTAGCCATATTCACCATTATGAAGCCAAGCTTTTTTGGTGTTTGGTGTATATACATGCATGTGTACACACACACACACACAGAGGCATGACACAAATGCCTAGTAAATATTTGAATGAGTAAAAAAATGAGAAGTTTATTTATTAATTTGCAATAAGTTAAAAATTATCAACCTAACTTGATTATATACATATATATACATAAAACACACACACATATATATATTTTTGAGAGAGGTAATTTGTACTAACTGTTTTAGAATTTGTAATAATATCAGAGTAAAATTAGGGTATTACCCTAATGCAGAAAATCATCATACTGTTTTATAAATTTGTTCAAATTAGAATGCGCCTATAAAACTATGAATTTCTTATACTTGCAGAGTCAGAATGAGAAACGTCTTCATTAGTATGATCTTGTGTCTGGCTATAGCATTAATAAGCGGGGTTACTACTCTTTATCTTAACTAACTCTAACACTTGCAGTGCTTATGTGGCTGAATGAGTTTATACACAAGTATGTATTCTATCTGCTCATTTCTTATTGTAATCACATCAATTAATTATGTATTATGTTTGTGAATCTTAATGACTTATTTATACTCATTATCCAAGTATAATTATATTACAAAAAATATCTGCAACAACTAGAGTGAAAGGAAAGCTAGGGGAAAGATCTTTTCTAAATAGACAGTCATGGATAGAATTAGTAGAGAAAACTTCAAGGGAGAGGTAGTGGCGGGCTGGGATCTGTCAAACGTTTCAAACACGGCTCCTTGACAAGCTCTCTTAACACTGCAAAATGGTGCTTGTAAATGCTCACCAGGTCTACAAATAAATAGAAGAAAATGTTCTTACCCAAAACATCTGACTAGAACTTTCCTTTCCTCTATTTCAGGCTATCAAATTATTTCAAAGTCAACAGTTAACAACTGCATTTGTATCAACACAAGACCCTTCCCATTACACAACACACACACACACACACACACACACGACTAGCAGACATTTGGTCTTATTCAAAACATCTAAGGAGACATTTGGTCCATGCCAAAGGATTCTTAATATTTGGTCCAGCTAAAAATGTCTATGGACATCCGGTCCACACAAAAACGTCTTTGACTTTTGGCCCTGTCTATGTCTATGCTTAGAAGACATCTGTAAGCTCAAATACACCATAACATTTATTTCTACTTTGGGTTTAGCAGATCCATACATAAAAAGTACTATGTTTTGTTGGTCCAATACTTGTGTTGTGGCTGCATTGCCAATATTACTGGCACGAACCCTTATTAACTCAGCAGCCTAGCTGGTAATGAATGGCACATGGGGTTAGGTAGACAGGTCAGTGTTCAAATCTTGCTGAAAAAATGGCGTTTATATTCACAATGGACAAAAGGTATTTATGGATGTTTTGGACAGGACAAATGTTCTGCAAGGTACACACACATATGCACTCACTCAGCTAAGGAAATGATTTGTCCTGGGGAATATGACAAAGGACAGCAACCATTTTAATGTGGTCTTTATCAATCATGTATGGTAGCCACAGAAGAAAAGAATTCTGTTTGGCTACACCACCACTGCTTTTCTACATCAGAAGGCAATTACGGAGACCCAATGTAAACTAAGCACTGTTTAAAGTGCTTCACAGGTAATCATTTCATTGACTATTCCCTATATATACCGAGAAGATGCTATTATGATTCAAAGATGAAGAAAAGAAAGCATGGAGAGGTTGCTGACGCTGCTTACCTAGAAAATGTCCAGCCATGTGGCAGGATGCCACAGTCTGTCCTCGTGACCTTATGGAACAATGATCAATGAGACAAGGTACAAGTCCGTTATGCTGTTTTAGTTTCCTTTTCTTTAATAATTAAAAACCCCCAGCAGGCTCTACTATGAATTATAAACAAAAGGAGGGCCATAGAGAGAGGCCAGGTTAAACTATTAAAGGGAACTCTATAGAAGTCACTCAGATGGTTACATTTATTTAGACTCATTAATTAGTACTATCAAAACTATTCTATTTAATGTAAATGGGCTCATATGAGCAGTACAGAGCTTAAAAATTTCAAATAAATACATTGAAATTTTAATTCTGGTGCAAATTTCAAAGCTCTTTTAAATTCTTTCAAACAAAACCCACAAAGCCTCTTTGAAAGTGTTGTCACAAAGATGATTAGTTTCCAGCTTAAGAGAACCAGCCTAGCAAAAACCTAAAGAGGACTTAACAGCTGAATTATCTCATGATAAAGCCATTAAGGATTCATAATTCCTTGAGTTTTAATTGGGTGTGATTGATCCCTACTAGAGTATTTGCGGGTAGTAAAGTAGCCTAAGTGGGACTTCTTCCTTTGGATTGAAAATTGCCCATGGTTATTGAACTTGATTACTCAGAAAAACATAACACATTGTTTTGTGAAAACCATCTCAGATATTACAAATTTCAGACTTTGAGAAAAGGAACTTTATTTGCAAGCCATGTTTTCTGCAGAAAAATTGGGCTGTTCAGATTATTTTCTTAAATGTCCCTTACCTATTACTTTGCTTAAAATAATGTATAGTGTCATATTTCTTATGACTACTTCTTGTGTACCCATACACTGTAAAGGAATTATAGAATGAAATAGTATGTACCCATCACCTAACCTAGCTTCAACTCTCATGGTCAATTTTGGCTCACTTATATTAATTTCTCTCATTACAGATGATTTTGAAGAAAGACAAAAATATATAATATTTTTCTGTAAATATATCACCATACATACATAAAGATAGAAACTCATCAAAAATATATAATAATATGCCAATAGTATACCTACAATAATTTAACAATAATTCCTTAATGTCATCAAAATATCTGCTTGATATTAATTTTCCTCCAATTTTCTTATAAATATATTTTAATCCTATAAACAATTATTTAAATTAGATCTTAAATAAGGACCAGGTACAGAGTAGTTTCTTAATTATCTCTTAATAAACTGCTCAAAAAATTAGGGGGTATTTCAAAATGAATTTGAAAGTCTGTTCACCCCACCAATATGTCACTTGCTACTCAATCATGATAACTGAGTTTGCATCTCATTTGCATAATCAAAATTTATTTGACTTGCCACTTGCTTTTCTAATGTACTAGTTTAATAAAAAATAATCAACTGTTCCTTTTTCATTGCTTCATACTTATTTTGAAATATCCCCTAATTTTTGTAAGCAGTTTATATAAACTAACACTCTCTCCTTATAAAGTTTTGTGAAATAAAACAAAATGTTTGTCTCATAAAGTTTTCCCAAATTTGGATACTGCCGTTATATCCTCTTATGGAGTCAGCAGATAATTCTGTCCTGTGTATTTTCCTAATCCTAAATTGGTGAATAATTTACATCTAGGGATTTGATTTTGGTGGGATATAGAGGCAACATCACAGGTAGTGATGTTTCTTCTATGAGTTTTACCTGTGTTTTTACAATCAGGAAGTATATGTCTTTCTGAAATGTCAGCAATCATTATCATTGACTAGATATATGATTATATGTATTTTAGTTTGCAAAATAGTGATATGCTAGCCTGACAACTTTAATTTATTAGCTGAAATACTTCAGTAAAGAGAAACTTTCTTCCCTTATCAACTACTGGTTTACTCTGAGGCACAGTTCACATACTAAATGCAGCAAAGCACCCTTAACTTGTTTGCCAGTTTTCAAAAGAATAAGCTTGTTCCCTAGCATCTTATAAAAAGGAAGAATGTTTTCTTGTTGTTTATTTGTATGTTTTTGTATTTAGTTCCACTATGAAATTTGTGGATGCAAACATATTCCAGTTGTTAGTATTGCTGAAGCCCCAATCATTGAATGTTTAACACATGGAGCCTTGAATTCAGGTTGACTACTTGGCCCTTTTGAAAAAATCCGAACAGTCTATCAAAGTTTCCTTGCTTTCTGATGTACTCTTGGCTCAAGTTGATGTTTTCTACCCTGTAGTTCAATTTGCCATTTCTTCCAGGAGCCCTAATTCATTTTAGCAGAGAAAGGTATATAAATTCCAGCCTGCTACTGCTTTCAAAGCTTGTTAGAGGAAAACAAAAAAATGTTTCCTCCAGACTTGTCCAAATAAATATAGTTTCAGATGATTCAAATTTTTGTCACTGCTCTTTGAATTTGTGGCAGCGTTATAACTGGTTCTTCTGTTGTAGAATGAGGTAATTTACACATTATTTTTTATGCTGCATAAATAAATGATTCGTAAAGTTTGTTTATAAAGAACAAAGCAATAACTTTTTCAGACTCAAAATGACATCGAAGTAAAATTAACAATTATCTTTTCTATTTTTTGTAGCTTCAGAATGTAGGGGCAATAGATGTTATTTCATTTCATTCAATATAGCTTAGCAAGCCTGTCCTGACACTAAGAATTTTACATATATGTGGGGAATTATTTTCCTGAACTATGAAAATTAGGAACTGGATTCTTTCCTGATTTTAAACATTCTCCTTTTCCATCTCTTTTATATAGTGCTTTGAAAGAACACTAGACTTAAGTATTTTTTGTAAGGTATTAACAGTAAGCATCAAAGGCTGATAAAAGTTAACAGGGATTAAGGTTTTCTGTAGCAAATATACTTCTGAAATGTTTTTTATCTTTTCATTTTATTTCCTATTTTCTACTTGTTTTTGCTTCTTTAGCTTCCCTTCTATACTATAGCTTTAAAATAATTCTTATGAACCTATATTCTTTTCAGAAATTCAGGAGATTATTATTTCTTGATACAGACCAGTCCCTTTTTACTAAAAAGAAGCATTAAACCTAGACTTTTTCTTTTTTAAGTCACTGTTTGAAGACAACAGAGAGTAGCCAAAGCAGCCAACTGAAGGGTCGAGATCTTAGAAAAACATGAACTTGGCTTTCTCCTTTACCTTTGTATGTACTGATCGGGGCAAGAAGAGGTGGTACAAAGAGACCTAGAGACCAAAACAGAATGTGGTGGCTTAGAGTTCATGGCCATTTTACAAGTCTAGAAGAACCAAAACAGTGCTATTTTTCATTGCTTTTACCTCAAGTAATTTGCTCATTTGTAAGATTTATGAGACAGGTAATAACAAGTCCAAAAAATATTTAAAACATGGTTCCTAAGTGACTAGAAAGCCATGCAGAACCTGAAATAAGATTGGAACATAAAGATCATCAAAGGGAAGGAGTTATTGGAAACAACACTGGAAATTAGTTAATACCCTTGACAGGCTATGCTCTAGTATAGTGGTTCTTAACCTGGGTTCTATTGAACCCTAGGGGTTTGATGAGTCGGTCTCAGGGGTTCGAAGAAGCCTCTGCCGCAGAGGCCAGAATAAAGTAATACCATAATTTGTTGTGAGTTCATGCACTTTGTTGGTTTTGTTCTTTGAGCAAGGTGATGTTCATGCACGGCTCATTTTGTGCACCAGTAAAAAAACATATACCTATGTCTTGAATTTGGAAAAAGAAATCATATTTTATTTATCACTAAAGAAGGGTTCGGTGAATGCACATATGAAACTGGTGGGTTCAGTACCTCAAAAAAGGTTAAGAACCACTGGTCTAATAGGAAAGAAACAAAACAGAAATAAACCAGACCTTACATGGGATGAATCTGTCTTGAGCAATATCAGCCTCTAATGGCTTAAGGTATTCTGCCCCTGCTTTAAATTCACAGCCTCCAGGAAAAAAGTAAATCTCCTCTAGAAAGATAAATCCATAACTTCATATCCATAAATTTTCATATGTTCCAAAAAAATGGCCAATAGACAAGGAAAAGTGACGAAAAACAGACAGAAAAAAGGATCAATAAAATCAGATCCCCAGATGATCTGGCCATTAACATAATCAAACACCTGTTTGATTAAAAGGCAGACTAACACATCATGGATTTGTTAAGATGGGTTTAACAGCAAAATTATAAAAAGCAAAAGAGATAATATACTGGAATATAGGTTAACAGATATCTAGATTGAAGGAGACAGAAAATAATTTGAAACATTAAGAAATGAATATGAGATACTTAAGAATGGTAAAAGTCTAAGATAGCATAATTATAGTCACCTAAGAAAATGAGACCAAAGCAATAGTTACATAAATATTAACCAAGAATTTCCCAGGCTGAATAAGGACCCCATGCCAATGAGGCCAAAAGGTCTATGAACTGAAGCTGGGAAAATGCAAAAGAAAACAAAATCCATACATAAAACCACATCATAACAAAATTTGTTGAAACAAAAGAATATTTTTAAAGATCTTTAAAATAATCAAAGGACAAGAGACACATTATCGTTTTAAAGAGCAAACAATGAGTGACAGCTGCCTTTGTCACAGAAATGAATGTATGCCAGAAGACAAGTGAGTGACATATTTGAAGTTTTAAAGAAAATAACTGCTATCACATGATAACATCCTTCAGTAATTAAAATAAAATTAAGATGTTCCTAGAAAAATTGAGAAAATTTATCAACCACAAACCTACATTAAAGGGTTTTGTAGAACAAGAACAATGATCCCAGACATAAGGAGGGAAATAATAGAAGACATAACAGGACATAGTGGGTATAGACATAAATCTAAATGATTACAGATTGGATAAAACAACAGTAATACTGTCTTGTCTTTAAAATACACGAAGAATTGAAAATCAACAACTAAAACGGTAAAGAAGAGAGAAAATATAGTGAGGCATATTAATCCATATATACCATATCTGTTCTTATCAAACTAACAACAAAAAAGACAATAGATAAATAGAACAATGCAAATTACATATTGGACCTAGTTAGCAAATATAGAACACTGCAACCAATAATTTCACAGTGTCTCTTTTTTTATCTAGAACCCACAGAACATTCATATAAGTGACCGTATTTTGCATCTGAACAGAAAGTCTCAATAACTTTCACAGGACTGAAGCCATATTTGGTACGGTATCTGAACATTAAAGAATTAAGCTAGATATTAATAACAGAATAGATTCTCAAGTGTAAATAAAAGGAGACATAACATGAGTCAAATGAGAAATAACAGTGGAAATAGTTCAGAAATATTCTAAAATATGGTTCTCAGGAGATCAAATTATAGAAGTACTTAAAAGAATGTCATATATGTTTCTTGATAATGGCATCTATATGACACAGAGACAAACGATAAATACTTTTCACTCTAGCCAGTGATGCTAGTGTAGACAAAAGGGCCAACTGATGGAGCATTTAACATTTCCACTGTTACACTCGTTCTGTATAAATGCAATTCAGGTTCGATTTAATAGAGGCAAGAAGTACAAATGAAAGGTGGTCACAATGTCCTAGAGCTAAAAACTCTTTAAATCCTATGGGAAAGGAAGACAGTGCGTTAGTCAAATGATTTTGTGTACATTCCTTGAAAGACAAATAACTCATCTAATGTTTAACATGAACTGAAGGTGGAAACAAGTACTATGGTGGGTGCTTCTCTAAGGGAAACAATGTTTTCTTCACACAGCAGATGTGGGAACATAAGGCCAGCAGTGGGTATCAGTGCTAAACTATCATGGAATTACACAGAAACAACAGGCTATGACAAAATAACTAGTGTTTTCCAACTGTTATTTTAGGACTGAGACCTTTGCCAATCTCTTTTAAAGAAATATGACATCCATCTACACTAATCTGCTTTGACATATATTTGTGCCAAATGGGAAATTTCGGGATCAAGCAGAAGTCTCATGCTTGTGTGTCCAAAAACACATAAGATTCTAACCTTACTGAGTTGCTTTCTTAAAGTTTTTTCTGTTAGGGCAGACTCCATCCCTTGTGTTTATATTTCTGCATCCTCAGTGACACTGACTTGCATGTTACTATGTCGCCTCTCTACCCTGATAACCCCACCTGCATTTATACCACTCACTCACATGAGGCAATATATTCGCTTTTGAAATGGGCATGTATAGAGGGATTATTCACATGAAATATCAAATATAAAATGGCCTATAATTTACAAACTATCCTACAAAGTAAGCATGGAATTTTAAAATGTTTCTTTTTAATTCTTTTCAACTCACATGAGACATGGCAGCTTACTCCAAGTTATAATACTAAGTTCTAGTACTAAAAAATTCCCAATGGTCAAAGATATCCTTGAAAATTTTCCTAAATCTTCTATAAAATGTACATGGATTTCTGTATACCACTATTTACTGCAGTGATTTTCAACCTTTCGTATCCCATAGCACACATAAAGTAATTACTAAAATTCCGTGGCACACCAAAAAATATATTTTTTGCTGATGTGACAAAAAATAGGTATAATTTTGATTAATTCTCACTGGACAGCTATTGTTGTGTTGGCTGCTGTCATTTTCTTTTTTTAAGTGACCACTTAGGAGAAAATAGGTCAATGACCCTGACTGAATTGTCCGGTATTGAATGTATTAAAAATTCTGCAGCTGATCAGTGTTCCTATTGTGGCCCACTGACGGAATATTGCTGCTCTCTGGTAACCTAACGCCCCCAATACTGAGAATCGCTGAAATAAGCCAAAGGAAAAGAAAGGGCTGTCTATGTAAAGATGTGTCAGCATTGATTTCTACGTACATTATAAAAACAACAATAAAACAAACAAACAAAAAATCAATTCTAGAGATAGATGGGGGATGCTTATAGAATTCTATTTTAATATAACCTTGATATCTGGTAATAAAAACATATTTTAAGGTGTGACTTTTCTTTTTCTTCTCTTAAACTGTCATGACACATTTCGGGCAAATGGATGACATATAGTCACCTGAAAGTTTTGAATGAAAGAAAAATTTTAAATAATCTGCATTGTTCATATTTAAAGATCTAAATGCATTCAATTTCTAAGTGCCGTTTTGTAACCAAAAATATTAACTTTGAGTTATTTATTTTTCTCAGGGCATCATTTGAAGGGTTCAGCAAAGGCACTGTAACTGAGCTTTGGCCTTGGCATGGTCTACCACGAAAGGCCTTGCTTGCTTTCCCATGCTCAGGTTGCCCTCCATTCTCCAGAGTCCGGCTGAACAAAACCTTTCTTATGGTATCATTCTGATTTTTTCCTACCCCCAACACTTCTCTGCTTCCTTATATTTTGCTTACCGAGCTGCATCCAAACTCTTCCCTTCAACGTTTGAACCCCTCGCAGTTTTCAATCTTCTGCTGTCCATGCCAAGTGCCTATCTGGTCGGTCCCTGCCGGGTTACCAGCCATTCCCCGTATGCCTCGAATTTTCTCATTCAGTTGTACATGTTTTTTCCCTCTTCCCAACTTGCAGTATTTCTCTATGAACCTCTGCTTGTTATAAGCTTTAAAGTTTCAGGTAAAGTGCCTTCTTTATGACAATTGACCCTAAAAAAGCTCTGTATCTTTAGATGTTTTGTGACACTAAGAAAGAAAAACTATCTTACTGTTCTTCTGCACAGTAACTACGGGGGCACATCGATGACACTCCCCTCCCCAGCTCTTTCTTCCGCCACTTCCTCGTTCCCTCTCTCATTCATTGGGACCCTACTAGGCACTTGTCAAGAAAATGTACCAGGCATTTCAGACACATTCTTTCTAACACTCTCAACAATGTTATGCAATATTATTACCTCCATTTGACAAACATATCAACTTAAGTCTCAAGGTAAGTGACAGAGATAAGAATCAAATTAAAATGATTTACCACAATGATGAAAACTACCTTTCCTGGTACATCTATTATGCTATGGTTTGTTTCACTAAATAAACTGCTTTGCCCAGATGGCATAGTTTTTGACCCCAGGAAGCAACTCAATGAGGCAGTGATTGTAACAGGCAAAATAATGTGCCTTAGTTTAGTTAGAATATCATATGCGATTGCTTTCCTCACATTATGATGGCAACATTTTAATGTGAAGTTTCTCAAACTAGCTCTATGTCCCCTGAGAGTCAACTGGGTGATTTATGCAATACCTACCGCTACTGACTGACCATTCATTTTAAAGATTAACGGTCCGCAATCCCTCATCAGCTGGGGATGCCAGGTGGAAAAAGAAAAAGGAGTTAACATCATCAAAGGGGGGCACAAAATTAAAATTTTCTTTCTCTTTCTTCCTTCATTTCTCAATTGCCACCTCCTATCCCCCAAGCCTCCCTCCACAGAGGCTATGAAGTTGTGAGCTGCTGTACTCGACTTGGTAGCACCATTCCCATAATCCCACCAACCACGCTGATCATGGGCCTCTGCTCAGGTGTTCCTTCATTTCTGGGAGTTCAAGGATTACCAGTAGCCTGACCAGGCAGTGGCACAGTGGACAGAGCATCAGACTGGGATGTGGAGGACCCTGGTTCGAGACCCTGAGGTTGCCAGCTTGTGCGCGGGCCAATCTGGCTTGAGCAAAAGCTCGTCAGCTTGGACCCAAGGTCGCTGGCTCCAGCATGGGGTGGCTCGGTCTGCTGAAGGCCCGCGGTCAAGGCACATGTGAGAAAGCAATCAATGAACAACTAAGGTGTCGCAATGACAAACAGATGATTGATGCTTCTCGTCTCTCTCCATTCCTGTCTGTCTATCCCTATCTATCCCTCTCTCTGACTCTCTCTCTGTCTCTGTAAAAAAGAAGAAGAATTGCCAGGAGACATGACCACATACGATGCATGGCACTCTGTCGGGAGCCCTTGCCACTGTGGCATATTTAAATCTCACGGTTTCACTGCAGGGCTCCTAGTAAATTCTGTAGGGGACAGAGCAAGAGCTAATTGTTTATATGCTGTATTTTTCACTACATAAGACGCACCTGACCATAAGACACACCTAGGGTTTTGAGGAGGAAAATAAGAAAATAAATATTCTAAACCAAATGATGTATTAAAATATTTAATAAAATACCATATTTTTTGCTCCATAAGACACACAGGCATTTTTCCCTCCACTTTTGGGGGAAAAAAAGTGCATCTTGTGGAGCAAAAAATACGGTAATCATCACTTTGGGACTTTTACAAAATACTGTTTTTATCAAAATGTTTTCCAACTGTAATAATAAAAAAAAATACAACCCCTTATTATTGATGTCTAAAGTCTGGCTAGTGTAATATCCTTATAATAAAGGTTAACATGTTTAAAATGTGAGAATATTACTTTTTTTGCTATAGATTATATAGTAATGAGTTTGCAGCTTTGTGTCTGGGAAACCTGCCCACACCTCATAAAAGAAGTGGCTTATTAAAGACAAGACACAATGGTCCTCTATTGAAGGAAGCTGGTGACAACTCTCCATAATCCCACAGTTGAGCCTGATGTGACCCATAGAGATAAAGTCTATCTCCTGACCAGAAGAAAGAAGCAGGCAACAGTACCTGACCACCTTCTTATCTCCCACGGCCAATATATTCTGTTCTGCTGTTGAATCCTTCTTTGTGGTGTGGTGAGTAACTCTAACCCTTTATTTCTAATGAAGGAAAGGCAAGGGAATTAAATTTTGTTTATGATTAACCCATACCAAAGGTCTGTATTCTGCTTATAAAGGCCCAGTTATTTGAAGTAAAAAAAATAAATTACCCCCACTTCCACACTTAAAACTAGAAATGAGACCAACAGCAACCCACATGGCTACCTCCATCATGTAGATGTCTGCCTGGAGGTCCCGCATGAATGGACCTCACCTAATCCAAACCTGAACTTGTCTCACAACCACAAGCCTCCTGCTCCTCTATGCTGTGTTGCTGGCATCAGCATTACTTCATCTGTTTATAAACCTTAAACATAGCTTTGACTCTTCTGTCTCTTTTGCCTTCTATATTTTATCAATCACCAATCCAGTCAATACCTTGAATCCATTCCGTGGTCACTGTCTAAGTCCGGGTCCTCACCCTCTCTCACCATTCTGAAGGGTCTCCTACCTGTCTCCACACCTTCCCTGTGGTTCTCAAGTATGGTGCCCCAGCCAGAAACAGCTGCAAACCTGGTATAAATGCACATTCTTGCCTCTGTACCACACCTACGGAGTCAGAAATGCTATCGTCTAACATCAGCCAGATATTTCCAACTGCTTAAGCTTGAGAACCACCGGTATAGAGTTAACAGAAAAATATAGACCGTATCATTTAAACTGTTTGCTTAAACCAGGGGTCCCCCCAAACTACAGCCCATAGGCCACATGCAGCCTCCTGAGGCCGTTTATCTGGCCCCGCCACACTTCCGGAAGGGGCACCTCTTTCATTGGTGGACAGTGAGAGGAGCAGAGGATGCATCCGCACCCATAGTTCCCATTGAAATACTGGTCAGTTTGTTGATTTAAATTTACTTGTTCTTTATTTTAAATATTGTATTTGTTCCCGTTTTGTTTTTTTTACTTTAAAATAAGATATGTGCAGTGTGCACAGGGATTTGTTCATAGTTGTTTTTATAGTCCGGCCCTCCAACAATCTGAGGGACAGTGAACTGGCCCCCTGTGTAAAATGTTGGGGGACCCCTGGCTTAAACTATTCAACGACACGCAAAGACTCCTGATAACATCAGAGAGCAGCATTCCATCATCATCTTCCTTTAATCCCCTATCTTCTGCATTTCAGCCACAAAAAAATTATTTATCTCCATTGTATAAGAAACCTGAGATTTAGAGAGACAACTTGCCCAAGGATAAACAACTAGCAAATGAGAGACATGCAATGTTCTTATCACTAAGCAATAATAATTATTTCTTGGCTGGTTTGTTAGCTTGTTTGCTTATTTTGCTTATTTGTTTTGTACAGTGAGTAGATGAATAGAGGAGTGAACATAACAATTACTCATCTGATCATCAAATTCAGTATCAATAATAATTAAGGACTCTCTTAAAGTTTTGCAAAATAATGTCTTTGAAATAAATAGAAAATAAATATAGGCCAGATTTCAATACTTAAGTCTATGTGATTAAATACAAGTTGGTACATATACAAAAGTGATTATCAACCATGAAAATCTCTCAGTAGAGTCTGTCTCACTAGAGACTCTCTAGCCCTGAGCTATTGCATATTTTCACAGAGGATTTGGATAAGGGCATTGGCTGTAAACTAAAGACATAAACAGGTGATAAAAAGCTACTTAAGATAACCAATATGTAGGATGACAGAATTTAAATAAAAAGCCTAACAAGATCCCCCCCCCCAAAAAAAAGAACTCAATGATTTTAATAATAAGAAATTTAATGGGAATATATTCAGTCTGAGAAAAGCATGTGTTTTAAGTTTAGGTGTTATAAAGTAACGTTTCACCGGGTTTACGTAGAAACACCAAGTCCAAATGAATTTTAAGGAGTTTTATTACAAAAGAGGAGATTCAATAATATGCCGGCCGCATATGACTAACACGGGGCATAGCCGACCCAAATTGTGCACGCTGACTATAGCCCTGAGGCAGATTATATACCTTTGACCACACACAGTTTGGCAGGAAAAGGAGGAGGAGGAGAGATGACACAATTCATTAGCAAGTTTACAACATTCGTCTATAGGATTTATAAAAATATTTCTACATATTAAAACTTATAAGGTAACACCATAGCAAAAAAATGTTCTACATATTAAAAGATATTCCTAAATTTTCTAGTGTTCATTCCTTTGTCTAGAGGTATATACGCTGATTACATGTTTTCAGGAGGGGTGGGGGGCTCTTCATAGCACCAGGGGTTAAGCGTCTGTGAATGGCCCGTTAAAAAAGGAAAAAGAGGAGAGGAAAAGATTTGCTTAATCTCTCCCTCCCCTCCCCTCACCTGGCTAGGTGTTTACCCTGTTTCTCCCAGAGGTGGGGGAAAGGGGAATCTAAATCTCCCCTAGCACAAAATCTCTTTACAATGCAATGTTGTTGTCTATCCTGAGTTGGTGCAAATCACACACAAGTGTAAAAATCTTATTTACAAAATCTCTCTGTATGCTTAGCCCAAATTATAAAACACCTTTTAAGCTTCCTAGTAAAAAGGGGGTTTCCTACACAGTATGTCTCTGCAAGCCAGAAAACTCCCACATCCTTTTCCCTTCACTCCCTACAGAAAGGAGAGGACAAGAAACCTGACATTTTCTCCTAAAACATCAATATTAATTTTTCAATTCTTTGGTACCTTACCACAACGACGGTTAAGAGTCTGGGCTTTGAAATCAGGCCAACCTAAATGTAAGTCCTATATTTTTATTTAACTTCTTTATGTAAGTAGTCTTTGAAATTTTATTGAAAATTTCCCTGAGCTCAATTTTCATTTTTGAACAATAAGGAAATTGCTGTAACAACCTCTTAGTATTAACATTGACTAAGAATTAATGTAAGATTCTCAGCATAGAAACTAAACTATAGTAAGTATGAAATCTGTGTTCTCTAGTAACTGTTTGTTATATATCACACTGACTTTGCTACCTGGAGGGAACAAACATATCACCTAAACTTCACAAACCATCTCTGGTTCTGAGTATCACACAGGAAAAGCATTCACAAACTGATTCTCAGCCAGAGGCACTGAAAAAAAAATGCAATGATGGGAACAACAACAAGAAACCATAAGGAGATGTTTAACAAAGACAAGTAAGGACTAAAGGATATGACTGAATACTTTAAACTTCTAAGGATTGTTTTATCGGAAAGAAACTAGAACAGAATTTGAAATAAAGAATAAATGTTATAGGGAGATAGATTTACACATAACACACAAAAGAAATGTATTAACAAAGATATCCAAGAGAATTCCAGAACTAGTATAAATTTCATATGACTGGCAATTTTCAAAAAGAGATTAAAGGTCACTGGCCAGGGTAATTTGAGAGAGGATAAAAATATCAAATCAGTAGTTAAAAGAGGATAAGTTCCAACTGAAGTGTTTGACTTCAACAACTAACTAGAATTTGTATTACTCATTAATTTTATCTTAGTAGTGTCAAAGCAATGAAAACATTACCCCTTGTCCCTCCAATATTAATTGCTGAGTGGACTGTAACCAGTATTATAACTTTTCTCTCCTTAGGGTAAATGTGTTCTAATGATTCTCCATTAGCGACACAGCAATTCATTTCATTGGAAGTCTCTAATCTAGTTTGGTTATGAATGAATCTCTCTTTCCCTGTTTCAAAGAAAGAAGAAAATAATGTAATTGTCAAGAACAAGGGCATTTTATACATTACTGTCCATTCAGGGATACTTTTGAGAGTGAAGGGGGTAAGAAGCAGATATGCAAAAGGGAGACTGGGAGTAAACTAGAACTTTATGGGTAAGCTCAAATATCTGATCATCCTAAATGCAACTGACTAAAATAATTACTGTTCAGTCTGCTTATCTGATTGCCGAGAATGCTTTGTGGGAAAAGAGTACTAAGTGAGAGAACTACAGATAGACAAATGTCACCAAGGACTGACCATAATGGACTCTAATCTTTCATGGGGATTTGGTCTTCCCTAAGTACATAATGTGATTCATTTGACATTTCTTTTGTTCATTGATGATGAGTCACCATATCCAAGCAACAACAAAAGATGGTCCTTTAAATAATTAATACTATCCCAATGAAATTGAAACAAGCCAACATGGCAAGTAAGAATAAAATATAAGATTATTTTTCATATTTTCCATATTTTCTTTTTTTTTCTTATCCCTTTCTGTAGGAAGCAACTTAATGAACTTAACATTTAATTTCTTCCCTTGCTCTTAAAAAATAAAAATAAAAGGGTTTTCAGGAGGGAGTAACTTCCTGTATTTAATATGATGTGAACTCTGCACCTTTCTTTGTACCATGGCTTTGAGATGGCCAAAGCTTTGGGAAAGCTTCATTATCCAAACACTTTGGATCGATGGGAAGTTCGATGTATAATTTGCTCAGATGATGAACTGCTAATGTTGAAAATCTCAATCACTGTGAATAATTCTGCACAGAACTGGATAAAGAGCCAAGGAGATGCAAAGAATTCATGAGCTGGTCTGTCACTTCTGACAGATGCCCAGAATGGGGGAAAAGAAACTAACAGTAAGCCTTATAGACATTGAGGAGCAGATCTCAAAAGAATGTACAGAAGTCATTAAACTTTAATAAAGCAAAGAATAAGCTTTTTGGAAAATTCTTAAGTTTGGGGCAGTGGGGTGATGACAAGAAAAAAGTTGCAAATTTATGATCTCCCTTTAGCTAGTCAACATATAATCTAGCAATTATAGCCCAATTCAAAAATACCCCAGTAGTATAAGAGGCTCTCATATGTTTCTGAATTACAGATCATCTTATAACAGAAATGGATTTGGGGAACTAAAAGTCTAATGGGCAATTCCCCCAACCACAGTTTTATTTTATTTTCTCGTATTACTTAAGCCTGTAGGTAATCTCTGTCTAAAACCATTAAGATACATTTTCTTTGCAATTTGAGAATATTTTATGATTTAACAGAATAAAATGGTTTTTATAAATATATCCATTAAAACATATTGGGCTTAACCATGTGTAATTGATAATACTTTTACCACTTTTAACTTCAAAAATGACAATGTCATATGGTTCTACCTGACAGATTTATACATACAGGGTGTTAATCAAATAAGTTTATAAATATGGTATATAGTTTGCTCACTTATAGTTTGCATTGGGTGTGGGGGACAGGCTGTAAGCAGGCAGGGTCGTTATAGCCTAGTAGGAAAAGGCTTAGTTTTAAGACTAAGCTTTTCCTCACACCCTTGACTGTTGCATGATGTGGGGTGGTGCACTCTCATGAGGAATCCCATTATGCCTCAGATAAGTGGCTTTGTATCAGAGACTTCCTTGTCTATATATTGGATTAAAGGTATGAATTTCTACAATATAAAATGGGGCAGAGGAGCCCATGCTGGGAGAGAGCCGAGAAAAGAGAGCAGAGAAAGGCCACGTGGAGGAGAGGAGAAGCAGCCAAGATGATGGAGTGCTGAAGGAGAAGCCAGTTTGTGCAGGCAGAAGGAGATGGGGAACAGAGGTGAATAAGGCAGGTGAGATACAAACCTTTGATCCTAGGAAAAGTCGGATAAGTCAGTGGCTTTGGAAGCCCTGAATTGAAAGGGAAGTTTTTTCCCACTGTGTGTATTTCTTGCCTGCCAGGTGCAAGCTAGGATTAAAGCTAATGGCTCACCAGTTCTTGGCTCCGTTGTTTCATTATCATCTGCCTGAAGTTAATGAGAACCTGCATGTGAATGGCCACGATGGCAGCTCCTGGCCTTACACAGGGTAAGAGGAAATCTCTACCTAGCATTGCGCTCTTCACATTAAACATGGTCCATTCATTTTACCTTCACTGTAATACTGAATAAAAACTTAATTTGGAAAATTTCGAGTAATGTTCCTAAATGATGTGGCTAAAGAGTGGGAAAATGTTTACCTGACAAAGGCCTTATTGACCTCCTACAGGAAGTCATCACATACACGTGATTCTGAGGTTGCTCATTGTACAAGGCTGACAGCCAAAGGGGAAGGTGAGGGCTAAAATTTCCAAATGGTAGCCGTGGGGTGGCAGACGGGCCTTTCTCAAAACAGGCTGAACCAACATAGAACCCGTCGCACGTGCATTCTGTAATGTTAACTCTGACCCTCCTCCGTCAGAAGGTGGAGCCTGTTTTCTCTCTCCATCAAGCTGGGCCAAGCCTTCCGAATGCCTTTAACAGTAAAATAAAGCCCAGTGACACTGCATGACGTCTGAGACCAGGTCATCAAAGGAAGAGGACTTCTCCTTTCGGGGTTTCTCTCTTGGAGCAAATCCACTGGGAGACCTGAGCCCATGTTTACTCTCTGTTTGTTTGAATTACTAAATTTCTTTTTGTTTCCAAGGCAGACTGTCCTTCGCTTGAAATACCACACCTTTAATTTTAGGTGGGGTGAGGTGGGGGGTGCTATCCATGAAGGGAGTCTATCTGGAATACAGGTGAAAAGTGATTTTCCTTTTCTTAACAGACACTTGTCTAAATAAATAAATAAAGCCCATTTGGAACTCAGTGGAATACTAAGCATTCCTCAGATAAATAAAAATAAAGCTCAGGCGATTCAAGTGTTTTTTGTCACTTAGGTGCGACCTATGCTTATATAAATTATTGATACAACAGTCATGCCACTTTCTTAAGTGATAGCATTGATAAAAGACAGGCTGTACTGGAGAAATGTGTCTTTGGCACATACAGTCAATATGCCCCCAGGGGCTCTCCATGAATTAAACCTGTCGGCAAGCAGAGCACAAGGTAAAATGCGTGGGGATTTTATCAGCCATCCACATCCGTGGCTGATTCTCAGCTCTAGGTACGGTGACCAATGAGTATTTTCATGGCTGTTATAGATCCATGAGAATGTTTAAGATCAAAAGTTATATCTGTTCCAGAAAAAATAGACTTCTAAACCCTGTTCCTTTATCAAGTTAGGCTGTACACTTTTATAATGTATTAGATCATCGTGATAGGGCCGTGGCCACTTTGTTATTTAAAGGAAGAGCTGCACAGTTTCCCTGACTTTTATTCTTTCACACTGAAAGTTATTTAAACATACCTTCTCCTCTCTTTCATAGGCCACCTTTTAAGAATGGTGCTAATCTAATTTTCACTGAGATGATTCAAAGCTTTCCAAACCCATTCTCTGCTCAAATGACATGTAAATCAGATTAATTTGCTTGTGCTACAGATTTAGAGAGAGGAATGCTGCCTCTGGGTGTCAGCAGTAAAAACGCCTCTAATGTTTACGTGTGTGTGTGTGTGTGTGTGTGTGTGTGTGTGTGTGTGTGTTTCTGACTTGGCAGTACCTCTCCACAGGAGTGTCTTCTGGTAGATGCCTCTTCTAAGGAACTACTCAGGAGGCAGAGAGACTCAACAAAGCCATTTGAGGAAGTCAGAGAAAGCATTTGAGGCTAAAGTTTCAATTATGACAGACATACTTGAAAAGAGGTTCGACAAGAAACTGTAAATCCTGCTTTTTAAACATTCTCAGTAGAAGTTTCTAACTGGAACATGGTTTAAAGAAGGGACATACACAAAATGACCCTTCTGAATTTGAGACCAGTTGAGTGGTGTTTCCAGTCCTGAGTGCTTCAACCAGCCCAACCATTAGAAATGGGTGTTTTCTCATGATTATACATCAATATAAATACAGATGCTCCAGCAAGAAAATAGGGGGAGTAACATTATGTCATGCACATAAATACACAGGCCAGCCTGCTGATGGCCTAACTCCTGTATATGAATGAACGGGGGCAGAAATCTCCCGCTCTTCAGTCCATCTCAATTCCAAAGTGGAGCTCCCTGAGTATGCTGCTTTTTTAAAAGCTGGTATGTTTTTGTTGCACATGACCTAGTTCCTCCACCCAGGATGTCCAGTTCTTGACCAGATGACCAGTGACCCCTCCCAGAGCTGGGAGAGAGAACTGGGGTTAGATTTGCTGGGAGATGGTATGTCTGTCCTCAACAATGTGTGATAAGATACCAAGGAACTATAAAACTCAGTATTAGCAACACCATTTTAAAGAGGAAAAGTCAGGCTTCTTACCCCTCCTTTCTGTGGAAAATGGAAAGAGAAGAACGCAGGAGCTTCCTGGCTTACAAGGGCAACTGGGTCACCTAGTCCTAGTTCAGCTGATTCCTAGAATTCTCTGAAAGGCTTCCTGGGGCCACTTGCCACACAGAGCAAGTGTGTATCCACACAGAGTGTTAGATAAAATTTATCTAAACACCTTAGAAAACAATATTTATGTACCTTAATCAATAATTCCTATTACTGACTTCAGGACTCACCCTAAAGTCATAAGAGTGACGTATAGCTCTAGACAAGGGGATCACGAGCCCCTCCTTTCCCACCCCAACCGGTATGTGATTTGGTCTATAAAATCAGCCACAGAATGGTAGGGACTTGCTACATGATTTGGGATTGTGCCCCATGTAGCTAACCGGCTAATAAACTCCTTGAAACTTCATTTGGACTTGGTGCCTCTATGTACCCTGCGGATTAAGGTACAGTGCTTTACAACAAATGTACCTTCCCAAAGTACTTTTCAAAAGCAGTTTTGGGTCAAGTTCCAATGAAACTTGCACCCTTAGATTTAGTTAAGGTTTAAATTTGCAGAACAAGGAAATGAAGTAGCAGAAATACAAACAGGGATCCGCAGTAGTGGTTAAGAAGCAACATGCACCGAGGCCGGATGGCTCAGCGGGTCGGAGCAGTGTCCCAAGCGCAGAGGTGGCCGGTTCCATCCCCGGTCAGAGCGCAGAGAAGAACAAATCGGTGTTCCTGTCTCTCCCTTTCTCTCTCTAATATCAATAAAATAAACATTAAAAAAAGAAGCAGTGAGCTACATAATAGGTTAGGTACTTTGCATTCACTTCCTTTATTATCTCACCAGTCCAGAAGATAATATATTATATCTCCACCTCAGAGATGAGGAAACTGAGAAAAGTTAAGAGAATTCCCCAGGGGTAAAACAGAATTTTATCTATGATCTGGTTCCAAAGACATCACAATTTTCGTCATGCCAGGGTATTATGACTCTCTCATTATAACTACTCTAGTCATGACCCTCCAGATACTGTCTGTGTTCTGTACATTTTACTTGCTTCACTGAGCAGATTACACAGTTTAATACAATTGTTCTGATCGACTTGTTTTGACTCATCACAACAGCCTGGAAGAACTGACATCTGCTTGCTACTGTTATTTTATAATTGCTTTTAAAACAGGACTTTGACATTAAACAAAATGATCACCCAAGCCTCTCCACTTTTTGTGAGGATAAAAAAATGTTTCTGAAGAGTAAGCAGCTTTTATATTCTAGGCTACTTTTTGTGTTGAAACCTGAAAACAGATAATTATTTTTGATTCCTTAAATATGTCTGTCTATGCTGGTACAAGCAGTCATGTTTAATGCTTAGCATTCTTGGTCATGTCTTCTAAGTCTCAGTGAGCACAGTAATCACGGTTCTATTCCCAGCAGCAGGACGCATGGGTTCTAATCTGTACTTAAGTCCACCATTTGTTCAAGTGACAGCTAAACGCAGAGTAAGGTCCTGTGACTTAATTCATTAAATGCCTCAGCTCTGGGCAGCCTTTGGTCAGGGTCATGTAATCCCTTATGCTCCTTGAGCTTTAGATAGAGTGGGAAGCTACTCCGTCTAGCAGGAACATGCCCTTGATCCAGGGGACATAAATCTAATGGCACGCTGCTGAAGAGTGAGCCTCTCTCTGTGTTCACGCCAGACTCTCGCGACATTAACGAACCCAAAGCACGCTCAGTCTCACCGCACCCGCACCGTGCTCTCTCACCCGTCTATTAAACGTCTTCTGCTCTCAACCAGCCCCCTATCCTTAAAAGAGAGAAAACCTGTTTTATCATTTTATCATTTATCATTTTACCAGTTTCTCTGTAAGAGCTCTCCAGTAGCTCAAATGGATGACCTTCCTTGGCTCTATTGATTTCTGCCTCTATTGATTTCTGTATGGCATGTTTGTACTGCCTATTTACCCTTAGCCTGCTGTGCTGCACCTTCCTGCCTTTGCAGCCGGCAGATACTGCCTTTGCGAAAGTCACCTGAGAACTTGCTAACCAACAATTTCTCTTGTGTCCTCTGCCCCCAGATTTATTTTTTTTAACTTCTCTAAGACACCTTCGGAGTTACAGCTAACATTTACTGAGCTTTCACTATGAGGGACTTGAACACTCTTCTTACTGACGTAAATATTCTGCTTCATATCCATTTGCAGGTGAGAAATGAGACTCCCACAGAGAACATAAGTCATGCAGCTGCGTTTTAAACACAAGAAGAGCCTACAGTCTCCATCTGGCAGTCCTTTATATTGCTCTACAGGAATCTATTAATTGAGTAGCATCCAGGACCATCATCATCAGCATTATGTAACAAACTTCTCCTTCAGATACCTCATCTTCCTAACTAGATCATCACCTCCTAAATTGCAGTGACTATATTTTTTAACTAACCCAAAATACAGGCTTCTGTGGTCTCAGTGCAGGTAGAGTTGTTATATTCATACAGCTGAAGCAAATGAAAATGCTCTGCACTCTTCCTGACATTTAGCAGCATGTGATCATCAAGGCCTTGAAAAGCAATAAGCAGATTTCTGACACACTCCTCTTGAATGAAGGGCAGATTATCTGATGAGACAATAGGAGACTGCAGGGATGTCTAGGCAATTAGAATTGGGAGGAGTAGCAGTTCTAATGGTTCATGCACATAAGACATGTGGGTATATAACGGGTATGGATACAAAATATTCCCATTTCCTAAGAAAGAGATCACTTGTATTTCTTGTTTAACCCAAAACACAGCTATAGCGGAGAGGGGCCGAGGCAGCACTGAGGAAATTGATCAACAGATTGACCAGTTGATCAAGACAAGAAATTGATCAAGAGAACAACAGTCTGGTCACCACTCAGGAAAATTGATCAACAGATTGATTAATTGATTAAGATAAGAAATTGATCGAGATAAGTATGGTCACCATTCTGGTCTATATGTAAAATAAAGGCATTAGATTTTAAAGATTTTAAGAACCTATCCTGCCTTCAAATTCTATGATCTGTTAAAGAGAGAGAACAAGTAAGAGGATGAAAACGGGAAGAGACTGGGCAAGTTCACTTAAGGGACCTATTCTTTAAATACGGCACCCTCTGGACTTTGGTAACGGCAATTTTCATGCTTTGCTTGGTTACAGAGAGTCCACCTTGAGATGGGGGTTCTTTATTTCACTTTCTCTTTAACTTAAATGGCAAGGAGTAGGGTGTTAGTGGAAGGTTTGCAGGTACAACATACTCAAGCTTAACTCTCTTCCTCCTCTGTTAAACTTTTCCTCAAAACTTAGGAGCATGCAGTTTTAAAGAAAGATATGCAAACAATTCTTATGTTAAAAACATACTCAAGATTATTCAAAATAAGAAAAATATGCAATGAAAACTTCCCTGAGGTAACACTTATCACCACTGAGATCACCAAATTTCTATTCAGTATACAACATATTCTGCTTTTGAGACTGTGGGGAAAAGATTTGCTCATATTTTAAATGATAGGAATGCAAGATGGCACAATCCCCAAGGACTCCTCAACACTGAATCTGAAAATATTAAGCAAAATTGTATAAGAATAAACCACTTGACTCAACAATCCTCCTTTTTGGAACTCAACCCAAGTAATACTGTAAAAAATACAAAATGATTTCTATTTAAGGTTAGCTGCTGTGGCATTATTAGTAATAGCAAAAGATATGAATAATATGAAGTATCCATCTACAGGGGACTGACTAAATAAACTACCACAGAACAGAGTGCTGGGAAACTGCAGCAATGAGTAAGGAAGAGCTCCACGTATTGACGGGGGATGATATCAGAGATATGGTATTAAGTGAAGGAAATAAAGTAAAATAAAGGGTAGAAGACCGAACACAGCATGCTCCTTTCATGTTAGAAATATGGAAATACAAATGTGTTTTTTCTTATTTTTGCTTAAAGAAACAGAAAAATCAACTAAAAGCCAACCATACCAACTTTAAGAGGGTGCCTCCTGGCAGTACGGGAACCTACAAGTGAATAAACATTTTCCAGTACCTAAGAGGACATCTCGAAATAAAAGGAACCAGGAGCTCTTAGGAAAAAATAATGGCTGATTCCAGACTGGGGGAGACGGCTAGTAAGATGAGCCTGAGAAAATGTTATGTTATAGATTTTATCATAGAAAATAAAACCTTTTATTATGGAAGAAATGGTAGAAAGAAAATCATCATTTCCAACCTCTAATGAAATACCTATATTAATGCTGTAACAAGAGAAACAGTAGTACTAAAAAATTGATGAGAACTCATCAATAGGTCTGGCAACAGCCACGTGAACCAAGGGTCAATCTTTGCATCCCTGAAAGTGAGACCACTGGACATTTGCGCTTCCTGAGGAGCAAACTGCTATAAAGCATGTAACAATACAAAGTGAAGTGGGGCAGCAAAACGTTGACAGTTATAGGATCTGGAGAGGAGTGCACAGAGATCCACTATATTGAACCCTCTTTCCTTGGGTTTGTATCAAAACATCGAAAATTACAAGTTGAAAAGACAAAATTTCCCCTTCGGGATCTCATTTTCCTGAGATCTAACAAGTTAAAAAATCCGAGGTCAAGTGCTTGGGCTTCTAAGGAGGAGGAGTCCTGGAATGACTTCCAATGTACTTCTCCCAAAATATCAATTCCTGATTGTAAATCTCCCCTCTTTGGAGCAGTTCCATGAATGCTAGCACAATACAAGTTCTGAGGGAGTTCATGGGGGTGGGCGTGGGGGGACTGCAGCTGAGCCAGTGACCCCTTGCTCAAACCAACAACCTTCACCTCAAGCCACGGGCCTTGGGCTTCAGGCCAGCAGCCTTTGGGCTCAAGCCTGCAACCGCAGGGTCATGTCTATGATCCCACATCCAAGTTGATGATCCTGCACTCAAGCTGGATGAGCCTGCATTTAAGCCAGTGACCACGGGGTTTCGAACCTATGTCCTCAGCATCCTAGGTCAACGCTAAACAACTACGCCACTGCCTTTCAGGGAGAAAGAACTACCACTTTACACAAGCAAGGGATTGTGACGATACAAACTTCTTCAGACAGGAGTCCCAGCGGAAGGAAATCAAAACTGTGTTCTTCAAATATTCCTTGGCTCCAAGTCCCTCACCTTCAAAACAGAGTCAGAAATTTACCAGGAGGTACATGCGACCCTTCCCAATGCTGCCCATATCTAAGCTAATATCTAAACTTCCCTCTTTCAGCGCCACGGGAAGCCCTGGGCCATAGGTAAAGCAAAACACTCCATGTTTGTGCTGTTTGCCTATGTGACTGTACCCTCCTGTCTTCTTACCCCACTCTTGAAGTTCCTTCTGCCAGACCCACCTTTCTCTCAGCCTTTCTCTCTGTCTCAACCAGGCTCAGGTTGAGCTGCAGTTCGGATACCGCTTCCTGAAAGACGCCCCCGGGTGGGGCAAGTGTTTCTTCATTACCCTTTCAGTACCCTACTCCAACGTCCCCAGTACACCTGTCACACTGTCCTACGGATTCCTCCCATCTGCCTTTCTTTCCCACTAGACACTGATCTCCTCAAAGAGGGTGCTTGCATCTTACTTCTCCTGTAAGCTCAGAGTACACCACATGGACTCAAAACTACTTGTGGAAGGGAAAGACTGATAAGGTAATACCAACAGCAGTATGAAAAAATGTTAAAATTTCATTATTCAGTGCTTCTGGGGCGAAATAATATAGTAGCTAAAAATTCACAACAAGGTAGAAAGAGGTGGTATTTTACTGTTTCCAGAAAGCAGAGTATTTTCTGAGCAGTGAAGGCAGAGGGGAAGAGGGCACTCTCTGTCTGAAAACGAAAGACCCAGGGTCAGATCCTTATGGAGTGGCTAAAGGTTAACAGGGCATATGGAGATAAACCTGGCACAATCTGCAGATTTTACCAAATTCACACTTTCTAGAACCAGAAAGCCACTGGCGATGGCAATATCAAAAGGATTTTCAGTTGTAGGGAAGGGAGGGGGACAAGTGGCTCAGGTAGTCTTTCCTCCTCCTTTTCTTTCCCATAGACAAGTGCTTCTTTCATTGTTGTAGCCTTTGGTGGAAGGCTCAGCAAGGGCGCTTCCGAGGTGAGTCCCCTGTTCTGTCAGCTCCCTGCTCCTGCCCCTTCCGCATAGAAATAACGGACGCACCGCTTTCCACTAGACAGGCTGTGTCTCTCTCTTTCTGACAGGTGGATTTGCTGTTGTATTGGGAATTTGCATTCTATGTCTACACAAACGTCTCAATTAATTTCCCTTCTTTAAAACAATTAATGCACTCTAATTTTTTAGAGGCAGATACGTTGTATTTGGTACGGAGCAATTAAATCACGTTTCCTGATGCGGAGCGCCATTTCCTTCCATTGCAGGGACTGTGTCTTAGTGGGTCGTTATTTTCTCTCAAGGAAGTTCCAAAGGCAGCACCGTCAGGGAGTGACGTTCAATCCTTCTTCCTACTCCCTCCAGCGTGGCGCTTGTCATTTTCCCCCTGGCGGCTGCCAACAGGCTTTCCGTTTCCCCAGCTGCTTTGGGCTTTTCCTTCCTCTTCTACAGACCCGCTTTATTTACATGGGCTCCAAATGTGACAAGAAGCAAACAAACCACTACCCACATGGTCCAGACGTGTCTCCTCTGGTAACTCAAACGGAAGAGGCCTCACAGTGCAGCCCAGTCCCTGTTCTCTCTCCACAGGCTGGACGAGCTCGCCAGCATCAACAACCGTCTTGGGGAGCTGCCCACCTGGCTGATGAGCCCCAGCGGCAGGAGGGCAGCTCACTGCCAGCAATTACACAGACACAGCTAAAGTAGCCGCATTTGCTCTGTCTCGGTCATAGGGCCGCTTTTCCTGTTGCTGTGTAAAAGCTCTAGCCAAGATCTCTGAAACCATCCTTCTTGATTGAGGAGATAATTTTAGGGATGTAAGCAATAGCTATTCTTTCTGGGGTCAGCCTGAAACAAAACTGTGAGAAGCCACCTTCGTCCTTTGTTTTTCTAGCACCTCGAATTTATTCGGGCCACATTCTGATTCCTCAATCTTGTCCTTCAATATTCCCTATTCCTGGTCAGGAATGCAAAACAGATTTATATCTAATGTCAACTTTAGGAGCAATTTTTTTTGGGGGGGAGGAATTGTTTGAAAAGTATTTGGAGGTTGCTGAATGGAACTCAGTGGGGAAAATGCAAGGGTCAATTAGCAATCTCTGCTCCTCCAACTCCACTGTCTAGGAGACATTCTTCAAAAGTAGCTTCCTTTTCAATTATTTTAAGTTACTAGGTTGACATGATGACTTCTCAGACAGTGATGACGCGTCAGCTCCAGTAGATGGACTGGCTTTACATCTATTACAGTTTCCTTTCTATGACCCTCGTTGTACATCAGACACTACATTTCCCTGGCACAGAGGGTTCTAGATGTGACAGGGTTCTGCCACTGAGGTTCACTAGTGTGAAACTCTATTTTCAGAACTCAGTTGCATGGGAATAAAGCAGTGCTCGAGGATGCAATATGGGCTTGAGTGGATAAGGCATGACTCTGAATCAAGCAGATTTGAAGCAGTTTCCTAATTCACAGATCATGGCTAAGGTGGGACCAGCAGGCCAGCTCGGCAGTGTTGTTGTGAGGTTTGGAGTATGCTCTTGGAAGCCCTTCAACTGTTTCTATAAACACTTATTTGACTCCTAAATAGCTAAAATGTTCTTCTGTTACCTGCAGACATCCCCTGACTAATACAGATTGCAGAGTATTAAGTCGCTATGTAAACGAGACCATGAGACACCCAGAGAAGCAATGACACTATGAAGTCATGCTGCAACCTAACTTTGTTCCTAGAATTCTACGACCCCTAATAATACTTCTTCATACCTGACAAAAGTCTCTCGGAGTTTTCTTCCAAATTCACCTTCTATTGGGCAAATGAGTTTGTAAAATTTGTATTTTTCAAGTTTGCTCACTTTTAGTGTTAAAAAATGGCCCTGAGCAGCATACAGGTATGTGATCTGTGAAACTGCAAATTACCTTCCTGCTTGGGAAGGGCCACTGTCATGCTAATGTTTGCTAGAGGAAAGGTTTTCTGCACCAGAAAGTTTTGAAAAGAAGGACAAGGGAGAAGCCACGTTTTGCGGAGAGAGCGGAGAGAATGCAGAGTGCTGAGGAAGTGCAAGTCTGTGCAGAGAGAGAGGAGGCGTGCAGATGGGGAATCAGAGCTGAGGGGCTTTGCGAGCTCTGCTAAGATGAATGGGGCCATTGGAACCGAAGAATGTGTCAGTGGTTTTGGGAGCCCTGTGTGTTTGCTCACCGGCCGGTGTGAGACTTTAATAATGAAATGGCCCACCATTTTTTGGCTCCACTGTTTCTTTACCATCTGCCCGAATCCAATGGAAACGTGCATGGGAATGGCCACAACAGGTGCAACTGACTACTGGCCATACACCTTTGCTATGAAGCTTCCCCCTTACCCCCATCAACTGCCTTCTCCAAGCAAAACAAGACTTTCCCTGTACACCTGACATAACACATTGCTTTATTTTGAGTTTCATTCTTCCTCAATCCTATATACTCTTTAACCTGGACCCTTGTGAGGGTGTGGAGTCCTCAAACTGTGAACAAAGAATTTCATCTGTGAGTTTTCTGTGGGTGCATCCAACCTCCTCTGTACACACACACACACTGACACAGTGGCCGAAATCTGGTATATATTCAATAATGCCACTTTATCTGGATCAAAATGATTCAGAATCAGTTCATCCTCAATTAAAATGTATAACATATCGCTCTTATCTATAACCCATTATAAATTAATATACAGACATTAGTCTCTAATGATGGAGGTTCAGTTTTAGTTTAAGTGGAGAAGGTATTTTTAATGGGATTCACTATATGCTGGCGTAGGAGGGATGGGTACAGTAGCCTAAGCAGGCTCTGTCTAGCCTCTCAAATTCATTTTCATCTGCAGCTACCACCTGGCTCTTTTGCTGATGCTTCTACAGGGTTGCTCTGTTTTTATTGGGTCATATCCCCAAGCCAATATGGAGGGCTATAAAGCAAGGCTATGCTAATCTGCCTGGTTTCAGATCCCATCACTTCCATTTGTAGAACCTTGCCTATGTTATTTAATCATTCTTAATTTCAGAGTACTTGTCTGTAAAATGGTAATAATAATAACATGGAACTCAATTACATCTATGTGAAGAAGAGTACTGGAAAGCATGGCATATCTGTCAGCAATTATTATTTAGCTAGCGCCGCTCCTGCTATGAAAATGAATGCAGCAAATTCCATTAGCAGGGTTTTAAGATATTAAAAGTACATAGTTGTTACCTGAAAAACTACAGAAAATAATGAGCTAGAACACTAACGAGCCTAATGTTCACAAGTGCCTTTTCACCTTGAGCCACTAAGTTAAACTTCATTAGCTCCATTTTGTCACAGATAGAAGAGGAATTATGTGAACAAGACTCCCCAGCCAGATTATCCAGAGAGTCTTCTTTTCACCAGTGATGTCCAGGTCAAATGTCCCTGGGGAAGGTGAGCTGCCACCCTTTGGCCTCAGAGAAAACAGGGTGAGCCTCCTAGCACAGTGGCTAGCACAATCAAATCTTCAGGGTGTTCCCTTAAACTTATACAGTGATGTATGTCAAGTATTTCTCAATAAAGCTTGGGAGAAACTTTTTCTGTTGTTGAACAAATGAATAAACTTACTGACAAACAAGTGAATGAATGTAGTAATGAAAAAGTGCAAGTTTTTTTTTAATATTATGCTCTCCAAGAATGTGCCTTTAGGTCACTGTGGAGGCCGAAGAATAGGGCTTGTGAAGAGAAGCTCGGATTGGGTGCTGGCTGTTTTTACAGTCCATACATTGAGCGTTGGCAAAAGAAGAAAGCATTGCAAATGTAAAAGTTTGTCAAGCACTTCTAAAGAAGTCCAAGGATTTCCCTTCCTCACTCACATTCTTCAGCATAGCCCAGGGACACCTTCTCCTGACAGGTGTCCTAGCATTAATTCTACCCAGCTGCAATGGAGGCAAAAAGCGAACCTTGTTCACATTCCTGAAAATGATTAAATTCAGATGACTGGCTGCTTGCAGTTCCTGATTTTCCAGCCTGGGGGCAGTAACAGAGTATTTTTATTGCACCCAATGGGCAATCATGCAATCCAGTTTCAACAGGATAGCAGGATGTGACACTCCCAGACCAAACCGTGAGTAGAAAGTCGACCGTTCTGAGAGTTCTTGTCTCTTTTCTAACTTCTTGCTTGAGGGGTGACCACAGGTTGTCTAGAGCATTCACTGAGCCGCTTCTCAGCTGAGGACCATTTGCGTGTGTTTTCCAACAGACAATTCAAAAGGTCAGAGAGAAGGTCGGATAACCTCAGACTTTGCAGCAGCTGAGCCTGCAATGGGCTGTTTGTGTCTGTCTGCCTTGGTTATTACCTTGGTGGCTGGATACACCCCTCTGTGCTCACCTGCCCTTGGTAGGATAAGATTAATGCAGTCTTTAATTTTGGATCTTACTTCCAATCCATCCCATGGTGATTCTTTTTCCTGTGGAAAAGGCAATGTGACAGTCTTTGGCATTGCCTAACCAGTGGAGAAAGGCTACTTTTGAAGCTAGAATAAATCTCATCTCTGCTTCTCCGGCGTCAAGGTCTATAGGGCAGGTTTCCATCATCCTTTGGCTCTTGTAGTTTACAACCTCCATAAAACTGAGAGCCTGCTCATTTCAAATCACCAAATTCTGCAAAACTAAACTAAATATTTGTTAAAATGTTTACTTGAGGATAGGTTTAATGTTACATTTTGTTTCTTGCTGCAAAACTTAGATCAGAAATTTCTTAGAGGCTGGTTTTATGCAAAATGTCTTGAGATGTCCTGTTATATTCTTTTTTTTTCTTTTAAGATTTTATGTACCATTTTAGAGAGGAGAGAGAGAGAGAAGGGGGGAGGAGCAGGAAGCATCAACTCTCATATGTGCTTTGACCAGGCAAGGCCCAGGTTTCAACCAGCGACCTTAGGATTCTGAGTCGACGCTTTATCCACTGCGCCACCACAGACAGGTCAGGCTTAATTCTTGTTCAGGCTTGTAAGATGTTGGAGGAGTATGTTTGAATGGGGAAAGCCACGGCTTCTCTTTAGGGTGTCACAGGGGCTTGTGTTCAGGTTCAGGGTCACTGCCATCACCAGTGGGACTTGGCTGGAACACTGTGACTAAACCACTTCTGAGATCAGTTTATCCTCACGGCAAGCTCAACATTCTGCTTGCACAAGTTTATTTGTTTGTACCAAAAAGCAGCAAAAGAACTAACATCCTCTGTTTAATCTGTAATATGAAGTTATGAAAAAAGTTTATTTTTTCCATTTAATTACTTCTTTACATGCATTTACAGTAATTAGACATCAGATGCAGTAGCTAAAGCAATTACTATATGTCACTTCAGAGAATTACAGTATAAACATACAGTAAATACTAAATAATCCATGACAAGCTACTTAAAAAGTAATAAGGAAATTTAATTTAAAATGTGGGAGCTGAGATGCATGCAGTACTTCTGAATGAGATGCCCACAATTACAAAAGAGAGGTCCCAGCTTGAAAACTCTACCGCCATTAATTCCATACCTTCCGCAGCGTGGGTCACTGGCCACCTCCCTTCAAAATTAATACTAACAGTGCATGATAAATAGCCTCCTACAGAATGGAAGCCTTTCCTCTCTTTCCTCTCTTTCCTCCTCTCTTTCCCCCTTCCTTGACCTCTCCTCCCTACTTCCTCACTGAAAATCCAGGTGACCCTCAAAGCCCATTAACCTGAGAGCACAGAAGTTCACCTTGCAATAACATCATGGTGGTTAACATCCAGTGGCACTCCTTGTCTTTCATTTTGAAAGGTCTTTTTTCTCCCACTATACCAAAATGCATAGGAAGTCTGAAACTCTTTGGAGCAGAGTTCGAATCTCATGTTTATTTACTGAGAAACCTGATTCTCAGTTGGCTTACCCCTAAGGTAGATCCATACCTCTGCATCAGTGGGTTGTCTCACATAAAGTGAGCTGGTTTGTATCTGGGGTGGAGTCCAGGCACCGAATGGATGCCTGTTGTTAGTATTGTGTTTGTTATCCATTTAATTATCTGATATTTACTCTTTCCTATTTAGATGTTCACAGCCTTCATCACTTCTAAAATTATCACTCAATGTGTTTATCAACTGCTATATGATGTAAATATCTTTCTCTGTTTATTTAAAAAAAATTCAGGTGCAATGTACCCCCAAAGTATACAAAGAACTGACGATTAACTCTATGTTCACTACTTTAAATCTATTTATAACAGTACAAATTCTTGTCTGACTACCTTAGACAGTCCCCCAAAACTGCAGAATGCTTTCTCTCCCGATCACACTGCCCCGCCGGGCCTCCTCCTCCGCTGGGCTATAAGGATAAGAGCCTAGAGGAGAGAAAGACACAGACTTGAGATTGAAGTCTCAATTCAACACGCAGGCCTATTAAATTCTGGAATCATGACTATACCTCTGAAAGACTCACTTTTCAAAAATGGGATAGTGATACCCATTCTATAAGGATCGAATGGGAAAATACTGTCCTTTAGTTTATTCATTATATTCTTATTGAATGTCACTGTATTCCTCTCTTCTTCCTATGAAGGAGCCCAGCAGATACAAGCTGGAGTCCCTCTACTGTCGTGCACAGATTCTGCATACTGCCCAGATCAGCTTGGCCCAGAGTAAGTTCCACTGAATAGTGGTTACAGGAAATACTTTGCCAACAAAGCGGTCTGTAATCAAATAGGTTTGGGGAATGTTACTTAATTCCTTTCCTGTTTATGTTTAGTAGGGTTAGGCATATTATAGCTTCAAAAGACCAATTAATCGTGTTAAAGAGAACTGCTGGAGCTCAGGATATAGGCCATTTTTATATTGGTTGTTGACAAATTATCCTCCAAAGTCATCATAGCATATAAATTTACATCGCCACACTAAAAAGGTGTTGTCAGAGCATGACCTTATGACACTGCAGACTATACTGATGTCACAGAATCTCTCTTCGTAACTCCTGATTTTACAGACGGATAAACCTGAGAATCAGAGAGGAAACTATTCATGGGATAGAGCTTACAAAATGCATTCAAGTAAACCTGAGTGAACTTGGGAGACCAGGTTTCTTAAGTTGGAATTATTAGTAACTGGGATCCCACTCACTGCTAATCATGATGTCAGACGTATATTCACACAATCTTTCCCCAAGTTCTCTCAGGCAGTCACTAATGCATTCTAATGTTGATGATGTTGGTCAAATAAGTTTGTAAAATGTGATTTTTATGTTTGCTCGTTTATAGTTTGCATTGGGGGCTGGGCAGCGCCAGGTATGATGTGACTTGTGAAATTGCAAATTACCTTCCTGCTTGGGAAGGGCCATTGTTTTGCTAATGTTTGCTGGAGGAGAGGTTTTCATGCCAGAAAGTTTTGAAAAGAGCAGAGAATAGGAGGAGAAGAGGCAGAGAGAAGCCATGTTTGCAGAGTGATAACAAAGAGAATGCAGGGTGATGAGGAAGAAGCCAGTTTGTGCAGAGAAGCAATGTTGGCAGAAAAGGGAAAAGGTATGCAGATGGGGAACAGAGGTAAGGGCTCTTGCGAGCTCTGCTGAGACTGGTGGGGCCTTTGATTCTGGGATAAACTGGAGAAGATTCTTCTGGTTGTGGAACCAGAGAATGTGTTAGTCGCTTTGGGAGCCCTAAGTGAAAGTGAAGTATTTTCCCTGTGTGTTGCTCGTCGGCTGGTGCAAGACTTTAATAAAGAAATAGCCCACCATTTTTGGCTCCACTGTTTCTTTACCATCTGCCCAAATCTAATGTGAACCTTCATATGAATGGCCATGACGGTGGCAACTACTGGCCATAGAGTTGACAAACCTGATTCAGAGAAATGAAGACACTGACTTGGTGTCACACAGCAACAAGTGGTGTTCTTACCTCCTGGTGCCTTCTCTACTCTGGTGTGCCTCAATCTGATTCAACATCTTCAGTGCACACACTGCTGAACCTTGCAGCTACAGGAGCTGAGTCACTATGGAGCTTCAGGCTACATTTATTAATATGAATGTTCAATTATAGCAACATGTGTCCAATCAGTCCACAAAAACATTAGCCCTATTACTTTATGGAGAATAGAAATAATGGGAAAATTGGTTTTTGGTCTTTATTTTTATGATAAGATCTCCTATGAGGGAAACTTCAGCCAACTGAAAATGCTAGTATCTGCTTCAGAGATGATTCCCTTCCACCAGAGGGGTCACCTTCATCAAGTCATTAGATACAACCCTTGAGTGCCAGTGCACATCCATTTCCCTGGGACCCAGATCATGACTGTGTCCAACTTTTCATCTTCCCAATCAATGCCTCTGGCCTCATCACAGTAAACACACTGCCTAGAACATTCCCCCACACTTCCTTCTTTTCTCAAAAGTTCCCAAGGTTTCCCTTTATCAGGGTTATATTGGTTTAAAAGTGGTCAGGTTATCTGGAATGGGGCAAGCAGAGACAGAAGACACCTCCACCAGCTTCTCCACCGCTTCCCCAGGAAGGGGACACAGAATCACCGTCTACACAGAGGTTTTGGGCCTGGGTCCTGTCCTGTCCTGTTACACGTGTTTTGAGAAATGGGTTTTTCCTCATTTTCCTTAGGGACAGTACTTCTGAATCTAATTCTCTCTGTCAGAAGATTTTTTTTTTCTTACCCATATTCTATCAGGATTCTCTCTCCCCCTCATGTGTCTGATCGCGGTTCTGTTCCCTCTGCCTGGATAATCATAGCCTCCCTCGTGATCTGTCTTTGTCGCCTGGCACGGCTTCCCTTTGTTGTTCATTTTATCTTGTCTTTTCATGGCTGGTGACTTTATTTCACTTTTTTTTTTTATTTTTAAGTAATGCAAGCCCACCTATTCCTTCATTTGCATATTTCCCAAACATACAAAAGATATTTAAATTCTAGAATCCCAGACTTGGGTTTGTTCAAAAAGCAGCTTTAGAAATAAAGCAGTTGCATTTCTTAAATTATGGGAAGAAAGATCCACATTATGAACTTTTTAGAAAGAAGAGGGACAAAAAGGAAAGAAAAGGCCTGTGGCCTATCTTCACCACTTTCAAGTTCAAAACCATCTACAACTAGAGCAGGTATAGTCTCCCCTAGAATGAATACAGAGAAAAAAGTCAATTCCTCTAGAAAACATTTGGAAATACTCCTTAAGCTTACTGAGGTTTTGTGGAGAATTATGATTACAACAAACCTGGGGAATGATTATTGTTCCAGGATGCCTGAGAAAAGTTTTATTTCATGCCAAAAAGCTTAGCTGACTTGGAATTAAAACAAAAGAGCCTTTGATTCTCTGAGGTTGAGCAGTGCAATATTTTGGTAGTCCTTTAAAGGTACAGGCAAATCTGTGGCCCTTTGTTGAGCAGATAAAATATATTATGCTCACTTTGTTAAAGATGGCACTGCCCACATGAAAGCCCGTCACCCAGGTGATATTATTTATGCTTGGGGTGGGTGTGGGGGACAGGCTGTAAGCAGGCTGAGTTGTTACAGCCTAAGGCTTAGTTTTAAGAGTAAGCTCTTCCCCACATCCTTGACTGATTGGATGATGTGGGGTGGTGCACTCTCATGAGGAATCCTCCCATTATGCCTCAGATGGGTGACTTTCTTGTTTGTAGATTGGATTAAGGGTTTGGGTTTCTAAACTATAAAGTGGGACAGACCCGGAGCTTCCTCTCTCTGGGTTCCTGAGATTAGCATTAGAGAGGAGAGCAGATAAAGGTCATGTGGAGGCCAGGAGAAGCAGCCAAGATGGTGGAATCCTGAGGGAGAAGCCAGTTTGTGCAGAGATTGTGCAGAGAGAAGGATATGGGAAACAGAGGTAAATAAGGCTGGTGAGCTAGAAACCTTTGATGCTAGGAAACTCAGATCTAAGTCAGTAGCTTTGTGAGCACTGAATGAGTGGGTTTTGGAGCCCAGTGTGTGTTTATGCTTGCCCACCGGGTGTAAGCTAGAAATAAAGCTGATGGCTCACCAGTTCTTGGCTCCGTTGTTTCATTATCGACTGTCCGAATCCAATGTGAACCTACATGTCAATGGCCACGATGGTGGCTCCTGGCCATAAACCCCTCAAGATTTTTTATTATTGGCCCCGGCTGGTTTGTTCAGTGGTATAGCATCATCCCAGTGTGTGGATGTCCCAGGTTTGATTCCTCATCAGAGCACACTAGAAAATGACCATCTGATTCTTCACCCTTCCTCTTTCTCCTTCTCTCTCTCTCTCTCTCTTCCCATCCCTCAGCCATGACTCAGTTGGTGATTAGTTCGAGGGCACTGGCTCCAGGCATTGAGGATGACTTCATGGAGCCTCAGGCACTAAAATTAGCTCAGTAGCAAGCCTGGCCCCAGATGGCTGGAGCATCGGCCCCAGATAGGTGCTGCCTGTTGGATCCCAGTTAGGGGGCATGCAAGAGTTTGCCTATCCCCTCTCCTCTCACTTGGAAAAGAAGGAAAACATAAATAAAAAATTTTAAAGTTTTATTATTGTTAATATTGTCTGTACTTACTAAATTGTACCGAGAAACCCTACTTGCATTCTTCCTCCCTCTTCACATTATCTAACAGACTCCAACATTGCATACATTGTAAAAAAAAAAAAAAGTTCAGATTTCTCATTATATTTGGTGAGTAGTCATTTAAAGACCTCAGGGTTCTAATTCTCAAGATTTTCTGAAATTCAGGACATATATAATCTAATGTGACATAATAACAAAATCTTAGTAAGGTTTAAAGTTACTCAGGTAACCCCATATGAATCAAATGAGGTCCGTGGAATATTCAGGAGTCATTCTTTAGACAATATTATCTTATTTTCTTCCTCCTCCTTTTCTCCCTCCTCCTCCCCCTCAGTGGCCACCACTCCCTCATCTCCTCCTCTTAATCAGATCAGATGATAATTTGATTTAAAACCACTGTATTAAAAAATATATTCAACTCCTCAAATATGTCACTGTTTTTCTTATCCAAAGTTAATGTTATGACTAAAAGTAGCATAATACATCCAGAAACATCTAACTGTCCAAAGCAGAATTAACTATCAGATCAAACAGAAGCCACTGGCCCTGTTTTAAAACCATGTTTTTAAATACCGAAGTCATGACTAAACAGTCCTTGTCTATCTTGTCCCTCCTTTTATCATGTAGCAACTAGTGGCAAATTTCTTTTTGTTAAGTACTGAGTAGGGTAACAAAGAGAAGCAATGCAATAATAAATGGAAACCACTTTTAAATTACTGAATGCCAGGTGGTAGGAACAGGGGCGATTCTATATTAACATACACTTTATAGTGTTTCCTAAATTCTCCCAATTTTTTACTGGGGGAAAAACCATACACTCTAAACTGTAAAGTACTGTGCAGCTGCATTATTAATTAGGACAAGATCTGATAGTGGTGGAAGTTCCTGGAAGTAATTAAAAGACGAATAAGAATGTAAGACTATATAATAGCAATGATGTAAATACGGAGAATAATTTTGTGTGTGTGAAGTGAAAGAGTTAAACCACAAAGAAATGTTTAGAAAGTTCTCAATTTTTGAAATGGACTCTTTTACTCCAAAATTAACTCGCTCTTGTTTCAGAAAGACGATTTCCAAATAAGAAAATCACAGCAACCTTCATATCTTATTATTTATGACATCGTGCATGTATCAAATATAGTTGCATGTATCAAATATCCTTCCCCATTCAGGATTTAGTTTGGAGATTAAAAAAAGAAGAAAAAAAGCCAGCAGGTCTCAAGGGTGAAAAGCATTTTACTGGTGGGTCTTAGTTTTCTCAGAACACTGTAGGCTTTAGCCACTGAATCATTAAAATCGGCTTACTTTGAAGGAAACTACAATTGGTCTAATTGAGAGACTTCACCTTGGATTTGCTGACTGACTGCTCGAAGAGAAAGAACAAGCAAAGTGCATGCAGGCGCAAACATCTACGAATTCGTCCAAATATTGCACTGGAAGGAATTTAGGGCCTGTGGGGCTCAAAAATGTGTTCAAATGTTAGCACAAGCCCCAAGTCTCCGTGCATAAAGCGGACCGGCCTGGCCAAACTACTCCCTCTGGATCTGCATTACAGAAATAAACACTTCCAAGAATTCTGCACATACATAACTTGGTTTCAAATAGTTTACCCATCCTAAAGTTGGGTTTAGTTGTGTGTGCGGACACAGAACTTCAATATCTTTTACAAATTCACATTTCATTCAAATAAAGGTATGAAGTCACACCTTGTAGTTTATATTTTATCTAAAAATATTTCATGTTTCCTTCCAAGCAGGGGAGTATATGAGAAAGTGAGAGATTGACAAAGAGATTTTATTTATTGATTTTCTTTAATCAAGAGAAAGAATACATAGTCTGGTAATCTTGAGTCATGCATTTAAATTATTATCTGAAACTTATTCTTTCTCTGAGTAAATGAGAGCTCTAATTACAGGCAGAGAAAAATATATTCAATATTGTGGAATATTTATGCAAAATGTTACTCTTAGCACTTATGAGCTAAACCATAATGTCTTACAGAACTTATACAGCGATTTCCAAAGGTATACTACACACTTTGGCCTTTCCTTTCTTATTCAATATGTATAATCCCTGATGACAGTACAATTTCATTTTCAAAAACTGTAAATCTCAATAAAAATAAATTTAAAAAACCTGTAAATCGTTGGTGATCGTTAGTGCAATTCTACCATCTGCATTCCTTAACAAGTAATGCCACATGGCTTACTCAGTGAACAATCACTTACTCAGAAAAATTCTCTGGCTTTTCTGGACAAGATACTCACAGAACTACCTAATCACAAACTTTGTTATGTTCTTGAGAGCTAAGGATATTTCATGTTTTCCCCTAAGAGAGAATTCATGCAATTAATTTCTTCTAGGCTGTGTGTTTTTAAAACACAGAAGCCAAGACACAATGCTAATTTCTAAATTATTTCACTGGAACTTTTCTCATATCCCCCCTAAAAAATCTTTAAGAAATAATTGTATAGCTGTGCACAGAAGCTCCACTATCCAAATAAAAAATGACATCGTAATTATGTAAAGACTTCAGGAGTACCTAACATTCTTCATTACTGACTAGATGGTATTTGTTAACACAGAAAATTTAGATATAGAATTTCTGACTTATAGAATGTTCTTACAGAGCAATGAATTAGCTACTTGTAAAGCCAGTAGTCAGGGACACCCTCACAGTCGCCTGACCCGTGCAGGTTCGCATTTGATTCAACAGTCGGTAATGAAACAACGGAGCCAAGAACTGGTGAGCCATCAGCTTTAATTCTAGCTTGCACCCGGCGGGCAAGCAAAAACACACACTGGGCTCCAAAACCCACACATTCAGTGCTCACAAAGCTACTGACTTATCCAAGTTTCCTAGAATCAAAGCTCTCTAGCTCACCAGACTTATTCACCTCTGTTTCCCATCTCCTCCTGCACAAACTCTTAACAAACTGGCTTCTTCCTCAGCACTCTGCCATCTTGGCTACTTCTCCTCCACATGGCCTTAATCTGCTCTCCTCTCTAATACCTCAGGAACCAAGAACCAAGAGAGAGAGATCAAGCTACTGGTCTCTCCCACTTTATACCGCAGAATCAAAACCTTTAATCCAATTATACAAACAAGGAAGTCTCTGTATAATGGGATTCCTCCCTACATCACCACCCTACATCATCCAATCAGTCAAGGGTTTGGGGAAGAGCTTACTATTAAACTAAGCCTTAGGCTATAACGACCCGGCCTGCCCACAGCCTGTTCCAGAACACACATTAATATCAACGAACTTCCATGTGGGCAGCGCCATCTTTAACAAAGTGAGCATAATATATTTTATCTGCCCAACACTACTCTATCATTCTATCTCTATATATGTATGTATATAAAGAGTACATTTTATATTGTAATACATACATTTTAAGCTGTGATTATATATGCCAAAGATAAATTTTGGCAACAGGAATGATTCTGCTAGCATCTACTAGAGTAGAGTTACAGGGTGTTACTTACTCCACCTATACCAGAATTCCTTAAGCCCTTGCAGAAAAAGCGTATCAATGACCATATTCTAAATCTAGAAATTCTAAATCAGAAATTCTTCATTTTTTCACAGGTTTCACAATTTTATGCCTATGTCAATGCAAAGAACACTAGTAAGTGGATTTGCTGTTGGATCAGGACTCAAGAAAAGATAAATACAGACTTTCTTTTTATTTCCTGCTCTATTTACAAGCATTTTGTCCCACTTTTTCTTCTGTTTCAACCTTCTTTATTAGAGATTGAATATATAACTTTGTTAAATACTTCTTAAGAAAAAGCACAACAAATTAAAAACCGGCCACATTTTTCCATTTGAGGAATTTTACTTCATATAAGTATTGAGAAAAAAAATCGCTCAGATTATATCTAATCAAATAAAAAGCTATTTAAGTGTGAGGGCTAAGTTATAATTGCTCTGGGAGCAGTGATGTTGAGTTTTCTGGCTTTTGTAGATTTATATTCTAAGCCATAATGCTGAGCTAACAATTTTGCTCAGAGATGCATATACAAACACCTGTAAGATGAGGATTTCAACCTTCCTCAGGATCATATTAGAAATGAATTGAGGCTTAGAGTGTAATTAGAGCATTAAGTCCCAAACCACTGTATCGTTAGAAACTGTTAGAAAAAATTGTCAACATGTGCTGTAGGCGCTGAGCCAGATTTCTGGAAGAGACTAGAGAAGTCTGTATCGTTCATCCTGTTTTTCAGGTAACACTGCTGACAGGGGCTGTTTTCAGAGTCAATATGTCAACATCAGAGACACTGGATGGCTTGTATTGATTAGGATGATGTGAGGTGTCGGTGTTTTGTTCCTACAGTTCTATGAATATCTTGGAGCAGTGGTTCTTAACCTGGGTTCTATCGAACCCTAGAGGTTCGATGAGTCGGTCTCAGGGGTTCGGAGAAGCCTCTGCCACGGAGGCCAGAATAAAGTAATACCGTAATTTGTTGTGAGTTCATGCACTTTGTTGGTTTTGTTCTTTGAGCAAGGGGATGTTCATGCACGGCTCATTTTGTGCACCAGTAAAAAAACATATACCTATGTCTTGAACTTGGAAAAAAAAATCATATTTTATTTATCATTAAAGAAGGGTTCGGTGAATGCGCATATGAAACTGGTGGGTTCGGTACCTCAAAAAAGTTTAGGAACCACTGCCTTGGAGGCAGGGAGGACACATGTCACAATTACCTTACTATCTGTGTTTGTCTGGGTCAGTCTGTATTTTCCTTAATTCAAAACTATACCAGATCTTCGCTATTGTGAACAATGCTGCCACAAACATGGGGGCGCATTTCTTCTTTTTGAACAGTGCTATGGTGTTCTTAGGGTATATTCCTATAAGTGGGATAGCTGGGTCAAAAGGTAGTTCGATTTTTAATTTTTTGAGGAATCTCCAAACTGTTTTCCACAGTGGCTGCACCAGTCTGCATTCCCACCAGCAGTGCAGGAGGGTTCCCTTTTCTCCACATCCTCGCCAGCACTTGTTCTGTGTTGTTTTGCTGATGAACGCCATTCTGACTGGTGTGAAGTGATATCTCATTGCGGTTTTAATTTGCATTTCTCTAATGATTAGTGATGTTAAGCATTTTTTCATATGCCTATTGGCATCTGTATGTCCTCTTTGGAGAAATTTCTATTAATTTCGTTTGCCCATCTTTTGATTGGACTGTTTGTCTTCCTGGTGTTGAGTTCGTCAAAGGACTAGTGGATTAAAAAGCTTTGGTACATATATACTATGAAATACTACTCAGCCATAAGAAATGATGACATCGGATCATTTACAATAAAATGGATGGACCTTGATAACATTATATGGAGTGAAATAAGTAAAACAGAAAAAAACTGAGAACAGCATGATTTCATACATAGGTGGGACATAAAAGTGAGACTATGAGACATGGACAAGAGAGTGGTGGTTAAGGGGTGGGGGGAGGCAGGAGAGGGAAGAAGAGGGGGGAGGGGAGGGGCACAAAGAAAACCAGTAGAAGGTGACAGAGGACAATTTAACTTTGGGTGATGGGTATGCAACATAATTGAATGATAAGATAACCTGGAGATGTTTTCTTTGAACATATGTACCCTGATTTATTAATGTCACCCCATTAAAATTAATAAAAGAAAAAAAACTATACCAAAATCTTTAATGTCAGCAGCCAAGTAATTGGGTAAAATCTTCCAAGGGACTCTCAGAATTTATTTACCAAGCACTTGGGGACTCCTTCATCTAAACAGGTTACCTTGTATTTATGAGATAGTATGAAAGAGAGTTTGCTAAAGGTACTCTGACTTGAGAGTTTGCGCACTGCTAGAAACTTATTATCCCCCAAACTAGTTATTGATCTTTAAGTGTCCTTTAGTTTACTTATTAGTGAATCCATTAAATGCCACTCCATTACATCCATATTAGCAAATTTCAAATTATAATAATTTTACTAACACCCAAAGAAACAGTGAAGTTCTTGATTAAATTCTGAACACTTTCTGAAAACCTGCTATTTACCCAGCACAAGATGTAATACAAAAATGCATGTGATTAAGTTGCTGTCTTCAAGTAGCATTAAACTAAACTTGGAGAGGAATCTGAGAAGACATGCCTTTTAGAGTGTGTAGAATTACACACCTGGGTAGGAAGACAGGTACTGTTGCTCCAAAAATATCTGACTCACTTTTTCCTAAGAGAGTTAACTGTGTCTGTCGTTCATACTATACAAATGGTACAGGAGGATAGCAAATTTCTTAAGAAAGAGATTTAGGACCAGATGGAACTGATTACAATTATTTACTACTCAGTATCTCAATATTTTACTTACGTTATTGGATTTTTCTGTGCCTTGTTCCTATCCTCTACCGCTATGGGTCTATAACAGTACCCATTTCTTAGGGTTGTTACAGAATTGCATGAGATGTATCCATAGGCATAAAGATATATAGATAAATGTTACTCCTTAAAAATTAACAGAGGCCCTAGAACATAAGCAATTGTACCTATTTTTATGTTTTTAACATATAAATAAAGATAGAAAGAGCTATGACTAATACAAAATCAGGCTCAGAAAATATTTACTTGTGATCATTTTAATGAGAATACTTAGCTTCCTCGCAGCTTTTTCTATTGACCTATCAATCTAAACTAACTGAAAGAGTTTGTCATTAAGTTACCCATTAATCTGGTCTTTCAAGATTAATAGTAGACTCTGACTATATTAGATCAGATAATAGAAAATATTAACCACAGTTTTAAAGATATATGTAGCAGGATTAGAAGAGGCGGAAGAAGCACTGGAGATACTGTTTCATTTCCCTGAGGTCTTTTCAGGAATTCTTTAGTTCTTTTAGTGCTTATAATACATTAAATTATAAATTCACTTTAATTATAATACCTTTTTACATATAAGTGGTTAGTTTTTTTAAAATGAAGGTTCTACCTTCTGCATCTTTAACAACTCAACTACATGAACAGGACTAAAGTTCTAGGTTTCTTGCCTCAATTTTATTTCTGTGGAAGTTATTTATCATGAAATGCTAGTTTGAATGTGATAATAAATATATAACTGTATCAGGGCTTCCTATATTAAAAGCACCACAATACACAAAAGAACCTGGCTAAACAAACAAAGAGGATTTACTGCTTTGTGTAGAGAGTAAAGCCACTGGGAAGGCTTCAGATTGGGAAGCTGTATTCAGAGCCTTCAGAGTACTGTCAAAGCTCTCCTGCCTAAAACCTGCCCACCTCTAAATGCTGCTTTCAAGAGTATCTCCTCTCATGGCCATAAAACCATCAGCATCTCTTGGGGGCTCTCTCCTTTGGGATTCAACAAATACACACAATAGAAAACATAATACATCCAACATAAAAAAATACATATACTTAGATTCTTAGTCCAAGCAATTCTACAGGAGCTCCAACTTGTAGGCTTTGTTCACTAGCCATACCTGAATCAATCACTGTGGCGAAGGAAATCAAATATGTTGATGGCTATAAGCCTGTGTTATGTCGTCTACCCCCAAAACAGACAGTAATGCCCCTTTCAAACCATATGAGTCAGTGCAGGGAGCTGTGCATCCCCCAGTGAGCACTGAAGCTATCTGAAGAAAGAACAAATCTCTAAAAGAACATTGGATATCTTGTGTTGGGAGGCCAAGATCCAAAGAACAGCATCGAATAAAGAGGCACAATTCGTTGCCTCCGGGTTGCAACTGCTTTGTAATTTTATTCCATTTGCTAAGAATAGAATGAATACTAAACTTGACATTTAAATAAATTTTGAGAAAAAATACAATTCTGTCCTTAATAAATTCAGGACCTAAGAAGGGAAATTTTATATATAAAGAACATATATATGTTCTCTATATAAACATATATATGTCCTATGTGTGTATATGTGTTTTCTATATATACAAAATTTTATTGGAATACATATATAAAGACACGTATATATGTATCTAAGATAATTAAGTATCCATGCATTTAACACAGTGATTCTCAAACTGTGTTGAAGAACTAGTTATTGTCCCACAGTCCACTGCAGAATAATACTTTTGTAAAATGCAATAAAATTACGAGGGAAAAAGTATCCCACACTTGGACACAAGTAAATATCAAATTGCTGTTGGGTTTTCCAATGTTTTCTCTTGGTTCCGTACTTCGTTTGCACTTACAAAGTGTTTATAGACCAATTCCTGGCTGCAACCCACACTCTGCAAAGAACATGCTTATAAACACAACCTGAACTCGCACTGTGCTTATTAACAGTGCTGGTCACTATGACTATGGTGGCAAGGGGGTGGAAACTCTGATGGGTACTTACATAATACATATTGATTGTAGATTGCTGTCTTAAAGGGAATCTTTAAGAGATCCCTAAAATGATCTCTTAAAGTCCCATTTGAGGAAAGAAACAAAAAAGTATTAATTCTTTATGAAGTGATCATCAGGAACCAGCAACTTTTTCTTTTTTAAATAAAGTACTGGTTAATAAATGTGTAGTTAAGGCAGTGGTTATCAAAGTGTGCGCCAGGGCACCCTGGTGCGCCCTAGAAGATTTCCAGCTGTGCCTATGGTATTCCAGAGAAATATGTGCCTGGTGGGGACCAAAACCACCACAGGGTTTTTGGAGTTCAGACTTTTGGAGGACAGAGGTGTGGGGAATTGGCTGTAAGCTGACAGTCTGCCCAGCCCCCCACCTCACTTGCCTGATTAGGTTGCAAAAAGCTGTTAAGCTGTAGTGCTGGATTGTTTACACTACCCACCATGTTCCCTGGAAAGACTGGAGGTAAGTTTCTTCTATCCTTTGTTTGGTGTAAAGTTAAAATGATATGTATGGTGGGGCTTTTCTGTACTCAACACAATTAAGAGTAAAAAGAGAGGAGTTTTCCAATGTATTGACGAGGAAATGAGAGTTTGCCTTTCAAATATATGCCCAAACATTGAAGAAATCGCTAGGACACATCAGGTTCATGTTTCTCATAAACACAAGAATGAAAAAACTTAACATATTCATGCTGAGACCTGCTGAATTTACTTATTAAGAATGTATCTATATATATAAAAAGGCAATCTTGTCGTTTTTTTAATCTCTTAACCCCTCTTTTTAAAAATTCTAAAAACCAGCCTGACCAGGTGGTGGTGCAGTGGATAGAGAGTCAGACTGGGATGCGGAGGACCCAGGTTCGAGACCCCGAGGTCGCCAGCTTGAGCGTAGGCCCATCTGGCTTGAGCAAAAGCTCGTCAGCTTGGACCCAAGGTCACTGGCTCCAGCAAGGGGTTGCTCGGTCTGCTGAAGGCCCGTGGTCAAGGCACATGTGAGAAAGCAAAAAATGAACAACTAAGGTGTCGTGACGGCAACAAAAAACTAATGACTGATGCTTCTCATCTCTCTCCGTTCCTGTCTGTCTGTCCCTATCTATCCCTCTCTCTAACTCTCTCTGTCCCTGTAAAAAAAAAAAAAATTCTAAAAACCATAACTCAAAAAATATAACATAAAATTAATTTTTAATGTCAGAATAAATTAAATTTTGTTGTATTTATTTCATTTAATTACCATGAAAGCAAGCTTGGACTTTATATTTTCTTTAATATTTGACTTAATTATTACAACATATTTCTCAGAAATATGTATATGGTGCACCTACAATTATTTGTAGTATTTTAAATGTGCCCCGACTTCAAAAATTTTGAGAACCATTAAGTTAAGGCTTTGAAGGTCCTGTGGTCCCTGTCCCAACTATTCAACTTGCTGGCCACTGGTTTAAGTCTTCATGTGTAGAAATAGAAACCCAACACCAACCGGTTTAAACAAAACACAAAATACATTGCCTCTGGGAACTCAAAATCTAGAGGCTAGTTTTGAGGGATGCTTGATCTGGGGGCTCAAACTCTGTTATGAGGATGAGTTTTCTTTTTTATCCCAGTTCTCACTTTCACTGCATTATTTTCAATCTCAGCCAAGAGAGGCAGATAGGTTCCAGGCTTACATCATTCCTACTGTCACAGTCCCACGAGAAGTGAGAGAATGCCTCTCTACAGACTGAAGACTCATTGCAGTTGGTTGGCCATAAGTATGCCGCATGTCTATCCCTGTACTGATCACGTGTTCAGGGAAAATGTATGCTCTATATGACCAAGATCTCAGTCTCCTCTTTACACCTGGACCACAGGAGGAGGTCAATTACATTTGAGCACACAAATATTAAGAGTCAGGCAGGGTTAGTTCCTCAGGAAAAAAAATTAGGGTAGTTCTTTCAAAACTAGGATGAAGAGATACGTAGTGGGAGACCAAAAAGGAGTAATAATCACAAAGGAAACAAAGATCGCAAAGCCTGAGAATCACAAGATTGGGTTAGGTTTCATATGGCAGCACTGTCAGTATATGCTTTAAAACATATGAAGTTGACCACCAAGAGCTGAGATGCCAGCTGTTCCTATCTGTAGAAGGTAGTAACTAGAATCAAATAACGGGCGAGATTTGGATGGATGCGGAAAGGAAGGAAACCTACCTTTCCTGTGCACAAAGCATGAAAGACTCATGGTGACTGTGCTTAGCCCGGTAGATGAAAACACACATTGGGGTATGATGCTTAGTTCTACACATTAAATGTTATATACACTTGAACAAATTCCCCTTTTGTTTTGAGCTTCAGTTCCTTTGCCTTAATATAAATATACTCAATTCATGGCATTCTGTGAGGTGTAAGTACACATTAAGTACTCCGAAAATGGTGGCTATTCCTTCTATGATCCACACGTCTGGCTGAAACCATAGTTTCATATCACAAGAGTCAAGAGACATGCCCCTCAGAATGAAGTTTGGGTTAGGGCAGGTCCTTGGAAAGGAAATACATTTTGGCTCTATTCTATGTCAACAGAAGTAGCAAGGAAAAGATTGTTGAGGTCGAGAGTGACCTAATGCACCTGATATTTTATGGAGGTTTCTAGCAATGAGAAACACTGGCCAAAGATAGTTCTGTTCAGGTAACTCTGTGATCAATGTTTCAAATGTCCATCCTGAAAACAGTGATTTCTTTTAAATGCCTGTGCAATGTATTTTATTTGGCATTTCTCAATACTCCATGAAATATAAAGACATTAGTGCTGGATCCTGACATAGTTAATGTGGCATCAAAAGGCTGTTTTCTGACAATGAGTGAGAAATTGAATGACCTTTACCTTCTATTAGCAAGAACTGGAAATCCAAAGTGTCATTGGCGAGAAAGAAACAGTGAGAATGGGAAATGATGACAGAAGAAAAGTTTATGGGGAATATCCTGTAAATAGCCTAGTGTTTGCTTCCTTTCAAATGTGGGCGTAATTATAAAATGTCAGGTTTGATGTCAGAAAATGTTTAGAACTTTTAAGATGCAGGAAGCAAACATGAAGCAGAAAATCATCTCCTACTATAACAGCAATGAGCCTTAATTTCATTCTGGTGAGGACCCCGCCGTACAATACAGTTGTATTTCCTAAGCTGGTATATAGTTCATGTTCCTTGTATTTCTAGTATTTATTTACATATGCTTCAATCATCAGAGGAAGGCATTTATTAGCCCAGTAAGTTTTCATCCATTTTCTTGGTCTTTTCTCTATTTCTTCCTCTATTTCTCGGCCCATGGAGTGTTATTTGAAACGTGACAGATTGCAGGTCACTACAATGCCACTGCTGTGTAAGATTCAGTTATATGGACAAATAGACGACCTATTTATTTTCTGTATGATTTGATTTTAACCAAACCCTAACTCCTTTATGCAAGTGTGTATGCAGATTATGTTCTGACCAACAAACACAGATGCATTCTGTCTTCATAACTACAGGTGCTGGCAGAAATCCTATGTCTTCTTTCAGAGACTGGGTATCTGAGAGAGGGAGCGAGGGAGAGAGATGAAGTGGATTGCCTAAGGTCACAAGCTAAAGCTGTCTCCTCATAAGGTTTCCTAATACTGCCTTCTGTGCCTGCAATCACTCAGTCTATTTTGATGTTGGAAACTGTAGAGTCAGATCCTTTATCTCCTACAGTACATCTTCAGGCACTATGAGATTCTGACAGGTGACAAGACTATGTTTAAGTGATAGCTCTCTTCCTTAGATAATGCAGGAAACTGGGGAGAATTTCCATTATAGTCCATGGTCAAGTACCGAGGAAGGGCTAAAGAGAAAAAAAAATTGTTCAATGTTGAATTTTTAAAAAAAATTTATAAAATTGGATCTAATCAAATACTCAAGTAACTCCACATGCTCCAACTTGGCATGCTCTATTATCAATACATTATATTTAAGGGCTAACATTAAAATCTCAACACACAACTTTATATTTGGACAAAATGCTTGTGTGCTAACTCGTGTTTTTATTACAGACTGTCATGCTGTATATGATGAGTTGCAGCTGATAGATGCTTTAATATAATTCCAGAACAATCATTTCCTTGTTTGAATACACTCTGCCCTCTAACCAAAGAGCAAGCACTCTCTGGTCAGAGACTAATAATGATGGTGATTATATCTCTACATGTTTGTAACCCTTTGCATTTCACAAAGCACTGATACATAATTCATCTCATTTGGCCTCCATAAATCAATTAGTTGCTTTTTTATTATTCCTACTTTAAACACAGAGACCCTCAGGCTCTTGTAGGTTAAGTATCTTGCCCAAAGCTTCTCAACTAGTTATACAGTGTGTCCATAAAGTCATGGTGCACTTTTGACCTGTGACCGGTCAAAAGTGCACCATGACTTTACGAACACACTGTACTTCTTAACCATTGAGGGAACATTTATTTAATCAAACCGTAAAAGACCATGAACATGAGACCCGCTATTACTTTATATTTCACTAAGAAAAAATAATCTTATAAAATATTATCAATTGTATAATGTAGCCCAATATCAGTAACACTAAAAATGTTGTCAGAGGATAGGGGTTGGGGAACAGGGTGATAAAGGTAAAATGATTAAGAAATACAAATCAGTAAAGAACAATCACTGATATGTAGATTAAAGCATAGGGAATATAGTCAGTAATATTGTGATAACTATGTATGGGACCAGGTGGGAACTTAAAACACCAGGGGACTACTCTGTAAAGTACACAATTTTCTAACCATTATTCTGTACATCTGAAACCAACAAAGAATAATATTAGATGTAAACTGTAATTGAAAAATAAAAGAATGAACCTTACAAGTCCAAAATTATGCATATCTAAAACAAACGCAACATGATCAGTTACTACACCATTCTATCACTAGATTATTAGTCTTTAACAGCAGGTTTCTTCAAAAAGTAACCACTGTGTTTTATAATTTATTCATCACTAATTATTCATCACTAACACTGGGGAACAAAATTATTTTTGCATACACAAAAACACTTGTTCTTACCTAATTCGAGTGTGTTGATATCAAATCCGACATTAGTTTTTCTCTGTAAGCTACAGTTATTTTGCAATTCAAGATTTCAGGTTTTCATCTTATTGTAAAATTTTCAACATTTAGTATAACATAATGAAGTAGAATGTCTTCTTGGGCATCATCTTTGCGAAAATATAATAATTTATACAATGCAGTAAATACATTAATACACTAAAAGATATGATTACATCAGAATTTGTCTACAATTTTGAAATAGAACATATTAAAACACTTATTTTAATCATAAAATTTGTGCAAAACTTATTTAAATTCTATTCAGGCAAAAAAATTGGGTTTTTAGCTCTTAAATTTGTGTACTTGTTGAGGACAATCTCGTTTGATGCTCCAGCAGTAGTCTAATCATCACTAACAGCTCCATGATTTTCGGAAAACTTATCAAGGTGACTGTTGAGGAAGTGAATGTTAATGTTCATGTGTTGGGCAGATAAAATACATTATGCTCACTTTGTTAAAGATGGAGCTGCCCACATGGAAGCCCGTCACCCAGGTGATATTATTTGCCCTTATGCTTGGGAAGGGGGGGGGGCTGTAATGTAAGCAGGCCAGGTCATTATAGCTTAAGGCTTTGCTTTAAGAGTAAACTTTTCCCCACGCCCTTGACTGATTGGATGATGTGGGGTGGTGCCCTCTCCTAAGGAATCCCATTGTGCCTCGGATGGGTGGCTTTGTATTGGAGACTTCCTTGTTTATGTAATTGGATTGGAGGTTTTGATTTTACACTATAAAGTGGGACAGACCGGGAGCTTGCTCTCTCTTGGTTCCTGAAATTAGCATTAGGGAGAAGAGCAGATTAAGGCCACCTGCAGGAGAGGAGAAGCAGCCAGGATGGCAGAGTGCTGAGGAAGAAGCCAGTTTGTACAGTTTGTGCTGGAGAAGGAGATGGGGAACAGAGGTGAATAAGTCTGGTGAGCTTGAAACCTTTGATTCTAGGAAACTCGGATAAGTCAGTAGCGTTGGGAGCACTGAATGTGTGGGTTTTGGAGCCCAGTGTGTGTTTTTGCTTGCCCACTGGGTGCAAGCTAGAATTAAAGCTGATGGCTTACCAGTTCTTGGCTCTGGTGTTTCATTACCGACTGTTCGAATCTAATGCAAACCTGCATGGGCCAGGCGGCTCTGATGGTGGCCCTGGCTACTGGCTTTACATCATGTTACATCCAATGTTGCAAAAAGCCAACAACATTCTTTGAACCAGAAGTTCATAGTTTTCTGCGTTTTTGTTGCCAAGGAAGTTCTTTGTAACTGCCAAAAAGACTACGATGCTGCTTTCTCCTCCTTATTCATCTTCCTGGCAAATTCTTTGTCACGTATGAGGGTTCAAATACACCTGCTTTTATCTTCTCGAAAGACAAGGCAGGAAAAGCAGAAATAATATGTTGAAAGCATTCACATTCTCTATTCAAAGCCTGAACAAACTGCTTCATTAAGCCAAGTTTGATGTAAAGTGGGGGAAAATGATCCTGTCTCGATTAACTACAGGTTCATTCACAATATTTTGCATTCCTACTTCCAGAGCTTCATGTTTCAGCCACTCCTGTGTCCAGTGTTTCTCCCAAACTTGGCTGTCCCACAAACACAGAAAGCAAGGTGATTTCATGAAACCTCTTTGATGTCCTAGCAGAAATTTACCATTTTAAGATCCACACAAATGATCCAGTTATGCTCCTCCTACTTCAGAAAGTCGACGACAATTTTTATGTCATTATAATCTTCTCGCAGATGAGTTAAATAACCAATTGGAACCTCTGCATAAACATTACCGTTGTGTAGGAGAACACATTTCAGACTCTGTTTAAAGCTGTCAAGAAATAGCCGCCATCCTGTTGGACTGTAAGTGGTAACACCTAGCTGGCTGAGAAGACTACTGATATCATGACAGTAAACAAAGTGTTTGTCTTCGGATAAAAAGTCCACAAATATTTGTTCACACTTCCTGAAATGGAATACTTTAGCTGACCCATGAAATACATTCTCTTCTTGAAGCCTGGAGGCCAATAATCTTTTACTAAGTTATTCAATTTGGTTTGGCTAAGCTGCTGAGAGGTTAATGACTGTTTGGCATCAGAAGAAGACCCTTCAGATTCTACAACCATTTCCTCATGCATCTTATCAAAATACACTTGATCACCAGGTACACTTTCATTTTCCTTAGAAGAAATAAAACCATTGAAAACTGGAACTGGGAGTGGGAGTGTCTCAGAGTGTGGGATAGGTCGTATTGCTGAAGGAATATTAGGATATGCTATCATATGCTGTTTTTTCTTGCTGATGCACTTTGTATGGATCAGACAGAAATAACAGCCACGGCTATGGTCCTTAGGTTCACGCCAAACCATGAGAATACCAAAAGGCATTCCTTTGCGTTTTCCTTTTGTACAGTCACGAAGCATTTCCTCACAATTATGACACACAATATGAGGAGCCCAATTCTTGTTTTGATTGCCAAGTGGAACTTGAAAATAGGCAATATATCGCACATGTCACAAATGATGAAATATTGTGCCTTTGACGTTGAAGTGTATAACAGCCACATATATAACAGAAGGTGTCAGGAATATTCTTACATTTACGCCAATGGTTCTTAACCTGGGTTCTATCAAACCCTACGGGTTTGATGAGTTGGTCTCAGGGTTTCGGAGAAGCCTCTGCCACGGAGGCCAGAATAAAGTAATACCGTAATTTGTTGTGAGTTCATGCACTTTGTTGGTTTTTGTTCTTTGAGCAAGGTGATGTTCATGCACGGCTCATTTTGTGCACCAGTAAAAAAACATATACCTATGGCTTGAATTTAGAAAAAGATCATATTTTATTTATCACTAAAGAAGGGTTCGGTGAATGCGCATATGAAACTGGTGGGTTCAGTACCTCAAAAAAGGTTAAGAACCACTGATTTACACCTACTTGAAAAAGCCATGATTCAATCTTAAAACAGAATAAGAGGATGTTCTTATAATAATTTTTTTACATTAAAAAAAACTATAATTAAAAAAAAAAAAAACAAAAAACTATAATTATATAAAAGTGATGTTTGTAAAACATTAATTGCCTGGTGGTTATGTTCAATCCAAGAGTCGTTGCCCTTTAACTCCAATTTAAAAACCAATGCATGTCATTAACTGTAACAAAAAAGAAATTAAAATTGCATAAAAACTATAGCATGCACCAAAAAACAAATTTCAGATTTGGAATCAGTGATGCAGATATATATAGAAAAAATTTTAAAACCTCATGCAACGGAAAATGAAAAATAAAATTGTTCCCCAGTGTAATTTATTCCAAATCTGACCTCGCCACTCTCAGACATTTTTGGTTAGATGCCAATGCCCACACAAAGAAAGCCCAGTGTGTTTCACACACTCAAGTGCGCACACACATACAAGTCTATAATGAAAACTCCAACGTGAGCACCCTTATCTATTTCTGTACCCTGCCCCGCCTCTTTAATTTTTCTAAATGGTCTCTTTTCATTCCCAAATCAGTATTTCTAAAATTAAAGTCATTCTCCCCCACTTAATGAAAACAATAACAACAAACAGCAAACAAATAATAATGCTGATTTCTAACTTGTAAAGTTTATAAAACATCTAACATTTCCTCACTTGGTCTGTTTAGAGTACAGTGGATAGTGCTTTTATTAAGACTAATACAACTGCTTCAAAGTCGTTTCCTAAAACAAAACTCCAGTGGGGTCATTCTGACAAGCAGCATGTATGTACTAATTTGTACAAGGATATCCATCCTGGGTCAAGTTTTTCCCCAGAATTGGAGTTCTGGTGGGAACTCCTCCCAAATTGGTTCCACTGTGTCCCAATCCAATGGGAATATCCATTTCTACTAAAACCAAAAGGTTTGCTTTGCTATTCCTGTAAATATCCAACCTTATATGCCACAGAAAAGAGATCTGCTATAGGCCCCTCCTCACTGTGGACATTCTATCTGTCATCACACAATTTACATTTTACTTTCTGATCATTTTGTTACCAATTTACTTATTTAATTGTTCTTTATCCGGCTGTCTCCCTTGAATGCATGTTCTAGAACGGCTGAATACATACATGGACGACTCAGTCACTCTTGCATCCCCAGCACCCAGAACGGTGCCTGACATTTAAAAGGCATTCAAGTAGTCTACTGCATATCTTATGAAAACCTCCAGTGAAAGAAGAATTATGGTGTTGACTGGAAAACAAAAGATTTATCATTCTTATGTCTTCAATAAAGGGTGAAATTGTTCATTTCATTATAGGTAGTCAATACCAGTGTATGGCTTGTCTCCAGATGGCTTTGAAATGAAATATCTAAAAATCTCAAAATTTTGGGAGATAAATGAGATCTTCTTTCTACGTGAGAACTCGTTCTTGCAGAGTATAGCCTGCGAAGCACAGCTGACAATCCCACATTGGTAACACGTTTTCCTATAGCTCACGTAGCAATAATGCCACGACACCTATTTAAAATTATGAAGTTTCTTTTCCTCCCAACTTTTAATATTGTACTATCTCCTTATTAAATTTTAAAGTTTAATATTTTATACATTTGGATTTTGCTGGATACACTTTTTCTATTTATTAATTTTACCAGTAGTATCTGTGTTCAGCAAATTAGAGTTTGCTAAATAGAGTTACACCATATTAATAAGCTCAACTCTCTTGGTCCTGATGTTTAATTCACTGCTTTTATTAGTACATTTCCAAGTAGAAGATTTAATTTATACATATTAAACTCTACCACATGGTGTCTTGTTCACAAAATCTTTCATTAACTCTATTCCCCAGTAGTGAATATTTTATCAATTTATCACATGAAAAATCCCTGGCCATTGTTACTTTGATAATCATTTGAGAAATTGTGTCAAATATACCAAACAGAATAAAAACCCCAAAACAAACAAACAAACAAACAACCGTATTCTTCTGTTAGAATATTCAATTCTTATCTTCTTAGAGAATCCTTTTAATTCAGTAAAATCTTCTGTTTTCTAACACGTATTTTGGAATTCAGGGGATTATAATATAGCTTTTCCATTAAATATGATTATTTTCTAGAAGTCATTATTTTTGTCAATAAAGGCATGGAATGGAAGCCATAACTATGGCCTAGGACAGAACAGACTTTCTTTCTTTTCTTTTCTTTTTTAATTCAGTAAGAGGCTAGGGGGCAGAAAGACAGCCTCCCACCTGTGTCCTGACCTGGATCCACCCAACAAGCCCCCTACCAGGCAATGCTCTGTCCATTTGGGGCCATGGGAACTGAGCTATTTTCACCTGGTGCCATTCTCAGTGCCGAGGGCCAACTTGCTCAAATGAGCCACAGATGCAGGAGGGGGGAAAGAGAGGGAGAGAGAGAAAGAAAGAGAGACAGACAGAGATGGAAGAGGGGGAGGGGTGAAGAAGCAGATGGGTGCTGCTCCTGTGTGTTCTAACTGGGAATCGAACCTGGGACTTCCACACGCCGGGCCGACGCTCTACCACTGAGCCAACCGGCCAGGGCCAAATGAGACCTTCAATTCTCACAAAATTCTTCCATGGAGATGTGCTTGCTCCCGTGGTCTAACCACCTGTAACTCCTGCCCCACAAGCTTTACTGTCTCTTAGTAAGGGACTGTGGAGAGAAAAGGGAGAAAATTAACATCTACTGCACCATTTGTTTCAAATATGTGATGCTGCTAGCCAACCACATGGAGTGTAAGGAGGAAGAAATGGTTTATTGCCCAAATATAGCAGGCAGGGGCAGGTCATGCAAATGCAGAAAGCCCACATACTTGCATACTAAGTCTACAGGGTCAGGCTGACTAATAATTGCTCACTACTACAATAGTATTTTATTAATGAATTGGCTATTGATTAAAACCCCACATTAGAAGTCTCCTTGATTCGTTTCCCAAAGTTATGTTTACATGTGCACTGGTGGTGTGGAATACTTAATGAGAACAAAGTCACGTGCTCAGCAGAGAAAAGCTTAGATCCAGGTTTGACAGTGTGCACTAGCACAGCTTTGGGGAGACATTCTAAGAAATAATTCAAGTCTCCATTAGTATTCTGTATATTCATAATCATAAAACATACCCTTAGCAGTAAAGACAAACCAAAAGGCCAAGTGTGGCACAGCCGTTCTGTCTGTGTATGTGTATTATATTCCTCACAACCTTCACACTTACTCTCTCCTTCTCTTCCACACTATTCATATTTATTCTCTGTAGTGAAGGTCCCCATGGGAAGTCAAAAACAAAATCAGGAACTGTGAAACTTTGATCAATGTCATCAAAGCTGATATTGTAAAACAATATGACAATGAGATTATGTCCTAAAATACTATTAGCCATTACAGGAGTTCTTAACGCTTTTAGAATGGAATGCCCAGAAAATAAGTGTGTTTGTGACGGCAAGAACTTTAATAATCTTTTTCAGTACTTACCACTTGATGTGACATAGTAAATGGTAAGTATTAACTGATCAAATGAAAAGATGGAAAAACATAAAATGAAGGATGGTTTGTAAGGACATGTTTGAAGGACCTTACCTAAAGAGTAATTAACTTGACCAGGCCAGTTGGCTCAGTGGCAGAGTGTCGGCCTGGCATGTGGAAGCACCAGGTTCGATTCCCAGTCAGTGCACACAAGAGAAGTGTCCATTAGTTTCTCCACCCTTCACACTCCCTTTCTCTCTCTATCTCTCTCTCTTCTCCAACAGCCATGGCTCAGTTGGAGCAAATTGGCCCCGGGTACATTGAGAAAAGTCCACGGATACTCCAGGGATTGAATGTAAACTGACGGGAAGATTATCCCAGCTTGATCAATTCACCTGACATCTCTGTTTTTCCATATCTTCAGCTAAGGAATGGTAACACTCATACCTCCCTTTCAGAGTATACTGGGGAAGATGAATGAGGAAGATTTTTGTCTGCCATAAGAAAGAAACTCCCAGGAACCTGAGCTGTAATGATGGACTGTGCTACCTCAGGAGACAGACCTATCACCTTGAGGTGCTGGGGCTTTGGCTGGCAGGTTACTGAGGGTTTTTAAAAGTGGGCCATAATAACAGGGTAGAAATTGCATTAGATAATCCATAAGGTCTGTATCATTTTCTAAGATTGTTATAATAAAAGCACCAAGTTGTGATATGCAGACTAATGATACATGAAATAATTATTCATAAGAGCAACATCCTATTTATCTACACTACCAATCATGGGAAATCTTAGTTGCAATTTTAAATTAAAAATGTTCAGAAATATAAACCTTCTAAATGTATAATATATACTACTATATTTATAAAATTTATATTTTATATTTTAAAAGAAAAATGAAGCTAGTTGTGGCACACTTTGTATTCTATAATACTTTGGTAGTTAGAAGAATGATTCCATTTTAATCAAAATACTCAAATGAGCAAAGAAATTGCTCATACTACCATTTTAGGTTAGCAGGAATTTGGTGATTATAACGAGTATATCAACGTTCACAGTTTGGAACTTCAAACATTACATTTAGGTATGTGTCCTAAAGTGGAATAGATGATGATCTCAATCTGATTTTAGATCACCTGTTTTTCCTAAACGTCACATCGCGTTAATCAATTGTGATGGTTAAGCTTTAATAACAATATCTAAACTTTCTACTTAGACCAAAAAAAATTGCTTTTGTTGTGGAAAACAGTTTAAACTTTTCTAAATAATCAACTCAGAATTAATAACAAAATTAATTTATTTTTTCTTGTAAAGTAAAACCACTTTCTGGGGAGGGCAGTAGACATCTAAGCTCTAATCTCCATGACAGTAAAATTAAATTGAATGGAAGATCCTAATCTTAAAAGAACTTACAGTTCAATAATAGTTCATTTAAAATGAAGTATAACAATGCAAAGCTAGAATAACTAGAATTCCATGAATTATTACCTATCCAGGTATACTACAGAGTCTAACTATCGCTCATCGATGTATGTTTAGGCTACTAACAATCGCGTACATGTTTTCTAGAATAAAGAATACATGCCATGCCATGTCATTTTCTGCTTATTAAAATTAAAACTCAAGTGCCTTAATTTTTAATGACAGTTGTAAAATGACTAATTGCTATAAAAAATGATTCACAAGTCTAATGATAAAATTTGAACCATACTATTAAAAAGCTTAAGAAAAGCACTTTAAAATACTGATAATTCTGTCCATATTGTTTTATTGTTAGAGAACTGATAAGTAAATAAGACAAACGGTAGGATATTTTGATGTTAACTGAAGACGAATCAGAATAGCCAGGACAATATAGTTCTGCAAAATAATACACTTTTAGTTTTTGTTCTTTGGGAAAATTAATTTCTTGAGAAGTATAGGTTTGTTCCACTAATTCTCATTGAGTTTAACAGGGCATTCATTCATTTTCAGAAGCACAAAGAAAATAAAAGTTCTCTAGAACTTGTAAATGAAATTATAGCTAGGGAGTTTCCTATTAAACTAAGACTTGAATAAGCATAGAATAGTTAGAATGATTACTTATCAGAAGAACAAGTCAAGCATACTAAAGGACAAACAACAGCTGATTCTAGCACTAATGAAATTAAATTCCAGAAAGGCTTTCATTCTTCCTGTGACTCATGAGAGATGACCAATCAAATCAGCAACTGTCAAAATCCTATCAATATGGCAATTTTGGAATGTGTTTTTTGTTTGAATCAAAACCTTTCTTTGGCTTCTCTGTTCACATTTAGATACACAAGTTTAGCTTATGTTCTTATTACGTTATAAACGAGGCAATTCATTTAAAGTGGCACACGTCTTTGTCAAAATATAGCACATACTATGCCACAACTCCTTGACCTTCTATTTAAGAGACAAACTGCATTCTTTTAGACTCAGATATCTTCATGAAAAATCTTCCCTTTCCTGACAAAGACAAAAGGTTGGATCAGACACACAACATCACAGGAGCATTATCTTGTCAAGTGGCTGGAATACATTAATACAGGGAGGAACCTTTCAGTTAAAATTTTAGAAATAGATGAAGGAAAATCTTTACACTTGCTATTTATATATACTCTCGCTCCATGGGGGGGGGGGAATAAATCTTGGTGGCTAGTCTGAGGCATATTGGAAGAAATCCAATTTAATTAGGAAAAAACACTGCTAACTTGGGGTTTGGAAAAATAGAACTTTGCACCAAGTCTAAACTATTATAAAACCTGGTTTGTGATGAATAAGCAATGAATTCTTTCTTGACAGACATGTCCTATTGGTTATTTATTGAAGTTTCTTAGTTTACGTTCTACATGGCATACTCTTCATTTTTAAAGAGTAAGTGTAAAACTCTAACCTTATTTATAGTCATGTCCATTTTACTCTTAACAAGATAAATAACAATGAGACTAGGGATGCTTACACCTGAAACAATTTAGACTGCAAGGACTGTTTAATTGCCTCCGACTCCATCTTTCCCTTATGCCAACGTTTAACCAGGAAACTCTGGAATAATTAGTGTGATCTGAGTCAGAGCTGTCCTCTGTAAAACAACAATTTCGATATGAAGAAAAAAAATGGTGGGGACCAGGAAGTGTCCCTGAGTATAACTTACCGGTTATGCAGAAGACCATTTATATGAAAACTCAAGCTTGGGCCCCAAACTAAAACACCAGTGTCTCAGACACAGCAGAACTCTGCTATGATGTACTTGTTTCATGGGCTACCTCCTGCTTTAGATAAGTGTACTTAAAGTTTAGAAGTCCAGACTTGATCTCTAACATTTCTTAGAGGATTCTACCTACTTGGAAGCATTGAGCATTGGAATATACACACACACAACTTTGATCCTGGCTTTCCCACATCTTAGAGGTGGTTATTTATCTCTATGCTAATTCACTTACTTATTCAATAAATATCTGTTATGCACACCTCTGTGCTGGCAATATAACAAGAAATTATCATAAAGTAAGTGCTGTGTAGGAAAACTATATGGAACCTACTTGTGCTCTGGGGACGGGAGGAGTAGCTAGGGAAACCTTGCTGAAGGACGTGTCGTTAATCCGACAGGAGGCAGACAACAGCGCGTGTTCTGGCAGGCAGTATAAGAACAAAAGAAATGCATTAAGAAGTAAGATCAATAGGCTAGAACTTGGCTTGTGTTTGCTTTTACCATTTTATTAGCACATGAAGTAAATAAACGTACACTCTTGAGCTAATGTGTTATGGAAAACCAAGCTTTTCCCTTTAGTGGATTCTGATTATTGGAGCTTTGAAGAAGGCTTACATATATAAATCACACCTCAAAAACACTGGGTAAAAGTTAAAGTTGAGTTTTTTGAAAGTCAAAGGAGAATGCTACATATGAAATAATCTGAGTAAAGAGACTTTCTAGATTTCAAAAGAAATGCTATATGAAAAATGTTAAATATTCAGAAATTACAGCTATATTATCTGGATTCAAGAATTATTGAGAATATACTACATTGATTTTTCTGCTTATTTAAGGCTGAGTTGATATGGGATAAGTGAATCTTAGTTACTGTTTCTTCTGGATAAAACTTTGGTAGGTATCTAAAAAATTATATATTTCTAGATATTTACACTAAATTAACAACAATTCTTTTGTCATTTAATGCTCAATCTATGTTCAATTTTTGGGCTGATGGGAAAGATACATTTTTATTTAATACAGAAAACAACAACAAAAAGTTTCCAGGTTAATTAAACAAGATCCCCAAAGCAAAAGCTTTATAATGAAAAGTCAATGTGTCTATTAATATAAAAGATTAAGAGCTTCTCTTCAGTGAAGGACACAATAATATTATCTAATACTTGCACCATCTAAGACCATTGTGATGTAAAAAGAAATAAGCAAATGAAAAAGCCCAAATTCCCTCCACAAGAAAACTTAATATCATCCCACTGATTTTGCTACAAGAAGAATTTTATCAAATTCAAGAGTTTTATGGAGCTAACATAAGAAAAGTATGACAGAATTCTAGAATATTAAAGAATATAGTTACTACATATATATGCCATATCTTAGTTGTTGATTTTGACCTTTCAATAATATTTAGGAAAAGATCAGAAAGATAATAAAGGTTACATTCCAAATAAGGAATTAAAAAAGAGAGAGAAGAGACAACAACCTAAAAACATTCTCAGTAGAAATCTATATACGTGTGTCCGTAAAGTCATGGTGCAGTTTTGACCGTGTGACCGGTCAAAAGTGAACCATGACTTTACGGACACACTATACATTGACTTGTACCTTAGGTATTAAAATTGTGGCAGCAAGACTATTAAACTCATTAAGAAGCTATGTGTCTGTCAAACACCAGCTAAGTGCATAAATTCTCCCATTTAAATCATACAACAATTACTTGTGGGGGGTATTGTTATCCCTCACTTTTAAAGGGGCAAACCCCATTTTACATATGTTATGTAAATTGACTGAGTTCTCAACAGTACAGGTAGGTCAGGATTAGATCAGAGATATCTGGCAACAATCTGTGCCCTTTTATTTCCCCTTTTTATGATTTCTCTTATTTCAATAATTTTTTTGTCTGTTTACTTATTTATCAACTAATAACACTATGGGGCTTAAAGTTCAAAAGCATAAGAAGATATTCTTTGAAAAGACTTGACTCCTGATTTTCTGCCACCTATTCCCTTACCACTATTTTCCTTTTTTGTTTATACTTGTTGACACTTATGAACACCCAAGAAGGCTCTATACACCTCTGTGTGTTTGTGTGTATATTCTTTTCTCTCTCCTTTTTTATGCCAGGGCTAGCATATTTTTTATCCTTTTATGTGTCTTGCATATTTAACATATACTTGCAAATAAGCACAATTTTATTTAATTAATCTTTATAGCTATGTAGTATTCAATGAAATAGACATGTCATTCCCATCGTGAGGGGAATTGAGACTGTTTTTGATAATTTTCTGTTAAACCCAATGCTACATGTCACCTTGAACCGAGACACCTACATCAGGCTGTATTTGAGAGTAACTATGATAAATTTCTGATGTGTGTCAACTCTCTCAAGTGTGAGTCATGTGTTACAAGAGCATAACTTCAGTTGTAGTAGTTTCATTACATTGATGGCTCCAACTAAAGCCCTCTTTGCACTCTTGCCCTTTGATTGAGCCCAACCACATCCAACCTAGGTTGACCATGTTAATTGTTCTAGTCACTTGGACAATAAAGTTTTTTATATGATTAGCAGTTTCACAAAGAACGTGCACATTCATATTTCTCTTAGATACCTGCTATTGCCAAGAGATTGTGTCTGGGTTAAACTGACACAGGACGGGAAACCACTGTGTCATCAACTCCTGGTTGACTGACCATGGGACCACAGGTGCATAAGCAAGCCCAAGTTTTACAGCAATGACTAGAGCAGTTCAGCAGAGTAAAGCAACCAAGGTATAGACTAGTAAGAAAAAAAAATGACCACTAAGTTTAAGTAGTTTGTTAAGAAGCAAGAGGTAACTGATACAGTTCATCCAGACTGGTATACTAACTAATCCTTATTTCATTCAAATAAACCATCTGTTTGCTCCTCACATTCCTGTATTGTTTGAATTCTTTAAGAAAATATGTAAGAAATGTCTATTTCCTTTGTTAAAAATATACCCAACTGCAAACTATAAATTTGTCTCAAATTAGTTCTCATCATGATCAATCTAGTGCGAGCAATTATAGTAGTGTCAACAAGACTTCCCTTCTATGCCATCATCCCATTTTATTATGGGACCAATGAACAAACACCACAAGAAAAAGACGAGTTATTGCAATAAGTGTGGGTAGGGGAAACATGATAAATTATTGAAAAAGGTTTTATTCATTAATAGAAATAACGAATGCATGTCTGAAGGAGAAGACAGGCTATCCAGTGTTGAAACAATTGAGTCTAATCCAGTTGGTAATGTTTATCTACTAGCTGATGCTTCAGAGAGAAAATTTGGGGCTCAAGAGAGATATTTGTGAATTCTTTACAATAAAGTGATCCCAAAACTCTGAATTTGAAAGGGACTGATTGTAGATCTGAAGAAATGAAGGCAAAAAATATATATATATATTATGGCAAACAATTTTATTTACTTGGATGCAATTGTAAAAATGTCCTTTATGAATGTTGATCTTAACCATTTAAAGTCATGCTGTCTTAGAATCTGAAGGAAGTTAAAAATGACAAAATCTTCCTGTGTACATATCCATCAAGTTTTAATAGAATTTATAATAGTGCAAAAACATCCACCTAACCATGGACAGAATCTATATCAATAATCTAACCCAGATTAAATTGCCTTGCTAAAGAATTATGTTTCTAACACATTTTTTTTTTTTTTGCAAAATGAAACAATTTTAATAGTATATGTCAGCATGGAAAGGCATATAATGTTCTGGAGTTGTAAAAAACTCCTAAGAGTTTCAAAGACTTTAAATGAAAGGAAAATTTATAGACTTTTCAAAGTTTTTCTGTTACTTAGAAAGTGACTGTTTTAGGTCATGATATTTGAAATAAACATGTTGCATTCATGCATCCACACTTTTCACTCAATGCCTTAACAATAGTCAAAAGGAAATGATAGGTGTTCTGTTTTCCAAGAGCCATAATAATTATCACAAATGCCCTCTATAGTGCTCTCCAAGACCGAAATAGGAAAGTTTTGCTTTTACTAATAAAAATTAAGGTGATCTCAGTTTCTCTCAAGACTGTCAAAGTTTGTGGTCTCATGTGAATATTAGTTTATTTAATATCTTTAAGATTTAATATTCAAAATAAGATTAATCTCTACATGTACACGTGTGTATGATTCTCATGTTTGAGTTCATCCCTCATTTCTTCATGAATAGTTGATCTAAAGAGATCATCAGTCTCTTGAACTAAACATTGAAAATTAGTCATACTGTTAATATAGCCTGATAATAATTCTTGATGACATTTATGTGAACTACAAGAATTTCACATGTACCCATTCAATTCTTACACCAAATTATAAGTAGGCACAATTATTACACTCACTTTAAAGAAGAGGAATAAAATACCTGCCTAATACCACACATTGTGGAAAGAAAGAGTTTATCAAATTCAGAATTCCAACCCATTCTCTAAAGTGTTTGATAGATGGTTTTCTTAAATAAATTTCTGTAAGAGGACCAGTCATGAGTTAGAAATGAAGGCTACTTTAATCTCTATCATAGTTTAAAGGTATACCTGAGATATAACAAACTCATACAGCCCTCAAGACTGGGTAACACATGACCTCTATAGCACCTACTATTTGGGCTGTTGTATGTAGCACGGATCAGTTTGTAGACATGATCTGTTTTGGGTTTCTAACCATTCACCAAGCTTGGGTCATGCATGACTATGGGCTGACTATGGTCTCTAATGGTTATAATGCTAAATGTCCACCGTACCTTCAGCACCTAGCATTTTACTTTGCCCATAGTAGGTGCTTGAAAGTTTGCTAAAATCTAGAACAAGTTTATACAACATGATGTTTGGAACATGTAGGATTGCAACTGGCAAGATAAGTTTAAGAATATGCTACTTGCAAACTTCTTAGAAATAAACTCAGAGATATTAATCTACACAAGAGATAGTTTCCTGAAAAGAAGCTTGAAAAAAGTCACACCTTCTGCAGTCCAGTCATATTTTCTATTGATTTACATTATCTTCTCAGTGCTCTTAGCCTTCATTTGCAATTGATCTTCTGTTGGCTGAATCTACCTTTAATTGAACTCTGCTACTTCCCCTTCTAATTTGCCTGCCCCTAGCTCACATAGTTAGTGATCTAACCAACCATTATACAAAATATATTCCACAAAAAACCCCCACTACATATAATATTGCAAGTTTACATATCAAAGTTTTAAAAGGAGAAATGTATTTTTATAGCTGTAGTCATTTTAAAAAATCAGTTTATTATAGAATAATCACAGTATTTGGTTATTTTGCAGGGTAGAAATTATGAATCACCATTGTTCCTTACCAGTGAATTTCATTCACTTCACTTGAAATTAATTTTCATACCTTTTAAATCAGTTTTTCCCTATTTTCCATGGATAGCATGGTTCATTCATGGGTAAGTTGTAGCCCAGCAAAATAACAAAAGTCATGGCTTTGTAGTCAGGTTGACCTAGGTTCAAATTTAATTTCAGCACTCACTGCATGTGTATCTTGGGACAAATTATTAAACTTTGCAGTGTCTATAATCTTCCTCACTGAAAACTGGCAATAATAACTCACAGGATTTTTAAGAGGACAAACTACAATAAAATGGTAAACCACAATACAGTGTCTGGTACATGGTAGCTCTGTTTACTAATAATGTTTTTGTCCTTTCTTGTTTCATTAGCAAGTAAATGCTGGTGCATTTACCGGTACTTCTGATTCGGGCTTTACGGTCTAAACAAGCTCGCTGGCTCTTAGCAAAAAATAAAGAAAAAAACAACACCAAAAGTCCTTTATTGACTAGATTTAAAATGCAATGTTTTATAAATAATGGAACTTGGCTCAATAACAGCAAAATAAAATCTAACAATGCAATGTTGGTTTTATTCACAACAAACAATAACAATGTTGATTCATTCTGTCAATTCTAGCTCTGTATTTGATAGGATTATCATTAGAATTTATGATGCTTGTGAGAATGAGACTCAGACAATTGGAAAGTGAGGAAGATGCTTTAAAATATAAGTTTGCTATAAATCATGAGCAGTGCACTGGCATTAAATAAAACAGTATGTGTCAGAGTACAATTACATCAAGAAGTTTGTGAATTGTCTAGAAAGGTGACAAATATTTCTGATTTACGAAACAAAGTTAATGACACTGAAAATGTATGTGTCTCTTCCATTTACCACATACACTGCATAACATATTACAAATACATATGTGTATGTATGTACACACTCATAAAATATGAATTCTAGGTAAAGGAACATTACTCTATACATCAGTCAAAATGTATTTCTGTAATAAATTTTTACATATAATTGTTTGCTCTTCTAAGGTAAAGTCATAAGTTGTTAGATCTTTCAGTATTCCCTTACCCTGAACTAGAATTAATTTGGTGGTTTACAGAAGGATGGTTTCCACAAGCCCAGATGGCAGGTATCCAATGTAATAATTCCTGTATTTTGAGGTTGGGTGATTGCAGAGCTGGAAGAGAAATACTACAGTCTGCTAATAGAAATTTACTGTACCAGTACCTCACCAATCAGATTGCCAATCACACCTCATTAGTTTCCTAATTAAACTGTAAGTGTATTACATACATACAGGTCATGTTTCTCAGCTACTGAAATATATTCGTTTTCCAAAGGACTAATCACATTAAATTACGGAACCTAGAAAAAATAAAATTCTATAACTGTAATAATTCAAACTTGCCAGCATTAACCCATTTTTTCAAAGTATAAAGAAAATATCAAATAATAACATTATTGTTCACGGGAGATTATTTTTTACTGTTGCAACCAGATTTTAATTATGAAATGAGCATCAAATATGACAAATAGCCAGAAAGATATAATGACTATCTTTTGCCCAGTCAGCTCTCTTCTTATTTCCCATTTGATTATCCTTAAGAAAGCTGAAATGACATTTTAAAAATTCAAAGCAAGACAGAATTAAATACAAATGCTAAGTGAAGAGTATGATAAAATTTTCAAGTCTGCGGGCACAAAAGCTATTTCTGCAGTATCCTTGCAGTGTGATTTCTTAAGTGGGAGATAGCTCTGATTTGACAATGGTTCATAAAAGTATTTTCATCAATGACAATACTGTGACTAGACAATGCTTTCTGTCACTTAGAAACAAAGTCGGCATTCATCTCTTTTGCACATGTAGGGAATATATCAGAGGCAGTAAGAAAAGGAACTTTGTTATTTGAGTCAAGTACATGAAACGTAGTTACATGGAACTGACTTCCTTCTTGCTGCTGTTGGAATTTTCTACTATAGGGAAAAAGTGGGATACTTATTACATGGGCTGCATTTAGTGCTATATGTACTGTCAGAATGTAAAAGTGTTTTTTCTAAATTAGTTGAATAACAGATGAATCTATTAGCAAGGTGGATACAGATGGAGGTTTAGCACTGAGAGAAACAAGGGACCCTACCAAAAAATGGCATTGAAAACTAGGGTTGTTGAGGACAATCTGTGAAGGCCAGAATATTGGAGTAATTCTGCCCAGGCCAAATAAAGTTGTGCCTGGAGACTTGGAAGGAAAAGATGTTTTAGAAGTAAATACACATGAGCTAGTATTCTAATCTCCGCATTGACTGACAGCTGGCATAAATAAATATTACTTATATAGAATTTGGTAAATGTAGAAATACTTTACTTTCTACTAAAGCTACAATCCTCTATACAGTATTGTAGTTGAATCATGCTTTATAGTAAATAAAGCAATGTTTTAAGGTTGATTTAAACTTTTTAAGGTGGGTTTGTGACACATTGTTGTTTGAAATGGGTAATTGGTGAGAGTCTTCATATTTATTTCCATATTTTCCAGTTAAGGGGTTTATTTTATAACAGATTTAGAGTTACAGAAATTGGAAGATGGTATATAAAATCTCATACACCTCATACCCAGTTTGCCCCTTACTAACAGATTACTGTGGTCTACTTGTCACAGTTAATGGACCAATACTAACGCATTACTTCCTAACATCCAGGCTTTACTTGAAATTCCTTAGTTTTTATCTAATGTCTTTTCTCTGTTCCAGGATGCCACTCCAGATTCCACATTTTAACAGGCATGTCTCATTAGGCTCTCATTGACTGAGAGTTTCTGAGATGTCTCTTGTTTTGTATGACCTTAGACAATTTCAAAGAATACTGACCAGATATCTTGTAGAAAGCCCCCCAGGTGGGATTGATCAACTTGTTTTTCATGGCCATAGTGAGATTATGGGCTCTGGGGAGAAAGACAACAAAAGGGAAGTGCCACTCTTATGGCAACATACCTACTCCAACATGACTTATCATCACTTGACCAAGTGTTCGCAGTTGCCCATTTCTTACCCTCTGTTTTGTCTTGTCCAGTCTCTTGTCAGGCTTCTCTCTCCTCCACAGACCCCTGAACTGCTCTTGCCCCAAAGCCCAAGCAATCACTACAATGAAGAACATGCCCCCACATACAGACTTTTCCTGACATCAGCTGACCACACTGAAACACATCTTCTATCAAACCACAATGATAACTGCTCTTCTTGATTTGCCCTGGGTATTAGTGAATAGGATGAAATAACAAAACACACATTAACTGGGTGGGTTAAATAATATAAATTAATTCCCTCACAGTCTGGAGGCTAGAAGTCCAAGATCACAGTGTTGGCAGAGCTGGTTTCCTCTAAGGCCTCTTTCCTTGCCTTACAGATTGACACCACCTGGCTGTGTCTTCACATGACCTTTCCTCTGAATGCAAGCATCCCTAGCATCTGTTAGTGTGTCCATATTTCCTTTTCTGATAAGTCAGATTAGATTAGGACCCATCCATTTAAAATTATTTAACATTAATCACTTATTTAAAGGCCTTATCTCTGAATCCAATCCTATTTTGTGGATTTGGGCATTAGGCCTTCAACATATGAGTTTAGAGACACAATTTAGCCCATAACACACAAATGTCCCTTACTTACTGTTTACCCCACCTTACTCTATAAACAAAAAGCCTCTTACTGTTTGATTTTAAGGCCTTTGCATATTTCTGATCTCAGTGTCCACTTAATGATGTGAATACATTTTGATAAATGCATCATCAGGCGATTTTGTCATTGTGCATAGAATATATTTACACAAACATCATAGAGTGCACCCACACAAAGCCAGATGGGATAAGTTACTAGACACCAGGCTATATGGTAGAGCCCGTTGCTCCTAGGCTACAAGCCTGTGAAGAATGTTACTGTACAAAATAACATGAGATTAAATTAAGCACAAGAGAAAATTATGCAATCAAGAGACTCGGTAAACACAAGATGTATGAGCCTGCTGTCTGTGTAACACGACATCTTTTATAGCAAACTTTGTTTTTTATAAGTAGAAAGAGTACATTCTAAAATAACGATAAAAAACCATAGGATATTAAATACACAAACCAGTAACACATTCATTATCACTAGCAAGCATTATGTACTGTATCTAATTGAACTTACTCTACTTTTAGATGACTGGGAGGAGGAGAGTAGGTTTGTTTACACCAGCATCACCACAAAGACCTGAGTAATGCATTGTACTATGACAGGTGGCTACGATGTCACTAGGTGATAGAAAGTGTTCAGCTCCATTATAATGTTATGGGACCACTGATATGTATATGGTCCATCTTTGACTGGAACGTCTTATGTGTCTTATGACTGTAGTCTTTTTGAATAAAGTCATTCCTTATCTAGGTCTGGATTTATTTCTTTTTGTTTGCTTTTGTTTTGTTATTGCATTGATTTTAATTGGTTGTGTTTACATAGATTCTCATGTCCCCCGAATGCATCCCTCCTCCCCTATGTTCCCCTTCTTTAAAAAACCACAATATATATATATATATATATATATATATATATATATATATATTTTCAAATACTATTTACATTCAATTTTATTTTGTATTAGTTTCAGGTGTACAGTGTAGTGGTTAGACAAACCCCCCAAACATGGTTGCCAGAGGGGAGGAAGACTATGGGACAGGATGAAAAAGGTGAACAGATTGATAAGTAAGGTTGGTAATTACAGAAAACTCACTGGTATGTAAAGCACAGTTTAGGAAATATACACAAGAATAATGTAATAACTGTGTATGGTGCCAAGTGAGTCTAGACTTGTTTTTATTGATGCAATGCTGTTGATTTTGACAACCCCGTCTCTCCACTATAAAACTCCTCCCTAGAAGGAATCCTATACTTTATGGAAGGAAGTCGCTATAAGCTATGAGCATCCAAACTTAAGGAATAGAGAGTTATGCTCCCACAAATTAAGGATAAAATATTCAGATAAATTGTTTGGAACTCTTCTATGTGAAAGATGTGTCTATCCTCCTATTAATTGTTTCAATAGCTTATATCAGAACAGATTCATGTACCTCTGTTTAAACTTTGGGTGACAATCCAACACGCCTATCTTTTGTTTTATCATATTTTGAAACCAACATTTTAAGCAATATTCAGCGGATTCACATATACACACATGAATCTTAGCCACATGCTGTCACTACAGCCTTGATTTGTGTATTTGATAACTCTGGCTAGCACCTGCAGCTCCAGCTGTTTGCCACCACACTTGCCTTGAAAACAAAATGATGGTGTGGGAAATCCACTGGTAACCCTCTGGTTCCTGTTCCTTAACACATGGCAGGTGAGAATTATGGCCACTGGCACCTTAGCAAAACAACATCAAAGGTCAGGAAGTAGTAATGTTTCACCTACTTTTGTCAAGGAAAGTGTAGGTGCAAAGTAGTTCTTCACTCAACCAACCCGCATACCCTTCAGACATTCTTGCAATCAAGAAATTTTATTAATACTTCTCAAGAAAGGCAGGAGTCTAATGATCTTCCTCATCAAAAAACAATAAAAAAAGAAGAAAAGCTAAATATGCTCAATTATAGATGAACTGAATTTTAACAATCCCTGAAACGTACACATGAACAAATTAAAAATAACTTAGGGAAAAGTTATCTCACACTGTCTAGTGTACTGACTCACTCTACGTGTAGTTTGAGCAAATATAAGAAGGTTAGGAATTACTTTCAAAGCCCAACTATTCTTTCTGACCGTTTGTAATTCTTCCTCCTAATATTTTGCATTTTTCTAGCTGTAGACAAACCTGAATTTGGCCAAATGTACAATAGTTAGAGTAGCCTTTGAACTTCATTCTGAACAAGCAAATCAATAAAACTTAAATTTCTATGTGGACACATTTATGTTTATCTACCTATTTATTCAAATTGAAAAAGACCAACAATAACATACACAAAAATATACAAAATATGTATTTCTGGAGTAAGGACTGAGGGAAGGTTATGTGGAATGGAAGGCTTTATCTCTGTTATTTTTTGTATAGATTGTCAGATTTAAGAAGGAGACTAATTAGGAAAGTATTTGGAGACTCTCCCATAAAAAAAAGTTTACTGTAAATATAATCAGAATGCAAATGCACATTGTGGTTTGTGTTTGAAGTATCTGTAAATTCTGTATCATCTATATATTTTTTAAATGACTTGATGAAATAAATTGGGATGATTCAAAATGACTGATTTCCAGAAGGATTCACTCAATGAGAATATCTGAAGTGAAGATCAACGTTAACGAGGTTACTTAGACTCTAAATGAAGAAATGTAATAAATTAGTGCTTTTTACCCAGTATAGATGGCACCACATAAAAATCTTAGGACTGTTTGAGAGAACTACAGTAACTCTTTGCACAATGAACAAACCTGACTTAAACGTAGCAAGCAAATGCATTGTTTCTGGCTAGCGGCGTTAAGCCACAATCAGAACCTATACACATTTTTATGACAGGCCACAACAATGATATTTTGACATGTCCATGATTTGGATAATTTGCTTGAAAACAACTACTTCATAAATTCTGGGAATGAAAAAGAAAATTGCAGTCTGTTCATTTTCAGCGTTCCTCGGAAGCCTAAATTGCAGACTTGGAAAAGAAATAGACCAAAAAAAAAAAAAAGAGAGAGAGAGAGATAAAGAGAAAAGAAAGTCAGTGTAGTTGCTAGCAAGGATTGATTACTGAAGTTGATCGGTTGTAAATTTTTACAACCCTTTAAGCTTCATATATTTATGATTGCTTCCTTTCTGTTTTTCTACTGGCTGGTGTATGGGGGGAGGAGGTGGTAAACTTCCACTAAGAGTTCAAGAGTTTGTAGATTCCTAGAATAAAATCATAAAGATCGAATTCTAGTGGTTATAGGTTTTGGGAGACCCACAGAACTGTCTTTCATTTCCAAGTCCTGGAGCAAAATATTTCCCCTAAACAGGTCAACCTTGCCATGTGTGAATAGAAATACTAATTTTGACTTCATACAGTTTCTATAATTAGATAAAAAAGAAAGCATCTAGCATCACGTATGGTAAGCTATTCAGTCAGTATTAGTAGCAGCAACATCAGAAGCAGTAGTGATTATTAGTCATTATAAAAGTTCCCTTTGATCAGGCAATAGTTCTCTAATTAAAGCTTGACCAAGGGTGTACTTACTCTGATGTTTAGAAGGTGAGAACAGCTAATTGAATCCATTTGGCCTCTTTCTCCTCACCCTCTTCTATTGGAAATAGGGGAGACATTATGTATCTATTATATTAGCCATATGTTTCTGCTCTTGCATTGAATTTTACAGTAGACTTGATGATTTTTCCCCATTTTCGTAGGTGTGCCCTCTATTAATCTAAATAGAGCGGGCCAAAGGATAACCTAAGATGGGTTTAAATTGGGGGACTATTGAGATCATAAGGCTTTGCTTCTTATACCATGACCCGCGTCCAGGCAGTCTATTTCCTGTCCCACACAGGTAGAAACTAACCCCATGGACCAACAACTGATAGTGGAGCTTCTCTTGGTCACTTCAACCTTACAAGTTGTGGCTTAGTGACAATGCTCTAACCAGAGGGAAAGTGATTGAGAGGCTTGAGAGATCTGATTACAACATGCATAATACATTTTGAAGTACAAAAATGCTCAGGACAGGTTTTCTTACCCTTGTTTAGGCTCTTGAAAATGTGACTATAAAAATGGATTGAGTCTAACCAGTGGTGGCACAGTGGATAAAGCATCAACCTGGGATGCTGAGGTCCTTGGGTTTGCAACCCTGAGTTTTCCAGCTTGAGCATGGGGCCACCAACTTGAGCATGGGATCATCATGATCTCAAGGTCACTGGCTTGAAGCCCAAGGTTGCTGGCTTGAGCAATGGGTCAGCAATGGCACATCTGAGAAATAATCAATGAACAACTAAAGTGATGCAACTATAAGTTGATGCTTCTCATCTCTTTCCTTTCCTCCCTCTCAACCCCCATCCAAAACCAAAAACAAACAAGCAAACAAAATAAGGTAGGGCCTTACCTGTAGTGGTGCAATGGATAAAGTATAAACACTGAGGTCACCGGTTCAAAACCTCAGGCCTGCCTGGTCAAGGCACACACAGAAAGCATCTACTATCTATGAGTTGGTGCTTCCTGCTCCTATCCCCTCTTTCTCTCTATTTCTCTCCTCTCTCTAAAAAAAGCAATTTTAAAAATCTTTTTTAAAAGGTGGATAGAAAGAAAAAAGAAAAAAAGAAAAGTAATGAAATGCATGATGTTTAAATAACTCAATTATGGAGGAGTCCCCGGAGATATGCCCTGTGGTTTATAAATCTGTCTGCTGGTTTCACTACTGTTGTGTTGGGCACCTTTGTTTTCTCTGTCGGGGTGAATCAGCCAGCAAAGCATCATAAATATCCTTGGTTAGCAAGTGCTAGCTTTCCTTAGGGAAAGGAGTTTTCTGATTTTCTCCTTGTTATTTTGAGGTTTGAATAAAACTCTAGGACATCATAACATTTAAGTTACTACGCCTATAACCAACTTCTTTCTTTATGCCTCCAGCACTGAAATTACTAGAGGAATGAGTCATTTTTAACCCTTTGAACCCTTGAATTTCCCAACTGGACCAATGATGCTATTCAAAATTTACTTAAAATAAGGTTACCAGGTAAATGATAGTTCTCCTTCATGCAATATAGCCAGATATATTATCAATCCATATACATATATATAAACACTTTTGTAAGAACTTATTGACTCCATCAGAGGTGCTACACTGAAGGAGTGAAAATGCATTTTCATCTAAACAAGGAATTGACACAGCCAACTATGATCTCTTACCATTTTTATGCACTTCACAGCCTGGTGTTCTAATTTTAAGTTAGGGATCTGATATGTATATTTATACATAGCCATGCTTGAATCAACTTGTAACTGTAAGCCTTTGGGGAGTGATAGTGTTTGAACATCTGGACTTACCACATGTTTGCAGTTGGAAATGAAACATCATTTAGAAGATCGAGGTTTTAAAAAAGGAATAGACGAGTGATGGTATTCTATAGGTGTTCCAGATGATAAGAAATGTATTATGCAAATATGATTTGGGGTTTATTGTAGCAAATAAAGGTATCAAATGATATTCTTAACTGGAATGGTTTCAATAAAATGCTTGACATATGTCTTTTCCTTATTTCACAGAAATGTTTTTATTACTGTTTGAACAAAAATAATAAATAGAATTGCATAATGATTAATCTCTTCATATAACATTTTATGTAAAAAAAATCAATGATTAGCATTCTCAAAAGTAAAGGAATCTGTGGAATCATATCAATTTCCAAGGACTCCCAAGTCATAGTCTGTGTTTATTAAGCAGATTAAGCATTACCTACTTTCTTTTGATGTGCTAATATAATCTCTTTTAATCACAACTAGGATTTGGCCTTCGTTAAATAATTGCCTAATAGTTAGTATGTTTTTCTATAATACTTAAAAGAGAATATTGATCCCAGTCTTCTCTTGCAGATATTGAATTAATCTCTCTATTGGAACCTTATGGTTTATATTTACAATGTATGTATCTATCAGCAGAAACTAATTAATTGGACTCTAACATTCTAAGAGCAACCTTAAAGCATGCTAATAGTTGCCTGTGCATATTAAAGAAAACACTGGGAGCTAATTTGAATAGAACTTTCCTGAAATGTCAGGAACTCTTTAATCTGATAAAGGAAGTTCATGTAAAGAAAATTCTTTAATCTCTGACTTTCATGCACTAAAAAACTAACAATTTAACCTTTCTACATATGGACAAGTTCATTTATTTTGTTAGGTATGCTGCCACTACATAACAAACAATAGTATAAACTAAGATGGTTTTGCCATTTGCATGTACATAACTTTAAGAAAGTCAATGAATGGGCACTTTTCTTTACAGTTAGTATTGTTTTCATTATGAGTTCACACATATCCTCATGTAATTGGGTTTGCAAATCTGCCTGGCTTCTGGTGGTTAGGTTTCTATAGAGGTGTGGATAAAACATTTTTTTTAAATAAAATTAATGATCTTGAATGCATTTGGATAAGTTTGTTCTTCAAAACCGTTTTATCTAGATTTGGGAGGAAACCAGGTTTAGAATTAAGAGTAAACTTTGTAATTTAGCATTTTATTGAATGAACAGATTTTCTTGTTTTTCCTTTTCTTTAAAACAAAGCACATCAGTCACTATATTTTTAAAGATAGCTATTTAATACAAAATATTATTTGGTTAAATGAATACTGAGGGGGTTGGGTAAAAAGGTGAAGGGATTAAGCAAAAGAACAAACACTTAGAGACACAAACAACAGTGTGGGGAGTGCAGGAAGGGCAGGGCTTGGGGAAGATGGTGGAGGGTAGAGGGAAGGTAGATGGTGACCGAGGGAGGCCTGTGCTGGGGAACACACAATGCGACATACAGGTCATGTTATTATAGCACTGTACACCTGGAACCAGTCACCCCAACAAATTCAATTAAAATTTTTAAAAAGAATATAGAGATCATTTTTTTTTTTTTTGACATCGGATGTTTATGACTATTTCTGGCTTCTGTAATGTGACCTTTAAAATGTTGACTGTGCCTGACCTGTGGTGGCGCAATGGATAAAGTGTCGATCTGGGAACACTGAGGTCGCGGGTTCAAAACCCTGCACTGGTCTGGTCAAGGTACATATTGACATATGGGAGTTGATGCTTCCAGCTCCTCCCCGCTTTCTCTCTCTCTCTCTCCTCTCTAAAATGAATAAAATAAAAAGAAATTTAAAATGTTGACTGCAACTGACTTCAAGACAGGCAATCAGCACTATACATTTATGGTTAACCTTAACTTTTTTGGATTCTTATTTTTATATTTAGATAACTTAAGATACAAGTGTTTCAGTCCAAAAAATTTCTTCTTTAGGGTCAGCATTAATTGTGCCTGTGGGTAGCGAGAAGAAGCTGCCATTTGCCAGTTCTATGTCACCAAGATCCATAAGGAGCTTTGATTCCCAGGAATCTACATCACAGTCTAAGGATATTTTTAAGTGAAATAACTGAACCAGAAAACTAGCCGGAGGTCTCTCATTACTTCTGAATTTTTTAGTTGTAGCTATTTCTAATCATGAAAAGAGTTTGGAATTATAGGGTTTGGGATTTTTTCTTGTATTTTCACAGGAACAGTCTGATTCCAAATGAAAGACTCATATGATACCTCAGCACTATCAAAAAAAAAATTGCTATAGAAAATCAAGAAGGATAATTTCAGTAAATGTATGCTGTATCAATAAAAATAGAATCCATAGAAACCAGTTATAAATAATTAGTATACAAACATAGTTAATGTAATATACATATAGATAAAAGAGTATAAACTCCTCATAGATAACAAGGAAATTAACTATTTTGTTTTAGATTCTTGTTACATCAGCCAAGCCTCAAAATAACTTGGAACCAAGTTCCATCTTCCCCAATATGACCTGTGACACATTAAAATGCAACAAATGTCAAAGGCAGTGCAATAATCACTATATCACCAAATCTCCTATTATTAAAAGATCAAGGTAAATTTCCAACTTGTGAATGAACTCAACATAACATGGTATTGAAAAGAAACTTGTCCAAACTTTCTCAATCAGAAAGTTGAAACTAGAAAGAAATGGAGAAAAATTACATATTCCTACCAATATGTTTTAGGCAACTTTGGAATAAATGGTTAAAAGTATTATTAATATGACTATTCTCTATGATTTAAAAATGTTTCTCACTGAAATAGTTTAAAATTCCAATGACTTGGAAACCCTGTAATTATGAATTTACTCTTATCAGACATTTTTAAAGTACTTACACAGCTGGAAAAACTAGAGAGTTTGGGGAAATAAACGAAAACAAAATGAGCATGGTACCAAATGTTTATAAATCATGTAATTAAGCATATTGCTCTATGTGTAAATACAAAGATGGTGCTTTAGTAGTATATTAGAAAATAAAATGTAGAATATGTCTCTTTTAGGATAAAAGAGATAACTGGATTAAACCATTTGGAGTAAGTAATTTTAAAACTAATATTGTATAACTTTTAAAATTATAACTTATAATTCCAAGAAACCTTTCAGGCAAGGTATACATTTGGTAATTGCATATTCAGTTATGGTAACTAAGTAAAAAGAACTGTTATTTTTCAATCAAATATCTGGTCAAATGGGATTTCATTCATGTTTGAAAAATGGTAGTCTTGATATGTCCTTCTTCCTGCAAGTCATAAAAGAATATAGAATTTACTTGATGTTTCCTGAAAATACTCTTCCCTTTCCAGACTATAAACTTCCTCTCTACTCTTTCATCATTTACTTTGTCCTTCCAAAAAACTTCACATGTCGACATATATTTCACATAAACTGTTCTTGAATTTTTTTAGTACACCCTAGGAGAAACACTAAAATGATTTACATTTGTGCCAGTTACCAACTTCCCAACAGTCCAAAAAAAAAGCCACTGCAGTAATAATTCTGTCCTCCTTTAATTTTCACATCCTCAGTCAATTGAATATTTTACACTCACTCCCCATGGATTTAAACCTTTTGTAAATGAAATTGGAAAATGAAATAAGTCATGCATAGGAACAAGAATCACAAGTCTTCCAATGAATTATGTATATTTTTGCATGCAAATGCTTCTATTTTCACAATTCTTCACTGTTATACATGTGCTTTTCTAGAATATGCTTTAATACTACGCTACATATTTTATTGTATATAAGAGCAAAAGCCATTGACTGCCAAGTGTCACTCTAAGGATTCCAGATTCGTAGGATTTTCATACTTCGTGTGAGGGAATTTGATTAGGAGCAATTCATTTAAAATACATTTAATAGAAAGAACATTACAGAAACACAAGGATAGAAAACATATTAATTAAGGTTAAGTTAAATTGTCAGGTAAAAATGTCTTTAAGATTGTCCAGTGCTTTCAGCTTCGATCATAGACAGAAATCTCATTAGTCTAACAAGTTATTGGGACTCTGAATGGGACAGTAGAATATTACACAAGTTACAAGTGACTCACACTGCAAGATCCTCTTGTCAAAACTCAGCTGAGCAAAATTTTACAAACCTGTTGACAATACTATTCCTCTATTTTCTACAGACTCATAACACATTCTTAATGTTTCTGAGATCACAGTATTCTAAGCCATATCAGAAACATTGACGGACCTTACCTAAAAGCTAATCATAAATATATATAATAATAATAAAATAATGACAGATGAAGGTGGAGTAGAATTATACTGAGACTCAATGATATGATACAATGCATGAAGTATCAATGACCTTGCATTTTCCCTTATTATCACATACACTTCACGTATTTGGGCTACCTGCTAATTATATGCATATAGGCTCTTGATAACACCTTCTAGGTAATAAATGTTTGTGAATGAGAGCATTGCCCTACATTGTAACGATCTGATCAAAATTTAGAAGGTATATGCCTTATCATTGGCTCCCCTAAACTATAAAACTTAATACAAATACTAGAAAGCATATATATATATATATATATATATATATATATATATATATATATATATATTATGGCTTACACAAACAGCAGTGAAGTAATTTAGGAATAATATATTATGGAATGCACCTCCAACCACAGTTTGAGATCAAGTTCCCAACTATGAACTCAGAGCCCATGGAGAGGAGACCCACACATAGGACCCTCTTAGGGAAGGTTTGGTAGTTCCTTCATTTAATTGGAGTTTGCTTTTAAAATTCTTTACTTGAAGGGAGACGAAGAAGAAAAACCGCAGCCGTTCAAGAGAAATCTGACATTAAATTAAAAAGTAGTCATAATTCGAGCGTGCCAAACTGCAATAATGTATCGAATACAGAAATCTTACCCGGGTCTTACCTGTAGAAGCAGTCTTAGTGTGGAGTGCTCAGAGGACGCAAGTCTCTAAATTAGAAAACAGGGGGTGTCTGCACTCCCTGCTTCAGCAGAGCGAGTGTTCTACGCAGAAGTAATCAACTGCCTCTTCAAAGTCGTGCTGACCACAGCGCCCAGAGGTTGGAACCCCTGCCGGCAAGCCGGCAGCTGCGGCTGCTCCGCAGCCTCCTGCCTTCGCACAGAGACCTAGCACAGGAGTGTGCCCGCGAGCATCCCGAGTCCCCCTCTCTCCCCCTCCTCTGCGTGCTTTTCCTTCCTCTGTATCTCAGTGTGTGCATCTCTCTCCCTCCCTCTCCCTCTCTCTCTCTCTCTCTCCCCTCCTCTCTCTCTAATGGAGAGTTGCCATTCGGCTTATTCGGCAGACAGTCAGAGAGGACCGGCTGGCAGGCAACTGGGCAGTCCCCCTCCCCTGCCGAGACACACGATGTGTTGTGAATAAAGACAAAGCCCCGACCAGGGCAGCGTCGCCACCTGAAACAGCACTGCAACGATGCTCTGCCCCAGCCTCTGCGGGCAGCCAGGGGCATGGACTGCCCTCCCCCGCCCTCCCTCCTACAGATGTGCGTGTCAAAGTTTGGCTCAGGACTTTGCTGCTCCTCTGGGGACCTTGTTGTCTGTTCTGTTAGTTACTGTCTGGACGTCTTAAACAAAAAGCGTTTCAGTTAGGTTTTTATTATGTTGAACCTGGACAACCTAACGAGCCCCTGAGTTATTGCCAAAGAAACAGAATTTTCGAACTTTGGAAGGTAATACAAAGATCAGCTCTGAGGCCTCAGATAAATGTGCCCATGGTAGCGGAAGATGGATTTCTCTGGTCTGAGTATTCCCACAGGGACCAAACGGGAAGAGGTTGGGGGCTGAGGTGAGCAGACAAACAAAAAGCATCAGTAGCTCACAGGTGCCAAAAATAGAAACTGAGATAAACTAAAGTGAAATTGATGAACAGCCTGGAAGAACATAAATGCCAAAGAAGGAACCGAGGAAATAAATGGGACTCACTGATTTCCTATAGCTATCATTCAGCTTTGATAACCAAAAGAGATCCAATTTGTACTGTTCAATTTCTGTGGGTTTTGCTAGTATTAATATATAAACATAGGCTAACATATATTCTGCATTCAGGGAAGGTTTAGTAGATGATAGACTGCAGGTGTTTACCTCAGAAAAGTTAGAGGGGTTTCTTTTCATATTAAAGAAGCTACCAGAAGTTACTCAACTATGGATTTGGAACTTGGGGTTACATAACCCCAAATATTCATCCCAATCCACTTATACTATTGGGATGAGTCTTAAAAAGTCCAATCATATAATACAGACATGAATTTGGGAAAACTAAGTATAAATTCAGATAAGATTTATCTAAACATGTGTCAAAACACTTGAAAGAAATAATGGCTGAAATGAAATATAAATTTATTTCCATCCCTCACAAAGATGCAGTAGAGAGCTAAACAACCCAGAGCTGATGTAAGCTCCATGACCACCAGGGATCTGCTTCTCTTACTCAGCCATCCTCAACATGGGCCAGATGGTTTTTCAAGCTGTGGCTATCAAATCAATACCCAAACTTCAGGGAGAGAGAAGGATGAGGAAGATATGCTCCTTATTTAAGGCTATATCCTGGAAAGATATCATCTTGCACATGACATTTATTTGAACAGAAATCCACCATATAAGCAGAGCTAGCTGCATGTTGGCCGGAAAAATAGAGTATCTACGTGAAATTACCACGCACGGAAGCTAAAAAATCTGAGTATTCTCTTAATAAGGAAGAAAGAAGTAATGGAATGTAAAGGAAATAAAGTGTCTGCTATAGTAAGATACAGGCTAATGGACACTGTAAATGATACCACAACATCTATTGCCACTGCATAACTGCAATGTCATTTAGGGAATTGATTCCACCTCTAGAAGGGGACCCTGTTGAGTCTAAACCAATCACGGTAACAGCATCACACCTGCAAGAAGAAATTGTTCAGGAAGTCAGGCCTGAGCCATTCAGAGCATGACATTCACTTGGTGGCAGTAATTGGCTCAAGGATATATATATATATATTTTCTTAATACTGTCCACTCTTTCAAAAAGAAGGGGATAGCTATTCATATAGAACAAAGAATTTAGGATCTAATTTTAAGATGAATAAGACAATTTGAGTAAGGAGAAAGAAACTGGATACTTGAAATCCATGAACTTTTAGATTAATCAACTCTGCAGTTAGCACTCATTCTAAACTTTTATTTATATATACCAGTATGTTGCATTTCTTGAAAGCCACTTTGATATGGCTTCCTGTTAGTAACCAAAAGCATTGTGAATTCTACATGAAATCAAGCATTGTTATTAAGGATTTAGTATATAATTCCTTGTCTTCAGTCTTAACACCAGGTGTAAAATTCCAGAGCCCAGGGAGATCTATTTATTTTTAATTAGCAATAGGAAATACAAAGGACATATGAAATCTCTACTTACACAAACCTTCAAACTTTCAGTTTATTTGTTTCAAGTAGTTTCTAACAATTTAATTTTTCTAAAAATTTAATTTGACATTCCTTTAAGATTAGACATCCAAATTGTTTATGAATTGGGGACATGTCACAAGCTCAATGGATTTAAACAACTGTTGATTATCACCTCTCAGGATTTAACTAAAATAACAGACTACCTTGTGTGTTTTTGTTCTCACTTCAGTGCATAATAATAATGATTGCATTTTAATACCTAACAGTTGCCCTTGGGTTTTTTGCCCTATGTTGAATCCTGCTTTAAGTATTTATAACATTAGATCTCATAAAGGACCCCTTTACACATCTCTTTGTGCCTAACCTTTTCCACTCACTGTAGTTCAACACCAACAGAGGAATTCTGATTGGCCCAATGAATTTGGGCTAATTCACAACAGCCCTTTCATAGGTCACAGGCAAGGTCCCCTTGGCTTTCCCTGGGTGTAGTACCCAATCCTAAATTCATTAGGTGGGGCACGTGAGATGAGGCTTATGTGATAAAAACATTTCTGCCTGGATAAAATTATGAGTGTGCTAAGTGCCATTAGTAGTATATCTACTATGGAGTAACAGTTTCAGTTTCCTCCAAAATTACTGACTATATTTGTGAAAGGAATACATATATTAATATATTTATAAATTTATTTGTGCAAACAGACACACACAAAGAAATATGTTGCTCTTGGCCAACACCGATTCTAATGACTCTAAAGTTCTAGATCAGATGAAGTGCTCACATTCTTTCTTTTCCCTAACTTCATCCTATGTATTTTGATTAAATTTTTCCTCATTGCATCTTGCAAAAATGTTTTGTGCATGTGTGTGTGTGCTCAGACATATAGAGAAATAATTTATTCATCATAGATGTCAAAGAAAAATAATGTAAAATATTCTAGCTTTATATTTTTCTTGGCATGCAAATAAACAGGGTTGCATTTATTTTTTAAGACTCTTAAAAAATACTGAGTTTGAATCTGCAGACCCAACTCAAGCCTCCTGCACTCAAAACTCCACCACAAGTCAAATTAGTGAATGATGACCCATAAGTAGATAATTAGAACAACACAAGAGGCTAATAAATAAACATCAGTCATGCCGACATCATGGGATGAACATAGTTCAACACACTCCAAATACTGCTAGCAAATTAGTTTCAATATTATAAGGAAAATGCCTATTTTATTTGCCACCCTGATTTTTGTCTTTTGGTAAGTGAAAATAAAAAACCAAAACACTGTTAAAAAATTGTGAAATAAAATATGGCCTTAGTAAATCTCAGTATTAATTAGCATTTTTATACAGGTCAGAAAATGTTAAAAGTTAGAATGATGCATAAAATATTAGTGCAGAAACGACACTGAGAAAGTAGGGTATTTAAAAGTAGCATTCTCACTCCCCGTCTATGTGGTTGGGTAGTCAGAGTGGTCCAGTTCATTTTCACGTGGCACCATTTTGAAGAGTAATTGTGAGTTTGTTACTACCACCCTGGGCTTATACTTCATGAACTAAATACTTGAAGTATTACTCTGAGTATCACTAATGATAAGAAATACATCTGTCTGTAAGAGATCTTATTTTCAATTGGTCGTCACTGCTAAACATTTTTATATAAGCAGTTAATACAGTGGTTCTTCACCTTTTTTGAGGTACTGAACCCACCAGTTTCATATGCACATTCACTGAGCCCTTCTTTACTGATAAATAAAATATGATTTTTTTTTCCAAATTCAAGACATAGGTGTATGATTTTTTACTGGTGCACAAAATGAGCCGGGCATGAACATCACCTTGCTCAAAGAACAAAACCAACAAAGTGCATGAACTCACAACAAATGACGGTATTACTTTATTCTGGCCTCCGCGGCAGAGGCTTCTCCGAACCCCTGAGACTAACTCATCGAACCCCTAGGGTTCGATAGAACCCAGGTTAAGAACCACTGAGTTAATATAAAAATAAATATCCCTGTAAACTCCAATCTTTAGTCTAAGCATCTCCTTTATACACTGGTTCATATAATGTTTGGAAACAACTCCCATTTACTGCCTCAACTCTTGCCTTACCCGTTTCTTGTTCAAGCAAAATATGGCAAATCTTCAGTAATTTTCATGTCATGTTTTAAAATATTTTATTATTCTATCCATAGTTCACTGAACTTGCTACAGTTTGCCAAAGGTCTTTAAACAATTTTGGGTTCAGATGTAGTAGATAGCTTCCTATCTGTCTACTTAACCTTCATTCTCCCTCTTCTGGTAACAACACCTAGTATTTCTTCTGCATGCTATTCATCCTTGCTCCCATTATGTCACTTTTACTCCCAAATGACTGAGGTGAAGTTGAACCGAGTCTCTTGCCACAGAAATTGGTTCAGAAATGGATACACAGGCTTATGATAGTCTTTTCTGAGCTAACCTAGCACTGAAATTGAAATTATTGAGGAAAAAAGAATACTCGTAGTCTATCGGCATGGTTAAAGCACAGATATAATTTGGACGTCATCTTGCTGTTATATGTATCTTACCTGAGAGATTGTCTTCTGCTGAGGAAAGAAGATCTGAACAGAAACAGACCCCTCACACCACCTAGATCCAGATGAGATGGAAGCCTATTCCCGGGCCTTTAAGATATTACACATACCAATTTCCTTTCTTACTTAAGCCATTTGAGTGAGAATCCTTCACAATGCAACTTGAAAATTCTAATACAAGACATAGTCCTGAAGTATCCTGTCTAATGTAGACACTATTAGATAGGGAGACTGAGATGGAGCCATTTAAAAGTATTTCCAGCCTGACCAGACAGTGGCGCAGTGGATGGAGCGTTGGACTGGGATGCAGAAGACCCAGGTTTGAGACCCCAAGGTTGCCAGCTTGAGCGCAGGCCCATCTGGCTTGAGCAAAAGCTCACCAGCTTGGACCCAAGGATGCTGGCCCCAGCAAGGGGTGGCTCGGTCTGCTGAAGGCCCGCGGTCAGGGCACATGTGAGAAAGCAATCAATGAATAACTATGGTGTCGCAATGGCAACGAAAAACTAATGATTGATGCTTCTCACCTCTCTCTGTTCCTGTCTGTCTGTCCCTATCTATCCCTCTCTCTGACTCTCTCTCTGTCCTTGTTAAAAAAAAAAAATTTAAGTCAACAAACTGACCAGTATTTCAATGGGAACTATGGGTGCAGATGCATCCTGTGCTCCTCTCACTGACCACCAATGAAAGAGGTGCCTCTTCTGGAAGTGCGGCAGGAGCCAGATAAATGGCCTCAGGGGGCCACATGCAGCCCACGGGCCTTAGTTTGGGGACCCCTGGTGTACATTGTGGGCTTACGGAGAATCCACAAAAAACACATTAATGAAAGATTCATCTTCAACACTTGCCACATCTGAATGATGTGGAACCACCTTAAGACACACTAGACAATTACAAATTTTCCTGGTTTCCCATGTATCATCCCTCTCCTTCCTTTGACTTGAATGGTGTAAAGCTGTAGTAAGCAAAAATAAGTTGGAAGAGAGGCAGACCATGTCCCTTCCCTCAGTTTCCTATACAGAATGTCCTTTTAGGAGTGAGAGGAGATTATTTTAACAAACTTGAATTAAATATAGATGTTTTATTATTATGTGAGTTTATATTTAATTTCTAAACTGAGTTTGTATTTGCAGCTTATAGCAGCTGCGAAATATGTGGCTAAGTTTAGAAAACTCAAGGAACTACCCACATTTTTATCATCTAGATTTACATTCCTCTCAGAGTAAATATCAAGAACCAGTGAGAGACAAAATTAAAGATGCTTTCTTTTTATATCATATAATGTTCAGTGTATATTTTCTTTACTAAAGCCACATTTCTCCATCCACATACATGCTCAGGTGGAGAACACTGACAATAACCTTACTAAAATCCAGATGTTCACTCTGCTTTCCCTGGATAATTTTTAGGCAGACAATTTAGGAACGGAAATGAAATTGTTCTGTAACGCCTAGTTTCAGTGCAACCACACTGCCAACAAATAAGCATCACTTTCTTTTTTGAATATTTACAAATGTTCTGATTCATATTTCATTTTGAATTATTAAAGTGATGGATATCAAGTTTATCAGCTGTAATTGCTGAGTGTCACTATACTTTCAATATTAGGATAACCTGAATATATATATTTTTAAGTGATATTGCAGCATCTAAAAGCTTCTCAATGGCTTTCTCAAAGACTCATGAAGATGAAGATCAATGAATAAGTTGATTAAATTTTCTGAGACCACAGTGATCAATTTAGATAACTTCCTATTTCGTTTGCTGTTGTTTCAATTCATTATTGAGAGTGATTAGGTTGGGCAATAGCTTTGAAAAATGATATGCTCTTTTGATAATATTTAAAATTGTCATGAATTTTCTTAATTAGACGAATCCCCAAGTTACGAAACTGTGGTCAATGTTTTGTAAAGCCAGAGAACAAAATGGTTTGGTTTGTCTCCTTTCTTTTTTAGTTGCCTATGATATTTAACAAGTGTCTTAAGTGACTACACTGTCACAGAACCACATATTTTCAAAATTGGTAGTTTGTCAAGGAGAGAAGCACTGAAGATAGTGACAGAGAAGAAGAATAAATCTGATTTTTGCAATGCCATTATTTTCTACTTAATCCAAATTTTTTAGACTAGCTTTTATATAATTAGTCTAAATGCTAAATTAATTTTTATGTACTAAGGTTTCAAAGGAAGTCTTACATGATAAAAAAAATTAAAATAATGCAAAAAGCTTCCCCAACAGGATTCCTGGCACACACACAGTCAAAAATATATGTGAAATAATTAAATTAATAAGAATTTAATGATAAAGTAATTTTAAAGCAATATTCTAAATATAGATCTCATCCTATTCCCTCAAAACATATTTCCGAAAAAACAGAATCATTTGTACAGATTGAACATATGAGATTGCCAAAATTCCAACCTTTTAAATAGTTTTATTCAGGTATAATTGATATACAATATTTTATTAGTTCAGGTGTGCAACATAATGACTCGATATTTGTGTATATTGTGAAATGATCACTACGGTAAGTCTAGTTAACATCTGTTACTATAAGCACATTTTTTTTCTTATGATGAGAACTTTAAAATCGACTCTCAGCAACCCGCAAATATGCAATACAGTATTTTTTTTTTGTATTTTTCCAAAGTGAGAAGCGAGGGAGGGGGAACGGCAGACAGACTCCCACATGCGCCTGACTGGGACCCACCCAGCATGCCAACCAGGGGGCGATGCTCTGCTCATCTGGGCTGTTGCTCCATTGCAACAGGAGCCATTCTAGTGCCTGAGGCAGAGGTCATGGAGTCATCCTCAGTGCCTGAGCCAACTTTGCTCCTATAGAGCCCTGGCTGTAAGAGGGGAAGAGAGAGAGAGAGAGAAAGGAGAGGGGGAAGGGTGGAGAAACAGATGTGTGCTTCTCCTGTGTGTCCTGGCCAGGAATCAAACCCAGGACTTTCACACGCCGGGCCAATACTGTACCGCTGAGCCAAATAAGCAGGGCCGTAATACAGTATTATTAACTGTAGTTACCATGCTGTCTGTATATTACTCCCATAATATTTATTTTCAGGTTTCTTCTTGAGTGGGCTTTCACAGATTGTATATCCCAAGGCATGTCTATTTTCTCTGTCAGTTTATAAGCATAAAATTATTCATAATACTTGTTTATTATTCATTTGATATTTGTAGATTTTGTCATGATCCTGCAATTGGCAACTTGTATCTTTTCTCCTTTATCCTGATCACTCTGGCTAGAAACCACTCACTTTTGAGAGGCCTCCTTATTTTTTTTTTAATCTCAAAGAAACAGCTTTAATTTCATTGATTTTTTATATAGTTTTAATATTTTATTACATTTTCTCTGACTATCATGGTATTTTTCCTTTTTTGGTGTTTTTTCTTCTTTTTCCAGTTTATTAATATGGAAAGCAAGATCATTTATTAGAGACTTTCTATTTCTAATATAGTGGGTTAATTTTATAAATTGCCTTCTCAGAACTGCTTTAGTAGTATTCCACACATTTTAATAAATTTTTATTTTTGTTCAATTAAATTTTTGTTCTAATTTCTTTTTTGATATCTTTTCCAATTCATGGGTTATATATAAATGTGTTATTTCCTAATGTTTGGAAATTTTTCCCGAGAGTTTTTTGTTTTTTAATTAATTTCTAATTATTCCATTGTGATCAGAGAATGCTGTTTGTATGACATGAATACTCTTAAATATGAGACTTGTTTTATGGCTGGTAATCTTTGCTCGCAAAGAAAGTAACAAAAATTATGAATTTTACTTTGTTGGGTGATTAATATTTTTATATTCTTATATATACACTGATTTTTGTTCTGGAATGCAATTAAATTACTTATAAATAGTTTGATCCTTTTCATTCTTGCTTGTAAGATATTAGTCTGTACCAGAGCAATGTGTAGTCTAACTACTCCCTGCTAGTGATTCTAGATACTTACCTGCACTCTACCAAGTACCTCTTGAATTATACTGTGCTCCAACATGGCTCGTGGAAAAAGTCACTGGATAAGCTCAAGACTGTTCTCACTAATGCTTTCTAATGGTCCTTTCTCCTCCCACAGTCTCTGCCATGTAGTTAAAGGAATTCATCTACAGGTCTCCGGAGTTCACTACCTGTGCAGGTTTCTCCATTTTGGTCCTCTGTTCTCTGAGGTTTAACTATGGTGGTCTCTCTGGATTCTCATCTCTATCTTCTCGACTCAGGGGTCCACAGGGCTTCACTTAGGTTTTCCCCCTCTGCATCGCAGCCTGAAAACTCCCTCCAGGTGGGAAGTGGGGGTAAACAGGGCTGATCTCATTGTTTACCAGCTCTCACGCATCATAGTCCTCGGATGTCTGATGCTCAGTCTTGAAAATATCTATTTTATTACTTTCTCCCTTTTGTTAATGATCCAGGCAGAAGAGTAGTTTTGGTCACTGTTACTCATTTTGACTAAAAGTATAAGTATCTTATTCCCTTTTTAGCCCACAAAATGTGTAGTTTAATATTTCTCAACCTAACATGTGTCTTGTATTTAAAATTAAAATTGCTCAACTAATCTCATATTATCAATATGGTTCTAGTGATATTCTAATAAACCGAAGATTCATAATCCAGATTCTCAATATTAATTCCTTTGCCCCCATATTCCTTGATTAATTAGAGAAATTTTGTACACTGTTAATATTGCCCTTATGTTAAAATTAAGAAGTTAGAAAGTATATAACCAGAAAGAAAAACTTTATTCTTCAAATTAAAAATACATTTTTTAAAAGTTACCAAAAGATGTTGTTGTGATAGCTGCCAAATGACAGAACCTGTACGAAGAACTCCATCCAGATGAAACCTTATATTTGAGATTAACATTATAACTATTATACTTTTCCTAACATCCATGTGCTAATCTATGATTGCTAATATCTTCCACCTCATATATTATCCTCAGTCCCTTCAGCATTTGTAATTATCAGTGAAACATGTCACATTTCAAAAGCAGTACCCTAAAACCATAGATGCTATCTCACTCTAATTTTAGAATATCTTTACTGTTTTGTTTGCCACATATGAGAATAAACTTAGCTAAACAACCCTATCCCTAATGTTTGCATTAGTTTTCTAATACATTTTAAATATTAAAGCCATACATATGAATTGTATGTTCTTCAGATGAAGTATCACCTTCATCTGCTTCAGATCTTTACTGGGTTTTACACTCTTATTTGTCTAACTGCATAATCATTTATCTGTTCTTTATACTTCATACAGTATGATTTGACATCATTCAACTAATAGAAAATAATCAAGAAAGACAAGAAGGAAGGGAGGAAGGGAGGGAGGTATGGAGGGTAAGAGGGAAGGAGGGAGGGATGGAGGGAGGGGTAGGAAGGAAGGAAAAAAGGAAGGGAGGGGGAGGGAGGGAAGGAAAGAGAGAGAGAAAGAAAGAAAGAAGAAAGAAAGAAAAAGAAAGAGAGAAAGAAAGAAAGAAAGAAAGGAGGGAAGAAAGAAAGGAGGGAAGAAAGAAAGAAGGGAAGAAAGAAAGAAAGAAACAAGAGTTCTACAAACTTAGAGCAAAGAAGAAAAGAAAAGAGTGACTGAGTCTATTATCCTCTGTAAGTTACATCTGGCTCTTTTTCCATCCTCTGTGCTTCTCTTATTCTGTTTCTGAGAAAAAAATTAGACTTTTTATGCATATAAAACCCATTTAACTACTGAAAGACAATAACATTTGTATGGCATATTTCTGCAACTTCAGAGTGAATAATTTTTTTTATATCAAATGAGATCTACCTTGAAAAAAAGTGATTTTGCTTTCTCACCATTCAGTGCTAATATTATGAATTTATTCATTGAAGGTAGGAAATTTCCTAGATTGTCATTCTTTAATTCACTTTCTAGATTAGTTTTTAAAATGCCAGTGGTTTATTAAAAAAGGTATTTAATTCATAAAATGAGTACTGTACCTACTTCCCAATTTCTATTCCCTTTCTTACCCAGACTGCCTCTTTCTCTTAGCATGAAGCATATATTGTATTTCCTTTTATAAAAGTCTTGTTAACCCATTTCAAATTTACTTCTTAATTATTTAAAATAGAGATAATAGTACTTGGCTCATAAATTTTTTGTGCGTGAGAATTTTTATAATGTCTGGTATACAGTAGTGCTCAGTAAATGCTAGGTACTTCTTTCTTTTTCTCTTACTACTATTAATACAAATTCTTAACCCCATGGCAGTTTGCTTGTTTGGTTGTGAACTTTAAAAGAAATAAAATCAGGCCCTGGCCAGTTGGCTCAGCGATAAAGCATTGGCCCAGAGTGTAGAGTTCTGGGTTTAATTCACCACCAGGACACACAGGAGAAGTGCCCATCTGCTTCTCCACCCTTCCCCTTCTTTCTCTCTATCTCTCTCTTCCATTTCTGCAGACAAAACTCCATTGGAGCAAAGTTGGCCTGGGCACTGAGGATGACTTCATGGCCTCTGTCTCAGGTGCTGGAATCGCTCTGGTTGCAACGGAGAAAAGCTACAATGGGCAGAGCATCGCCCCCTGGTGGGCCATGCCAGGTGGATCCCAGTCAGGCGCATGTGGGAGTCTCTCTGCCTCCCTACTTCTCACTTCAGAAAGATACAAAAAATACAGAAATAAAAAGAAATAAAATCAAAACTTCTTTTCATTTTACTATGCTATGTACCTTTTATTTTGGGGGTAAATTTGTTATCGTTTTTAACCCACTGCTCTTTTAAAAATAACCAATGTAATTTCTGTTCAAGTATAAAGTATGTTTATCATTAAAAATTTTTAAATGAAAAAGGCAGGAGGTAAAAAAGAAATCACCCATCTTACAAACACTTAACACTTCAGTGCTGTATTGTTAAAGTTCTTTTGCTTTGTATATATTACATATGATTAGAATAATAATATACAGTAATAGATAACAAGTTTAATTTCTAATTCTTACAAAAATTTCTTATGCTTGTAAAAATAATACATGCCACAGGCTATATCAATGGTATCTAACTTCCATATAAGAACATTTTAATTTTGAAGGGTCAAATTAAATATTGGCAGTTAAATAATGTCATTCATAATATTTCATTCACTAATTTTGAATCATGGAGATTTTATCATGAAGGAGTTGACATTTATCTTTACACTGTAGTTAAATAATGGGTATTTTAAGCAAGTTAATAACATGAAGACCAACAACAAAACAGAGACAAGCTACTGAATGGGAGAAAACATTCACTAATGATACATCTGATAAGGGGTTAATATAAAAACATATAAGGAACTCAAACACCAAATGAACAAACCAATTAAAAAATGGGCCTGACCAGGCAGTGGCGCAGTGGATAGAGCGTTGGACTGGGATGCGGAAGACCCAGGTTCGAGACCCCGAGCTCGCCAGCTTGAGCGTGGGCCCATCTGACTTGAGCAAAAGCTCGCCAGCTTGGACCCAAGGGTGCTGGCTCCAGCAAGGGGTTGCTTGGTCTGCTGAAGGCCCACGGTCAAGGCACATGTCACAATGGCAACGAAAAACTAACAATTGATACTTCTCACCTCTCTCCGTTCCTGTCTGTCTGTTCCTATCTATCCCTCTCTCTGACTCTCTCTCTGTCCCTGTTAAAAAAAAATGGACAAAGAACCTGAATAGACATTTCTCCAAAGAGGGCAAACAGATGGTCAACAGACATATGAAAAGATGCTTATTATCACCAATCATTAGGGAAATGGAAATTAAAACTATGAGAAGACCTTACACCTGTCAGAATGGCTATAATCAATAAATCAACAAACAACAAGTGTTGGCAAGGATGTGGAAAAAAGGGAACCATTGCACTTTGTTGGAGTGATTATAAATTGGTGCAGCCAGTACAGAAAACAGTATGAAGGTTCTTCAAAAAATTAAAAATAAAACTACCACATGACCCAGCAGTCTCACTTTTTGGTATTTATCCAAAGAAATCCAAAACATTAATTAAAAAAGACATATGCACCCCTATGTTCACTGAAGTGTTATTTATAATAGCCAAGAAATGGAAGGAACCTACGTGTCCTTCACTAAATGAATGAAGAAATGTGATCCATATATATTTAATGGAATATTGCTCAGTCATAAAAAAGAATGAAATATTGTCCTTTGCAACAACATGGGTGGACCTAGAGGGTACTATGCTGGTGAAGTAAGTCAGACAGAGAAAGACAAATACCATATGATTTCACTTATCCGTGGAATCTAAAAACAAAATAAAAACAAATTAAAGGAACAAACAAAACAGAAAAAGACTAATAGATGCAGAGAAGAAACTGATGGTTGCCAGAGAGGATGAGAATTGATCGGGACAGGTAAAAAAGGTGAAGGGGTTAAAAAGTAAAAATTGCCAGTTATAAAATCTGGCACAGGACATACAATACAGCACAGGGAACACAGGCAATATCCCCTGTATTCCTATGTATGGTGTCAGATCGGTACTAGACTCAGTTTGATGGTCACTTTGTAAGTTATGTAAGTAATCGCTATGCTGTACACCTGAAACTAATATTTTATGTCAATTGTAATTTTTAAGTTTTTTAATACTTAAAATAAATAATATGAAGATGGAGGATCATGATTGAAAAATATCTCACAAAGACCATTGATGCTACAAATTTCAAATAAAATTTATCTTGTAAAGTCCTCTATTATTTAAGTTTCACTAAATAAGTTAAAGATGGTAAAATTTTACAGGACCGTTTTTGCATCAAATCACATACAATTCTAGCCATCAGGGAGCTTGCAGTGGACTAGAGAAGCCAAAGAAGCATAGCATTTTAACAAAAGGGAGCATCTCATATAGAAAGAAGAGTGAGAGAGGGGAGAGAAGGAATGTATGAGTGGAAGACATTTGAAAATCAAATGGGTTTGGATTTCACTCACAGGTCTGCCACTCTTAGACATGGTGCTTCATCTCTCAGTGCTTCAGCTTCCACCCCTGTAATATGGGAAAGAAAATAAAGCATATATGTCAAGGTCATTATTGATTTAAATAACATAATATCCCAAGTGAAATAGAAGTCTTTAGTATATGGCAACTATTACTCATTTCAGTTATAGACCTATTGCCATGAGAAAAATTGGAGAGACTATTTAGGAGGCTGTGATTATAATTATAGTAAACAGTAATGAAAGTCTGAATTACCATAATGGTAGGCAAATACAGAAAGAAAAAGTTTATATTGGAAAGAATACCAAAGGCCTGACTGGTTGGCTCAGCAGTAGAGCATCAGCCCAGCGTGTGGATGTCCTGGGTTCAACCAGGTCAGGGCACACAGGAGAAGTGACCATCTGCTTCTCCACCCCTCCTCCTGCCCCTTCTCTCTCTTTATCTCTCTATCTTTCCCTCCTACAGCCAAGGCTCAGATGGAACAAGTTGGCTCTGGGCACTGAGAATGGTTCCATGGCTTAGCCTCAGGCACTAAAAATACCTTGGTTGCCTAGCAACATAGCAATGTCCTCCGATGGGCAGAGCATCACCCCATAAGGGGATTGCTGGGTAGATACAGGTCAGGGTACACACTGGAGTCTGTCTTTCTGTCTCCCCAGTTATCACTTAAGGAAAAAAAAGAATACCACAACAGCATATGTGAAATTTATTTATATAAAAAATGAATGTACAAAAAGAATTCAAGATGATGTAAGATTCTGACCTTTGTGAATGGGTGACTACAGAGCTTGGGACCCACTCAAGTAAACTAAATCAGATTCTGTGGCTTTAGGGCTCCAGCCTTAGCATTTTTAAAAAGCACTCCAGTTTAGTCTAACGGATCACAAGAACTGAGAACCACGTTTGATATTTTTCTATGCATTTACTAGTATATACATAAATGCTTCAAATTTATCTTAAATTCAATTATACTGTAACAATTTTAGCTTCATAAAAATTCATTACATATAACAGGAAAATAAATGCTATAAAGTTAGGTGCCAGGATTCTACTTTATTAAAGCTTATGTACTGGGGTGGACATCTTGATTAGGAAAAAGTCCCATTAAGCATTTTTGTTGACAAAGGCAAGGCTCCCTGGACATAGCACCAAAGGGAGAGCTTTGAACATAAAACCTGTCACTTTGCATAAAGCTATAATCATTTAGAATCATTGAGGACAGCTCTGTGTTAGGAGCCTGAAGACGAAGAATGAGGGATGGGCATTGCCCAGTGAGAACAAAGCATTTTCAAACATGAAGTAAAGAATTATCAATAGCAAATGCCATATTCTCCTTCAGGGATGAAGGAGAAAGAAAGAAATTCTCAGGTGAAAGAAAACTAAGATAATTTGTTGCTGGCAAACCTATCCTTAAAATGATTAAAAGGAGTTCGCTAAACAGGAAGAAATGATAGCAAAATAAGTCTAAGAATGTCAGAAAGGAAAGAAGAACAGTGGCTTAGGTCAGAGGGTACGTATAAAAATTAAACCACTTTCTGTGAGTCTATGAAAGAAAATTTGATGGTTCAAGCAAAAATTATAACATCATCTGATGTGGTACTCAATGTATGTAGAGCAAATACTTGACAATTATAATTAAAAAGTTGGGCAAATAAAGTAACCTAAATAAAAAAAAGGTTTCTACAGTTTACCCAAAGTTACAAAACATCTATGCTGTTAGGCTGTGATAAGCTATATACATATACTGTAATGCCTAATGTATCTTCTAAAAAAATAGTATAAAATGTTGTACTCAAAAACACTTTAGGTAAATCAAGATAAATCCTACAAAATGAATAACCCACAGTATAGTGACATAAGAGAAATAGAGGAAACAAACAGAAAGCAAGTAATAAAATGGCAGACTTAAGCCATTATGACATACCAATAATTACTTTCAACATAAATGATTTAAATATGCCAATTAAAATAATGGAGATTAAGAGAATGTATTGAAAAACATGGTCTAACAATAGATGTCTACAAGAAATTCACTTCAAATACAATGACAAAACTAAGCAGAAACTAGAAGGATGGGGAAAAGGGTGGTTTATGACATATGTTTGGATAGTTTTTGACATTTTAAGCTCATGATATATTAACTATTCAAAACTTAAATAAAAAATTTAAAGTTGCAGTATAAACTAATTCAGAAGCAAAGTTGAGACCAACTTTTTGCTTTTCATAATACTTGGATAGAGAAAGATGACATTTAGAAAGACAGTGATGAGTTTTGGATTTTCCACAGTAAACTAGGCACTGGAAACATCATAGTTGATTTTTAGAAGGAAACAATACAACAGAAAGGTGATTTACATGACAAATATGTTGTAAACATCTTTACCAATCAGTATATATACATGCAAAAATACATAAATCCTTCTTTGTCTACACATATTATCAATATATTTACATAGGTGTATTTCCACAAATAGTTGTTATTGCTTACAAAGTATTCTAGCAAGAGTTTTTTTAATCAGTTAACACTTGTTAAAAAATTATAGTTTCTACTTTTTCATTGTAGTTAGGATTGCTATTATATTGTAAAGAAAATCCTTGTTCACCTCTTTCTTACTCTTTAGGATGAATTCTAAAAATGGTCATCCAGATCAGACACCACCCAGATGTTTGTTTTTCATACATGTTACTAAATCCTGCTCCAGAATTGTAGCATGTAGAGATAGCATTGTTCTGAGAGATTTATCTTACAGCTCAGATAAATACCATATCAGAAAAGGGGCCCTATTTTTCAAGAATACTGCAGTATGCTCCCGTCATTACTATTAAATTACCAAAGCAGTTGATCCTAAAGTCTGTATGTGACAGTTTCTGTTCTGTTCTACATTTGAGGCATGAGTATACTTGTCATTCACAGAATACTAATAGCTGATGCATTCTTAATTCTCTTTACAATCAAAGTACTGGTATATTTGCTACACATATTCCTGCCCAAGGGTATAATGTGGTTTCTTGGGTGAGCCTTTGATTTTCAAATAGGAGTTGTGTCAGAAAGCATTCGGTAAAGAAAAGAGAAAATAAAATGTGGTATTTGCTAGTTCCTGAAAAAATGCATAAGTAGATTTTAGAAAGGTAAATAAGTGTCTCTTGGATATTGACAGCTTGAAAATAATTTATGGAGAAAGATAATGAGAAGGAAATAATTCACATACATTATATATATTTTATATACCATTTTTCTTTATCGAGGTCTCAATATTTTCCTATAAAATATTACTTTGAACTTGCTATCCCTGCACTTAGCTCTCAGAAGCCAGGAGAACCCAGAGCACATATAAAATATTATACAAGTGGCAAGAGTACTGTCAGGGTAGTACATGCTCTTGAAACAGCTGTCACCAAAGAACCTTTAAAGGCAGATTATACACATCATATGTTGTTGTTGTTGTTTTTTAACAATTATTAGAAGATTGACTACTATAAACACCTCTTTCTAACTGTAGTGCCCCATTTTATTTCTCTTAAACTACATTTGTAGCTTGGTAAATGCAGCTACCTCCTTCTTGTTCCCAAGCCTGATTCAAATCCATTTCATAGGTTCCCAAGGCCACTTCCTACCGACTGTCTGAAGCCTTCATGTGCGCTAGCTCTCTCCAACTTCTTTGGGTTATTCCTTTCAAAGGAAATGTGATACCCATGCTTGGAGCTCTTTCTTGGACCTGCTTTTCTGGTGCATAGCTCTGTCTCCTGAAACATGCCTTACTAAAGGAGCCAGACCATTTCTCTCAAGAAAGTAATTTTTTGTGTATATATCTATATTTATTTCAGTATAATCATTAATGAATGATTCCAAGGTTAAAGCCAGAAACCCTAAATCTAAATCCATTACACCTTTGCTACCAGAAACACATATGTAAATGCATTATTTTAATAAATACAGTTTAAACATCAAGTCTATACCAGGTAGTGTTATAAGCAGTTGAGACTTAGAAGCGAATGAGATTGAGATTTCTGCTTGTATATAGTACAGAGCTGTATTAACATCAGTGAAGAAAAGATAATATAAAATATTTATATTCAAAGGTGGTAATTCTTCTGGCCAATAATAAATTTTATTCTTTTACTAATTAGGCTGATAAGTATATTAAGGGTGAAATCATTTGATATATTTACTTATGAATTATACTAATCATTTAAAACATAATTGTATCAATTAAATGCTGAAGGAAGAAATTATGGAAAAGATGGATTCCTAGTTTAGCAGCACTAGTATTTTTCAAGAAGCTATTTTTCAGAATGGCTATTAATGGATAATTTCAAGTGAATTTAAAAAAGTAAAAAAAACCTTCAAACTTACTGATATATGTTCCTACCTTTTAACAGTAAATGAATACTTTTAATTAATAGAATTTATGGATAATTTCTCGTAAATCCTAAACCAGGCCAAATTTTCTGTCCTATTTTATATAAGTCTGTCAGGGAGTGGCTTTCTTCTTTGACAAATTGTTCTTTTTTATTACTTTAAGGAACTGTGATTCACTCTCCTATGTAATTAGAAGGAATAAGCTGAATATTCTTTGTTCTTTTAAAAAGTAGCAGTACAGAGAACAAATCATTGGTACAGTCACATATCCATGTTTCATTAGCTGTAAAACTGCCTATTTTTGAACAAATGATTGGTGCCAACAAAATGCTTTTTTCCTTGGGATTTCTAATGTAAAGTCTGCCATGTTTCCTGTTTTAAAAATGATGTCAAAGATCTGCTTTTTACTGAAAGGAAGTATATTTCACAGAGAGATAAAAACAACAATGTGATATCACTTAATATCTTTTCCATTATGAAAACTTGGAAGTTGGACCTAGGGTTATAATAACTCTCCTCTACTAGAGTGAACACAGTGTTATGACACCATTGTGGTGAGCAATATAGCACTGATTTAGTTAAATTAGGTATTCTCATACATACTATATGTTCCCCAAATACCATTTCCATGTTCCAAAGAAATTCTCCCACGGGTCTGTAAAAGGACATGAATATGGTTATTCACAGGAATGACGGTGGTTCTAATGAGTTGGAGAAGAGCTGGGTGCCCATTTAGGAGAATGGATCAGAAATCTGAGGCTCTATAAAGATACTGTACAGAACAAAATGAAACAAAAAGATGTTCGCACAGCCATATATAGCATCTTATAAAGATAGTGCTAAATAAACAAGTAGAACATGTATATCATATGCCATTTATTAAAAGTAAAACAAAACAATCATCTTATAAGATAACATCCTAGAAAAAAAGATGCTTAGCCGACACACTGTGAGTACTTGGGAGATGAGGACCAAGAGGAAAACAGGGAAAGCGAGGAAGAAAAAAAGCCAGTCATCCAACCAAGTTGGAGATAAAGCAAGTGGAAAGAAAGCTTTAACTTCTAATTTGTGCATTTTGTCTCTTAATTTTATGCCTGTAATATGAATTTCTTCAGAGCTGTAACATGAAAAGAATTCCTGAAACACAGATTTCATGTTTCCCCAAAGCACTTAAACAATATCTACTTTTTCAGTCTCTGAGACAGTAGATATTATTTCATCATCTAGAGAGAAAGTACAAAGAAAATGTAAGATAATACCATTCTTTTTCCAAAGGCAGCATTGCTGGGATGGAAGAAGAGAGAAAAGTAAAACATATAAAAATGGTGATAGAATAGAAAATATATGTACTTAATATTTTAAATTCTACTTGTTATTCTACGAAGCTGTAAGATTTCAGAAAAGGGATAGTTTAGTTTACATCAGAATAAGTTAAGAGGTAAACTGGAGGTTAGAATGGGTGCTCTTAATCCTGGTTCTACCACTAAAAGCAAGATGCCTCTAAGCAAATAAGTCTCATTTATGAGCCATGTTTGTTTCTTTATTTTATCTGTGACTCTTTTATTTTTTTTAATTACATTATTTCCTGTCCTGTGGTGGCGCAGTGGATAAAGCGTCGACCTGGAATGGGGAGGTCGCCAGTTTGAAACCCTGGGCTTGCCTGGCGAAGGAACGTATGGGATTTGATGCTTCCTGCTCCTCCCCCTTCTATTTCCTCTCTAAAATAAATAAAGTCTTAAAAAATACATTATTGATGAATAATAATGTATCAAATATATATATATGATATATTTCTTACCATATAGGGCTACATGATGATTCGCTGAGACAACACAGAAAATAAATATGTATGTCTGGAACATAATCAAGTCATAACGTATGCTAACTATTATTAACAAGAAAGAAGTGAGAAATCAGGAAGAGTTCTAGAAGTATGGGAATGTTTGGATAGAATGAGATAGTCTAGTTTTATTATTCATCAGTCATCTCCTTCAAGGGGACATGGAGATTCTGTTCCTTGCATTGCTGTGTACTCAAGAGTGTTTGCTTAATTCTATTTGAGGGAAATCTTACCTGGTTATAAAATTCAAAAAATAATAGTTATCTTATTAACCAAGTTTCTAAACTGGGAATCTGAAGCAGGCTTGAATTGGTGCTTTGGGGGATTTCCTATCACTGGTTATTCTTGCCTGCACATTCGCTAAGTTTCCTTCTTCACACAGACTTCCTGCCAGACCTCGGTTGCTGTTTGGCTAACCCCTTTCCTAAAAAGGTTTTTCTGACACAGAGAATTTATTAATAAACTTACTGGACTAACAAAAAATATATATTTTGTTAAAACTAATTGTATAAATTTAAACTCACCTCATCAGTAATTTACGTTCCTCTGAGTAAAACATTCAGAAAAATAAACTACATTACTAGATCAACGTTTCCTAAGAAATGGAGACATTAAGGGTAAGAATTACAATGCAAAAATTTACTGAAGCCAGGTCAATGGCCAAAAGAAAAAGCATGATATCCCTTAGCCTTCTTTATATCTAACACAGTGTTCTATGAAATACAAATACACTTATGGAATGCTCTTTGCGGCCTTGTCAATGAAACTAATAGTAATATGTGCCTTTCTACTGTGAATACAAGACTACTAGAAAACAGAAACTTCTTTTTGACATTATCTAACAAGTGTGGGATATTTAAAAGAAACATAATGGATAAGAGGAGCCCTCCAGTTGCCCTAGATTTCTGTCTGGAAAAAAAAAAGACATTACAAAGGGTTGCTCAGAGATGGTAATCCAAGCTAAGGACAGTGATCCCACTGGTGGAGAAAACAGTGTTTGGATTTCAGGGAAAAAGAGACAGGTGGGATGATTGAGGCAGGGTGATAGAGAGAGGGGAGCTGCAGAGAGAAAGAGTTCAGGGTAGGGTTCCTTTGTCTGTTGTTGAACATTTAACTGTGAGAGTGTAGGGTTAAGCTCCATGATGCTGGGCAAAGAACTACTGGACATGGATGAAAACCACTTAGATGTCACCCTGGGCCAGGAGCTATTACATTACTCTCTAGAGTTGAGAGACCTCACTGAAAATCTGAGGATTTAAGAGGAATCCCAGAAAGACGATGACTCAGTAGCAGAAACAAACAAAATTTCTAGAATAATGGGTACTCTAGACCTTCTATACAAATGTATAAAAAGAAAAACAAGAAGTGGTGGTGGTGGTGGGGAACAGAAGGAAACAGAGAAGACTCTCAGTAGAATAAGGGTGATTTTGAAGTTATTCCTTTTTCATTTTTTTAAAAATTTATTGTGTTGACATGGTTTCAAGTGACCCAAGTTACTTTTCTGTTGCTGAACCAAATCTCAACTCTCTTTAAAATAAGACAGCAAAATAATGTGACATTCAAAATTTCCACTGTCAAGCTATCTGATTCTATTGACTGTCACCCAAAAAATTTTAATTAAGAAAACCTAAAAATATGACCAGTGTCCATTCAGAAATGGTCATTACGAGGCCAGAATCATCCAGTTACCAAAAACAGGTAAACACTTATAAGAAAAAGAAAAAGCAAGATAAATATCCCTCATGAGCATAAATACAAAAAAACCCTTAAGAAAATATTAACAAATTGAATCAAGCAATGTCAAAACAGTAACATTTATGCCCCAGCTTAGATACAGTTTAGGAATGCAAGGCTGGCTTAATATTCGTAATAATAACACTTCCCCTCTAAGACTGGGAACAAAGATTGGCTCTCACCACTTCTATTCAGCATTATACTGGAGTTCTCAGCACAAGCAATGAGGCAATTAAAACTAATAGGTATAAAATTTAAAAATGAATAGTGTATTTGTCTTCATTCCCGAATAGCATGATTATGTACCTAGAGAACCATAAACATTCTAAGGCAAAACTATACAACTACTAAAAGTCTTGCACATGAATGTACAGCAACTTCATTCAGAATGCCAAAAACAAGAAACAACCACAACATACATCAAAAGGATGGTAGATAAACCATCCGTGATATACTTAGACAATGAAATACTTCTCAGTAATATAAGAAAGAAACATTACTGACAGACCCAACAACATGGATGAATGTAAAAAACATTATGCTGAGTAAAGAAGTCAGATACAGAGTCATAGTGTATGTGTCTACTTATATAAAATTCTGTAACGGTCACAACTAAACCATTTGCCTAGTGGAATAAGCAAATCAGTGTCAGTCTGGGACTGAGGGTGGTAGTGAGATTGAGAGTAAAGAGAGAAAATGATCTGACATAACAGAAATATGCTACACCTTTATTTTGGTTGTGTTTACTTGAGTGTACACACTTGTTAAAACTTATTGAACTATACAATGAAAAAAAATGGGTCTATTTTGTTGTCAAATTATATCTTAACAAATCCTATTATATTACACAAAAAGAGCAAATATATGGATAACAAAGACCATGAAATTAAATAGAGAATTCATTTTATTTGGGTTATGTTCAATTTTCTCATTTTTTGGAGGGGGTGCAGTTGGATTTAATTATAAAGCTAAGATTTTTCTCCTATGAAAAGGTTTGCTTTTTGGGAAAGACATGCAGCAAAATTTAAGTAAGTCCTGTAAGAGTATACTTGAAAAAGATCATTGACTTTTAAAGATGTTGGCCCTGGCCATTTGGCTCAGTGGCAGTGTCAGTCAGGCATGTGGAGCTCCTAGGTTTGATTCCTAATCAGGGCACACAGGAGAAGTGACCATCTGCTTCACCACGCCTATCTCTCTCCCTTCTCTCTCTCTCTCCCTCTTTCTTTCTTTCTTCCTCTCTCTCTCTATCTTCCCCTTCTGCAGCCATGGCTTGATTAGTTTGAGTGCATCAGTCCCAGGCACTGAGGATGGTTGTGTGAAGCCTCTGCCCCAGGCAATAAAAATAGCTTGGTTGCAAGAAAGGCCTTAGATGGGCAGAGCATCGGCCCCAGAAGGGGGATGCTGGTTGGATCTTGCTTGGGGCACATGTGAGAGTCTGTCTCTCTATCTCCTCTCACTTAGAAATAATTAAATAAATAAAAATAAATAAAGATCTAGACAGTTCCTAACAGAGGACTACTAAACTTTGGTACCATCCTCTTGAAAACACACTTGACTTCTGTCTTTCCTCCACCTTTCCTCTTATCTCTAGCATTTAAATGTGTTGAAAACTGTCTGCTTCTGTCCATGCCTGGTTGCAGTGGTAGAAACCCCTGATTTATTCCTGGTCTCCAGCTTTATCAGATCTTTACCTCTTTCTTGACATTGGTGTCACAATAACCTTTCTAAATCAAAGATCTGAGGAGCTGATTTAAATTTATTCATGAGTCACCACATACGGGCCAAGTTCAAATTTCATATCCAAGTTTCCCTTGTCTTATTGACAAATCTTACTTCCTACATACTACTTATTATTGAACTCCTTTCTCTATTCTTTGCCAAACTTTCTGCATATTATGTTGCCATCCTAATTTCACCTCCTCACATACCCTGACTTACATTGTTATAGATACGTTAGCGATATTCAACTTCTTTTACTGACCATAGTGAGATGAGTCTCTCTTCTCTCTGAGTTAATTTTTAATTCTATTTATTATTCCTTGGTTTGTGCTGTTTCTCCTTTTGAATCAATTTCCTTTTTAAAATTTTTGTCTCTTGCCTGACCTGTGGTAGCGCAGTGGATAAAGCGTCGACCTGGGAACACTGAGGTCGCCAGTTCAAAACCCTGCACTGGTCTGGTCAAGGCACATATGGGAGTTGAGCTTCCAGCTCCTCCCCCCTTTCTCTCTCTTTCTCTCTCTCTCTCTCTCTCTCTCTCTCTCTCACTCTGTGTCTCCTCTCTAAAATGAATAAAATAAAAATAAAATTTTTGTCTCTTATTCTTTTGCCTAATTCCTACTCAGCATAAAAGATTCATCTCAGTAATGACTTTCCCTTAGACGACTACTCTGGAAAGATGAATCTCCCTTCATGGGACCATGTGGATTATCTTAGCTTCTAATTCACTGAATCTGTACTGCCTTTTTGAGTGTGCTCACCTGCCATGCTGTAGAAATTACTCTCTTCCTTGGCTTAGGCCTAATTATACTTCTCTTTTTTTTTTTTTAACTGGGGTATAATTGACATATGTTATATTAGTTTCAGGTGCACAACGTAATGATTCGATATTTGTATATACTGTGAAATCATCACCAAAGTCTAGTTTAACATCTCTCACCATATATAGCTAAATTATTTTATATGTGTGATGAGAACTTTTAAGAACTATTTTCTTACCAACTTTCAAATACTGGTGTACCTCGGAGATCTTGCAGGTTTGCTTCCAACCTCGGCAACAGACAAGTATTGCTATAAAGCAGGTTGTAATCTTGTCACTCGTGGAGGGTCTTGCCTTCAGTTCGTAAAAAACACATCTGTGAGGTGCAGTAAAATGAAGTGCAAGGCAGTCTTCGCTTTACTGTGATTTGCTTTATTGTGACTCACAGGTGCTGCATTTTATTTTTATTTATTTACAAATTGAAGGTAAGACCTTCCACCAGCCACAAAGCTACAATTTGTTTTATCGCGGTGGCCAGTAACTCCGCGGTCTGCCTGTCCAGTCACCATGCCATGACACTTATTACATCAGCAGACATGTGTACCTGTGGATCCCCTTCACCCATTTCACCCAAGCCCTCCTCCACCTCTGATAACCACCAGTCTCTTCTCTGTATTTATGAGCTACTTCCTCCGCCCCCCCCCCTTCTAGCCGCAGCTTCTGGCCAAGTGAACAGGCCGCTTATACATAAAGACAGCAGGTGTTTTGCTCAGCTGTCTGTGCAGTGGTCCGGGGACAGTCGCTTCCCCAGAACTAACTCTTCCATTGTTTCAGTCCTATGAGACCGAAGAAGGCACGTACCAGGGCCACCGAGGGCCACCAGGGGCCACCAAGAGCATCTCCTGGGAGACAGTGGCAGAAGATGGGAACACGAGAAATAAAACCAGGGCAGATGAGCAAGGAGCCCCCCTCCGGGAGGTACTTACGCTCTGAGACTCTGCAGGGGAGAAGGTGGCGTGGGCACTGGGGTGACAGACAGAAGTGGGGGAGGGCTGGCCTGGGCCCACGGCGGGACCCCCGCTGATGCAAGGCCAAGCAGCGCGCAGAGATGGAGCAGAGCGCGCAGGTCTCTGTCCCAGAGCTCACTGCAGGCTTCAAACGCGAGTCAAGCCAGGTTCCGGGCCCTCAGCGGGACGCCGGACACAAGCGAGTGGGCCCGATGTACACACTCCCGACGCCGCCACTGGGGCTTCGGCGCCAGGCCGGGTGCTGATGCAACTCTCGCGAGAGCCTGTTCTCACGTCTCAGCACGTGTCGGGCTCGTGCACTGAGCCCCGCTGGTTTACAAACCTGGATGCTGGATGGCTCAGGGCTCGTCTCGCAGGTGCAGGTCTTACAAGCCGGGGTGCCCGATGTGGGGCTTCTGACTGACTTCCGTGCCCCAGCCTCTCCCGCTTCCACGGGAGCCTTCTCTGCTTCACCGGGAGCCTTCTCTGCTTCACCGGGAGGTCCATCAATGCGATGGGATCCTGGGTCCCTGAACAGAGGGAACTTGTCCGAGGGCTCTTCTCCTGTTCATTTATTTCTTATATACTCTGCGTGATCATAAACAGTGTCTAAGTCACATATTTTTAGTTTTAACCCTTTACACTGGTAAGTGAGGAATTTTTGTATATAAGCAATTGTAGGCTTGCCACTTTTTTTTTTCTTTTTTTTTTTTTAAGTGTGGGTGATGCAGGAGCGTGATCAAGTGAGTAATTTAAAAGAAGGTGGAGACATTCTCACCTGTTTCCATACATTCCCTGGAGTAGAAAGACCAGCATTAATAAAAATCTAATCATGATTCGAGTCTCTCTTTTGAGGCAGGTTTAACCAATAGAGGACTATTATTTCGTGGTGACATGAAAACAGAGCCAAGGAATGGATTTCACATAAAGGGAATTTTAAGAGGAGCTGCAGTGTATCACATATTCTATTTCTTGCAGTACTTGTTTACATGTGTTGCTTTGTAATGTTTGGGCAAACCGGAATTACTGTGAGTCACTTGATAATTAATAATCACACTTTGTAATTTTCACCTTTTCTTTTGGGTGGGGCAGATGATCAAGTCATTTTCCCATCTGCCAATTTTAGGCAAGCATTTCTTTCTTATAAAGAGAAATTTGACCAAGGACACCCCCATAGCTCCATCCCGAGTCTGAGCCCCTGAGATCACAGCACAACACTTACATGAGGTCAAGGCTCAATGAATATTGGTTGAGTAAGTAAATGAATTAAGGGTATTCATTTTCACTGTGAAGGCCACCTGCTGGGGTAACTGGTACATGGCAGAGTATCACCTCAGCATTCTGTTAGTCCTCTTCTCTGTGCTAAAATAATCTACCCATGGGTTCAGTGAAGGTGTCTTTGGAAAGCTTGACAATCTATTCTTTACTGTAAACTCTTCCTCTTAGCCAGCGTGGCAGGCTATTTTCTGCAAAACACCATAGCCCACAAGTTCATAAGGAACTGTATCCAGGTGGAACCTGCCACTCAAATACTAACGCTGAGTGCACAGTCTCTCAGAGGGTGTGACAGGAAGCCCTTGCAATAGAAGCACATAGAACGCAAGATTGAATAAGATAACAGAAATGAAAAAGGCAAGGTTTTGAACTAAAACTGTGGGTTTTTTTTTAGCAATTTGCAATACTTACAGCTAATTAAACAAACCCTCCTTGAGTTTTCTCAATCAAGTAGTAAATGTGACTAATAGAAGCCAGTACGGGATTAGAAGGGCCCCAAGTGTGTTTCTATTTCTGGGATAGCTTGGATCAGCGGAGATCTGAACAATATCTGGGAGATGGCCCAGTACTTTGTATATTTCTGCGTATTCATTAGTTCAACAAATAATTGTAAACCAGCTATCTTAAGAAGTCTTCTAGGTGCTGACAGTAGGACAGGAAGAAAACACATGGAGTTTACATTCAAAGTATCCATGATTCAGATGTCCTTTTTGACACTTATACCAGGTCATAGGTTAAATTGGAATTTTATACTGGTTCTAATACAATATATTTTTCTGCTTTGATTATCTCATCTTTGGAAAGCACACTATTTGGAGTAAAACTGCTTTCTAAGGTGCTGGATGTAGAGATTTGTAACGAAGGCATACTTACTCTGCTTGCTTTTTTCCCCCTGAATGAGAAGGCCACCCTATTGATACAAAACCTATATTCCCAGAAATGTATATTGGGCAAGTTTTTCCAGGCAATGGTGGAAGTATAAATGGACTGTGAAGCAACTGAAAATTAAGCTCCTGAGATCTGGCCAGGTGTGCAAACACTCACCTGACCAGGGCAAAGTAACGTCTACAGAGAGAGGTGCTGCGTCTAATTCTGCTCAGTGGCCATCTATTTCCTCTCAGGGTCTTCACTTCTGGTGTCTGTAATGTGCATGTGTGTTAGGGTTAGGGTGTGTGGTCTCTATCAGGCCGTGTACAGTTTACCTATAACAGTACAGTTAGGTAACTTGCTTGACTTGTTTTTGTTTTTTGAGGGAGAGCGTTATTATCTGTTTCTCACTTGGTTTTACTTAACTCATATTTACTCCTCATTTACTCTGTGCATGGAGTGGTGGGTTGGGCAAACTATATTTAATCAGGAAGCCCTAGGCCAGGCGTGGCCAACAGTTTTTGCCCCGGGGCCAGATTAGAAAGAAAACATTTTTCACGGGCCGGACGAAATATTAAAATTAAACCATGTTAAATACAAAAACGATTCATTTAAGTAAACAAAATTTTATTATGTAATTTGTTTATGAATAAATGTGAATGAAAAACATTTTTAATATACAATATTATTTTAATAAAAGTATAATTACATACCGTGTAAATATCCAAACTGTATCTCAATCAATCGAAACAACATTTAATTAATAGAATGAGCTTGAAGGGGTTATATCGCAAATAAAACAATTATTTCGTTTTACAAACAGCCAGGACATGTTTTCAGTTATCAACTGCAGCTATTGTCTATGCTACAATGCCACTTGATTCAGCACACTTGACCACAAAAATAACGAATTGTTTGACCTTGGGTGCGCGCTGGCAAACTCCGCCTAAAAGAATTTGGGTTTCACATGGCCACTAAACATCAAACAGTTCACACCGAGAACAGACAAGTACAAAAGTTGTAAATCTGTATAATGCAATTTTTTAAAAAAATAAATAAGTATCGCAAATCCATTCGACCAATTATTGTAAGTTAACCCTAGATTAGTCACACGTGGAATTCTTTTTCGCGTATCACTATCTTATTAAATATCTCGATTTCCAATAATCAAAGATGTTTCTGCTTCAGAGTAGTTGAGATGTTAAAGTAGCAGAGAATATTAAAAATTTAATTGCGGGCTGCATATACTCATTACGCAGGCCGGATCCGATCTGTGAGCTGTATGTTGGCCATGCCTGCCCTAGGCAATGAAAATACATAAAGAGTATAGGTCTTTGTATTCTTCCCTCTAGTCCATAATTTTGTATTAAGTGAATGGAGAAAAGGAGGAAGTAAAGTGCATTTAGCAAACCTTAGCTTTATTTTGGTTGGACTTTCATGTTGTGCTATGCGACGTTGACAATGGCTGTTAGGTACCTATCTTCCCATGAACTCTTAACACCTCTTCTTTGTCATCACTGGTATCCCAATTAGAGAAAAAAATCCACAGCACATGTCTGCCAATCCAGTGTTCAAGTTCATCTCTGTTGTAGCAGTGAGCAGGCCTTCTCTTCCTGTCAATCACCTTTTATAACCTGAAGAAAAGAGAAAGTTACTGCCTGACACCAAGGAGAATTTCCTTACATTCCATTCTCAGTATCCAAGGGGCTCTGGGATTCAAGACTATCAAATTAGTGTCAATTTGAGGCATTTCTGAGGGAAGGAAAAAAAAATTAGAGATTACCTGAATTCATCTTCCAAGTGGCCCATTGCTAACATCCAATCATAGTATCTGTCAGTCACAGAGAAGGGCATTATATTTCAATGACTGGGTAGCTCTTTAATTATAGAAATGAATAATCCAGCTCCCTTAGGTCTTTTAACGGCTGCAGCCCATGAAATGAAAGGTTTGAACTTTAAGGATCAACAAAAACAGAATTTGCAGAAATTTCTATTACTAGTTTTCTTTTTCTATTGTCTGACACAATGCTTCATTACTGACAGAGGAAATGAATGGGGTCCAGAAACCCTTTTCTAAGCTTCAGTGGCATTTAACAGCTTTTCCTTCCTCTTCTCAGGCTCTGTGGTAGTGAACAGAATCAGAGAGTGGTGATCTTTTCTTTAAAGATGCATAATATTTTTAAAAATTCCCCCCAACTATAAATCAGTGGAGAATATTTAGAGTTTTGAGTTATGAAAGAAACAGCCTCCATTGTTATAATATTTAGTTGGAATAAAAGAAACATATTTTATATTTTTGTTGATCATTCCTAAATTATTAAGGGGTAATTTTGGAGAAAAATACCCAGAATATTTAGATTCAAGAAAACAGATTTATATACTTTGTATATTTTGGTATTTCCTTGATGAGGATAAAGTACTTAACTCGGTCCTGGCCAGTTGGCTCAGTGGATAGAGTGTCGGCCTGCATATGGCTATCCCAGATTTGATTTCGGGTCAGAGCACTGAACAGAAGCTACCATTTGCTTCTCTTCCCCACCCTCTCCCTCTTCTCCCCCTCTTCCCCTCCATCAGCCAGTGGCTCAGTTGGTTCAAGCATTGGCCCCGGGTGCTAAGGATAGCTCAGGTAGTCCAAGCATGTCAGCCTAAATAGCTAGATTGATTCAAGCATCTGCCCCAGACAGGGGTGGCCAGGTTGGCCTTGTTTGGGTCACATGTGAGAGTCTGTCTCACTATCTCCCCTCCTCTCACTTAAAAATACTACTACTAATAATAATAAAATACTGAACTCAGATTCTGCACTTAAAAATTATGCAATTAATGTTACCCTTAGTTTTATTGTCATGATGACTATTGTGCTATTAGAGCATTACCTGTGTCAGCAATATGCTGAGCACCTACTATGCACAGCATTTTTGAAGAATATGAAGGTCAGCCCTGCTCAGATATGGACTTTGCTTAATGGCAACTGAGTGTAATGTGTATAGCGAGAGAGGCAGAAATAAAGTCCTCTGGACATTTAAAGAATGAGAAATAAATGCCTCCAGATAAAACCAGGAAGGACTTCCTGGTCAAAGTGGCATATATGTTGATCCTTGGAGGGGAGTATAATTCAGAGATGTAAAAAGCCAGGGATGGACATTTTGAGGAAGGAGAATAGACTGAGGAAAATTACTGTTATGGAACAAGCCGTATATAATGTGTAAGAAGGACAGAATGAGAAACGTTTGCCAACAGAGACTGGACATGTACCATGGAGAGTTTTAAATGTGTTGCTAAGGAGTTAATAGGACTTTTGTGTTTTTGGGGTTTTTTGTTTTTACTAAATGGTATCCATGAGTGCTTTGGGGACATGGTAGAAATGTGATTAGAAATACTTTAAAACAACTGATTTTATTGCCATCTTTATGCTTTTAGCAGACTGTTGTAATTAGCTGTCAGCTTTCAGCCATGGGTATTTTTACTAAGATGTGTATATGATATACTTAAGTAAATATGGACATATATTAATAAATTATTTAGATACATGTACCTATATACTTCTTGTCTTCAAGGATGGAGAAGGCTAAAGAAACATTCAAGAAATACCTTCCAATACTAGCTCAAGAATGGCTTCCTATAAAGCTCAAGTTGACACACATATGCATTGACTATATATGTGTGCGTTTGTATGTATATATTTCTATTCTCATACTTTGTATTGAATAGGTTAAAATATTCATGGTACTTTGGTTACAAATGATCAGGAAACATTTAAGTAGTATAAATAAGGGAGAAAGATCTTCATAACATGTACTGGTAAAAAATACTACTTTTAGCTACCTTAGTCTAACAATCTCAGGAATTTTCTCTAAGCTTTTGAAAAGTCTAAAAGAAATGTATAAAATAGCATTGTAAGGATTTTTAGGTTGTATTGAAGCACAAAGAAACCGAACCAAGTACCAGACTAAAGAAAGTCTTTATGTTTCCACTGCAGAGCTGAAATCTCATTCACACCTAATTAAATTATCTAAATCATACCCTATAAGGAAGAATGCCCTAATTATGAATGTGGGCAAATACAGTTGAGAAGTGGGAAGGATATTGATTCTATGCGGCACAATCTACTTTACCCTGAATCCTTTCCTAACACTAAAATCCCGGATATTCTATGTCTAATCAATATTATTATTACATAATAATGGCTCTGATCCTTTTGGTTAGCAAAGGATTTTCATACTAATAAACCCCTGCTTTCTGGATGAAGCAAGGCCTTTATAGCTTGAAATGATGCATTAATAATCTGTAGATAATTTTGGCCTGGTTGACTGCTACTAATAGAATCAGGGGAATTTCAAAAAGTCGCTGCACTAAATAGATTGACCAAAGAGGGCAAGGAACATTTATTTAACTCTTAAGCATTTATTTGATTACAGGTGATATATTTTTCCTTCATTAAATAAGTGATTGTAAGGAAGGTAAATATGGACATAGCTCATGTTAGTGGGCTTCACTTTATTGCACTGCTATTTTTATGAATTTAGGACCCTCCACCAGGAAAAAGATTATGACTCGCTGAAGGCTAAGATGGTTAGCATTGTTTCTGTAATAAAGTATTTTTAAATTAAAGTATGGACATTGTTTTCTTTTTTAGACATAATACTATTGCACACTTAATAGACTACCACACAGTGCAAAAATAACGGTTGTACGCATTGGGAAACAAAAAAGATTGTGTGATTTGCTTTATTACTATGTTCACTTTTCTGCAATGGTCTAAATTCAAACCCACAATATCTCCAAGGTATGCCTGTATTTCATATGTATATACCCCTCAAACTGGGTACCTTAGGAAATTGAGAGAAACAGGGAGGAAATGTATCACAAAAAGTATTTTATTACATTTTAGGAAATTCCACAACAAATTTGGGTAAAAGTCTTGGGTATGGGTATGAATGCACATCCCTTAAAAATGAGTTTATTCTTTTTAATTGTAGGCATTTTGGATTTATGTCTGCATTGTGTGTAGTTATATCCCATTGCATGCTCAGATGATAATGCGTAGAGGTCCCAGAATTTAGAGGGATTGGGCAGGAACTGTCAATTCAAGCAGACAATTTGACCTAAATTCTAAAAGATTACAGAGTTGAAAACTGACAGAGAGGCTAATGTTTTCACTATGATAGGGTTATTCTCTAGCAGGGAAGATCTATCTTTGATAGATTATAAAAATATACTAAAGAAATTCCATGTAGGTAGTTAGAACAAAATAATATACCACATTTTATTTAAAAAAATACAAAGAAAAAAGAATTCATGTTTTGATAAATATTTTCTATACATTCTCTGACATTATTTTATGGAATTTAGACCTAAAAGATACAAATTTTCAACAAAAATTTAGAATTATATATAATTATATAATTTTAGAATTATATATAAGTAAATTACAGTACATGAATTACAACCTATATATTACTTAAATATCTTTTTGAGTAAAGTTCCTAAAAGAGCCAAAGACAAAGCTTTACATCTTCCAATATTATAAACATGAGAAGGAAAATCATTCAGTACAATTCCTGTTTCCAATTCAGCTAAAAGAAAGAATATCTGTAACTTAATTAATAGAATAAATTAAAGGAACTGAAAAAGTCAGCAATGGGAATGTGGATATTTCTGGGCTGTGTTCTACACAGAAATCGATACCAACAAAAGCTAGTATTTGAGTGGCCCACATAAGTCCTCACTCCCCCAAAACACTTCACATTAACTTGACAATCTGAAATTCCATTCTGTGAGGTTGGATTTTCATTTCTTAAAGCAATTTTTCTATTAAAATCACAGTGTGTTTTGCAAAAGAGTCATGCTAAATAAATCTGTGTTATGACCATATCAACAGAATTTGACATCCATGTGATTTTTTTAAATGAAAAATATGGAATGATTATGAACCCTGCCACTGAAATCAAGATGATGTCAGAGGTTAAACTCAATATAAGAGGGGAACACAAAGAGATAAGCAAATGTTATTGTTCATTATTATGACCAATAAAATGAAGAAACAATATAGATTTGATAATTGGATAAATGATAGCAATAAATAAAATATCCGCTGTTATTGTGATACTTTTCCTTAGCAGTGAATTTATTCTTTCTGCTTACTAGAGCATAATTTAGTTAAGCTTATGTAGTTTATTTTCTGGAAACACTACTTTCAGCTCTGTTCACTTGATTATAATAACAAGCTAATTAAAAATTTCAAATACTTATGTTAAAGGATACCATGGAGGGACCAATGGCTTTATTTCTCACTGTTTACTTGACTATACTTTGTGTCATGGCATACCTTTTTTAAAATTCATATAACAAGACACTGTTAAGTTGATTTAAGTGTTTCCTCAGATTCTGCCTGATGTTATTTATCCTTGACAGTAAAAGTGACCAAGATTTAGTGTAAAATCAGCTCAAATTGTAAAATACTTAAGCTTGAATCTGAGCTTTTTAGAGATAAGTTAGTAACAGATAAATTATTATAGAAGCACCTAGATATTTGACACTTCTTGAATTTTGTGTCCCTATCTGTAGAATGCCTCCAGATAGGGCAACTGAGATGGTTAAATTAATAGTGTACATATACCAAATAATGTATAGATGCTAAACATAACACATTATTTTCTACCTTAACAAGGGTATATATATTCTAAAAAAGATAATTGTAAAAGGGAAAAAACTGACTCTACATGATAAACCATCCATCCCTTGGTTAAAATGGAATTTATAATAAATTACACTTTAAAATTCATAATTCTAGTGAATTATATTCAAAGACTAATAGTTGCTAATTCTCACTAAGTCATTCAACGAGGCAGTTACTTGATTGTATATTTATTCAACAACAAATATTTATTGAGTTACCATGAAAGGATCAGAAATGAAGGATGTAACAGTAGAGAAAAGAGGAATGGTTATCACCCTGAGGAAGCTTTGTTCTAGTAAGAACACCTAAAAAGTAACAACAAAAGCTCTCTAGAATTGTTAAAAGCCAAAATAATCATAGATTAGTATAAGCACATAAAAAATATATAAACTGGGGGCAGATAACTGCAGAGAGGGTGCTTCAGGGAGTGTGGTTATTGCAGGTCTCCCTGAGGAGATAATATTTGGGTCAAGACTTGAAGAATGGGAAGTAGGAGCCATACCCAAAACCAGGGGAACAATTTCCAGGTATATGGAAGAAAAAGTACAAAGTCTCAAAAATGGGAAAATTTTTGGCCTATTCAAGAAACAGAAAGGAGGTCAGAGGCAATGGAGCCTAACAAACCATTGGAACATTGATGTGAAAAGAAATTGATATTAAGCCTGACCAGGCATTGGCACAGTGGATAGAGCATCAGCCTGGGATGCTGAGAACCCAGGTTTGGAACTCTGAGAATGCTGGCTTGAGCGTGAGCTCATTAGCTTGAGTGAGAAGTTACCAGCTTGAGCATGGCATCATAGACATGACCCTATGGTTTCTGGCTTAAGCCCAAAGGTCGCTGGCTTGAAGCCCAAAGTTGCTGGTTTGAGCCTAGGTTGATGGCTTGATCAGGGAGTCACTGGCTCTGCTGTATCCCCCCCAAGTCAAGCACATAGGAGAAAGCAATCATGGAACAACTAAGGGGCCGCCACTATGAGTTGATGCTTCTCATCTCTCTCCCTTCCTGTCTGTCTGTCCCTACTTTACTTGCTCTCTTTCTCTCTCTGTCTCAAAAAAAAAAAAAAAAGAGATTGATATTGAGCAGGAACCAGATTAGGCAGGGTGTTGTAACCAAAGGTGTTCAGGTTGTGTCCTAAGTGTAGTGGGAAAGCAATGGTGTGACTTGATCTGTTCTGTGTTCTATAAATGTTCTTCTTCCTGCTTTGTTGCAGATGAACTTTAAAAGACCCAATATTCATATACAGAGCATACCCGCAGCATCCCACATACTGCCTCAATAGAACTGTGAGAAATGGGAAAAGGTTATTTGGCCAAGTTCCTGTCATATGGTGGCAGAGAAGTTTGTGACCTAATAGGAGCCCCCCAAAGGTCTTTGATCACCAGATGGTGGAGAGACCACCTTTCCTCCCCATGCTGCCTGCTTGGTCTCTGCACAGCAGCTGCCCAGAGCCTGTAACAGCATGCACAGAGGCACAAAGGATAGGACCTGGATACAATGCCAATTTGCCATGCCCTCGGGACAGCTACCTCAATGGGATCCCTTTCAAACACAAGGTATAGTTTCACATTCAATTCTGTGAGACAGTCCAAGTATAAGAGCGTTCCCTGTGTAAAATGTCCACTGTGTAGGAACAACTCATGTTTATTACCCATTTATTACCACGAATGTATATTTTATGTAAATATTATCCAATTGCTAGGTCAGATTTTTTTTCTCATTTATATTTGGTACATTCCATTCCATTAGTGCTGGGTTTCCTGTGTACATGGGGGTCTCTGAAGGATTATAGCCACATAAAGTCAGTTGATCACCAACACCTGAATCAGTTGATCCCTGAACAATAATTTTTCACCTCCCTGCAGCATTCTTTAGTTAACATGCTGCAGGGTTTCAAAGCTAGAGTTTTGTTGTCACATTATGCTTCTATAGGATTTGTAACAAACTGGGAAGCAAAGAGTGGAATGAATTTAGCCTTTAAGATGCACGATATTGACATGTTGCGTTCATGTGAATGAAAGACAACTACGATACAGTAATTAGCATAAGCCTGTTTTGCATTTATCATTTTGAAGTAGGGAAACAGACAATAACAAGGATAACATTAAGAAAAATAAACAGAAAAAATGACAATTCAATAACAGGAAAGGGTACTTTCTGTCATAGGGATTGATTCTATATGCAGAAGTTATTGGACTTTTCTGTTATCAAGAAAAAGAGCATGGAATTGTTGATCCTGCCAAAACCTACTAATTTATTTAATGGCTGCCAAACGAAGCCCTTGATATTCTGCTAGAGATTTGACAGTTACTGTTTTGCCAAGGTTGTTGGGAACACTCGATGTCTTTCCCATATGTTGTTAGAAGGCAACCCTAGAACATATGATATAAGAGCCAGACTGGAAATGGAGCTCTTCGTGGAATCTGTTTTGTTATTGTTGTTGAAGTTTCCACATAGTGAATATTAATCTGTCACTTTTTTGGTCTGAGAGGGAGGGAGGGAGGGAGGGAAGTAGGGATGGAGGGAGGGAATTGTGCAAATTTAAGAGGCCAAGGTAACCTCTGTAGCCCAATTTAGAATCCACACCTTTGTTTCTAAAAACAAACACCAGTCATTAAAATAGAGTACTTGGAGAGGTCCAGTGTTAGATGGTCTCAGTTTACTTCCTGGAGGATTTTTAGACCATATAGTTGATTCACCACAAAACGCTGTAGTCCAGCTAACTCCGAAGGAAGTGGTTTGAATAGGATAAGGAAGCCTACCTACTTCCTGTGTGGATGAGCTTTTCTGTCCAGGGAAAAGTTGTTGGTGTCGGAGTGAGTGATTGCTCATACTCCCATATGCTTTGTCTGGCTTTGCTTACGGAAGCTTTTATTGTTATTAATATTTAACATTGACTGAAGGCCAGCAGTGCTCTGGGTGATGAACACAACATTGAGCTAGCTCTGGTCTTTGTCCAACTGGATAATTTCCAATTATACAACTAGAAGATGGGACTTGCTCTATATAAATATAGGGATAAACAGGACAGTGTCAGGGAAAAACAAGTAGTTATTCACTGAATTATGACAAACTCCAATTGAACTCTGATTGTACCTTAAAAAAAACTAGTTAATTTTCTAAGGAAAAGACTTAATATTTTTTAATTTGTTTGATCTTCTTGCTGCTTGCCCCAAAACATTTCTTTTGGAGTTACTAAGAATACTGTATTCTGAAGGTGGTATGAACAAAATTATAATCAATGTGATAAACTACTCAAGTTTAATTTATTTCAATAATTATTGTTAATTTTGTAGAAAAGCCTTTACAAGTGACCATTATATTCTCAAAAATTTTCATCTGTTATAAAATTAGACTAATCAAATATATCAGAGTATCTTATCAAAAACAAACAAAACAAAAAAATAAACTAAAGCAAACCGAAATCAATGTTAAAATGCAGCTGCTGTTTTGTTTTGTTTTGTTATTTTCAAATATCCTTCCTAAAAGCAGAAATTATTTTGCTGCCAAGATTTCAAGGGATGTGTATTGGTTCATCTACCTTCCCTCTGTATTTGAAAAAGGATTGATTTACATCTTACCTTTTTCCAATTTGCTCCTATAATTGATACAGCACTGGGGGATGAGAATAATCCATTAATAGCCACGAGTGCGGTTTTAAAGGAAGTGGAACTGCGGAAAGCATTAAACTAACAAACAGAATGCAATGTCTGTTATTTATTTATAATTATCCTGAAAGAAATAACTTGGAGGTGTCATTATAATGAAATTGTACACCATCAGCTTCCTGATCCTTTGTGTGTGTCTTTGCTGTCTTCGGCATTTTGGGATTGTCTTGGCAAACATTAGACATTCCTTAAGGGTGTCACGTCTAAAACCATATCTTTCCAATAGTCCTTTTCTTCTTTTTCTGGCATACTTTTAGGTCCTCTTAAGCATAAAATTTTGTCATAACTGTCTTACCTGATATAGTATTCATTTTTCATGCTGTTAAATATTCTTTATGGCAATATTTTTACGTGTTAAACTTTAAGCACAGTTTTAACAAACCAACTCTCCATTATCTGACATATTTTTCATTGTCCTCTGTCAAACGATTTAGTGATGAGCATTTTTGTACCATGATCATTCTGCATGATCTCTGCTAAAAAATATCTTAATAAACATGTTCAAACACACATGTTTGTCATAATCTCTAACAATTCATAAAATCATTTAAAAACATACATCTAAAATAATTATTGCATTTGTATTTTTGGAATGGCATTTAGTTAGAAGAAAACACATGGACAGACCAGCAAATTAAATTTTGTAAATTAATTTTCCCACCACAGCATCTCGATTACCAACTTTTATTTCAAATTTCTAGCATGCATATTTGATCATTCCTCAAACTTTAACATGCCAGTTGCCATATGCTATTCTAGAAAAAAGAGGATGAAGATCACAAAGGTTTTATTTTAAACCTGAGGGCTCATGATTTCTGAGGACAGACTTGTTTTATAGAAATAAGGTAGGTTGGAGACACAGAGCAAGAAAAGGCTTAACTATGCTGCAGTTCCTGCAGGTACACATCAAGACAACTTGACGATAAGTGAAGAAACAAAGCAATCATAAATGATAAAATAATAATAGATGAAGAAAGGACTATGCTCATGATGTGTACTAAAAATTACTTAGATATTGGATGGCATATATATATATATATATATAACTTATTATTATAACTATTGCTAGGCTCTGATGTCTTTATGAAGCTATATTAACTTAAAAATAGTGGTATATATAAGAATTCTCTATAAAGAGAGAATACAAATATTATGAATGGAAATTGGATTTACTGAAACTTATATTACAAAGTAAAACCATAATTTACTACTGTAGAACTATCAAATAATAATTGATAAAACCCTAAAATATAGCCCAATTTATGTAGTTTTAATTTTTTTCTTTTTATTCAAATTTCCTCCTACATTTTGGTACTTGACAGATCCCAAATACCATAATGATGCATTTATAGCTGCTGACATAAATATTGTTGTTACAACTACATAATCATTTTAGATCATACTTAATTTTTGCCATATATATATATATAACGTGATGTATGATATAATGATACTCAATGATATGTAGACTTCACCATTATTGATTTATCTGTAAGTTCATAAGGGTACTTTAGTGCCATCTGTTACATTTTGGTTTTCTGTACCTTTGGAGTCATCAATATTTTCACTATTACATTGATTTTTTCCAATCAGTGTAGTGGTGAGCCATGTCAGTTTTCATTTCTTTGAATCAAAGTGAAAAATTGCATGGGTGGAATAGGTTCGCAAGTAATGTCCATGTGCTGTTGGCTGTCAAAGAGAAGAGTTAGAGGCAAAGAGGACACCAGACGTCAGCTCCTTTCCCTACAACACACTAATCAACCAACTCAGGGGGTATTGTATCCTCCTCACTTGTCCAATAACTATTGCTTATAATCCATTAGGAGGTAGTACCACCTTTACACCCTTAGCAAGGAAATGGTAGAGCCAGCCTCCTACTGAGGGCTTCGACACTTGTAGAAGTTTGCATCCCTGGTTTAGACCAATGAGTTTCATTTCCTAATTCTGGATATCCGGGGGCTGTATGGAGACAGGATAGAAGTGTTACTGACAGATGTATAGGTTATATGGCTATGACAAAATTATGAACATCTCCATTCTACTGTGTTTTGGAGTTGGAGTGAAGAAGAAAGTGTAGCAGATAAAATATGCAAACACTTACTGAAAGCTGTTTGTTTTTTTATGTAAGTATTTTATGGAGTATTTTTCCATGAGAAAATGAAATAAATTTGTATTGATATTCAAAACTGGTTCATCCTGAAGTATATTTCCCTAAAGAACAAAGGAAACCTAGCAGGTCAATTATTCTAAAGTATTATTCTTGAGTCAAGATTGCCTACTATGATACTTTAGAATATTCTTAAATTAATTTAGAACTAATAAATGGTTTCTACATTTTAAAGTTATTGTTTTAATCTCTCTTTGTTATTATATGACAGCAAGCAATATTATTTTGTCCTGTAACAAACAGCAAGCACCATTAACATAATAAGAAAAATTTCCCTATGCCCACTAGACTTAGAGCTTTGACTAGACACTGAAAAGAAAAGGTTTTTAAAAGAAGTTTAAGGCCTACATCCTAGCCATAGGATCTTACCACCTAACTTGAGAGAAATGAGTTGAACAGAATAAAGACAATTAACAGTATTGGGTAGTTCAATGAAGTCTCAAATTCTATGTTCATGATATATGTCCTATACATAGAGAAAAGAGCAATTATAAAGAAACTGAATTCTGCAGATTATTTTAGGAGTCACTGAGAAGGACTGTACAAGGACATTTAAAGAAGAATGTTTTCAAGTTGACTTCAAGGGGAAGATTTTTATGAGAGCATACATAGAACAAGGACTTTAAAAAATGTGAACTATATGATCATGGCAAACAATTCATTGAGGAACTTTTAATGAAGAAATTATTGTATTTGGTATGGTGCTCAGGAATGAGTGAATTACTTTTGTCAACAATATTGCATGTACTCACTTAAGCTGATCTACTGTCCTCTAAAAATAATAACCACAATTTACATTTTTAAATATATCTTAGGATATTACTTGAATAAAAAATTTTTCCTACTATGAATTGTAAATGCCATGAAAGCAAGACGTCTTTATGTCTGGCTTTGCTCATCACTGTGACCTAGCACCTAGTACTGTGGCTGGAACAAGCATCTTAACTTCAGCACTAGCAACATTTCCGACTTGATAATTATTTGTTGGAGTGAGGAGGGGGTGGGTAACTGTCCTGCAGTATCTCTGGCCTCAAAACACTAGAATTGTAATAAGCAGAGTGTGAAAACAAAACAAAAAAAATGTCTCCAGAGGTAGCACAAAATTGGAGCACAGTGCTAGTACATAGTACACAGTTAATTACACTGCAGAACAAAATTTGTGTTGCATCCACAGAAACACTTGTTCTTACTAATTCAAGTGTGCTGATCTCAAATCTGACATTAGTTTTTCTCTGTAAGCTACACTTTTTTTGCAATTCAAGATTTTAGGTTTTCATCTTATTGTAAAATTTTCAACATTTACTTTAACATAATGAAGTAGAATGTCTTCTTGGGCATCATCTTTGTGAAAATATAATAATTTATATAATGCAGTAAATACAGTAAAGATATGATTGCATCAGAATTTGTCTACAATTTCAAAATAGAACATATTAAAACACTTATTTTAATCATAAAATTTGCGCAAAACATTTAAATTCTATTCAGGCAAAAATTTGCATTTGTAGCTCTTGCGTTTGTGTACTTGTTGAGGACAATCTTGTTTGATGCTCCAGCAGTAGTCTGCTCATCACTAACAACTCCAAGATTTTCAGGAAACTAATCAAGGTGACTGTGCAGGAGGTGAATCTTAATGCTCATGTTACATCCAATGTCGTGGAAAGCCAACAGCATCCTTTGAACCAGAAGTTCATAGTTTTCTGCTTTTTTGTTGCCTAGGAATTTCTTTGTAACTGACACAAAAGACTGCCATGCTGCTTTCTCCTCCTTATTCATCTTTCTGGCAAATTCTTCATCACGTATGAAGGTTCGAATTTGAGGCCCATCAAATACACCTGCTTTTATCTTCTTGAAAGACAAGACAGGAAAAGCAAAAATAATATGTTGAAAGCATTCACTTTCTCTATTCAAAGCCTAAACAAACGGCTTTATTAAGCCAAGTTTTATATGAAGTGGGGGAAAATGATCCTGTCTCAATTAACTACAGGTTCATTCACAATATTTTACATCCCTACTTCCATAGCTTCACGTTTCGCTCACTCCTTCTGTGTCCAGTGCTTCTCCCGAGCTCGGCTGTCCCACAAACACAGAAAGCAAGGATACTTCGTGAAACCTCTCTGTTGTCCTAGCAGGAAATTGACCATTTTAAGATCCACACAAATGATCCAGTTATGCTCCTCCTACTTCAGAAAGTCAAGGACAATTTTTATGTCATTATGATCTTCTCGCATATGAGTTAAATAACCAATTGGAACCGCTGCATAAATATTACTGTTGTGTAGGAGAACACATTTCAGACTCCCTTTAGAGCTGTCAAGAAATAGCCGCCATTCTGTTGGACTGTAAGCGGTAACACCTAGCAGGCTGAGAAGACTACTGATATCATCACAGTAAACAAAGTATTTGTCTTTGGGAAAAAAATCCACAAAAATTTGTTTACGCTTCCTGAAATGGGATACTTTAGCTGACGGGTGAAATACATTCTTTTCTTGAAGCCTAGAGGCTAATAACTCAGCTGCTTTCTTTGATAGACCGAAATCTCTTATTAAGTCATTCAATTTGGGTTGGCTAAACTGCTGAGGGGTTAATGACTACTTGGCATCAGAAGGAGACCCTTCAGATTCTCCAATCATTTCCTCATGCATCTTATCAAAATACACTTGATCATCATGTTCACTTTCTTCATGATTAGAAGAAATAAAACCATTGAAAACTGGAACCAGGAATGTCTCAGAGTGTGGGATAGGTCGTATTGCTGAAGGAATATTAGGATATGCGATCATATGCCATTTTTTTTGCCAATGCCCTTTGTATGGATCAGACAGAAATAACATCACTGCTGTGGTCCTTAGGTTCACACCAAACCATGAGAATACTAAAAGGCATTCCTTTGCGTTTTTCTTTTGTCCAGTCATGAAGCATTTCCTCACAATTATGACAAACAATATGAGGAGCACAATTCTTGTTTTGATCGCCAAGGGGAATTTGAAAATAGGCAATATATGCACGTGTCACAAATGATAAAATATTGCGCCTTTGACGTTGAAGTGTGTAACAGCCACATATAGAACAGAAGGTGTCAGGACTATTCTTAAATTTACGCCTACTCGAAAAAGCCATGATTCAATCTTAAAACAAAATAAGAAGGTGTTTTTATCAGATAATTTTTTACATTTAAAAACAACTACAATTATGTAAAAGTGATGTTTGTAAAACATTAATTGCCTTGTGGTTATGTTCAACCCAAGAGTCATTGCCCTATAACTCCAATTTATAAACAAATGCATGCCATTAACTGTAACAAAAAGAAATTAAAATTGCATAAAGCTAGAGCATGCACCAAAAAACCGGATTTCAGATTTGGAATCAGTGATGCCAAAATATATAGAAAAAGTTCTGAAACCTCATGCAACAGAAAATGCAAAATAAAATTGTTCCCCAGTGTTATTTGTTAAGGAATAATAACAAATTATCACCACTTCACTACTAAGAAAACCCATTTTGTGGACCAAAGTATTGAAGAATGATTTGAAATGACACCCTTAGTCTTTGCTTCTACTATCCCTCAAGTTGCACCTTGACGTCCTTTATGATGAGATTGATAGAGGTTAGAAGACGCTCTCCTAACTCTACTATCCTGTAAAATAAAAAGTCTGGTTCTTTAGTTTAGCTTTAATCTTAGTTGGCCTTACCTATATAAAACTTTGCTTTCTTCCCCCAAAACAAAGGATTAGAAAATCTTGACAAATGTAGTTAAGAAGGCAGTTGACTGAATTTATTTGAAGATTCAGGATGTTGATGAATTTTTATAAAATTAAGCTGTCAGTTTAGTGATGGAATCAATCTGACCCAGGAAATACTATCATTCATTATGTGTAAGAGTAACACTGCCTTTGAGCAAGAGACAATTAAGATAAAGCATGTCTCATTTGGCTATTCCTTTAAGAGTTTATTTAAAATTTGAACTGTCCCTCGACTACAAATTTAGTTGGGTAAATCATCACTTACTTAGTTATTTGTTTATTTGGTGCATGGACTACAGTTATCCATAGTGACTATCTGCATCACCTCATGACAATTGTTGCCCCAATTTCTTCTACTGGTAAATTTCCTTAGTCATTCTCTTTAAAGTATCATGTTTTGTGGGGTACAATGGGAAAACATAGTGATATTATTTATTAAGTTCTACTTCTTGTAAGTGGCTGTGCTGTGGAAAATGCCAAGTGTTAAATACATCTTAGTTGATAAGAAATTTACATGGATAACATTACCTAATTTATACCTAATTATACATTCTTGGAGCATTTTCTAACCTTACTTTGGCCCTCACAATAATCCTCTGATATAGCAAGGGCAGGTGTTTTTAACTGTGTTTTAAAAAATAAATTAAGAGCAGCATTATAATATACTCAGACCAACATAATACATGAAGAACTTCATTATCATAAACTCAGTGTTTTGGATTGGATTCTCTGTCTCCTAATTAAATTTAGCACTTCCTGTAGGAGTCAATATCAACTTGAAGACTTTCAGAATTGTTCAGACGTTTTACTCTGTTTTTAATGAGTCAGTGATAAACTAGAGGAAAGAGCAAACTACTAGCAGTATGATTTACTCAGTATACCTCTGCCAAAAATCCAGATGTGTGCCAACACCCAACTTAAAGTCAGGGATTCCAGAAAACCTTATGGAAAACTACTATGTACAGAAAATGTGATTTTTCTTTTTTTCCAATATTACTTTAATGTGGTACTCTGATGTGAAGGGATTTGAGGAACCTTAAATTATTGGTATTATTTTTAGAAAATCAGAAAATGGAAGTGCTTTATTTAGAAGAGGTGCCAAAAGATGCACTTTACCCTAAAACTGTGGTTTGTCAGAAAGGAAATTGTCTGATTTAACAGAGACAGCTCAACTCCTCTGCTTATTTTTATTGCAGTTAGTCTTAGGAAATTGGATATATACACCGGTCACACGGTCAAAAGTGCACCATGACTTTACGGACACACTGTAGTACTCTATCTCCTTTGTCATTGTTGAAATATTATCTAGAATACTCTATGGTGAAGGTCTGTTTGCCTCCAAAACCAGTCATTTCCCCTGCTCTCCTCTGCATGGATAGGGGTTGACCCTTCAACCTAGATTTCCCAGCCTCCTCCACCAACTGTCTCCATCTATGTTTGACCAGTTGGAGGTACTGATGGGGATACACTGATGAAGAGAAAGAGGAACTTGGGTACATGCCCTCTCTCACTGCTTTGGGCAGCCTCAGTAGTCATAGGACAAGACACTTCTAGAATCCAGTGATACTGTTCCCTCTAGCTTTTTCTAAACTCTAGATTTTTTTTTTACATTCAATATTATTTTGTATTAGTTTTAAGTGTGCAGCAATAGTGGTTAGACAAGTGTATATTTTATAAAGCATTCTCCCTGTATTTCCAGTACCCACCTGACCCCATACGTAGTTCTTACAATATCATTGACTGTATTTCCTATGCTGTACTTGACATCTCCATGACTACTTTGTCCTTCTGCACTAGACTATAAGCACCATTAGAGCAGCTAGGAACCACTCTGGCTTGTTCTCCACTGTGTTTCCAGAACCTAAAACAGATCCTGTCACATAGTGGGTCCTCATATACTGGCTGAATGAGCACATATTAGTGGAGGAGAATCCACAAACAGTGTCAGTATCATGATATACTCAAGTTTGTAAGAGGGTATGGCATCTTCTGACTCTTTCTTTTTCCCCCCAAATACCAACCTTTTTGGCCTTTAAAATCTTAATATTGACAACAGTGTATTGTGGGAAGATTTCTGGCATCAGAATAGATTTCCAACTATTTTCTGTTTTCTCAGCTGTTACCTAGGATAATGTGGAACTCTTATTCCTTTGAGTTTTAAGCAACTTATAATTCAGATACACTTTTGCCCTAGTGGCCATGTTAACTAATTAACGGAAACCTTACAGTGTATTTACCCTCTCTCTCGTCCTGAGATTGTCAATTATTATTATCAGCATTATAGACGTGTAGAGAAATGGTCTCAGGGGGACAAAATGTTTTTAAGTATAATATACACAATCAAAAAGCAGTGCTGTTTAATGAATAAGAATGTGATAAACTGTGCCATTCAGAAAATATGGATAAAGAATGTGATCTAGTTTATAAAAATTCATTGGATTTCACCTTGTAATATTTCCCAGCATAAATTCTCATAGTGCCTATCAGATAATAAGCACCTAATAAACATTTTTTAATTGAGTTAGCTTTAAGATATGCTAGTTTCTACATTAAAATTATGAACTTTATTTATAAATATTTGCTAACTTAATCTTCATAATTTATTCTTTTAGAAAAACAATCCATGTATAATTTCCTGTAGTATCACATTATTAAAGTATATTTTTATATTAAATAAATATCAAATAGTCTTTTTTGTGCACTTTTTATACTGTATGTGTCAGTAGTTTGTACCCTGAAGTTCACAATTTTTCTTAATTAACATTAATATTGGATATTTCTCTTTATTTAATAATACTTTTATTCTGCGAGGAACTATAAGCTATTCTATCAAGTTCAGAGCCTTCAAGTCAAAATTGAAGTATCTTATTTACCAGATTCAAGCCAATGACTAACTCTTACAAATATTCCTCCAGAAAATAAGGATTATAAAAGCATGTTTGTAGATATTCAGTCTTGAAATTCTTGCATAGAATAAATCTAATTTCTCTGTTAAATGTTTGGTGAAGCCACATAGTTGTGTAGTTTTCTTTGTGGGAAATATTTTTGTCGCAAATTCTATTTCTTTAATAGATATGGAACTTACGTTGGTTATCTATTTACTCCTAAGAGAGCTTTGGTAGTTTGTATCCATCCGGGAATGTTTATTTTATATACTAATTGCTAAAATTACATAAAATTGGTCACAATATTCTCTTATTATCTTTTTACTATATGTAGGATTATGTGGAAATCCATTATTATGAATATTGGTGATTTGTGAAAACTATTATTTTATATTCTCAGTTTGAGGTTATAAGATAAATAGTATTTAATAAAAATCTAATAGAATTCCAATTTCTTGTGCAAGACTGACATTTTTCTTAGCTTAAATACATCTTTCAATAACAAAACTTTTATCAAAGTTTCTCTCAGAACACTGCAATTTTTAGCATAGATTTCCCAATTCACAAATGAAAGGACTGAAACACAGAACCAAAGGTTGAACTGAGACCGGGTAGCCAGGTGATAGAACATCTAGATTGGAAACTATTCCAATTGTACATCCTAATAATAAATCATACTTTAAAATTTTTGTCTAATTATTCTTTGTAAAATTTGAAACTTGAGTCTTCTTCTAGAATTATTAGTATAATTATATTTCCCATTAAAATATTTTCCTATTCTATGAACATCTTCTTAATTGAAAATTATCAGGTAAAAACATAGAAACACTTTCTGATTATCTTCTGCACACACACACACACACACACGCATGTGCACACATATGCACATATATATGAATTACCTTTTTCTGTTTTTGTGATTGCTATGATTCTTCTGGTCTTTGCAGCCACCTGTCCATATCTTGATTCTTGTAATGTGGCAATTAACCAGTAGATTCTTAATGACTAATTAAACCATAATGATTGAGGTACAAGGCATTTCCTGGGGATTAATGACCAACTGAGAAGAGTTGATGGCCCATGACATAGCTGAGAGTCATTAACCCCAACCAGCCATTAATCCTGCGAAAACACTACATACAGAGGTTATTATAAGCTAGCAATGAAAACATGCTTGCTAAATAGGCTTGCTGAATATGGCACCTTACTAAAGAATAAATGTTCCAATTACTCTGAAATAACCATTCAACCTTTAAAGCCTACTGCCAACACTACAGAAATACTTAATAAATTAAAGAGCATTTCTTGAATCATTGTGGTTGTAAATTACACAAGAGCTAGGTAAGGTCAACAAGAAGAAAATTGTGCCTCCTCGGACCTGAGGTAAGAAAGCAGTTGGAGTTCAGAAATGATGGGAACTGGAATTTAGAAAGATGTGTGAATCCTTAAAAGTATTTTGAGTCACTCCCACCTCTCCCTTCCTAAATGTGTGTTTTGTTCTCTTCTGCAAATTAGCTTCTTTTGCTTCAAAGACTTATGAACAAATAAGGCTGTCTACAGAGCCTTTGGTAATATTTTACATATTTGGCCAAAGGTGCATTTTTTTTTTCTAAATTCTAAAGTCATGTCCCTAAATTGGGGAATCTGGCTAATATTGGGTTAGGTGACTAATTAAATTTAACTCAACAGTGACTCTATGTTTGTATGGCGTGGGTATACTTTGTTAAAAATGAATGGATGGGCAAAAAGTCCCACAAAAAACAATTCTGTGTCATTTGTCACTAGAAAAACATAAATTAAAAACACATGAGATACCACTACATACCTATTAGGATAGTTAAAAAAAAAAAAAAAGATTAACCATACCAACTGATGGCAAGTATAAGGAGAAACTGAAGCTCTCATAAACTGTTGAAAGGAATTTAAAAGGGTAAAATCACTTTGGAAAACAGTTTTACAGCTCCTTAAATACTTAAACATATATCTACCATTCTACCTCATATATCAGCCATTCTACTTCTAGGTATGTGCCTAAGAAAAATAAAAATATATGTCCATATAAAGACTTGTATATGAATATTCATAATAGCTTTATTTGGAATAATAACTATATGAAAACAATCTAAGTTCCCATCAGTATGCAACAAGTACAAACCCCAAAATAATTGTGCTGAGCAAAATAAGCCAAACAAAAAGATTACTCACCATATGATTCTGTTTATGCAAAATTCAGGAAAACACAGGTTTGTCTGTAGTAACAGAGAACAGAGAGCAGTTGTGTAGCTTTGGCAGTGAGAGGGAGAGATTACAAAGCAGAATATGGAACTCTGCAGCAATAGGTATATCCATTCCCTTCATTGTGGTTATGGTTCCATGGTGTAAATTTATGTTAAAATGTGTTAAATGGCACACTCCAAATACATACAATTTATTGTAAGTCAATTATACTTCAATAAAGCTATTTTGAAAGTGGCTGTTCTGTGCCAAGCATGGTGACAGAGACTGCCACAAGAGAACAGGGTTTTGTCCAGGGGTCATTTGCCCCATCTCAACCTCTTACATGCAGGATATCTAAGAACCTATAAAGTGAGTTAAGCATACTACTTACTTGTAAGAACTTACCCACATCTTTCTTATATGGCATTTATAATCTGCCCATTGAGGGGAATAAAACGATTAACATTTTATAAAAAAGAGAAATGATAAGACAATATCACATATTTAAAGAAAGGTAAAATACACTGGGAAAGTGTTTTAAAGCAGGGAGAGCTCATTTCCAGTTGACGGTTTAAGAAAGACTGCAATAAAGAGTAATGTAGCCTGACCAGGCGGTGGCGCAGTGAATAGAGCATCGGACTGGGATGTGGAAGACCCAGGTTCGAGACCCCGAGCTCGCCAGCTTGAGCGCAGGCCCATCTGGCTTGAGCAAAAGCTCACCAGCTTGGACCCAAGGTCGCTGGCTTCAGCAAGGCGTTGTTCGGTCTGCTAAAGGCCCGCGGTCAAGGCACATGTGAGAAAGTAATCAATGAACAATTAAGGTGTCGCAACGACAACGAAAAACTAATGATTGATGCTTCTCATCTCTCTCCATTCCTGTCTGTCTGTCCCTATCTATCCCTCTCTCTCTCTCTGTCCCTGTAAAAAAAAAAAAAAAAAAAGAGTAATGTAAAGTGAGACTTGGAAAACACGCTGAATTCCAGCAGGCACAGGCTGCTTTGACCAGCATGAGCAGGCACTCAGAGGCAGAAAATGTTGGTGTGTTATTTTAAAAAAACAAACAAAAAAACACTAAAAGATCCAATTTTGCTGTCCCATGGCATGTGAGCCGGGGAACAGTAATGGAGAAAGGTAGAAAGATAAGTTGGAGCTTATATTGGTTTGGTTCTTAGCTAGAGCTGTTAGGTTTATATTTAATTTGGGATTTCTGTTTCCAAGTAAGATATAATAGGTTGAAGCAATCATTTCAACGGAAAGAAATGAATGAATGATAAAAATCATACTTCTGAAAACGTTATCGGTGTGTGGAATGAAGTAAGGCTACCGAAGTTAAATTCTACAGAGAGAATAGCTTTCCTGGGGGAGTTAAGATCAAAATTTACTTCCCTGGAGGAAGGTTCTGGGACCGAGCATCCCTAACTAGAGGAAGAAGGACTTGAATAGGGGAAAGGAAACTCGTAAGAGCTTTCTGTTCACATTGCCTGGCATTACAGATTGACATCTAGAAGATCCCCAGAGATACAGCTGTTTTTTCCCAACAGAAAATTTGCCAAGTGCTACTGCAGTGCAGAGAGCTGGAGGCCAGGCTGAAGGCACAGTGAAATAACTGGACAGTCTCCCAGTGTCTTGGCATCAAGTTATTTGGCGTAAAGTTTTGCAAGTGCGAGACTAGAGTTGCTCAACTTGGCATTGCATATCATGCAGATAGGACGCTGACTCCCATCCCGTTCCATGATACATGTGAATCTATATTGTACATATTCATCTGACCACTTTCTTTTTTTGCTCAACATATTTAGTATGGATTAAAATATTAGGAAAGAAACCACATGACGTACAACTACGACAGCCGTTGACTACTGCGCGCACTAAATTCCCCACAGCACTGGTTGGCCAAGCAATGTAACGTGATCCTCTGCAGCACGTGATGGCCAAGTGGGGCGTGTCATCACAACTTTACACAAGTGTGTCTTTACCTCCGCGGCAGAGGCTTCTCCGAACCCCTGAGATCAACTCATCGAACCCTTAGGGTTCGATAGAACCCAGGTTAAGAACCACTGGTCTTAAGGAAGGGAAATATATTAACACTCTCTTCTTGCCAGATATTAAATCTGAGTGAGACGGGCTGAAGAGTTAAGCTCAAAACCTCCAAAAGGCAATACTTCAGGGGAGAGAGGCAGCAACAGTGAAAGCTAAAGGGACAGCTGGGGGAGGTGACAGGATGTGGTGATAGAACAGCCTCATGATGCTTAAGAGAAACAGTGCCACAAGAGGAAGATATGTTAACAAATACACCGTAGAGCTTACTTCTGAGACATTTCTGGGTTGCAGTTACCTAAAGGAGAATCTCAGGCCCAACACAATTTGTTTGAATCGTGAATGGCCCTTCATACTCTCTGCTTAGTTAAGGGAAGGGGCCACTCCTCTCTGGATGCAGGTAACATTTACTTCAGTCTCTATTGTTCTTTTATAAACAATGACTGAAATATGTTTTAAAACCTTGAGACTTAAAAAGAGTCAGAAAAAAATGGCGGTAAGTCAAGAGAATAATCAGACAGTAGAAGTAGATCAAGAAATTATGTCGTTGGAGACAGTAGTTAAGAACTTCTTTAAAATAAGCATTATAAAAACTGTTAAAATGGCTAAAGGAAAGATGAACAAAATGAATGAAGAGGTGGAAAATTTCAACAGAGAATTGAAACCCATATAAAAACCAAGTGGGTATTCTAGAACAGAAGTAGCAAATATTTTTTGGTAAAGGGCCAATTAGTAACTACGTTGGGTCAGTGGACTATGTGGTTTCTAGTAGTGAAGTACTTAACTTCACTGCTGTAGTGTCAAAGGAACCACAGACAATACATAATTAAGTAAATGTGGCTGTATTTCATTAAAGCTTTGTTTACAAATACAGGTGGCAGCTATATTTGGTCCATGCACCAAGTTTTTTCTAATGTAACAATGATAGATGCTCAAAAATAGATGTTACAAAAACTCCAAATATGATTATCATTATGTTAATAAAGTTTAGGTTTTTGTTGGCATCTGTTTATATTACATCAAGAATGTATATTTTTCTATGGTCAAATGTTGAATTCTAGGATGATATTTTGCACACAGGTTTTGTAGTGTTGCAGTAAATGGGATATGCAGAGTCCATAGCAGGTGTTGAATAAATATTTATTGAATAAAGAAATGAGTAAATTATATTCTGACATTCTTTCCAAGCTTAAAGGTGAACTTACTGTTACTTTGTCAAATAAGAATTGAATAAGTGTCTAAGGAATAATTAATCAAACTTTGTATTTAAAGAGACATTAAATATATCAGGAATATAAACACACAGGCAGTGGTTAAGACCAAGTAGGTGAATACGAGGAAAATGTTGAGAAATACAGAGAACCAGATTTCTTTTTGTTGAAGATGAATTACAAGATAGAGGAATACCTTGCAGAAAAATAAAGGCATAAGTAAAGAAAGGTTAAGCTTTATGATGAAGAGTGATTTCTGTAACATGAAAGAATGGTAAGTTTACTCTGGTGCTTTTGATTTACTGAACCAAGAAAGTTAGTAACAAAATAATAATAAAAATGATCATTAAAGGATGTGTCTTTATTCACATCTGTAAAATTATTTTGAGAAAATTAACTTTAAAAAAGTATCTAACATGTTATTCAAAATGATTTTGATACTGCAATATAAATTTAATGGACAGTAAAATTCTTGTATTACAAAATATAAAAATTATTCAAAATTATTCTTTAGTGGTTATATTTTATTAAAATGAATATGTCGCTAGAATTCATAGAGACATTCCTTTTAACCAAAAGGTTGGACAAAGTTGGTACCCCTTGTCTTACTCTGGTGAATTAGCTAAAAGTCGAAAGAAAGAATGAAGTCAAGTCAGGCTCACTTCTCTCTTCCTTTAAGCTTCATACTTTGACCTACTTCATCAACTAGAGATAAACTTATTGCAATTATCCTAATAATCACCTGTCCCCTGGTGTATTCTAAATAGCCGGGACAACATTAGCTCTCTCCAGGGTTCATTTCATTTTCCTAAATATCCATTAGCCCTGGTAACTTACCTCTTCCAAGAGGACAAGAGATCTCTACATGCTTCAAAATCCAACTATTCAATAAGCTTTCCTACTGATATGAATCCTAAAATAAATCCACCATTAGTTCCTTTTTGCTATAAATTTGGAAATTCTGCTTTCATGGCCAGACCACCAAGTCATTCTCCTCTTCAGGGGTATATTTTATTTAAGGAACTTGCTTCTTCCCTGCTACAGAACGTTGGTATGGGTCATTGGATTCTCATTCAAAGAAGACTCTTTCAGTTTTAGTTCCATCCTTTCTCACCTAACATGCCTACTTGGTTTATGCAAAATTGTGTAGCTCTTCCCAGGAAATCAACATTGGCCCTCATGGTCCCTTAGTAGCTGCCTCGAGAGAAGGGTTCTGCCTCTGCCTAATTCCAAGACTACACGAACTTCCTCATGCCACATTCATTTTAGGATTCAGAACTCTTGTTCTTTAATGAAGGGTAAACTAAGATTTTTCTAAACAAACTGCAGAAAGGCCAATACTTCTATAAGCAAAGTAGACTGTTTTGGGAAAAACAAAGTATTGGTTATATGGCATTCAAAACTAAACCTGAAAGGATACTATCATTAACAAGAGAAGAAACCTTGCTATAAAAATACAAGTCATGCCCTGGCCGGTAGGCTCAGTGGTAGAGCATCAGCCCAGCATGTGGACGTCCCAGGTTGGATTCCCAACCAGAGCACACAGAAGAGGTGCCCATCTGCATCTCCACCCTTCCGCCTTACCTTTCTCTCTATCCCTCTTTTTCCCTCGCACAGCCAAGGTTTCATTGGAGCAAAGATGGCCCAGGCGCTGAGGATGGCTCCATGGCCTCCACCTCAGGCACTAGAATGGCTCCAGTTATAATGGAGCAACACCCCAGATGGGTCGAGCATTACCCCATGGTGTGCATGCTGGGTGGATCTTGGTCGGGTCTGACTGTCTTGTGCAAGTCTGTCTGTCTGCCTCCCTGCTTCTCACTTCAAAAAATACCAAATATATATTTATATATTAAACAAAGACAGTCGGGAATTGTTCTTATTTAAGTGTAATAAATAAAAGGAAGGGGGTTAGATCAGTACAATGCATTTTCAGCCTGCTTTGAGCTAAAAGAAGGAAATGGAGCTCTCAGCTTTCACATGTAGAAAATCGAAAAGGTGATTGTAGGAAAGCCTGGATGACATCATTACTCTTTCCCAGATAAATGCCTGTAAACTGTTTGCCACATTAATGTGCCACCGGATAGAAATGTTTGTCCAGATTCACTGGAAAGATCAATATGAAGAGAAAGATGTTTTACAGGCTCGGTATTTTCTTTGTAGAATAACTGTCAACTCATATGATAAGTATGAAGGTCAAACAATTTCAAAGAGATTTCTCTCTCAACTTTTGGAACAGCAAGCACACTGCGAGCGTTAGTCTATTGCACATATGTCAGACAACAAATCCTCTATCTGTAATTTCAGAAATTATGTGACTCCTGGAAACTGGGTATAGACCAACTCACGGAACCTCTTTATCTCCCATTGAAATTTAAGATGGATCAAACAGTACTGAAAAGCGTGTCATGCTACATCGTGATGAGAGTCAGCATATTAATGCCAGTGTTTGGTTTGAGAGTGTTCCTTTAATTTCATACCTGCATGATTAAAGTCCTTTAAAGCAGAATGATCTGTGATGAGCTTACAAAGTATATAATTTCCGCCACTTGGAGAAGTTGTGGAAGAGAGCGGTATTAGAAATTTCACTTATTTCCATATTCTCTATATCAAGCCAGCTGGGTAGGCTCCCCTTGGGTAACATTTTGACTTGTTTTGCTTTGTTTTTATGGACCGCTTCGGTAGAGACTGTCGAAAAGGCTGGTGCCAAACATAGGTTGCAGATAGATCGACAGTGGCATAACGCCCAGGTGAACGTCTCAGTCTGGGAATTGCAGACCTTCCATAATGCCAACTGTCCTACAGTGTCCTCATCTCATTAAAGGTTAATTAGTTTCCTTTCAGCCCGTAGCTCCATGATATATTATATGGGTCATAAAGACGATATGAACATGTACTTGGCATACGATTGTGCACTAAGCATATTCATTACGGAAGCATAAATTCACTGCTCTGGGGCCATTTCTATTCTGGCAATGCAAAAACATTGTCTGGGAAAATCAGGCAAAAGATGGGCACTTCGCTCATGCCCACACTGGAGTGGTAAACCTGATCCATTACTAGCTAGAGAACAAACGTCTCAGGGCCAGTAACAAAGTAACTCCCAATTTCAGAAAGGAACATGAGGCTCACAATGCTATTATATTCTGTAGGAAATTTGATTTAAGAAGCTACAACTATAGGGGGAAAAAATACGTGAAATGAACTTGTCAAAGGTTTAATACCTCTGTGCTGAATTTACCGCTAGCACATAATTGCTATTGGCAGGGTAGGAAATAACTACAGAAACAAAAGGGTGCTCAAACCGATTCTCTAAAACCTGCTGAAGATGGTAAAATTTGAAAGGAAGTTCTGAATGGTACTTAACTTTCATTTCATTGTGAAGAGATCCCACAGACCTCTGTATAACTATAGAAAGACTACAGTTTGGACCAGGAGTCCCCAAACTTTTTACACAGGGGGCCAGTTCACTGTCCTTCAGATCGTTGGAGGGCTGGACTATAAAAACAACTATGAACAAATCCATATGCACACTGCATGCATCTTATTTTAAAGTAAAAAATCAAACGGGAACAAATACAGTATTTAAAATAAAGAACAAGTAAATTTAAATCAACACACTGACCAGTATTTCAATGGGAACTATGGGTGCAGATGCATCCTGTGCTCCTCTCACTGACCACCAATGAAAGAGGTGCCCCTTCCGGAAGTGCGGCGGGGGCCGAATAAATGACCTCAGGGGGCCGCATGTGGCCCGCGGGCGGTAGTTTGGGGACCCGACTCCTGGTTTGGACAGTTTCTAGAAATCAGATATTTTAAAAAAAAAAACTGATTCTAATAGCTTATCGAACAGCTATGTCAACTTGAGTATTTGTCACATTACTTTTTCCTTATTTTACTCTTTTTGTTTTTAGCTTATACAAAGGCAATTTATTAACAGAAAATAATCATTTAAGGAGTAATGTTCACAGACGGTAACCATGGCGACACCCCATCCTGTTAGTGCTGTCAGAGGAGATGCAGTGACATTCTAAATCTGTCTGATCTTATTCCCAAGTAGGCAAGGGTCCGGATAGCTGACTGGGCCACTGGGCCCGAGGTCTTGATCCTATTTCCTCTTAGGGCCCCGAGTTGATGTAGATAGCAGTGACACCCAGCTCCTTACACCTCTGGGCCACATCCTGTGCAGCCAACATGGCAGAGCAGGGAAAGGACTTACCCGAGTCAGCCTTGACTTTCATTCCACCAATCACACAGCTGATACTTTCTTTGCCAGAAAGAGCCATTGCATAAAAGTGTCACTGAAGGATGCAAAGATGTGCCAGATGCCAAATACTTTTTCTCCTTTGGCCACCTGAGGTCCAAGACCTGCTCTTTCTTTCTTTCTTTTCCCTTGACAGGTGCCATTCCTGTGCGTCTCATCCAGACTCTGCCACTGGAAAGAGAGAGATCACTTTTTAAAATATTATTTCTTATCTTGGTAACATAGAACAAAATTTACCATTTTAAGCATTCTTAAGTGTACACATTCAGTAGCACACACCAATTCTTTTACCTTAGGTTATAGAATATATCTATCTGAATTGTGTTGGACTCATAAGTAATTTCAATCACTGTTTAACTAATAATTGTTTGAAAGGGAAGTATTTGAGAACCACATTAAAGACACTAAGTTATGTTCTAGAATAGTTCATGGGACTTTGGCATTAATTTGTATTAAATATAAGACCTATGCCTTGCTTTCTTTTTTATTTTAGATTTTTATTTATTTATTCATTTTTATTAGAAAGAGAGAGAAAAAAAAAGCAAAAGAGAAAACAGGGGGAGGAGCAGGAAGCATTAACTCCCATATGTGCCTTGACCAGGCAAGCCCAGGGTTTTGAACTGGTGACTTCAGCATTATAGGTTGATGCTTTATCCACTGAGCCACCACAGGTCAGGCCCCTGATTTCTTGAAATAAATTTTTCCCCACATTAATCTTTTTAATTTTCATCCATTTAAGCTATAAACATTTACGTTATAATTTTTTAAAGTAAATATTCCAAAGACAAATAAAATGTAACACATACTTCGGTTAAGAACCAAATACACACAAGTAGGAAGCAGATACCAGTCCATCGGCATTTGTTATTCAGGAAGTAAGTCAATTCCTTTATTGGGTCAGCTGTTTAAAAACCAGTATTATGCAGTCAAATTCTAGACAATTCAACCAAAAATCCAAACTTCTACAGAATTATTACTCTCATATCCTGTTGTCAGCTCAAGGATCCATGACACATCTGGGACGTCTTTCTATTTATTGCAACATGACTTTCCAGTTCTTTAATCTGATTTCAAAAGAGCAATCTTTTATTAATAGGATATTTCTGATCCCCTAGAACAGGGGTCGGGAACCTATGGCTCGCGAGCCAGATGTGGCTCTTTTGATGGCTGCCCCTGGCTCGCAGACAAATCTTTAATAAAAAAAAATAATAATGTTAAAAAAATAAAACATTATCATGTATTGCAATCCATTCATTTTCTACCACTCATGTTCATGGTTGCGGATGACTAGAGCCAATCACAGCTGTCCTTCGAGACAATACCAAATTTTTATTGGATAATGCGTAACGTACACAAGTTGTTGTGAGGTCAGGATGTAAACTTCCCTCCTTTTAATCAAGTAGTCAGCTAGCTAATTGCAGAAACCCTATTGACGAAGAAGGTGGCTAAAAGAAGAAAAGATGAGGAGTATCGTACTTTTCAGCAGGAACGGACAGAGGAATTCACCTTTGTGGAGAGAGCAGGTTCTGCAGTGTGTTTAATATGCAATGATAAAATTACATCAGTGAAACGGTCAAATACTGTATAAAGCAGCACTTTAACACACGACATACTACATTTGCATCGAAATATCCAGCAGGGGACAGCAGGAAGAAAGCATGTCAAGAGCTACTGTGCAGAGTTCAAGCTAGCAACTCCGTGTTTGGACCCAACAAGGTGACTGGAATTCGGCTACCTTTGCTGGGGCTTTAGCAATTGTGAGAAACGGAAAGCCATTCACAGATGGGGAGTATGCCAGAACATTCATGCTTGGTGTTGCCAATGAACATTTTGACAACTTTTTGGATAAAGACAAGATAACCAAATGAATGAAAGACATGCCTCTGTTGGCAAAAACCGTTAACGATCGTACCATCATGATGGCAAATCAAATTGAGGCAACACAAGTGAAGGACATAAATGCAGCACCATTCTTTTCTCTCGCTTTGGATGAGTCAACAGATGTAAGCCATTTATCCCAGTTCAGCGCGATTGCAAGGTATGCTGTTGGTGACAAGCTACGTGAGGAAAGTCTTGCTGTTTTGTCTATGAAAGACACAACAAGAGGGGAGGATTTATTCAAGTCTTTCACTGAGTTCACTAAAGAAAAAAATCTATGATGGATAAACTTATTTTGGTGTGTACTGATGGTGCTCCGTGCATGGTGGGAAAAAAACAGAGGATTTGTAGCGCTTCTTCGTGAACATAAAAAGAGACCCATCCTAAGTTTTCACTGCATCCTACATCAGGAGGTGCTTTGTGCCCAGATGTGTGGCGAGCAGCTTGGTGAGGTGATGTCGCTGGTCATTTAGGTGGTCAACTTTATTGTTATTCAAGCTTTAAATGATTGCCAGTTTAAAACACTGCTGGATGAAGTTGGGAACAATTATTCTGGTCTGCTTCTGCACAGCAATGTGCGTTAGTTGTCAAGAGGGAAGGTTCTCAGCCATTTCGTAGCTTGTCTGAGGAAATCCGGACTTTTCTTGAAATGAAAAATGTCGAGCATCCTGAGTTAGCTAACACTGAGTGGCTCCTGAAGTTCTCCTATCTCATGGATGTGACTGAACATCTTAACCAGCTCACTGTGAAAATACAAGGCATTGGAAATACAGTCTTATCCCCTCAACAAGCAGTGTTTGCATTTGAAAACAAGCTGGAACTCTTTATCGCTGACATTAAAACAAGTCATTTACTACACTTTGAAAAACTAGGAGAGTTTAAAGATGCATGCACAGCAAGTGACCCTGCTCAACATCTTGATCTCCAGCAGCTAGCGGGCTTCACATCTAATCTCCTGCAGTCATTCAAAGCACGCTTTGGAGAATCTCATGAGCACACTCGTCTTTTTAAGTTCATCTCCCATCCACAGGAGTGTGCAGTGGACAATCCTGACCTGAGTTACATTCCTGGTGTCTCCGTCAGAGATTTGGAGCTACAAGCTGCTGACCTGAAGGCCTCAGACATGTGGGTGAATAAGTTCAAGTCACTGAATGAAGATTTGGAAAGACTTGCATGACAACAAGCGGAGTTGGCGAGCAAACACAAATTGGGAGAAATGAAAAAACTTCAACCCGAGGACCAGCTGATTGTCAAAACTTGGAACACGCTTCCTGTCACATACCACACACTGCAGCATGTGAGTATTGTTGTACTGACAATGTTTGGCTCTATGTATGGATGTGAGCAGTCTTTCTCACATCTAAAGAACGTTAGGACCAACCTACGATCACGTTTAACGGATGGAAGTCTCAACGCCTGCATGAAGCTGAACCTCACCACATATCAACCAGACTACAAAGCCATCAGCAAAACCATGCAGCACCAGAAGTCGCATTAATGGTAAGAAGTACTTTATTCATCATTGGTAAGCAACAGCATAACAACATTATTAAAAAGAATTCAGAGGCTTCTTGTACTTTTAAAAGTGTTGGTCTTACATAAAATGCACACATTTACTTGTATTTAGTGTTAAACATATTGTATGGCTCTCACGGAATTACATTTTAAAATATATGGCATTCATGGCTCTCTCAGCCAAAAAGGTTCTCGACCCCTGGCCTAGAAAGAAAAAGAATTTCTTTTTCTTTTTTCACTCACTCTCTTCAAATAAAAAGTTAACAACCTGAATTTATGTATCAAACTTTCTTATGGACTAGACCCATTCTGTTGACGTTGGCAAACAGACCGATTGGCCAACATGCATGTCTTCCTTCAAATTGTTTGTACTTAGAAGTAATAAGGTCACAAAGCATCCTTGAGGCTCTAGGCCACTTCTTACATGTAGCTTCAATTACTGCTTTTCTCTCCCTCTCTCTGGTTAAAATAGATGAAGCATATGAATGAAATCAGCTAAAATGGTATTAACCTTTACTTGATTTCCTCACAGAGTACAATGCTTTCCATTTCAAGGCCAGCCTTCAAGTGCTGCCATGTCAGGCAGGGACTAAAAGACTTAGAAAACATAGCCAGACTTTTAGTAGATCCTTCTATAAAGCAAATAGAATATCTTTGCTTTATCAATGATGGGCTCCTTTTCCCCAAGCTGAAGACATAGAGATTAGCAGAGGAGAGATGCAACGTACCTAATTAATTCTCCTGATCGCTCTAGATTGTATTGCTATTTTTGATTAGCAGAACATCATGACTAAAATGTAAAATATGTACAATAACTGAAATCATAAAGAGGGGAAGAAATAAATTTACCTAGTACAAAGGTGTTCTTGATAAAACTAAGAATTTAGAATGATAGTTTATGATGTCAGTATATTTTTAAGGATTCTTATTTATAATGACATAATTTCTTTTTTAAAAACTTGCCTTTCAAGATAGTTAAGCAATGTCATCTCATTAAATTTAATTTCAAATTAACACATTTAAACAAAGATTGTTAAAATGTCATATATATATATATATATATATATTTCTGTTGTATATGCATAAAAACAGATTTTGAGCTACTTATATTCCACATGAATATTAGGTCTGAACAAGATATTTATATAACTGCAAAAAGTGTCTTCATTCCAAATGAAAAGGACAGGAATAATTTGGAAGATAATTACCAAATATAATTTGGATCATTTAAATATCTGCCATTTCCTTGTACCTGTCATCAATCTAATCCATTTGATGAGAATTTAGCAGTACCTAGATTTTAGAGATAGGAAAAACAAACAGCTCTGTAAGTGTTTTCCTTAGTTTCATGGAACTAGAAAATAGAAACTGAGAGCAATCAGGAAAAGGAAAGAATAGTCCATTGAATCGTAGGCGCATTTTATTAGCGTCCTAAAAATTTTTCCTTGAACTTGTTCATAATCGCTTTTGCTGTGTTTAGAAATGAAACACAGCTGCATGTTGTAAACAGTGTTAAATTTGCTTAATATTGCCAAATTTTATAGTAACACAGGATGTTCTAACAGAGGAAGGGGTGGCTTCCCAAAAGAGGCAATGAATGGGTAGAGTGGGCCTCACTGGGTCTATCATCAAGAGTGACAGGATCAGATGTTTTCCAAATATATCACAACGAAAGGATGGCACCTAATGGTAAATAGCTATTTAAGGCAATGAAAAAGAGAAATTTATGAATATCAAAAAAAGAAGATTCAGTGTATTGAGAGTTGTCTTACCAATGCATTTTGTATATCAGAGATTCTAAATGGGGATGGTTGTGATTGGGAATATCTGAATTTCATGGAAGCTAGAAAATGTTGTATCATTTGAAAAGCTTTATTCAGTGTTATGATTTTATATTAAAAAATGGGAAGGGGGATTTTGTTTTTATAACCAAAGAAAAATGACAAAATTCTTTAGCTGAAGATTCATAGTTTGAGAAAATAGCTGAACACCACGTATGGATCTGAGGATCATAAATTGCACAAAAAGGAATGAGTTAGGGCTGACCTGTGTGCTCCACTCACCCAGCCATGGACCCCGACTCCATCTAGACCAGAAACACCCTTGTATCTGCAATGGAAGAGGAACCTCAAATGCCTTCAGTGGCCAGACTCTTAACTTGAACATGGAAAGATGCCAGGTAGCACCTTCATGAATTACTTTGGTCTTTATTCCCTGACTAGAGACACTGAAATAAAGCTTGATTAAACACTGTACAGGATAAACAAGGCATCTGTGGGACCCATTTAGCCCAGTAACTACCAGATTCCATATAGCATATACAAATTCTAATCTTAAAATGATTTTCTTATAAAATATATACCACTTCTTTTTTTTTTTTTTGCTCAACTGCTCCACCTTCCCCTCTCAGTGGCTTCACTCCGGCAGCTGTCAGCCTGCTCTCTATCTATGAGTCTGTCAAAACTCATGGATACAAACCAGTGTGGTGACTTCTGGGGGAAGGGGTTGATACGTAGAAGTGGGGGAGGGAATTGGGGGTAAATGGGGATGGACAGAGACTTGATTTGGGTTGGTGAACACACGATACGGTGTACAGAGATGTGTTGTAGAATTGGGCACCTGAAACCTGTATAACTTTATTAACCAGTGTCACCCCAATAAATTTAATAAAAAAGGAAAAAGTATATATCCTACTGAGTTAAGACATTGCCATAGATTTTCAATAGCAAATGTTCTCTCTAACCACACAATGATGTTCTAACAGTTCTAGGCATATGCTCCTCTTCCTCTTGGAAAATCCCTAGTGTATCATGACTTTGCTCCTGTAAAATCTTGATGTTTTAAACATCTTTTAATCAGAATTATCATGGCAATATGTTCCTCATCTATGTTCTCCATTGTTGGATGCTTTCTTGCGTAAGCCCTAACTCATTCCTGCTATAAGTGAGGAAAACAAGGAATCAAGATAGAAGCAGACTATTATTGCTGATTACTAAAAAAGGAGGTATATTTTTTGAGATGATGTCGAACTTACTTTCTTCAGTGACAAGTGAGTCATCACTGCTGTCTGCCCAGCCTAAAATATATGGTAATTAGAACCTCATAAAATGAGCTAGGGGCTGTTCCCTAAGCCATGTCTAGAAGCACCACCTTTGATTATTCATTGGAAACTTGTGGTTCAAATATTTTACCTTTGTGTGTATTTCCTCTCTTCAGCCTTTATCTACATTCAATGTCTTTAGCATTCATATTCAGTCGTCTCGTAAACCATAGCTAAAATATTACTTCATCCTCCACAACTTACAGGTCAATACTATTCTGTTCTTGTGCCAAAACCTGATATCTGGAAACCTAACCTAGTTCTAGCACTTCAGGACTCTGTCAAACAGGGAATTCAGAAATTTGTTAAAGAGAAAGTCAGGACCAGCTATGCCTTGTCCACTAAAAAGATGTTTGTAAATGAATATTTTAAAATTAGGTAGCAGTTTATCCTCTCCTATATGATTACATTTCAAGTACTTTGTTTCTCACACCTGTAGACAGATGCAACACAGATTTTTTATTTGGTGTTTTTGTTATGAGTGTTATTTATTGGTGGAATGTTACCCAGTGGGTTAGGTACAAAGCTTGGGGTGTCAAAAATGCTGCTTAAATTCCTGTTCACTGTTTACAGACCTAAATCCTCTTTCATACCTCTGCACAAAATAACAGAAACTGAAAAGTTCATTGGTACTTAAAAAAAATGGTTGACCTAGGGATCATTTAGATTTTGTGACGTCGGCAAGACTTTGGTGAGTTATGAGTTAGTCTGTTTGGTGAACAGGGAAAGAATTGAAATAAATATGACAATAGTGTGAATGTTGCAGTACATGCATATTGTAGAAAAGTTAAGTCGGTTAATGATCAACCATTTGGTATTAGATGAAATGCTTCGTTATAATGTTCAGTTGCTGTAGAATCAGTCTTCAGGTCATGAAAGAAACCTCAGTTTATTTACAGTATTTATTTTGCATAAATGATTATAAAATAAATTTTTGGTTTTACCTTGGCATTTATCAAAAAGTGAGGGCTAGTTATTCTATAACATTTTATTTTACTATTATTATCTCTGAGAAAATGATAATCCTTTTTTTCTTAACTTTCATAATTACCTGGATCAGAGTTTATTGGTCTGTTTAAGTCTATGGAGTGATTTGTAACTTGTACATGAGAGCAACCTAAATTATACAAAACACAAAGGCTCTTGCCAGCTAGCTCAGCAGTAGAGCGTTGGCCCAGCATGTAGAAGTCCTAGGTTTGATTCCCAGTCAGGGCACACAGGAGAAGTGCCCGTGTGCTTCTCCACACTTCCCCCTCTACTTTCTCTCTATCTTTCTCTTCCCCTCCCACTGCCAAGGTTCCACTGGAACAAAGTTGGCCCGGGCATTAAGGATGGCTCCATGGCCTCCACCTCAGGTGCTAAAATGGCTCTGGTTGCAATGGAGCAATGCCCCTGATGGGAAGAGCACTTCCCCCTACTGGACATGCCTGGTGGATCCCTGTTGGGCATGTGGGAGTCTGTCTCTCTGACTCCCCACTTCTCACTTAAGAAAAATACAAAAAATAAAAATAAATTATATAAACACAAGCCTGGTGTTTTTGGGGGGAGCCTTAGAAAGACTGAAGCTTTGAAAGTGTTTTGATTCATTGATTTTAGAGAGAGAGGAAGGGAGAGAGAGAGAGAAAGAAACATTAATCTGCTGTTCCACCCATCTAGGCATTCATTGGTTGATTCTAGCATGTGCCCCAACTGGGGATCAAACCTTCAACCTTGGTGTATCAGGACAATGCTTTAACCAACTGGCTACTCAACAAGGGCAAAACACTGAAGCTTTTGGTGGGTGAGTATCCACTGAATTCTCAGAGGTTGAAATTAATATTTACAAATTAAGCATGACCTTTGCACTCTAACCATATGAACTTGAGGAAGTTTCTTATACTCTTTGGGCTATAGATTCAGAAAGTATCCCACAGAATTATTGAGAAATTATCTGTGTGGTGCTGGAGAAGAATAATAGGCTTACTGTTTGTTTAATGTACATCTAAATGTTTATGGCTTAGTTTGATCACTTGGGATCTGAATGATATAAAAGATCATATAAAGCCATTAGAATATAGGCTTCAGATTCAGGCAGTCCTTAATCTATCATCATTTGGTTGTGTGATCAGGTTCTCACAAAATAATAGGTATCTCATTTACCTCATCAGTAAAATGTGGATAATAACATCCAGCTTGAAGGTATGCTCTGCATTTTAAAGTAGATAGAATCATATATTATCAAATTTAGTGCCTGCCACATAGTAAACACAAAACAGTGAACAAATGAATTATACCATTAACATAAGAGAGGATAATGTATGGCACAAATTATATGGCAGATGTGCCTCTATATTGCATCCATGCATTTGTCCTAGAAGTGTCAAGAAAATTAGATTATTTATTCTCCATTAAAAATCATCCTTCTTTTCATTATGTAGTTAATAACAATAATAATAATGCAAAATATTATCACCTATTGATGAAAACAAAAGCAGTGTTTGGATATCATCTTTCACCCCTCCTTTGTAGATGAACTCTGCCATATATATTATTTTTTGCCTCCACATGGATAGAAAAAAAAAAGAAACAAATAAATAACGTGTTACTGGGAAAACATGTCTTTCATTTCACCTTCCCATTTTAAGCTAATACCTACAGCAAGTACAGGCCAGAAATCTATTATTTATCTGAATATTGTCATTGACTGCTTATTGACCCCTTGTTTCAACATGCATTAGTTTTCATAAGGTGCCCATAGATTTGTCTTTTGAAGCTAACCCCTTATTAGGACAGCTGTAGCTGTACAAATGTTTATGATGGGAAATATATGTAGTATGACCATAGTATTAGGCAGATTTTATCTTTGCAACCATTTAGTTGTGCCATAATACCTTATAACATCTCAAAAGCGGTGTATTGAACCGTGTCAATGCTGACAACAGCAAACAGGCGCTGGACTCCAGATCCTACAGCTTCAGCCCTAATGTACGGTTGCCTTAGGGGCATTCTACCTATTAATTTAACATTCTAAGACTAATTATGTATGTGAGGGTGACCTCTCTCTAATCTACATTCATTGCAGAGTCCAAGCTGTCTGTCTCTGTTGTTCCCATAATAAAATAGCTGTTGATAGACTTGTATAATTGACTGTGTCGGAAGTGAACTCACCTACATCGCTACATGCAAATGGCATATCGTCCCAATAGAATAAAGATAAGCAAAAAATAATCCAACTATCTCCAGTAATTAACTTTGGAGGTTTCATAACAACAGTAGGAAATATATTTCCCATTGGCTTAAAAATGAAATTAGGAAGTACACAGGAGTCACATCTGTAATAATTAAAAAAAGTTTTCCAGGGGAAAAGTTGGATAAAAGAAATACACCCTGAGTTCCTTTATGTAATACTTGCAACATGTCCTGTTCTTTGGGCTAGCATAGTTAACTGACTCGATTGAAAATATATGTATATAAATATATATGCACATGCATAAGTTAGTAAGGGGTATTCACAATTGTGTATGGAGTTATGAGTTTCTGTTTGCTGTGCAAATATAGATACTTGTAATAGGTGCTTTCCTTTCTAAAATAGCTATGGTATCTTTTCATTTATCCTGGTGACATCTTAGTAACAACTTCTTTAAAGATGAATTTATTGGCTTCATTTTGATTTTGGAAATTAATCATTTCTCTTTTGTTTATAAGGATTCTCCTAATGAAAGGAACACTTTTGCAGAGGCTGTCAACCATAAATATCGCTTAGATGGCACTGAATGCTGGATATTACACCAGGGTGAGAAGAGACTCTCAAAAGAAAGAAAAGACAGTCTGTGCTTGTTTGTAGTGAGTAACCCAGACTGGTTTCCTGAGGTCATGGGAGTCATTCCAGTCATATTCTGCCTAGAGCTCTGTTCTTCCTGGAACAATTTATTTAGAAATTATTATCTTTCCAGCTTCTTGGTATATTTAGAAGGAAACAAGTGAACCATGAAACACGATCCTTGTTCTCAAAGATGCCACAAGGGAGCTGGTTCAGGGTAGCAAACACCCTAGAGTCAAACTACTGGGTATGAGTCTGGCCTTGGCATTCCACAGTTGTCTGACTTTAGGCTAGCTGCTTCAAATATTATGCTTAAATGTCCTCATCTGTAAGCTGAGACTATACAGATTTACAAACCTACCCCACAGGGTTGTAAGAAGTGCATATAGCAACAGTAAATGCAGATTGCATAGTTCATAAGACACACCCAAAAAGCTTTAGCTGTTATTTCCTTTAGTGTGAAATGTATTAAGTGAGAATACCAAATATATATATATAAATTTTCATATAAATAAGCATAGATATATATGCTTAAAGGCATGATTTTAAAAATTCACAGACAATAGAGTCTAGAAAGTAAAGTCAGAGAGAGAAAGAAATAAGTATTAGTGCCTACTGTTGACAAGACAATTCAATTGGCCTGCTTTCATAGAAGGTTTGATATGGAAGGAGGGAATTAAGTAGTGCATAAGGAACAATTTTAGGCAGTCAATGCCATGAAATAAGGTACAACCCAGTTAGGGAGATAATAACACTATTAAGAGTGATATCTGGTAGACCATGATTTTGTTGCCTTATGTCAGATAGTACACAGCCACATCTAAAATGTGTATTCCATGTCTGACGTGCAGTCAAGATATTTTTAAATGAGTAGTAGATATGAAGGTGTATATACAGTGGAAACTCTTCCTCTCTTCTCATTCCATAGTTACCAAATCTTTCTTTCCATGTAAACTATTGTTTAGCAATTTCATTGTACTCTCCCAGAGATATTATGTGTTTAACATATACCTAATTAATTTTCACTGTCCTCTTACACAAATGTTAGCATACATATACATATAAAAAATGTGAACACACTGCTATTTTACGTGGCCCAATGCTATAACCTGAAGTTTATTTTATAGTGCTTCCTTATTTTTGTGATCATGTAGTATCCCATTATATATGGACATATCATATGTATTTAGTCAAATCACTGTAAATGGATACTATACCATTTAAAAGTATTTTCCTATTAAGAATAGCACTGTGTAGCAATGAGCCCACCCAGCACCCAGTAGGAATCTTTGTTTCTAATACCTCTCTCCAATAAAGAGAACTAGGATTCCCTCAAGAAATAGCAGATTCTAAAGCCAAGGAAAGTAATAGGTACAATAAGCCTGAAGCATCTTGTAAAGTCCCAGAAGTAAGAAAGCATTATATATAAAAAAAGAAAGTCATATAGGAGTAAACCTGAAATCTATCCCTATAGCTAAATCTGGGACAATCTGGACAATAAAAATTTATGTTGTAGTGTTAGATTACAAAGTGTAAGTTACACTTTATATAAAAACTATACAATATTTTTAAAGCATAAAATAAATGTCTATGAATCCATAAAAATATAAATAATTGAATGAATGAATGAATGGAGGAAAAATACAACTCCTCCTTGGAGAAGAATCCCTCTACCCCTAAAGGGTTACAGTTTAATTCTCTAATCCTTGAGTGGGAGCTGCACTTAGCAATATGCTTCCAAAGAGTCAACTATGAAAAAGAGGTAAATAAGCAAGTTTTATTATAGAGAAACGTGGTAGATACTACCTTGTTCTGGTAAGCAAAGTTAACATCATAAATGATATCATGTTGACAGTACGTTCTATAATGTCTTAAGAATCTATTAAGCAAATAGTTGTGACAAAGGGTTTATGGAAAAACCTTAAAATCATCTCTTATTTATTTTTATCTCCTACATTCAGTCATTTAAGAAATCTTTTGTATTTACCTTCAAAAAATATATCAGAAACTAAGAATTATAACCTAATCCACTACGACTGTGCTATACTCCTATATTATGATAATAGTCTTTAAATGACCCACCTACTTTCACCTGTCACCTCTGCCATTTATAATTGCCTGCTAGCAGAAAAAATCATATTCCTAAAATGGTAAGGGAAATATCATCACTCCTGCATTAAGGAGCTTACATGGCTTCTTGCCTCCCATACAGTAAAAGCTAAAATTCTTACAAAACCCAGCACGATCCACTCTCTGTTATCACAATTATTCATTTTCTCCTGTATTTTTTGTCACTCATTCTGACTCAGCCACCTTGTCCTTGTGCTTTGTTGGCATGCACAAGGGAAGCTTCATCTCAAGAACTTTAGAGACACTGTTCCTACAGTCTATAATTTCCCTCCTTCAGATATCAACATGTTTCTTCTATCCATTATCTTGTCCAAGTAGTAAATCAAACATTGTCCTTTAGAAACCTTCACTGACCACCAGTGGTGATACATCAAGGTGATCCTGACCCTCTATAACCCCTTCCCTTTGGTATAAGTAGAATGTATAATCTGCTTCTAACCAGTAGAGTATGACAAATGTCATGGGATAACTCTCCTGTTATTATGTTATATGGTAAAGAAGAGGGATTCTACAGATGTAATTAAGGTCCCTGATCAGTTGACACTAAGTTTGTCAAAATGAAGATTTTCCTGAGTAGACCTGACCTAATCATGTGAGCTTTTAAAAAAGACCTAAGCACAGGGAGAAAAGAGAGGAAGGGTTTCGGAAGAAGGGAGAGACACAAAGAAAACCAGATAGAAGGTGACCGAAGACTGTATGACTTCGGATGATGGATATGCAACATAATAAAATGTCAAAATAACCTGGAGATGTTTTCTCTGAACCTACGTACCCTGATTGATTAATGTCACCCCATTAAAATAAAAAAAATATAAAATAGCAAAAACAAACAAATAAAAGATTAAATAAAATCTTTTTAAAAAGGGCCTAAGCATTCATTAAAAAAAAAAAAGAACAAAATCTTACTATTTGTGACAACATGGGTGGACCTACATAGAGGATATTACACTAAGTGAAATAGGTCAGACAGAGAAACTCCAATACCATATGATTTCATTTACATGTGGAATGTAAAGAACAAAATAAACAAACAAACATAACAGAAAGAGACTATAGGGCAGAGAACACACTGATGGTTTCCTGATGAGAAGGGAGCGGGGGGACTGTATGGAAAACGGTGATGGCATTAAGGAGTACAAATGGGCAGTCAGCAGGATGTGAAGTACAGCACAGAGCAGCATTTTTTCAACCAGTGAGCCACATGAATTTTTAAAACATGCAATAGCTGAAAATTTAGTCAGGAGCACTGACCTATTTTCCCATAGATGTTCAAATAAACAAACTGACAACAGCCAACACAACAATAGCCATCTGGTGTAAACGTGTCTTGAACCATAAAAACATAACTCATATAATAGAGTTGCATCTTATTGATCATGACGCATAATAAGGTTGATTCTGATTGGTTTATTCTTGGTACCAGAAATATTTATATACAAGTACAAGCACCTAATCTATTAAAAGTCACTTTGGAGCAAGAGGAGTAGGTAATTACTATTATTGGATTTTTTTTTTTTTGTAAATTAATCAAATAATATCTTTTTTTTTTCAGATAGGTAAAAAGATTTTTTTTGATGAGTCACAGAATTTTAGTAATTACTTTATGTGTGCCATGAGATAAAAAGAGTTGAAAATCACTGGCATAAGGAATATAGTCAATTATATTTCAGTAGGTGGGTACTAGACATATTGTGGGATCACTTCCTAAATTACATAACTTTCTAACCACTGTGCTGTATACCTAAAACTAATATTAAAAAATATTGTCAACTGTAATTAATAAAAAATAAAAACATGTAGGCCTTGTCCAACGTAAGAGGCTATAGCTATCAGAGACTCTATCTCTTTCTATTGGTGGTATTTAAGAAGAAGTTACGATGAATTCTAAAAGCTATAAGGAAATGAATTTTATATTCTTAACTAGTTACGCTTTCAGATGAGACTGAAGCCTAGCAAACCACTTGGTTTCCATCTTTGAGATCCTTAGCAGAGGACCCCACTAAGTCATTCCTAGACTCCTTATTCACAGAAACTATGCAATAATAAGTAAGGGTCATTTTAAGCCAATTCATTTGTGGTAGATTGTTATACAGCAGTAGAAAATGAATGCACCATGCTCCTTCACATTACGATGCATGTCCCCCAAAACCTTTACCTCACCCCCTTCCTTTATTTCTCACCTTAGCACTCACTACCACCAGACACTATATTTTGTATTTGTTTATTCTGTTTATCAACTGTCTGTTCTCATTAAAATGCAAATCTTGGCATTTAGAGATTTCTGCCCAATTCAACTACAATAAACTCAGTGCCTAGAACAATGTTTTCCCACAGTAAATTAATAAATATTTGTTGAATAAATTAATGGCCTGATGGATGATATTTAACTGTGATAGGTATCACCAATGTGGCTAGCAGTCAATATATTTGCAACTTTTACTGCTGAGGTTGCTACTCAAGCTTTGTTAACATGTATTTCTACAAGTATTAGGAATAGGGGGGAAAAGACTTGTACAGATTAAAGAAAGGATCTTATAGTGCCCCATTTAGTGTTTGATTTCATGAGACAGTACAAAGCATCCTTCTGCTGTATGTTCATTGACAATGTGAGGTGCCTTGAAGTGATTCTAGATAGTTAGAATGGTATCCTTTGTAGATCATTCTGGAACACAGATCTCAAATTTCAAGACCTGAAGAAGATGAATCATCTGAGGAAGGTACACATACATTGAACCCAGAACTTAAAAGACCATGCTGATGTAGAGAGACTACTATGTCAAAGACCTGGACCAACATGGTTTGATACCAAAAGTGGGCTCTACTCTATACTGATTGTATGATATGGAGAAGCTTCAAACATTTTCTGAGTTCATGATATCAACAGGTAGTAAGTGAGTACAGCATGGAGGAGACATGGTTTGATGGTTTGGGGCTCCATCTCTGGACTGCGGCTCCCACATTTACTACTTGTGTGACTTTGAGAAAGTGATTCAATCTCTTTCCATCTGATTTTTTTAATCTAAAAATTAAGATCGTTTTTTATCTTATGGAGTTCTGATGGTTAAATGAGGTATGCATGTAAAAAGCATGTCAAAATACATCTATGTGTTTTTTCTTTTCTTTTGTTTTATATATGAAGTATTTTAAAGAAAGGAAGGCTTTATTAATGAAAAATATTATTATCAGAGGCATATATTAATTCGTATTCTAGTCAGGAATATAATGTGTAATATATTACAATCTGTCACACCCTAGGACTAGAAAATATTTTCCTCAAATGTGATTTTTCTTTAAGTACAAAAATGCATTTAGAATGAGTTTCAAAGGAAGAGTTTCCATTTAAATTTAATATGATGCAGCCACATGTTTTCTTGCTGGCAATATCTTATTTTATTTTTAGCTTTCACCTAATTCCTTATACTTTATTTTGTGGTTTCATTACTATGCAAATCCATAGGCACTATATTCAAGTACATGCTTTGTGGATTATGTTACATTCTATCACTTCACAATTAAACAGCTTGCATCCAGTTTCCCAAATTACAAATGTTTTATATAAGTTGGTAGAGGTCAAGTCAAAAACCAAGATCTTCCTTTTGAAACAAGAAAACCCTAAAATGATTCTCCACAGTTGAAAAGTTTGTTAAAAACTAATTGTATAATTGTATTATTTCTTGACCTGTGGTAGCACAGTGGGTAGAGTATCTACTGGGGACACAGAGATCCCACGTTCAAAACCCCAAGGTCACCGGCTTGGGTGTGGTCTCATCTGACCTGAGCGCAGACTCACCAACTTGAGCTTGGGATCATCAACATGACCCCATGGTCGCTGGCTTAAGCCCAAAAGGTCACTGGTTTGAAGCCCAAGGTCACTGGCTTGAGCAATGGGTCACTGGCTCAGCTGGAGACCCCAGTCAAGGCACATATGAGAATCAATCAATGAACAACTAAAGTACCACAACCACCATGAGTTGATGCTTCTCATCTCCCTCCCTTTTTGCCTCTCTCTCTCTATCTTGCTTAAAAAGAAATCAATTGCATTACTAAAAAATATGATTCATATAAGAATACAGTTTAAAATCAAGTAAAAAATCTATGAGACATGGACAAGAGAGTGGTGGTTACGGGGTGGGGGAGGGAGGGGAGGGTGGGGGTTGGGAGGGGAGGGTGGGATAGGGAGAAGGGGAGGGGCACAGGGAAAACCAGATAGAAGGTGACAGAGGACAATTTGACTTTGGGTAATGGGTATGCAACACAATTGAATGATAAGATAATCTGGAGATGTTTTCATTGTACATATGTACCCTGATTTATTGGTGTCACCCCATTAAAGTTAATTAAAAAAACATAAAAAAATCTATACTTATAAAATTAATTTATTATTATAGTTCTAATTTTTTAGTTTATAAATCATCTAAAATTTTCATATCTCTTCTTCATCCTGGTGTTTTTTGTTTGTTTGCCAGTTCTATTACTCAGTACTATCCCTTGTTTGTATAAAATAAGAATAAGTAGAAATAAATATAAATTCTGTTTAAAGCTGTTTTATTTCTTACTTTCATCAGAACTGATAAAATGTTGTAGAGGAAAGAGCTAAAATAAATCTTTTTAAAGACTTAATTTCTGATCTTATCTCTCATGGTTTGAGGCAAAAATGTTTTTGGAAAATATGGTTATTCAACCACGCATTCTGAAGCAAAATATAGGTTACTTCTCATTTGTTTACAAGACTCCAAATATGAAACACCAATATATTAATATTTCTCAGATAGTTCAAAGCTTATGAGAATAGAACGGAACAGAAAACTTAAAATCAGAATATTTAAGACATATGATTTCTTTAGCTAAATAGCAATTAAGTCTTATGAATCACCTTCAAATTGGGTATTTTATTGGCAACATATTTAAAGTTAACTGAATAGTTCAGTGGTGATTCTTTTTAATCCTACCAGTTTGAAGAAATAATAGCATATATGAAAAAATATTTAAGAGATATTATTGGGTTGACTTTTATTGATTCCCTTTGCCCAGTACAGAGAACAGAATCGAGCACATATTAAGTACCCATTCAATATTCGTTTAACTGAATGAATGAATGAATGAATGAATACACTGCAGCCAGGTCAATATGACTTGCCTCCGATCATGGGAAAGGAACTGTTTTGGAAGTTCATGCTGGGTCTGCATGCACCATACTGCCAGGCAAAACATTTGGTAAAAATCCATGCCTCATCTCAGCTGGTAGTAGTGAGGTCACTTTTATTATTCCTAACAAGTAATATTGGGAGGATTTTTTCTTAACCCAGTAAAAAGTTACACTCCAGGGAATACAAATTTTTACACAACCAACAGAGACAATGCCACCTATCATTTCAATGTGTCCTTTCTTTTTTAAAAAATTCCCCTACATATAGTACCCCTACTATTTCCAATACTAACCTTTAGTTACCTTTTGTTATGTAAATAGAGAAACTAACTACCACTAGTCCACCTATTTCTTGTGCAAGCTTAATTTTTGGGGATATTTATAACAGTATAATTTAGAATACTTTAAATAATTATAAGTAACTTGATAATCTCACCTGCGCTAAAACATGTAAACATTTCATAAATTCATTTTTATATATGCCTGGAAAATTAAAACTTAAGGAAGTTATAGGCTGAACCATGTCCTTCTTTCCTCCAATTCATATGTTGAAATACTAACCCTTAATATATCAGAATATAATTATTAGAACATACCTATACAGAGGTGATTAAGTTAAAGAGAAATTAAGTTAAAGTGAGGGCTTAATCCAATTCGCCTAGCATCCTTACAAGAAGTTCGGACACACAGACGCATACAGAGGGAAGACTAAGTGAAGACAGGGAGAAGATGGCCATATGTAAATCAAGGACAATCCTAGGACAGATCCTTCTCTCATGACCTTCAGGAAGAACTAACTCTGCTGACATGTTCATCTCAAATTCTGAGCCTTCAGTCTGGTGAGAAAATCCATTTCCACTGTGTAAGCCACCCAGTCTAGGCTACTTTGTTATCAACTAATACAGAGAAAAATGTTATTATTATGGGTATAACTCTAGTGTTTAAAATTTTTTTTCTTAATAGTGTTTTCGTTCCCTTTAATAGTTTATAATCTATATTAGTAGATGGAAAGCAACCCCAGGCTAAGGAATCTTAGCTGACAGAATGCTCACCGTTTAGTTACCATGTGTGGAGTTTTCCATCCTGTTGGACTTTTCTGGTCAGCTACTGCCAGAGCTGTGCAAAGCTAATGTGACGGCAATGGCTCACTCATAGAGTAAGTGACATTATCGGCAGTCAATAAAATGGTGGTGTTTTTCTAATGTAATACAAGATTTTGGAATATAAGAACACCGTTAATACAATAGAACCATTAGCACATATAGTAGTTTGGCTTTATTAACAGCCCTGTACATGTTAGCAATTTTGATATAATTTAAGTGATGTCCTCATTATAGTGACAAACTGTGTTTTCATTAATTCAGTGAGAAAGACATTAATATGAAAATTGCTCATTCAGAATCACAGTGAAGTGCTTATCTTATTATCACTAGGCTGATTCTGACCTAGGTGCTAAGCAAACTGAGCTGAAGCATTCTACAGAAAAGGAGTCACCATACGTCTTTCTTTAGGAGATTTCCATTGGCTTTCTTGTGGTCTCCTGATGTCTTTTTACAGCATTATTTCAAAAGATTATATAAATTAATATCAAGCCCATTATTAGTTTATTTCTGAATCTTATTCTATAAATTTTATATAATGACACATACATCCCAACCTTCATATTTGGATACTCTAGTTACCCCGAGCATATCTTGTATAGTTTGGGTTCTTTGGTTGTAAGCAACAGAATCAAACTCAACCACCATATACAAAGAAGCATATTGAAAGGCTATGAGGAGTTCCCAGAATGAGTGAGTGGGACTTTCCTAGAAATGGGAAAGAAGAGATTCTTAGAGAGCGATAGGAGGGTAAGCAGAGCAATGACCATTCTGGTAACAATGGTTGGGTCAGTTTGCTGTGTCAGAATAAATGGTTTTTCCTCATTTTTCCTGTTTAGGTTCTATGCCAGGCCACTTGCTGTGCTGGGGTAATAGGGATGATTTCCCCACTTAATCATCCATCTTATGAGACCACACAGAACAGGGGAAAGGAAATCCTCCCCACTAACCACTGGAGTGCCACTGAGAAGGAACTAACAGAGTCAGTAGCTGAGATGAAAGATTCCAGTACGACTAGAAACTACATGGTGCATATTCTAGCTCCTAGGGAAACTGTGGTAGACACTACTTCTATTTCCATCATTATCTGGCTCTACTAAACTTTCAGCCTCTGGAATCATGGCCACATGAGGCACTTTGGCCAAGGATATGTGAGCAAGTGAGATGTGTGTCTCACATCTCTATTAAAGTTTTTAACTCTTGGTGCTCAGCACCTCGGTGTTCCTCTTGCTGCCACCAAAGCCAGAAACTCTCCAGATGATAGATCCTCTATCATCTATGGTCCCAGGAAGTACCAGTATAAAGCAGAGGCATTCACTAAAGGTAACAACATGTAACAAAAACAAGAAACAAACATGGACAAAGTCACAGAGATTTTGTGGGTTTGGTGAGGCAACCCACCCTAGAGACATACGTGGTATTGTAGAAGGAATATGAATATTGTTAAAATATAAACTCTGATTCTTATATGCAGAATTTTACTAACTTCTCTGTGTGTCAATGTCTTCATATAAAAAATGGGAGAATAGATACCAGCAGAGGTATGATGTTATGATATTATCTATAGACTACAGAGTAAGAAGAAAAAAAGGTTAAAGTCAGAACACTTGGAAATACGAGTATTCAAAGTAAGCATAGACTAAACAGTTGTTTAAGGAGATCAAAGATCAGCAACTAGAGAGCTAAGAGAAAAACTAAGAAATAAAGGAGCTATTGAAAAGGAAGAAAGAAATGCTTCAGAAAACACAAGGTAATAATTTATATTAAAATATTAAGCACTAAGCACACCTTTAAAACAGGGAAAATAAAAAATATCTGAGTTGGGTTGGGGGAGGGGAGAAAAAGCTTGCAAAGGAAAGATAGAGAGTTGAGACTATGTCTTTTAAAAAAAGATTTGATGTATTGCAAAGAGTTGTATATGTTAAACATGGTAAATTTTGTGAAAATATTTTCACAAAGAACTCTGCAAAAGCAACCCTAAAGTAACTTAAAGGATGATGATCTCTTAAGGCCTTTGTTCTCCATAGGACTCTTACTGTCATTGATTTGGGGGAAATGTGCTTGCTAAATTGAAATTAGTAGTACACAATAGTATATATTTCAGTCAGAGTAGTAGAAGTAATTGTACAACTGAGGTTCCCATCTCTAGCAAATTCAGAGATTTCTTGAACTAAGTATGCTAAAAACTAAGATGTGCCTGACATTTAAAACAATTTTTAAGTTAGTTTTTATCATCTCCAGAATAAATTTGAAAGTGTCTTGTTTTGGCCAGGTAGCTTAGTTATCCTGAAAACAATATATCAATTTCCCATCCTAGTATTTGTGTGACCCATTTCCCACATCTTCACATTTATAATACCTTGCACCACTGTTTGCTCAAGAATTTTGAGTCCCTTCTAGATAAGTAACAGTCTGAGAATACTATCTTTTGCGACTCATTTCTCTCTATTTCTGAAATGGAAAAAAAAAATCCAGTCTCTTTTGAATAAAAGATAAAGCACATCAACTGGGTGGAGTGTCCAATCTTGAACTGTAAAAATTCAACCATGAAAATTTCATTAGACTACCTATAACTTCCTACGTCTTGTGTCCTTTATGAGAGAGCTAACTTACAATAACTTGTAATTGTCCTAGATCCGTGATGGCGAACCTATGACATGCGTGTCAGCACTGAAAAGCTTGCAAAGGATAGATAGAGTCTGAAAGATCCTACTCTCACTGAAATATATACTAGCCATTTCGATGACACGCGGCCGCATGCGGCCGCATACCAGAGAAGTATGGGGCCGCATGTCAAGAAGGACGTTTCCTCCTTGGTTCCTGCATGGCCAGGTGCAGTAGCCGAGAATAAAACATTTGCTGTAGTGTAGACACTCTGTGCCGGGGGTTTGTAGGCCAAAACAACAGAACTCCAGTACAGAGCGTTTAGTTCTGGGACTTCCGGTTAGGCCGGTTTTCTCCAAGTGACACACCACCCGAGTTATGCTCAGTTCTTTGGCGAATTTTGACACACCAAGCTCAAAATATTGCCCATCACTGGCCTAGAACTTCCTCTGAACAAATTAAAAACTTTTTCTATACTTCAGTACAATCATTATCTCCTTCTCCTTTAAAGATTTAGCCCTGGGTTAAAATCTTCCAGCTGTGTGTACCCGTTCTCCGAGTTAACAACAGTGCTACAATCTAACTTACAAGAGTGAAAAAGAGAAATACTTTCCTTTTACTTTCCAACAGAGCCTATACGAGTTAGGTAAAATATTTCCCTCTGCATGTGTAGTTCCAATTTAGATTGGAGTTCTTTCATCGTTTTTATCACGTGTACGCACATTGCTTGGTAAAGAATCAGGCTGATCCAACCAAGCTATTAGACACACACTGTGTTTTCAATGCAGTCACTGTAAGAAGGCAGGGTTTCAGCTTGGAACCTTGACTGGGATCATCCTGGGGTGGGGGCCAAATACGGTATTATGGCAAGTCTTTGGAGTTTCTCACTGATCACCAAAGGAAATGGTTATGGAGACCCTGTGAGCTTAGACTTCCCCCTGATTGAAAAGACATCGCTTTTCTGTGCACGGACTAGCATACACAGAACTTCTGAGCCTAAATTACGTTGTCTTTAGGCTTCTCACAACCACAGACTTTGTTACTGCACCTCCTGTTATGCCGCCCATTACTTTTTCTGATTCTATAAAACTTCCATTAACTTTTGGTTACCCACATAGTAACAGAATGAGACCCAGAGGCAAGGTTTGGAGAGTAATAAGTTCATTGGGGAGGTGATCCCAGAAGCTGTGCTCTGGAAGTATGTAGAAAATTGAGAGGGGGAAAAGAAAGGAGCCAAAAAAAGGGATGAGGTAAGGAAACACAAAAGGGTGAGTTATTGTGTTGTTGACAATTGGGGCAAAAGCCTGTTGGGACCTCTGGGAGATGTCACATGCTGCAGGGGTGTCCCATGCCAACAGGAAGCTGGAGCTTTCTCCTCTTCTTCCCTCCCATCACTGGTTGAGAACTGCTTCCTGGGGGCCATTAACTCTCTAACCTTTTAAGGCCCGCTCTATGTTTGAGCTGAGGACACCAGATAAAGCCTAGAGGTGGAAAGATGCAGTCACTTGCTGAAAGCAGCCATCAGTGTGCACTGGGACTTTGAAAATCAACAGAAATAGGAGGAAACACAGCTTCACAATAGTTATCACTGTGATTTCTTTTCCTACAGCTTTGGCTTGACATTCTTCTGAGGAAAATATAAAATATCAACTATCCATCTGACTTGCAGAAAATGTATTGATTTGGGGTATGGCTATTACAGAGCTGAAACACTGGTATTTCCCACTTAGCCCAATAATGGGCATGCCAATGTGGGCAGTGTATTCAAGGGTACCTCATGAGCACACAGAAATTCAATCACACAGCCTGTTTTGAGTAAGACAGTCTTCTCACACTTCTCATTCATGCATCAGTTGGGTTTCTTCTATTCTCAGATAATGGAAGGTGTAACCTGAAGTGACTTAAGAAAAAAGGACATACTTTTTTTATTTAGACAACTATAATGTGATTCATGGGTGCTCACTCCAGGTGTGGCTGTGCCCAAGACCTTCACAGAAATCAGGACGTGTTTATCCTCCGGCATGCTTTGCTCCCCTTTCTCTTGGCTTTGTTCTTAGGGAGACATTCCCTTACCAGGCTAACATGGCTACCACAAGCTCCAGGCATTCTACTTACATCTGCAATTCAGAAGAAAAAAATCTTTATTCCCATCCATGGTTGAAATGAAAACCTAGACTTGGCTCTTGGAAGTCTAGTTGGAGAATTGTATTGCATTTTTATCCCTGAATTAAACACTACTACTGGAAAACCGACAGCGGTTGTCTAGATAAGCCATGAGCCTATCCTGGCAGTGACTTGGTGTGTGTAGGATGAGAAGTAGAGTGGGCTGAAGTCCAGCTCTTCTAGAAGATCGTGGATTGAGAGGGGAGAAGAGGTCCATTTGAGTCATATTTTCTACCACGTAATTCTTCAGATGAAAATCAAGGGACAAAAATTCCCTTCACTATTGCAACAAAGAAAAGTAAAGTACTTAGAAGTAAATTTAACCAAGGATTTTAAAGACTTGTGCTCAAAAATTATAAAACATTAATAAAAGAAATCAAGCCTGACCAGGTGGTGGCGCAGTGGATGGAGCATTGGACTGGGATGCGGAGGACCCAGGTTCGAGACCCCGAGGTTGCCAGCTTGAGCGCGGGCCCATCTGGCTTGAGCAAAAGCTCGTCAGCTTGGACCCAAGGTCACTGGCTCCAGCAATGGGTGGCTAGGTCTGCTGAAGGCCCGCGGTCAAGGCACATGTGAGGAAAGCAATCAATGAACAACTAAGGTGTCGCAACGGCAACAAAAACTAATGATTGATGCTTCTCACCTCTCTCCGTTCCTGTCTGTCTGTCCCTATCTATCCCTCTTTCTGACTCTCTCTGTCCCTGTAAAAAAAAAAAAAAAAAAAAAAGAAATCAAGAAAGATACAAACAAGTGGAAGTATACACCATGTTCATGATTAGGAAGAATAAACATCATTAAAATGTCTATATTACCCAAAGCAATTTATAAATTTAATGCAATACCAATTAAAATACCAATGACATACTTCAAAGATATAGAACACATATTCCAAAAATTTATATGAAACCAAAAAAGAACACGAATAGCCTCAGCAATCTTGATAAAGAAGAATAAAGTGGGAGGTATCACACTTCCTGATATCAAGTTATACTACAAGGCCACTCTACTCAAAACAGCTTGATACTGGCATAAGAACAGGCATATAGATCAATGGAACAGAACTGAGAACCCAGAAATAAACTCACACCTTTATGGACAATTGATATTTAACAATGGAGGTAAGAGCATACAATGGAGTAAAGACAGTCTCTTTAAAAAATGGTGTTGGGAAAATTGGACAGTTACCTGAAAAATTATGAAACTAGACCACCAACTTACACCATTCACAAAAATAAATTCAAAATGGATAAGAGACTTAAATGTAAGTCGTGAAACCATAAGAATCTTAGAAGAAAACATAGGCAGTAAGCTCACCGACATCTCTCACAGCAATATTTACTGATTTATCTCCATGGGCAAGTGAAATAAATGACAGGATAAACAAATGGGACTATATCAAACTAAAAAGTTTTTGTATAGCTAAAGACAATATGAACAGAATAAAAAGACAAACCACACAATGGGAGAACATATTCTACAGCACTTCTGATAAGGGATTAATAACCAAAATTTATAAACAACTTGTTAAACTCAACACCAGAAAGACAAACAATCCAATCAAATAATGGGCACAAGAAATGAATAGACACTTCTCCAAAGACAACATACAGATGGCCAATAGACATAAAAAAATGTTCAATATCACTAATCATTAGAGAAATGCAAATTAAAACCACAGTGAGATACCACCTCACACCAGTCAGAATGGCACTCATTAACAAAATAATACACAATAGGTGCTGGTGAGGATGTGGAGAAAGGGGAACCCTCCTGCACTGCTGGTGGGAATGTAAACTGGTGCAGCCACTGTGGAAAACAGTATGGAGATTCTTCAAAAATTTAAAAATGGATCTGCCATTTGACCCAGCCATTCCACTTTTGGGAATATATCCCAAGAACACTATATCACCGACTGAAAAAAAGAAATGCACCCCCATGTTTATGGCAGCATTGTTCACAATAGCGAAGATCTGGAAACAGCCCAAGTGTCCATCAGTGAACGAGTGAATTAAAAAGCAGTGGTACAGCCTGACCTGTGGTGGAGCAGTGGATAAAGCGTCGACCTGGGAACACTGAGGTCGCCAGTTCAAAACCCTGCACTGGTCTGGTCAAGGCACATATGGGAGTTGATGCTTCTAGCTCCTCCCCCCTTTCTCTCTCTCTCTCTCTCTCTCTCTCTGTGTCTCCTCTCTAAAATAAATAAATTAATTTATTTAAAAAAAAGCAGTGGTACATATATACAATTGAATACTATGGAGCCATGAAAAAGAAGGAACTATTACCTTTTGCAACAACATCGATGGACCTGGAAACTATTATGTTAAGTGAAATAAGCCAGGCAGAGAAAGAAAAATATTATATGACTTCACTCATTTGAGGAATCCAAGGAACAGTGAGAACTGAGGAAAGGAATTGAGACAAAGAAGGAATCAAAGGAAACAGAGGAAAAGAGGACAGAGGGAAAGGGGATGACAGGATGGGATAAACCTGAAGAGGGTCATGGGAGATGTTGAGGGGAATACAAAGGGGGGGGATGCATTCGGGGCAACCCTAGAATCTATGTAAACACAATTAATTAAATAAAATCAATGGGCAGTTATGAGAAGAAGATAGTATGGATTCTGACTAGTACAGTATGTGCCTACCTTTATACAATACAGCATATCTTACATTCCACATATGCTACTATTGGTTTTGACTGTTTTCCTACTTCCTTTCCCTACCTCTGTCAACACTTATAAATAGCTCTAACCAACTACTTCCTTTCCCTACCTCTGTCAACACTTATAAATAGCTCTAACCAACTACTTCCTTTCCCTACCTCTGTCAACACTTATAAATAGCTCTAATCAACCAGATATGGTGCCCTCCATCCCAGCAGACCACTGAAGAACAACTCTAGCTTCCAATCCTCTCTGTCCCCAATCTAGAAATTGTCTCCACAGATGAACCTCTCAGTAGGTTCCTTAGCCTAACCATTTTGGGCTTTTTAAAAACACATAATTGTCAATACATTAAAAAAACCCTGATCATTCTATAATTATTAAGTTGTAATAAATTTAAACTAAAGCAGAAGCCACGTAACCATGTGTGAATCTCCTCTACTCTGAGTGATCCCTCAATTCGCAAACTCTTCCTGTACATAATTACTTTCCAATGGGTTAGGTATTAACTATACAATTTTAGTATGCTACAGACAGGTGAGCCTTTGTTTATTTTAGGTTTTGAACTTTCAGGTGTTCTGTTTTTATAATTATCTTTAAATGATGACAGAGTTTTCTATCTAACATCCTTACACTTACTTATTCTAAAAGTAATAAAATATTGGACATGTTGAGGTTTCAGATCCCTCTAAGCCTAAAATTCAAACTCCTTGTGCCTCTCAGCTCTATGTCCTAGGTATGAATTTATATAATGATTGAATTCATATGAAAAAAAAGGGGGCAGCTTATTTCAAAATTCTTAACTCAGTTATACTTTTTCACATGTTAAAAATATAGGAGATACATTCTGGAAGGTTAATATATGTTTCTATCATATTATTTTTTGAGAACCTATACTAATCTGAAGATAGTTTGAATAAAAAATTTTAGACATAAAAGTTTATTCATGAAATGAAACCATGATGATTTTTATTAGACCTATAATTATTAGCTTTCTTTTTTATATAACTTCATTAAACACGCTTGTTTAATACAAACTACGGCATCCTTTCAGTAAGGTGATTTATGAGTCTAATTCTAACCCCAAAGTTCATTGCTTTTCAGTGATTCTTTACACTGGGGACACTCTCAGATTCTTTTCATCCATAGTTTTACTTAACAGGTTTCAAAGGAGTATATTTGGTCCCAGAGTCAATGGAGCTCAACATCAAAAAATACAGACCAGGAAATCATCATGCTGAGAATAGAGTCCTATTACTATCACTTGTCAACCCCAAATCTTTTGTGTCCACCCTGCCAGTGAAGGCCCCCAAAAGGTCAGTAGGTATTTCAAAACCTGTTGTTCACCTTACTTCACATGAATTTTTATAAAGTATGAATTTCTTCATTGCTCTAACCCACAAAATGCTTAATTCAATAATGTTAATATAGAAAGGCACAATTCTTTTTTTACAAAAGATTCTTTTATGAAGGTAGATATAGACACTGAAATATAATCTTGACTTTTATCAATATCTGCTTAATCTAATCCTTGTCCTCTTTTTAAAACTTTAATCTTTATCTCAGATCATTATATCTAGAATAAAATTTAAATGGAATTGAGGATTCAGATAGACATATAGTGTTTTCATCTCAGTGGGCACACTGTCCTCACTATCCACCTTCATCAGTTTCTCTCTTTTCTTCCTCCTGGAACAGAATCCTCCTTCATTCTTTGCAATTTTAATTATATTTCCTAATTTGTACTTCACAATTCAGGTCTAAAAAAAATATGGCCTTAAACTGATGATATTTATTTCATGCTACTCCAAAAAAACACTAATATCTAAGTTAGGTGAAATTATCTTACACATTGATGTGACTGTAAGGATGATTACAGGCTCTGGCCAGTGAGCTCAGTTGGTTAGAGTGTTGTCCTGAAACACCAAGGTTGCGGGTTCGATCCTGAGTCAGGGCACATATGGGAAGCAACCAATGAATGCACAACTAAGTGGAACAATAAAATAAATGCGTCTCTCTCTCTTTCTCTTCTTTCTTCTGTCTTTCTAAAATCAACCAATAAAAAAATGATTGAGTTTGTATAATATACATAAATATGTGTAAACCATCATCAAGAATAGGTTGACAAATTATGAACAAGTATCCACTTGTACCTCCTGAATGTCAAATGCTGGGCAAAATTTACAATGTTTGGACCAAAAAGAGAGCAGAAGTTTGGATCCTATGAAACATGATCTTCATTTGGCAATGAATGGGGATTTTGCTTTCATGTTGACTTTGGAGAGCCAAAAGGAAAGAAATGAATATATTGGCCTATAAAAAAGTATAAACATACATCTCTGAACAGACACAGTCTTTCTTTTTATATCTTGCTTGGTTTTAGACCTTGGCCTTGTGCCCCGGCTGTCCCTGTACCTGTCCAGACTCATGAGTATGCCAAACCCCAAAGGATTCATTCAGGTCAGTGTGGGAGACGTGGTGGGAACACATCTGCTGAACAGAAATAAAACAGAGATGGACCAGATGGCAGGAGTAATGAGGATGAAGAGCAGAAAGGACAATTCCCCAAAGACCTCCCAATGCCATTATCACATCTGCTGAAGCAGAAGAGGACTAAGAAGGGAACCAGCATGGTTTCCAGACATCTGACTGTGCTGAAGCAGCAAGGGCTGGCTCTGCAGGGTGCCGTTTAGAGTTGATCAGGAATGAGGGAGGGATGGAGCAGGAAGAAACATGTGGCCATTTTGCCGGCTTACTTTTATTTTGCAAGGACATTTCTCCAACTCTGGAAAAAGTAATTTTCTTTAAAAAGGATGACTACCACCACCACTAATAACAAAAATTTTTTTGTCATCATTAAAGTCTTTTACAGTGTGCTGCAGTTCTTAAAAGATAAAGAATATAGCTTACCTAGTTTGCCACAGTCTTCAAAAATGAAACAAAAACAACAGAGATTCTGAAGCTATTAAAAAGATTATTGGTTTTGCATCATTGACTTGGTATAGAATTGACAGAGAGAAAGTATTTTTTTAGTTCTTTTTCAGATAAAAATTAGGTCACTGAAGTAAAAGTCATGAGAGGTCTTTTTTATACTAAACCATTAGAACATGTAAAAATAAACCTTTTGATTTTTTTCTCTATTACAAGGAAATTGCTAACATTCATCACCATAAATAAAAACATTATTTTACAGAGGACAATAAAATAGTGTGAACATGTATTTTTATATGCATATTTATGTAGAAAGAAGACAGTTTCAAGGAAAAGAGAAGGAGATAAACCAAAGCAATAATCTCACTGATATTTTTATTCCTGAAATTAAAGTGTAGAAATTTAGGATAATGCACAAAATATATATATGTTTTCCACTTTTTCTTTTATTTATTTGATGAGAATAAAAAGAGTAAAATTTTATTTTGAAAAATACATTTACAAAAGGGGTTTGAGTCAGCATGTGTTATTTCAGACTCTATAAAAATTGGAAATGAACATATTGACTGATAAGTCAGAATACTGCTCATCTTCCATATGTTGGTATATGACAAATGGACACAAATATGGTGTCTAACTCTTTCCAAAACATAAGCAGGATATGTAAGTAGCATGAAGCCTTTCTAAATATCTGGCTCACAGAGTAAACAGAGGAAAGGAATATGAAAATATCCCAGGATATTATATCATTAAAGTCAAAGGAATGTATGATATAAATTAGCTTTTTGTACACATTGATATTAGAGCATATTGGTCGCTAAACTGAAGCAAAAGGAGAAACGTGATCAAGGGATATCCATGGTGAACACTGAACTGGAGTTCAAGACAGGTCAAATGGTTCAGGTGAAACACTGCCAGGGGTTACCATTATTGCTATGCTAAGCAGAAAGAGATAAATACATGAGACCCAGGGTTTACCGATTTTCAATTTATAAGCATAACCTGCCAAACATTTCCAAATTCCATATGCAAAACCTTCACTGACCACCATGCTGAGATCCTTCTGTACAATTATATTCAGGCTCTACATTATTTCTGCCTCAGGTTTAAGCTAATGCTGCTTTCAATCACTGCGTAAGAATAATCAAATATCACTAATTATTGTGATTCAATGTCCTTTCTATAACATTGTTCCATTACTTTTTTTGTCTTTTCATTTTTGACATTAACTTTACATACATGATGTAGAACGTGAACACATTTTTACAAATCTAAACTGCATGCTGCTTAAATGTAGAAGTAAATAAGTATCTCAATAATTGTAAATAACTATTATCATGTCTTATTCACAGTTTGGGTCCATGGGATTTTAACAGAAGAATAGTTCAAGAGATGACCAATACAACTTGAACTGTAATACATGTGCATACATACAAAGATTTTTTTTTTAAGCATTGGAATGACTTTTACTTCATTTGATTGCCTAGTTATTTCCTTCGATTTCTTATCTTGAGGGTGGGAGAGGGATAGAGAGGAAGGAAGAGAGAGACAGAGGGAGATCAGGAAGAACAACAACAAAAAAATAAGCCCAGACCAAATGAATTATAAGTTAATTTCTAATATAATACAAGAAACTGACTGAGGACCAATTGAGGACTGAGTAGCTGACTTCATGAGCATTAAGGAGTCGCAGCCTGAATGGGGGGTTCAATTTCCTAACCAGGATAACAGTCTAGATTCTCGACTCCAGATGATCTTTTTAAGGTAAGCCTTAGTTTTAAAATGCTATGATTTAAACATACATTTAAATGCTATTAGTAAGTGATAACATGAGAACCCTTTCCTGGAGGCTAAAAGAGGATGAGGAATTATTTTGAAAATTTGGAAATAATTGTGGTCTTCGGGAGAAAGGAAAAGTTTGATTGCTTGTTCTGCTGTAACACACTTTTATTTTATATATTGCATTGATTGGGAATAATTGGCAAATGCATCTCTGTCAGATGTATTGATCACTTTAAAGACGCTCAAGTAGGCTTATTTGGGGATATAATCATGTGGGAGTAATGATCTTGTGGAAGACATGACTTTCTACCACTGTACAGAGCGCAAGGCTTCAAATGCTCCTTCTCCTCCATCCCCAGGCTTTTAGACAATGACAGTGACTTATGCTGCATCCTTAGGTTGTATCTGTAGTCACTGTTTACTCACCATCTGCGGCAAAACTTGTACTGATTCCTTTGTGTGTGTGTGTGTGTGTGTGTGTGAGAGAGAGAGAGAGAGAGAGAGAGAGAGAGAGAGTGTGTGTGTGTGTAAATTATTTAACACTGAGATCTTACTTATTTTCGCTACCAGTTAACTAGTATCTTTTTTCAGTAATATCGATTCCCTGCAGTCATAAATCTCATGTTCACAGTTCAAAAATATTCTGCTCTTGGCAGAGAAAGACATTTTGTATTGGACCAAACTTTGCATTTGTCACTCTCTGTCCCTTTTTTTGGACAATTACTCTAGGGTATTTATTGATTTCATTTTCTGCAATACCTTTCAAGTGTTTGCCTTCCACCCAGATAAGTTTCTACCATGTCCATTTCTCCTTTCATTTAAGATAAAATTCCGCAAAAATTGTTGGCCATTCAAACTGCCAAACATAAAATATAATTAGAATTGATATTTTCTTGAAAAGGTAATTGCCTAGATTTCTGGAGAGGTCACTCTGGTGGAAAAGGGATCCAAGATGAGATAGATGACAGGTGTAGAACATGATATGACTTTCCTCTTAATTTTGGTTTTCCATTAAGTTTAATTTTAACCAACCTCTTACATTAAATATACATTCCCTACTAAGGGAGAGCTGAGCTGGAGGAAATATAGTGTGGGGAGTAGAATAAGGACTCTTTTATCAATTGCCAGGGTCTGAATCTAGGCACTGACAGGTAATAGCTATGTGACTGTGGGCCACCTCATAGGATGTCTGTGATTATTACATAGCAGAAGTCTTTAAGGCACCAAAAGCAGTGCTTGGCATATAATATGGGACCCATAAAATTTGGAATACTTTACCATTCTAGTTTTCCAGCTGTTTGGTATATTAGGTTACTGCTCAAGACAATTGTTTTCAAAGGTAAGTATCACACATTTTTATGTAGTCCCATGATTTTTGCTAGACAGTCTTCATATTAGACAAAGAAATCCTGGATTTGTGAACCTACTTAAAAAATGGAATGGGGGCTAATATTTATTGCCTATAGCACACCAGCATAATACTACATGTTTTTATTTGTTAACTCACTTAATTTGGCAATAAATAAACTAGGAAAACTAAGGATAGCTAAAAAGAAAAAGTTGTTTAACTCATTCTGTGTCCTACTTCAATATATCCCAAGCCAAAACTCTCTCTATGATTGTTCCACTTACAGCCTATATTTTTCCTGTGTGGTCTATTTTATACCCCCTTCTAAATGTATGTATTGATAAGAGGTAAACTGTGAATGAAGATCTAGAGGCCATAGAACCTTGTGGATTGGGTCACATGATGAGAGAGTTCAATATTAGGAGGTCCATGCAATAGACTTCATGGGTTTCAGGTCAGAACACTCCAGGTCATGGGAGGACAATTTAGCTCAAAGGCTGAGATAGGAAATTAAGACAGACGCTTGGTTTCTGATAAGAACCTAAGTTCTGTATGCTACATAAGAAGCTGGATTAGAGTTCATATAATGGCTTCTTGGCTTCTTGATTTGGAATATGTCTGGTCTTTAAATGGATGAAAGCTGAATTTCTGGTTAAAGAGTAAATGATACTGGTTACAAGGATTAGGTTAGTGTTCCCCAAGGTCTACTCCTCATAATACTAGTAAATGAGTTTCCTTGTTAAGAGAGGGTTTCATTGTCAAATGATTTAAAGAATACATATTTTGAACACATTTCTACAATAAATGCACTAACAAGTCTGGAAGCAGAGAAACCTATTGAATTTTGTTTGGTCCAATGTTTCTCAAACCTATATAATACAGGATTCTTTCCTCACATACATATCTTAATAGATTCCACAAGTGTCCTACAAAACATACCAAATCACCACCTAAAAAGCTATTAGGAATGTTAAAAGGCAAAAGTAGCAAAATTAAGTATAACTACAATAAATAATCAGGGGATACACAAAACAAAAAGATAAAATATGATGTCAAAAACTTAAAAAAGATAAAATATGGTGTCAAAAACTTTAAAAAACTTAAAAAATGAAGTACAAATGCCATCCTTTCAGAATGCATTTTAACATAAACCCTTATCTTAAAATAGACTGTTAGTGATTTAGGTTGAAACATTTGAATCTTATGATAAACATCAACCAAAAACCTACAAAAGATACACAAAAAATAAAGAGAAAGCAACTCAAACCAAACACTAAAGAAAATCAGCGCATCAAAAGAAAAGCGGTCAAGAGGAGAAGAAAGGAACAAATAAGTACAAAAACAACCAAAAAACAATTAACTAAATGGCAATAACTCAGACCTATCAATAATTACTTTAAATGTAAGTGGATTGAATGATTCAATCAAAAGACCTCAGGTGGCTGAATGGATTAAGAAAAGAAAAGAAATGAACAAGCCTCCATCTATGTGCTGCCTATGTAAGACCCCATTCAGAGTGAAATACACAGACAGATTGAAAGTGAAGGGACGGAAAAAGGTATTCTGTACAATTTGAAAGGAAAGGAAAAATGGTGTGAATGAAGATACTCATATCAGACAAAATAGATTTTAAAACAAAAAGGGTAAAAAGAGACAGAAAAGGACATCCCACATTTTTAAAAAGGTCAATCCAAGAAAAGGATATCACAATTGTAAATATCTACACGCACAACATAGGAGCTCCCAAGTGTACAAAACAAATGTTAATAGACAAAAAGGCACAATGTAACATGGTTGCAATAATATGCAGTAGGGGATTTTAATACCCAACTTCCCTCAACAGATAGATAATCCAGACAGAAGATTAATAAGAAAATAATGAACAAACTGTCACATTAGATCAGACTGACTTAATACACAATTTTAGAACATTTCATCCCAAAACTTTAGCACACATACATATTTTTCTTAAGTTCATAGGGAGCATTTTCTAGGATAGACCCCATTATAAGGCCACATAACCAATTAGAAATATTCACAAAAAATATTGAAATTGTGCGCCTGACCTGTGGTGGCGCAGTGGATAAAGCGTCGACCTGGGAACACTGAGGTCGCCAGTTCAAAACCCTGCACTGGTCTGGTCAAGGCACATATGGGAGTTGATGCTTCCAGCTCCTCCCCCCTTTCTCTCTCTCTCTCTCTCTCTCTCTCTCTCTCTCTCTGTCTCTCTCATTCTGTGTCTCCTCTCTAAAATGAATAAAATAAAAAGAAGTTAAAAATATTGAAATTGTTTTTAAAAATCACAATAGATAAACTCTAATTTGGAGACAAAGACATAATGAATTAAAATATATTATTTAGTAATTTAATTTCCCAAACATTGGTTAACACTTACTTTATAACAGTTTTCTTTCTAAGTGCACCATAAAGGACTCAATCTACTAAAAAGCCCTATGGGATAGGCACTATTATTGTCAACATTTTGCAAATGAGGAATCTGATGTTTAGAGAGAGGTTAAGTAATTTGCTTAAACCCACATGGTTTATAAGGGAATTTACCCCAAGCACTGCTCACAGAGTCAAAGAGATAAAAAGCAGGAAACAGAAATTAAGAGACCTAGAAGAAAAACTGATAAGAATTATGGCAATGATATTCTCTAACCTCCCAATAATGGTTAACTTTGGGAAGAAGGGGAGAATTATTGGTGATGATGTTTAAATGGTATTTATACCTTTACATTTATTTGAAAAAGAGAGAAAAAAATGACAAAAATGACAATTAGAATATTAAAAATTACCTTCAAACAATTAACAGAACTGAATATATAGTAGAATTTTATATTGTAAAAATAAAGGATACATACTAAAGAACTAAAAGAAACGTCTTTTTTTTTTTAAAGAAATGTTCTTATGTTATATAAGATGCTTCTAGAAAGAACATTTGTTACAGCTTTGGAATCCCATCCAAAAGTCAATGTGTGCCGTCTGCGCTGGACATATTATATTTCTGGCCATCAATTCCATATTTAGTCTAAATTGTGGAAAGTTGTGTGCATCCTTGTTGAGAACCATTTAGAGAGTGTTTAAACCAATCTGTCAGAAGCTCATGGAATCTGTATCTCTTTGTAATATATTCTTATTCTACTTTCATGACTTTAACCACTGCATAACCTCAACTCTTCAAGTTTCAAAAAATAGCACAGAGTGAACTTATTTATCTTTAAAACTTGGCTTAAACGAACTAAGCAAATATGCCCATGAAAAATTCCATGAATAATATCATTTTACTCACGTGTACTAAAAAATACTATCCAATAAGGTTTTCTTATCTACAGGTTTTGAATGTGTCTATTGTCAAATATAGCCAATTGCCAAATGGCTACTCTTTCCGACAAGTCAATGACATTGCTGAAATGATTGATTGGGATAAACTCAACATCTTCTGATTAGATGTCCTCCCAGGACTGGAGAAAAGTAGAGAATGCAAACATGGAAATATTGATAATTCTCACCATTATTTAAAAAGCTCCATAGGCATGAAAGAAATGAGGGTGTTGCCAGTAGAAAAAGGAGAAGTAAAGACCCCTCTGGCTCTTAATGTTTATTTTATGCTATACTCTTTATAACAGAATTTCAGATTATTGATCGACATTGCCCAATTCCATCTTATTCAGTCCCACGAGAGTCGAAATTGCAGACTGAGATAAACTAAAAGTACCAAGTTCATCATGTTTAAAACTGCTTTTTCAGGGTATTGCTTTTCTCTATGCTACTTCAGTGCTATTTCTCGACCACTAAGAGGTTGTAATTGCAAAATGGACGGGGGAAAAAAGCAAAAAAAAAAAAAAAAATACCAGAAGCTATGATCTGATGTGTAATAGTCTGTGATGTGTGCCTGAAAGATTTATGTCCTGATTAAAGAAGCTTTGATTGAATTTTCTGATAGAAAATTGTTTGGTCATTGGCACATGTGCTTCATATTCTTTAATCCAGAGTCTGTTTCAGTTATTGCTTAAGAAAGTTTAAAAAAAAGTCCTAAGGAGAAAAACTGATATAAGAAAGGAGATTCAATGTATTTATAATATAAGGCAGACATTGGGATTTAGTGACCAATAATTCACGGTCAGGAAAGATTTTCTCATGAATTGTCTTTTACAGTTGACATTTCAATAATTCATTCATTCATATACTCATTCAACAAATATTCATTGACTCAGCACGTAGGAGTGAGAGACAGGTCCAAGGTGATGGCGCAGTTGGACACTAGGCTCACCCTCTTCCAAGAACACAGGGAATGTACACTGATATTTAGACCAGTTCCTAGACAGAGGCAACTGTGAGGCAATTGAACAGCTTCTGCACAAAAAACAAGAGAAAGAGACCCCATAGACAAGGTTGGGAACCAGGAGAGCTCTCCAGGAGCTGAGGAAACCACCTAGGACCAAGAGACTGGGAATGTCATTGTTTCCCTTTCCCCTGAATGTGAGGGGCTGGGTGGAAACACATAAGGGACCTCTTCACCCAGGGTGTGTTTTGTATACCCACTGGGTTGCACATAGAAGGGGCATGTCTTCCTGGAGAGAGTAGGGAGGAGCTAACAATACTGGGGTGTTTTCCTGAAGAGCTACCATGCCAGAGAAAGTGTGGAGTTAGGCACAACTATGTGCTTTCATGATGCCACCCCTCTGGGAGAAGAGTGGGGAGCCAGCAACATGCTGTGGTTTCCACATGCAAGACTGTGCTGTCCAGGGAATGCACAGAGATTGTGGGGCACTGTTGCATCCCCACGTGTGGATGCCCCACCCAAAGAAAGCATGGAGCCAGTAGGACATTGAGAAGGAGGCATGCAGACTCATAGAAACAGAGACCAGAGAAAGGGTTACAAGAAGGGAGGGGGTCGAGTGGTGGGTGAAAAAGGTAAAGGGGAATATAGTCACTAATATTGGATAAGTCTGCATGATGACAGGTGAGTACTGGAATTAGGGGGGTCATCACATTATAAGGTATAAAAATATCAAACACTATATTGTACAGCCAAAACTAATATAATTATATAAAATTATAATAATTATAATTATATATCAACTATACTTTAGTAAAAAAAGTTATTTAAAATTTTTTTAAAAACACAACAGGAGTAAGTACTATGAATTACCAAGCATGGCTTTAGGCACAATGGATATGTCAGTAAACAGTATAACAGAGACATAGCTCTCTGGTTTGTAGTGAGGGCTATTAGCCAGTAAACAAGGAAATAAATGTCTGGATGAGGATTTCCAATGGTGACTAACATCATAGAGTAAATAAAATAGGGTCTGAAGTGATAAAAATTAGTGGAGATGGGGATCTTCTTAGATTAGCTTTAGGTTGCTAAGGGCCTCTTTGTGTATTTGAAGGGGCTGACCATGGAAGTATCTACTGGGACTGAGAAAGGGGGATGGAAGGAGTGATCAATATCAGAACATTCCAAGCCAAGCCAGCAAATAAAAAGTCTAAAGGTGGGAGTGAGCTTGGCCTAGTCTAATATTGAGGAGAGCAGTGGTGGGTGGGACACAGATGGAGGGGTGATTATGAAATTGAAGAGAGAGAATCAAGAGTTCTGCTATGAGAGCAGTGTTGGCTTCATCTTTTTGCACAGTTGAATCACCAGGGGAAATTTTTAAAATGAACAACCCCTCGGACTGCAATTAAAACTAATTTAATTAGAATGGGTGGGACGTACACATTAGTTGAGAATCACTTGTCTGGGGCTTTGCAGGTCATGAAAATGGATTCTTAATTTATTCTAAGTATAATAAGAACACATCTCCCTTCAGTGTCTTCTAACAATTAAGGATAAAACCCTTATGAAAATTTTGATGAATATTAAATTAACTTAAGAAATTCTATTTCCCATAACCAAATGTTTTAAACGGTAAGTTTTACCCTTTATGATTCACTTCTGCCAGACCAGGCAATGGCGCAGTGGATAGAGCATCAGACTAGGATGTGGAGGACCCAGGTTTGAGACCCTGAGGTCGCCAGCTTGAGCGCGGGCTCATCTGGTTTGAGCAAAGCTCACCAGCTTGGACCCAAGGTCATTGGCTTGAGCAAGGGGTTACTTGGTCTGCTGAAGGCCCGTGGTCAAGGCACATATGAGAAAGCAATCAATGAACAACTAAGGTGTCGCAATGAAAAACTGATGATTGATGCTTCTCATCTCTGTTTGTCCCTGTCTGTCTATCCCTATCTATCCCTCTCTCTGACTCTCACTCTGTCTTGGTAAAATAAATAAATAAATAAATAAATAAATAAATAAATAAATAAATAAGATTCACTTTCACATTTTCCTACCTGCCATGAAATTTCTACTACTTCTTCAACCCCGATGAAGGTCCATTCATTTGCCTGATTACAGACAATCACCAGCAGTTTCAAAGACATAAGCAGCAGGTACCTTAAAAACACCCAGAGTCAGACATCCATGAAGTCTGAGAGAGTCCATTGTCTTCTTGAGCAGAAGCTCATTTTTTTTTCTCCACAGACAATGGAATAATTTTCAATGTGCCACTAATTGTTCCAATTTCAAAAATGTCAAACTGGTCTTTAGCGGAATCTGTCATCAATCTTGATGTTCCGAGGGATTCTTAGCCCAGACATGTGCTCAAGGTTTCGTTAAGAGCTACATTAGAATAATTAATAGTATGTCACATTTTAAAATAAGCAAGTTTTAAAAATTATATTCAGCCCTCTTTCTCTCCTAGCCCTCATTTTGCTCTTGAAAGTCTCCTTTTCCTTAATGGGTTGTTATTTGGAAAGCTATTGATGACAATGCATGGGGGGCTTGGAACAGTAGGAAATAATATATTTGAGATGGTCTCATCACCTTTTGTCTTGAAGTTAATAAGGTTCTTGGAGAACTGAAAAGAAGACAGGTGTTAATTTTATTTGGGGGCTATGAAGGGGAGATTTAAGAACTTAGAGTAATTTTAAAGATGTTGCTAACTTTAGAAAATAATGTGCTATCAACTTCATCTCCTATCCTTCTGATTAAGGGAACTGCAGGCATTTTCTGGGATAGAAGCAAATAGTGGAGATTTCATGTATTTGATTACCTGATGTTGAATAAAATGTATGGCAGAAAGGACAATGAAGCCAAATAAAATTCAATGCCATGGCATCCATTTATCAGATCTCGTGAGATTAGCACCATTGAAATACAACTCTCATTAAAAGATTTTGTTTTCCTCAAGGACATTGACTCCCTAGTGCCTTGATCCGAAATCGGAGTTTTATGAATCTTGATTACCTTGTGGAAAATAAAATGTATCAGAGAATTCAACTTTGCATCTATTTGTACAGGCAGTTAAATTTATTTCCTGCCAACATCAGCAAGTCTGCTTTTAGAGACTGCAACTCATTACAATAACTTAACCATATTAGAATATATGCTGCCCCTGTTCCTCACTGCCAGCTGCTCAGGGTGCCACAATGCATCCTAGAAGCTGCTCGGGGTGCCACAATGCAGCCTAGAAGCCACAGAGAAAAGAGAGACCGCCATGCACTAGGTTGGTGCAATCAAACGGTCCTGTCTTAAAGCCAGAGTTTAGGAACTTCCTTCCTCAGGTTCTGGGCAAGAGAAATTCCTCTAAGAATCTGGAGAACTACAAGACAGTCTGTGTATCCCCCAAAGGCTAGCACCTAAATTCAAGCCACAAGAAGCATACTGGTGGGAGGAGGGGTTGGTAGGTAGAAATAAGTTATTGGTGCTGCAGGCAGTTTCCAACTGATATACAGCAGTCCATCCTTCTCCATGGTTTTGCTTAACATGGTTTTTGTTACCAATGGTCAACTGTGTTCTGAAAATGTTCATAGAAAATTCCAGAAATAAAATATTCATAAGTGTTAAATTGCACTCCATTCTGAGGAACATGATGACATCTCACACATTCCCACTCCATCCCATGAATCATTGCTTTATTGCTTTGTTCAGTACCACGATGTACATGCTAGCTGCCCATTAGTCACTTGGTAGCCATCTTGGTCATCAGATCAACGGTCTCAATATCTCAATACGTTCAAGACTCTTCTATTTTATTTCATAATGGCCCCAAGAATAATAGGAGTGGTATTGGCAATTTGAATATACTAAAGCACCTCCTTTTAAGTGAACAGTAAGATATTTTGAGAGAGAAATCACGATCATGTAACTTTTACTATAGTATATTGTTATAATTGTTCTATTTTATTATTATTTTTTGTTGATCTCTTACTGCGCCTAATTTATAAATTCAACTTTGTTATAGCTATCAATGTATAGAAAAAACATACTATATATAGGGTTTGGTACTATCTGTGACTTCCAGCATGTACCAGGGGTCTTGGACTATCCCCGATGGATAAAGGGAAACTACTGTATTTGAACTCTCTTCTCTTCATTTAACACCGCAGAAAAATTTTATGTTCTTGGACTCAAGAGCTAGTTAGATTTTTACTTTTTCTAATTCTCACTTTAATGTATACAACCAATCCCATTTTATTCTGCTTCTGATATGTTTTTCAGGCCATTACCATCTCCCCACTTGTACTATTGTTCTCATCTCCAAATTAACCTCTGCACTCAAATCCATCTCCCCACTTGTACTATTGTTCTCATCTCCAAATTAACCTCTGCACTCAAATCCCGAGAACATTGCTCCTGTCTCCAATACACGTGCAAATACTACACTCATTCTCGCACATGACAAATTCATTGTTTTCACTCTCAGTAGATTAACCTTATCCAAGTATTGTATTTACAATATTTCATGAACAATATTTCACGAACAAAGGTCACTAAAAACACACATAATAAGGTACTGGCATCAAAATATTGATGAGTTTCATTGTGTTATTCCAATATTGGGCGATCTTAAATGTCTTTCCAGTTAGAATGAAAGGAAAGCATCTTTACTGGGCCCCGAGGATCCTCCACCACCTGCTGCAATTCAGGTTGTTACCAGACCACAGAGCTGAAGTGAGGAGGCTTTACACATAAAGTTCATAACACAGTGCCAAACATTTAAGAAGGTATTGTAGTCATCATCACCATTTCATTACTTAAATATAAGGTGAACTAAAGATAATCAGGCTGCCAATTCTTGGCTTCCCTAAATATTTGAAGTTGTCACATGAATTGCCACATTCACACCTTTAATGATACTGCCTCTCCCCCTTTCACCTACATATAATATACTGTCTTTCCAATGAGATTCAATGAGAAAGGGCTATTAGGCTAGTAGGTAAGAGCAGAGGGCTCTGCCGTCTAAATGACTGATTATGAATCCTGTCTTTTTTTTATTATTAATTTTAATGGGGTGACACCAATAAATCAGGGTACATATGTTTAAAGAAAACATATCCAGGTTATCTTATCATTCAATTATGTTGCATACCCATCACCCAAAGTCAAATTGTCCTCTGTCACCTTCTATCTGGTTTTCCCTGTGTCCCTCCCCTCCTCCCTATCCCTCCCTTCCCTCCCTCCCCCCACCCCGTAACTACCACACTCTTGTCCATGTCTCATAGTCTCACTTTTATGTCCCACCTATGTATAAAATCATGCTGTTCTCAGTTTTTTTTCTGATTTACTTATTTCACTCTGTATAATGTTATCAAGGTCCATCCATTTCATTGTAAATGATCCAATTTCATCATTTCTTATGACTGAGTAGTAATCCTGTCCTAACAATTTCCTAGTCTGTTCAAGTTGTTAACCTCTCTAAGCCTCAGTCTTCCTGTCAGTCAAATGGGACAATCACAATACTCACCTCCTGGACATGAGAGAATTACATGATATAATGCATATCCAAACACTTAGTATGATGCATAGCACACAGTAGACATTCAACTGATAGGTTGTGAAATAATTAAGTTCAAGTTCCATGTCCTGTGCAAGTCTTTCCTCAAACAGCTCAGCCCTTGGTGGTTCAATCTTTATTTTTAAAATGATCTTTGCTACTCACTTGGCACAGAATCTTTGCCTTATTACAACGTTGTCGCCATCTTCAATTATTTTAGTTTTATTTTATTATTAACATTTGCCTCCACATGGCTGTTGACTTTTAGAAAAGACAAAGAATTATATTCTGCCTCCCCAGCTTAGAGTGTCTACCATGAAGTTTTACTTCAACACTCACTAATTCACTCATTCAATCAACAAGTATATACTATCGTGTTGATTTAAGTAAGAACATTTGAATGACAGAGTCTTTTATCTCCTGGGATTAATATTTTTTTATAGGAAATAGAACAGATATAGTATTAGGACGAGGATAAGCCATTCTCCAGTTAAGTCTAAAGTAAACAAATACTATTGATTTTAGATCATAATATAATGAGTATAGATTCATATACACCTATGCACATTATATGCCTTTGTACAGAGGCTCCTACTAAAAAGAGAAGTGAGCTTCTATCATGCTTTTCAAATTTTAGAATTTTTTACTTGTCACCATGTCATCTTTAGGTGACATGAAATATCAGGAGCAATGCTCACTGGTCAGTTTCACTGGCCTTGGCAACTATTCTCATGAAGAATTCTTGTTTTCTTTGAAGCTTGCACATGATTCAGCAGCCCTATATCACCTGCTGGCTCGTATTCTCTACTAATTCCAATCAAAATAATATTTGCATTACTGGGTACTCAGAATGTTGCTGAGCTGCTGAAAAGGAAACGGGACATTTGGGATGGAACAGTATGTCAGCAACAGCTGATGAAACCTCGCACGTAGAGGCTGTTAGCTAGGCAAGCAGTAAAAAGTAGCATTTATCAAGAGCATTGGGAGAGGGGGAGAGCACACAGGAGAGAGTGGAGTTGTATTGATCTGGGAGAAGTTTATTTTTTCATCCTGCAACGTTAAAGTAATCAATTTCTTAAATAAAGCAAAAGTACTGGTATTGATAATCCCAACGATGGTTTAAGTTTTCTAGGACAACAGAAGTATCATATTGATGTTGTAATAAAGCAAATGCTGGGCATGATTGTGTTTGACACATTAGCTCGAGAGTTTTGATTGCTAGAATTAATCCCTCTCTGTGAAAGAGATGTTTTCAAGATGTTTGGTTTAAGGATGGTGAATTAGAAGGATATCGAGGCTTTTCATTTCATTCTCCCTTGGTCGCCACAGATGTTTTTGCGATCACAGAAAGTCAAGAAAGGACAGTAGAATCGTAGAAATAACAGAATACTTTAAAAAAACACAGCTGGCCAATTTAGTCTGTGTTAGGTAACAATCCCAAAGATTGAATATGGTTGAGTTAATTCATCATTTTTGTTTATGATAGTTATTTAAAATATCATGTAGATTTCTATTTATAAAAGTGTTTCTTTAAAACTAGATTTTCTTACCAGAGATCACTAAGCAGTGAGCTACCACCCACCCATTCCATTCCTGCTTCTCAAGTTAACCAGACCCACCATGACCAGGTCTCCTAAAAAAAATCAGAATACCGTTATAAATAAGGAGGAGAAAAGGAGACAACTGATGTGAGCACCCTTTATTTCTCTCACAAGCAGACAGGTGCCATGCTGTCACTGAGTTTCCTAAACTGTCCACTTACAGTACAGTTTTGGTGGTCTATGATCCAGTTGTTATTTAATTCAGGGTACATTAAAAAACACATACACACACACCCAAAATTTGATGTTTTAGCATGTATTCTTCTTCCTTTTATTTCATTTTACCTTTTCAGAGTAAAGATGGTATTAAAAATATTTTTACTATATATATATATATATATATATATATATATATATATATCACCAATTATAGAAAATAAATTCTATAACTCAAGAGGTGCATGATAGATTATAAATTCTGATTATTTTGGTATTAAAAATGAGTCAGTATACCAATACAGGGTGGGGCAAAAGGAGGTTTACAGTTGTGAGTACATGAAACACGGTTTATACTTGTATTATTATTTCTTAATTTTTGTATTATTTTCCATGTGAACACCTATAAACCTGCCGTTGCCTCACTCTATATATACTGCTTCAGATAAGAAACTCATAAACCTATTAAAAATAACAACAAAAAAAACTGAACATATTTTTCTTTTTTTGTTTGTTTTGGAAATTTTAATTTAACAGGGTGACATTGATGCAAAAGAGTACATGGATTTCAGGTAAATATTTCTACAGCATTTGAACTGTCAATTATGTTGTGTACCCATCACCCAATGTCAAATCATCCTTCCTCACCTTATATTTGTCCTTCTTTATACCTTTCCCCTAACCCCCGTCCCCCACAAAGTTTTCAAATCAGTTATAACTCATCAGTGAAAGAAAAATATTTTAAATGTTGAAAAATTAAGAGGACCCTCTTTTCTCTCAAATATAAAGTATGGGCAGCAATCTAAGTAATTCCAAACACCAAAAAACACTGTCCAAATTTTGAGCAGACAAGCCTACCTAAATACAACTTATATGCAGCTATAACCACAGTTTTTTTAAAAAATAAAATAAATATTGGGAAAAATTTTCCATATAGGTGTTACTGAAAGGTCAAGAGCACAAAGCAGTAAAACTGGCTAAAATAAGAGCTGGAAGTGGTGCAAATCCCTCATAGAAAAACAGTTGGCAGCATCTTTGTCAAGATGGTGTCAGAAGAATAAAGATGAGACCAGGTGGTGGCGCAGTGGATAGAGCGTCGGACTGGGATGCGGAAGACCCAGGTTTGAGACCCCGAGCTCGCCAGCTTGAGCGCAGGCCCATCTTGCTTGAGAAAAAAGCTCGCCAGCTTGGACCCAAGGTCGCTGGCTCCAGCAAGGGGTTGCTCGGTCTGCTTAAGGCCCACGGTCAAGGCACATGTGAGAAAGCAATCAATGACCAACTAAAGTGTCGTAATGGCAATGAAAAATTAATGATTGATGCTTCTTACCTCTCTCCGTTTCTTTTCTCTCTGTCCCTGTTTATCCCTCTCTCTGTCCCTGTGGGGAAAAAAAAAGAATAAAGATGAAACGAATTTTACGCTTTTAGAGTATGCTATGTGGTAACACATTTAACACCTTGCTCGGTAAATTTTTTACTTGCAAAAGCAATTTATTTCAGTGAAGCTACAACATATTTTTTCCCTGTAATAGCTTGCAAATAGCTGTAAAATTAGTTGATTAAATGTTGCTTAATGATAAAAGAAAATGTGCAGGTGTGTCATTTGACAGACGCCTGGTGTTTGAGTACTGCTGGGGAAAGAACTGACAGGAGGGTGAAGAAGGAGATGACCGACATGGTAGGGAGACTGGAAGGCACAGAGCAGCAGAGATTGTTAGGCGAACAACGTGAATGAAACTGGAGAAAGGGAGAGGGTTGCGAAATGCAATTTTCGGAAGATTTCCATGTGAAGTAATAGGGAGAATTTCAACAGCATCCCGTTAAGGAAACTCCTCATGAGAGGTTCATGATGCTCTTCAAGAATTATGGAAGAGCCTGACCAGGCGGTGGCACCGTGGATAGAGCGTCGGACTGGGATGCGGAAGACCGAGGTTTAAGACCCGGAGGTTGCCAGCTTGAGCGTGGGCTCATCCGTTTTGAGCAAAGCTCACCAGCTTGGACGCAAGGTTGCTGGCTCGAGCAAGGGGTCACTGGGTTTGCTGAAGGACCGTGGTCAAGGCATATATGAGAAAGCAATCAATGAGCAACTAAGGTGTTGCAACGAAAAACTGATGCTTCTCATCTCTCTCTGTTTCTGTCTGTCTGTTCCTATCTATCCCTCTCTCTGACTCTCTCTCTCTCTCTCTCTCTCTCTCTCTCTCTCTCTCTCTCTCTCTGTCCCTGTAAAGAAAAAAAAAAGAATTCTGGAAGAGATATGTCTGATTTAATATGTTAAAGAACCATGGGTGGACTCATAATTGCTTATAAATATTGGCCTTATATTTTGACTATCGTAGGCTGGGGGATTTGAACTTTGAGATTGAGTTCAACCTATCCTGCATCAAATCTTATATTTTAACAATTCCAAGAAGATTGTCACTAGCCAATGAAGTATGGGCATCAAACTGAGATCAGAGGTATGATATGCAGAAGGATGCTTAGTTTGAGATTTATGCTATTAAATAAATGTAAAACAGAAACACCCACACAAAAACTTCCAAGAGAAATTACTATCCAGTTTAATGAGCTTCAATAAACACTCAGTTTCTATAAGAGTTCTTTGTGAATTGAAATGAATAAAGATATTATCTCAGAATATATCAGTGTAACAGGATGATAGGAGCATTCTCTAATATACAATGTTGCAGAATCTGGCTGGACCTGTGTCATCCTCTTCCTTCCTACTAGACCAGTAATATTCAACCAATGTACCATGGCACACTGATGTGCTGCAGGAATTTTTTAAATATGCCATACCTATTTAGTCAGAGGACATGATCTCTTTTTCCTTAGATTGTCAGATAATGAAATGACAACAGCCAACACAACAATAACCATTTATTGTGAATGAATCAAAATTATATTTACTTTGGGTGGCCATATCAGCAAAAAATAGATTTTTTTGGTGTGCCACAGAATTTTAGTAATTAGTTTATGTGTGTCAGGTGGTAAAAGAGGTTAAAAAATCATTGGTTCAAAGTATGGAAGAGTACTTTACATAGCACGCAATTTTTTTAACCCTGAAAAAGTTAGTTTAAAGCATTCAAAGGGTATTAGAACAAAATTAAAATTCAGAGCGCATATTAAAATATTCAAGATTTTTATAGCCTTGGTGACTTGGGTTGTTAGATGTTCCAAAAGAATTTTTCTCTACTTTATTTTTTTCATCTGTCATTAATTGGTGCTGTTTTTACACAGAACTGTCTCCCTCTGGAGTCGCCACCTGCAGTAACTTATTATAGATTCTTCAGTTCCATTATTCATACTTGTGCTTCTGCATCTAGATACCACCCTCCTGTTATCCACTTTATGTGACACATGGCGCTTAGAACTTGCCACCATCAAATGTTGCAAAAAAAAAAAATTAACATTGGAAAAATAATTAGGAATCCCATTCATCTAAACTTAATACAATCTGGCAAGTCTCCAACACGAGCTAGAGAATTGTAACTTCTCCAAGTCAGGAGAGCTAGCCATTTTAGAAACGCAACAGTTAAGAAACTATGGAAATAGCAACGATACCTAAAGCATGTATGGTGTATGAAAGGTAAGCCTTAAATATAAAACTGACTGCTACCAAAAAGACTATGTCATTTGTGTGGTGTGCTGTGTGGAAGCAATTCCCATTATAAAGGCATGGAGATATTATAGAAGCCTATTGAATAAATAGTCTGTTAACCACATTGGCTAGCTTTTTTTAGTCACATCAAGTATATGTTTACTAAATCTCCTCAAATCTTTTCAAAGTACATAGTTTGGAAAGCTTGGCTATTTCTAAAGTTACCCTCAGAAAATACCTATACATTTGATAATACAGGTTAAATCCAACAAATCCTTTCAAATAATTCCATTTTCCCATCAGACAATGGATTCTAAACAATATATTGGAACTCTGAAGTGAAATTGGCACTTGCAAGCAAGATTTCCTGCAAGAAGTTTTTTTTTTCAAATTCTCTATCCAAAGAAACTTAATTACAAACACTTTAGATAGACTTTATTATAGAATGGTGTCATTTAATTAAATACCCAAACATAAACCTTAAAGAAAGTCAATAGAGATGCCCCATTGACCTACTCTAATGAAATCACAAAGGTCTGATGTCTCATGGTAAGAAAATTGACTGTATTGATGGACTGAGAATGACTAATACTTAATTGTAGAATAGAAATACCCACCTGAGTCTCATGAGTTCATCTGGCTTCATTGCATACTATATGATTTCTCCCTAGAATTTTGTAAACCATGTCCAATAAGGACTGATCCTCAGATACCTGACTGCCTAAAACAGGGTAAATGTTTTAGGATCTAGTCTCTCTGATCACTATAAGAAGATAAAGAATGACTTTCAAAAAAAGAAAAAGAAAACTATTTGAGTTATTGCTAGCTTGTTTGATGAGTTGACACTGTACTACAGAGGCTCATTTTTAAGTAACATCAAGCCAATTTAACTAAGCCTAATCAAAACAGAAATTTATTAGGATCCTTCTCTTAGAATTCCGTGGGTAGATAGAGCTGGTTTTCCACAAGGAAGATTAACGCTTCAAGCAATGTCATCTGGGCTCCCTCTTCATATTTGCTCTTTCCTATGTATAGGGACTTGATTCTGGCTAGACTTTTCCACACACAAATATATAAGTGTCACACGATGCATAGAATTATGAGAGATATGAGTCACTCTGTTGTGATCAAATAGGAGAAACAGAACACATGAAATGTACACAAGGCAACCTCATATGTTCAGATGAATTGGCATTGGGCTGTATGTAATATGAAAAATCCACAAGAAAGAAAAATTAACCTCAGTGGGAGGAGACACCATTGTTTTCCTGTGTCACATCATACTCTCATCTAGACCCTCGTTATCTTTGAGTAAGCTATACCCATATAAGCAGAAAGGAGTCATGGCATTAACTATTTGTGACTGCACATGTGTGACCCTCTTCTACTCTGGACTGACCTCCTCACTGATGCACTGGCCCGTTCATGTTTGTGGAGCTGCTTTACATATGGACTCATATACCATCTCCTTTAATAAAGTGACCACTGCAAAGAGAAATAAACTATCTTCTAGCAGCTAATTTTAGATTACAGAATTTTTTCATTGATGATCTAAAATCTTTATGAAATTGCCAGGAACATGAATATAGCTATATTTAGTTTTAAGAATCTAGAAAATAAAAATTGAGTAACTCGAGAAAACCAAAATGGCATAGGAGTGATGTGACAATGAATCATATATAGTATTATCTCCATGGAACGCAGCACGCTATGCACTACAAAGCTAAACTGAGACTCCTTATAGAGATTACTCTAGGAACAAGTGAATAATTTAGTTGACAAGAGAATTAGGGTTTTCATAAAGAAAAATTGTATGTAAATCATTAAAAACTGAGAAACAGTTTTACTGATGCAGCATTCCATGTATGTTGATACACTTGCCTCACATTTCAATCATGTGTTAGAGTGTATCAGTTTGCTTTGGCTGCATAACAAATCACTCTAAACTCAAGCCATAGGGTCTGTCCAGATTGGAGGAAAAAGGGCACAGACTCCACCTCTTAAGAGGAAGAAGGGAAAAGTAGGATTGTAAAGGAGCATGTATATCAGAAATAATCTTTGCAGTCATCTTTATAAACAACTTACCACATTAAGAGCCTGTTTGAGGTAACGTTCTCTTAGATTACTAATTACATCACTGTTATAAAAGGAATCTTTAAATTCAAGGATCATAAATTAATACTATGTAAAGCTATATGCCACTAAGTTGGACAACCAAAATGTATAATGATTATCAGAGGGAGATGGGAGGAGTGAGAGAGGGCAGGTAGAAGAAGGTAAAGGGGAATAAATGGTGAGATCACAGAAAGAGACTTGACCTGGGGTGGTGAACACACAATAGATTACTCCTGAAACCTATATAATTCTTATTAACCAATGTCACCCTAATAAAGTCAATAAAGAAAATATATACAAACTCTCAGTAAAGTGGAAATACAGGGAACATTCCTTAACATGATAAAGGCCATCTATGACAAACCCACAGCAAACATCATACTAAATGGACAAAAATTAAAAGCAATCCCCTTAAGATCAGGAACCAGTCAGGGGTGCCCCCTTTCACCACTCTTATTCAACATAGTTCTGGAAGTCCTAGCTACAGCAATCAGACATGAAGAAGAAATAAAAGGCATCCAAATTGGAAAAGAAGAAGTAAAACTGTCACTATTTTCAGATGATATGATATTGTATATAGAAAACCCTAAAGTCTCAGTCAAAAAACTACTGGACCTTATAAATGAATTCAGCAAGGTGGCAGGAAATAAAATTAATACTCAGAAATCAGAGGCATTTCTATATACCAACAATGAACTGTCAGCAAAAGAAATTAAGGAAACAATCCCCTTCACTATTGCAGCCAAAAAAATAAAGTACCTAGGAGTAAATTTAACCAAGGAGGTTAAGGACTTGTACTCGGAAAATTATAAAACATTAATAAAAGAAATCAAGGAAGATACAAACAAGTGGAAGCATATACCGTGCTCATGGCTAGGAAGAATAAACATCATTAAAATGTCTATATTACCCAAAGCAATTTATAAATTCAACGCAACACCAATTAAAATATCAATGACATACTTCAAAGATAAAGAACACATATTCCAAAAATTTATATGGAACCAAAAAAGAACACGAATAGCCTCAGCAATCTTAAAAAGAAAAAATAAAGCAGGAGGTATCACTCTTCCAGATATCAACATTTACTATAAGGCCATTATACTCAAGACAGCCTGGTACTGGCATAAGAACAGGCACATGGATCAATGGAACAGAACAGAGGACCCAGAAATAAACCCACAGCTTTATGGACAACTGATATTTGACAAAGGAGGAAAGAACATACAATGGAGTAAAGACAGCCTCTTTAACAAATGGTGTTGGGAAAATTGGACATCTACCTGCAAAAAAATGAAACTAGACCATCAACTTACACCATTCACAAAAACACACTCAAAATGAATAAAAGACTTAAACGTAAGCCGTGAAACCATAAACATCTTAGAAGAAAACACAGGCAACAAGCTCTCCGACATCGGTAGCAGCAATATATTTGCCGATTTATCTCCACGGGCAAATGAAATAAAAGGCAAGATAAACAAATGAGACTATATCAAACTAAAAAGTTTTTGCACAACTAAAGACAATAAGAACAGAATAAAAAGACAAACCACACAATGGGAGAACATATTCGACAGCACATCTGATAAGGGGTTAATAACTAAAATTTATAAAGAACTTATAAAACTCAACACCAGGAAGACAAACAATCCAATCAAAAAATGGGCAAAAGAAATGAATAGAAATTTCTCCAAAGAGGACATACAGATGGCCAATAGGCATATGAAATAATGCTCAACATCACTAATCATTAGAGAAATGCAAATTAAAACCACAATGAGATATCAGCTCACACCAGTCAGAATGGCACTCATCAGCAAAACAACACAGAATAAGTGCTGGCGAGGATGTGGAGAAAAGGGAACCCTTCTGCACTGCTGGTGGGAATGCAGACTGGTGCAGCCACTGTGGAAAACAGTTTGGAGATTCCTCAAAAAATTAAAAATCGAACTGCCTTTTGACCCAGCTATCCCACTTTTAGGAATATACCCTAAGAACACCATAACACTGTTCAAAAAGAAGAAATGTACCCCCATGTTCGTGGCAGCATTGTTCATAATACCGAAGATCTGGAAACAGCCCAAGTGTCCATCAGAGGACGAGTGGATTAAAAAGCTTTGGTACATATATACTATGGAATACTACTCAGCCATAAGAAATGATGACATCGGATCATTTATAACAAAATGGATGGACCTTGATAACATTATACGAAGTAAAATAAGTAAATCAGAAAAAAAAAACTGAGAACAGCATGATTTCATACATAGGTGGGACATAAAAGTGAGACTATGAGACATGGACAAGAGAGTGGTTGTTATGGGGTGGGGGGAGGGAGGGAAGGTGGAATAGGGAGGAGGGGAGGAACACAGGGAAAACCAGATAGAAGGTGACAGAGGACAATTTGACTTCGGGTGACGGGTATACAACACAATTGAATGATAAGATAACCTGGAGATGTTTTCATTGTACATATGTACCCTGATTTATTGGTGTCACCACATTAAAATTAATAATAATAAATTATAAAAAAAGAAAATATATACATATCTCTATGTTCATGCAGAATATTTACAATAGCCAAGAAATGTTAACAACATAATTGTGCATTGCCAGATGAATGAATCAAGATGTGACATGTACATGTATGAATACTACTCAGCCATTTGCAATTAAGTGTTCATTTACAATTTATTGATGGATTAACTTCAAAGTTGCATAAAGTATACTGTTTGGAGAAGGACACATACCTGCAGAAATATTTAAATTAAAAAAAAATTCTTACCTTGGTAAAAAGGCATTATTTTTACAAGAGAATTTTCATCACTTGAAGAAGCAAAGTCATTTACTCACACAATCGAGGCACAAAAATATTGTTGAGTACAAAAAAGAAACTGCAAAGCCACCATGCTTCCAATTGGCTGTTTGCATTAATTAAAAGGAAAAGGTAATTTAACTTACACCTCTGTGAAAGCCATGTGTTTTCTAGTGAAATTACTCAGTTGAACTCAACAGAGATTTATAATTCTTTTCACATACCTAGCTGAACATAGTTAATTTACTATCTAGAAACACTGGCATGTTTGACCCCTGGCCGAGATATGTGAAAAACCTCTCATTCCGTAAGCAGTCTTTCCAGCAACCTATATTTTTTCTTACAAAAGGAATAAAATTATACTTTAAGATGTGTGAAGCACAATGCTGAAAACTAAACTTTCCACTTAGTGTCAAGGTTTAAATCTTAATTTGTTCAAATCCTTCCCAAAAAGCCTGACACATTCAGATACTTGCATAGCTATGATCTACTCCTAATTTTACCTTATTGCAATTCTAATGATTTCTCATTTTAAATTTAAAGTATCCAATTAGTTTGTGGTGTCAAGGGAGACTTCCAGAAAATCTGCTTGGCCAGCAAACATACCATTTTGAAACAGAATGATGGAGAACCAAACAAAGGGGTTGATCTAGCCAGCTTAATTGAAACCAATGAAGAGCATGAGGTGTATAAAGGAAAAGGGAGGGCACACAACCTCACTAACTCAAGGGCTTGTTAATAAAGAAGATGCTCTTTCTCCTGGAAGTTCCCGCTGCTTAGGGTTTAGTTTGGAAGTTGTCGAGGTTTGAATACAGGCAGGGGAATTTTTTTTTTTACATCTACATAATTTTTATTATTATTATTATTATTATTATTATTAATTTTAGTGGGGTGACACCAATAAATCAGGGTACATATGTACAATGAAAGCATCTCCAGGTTGGGAAATTTTAGGAGAGTATGATGGGGAAGGCTCTTCATTTTTCAGTGTCCAAACTCTCATCAGAACATCATTCGCTAGGCTCTATTTCCAATGACTATCAAATAATTATCTATAAAAGGCCAGTCCTGATGATTTGGGTGGCAACAGGTGATTGGCAAAGCTTTCAAACTTTATTTCTTTTTGATCGAATTTATTGGGGCAACATGAGTTAATACAATTATATAGGCTTCAAGTGTACAATTCTATAGTGCATCATCTGTATATTGTACTGTGTGCTCACCACCTCAAGTCAAGTCTCCTGTCATCACCATTGATCCCCATGTTTTCCTCTTCCACTCCCCACCCTGACCCCCACCCCCTTTTCTCTCTGGTAATCACCATACTGTTGTTTGTATCTATGAGATCTTTCTGTTTTGTTTAATCCATTCACCTTTTTCGGTCAGCCTTCCAATGCCCCCTTCCCTCTGACAAAGCTTTCATACTTTTGGAAATCTTGCAATCTGAAAATAAAAGGCAAAATGACAATTTGACTCTCAGGACCTTAATGGGATTGCATCTGAAAATGTTTCTGTTAGATCATTTCACTAGATCCCAGTTCTTTCATCTATCAATATACATGGACTCGCTATAAAGGCCAAGACCTGTTAGCCATTCTTACCCCACTTAATCCTCTCAACAAAAGCATGAAATAATTCTTTTTATCTTTGTATTTTACACTTTATTGAGGTTGTGAACAGTTGTGACTTGGGAGAGTCAGTTAGTGACAAAAACAACAACATACTAATAAATGATAGAATTTGGCATGACTCTGTAATCTGTCCTCAAAATGTATACAATTTGTATTTCATTACAGTTGGATATTTTCCAAATACTCAAATGTATGGTGGTCAGATTCAGGGAAGTTTTTTTGCAATTGAAAATTCTGGAGGCAAACTGATAACTTGTTCTTCAAGTGAAAAAATTCATCCCATTAGAATGTTCTTTAGCCTAAGCAACATATTGTTCAGCAACTAGGGATTATTTTTAAAAAAAAATAAATAAAAAAAAACCAATATGTCATAAAGGTTGTACTTGAAAAGCCAAGTTTCAAGAATAAACTCTAGCCACCTCTTGGTAGTTGATCTATTATGTGAAGAGGTTTTTTTTTTATCTTTTCAAAGAAGAAAATTTGGGCTAGACGCATTTTGAAAAACTTTAAAGTCTCTATGAGGCATAAAAGAACTGCTTTCTGTAACCAAAATGATCATAACCAAGATTTTCATTCTGGAAATATTTCCTGTCAGTACAAGCATTTTTTCAAAGCGTATTTTCTGGATGTTTTGACAGCAACCAGTAAAACGTTGTTGATACATCCATATAAAATGGCATATAAAACTTTTCCCCTAAAAACATGTGCTCATGGAGAAAGAGGTAACTCCATGCCAATATAAACTGGCAAAAATGATTCTGTCCTCTATTTTATTGCCATTTCATCTCCAATGCTTAGAAACAGACTGCTATGCAAAAATCAACTAAAACATCCAAAAGGGGCAGATAATCTGACAGAATTTGGCTTTGCAGTGATTAAATTATTGGGGCATTAAAATTCTCAAATTAGGGCTGTACTTTTCAGTGGTATCAATTAAAGTATACCCATGTGCAATTTTCATCAACCATTTAGTAGATTCCCATTATATGCAAAACTTTATAGCAGGCATTAGCAAACCTTTTCTATAAAGAGCCAGAGAATAACTACTTCGGTTTCCTGAGATATACAGTCTCTTTCACAGTGACTTAACAATACGTACTGTATCACGAAGTTAGCCATAAACAATTCACGGCTGGCATGCTGTGTAATAATAAAACTTTATTTATAAAGACAGGTGTTGGGCCAAATTTGAGCAGTGAGTTGTAGTTTGGCTGACCCCAGCCATGTCCTTTAAGAAACAAAATATTAATGAGTGGCAGATATATAAAGAGCTCACACACCGAAAATTTGTTAGAATGAAGTAAGTGACATCAGTTAAGTTACAGGATGAAAAATCAATATGCAAAACTCACATGCATTTGTATACACCAACAAATTATCAGAAGGACAAATTAAAAAAAAAATCTCATTTACAATAGCATCAAAAAGAATCAAATATCTAGAAGTAAATAAACCAAGGAGGTAAAATATCTGTATACTATAAACATTGGTGAAAGAAACTGGAGACCCTAATACATTTTAAAATATTCCATGTTTATGATAAATACTGTTATGTTAATACTGTTAAAATGCCTATACTACCCAAAGTATATCTTTAATGTCATCCAGCCAAGTATATGTCATAACTTGTATCAACTATTTTCTTCTCCTCAAAAATGATAATTACATATTTTTTCTAGAACACCAGAGATATAAGATAGCTCATAAAATACTAAGAACTATGATAAACCACTTTATAATCAGTAAATAGTCCCTTATTTTTTTTAACATTATAAAATATATTTATAATATAAAGATGGGGATAGAAGAATTTTATAGACAGAAACACATACCTTGGAGATACTGCAGACCACTGCAATAAAGCAAGCATGACAATAAAGTGAGCTGTAATGATTTTGCTGGCAGAGGGTCTTTCTTTTCATTTGTAAAAAATAATAATAATACAAAAAATGCAAATTCTGCAAAGTAATACCTGTAATCTTTACTATATCCCAAGACAGACTCTCTGAGACTCTAACAGAACGTCAAATATGTATAACCACTGCCCTTATAGTGCTTCGATGATTGGAAACACATTTAAAGTCTTTTTAAATTCCTACGTCAAATCCTACTGGGGGAAACAAAGCAAAGCACTTATTTTCAAAAGTTTAGTTGCTTAAATGAAAATGTAAAGTATCGCCTCTGAAAAATAGTCTACACTGAAGGAACAATTTTCTCCCAGTGCAACTTCATAGCCTGGTGCTAAATTTTGTGCATAGTGAGCATGGCTTCTGTAAAATTTACAGTGTACGCATCCAGCAAATTTCAAGTAAATTATGAACCCTGTGTGTTACCGAGGCACTGTCAAACGCTGATTGATTTGGACAGTTTGTAGTTAATTAAGTTCATTTCCAATTCTGTCTCTTCATCCCATTTCAAAGCATTCTATATTGAAAGCCTATTTTCAATTAGTAAGAAGGATGAAACAAAAAGAATTAATTACCAAAGTGACAATCCTCATTTAAGTCTTCATAGTAGAGCAATTATGTTTCTTAAAAGTTAAGAAATTGAAGAGTTGTACTTGTCTAATAAATTATGTCCTTGATATGTATCTTATGTATACCAAAACTTGATATAGCGCCATGCCATTGAAGCTAAGGAAGAAGTGCAATGATTGAAGCTATCAGCAAGTGAAACAAGAAAAGACCATTTTACTTAGTATTTAATTATTACTAATTGGACTTGTTTTCTGAAAGATATAATTCTGGAAGATATTGTAAAAAATTTTTGTATAAACATATTTATTTAGTAAATCTTATAAATCTGAGAAGCATGAGTCATTTTTAAAAACCTACTAGGTGATTCTGGTATAATAAACCATCACATCCAACCACATCCCATACTGTCTATCTCCAAGGACGTGCAAATCAACCACCAAAACCCATACGAGTCATGTTTGTATAGTAGATACATTTTGGTAAAGTATATAAATCTACCATAAATGTCTAGTTCCGCCACTTACTAGGTGTAATTTTGGCAGGGGATTTTTAATCTCTCTCTTTCATAGTAAAGATCTTTATAAAAAGACGATGATACCATAAAATCTACAGGTAAGAGTCAAGGATTAAAGAGAAAATGTATAAAAATATTTAACCTAGCACTTGGCATAATGAATGGTTATATCTCATCATTATTATAATAAGATGACAACTAAAAATCAGAAACCCAAGTCTTAAAAACATAACACCTATATTATAACAGAATAATATTGTGCATGAGTTCCTGGAAGTGAGAAGGAGATTTAAGGTCATTGAGTTTGGCTTTAAATATGTTGAGTTTGACACTCTAGTAGAGCTTTAAGTTGGAAATATGAAGCATCTTTTCTAACTATAATGGTGTGAGAATCAAACAACTCCAAGAAGAAAGCTGGAAAACACACCAACATGTGTAAGATAATCAACATGCCAGTGGACAACTAATGAGTCAACAAAATAGTCAAAGAGTAAATTTAAAAAATACTTGGAGACAAATGGAAATAAAAATACAGTATCCCAAAATGTATGGAAAATACCAAAAGCAGCTCTAAAAGGAAAGTATATGTAAGCCTATGTCAAGAAACAATAAAACCCTAAAATAAATAAGCTTACAACAAAAAGAAGGAAACAAAGAAAGAAAGAAAAAGAAAAATAATGGCCCAAAGTTGGAAGGAATAAAATAATAAAATCAGACTACAAATAAATAAAATAGAGACTAAAAAACAATACATAGGATCAGTGAAACTAAGAGCTGGTTCTTTAAAATAATATACAAAATTGACAAACATTTAGCCAGACATCAAGAAAAATAAAAGAGGGCAAATAAATAAAATCACAGATAAGTGACATTAAAATTGAAACCACAGAAATACAAATAATCATACAAAAGTATTACCAACAGCTATACACCAAAAACTGGACAACCTAGAAGAAATTAATAAATTTCTAGAAACATACAACCTTCTAAGACTGAGTCAGGAAGAAGCAGAAAATATGAAAAGACTGATTACTAGTAATCAAAAAGCTTCCAACAAGCAAAATTCCACAACCAGATGGCTTCATAGGTAAATTCTACCAAATCTTGAAAGAATAATGAATACTTAACTTTTTCAAACTGTTCCAAAATATTGAAGAGGAAAGCATGCTTCTAAACTTATTCTGTGAGGCCAGAATTACTTTGATACCAAAACCAGACAAATATACTATAATTTAAAAACTTACATGTCAATATTCCTAATGAACATAGATTCAAATTTTCTCAACAAATATTATCAAAATGATTTCAAAACTACATTAGAAGGATCATATACCATGATCAAGTGGGATTTATTCCAGAGATGCAAAGATGGTCCAGTATCTGCAAATCAATCTATGTGATATAGCAAAACAACAAAACAAAGGACAAAATATAATAGGATCTTAATAGATGGAAATAATAAAAGTATTTCACAAAATTTAACATCTATTATGATAAAAAGCTCAACAAAGTGAGTAGAAAGGAAACACATGCATCAACATAATAAAGGCCATATATAACAAACCCAAAGGTAACATCATACTCAATAGTGAAAAGTTACAAGCTTTTCCTCTAAGACCAGAAATAAGACAATGATGACCACTCTCACTAATTGATTCAAAATAGCATTCAAAAGGTCTAGCCACAGCAATCAGACAAGAAAAAGAAATACAAATTACTGAAATTGGAAAGGAGGAGGTAAAACTGCTACCATTTATTGATACCAAGATACTACACATAGAAAACTAAAAAATCCACCAAAAAACTGTTAGAATTACAAATTAGTAAAGTTGCAACATATAAAACCAATATACAAAAATCTGCTGCATTTCTATACACTAATAACAAACTATCAGAAAAAGAAATAAACAAGCCCATTTGCAATTTCATCAAAAAGAACAAAATATCTAGGAATAAAATTAATCAAGGATGAGAAGGACCTGTATTCTGAAAACTACAAGGCATTGATAAAAGAAATTGAAATGACACAAATGAATGGGGGTATCAACTGTACTTGAGAACTAGAAAAACTAATAATGTTAAAATGTCCATACTAAACAAAGAAACCTACAGATTTAATGCAATTCCTATAAAACACCAACTATTTTTTCAGAGAACTAAAACAAATAATACTAAAATTAGATGGAACCACAAAGATCCCAAATAACAAAAGCAATCTAAGAAAAGAAGAACAAGATTGGGTGTATCATACTCATTAATTTCAAACTATATTACAAAGCTATAGTAATCAAAACAGTATGGTACTCAACAAAAGAAAACACATAGGTCAATAGAGCAAAATAGAGAACCCAGAAGTAATCCCACACTCACATGGTAAACTCATCTATGACCAAGGAAGCAAGAATATACAATGAAGAAGATAGTTTCTTCAGTTAATGTTGTTCAGAAAATTGGACAAGCTAACATGCAAAAGTAATAAAAATAAAGTTGGATCTCTTTCTTACACTATATACAAAATTTAACATAAAACAGATTATAGGCTCAAGTGTAAAGCCAGAGACCATAAAAATTCCAGAAGAAGCCATAGGCAGTAAACCCACATTAACAATAGTATTCAATGTAAATTATTTTTTAACATTGGTGGAAAACTAGGACCATGGTACCTGCTACCCAATTTGGTGGAAAATACTAGTGATGCTTCTTTGTTCAGAGGCATTATGATTGTAATTATGGCAGTAAAAAAATATCAGTTCTGGATCCTGAGATGTGGATTCAAATCCTTGGGTTTGAACAAGTTTCTGAACTTTCTGAGTATTGGTTTCTAACCTATAAAATGTGAATTATAAAAGCACCTCTAACATAATTTTGTTGTGAGCAGGAAATAATTAAATAATATATTTAATACAAAACTTAGGTTTGTGTGTATTCAGTAAATAATATTCATTTTTATGAAATAGACCTGCGATCATTTTCTTGGAAAATGTTGTTACTGTTTGTTATTTTAATACATAGAAATCTTCTGCTCCAGTTTATTTTATGAACATATTTTTCCAGAAAAGTCACTTTTTAACATTGAACACATCTTAGTAGATAAAGCACTGTTTAATGTTGAAAGTTCTTTATATTTAGGCTTTTTAAAAAGAAATTAATTAGTTCCCCCAAGAAAACTTAATTTTTTTTTGTCTTCACTTAAAATTTCACACACAATAAAGTATAGATTGTATTTAGCTTCACAGTGAGCAATTATCCAAAGAAAAGTCAAGAAATAATACGGTTTTTGGTTTTTAGAAGGAACTGTATTTATCACTTCATTAAGTTGAAGAGAGTAATTATTTGGATGAGGAGATAGGTTTTCCATTCTTTAAAAAAAAAAAATACTCAGTTTCATTCAATCCATGCTGTGTTTACCTTCAAAGCGATGATCAGCTTTATACACTTCTAATTTTTGCTCAATTGAACATACAGATATAACCTGAATATACTTTTGTCATTTATTTTCAAACGAGATATCCTGATACCTTGCCAGATTGCTATTTATATCACCCATAAGATAGCCAGCCTGGTGATTCAGGATGAAAATAACTTCCAGTCGTACCCATGCGTCCACTGAGCTATAAAGCAACTTTGTTAACTTCACTTACTGGATTTTAAATTGTCATGTATTGGAAATTTGTCACTGGCATTGACTTCCTGCCCTAGAGCCAAGATTACTGTTGTAACAACTGGTTCATTTCTCATCACCAGGTTTATAACTCACTACTCTGGTCACTGTAAGAAAGTAATATTTGAGAAGTCTGTATCACAGTACCTTTTTTTTTTTTTAGACTGCCCAGAAAAATGAGATATGGGGAATTTTGTCCTAAATATTCTGCCAGCTATATTTATAAATTCTCAGTGATTAAATGATTCCAACCAAAGGCTTATTCAGTCCACAAATATTTATTATGAGACTCCATCACTAATGACTTGGAAGTTTTTGTAGATAGAAAAGAATAATAGACATGATCTCTGCTCTGAAATAGCTCATAACAAATACACAGCTAACCATTAGACAAAATTGGTCAACTATTCCAGATGTCTGGCACATCTGTCCAGGCTTTGCTATCCTCACTGCTACCATTGTAATATCAGTCACCACCAACTTTGGTCTAAATTTGTAGCAGCCTCTTAACTCCCTTCCTTCAGTTCATCTTTCTGGTAGCATTGAAAGTGACTTTTTTGAATGCAGGAAAATAATAATATAGCCTCCACGTATCACATCTTCCAATTATCCTCCAACACTTTTAGGACAAAGTTCAAATTTCTGCAAAATTTAAATCATGGCGTATATGGCCTATCTGGATCTGCACCCTGTCCAGCCCATCACTCCAGACTTGTCTCTCACTATTCTCTGCCTTATGCTCTATCCTACAACCATATCCCTAAAACTCCTTATACTCTTAAACCTCTAAACAGGAAGACATGTTAATCCCACTTCCAGAATCTTACTTCTACTGTGTTTCAACACACCCGTATATTTTAGCCTGGATAATTTCCTTCTGTTTGATCTTCACATATGAGCAGAGATAATACTCTTCCCAGGAAACCTTCACTGACCCATATATTTGATCACTTTCCCCAGTGTATCCCAATATGGGTTTGTTTCACACCTTATTGTTTATAATTTATCATGATATTTTTTTATTTTACCATCATTTTGGATGAATATTAATATTTCTAAGGGCAGAGAGTATATCAATTTAGTTTATTATTGAACCTAGCATTCAGCCAGTACATGGCTGACAATACATACTATGAATGACTGAATAAATGAATAAGCATAGAAGTCCAAAAAAAAAAAAAAAAGACATTAGTGTGACTAGAATAATAAGTGGAGGATCTGTGGAAAAGCATTTGATGGATAAATTAGGATCTTGATGAGTAGAAGAGAAGGAAAAATTACCATACTAAGTAGAAGAAGCACATTTATAGTAAAGACTAACAATGATATATATTGAATAACAAGCAGATTTTTGAACCACAGGATACCTAGCATTGAACAAATCTGGGAAAACAGCCAGCCATTATCTTATCAAATTTAGCCCCTTCCTCATTGTCTTTCTCTTTTTTTGTGTGTATTCTTATTAAATTCTAATTAAACACATGAGTATTTGTCATTCTTTGTTCCTCACTTTCATATTTTTCTTTCCATTGTTTCTCTTACGTTGCAATAGTAATTAATAGTAATTATTTTTTCAGACTGTCTTTAAGTTTGCTAAATATGTCTTCAACTTCATCTAGTCTGGTGTTCAACCTACCCATTGCATTTTTATTTTAAATTATTGTAAGTCTTCTTTTCCCTCACATATGTCTGTGCTCATTTTAAAAGCAGTGGTGTGGTTTCTACCTCATATTTTAAATTCAAACATGTCAAATGTATTTATTTACATTCTTATCCAATAATTCCATTAAAACTGAAGAGCCTAGAGTTTTAAAGCTGCTGTTTGGATTTTTAGTGACCATTGCTTATGTTGTCTAGTTGCCTTGTATCCTTTTTTGTCCAGATTTAATTCATGGAAATTCTGTGCAGTCTGGGATGAGAGGAGGCTCCTAACACAGGCTCTCTTAAAGGGTGGTCAGATGCAGCACAACAAAAAGAAATCCCACCAATTAAAAGCCATGGTGAGAGCTAACATTGGCTTAGGTCTTTGGAAGTCATAAACCCTTTCCTTCCAGTTCCTCCTAAACTAAACAAGGTCACCTCCATGTTACAGTTGGTGAATTTTGGTTGTTTCTAAGTGCATGATTTTGTATGTCCTGTTACTACAGTTTTCACATGTTTATCCTCATTACATTCCCACAACTCCCGAGGACACTTAGGATCTCAATTGAGTCAGCCTTTGTATTACTCAACACTCCCTTCTTGCTATATTCTGTTTATATTCTGTAGACCCTCATTGTTTTTGTTTTTTAGATATATATGTAAACTTCTATTGCTGTACTTCTGTCCCTATACCCATATCCATCTTATTGATTTTTAATTGTAAAATATCCTTTTTTAATAAAAAATATATTTCTCAAGCAATCTGTAACAGATAATGAAAGACTTGTGCTTTTAGATACAAAAGCACTGCAGTAAGCATTACTGTTTCTTCTGTGAAGAACAAGCTCTTGCTTACAGAAAGAAGGTTTACACTGTTAACCTCAAAGGTGGGATCCCAAAGCCTTTAGCTGACTATAAAGTTTTCCCTTTTAGCCATTTATTCTGGCACAGAGTATCTAAGAATGGCTTCCAAATAGTTCCCACATTACATAGATGAGTGAATGTTTCTTATACTACTTTCTGAATTATGGTATTTACTCATTCATATTTTCAACAAAGAGTAATTTAGGCACTTGGATACATCTGTAAGTTAAAAAGGGGGGGGAATGATATCTCTGTTCATGTATCTTTGTAGTAAAGGTAAGATGGATAATAAATAGTAACTGTGATCTCCTTATAGAGATGAATGTTCAGTATGACAAAAAAAAATAATTAAAAGCAGTAAAGAGTAAGTGGGAAACTAGGAGATGGGGAGAAGGAGTTGACTTTGTTGCAGGTCGAATCATGTTAGATTGAACCATGTGAAATGGTTTTGGGCCAAAAATAGCAATTTTATAGGCTGGGCCACCTAAGGCCCACATCATTAAGAAGGTGAGACTTGAGCAAAGACTTGAAGGGGCTAAGGGTGTCAGCCAGGCAGATAATCTCAGAAAGTTTTAGGTTCCTTCCATGCATTACATAGTCTCCCTTTCTCACTTCAGGCAGGTTAAAGCCCTCTTGATCTAACTATTGGTCTCCTGTCACAAGTATTCTTCTAGCACAGTGGTTCTTAACCTGGGTTCTATGGAACCCTAGGGGTTCGATGAGTGGGTCTCAGGGGTTCGGAGAAGCCTCTGCCGTGGAGGCCAGAATGAAGTAATACTGCAATTTGTTGTGAGTTCATGCACTTTGTTGGTTTTGTTCTTTGAGCAAGGTGATGTTCATGCACGGCTCATTTTGTGCACCAGTAAAAAAAACATATACCTATGTCTTGAATTTGGAAAAAATTCATATTTTATTTATCACTAAAGAAGGGTTCAGTGAATGCGCATATGAAACTGGTGGGTTCGGTACCTCAAAAAAGGTTAAGAACCACTGTTCTAGCCTGAGAAATTCATTCATTGATATATGTTAAAACCACTACTGTAGAAGTATAAGACATTAAAAAACCAAATGTTTATCTTAAGGCCAAATGGTTGTAAGCTTTTCACATAGTCTCTCCTTTTAGAAAAATAAGAACAATTAAAAAAATACTTACAGAATTTTAAGTTTCAAGAATTTCCCTCTCAATAGTTCAGATATAGTACATATGCTTTCTTTCTTTCTTTCTTTCTTTCTTTCTTTCTTTCTTTCTTTCTTTCTTTCTTTCTTTCTTTCTCTCTTTCTCTCTTTCTTTCTTTTATTCTTTTTCGTTCTCTCAGCCTTATTGGTTGCCAAAAATGAAAAACAGTTGTAGGATGTTCAGTGTGTTTGGTGAAGCCTGGCAGGCTCTGTTATAATCTGATTATCCTCTCCCAACGCCACCATCTGGGTTTCAGGATTAACGCAGCAGGCCAGGGTTACTCAAACCCTGCAGGTCGCAGATGAAGTCTTGGCCCTTGCCCAGCTCTCGGGAGAAAGTTTCTGAATGCGTGGATTAAACTGCCTGACAAGTGTGTTGGTATGCCAGAGGCCTTAGATCATACCAGGTAAACTAGCAATGTGCTTTATGGTGAATATCAGTTATTCATGCCTTTGGGCCCTGCTGTCTCAATTGGACCTCTGGGGGACTAGAGGCGGAGTAACCAAGGTCAGTCACCCGGGCGATGTAGGCATACATGGCTTATCCCCAAGGCCCTTTGCACATTTTGTCACACATTATTCCTGGGAGAATTAAACACTGTTTGTGGCACTCACTTGGAGAAGACCGCAGGAAGCCTGTGCCTGGTTTCTTCTCTCTGTGTCAGCCTCTGGGTCCGTTTTCTTTCCTGATCTCTGCGCTGCAGTGAACTGTCACTGTGAGTAAAACAGCTTTTCTGAGTTGTGTGAGTCCTTCTAGTGAATTACTGAGATTGCAAGCAGTCCTGGGGTCCCCCTGACATTCCATCCACCACACTTCATCTCTTCATCTCACGGGACACAGTGACAACTTGCAGGATCCAAGAATCTTTTTCCTTTGCACAGAGCTCAGGATACAAAGTAGGTGATCCCATAAATGTGTTTCAGAAACTCTGCTTCGACCTGTTTACTGTTCCTCCACATGTGGACGTCTCTACACAAATGTCCATCCTTTTTTATCTTCTCAGGTCTCCCTGCCCCTTCTCCCATCCTCGCTTTATTCATGGACTACTTCTGCAACTTTGACTAGGGACTTTTTCAGTTTGGAAGTCAGCTGACATGTAGAGATATCAGCCTTTTTAGCAAGCATGGTAGGTTTTTCTCATATACCCTAAAAGTTAGAAACACAAAGTGTACAATTAACAGTTTTCATAATTAGCTGTCCATTCCAAAAGACTAATGGCCAAACTATAAACCTCCCATTCCTTTCTATTAGTTTTTCATTATAAAATATATATCAACTTCAAGAATGTGAGAAACAAACTTATTGTCTAGAAGTCTGAACTATCCATCTAGTAGTACCTCAACCTAAAGATTAAATAATTTCATAAATACATTAGAGATCCTGCATTTGTATGCAAGTTATTTAAATCATTTTTTAGTTAAAAATGTTAATATATTAATAAACTTAACAGAATTGTTTTCTACAACAGATGTTACTTCTATGGATGGAAAGACCATATGGAATTGGAAAACACAAAACCCAAATTGGCAAACAATTCGTATTTTACATTTTCATGTTTTAAGTTGCATTTTGCTTATAAATCATCCTCAGGGTAACTTCATATTTTTTAAATGTCCAAGAAAAGATAAAAATAAAGTTAACTGATTAAAATAACTCTGCCATTAGAAAATGTTAAAAAAATTTTTTTAATATGCCCCATTTCCAAAGTTGTTCTCTTTAAAACAACAGAAAACTCAGTGTACAAAATAAGCAACACATCAACTATCCATTAAGAGCCCCGGGGAAAGCACTGCTTATGAAATTATGTTTAATACTAGCTAAACGAATGAAATAAAATAATTCTGTTGAGTAGTACTTCTTTTCCCATCTCTGTAAATTCTCTGCTTGCATAACTGATGAACCAAGACTTTTCGTTTCTGCAGAATAACCTTTAGGCACATTATTATCTGGCTAATCATGTTTTCTTTTTGTGGCAGATAATTTTAAGTAGAACTGTTACTGTAAATGAACTTGTTTAAATGTATGGCTCCAAATTAGGGAACGTAAATTACAGCTCCATGATTTGTCATCATTTCGGTTGATATAGAATTGCATTTAAATATCCCATCGTTGAGAAATGATTTGAATACTGCCTGTTCAGCCACTCTGATTGTTGTCATCTCTACTGCTATATTTAGCTTCTTTCTGGGACCGCAGCTTTTGGCAATTCAGAAACTGACTGCACGCTTCCAACTTCCAGATAGCTCATTGTCAGTTTTTAAAAAAGGCATAGCATAAGTAGCACCTTCGTTTATGAAAACAGATACCTTACCTCCCAGAACCCCCTGAACAGACTGGTGTATTTACAGAAAACAGGCAAAGGAAACCTGGCATGACTAGATGCAAAGGTTCCAGACTTAGAGTCTGACATCCAATAAAAATTTACCATTGAACTTAACGTGTTTCTATTTTTTGACTAATCAGAGAATTGTTTCTCATTCAGAAGAAAAACACCACCATTTTTCTTGTGAAACTGGCACTCTCCTAAAGGGAGAGGTCTTATCCCATGCAATTAGTACATCCTAACTGTACAGGAAAGCACAGAAACGAGAAATGGCTGCCTTCTAGGTCGGCTCGGTCGAGAACAGGAACTATGGCATGATGCATGCAACCAAGGGTTCCGTGCCAGGGAGAAAACTTGAGAAGATTTCATTGATCTCTGTGAAAGGAAAACATTGTTTTGCAGACACGTTACCTGACTTGGTCAGCCTAAAGTATACATAAAAGACTGCAGGATTCTTGAAATAAGAATTTAACCTCACTAAGATCAGTCAAATGTAGGAGAGAAGCATATGCGTATAAATTTCACTTTAATATGACAGGAATGGTGTAATCTATACCTATTTCATTTCACTTGCCCTTCAGACATCAGAATTAAAATATTTGTTTCATTCAAAAATAAACTTTTCATTCAATTTGTTAAGCATCTCTAATGTTCTGAAGTTGTGTGTGTGTGTGTGTGTGTGTGTGTGTGTATATGTAAATATATATATATATCTTAGTTTCTGCTTTTGCTTCATTTTTAGCATCAGAATATTTTTTTTCTTACCAGGTCTGCACATATATTTGCAACAAATTATCCAACATCATTATAAGTTAGTTGGGATATCAAAGTCTTCATTCTACCAGAAATGAAATTCATAATATACTGCTTACAAACATTAGGGGATATTTTATAGCTTCATATTCATTTTGAAATATCCTCTAACGTTTGTGAGCGAAATATTTCACTTCAAACAATATACACTTATTAACTTTAAGAAAAATAAAATTGGTCAAAAGTAAACATAATTTGCATGATGTAGTTTTCTTAGTAAAAATTTCAGGTGTAAACTTTCAAACTCAGTGTTTACATGAAAAATTCAAACAAAGCAAAATCCTTGCCTACCAGGATTCCCTAGGTCAGGCAAAAGTCATACAGTAGTAAGACAGGGGACTCATCAGTGTGCTACTTGGGGTCATTTAAAAGTTATGCCTAATAATATATTTTTAATTAGCAAAAATTTTCCAAATATCTTATTTTCCTTTCTCAATTTACCAGGTTGTATCCCTACACTGGTTCTATAGAGGTAAGGGATAATCAATATACAGATTTTAACTGTCATTTACTCATTCCTGGTAAAAATGTAGTTTGTAGATAAGTGTGTATCTAAATCTATTTAGTCTTGATTGGGTGGACATGGATGGAGGCCATAGGTAGCAAGCTGTTCTGAATAGCCGTACAGAAAATAATCAGCTGAGAGACAGGAGCACCTAGTAATAAGTGTTCAGCAAATATATTCCCTTGGGTCAATAAATATATAATGTCACGAAACAATAATTCCTGATAAGTTGTTGCCCCAGTGAGAGTATTGGGGTTTTATTATCTACAATTTAAAAAATAGTTTGTATGACTAGACGACAAATAATCACATTGAGGGAAAAAGGTATGAGACAGAGATAAAAAGGTAACAGCAAATAGATATGTTTAATAGTTAAAATAAAAGAAAGAATAAAAGAATGGGAGAAAGGAAGAGAAAGAAAAGAAGAAAATGTTAAAGAAACAACAGACTCCAAATGGAGTCACTTGTGCTAAGCCCCATTTCAACTACCCAAGACTAATTTCAGTTTCAACCTTTCTTAGGGATGTAATCTTTTCAGCACTCAATCTGGAATTTCCTGTCAATGCTAGTGAGCTAATCTGCCTGATAGACCCCTACCCTTCTCCCAAACGAAGGTGACCTCGCCCGACAAAAATCTACTCTTTGCTAAAAACTTTTCTTTTTCTTGCCTCCCCCCTAAAAGCTTTCTATACTGTACAGTACCTTGGAGCTATTTGTTAATTGGGATACTGCCTGATTCATGAATCACTGAATAATGCCAATAAGGTCTTGAAATTTTACTAGTTGAATTGTGTTTTTTAATAGAAGAGAGGAAGGAAGGAAGGAAGGAAGGAAGGAAGGAAGGAAGGAAGGAAAGAAGGAGGAAGGGAGGAAGGGAGGGAGGGAGGGAGGGAAGGAAGGAGGTAGGGAGGGAGGGAGGGAGGGAAGGAAGGAGGTAGGGAGGGAGGGAGGGAGGGAAAAAGAGGAGAGGAGAGGAGAGGAAAGCAGAAAGAAGGAAGGAGGAAAGGAAGATAATAGGAAAGAGGAAATCTTTTCCTTAAACAATGGTCCCGTGCAAAACACTGATTCGAGGATGAGCCCAGAGGAGCAGATGTTGAGTGGGAAGCCTGTGGTTTGTTTGCACAGTATACACCTAAGGCTGGAGAAGACAGAGTGGGGGAGAAATGGACTTATTTCCTTTACATAGTAAGGGCCAGGTACTGCGCTGCTGTGTGGGAACAGAGAAGGCAATAACAACCCCAAAGTCCCTGCCTTCGAGAAGCTTAGATTCTAGCAGGGGGCAGGGGAGATAATGAACAAAATATTGTGATGGTAAGTACTATGCAGTATGAGAAAAATAAAACAGAGTGAGGAGATGAAATTGGAGAAGAAGGCAAAAACAAACAAACAAAGGAAAGAACCATCACAGGGCTAACTGGGGGCAGGAGAAGGGAGTCGTTCAGCCACAGGGAACAGTGGATGCAAAGGTCTGAGGCAAAGGTACTCTCTCTATGTGCGACAGGAACAGCGAAGAGTCCGTGTGGCTGCAGCTGAATGTGTCGGGAGCTTGTGGGTGGAGGCAGGCTGCAGACTGCACAGAAGTTATGGAGGACTTGACTGTACTCTGAGGAGCAAGCCATGAGAGCATTTTGAACAGAGGAGTGACAGGTTGTGACAGATGCTTTAAAAGGATCACTGTGGCTGCTGTGAAGAAACCAGACTGCAGTCTGACAGGGGAGAAGCAGAAGAACAGTTAGGAGGCGGTTTTATGTGTATGTTTCTCTGTGGGGTGGCTGCAGTTACAACTTGCAGGATAACAAAGGGAATTAATAATAATTCATTTACCAAAGACATTCCAGGCGTTCCTTGCTATGTTAATTTTTAAAGTCTTAAGTGGTTTTTTTAGAAAAGCTTTAGGTTCCCAGCACAACAGAGAAGAAGGCACAGAGATTAGCCATCTAACCACATTCACACCCAGCACATCCTCTCCTATTATCAGCCTCCCCCAACAGAGTGGTACATTGTTACCATGGATGAACGTACATGATTGACACATCGTACTCGCACTAAGTCCACAGTCTACACTATGGATCATTCTTGGTGTACCTTCTACAGGTGTGAACAAGTGCATGACATGAATCCATCATGACAGTATTGTACATGGTAGTGTCACTGCCCTAAAAATCCTAAAAAATCTTTTGCAAATACATTGTTTCAGTCTGTGGCTGGTCTTCTCATTCTCTTGATCATGTTAATGTTTTTTGGGGTGTTATTTTATTGCAAAAACATTTACAAAAACACAGAAATGCAAGGTAAAGAAAAACATCTACACTAACATCACCTGATCAAATAGTTTTATCAATTCTTTTCTAACCTTTGAATATTTATGTCCAATACCATATTTGCAATAATTTTGTAAATAGAATTACATAATCTAGCCTTTTACCTTTATGTTTAACATTTCACCATGGGCATTTTCCTAGTTTGTGTGGCTTTTTTTCCTTTCCCTGTATTTTTTTTTTCTCTTCAAATCCTCTTACTCTACCGCTGAATAACAACATGACCAGGCTTTTCTGAATATTCCCATACCTATCTTGATGCATACCTATAAAATTACTTTTTCAAACAATCTACTGTTGAAAAACATCGTCCTGACTCCATAAATTATATCTGGAGTCTTTATAAGCCCCACATTCTATTTGCAAGATATCTAGGGTTGTAATGAATTAAACTCTTGTTGCTTAGAAATGCCACACTGGTCTGAAAAATGAAACGAGCGCTTAGTCGTATTAAGAAATGCAAACGTGTTTAGATACGGTATTATATTTTGCCCGTTTTGTTGTCTGGGTCATGAATGCCCTTCTTCTTCCCTGGGAACCTTCCTGCAGCCCTTCTCAAAGGGGAGTGCTGCATTGGTAAATAAATGTGTTATTTGAAATGTAGTCCAAGAATGATTATAGTAAAGCTTATTATTAGAATTGCATTTGCATTACTAAGTAATAAGTACTCACTTCAAGTACTGTTTGTGCATGGCCATCTGCTATAATGGCACATCCAAGGTTGAGACAGCTCCCCAGGGCTCCACAACTCACTGGCATCCCTGAGAGGGCATCACTAAATCAGCAGAGCCAGAAACTGCAAGCACACATCCTCCTTGCTGTTCATTGGCCCTGAAAGCAGCTTCCTCCTTCTGGATAACACAAAAAAAGGATTAACGCTACCAGTCACGGTCCAGCACATTTTTTATTCAGCTCTTTGTACCAATAATCAATATTTAGGGGAAAAGTTTGGTGCATGAATATTTTAAACATTTTATTTTCCTAAATATATTTTGATTAAATTATTTGGGCAAAGGAAAATGTGCCGGTGGGAATCAGTGCTTTCTTATACTTTTCCAGGAGACAGTTATCAGGTGCAATGGAAGGAGGTGATGCATTTTAGTAATCTTCAGTCAGGAAAGGTATCAATTATTAGCAAAAAGAATAACTCAATGAATAAGTTCTCCCAAATGCTCGCTTGCTTTGAAATATAATTTCCAGGTTTTATATTCCTTATTGCTTTAGGGAAGATTAATGAAAAAACTCCATATGAAGTTCCAAATTATTGATGAATAAGTGTACGAACATGTACACACCATGTATATAAACATGTACATAATTTTTTACTAAGAGCCCTCCGCAACAAATATTTTGTGTTTTTCCCCCTTTTTTAAGTAAGAGGAGGGGAAATAGTGAGACAGACTCCCTCATGTACCCTGACCGGGTTCTATCTGGCAGCCCCCATCTAGAACCAACACTGGGACCAACCCAGTTATCCTCAGCACTTGGGGCCAATGCTTGAACCAATCAAGCCACTGGCTAAAAAAGGGAAAGAGGAAAAAAAGGAGAGGGGAAGAAAAACAGATGGTCGCTTTTCTTGTTTACCCTGACCAAGAATTGAACCCTGGGACATTCATACACTGGGCTGATGCTTTATCCACTGAACCAAGTGGTTAGACTAAAATATTTTGTGTTTAATATGTTTTATTCTTGGCAGTTATGATTAATATATTCAGATAAGACCATAATCAAGTATTTGGAAAAATATATATTCAACAAAATATTTTTTTATTCCATTATCTAATTATTGAAAGTTTTCATTATTTTATTCCATTTCTTCTGAAGGAAAAATTAGTGCACAAATATACAATGTCAGTTAGCCTCCCTCTGAGATCTTTTATAAAGACTTAACATTTAAATCTTTGATTAAGAAAGTGCTCTCTGTTTTTAGCATATATAATACATTAAAAGCCTTAAATTCAATTATTTAATCATCCTCAGTTCTCTACATAGGTTATCAACTGTACCTTTAAAAATGGCTTTTACTTTTAGCAACTGAATTTCCAAAGGGAATGTTTATGAACATAAGATCTAGCTGAGAGAAGCTCTTAGCCAGCAGGGTCTGAATTAATTCCCTAGCCATAAAGGTTCTCAAGTTCTCATTAACTTTGACTTACATAGTTAACCAGAAACACAGAATCAATTTATAGCCAAACCAAGTGTCTCTATAAGTCTTGCAAAGAATGAAGGCTGAAATCTAAACTTATCTAGCCTGTCCACATCACAAAACCTGGAGGCCTTAGAACCTCTGGTTCTTCAACACAAAACAAGCTTCATAGAATTCTAAAGAGGCAATTCAAGGGCTCATCACGTCACTGACCAGAAAGAAAACTTTGGTGTAGTCTTTTATAATACCTTGCTTCTACCAAAATTTTAAAGTATATTTTATAAATTATAAAATTATACTCAAGAAAAACTACCACTTATTAGATGTCATGTTTCAAAGCTTAATTTATTTTTAGTACTTTTTAAATAGAAATTTTAGTTTCTATTTTCTGCCAATTATCATAGGCATAGAAATATTTTCAGAATAGTGTTTCTGTGACTGTGGTAAATGAATATTCCTATTGTTGTGATCATTTTCGCTCTGATTAGGTAAAATTGAAGATGCTTATTGATTATTGTTCTATTGCAGGATCAGGGACATGAACAGAGGTAGAAGACAAAGGCTTTCCAGAGATGAGTAAAATCAGTTAGGTAACATACGAAATGGACAGTTCCCAGTAGGTTCTTATGGATAGAGAAATATGTTTGTTTGCTCTTAAAATTACTAGCAAAAGCTTCCCTTTTTTGTCACAAGTGTGATCATTTTTCCTATACATTGACAACTTAAAGAAAAAGCTCCCAAATAGAAAAACAACATTGGCATTTCTTATCATATAAATTTTTATCCATAAAGTGGCTAATTTGACTCTTCTACTGATATAATTAGTTTAGGTAAACATACTCTGATGCTTGCTCTTTTCTCACTTATATCAGATTAAATAAATCCTGGTAAATTCCTAAGATTTTTTCATTTTCATTTTTATTTTTATTTAATCCAAGAAAAAACTATTCTGAAAGGTAATACCTAGGGCAATATTTTTATCATTATATATCCTCAGTTCTTCTGAAGCTTCTGCAAAACACAAAATGATGGAACACCTTAATCACACTGAAAGAAGGTTCTCCAACCTGGCTTTTCTTGTTTCACTTCTGATGTTTCTGTTATTCTCAGGTAAAACCTCTTCACTTACAAATGGAAGATTGTCTGTATAGTCCAGCTTACTCAAAACAAGCAACAGAATTTTAAGCGAAGGTGCAATGTGATCTGTTTGATATTTATTTCTTTTAGACATGTTGGTAATTTTTTAAAAAATAAAAACGCATGTTCAAGATAATGTCATATGCCTCAAATAATGGACTGTGACAATTCAACTTTCAACTGCTCTTCTGTCAGTTCAGCTTTGTAAATTCATCGTTGTCATCGTTATTTCCTTTCTCCCGTTGATGTAGGAAAGGTATAAAAGTGCAAGGCGGCTACTATATCCCTATCAGGAACATCTTTTGGAACCCAGATCAAATTTTTAAAAGAGCATGGGCTATGCTCATTTATGTCATTTAATGCTGTGTGAACCTGATCAAATTACTAAAGCTCTTTGTGACTTCGTTTCCTAATTTCTAAATGTGTGTAATAATAGTGCGTAGTTCATAGGTACCGTGGACTGAATTGTACTCCTCCAAATCTCATACATTGAAGTGCCAGCCCCATATGTGATGGGTTTTAGAGATGGGACTTTTAGGAGGTTTGCATGAGATCACGTGAAGAAAGCCTTTTATGATGGTATTAGCACCAGTGTGAGAAGAGACACCAGAGAACCTGCTATTTCTCTCCCTGAGAACACACATGAGGAAAGTCCACATGAGCATGTAGTGAGACGGCAGCTATCTACAAACCAGAAAGAAATCATGCACCAGAACCTGAGCCTGTGTGTGTGTGTGTGTGTGTGTGTGTGTGTGTGTGTGTGTGTGTATAGTGAATCCATTAATATAAAATGCTTTAACAGTCAGTGCCTGGCACATATTAAGATCTCCACAGTGGCTTATTCTCCATGGAAGAATGAGTTATGTGGGGTGTTTTATTCAACATTTCTCTTCTGCCCCACTGCTCCCTGGTCCTTATCTCTTTCTACACATATGGTGGGACTGTACTGTCTCACTCTACCTATCACATGCTCTGACCAATAAAATATGAACAGAAGTTGCTTGTGTACTTTAGATAGAAACATTAATTTGCCAGTTTGCTATACTTTTCCCTTCCTTTGCCATTGCAATCTTAAAAGCATGTGTGGATACAGATGTTCAATGCTACCATGTATTTATGGTGGACAAATGCATGGACAGTTCCCCAAACTCAAAACAGACTTATATTTTTTAAAAAGGCATAAACTTTGCATTTTAAGTCATTGAGATTTAAGCCAGGGAACATGGTCATGGTCATTATTGCAGCAAAACCAAACCTATCCTGACTGACATACATATGTAAAACTACCTGAATAACCAAAAGTGGCATCTGAATCTATTTACCTATTCCTCTTCAAATGCCTCTCTAAATAATTGGTTGACTGCATTTCTTAGCTTCTCTTTACTCACAAATTCATTAAATAAAGATTCAAGTAGGATTTTCTATATGCATAGGAGTGGACCAGTATTCAGAGATAAAAATAATAAACTGGATAGGCATGGTCCCTAGCATGATGTAATTAGCATTTTTGTATAAAAAGACAAAAAATAATTCAACAAAGAAAACAGGTATCCAATGCTATAAAAGCTATAAAGAATTTAAGTAAGAGTCAAACATAGAATAATGGGAAGTGGAGTTTACACAGAGTAGTCAGAAAATCTCTGGCATGTGGATAAATTTAATCTGAGTCCTAAGGGCTGAGAGGGGAGAAAGGAGAGCCATAGAAGGATGAAAGGAAGTGAATAGATAACAGCATGGCAGGGACCCAGAGAACTTGGCTGTCAGAGAAACTAAAAAAAAAAAAAAATCAGTGAGGCTAGAGTCAAGTAACCATGTTTCTAGATGACTAGAATTCTAATTGTATGTTCTCTCAACTATGCTGGGATCCTCAGATTTCCTGATGATATATCTCTATGGAAAGGACATTGATGTTATTCATCGTGAAAAATTTCTTCAACTGTGAATTTATGGTTTTCTAAAAATAATTTTTTTAAAGAAAAGTCAGAAAAGGGAAGGATAAAATACAAAGCTATTTACACATAAATTTATAGAGAGCCTTGCCCTGAGAGGAAGAAGAGAGCATTATTCCACAGAGAAAAGAAATGGTTGAGCTGTGTTGCCTGACATTTATAGCCACAGTTAGGTGGGTTTTCCCCATACATTGTGAAACTCGCTCCAATGTAAAGAAATTGAAGTGTGTACAATCTTAAATTACACCTGTCATAAAGAAGTATTTTTTTAAAAAAATCCAAAAACACTCTGGTTAAGTTTTTCTTAAATATTATCGAAAATTATTACTCATTGATGATTTAGATGTAGCAATATACAAGTGTAGCAGTTTACTACAAGATATACCATGTTGAAAATGTAAATAATTTAACATAGCACCGATGAAAAACATATGAAAATAACAGTGTGACTTTTCTTTTTTAAAATTAAATTTATTGGGAAGACATTGGTTAATACATCATAAAAGTGTCAAGTGTACAATTCTATAATATACATACCATCTATATACTCATGGTGTGCTTACGTCCACAGCCTAGTATTCTCCAACACTATATATTTGACCCCCTTTACCCTCTTCATCCTTTTCCCAACCCATTCCCCTCTGGAAACCTTTACACTCCTATCTGTGTCAATGAGTTTGTCTGTTCTGTTTCTTTGTTTGTTGCTTTCTGTTTTATATAGCACATGAGTGAAGTCATATGGTTCTTGCTCTTTTCTGTGTGACTTAGTTTACTTAGCATGATATCCTCAAGATCCATCCATGTTGCCTCAAATGGCAGTATTTCATCTTTTCTCATGGCTGAGTAGTATTTGATTATATACTACATCTTGATTCATCAGACACTTAGGTTGTTTCCATGTCTTGGCCACCATAAATAATGCTGCAGTGAATATAGGGGTACATACATCTTGTTTTTAAATTTCTTGAGTAGATAACTAGACGAGGGCTAGCTGGGTCATATGGTAACTCTATTCTTAATTTCTTTAGGAACCTTACACTGTTTTGCACAGTATATGAGTTAAGACAATGGAGTTGCATTCCCACCAGTAGTATATGAGGGTTCCTTTTCTCTACATTCTCTCCCACATTTGCTTTTTTTTTTCTTGTTAATAGCCATTCTAACAGGTGCAAAGTGGCATCTCATTGTGGTTTTGATTTGTATTTCCCTTATAGCTAACTCAGTGAGCCACTTTTCACCATCTTTATATCTTCATGGGAAAGTGTCGGATCAGGTCCTCTGTCCATTATTTTAACAGGTTTTTGTTGCTGAGTTCAGTGTGGCTTTTCTGATATTAACCAAGATTTCTTGTACATTTGCATAAACATGTTGGTGTTTTAGCTTTTCTTTATCTGCTTGCTTTGAGCATCAAGATACATCATAGGCAATAGAAAAATGGTGTTGTTCTTGATGATTTATTTTATTAATAAAAAAGGAAAAGTCTTGAAAAACAATGTGGAAAAAATGTTTTTTAGGGAATGGTTTTCTTTGAAGTTGCCCTTTGTCAGCTTGGGTCCTCTTGATCTTAACAATCATGGTAGGAATTATTTCAATGTACAAATTTAATGCCTGATAATTTCACAAGATTTTTGTTAAACTCTTGTATTAAAGCATGGTTCAATTCTTTTGTTTGCACTTGATAATTACATCTTACTACCATGTCAAAAATTGTACAAATCTTAGCCTGATTGGACAATAGGATTAATTATACCCATCATTTTATAAATCAGTTTATGGATTGAAATCACACCACATTCCACACTGAATCCCACTGAGGTGCTGAACAAATGACTCTTCCCCATTTGTGCAGAGTTTTGTATCAACACCAATCCCTCTGTGTCTCAGCATTCCACCTCTGTTCTATTATAGAGGCATTTTTAAAAATAATAAAATTGTCTTTTTTTACACATAAGAACCCATAACTTGTACAAATGATTGCTTCTAAAACAACAGAGGGTATTTACAAACTTCTTACATGTGCATGCTTTATCATTGCTCTAAAAATACTCAACTTGGTGGCGATTTCATAGTTACATTTGAATTTTCAGTAATATTAGAATTAAATTCTTTTAACTTCCAAGAAACTTTATTTTAGAAATGTGATTCATTAAAACCACACTGTAAATCACATTTCCAGAGCATTAACCTAGAGTAGAACATGGCAGAAAATCAATAGTGTATGCAGCTTGATATCTTTTCATATATTGATTTACATGTCATTTGTCTGCAATTATTGTTTAAATACAATTCACTCTTTCCTAATAGGATACTATTATCACTACTGCATACAAGGATCAGACTTCCATGAAAATAGTTTAGACCCAGCCTAAGTTTATTGTTGTCTACACTTGTAATGCTCAATAGGATCTTAATGCAAATGGAGCACATATACTTCAGTCATTGGTGTTGAACTCTATAATTCATCTGAGATTATCTTCCTAATGTTTCTCAATATAATACTGGTTATCCCTTTCCTGGGACAAAAAAGAGGCCATGCTTATGGCTTGAAGACCATCACTAATGCAGTCCCTGCCCATTGCATTGTTTGTATGTGGAGATCACAGTAACAGAGATGCTCAGTATGATTTGCTACTTTGAAAATCAAATACATCACCAGTTTTACATATAAGAAACTATAGAGGAATTTCAAACCTAAGCCAAGATCCTGCTTGCCATAGTTACTGCTCAAGTGACCCCACCTGGGATGGAGGTGCTCATTCGTTTTGCTTCAGGCTCTAGCCTCAATATAGAAGCAGTAATCAGATATAATTATTAGGAGCTCTGATATTACTCTTCCTACCCAAGGATGAAATGACCTAGGGTCAGGGCTTCCAATTATGCCGCGTAGCCCAAATATGAACAAACTGATTTATAGAGAGCTGTGCTGGGTTCTATCCCAAAGGCCCCAGAGGTGACATCGGAAGAAGAAGGTCCCTCTCACTCTCAGCTTTGTCACTAGCCACCAAATTAAATAGAAGGCTGAATTGGGCAACATATTTTTCTCTTTGGCACCATGACCCATCCTTACATCACTCTAACATCGACATGAACATACCACAGACACACTTGCGTGTCCTTATTAAAAGACAGAAATTTAGAAGTGACTGAGTAATCATTTCACTCACTACAGAAGAGATACCCACAGGAATCATGAACTCAGTCCACATATTAAGTAGTTCAGTCTGAAAAATTCAAAATGCAAATTCCTTGTGCAGAATGGATACCAAAAGCATGCGCAGTCACATATAACACAGCCCGTACAGTTTTGATCAGTTGCCGTTCTTGTTCCTGTTTTGGGCTTCGCTCACTGTGTGCTGCAGAATTCTTCTCTCTGACAACCTTAAGAGAGAGTCAATACATAAAAGAGTAAAATGAATCAAATTTAAGTCGCTTTGCATATCGCTGCATAAAATATGGAGCGCTTTCTGCTCCCTGCCCCTACATCAACGCCCCCCACACACACACACGCACGGACGCACACGTGTCTTTCTCTAAGGTATGTCATAGAAGCTGACTTTTAGAACAGCTTCTTGTCATTTTGGACATAGTGAAAAATCTCAAGCTGTATTATATAAAGCCTACACCCGAAAGGAGCCTCTCCTTTCTTTATTTTCAAAGACATCAATCCTACTCACATAAAGGAAGGAGGCAGAAGATAAAAGATGCTCCCAATCGACAGCATGGTAAGTGTCAAGTTTTCTTTTGTTTTGTTTCAAACCAACCATAAACAACACTGGCAAAAAGCATGAGGGAAATGTCTATATTCAAGTGAACATAATGAATAACCTTAAGATCCTCCCTGGTTAGATTTCTGGTTTGGATGCAAGACAAAATGCTACCTATCAGCCAATTTTCTGGATAGCATGTCTTAATGGTGAATAAGATGAAGAAGTTGAAAGAGAGGAATAAGAAATGTATAATGCCGGACTTGTGTAGAAATGAAGAAGAAAAAGGAGGCTTGCATTCCACTGGGGAGATGTGATTCACTCTCGACATGAAAAATTTTAAAAGAAAAAAGTGTGGGAAAATTTTTCTCTCATATCCCTTCACCTCAATATCCCCTTTTTTCAAGTGTTTCCATAGTGAGGGTATCCATCCACTTTAGCAAGGAATGCAGAGGAGAGATGCTGAACACCTAAAATGTTCTATAAAAACACTTTGTGTTCCAGACTGGCATTTGTCATCCTTCTAAGAAAATAAAAAAGTTACATTTCCTGAGAAAGAGGGACAGCTGTAAAACTGTTCTAGAGTTAACATGTTGAAAATTAGAAAGTAAGGACAAATCCAGAAATCACTCAAAGAGGGTAAGATTCGGGGAGCAATGCACAATATTTGTTTTGGGGTACCCTGCCGGCTCTAGAGTTTTGATTTTAAGTAAAGGAAAACCAGCATACTTGAGCAGAAAATAAAAGGCATCCAAATTGGGGAAGACGAAGTGAAATTATCACTGTTTGCAGATGACATGATTCTGTATATAAAAAGACACCACCACCAAAAAAAACACCCAAAAAACAAAACTATTAGAAACAATATCCAAATAGAGTCAAGTTGCAGGATAAAAAATTAATATACAAAACCTACTGCTTTCCTATAGGCCAACAATGAAATCTCAGAAAATGAAATAAAAAAACAACTTATTTTCAATTGCAACAAAAAGAATAAAATACCTAGGAATAAACTTAGCAAAGGATGTGGAGGACCTGTATACTAAAAACCACAAAGCATTATTAAAAGAGATGGAATAAGGCACAAAGAAATGAAAAGATATTCTGTATGCATGAATTAGAAGCCTGAACATAGTTAAAATGATCACATTACCCAAAGCGATATACAAATTTAATGCAATCCCCATTAAAATCCTAATGTCATTTTGTAAAGAAATAAAACAAAAAAAATTGTAATACAGTGTGTCCATAAAGTCATGGTGCACTTTTGACTTTTGACCGGTCAAAAGAGCACCATGACTTTATGGACACACTGTATTATTAATAGCAAGAAACATTTAAACTTAGAATCTAGAAATAGTTGAAAACACCTGCAAGAAGTGGGGTGGAAGGGAGAGGGTATGAAATGTGTAATATACTATAGAGGTCACTGTACAATTCAGTTCAAATATAGACTCAGCCAGGCACTCGATGATGCTGAAAGAGCTGAAGGGGCTTAATTTTTAATGCAGGTGAAGTAACTGAAGAACTCAGACAGTGTGTTTATGATAGCACCAATTATTGATGGAACTCTGAGCAAGGAAAAATCCATGGGAATAGACATTTGGAATATCTCCAAAATATTCACATTAGGAGAAATACATCCAATACAGCCTGGCCTGCAGTGGTGCAGTGGATAGAGTGCCACCCTCGAACACTGAGGTCACCAGTTCGAAACCCTGGACTTCTCTGGTCAAGACACACATGAGAAGCAACCAATGAACAGCTAGAGTGAAGCAACTACTTCTTATCGCATCCCTCTCCTTCCTCTGTAAAATCAATAAGTAAAATCCTTAAAAAGAAAAACCAATATAGTGATTATAATCATAGAGTATATAAAGGAATGTTGAATGTTCTCCAGTTTTGAATGGAGGTAGAGGAAAGGTAAAATAGTCAAGAAATTAAATAATAAGATGGAGTCATAAGCAAGGCCCAGCCATGAGTTTATCAGTGTAACAAGCGAGGTCATTGCATCAGAACCTTACCAAAGGATCATGGGAATTGCATAGACATTGGCAGCAAATGAAGTAATCAGATGGGTTGCTTTAAAACCACACCATCATGACAGTGGGAGAATGATTTAGTGAGGATGATAGTGAGGACCCACTTAGAAGGAATGCAAGTGCGAGGTAATGGTGGCCTGACTTAACAGGCAGCAACGATGGGTGTTGGCGATTGAGTCAGAGGGACATCTCCATTTGTGACTAGGACAATGGAAGAAGAGTGAAACCCCTTTCAGAGCAGGGAATCCCAAAAGGACAAGGAGAAATGAATGTGGTCTGTTTGCAACCTGACATACTCTGGGGAATTCAGGTAGAAATAAATGTCTAGTGGAGTGAGGTCTCGCTTAGAGGTCGCTCTGTGATGAGTTAAACATGAGAATAAAATGATGACCCGGGATGAGTGTACCAAGCAAAAAAGGAAGGGGAAATTAAGACGGAATCCTAAAATGCAGCAACCTTTCAACGGAAGACTGCAAACAGGAGTGAGGGGGGAAATGACTGCGGAGAGGAAACATGGAGAGTGTGGGGAGTGCCAGGAATTAAAGAGACAGTCCTTTCAAGATGGAAGAAGTGATCACCTCTTTCAGATGCTATTAGAGGCTCCAGTCCAGATAAACAAGACAAGTGACCATTGAGTCAGCAACTGAAAATGCTACCAGTTATACATCTTAAAAGGACTGGAGGCAAAATTAAAATGCTTGAAAGCTTAGTTAAATTAAAAAGAGCTGGCTCTGGCCAGTTGGCTGACTTGTATAGAGCATCGGCCCAACATGGAAGTCCTGGGTTCGGTTCCCAGTCAGGACACACAGGAGAAGTAACTGTATGCTTCTCCACCCCTCCCTCTCCTCATTCTCTCTCTCTCTTCCCCTCCTGCAGCCATGGCTCGATTGGTTTGAGTACATAGTCCACAGGTGCTGAGCATGGCTCTGTGGAGCCTCTGCCTAAAGTATGACCTCAGATGGGCAGAGCAGTGGCCCCAGGGGTGGATCCTGCTCAGGGTGCATGCAGGAGTCTTTCTCTCTCTCTCTGCTCCTCTCACTTGAAAAAGAAGGGAAAAAAATTTAAGAGTCTGTGTAGTAGATACACTAGAGCAGTGGTTCTTAACCTTTTTTGAGGTACCGAACCCACCAGTTTCATATGCGCATTCACCTAACCCTTCTTTAGTGATAAATAAAATATGATTTTTATTCCAAATTCAAGACATAGGTATATGTTTTTTTACTGGTGCACAAAATGAGCCGTGCATGAACATCACCTTGCTCAAAGAACAAAACCAACGAAGTGCATGAACTCACAACAAATTACGGTATTACTTTATTCTGGCCTCCGTGGCTTCTCCGAACCACTGAGACCGACTCATCAAACCCTTAGGGTTCGATAGAACCCAGGTTAAGAACCACTGCACTAGAGATTGTGAAAGATCTCTGCAGATGCCTAATTTTGTTTTCATAAATCAGAGGTAAACCCACAAAACTAAAAAGATCGTAGAATTTTTCTTTGTTCTCATTTTTGATCATTTAATGAAATTAAATTATTCTATAAAATTGTTACCCTAGAATAATATCCTTCAAAATTTCTTGTACTTAAAATACATCTTTAATAAAATGATAGCAAATACAACAGAGCAGCTGCAGTCAAATATTAGTACTAGTTAAATCTATATACTGCAACATACTGCCCCAAACTCTGCAACCTACTGTTGCATCTGATTGTCAGAATGAATGAGTACCTGAGTCTCTCAGCGGTCTCTGATGGAGAGACCGGAGGAAGAATAAAAGGGAGTGGTTCTTGTCTGGCAAAGGCATTTGCTTCTTTCTAAGTACAGAGTACGGTTCTGAAGGGTCAGTAGAGAGAGATCTGCGTTTTGTCTTTGGCAGTTTCATTATGTTGTCAATTACTACAGTGCAACATTCTAAGGGGACTTTCATCATGTATTCAGATCCAGGAGGGGACACGTTTAGCCGCCACAACAAATTGAACTCGGCAGGCTTTATTTCAGGGACTTCCGGGGTGTCAAGTCCTCCACTTTTAATTTCCAGATATATGAGATGCAAATTGCATGATCTTTTCTCCTCAGATAGTCAAAGCAAATGGCTCCAATTACATTCTAACATACCCTGAACTGGGTGGTAAATAACGTTATCAGTTTGGGATGTGGTGGGATGAATCACAAAGAAAAGATTAATTATCTTGTAAAGGTATTGTATTATCTTAATTGTTCACATCACTCAAGCTTTTCTAATTAGAAAAGTAAATACCAGCCAAGGCAGATTTTGCCCTTGCTCAATGAAAAAAAAAAAAAAAGGCTAAACATTTGCATGAATTATACCTTTTCAAATATTTAAACTTGATAAGACCAACCATCAATTTATACCTATTTTCCTAGTGTCAGACTTCTCAAAGGTCAATTATAGTTCTTTTATAAAAAGTGGAAGAATCACGATCGAAAACAAGTAACAGAAATAGTATTTCAGGGTATTGGTGCTGCAAGGAAGATGCATTTCCACACTCCTATAGCCCATAATTGTTTCATGGTTTCCAAACTCTGGGAGGCCTTTCTCTATCAAATTTATTCTGTGTGTCCTTGTAAATCTGGTGGTTTATTTGAAAGCCCACAGGTTTTCAATCCCTGTTTTCTTCTTTCAAGCAGCAGCTGTCATTTCTTGTACAGAACATTTCCCATTCCATCTTCCTGATTAATGCTTTGTCTCTGGATACACTTAGTTCTATTAAACAATCAGAATTGAATTCTGCCTCCTGGAACTCTGTCTTACCTGAGAGAAGTTCATCAGGCTCTCTCATGAGCTGAGTCCCACAAGAGCCATGTCCTAGACAGGCTACAGGGACACAGAAAATACCTTTCCCATTTATGAATATCTTTCTTGACAGAACACCCAGCCTATTGTAGCCACTCAGAAGTGTAGCTTCCTTTAGGCCCTTTTCCTCAATGCTGGTTTTCAGCCCTTTACTGTGAAGCAGTATAAAGAATAAAGGCTTCGGAGCCACACAGACCTGAATACGAATCTGGTTGTAAAACTAGTTCTATAATCCTGGGCAGGGTGTTTAACCCCACTGTGCCTCTTTTCTCTTCTGTAAAATGATAAACAAACAAACAAACAAAAAAACAACCAACCAACCTGTTGTTAGGGTGATTTTAAGGGATTCAGTGATATGGCATGTGTTATACATTTAGCTCAGTGCCAGGCACAGAAGTACTCAATAATTGTTGGCTACATTATATTTTATTACTATAATTTATAACCTCTCTACCAAAACACAGTTCGTAAGCTATTTCGGAGGTCAGAATCAGAATTGGAAAATTCTCATCATCTGAATAGGTCATCGGACCTTGCCCCCATACTAAATGCTTCTCTGGGTCCTAATTCAGACATGTGTCTCTCATTCTTCCATCTTCATAGAGGGATATTTTCAGAGATGTGATGGGCTGTAACACACTGTTTCCATAGCTGGTTTACCAACCCAGTGATCTGCAGTATTTCACTTAGGGCTGTCCTATTTCTGACAGGAGGGCTTGAGGGATATGATGATCTTAAATGCCGGGAGGATTTTCCACGTGGCCACAGGGGAAGAACATGGATTGTCTGGACACAGAGCGCAGAGCAGGTTTTGAGGGTAGTGAAACTCCCCACCTTTGTGTTCAGTTAATGGACCAGGGTGGGGGGTGGGGTTAAGCACTCCACACAGTGGAAAGGAAAGGAGGTTAATGCATCGGAAGCTCAATTTGTGAAATCAGTTCTTTGGTTTCATTTATAGTTACACAAACAGGGCATCATTGAACCAGAGGGGGTTGTGGTGTTGGATGAGATCACAGCTAAAACGTAAGATGTTATGGGTATGGTTCTTAGTATTCTTCAGCCAGTGGCCAGGAAGTAAGAAAAACATACATCTGGATTGCCCTGACAGGCAAAGAATTTCTCCCTCGAATTTCTGTCCCAGTCATCAGTCACTTTCATGCCTAAGCTTCTATCTGACCCATCAGATGACCTACGTGAATCTTTTCTCCCCCTTCCCTCCTTGTGGTAGAAATGAATTTGACTTCTTTGGAAACTAGGTCCACGCCCTTCAGATCTTTGCTTATTTTTGGCCATTTGTTCATGGGTCACTTTACAATCCAGTCTAAAGTACATGAAACTGATCCATCAACCCAATTACTGTGACCCAGAACAAGTTAGCTAACTTCTCTAAATCTTAGTTAACCCATCAGTAAAGTTGGAATAATGTATACGTTGCACGACTGCTTTGAGGACTAAACAAAATCTTCTGTGCGAAGTCCTTGCTGTGGGTCCCATATCCAACGTGCCTCGTGCAGATGGGCTCAGTTCTGTCATGCAATGACAGAGGCAATGACTCAAGAGACTTAGGATTGCTTAAAACATTGTCTCAACACCCCAAAATAAGAGCACACATCAAATTTTTCCCAATCTTGAGCTTCTCTTTCCTAAGGTTTCTTCCTAATTCCTAACCAGGGATTATATTGGGCAAGGCCACTTGGAAAAAGAATAGAATGATTTAATGTCCCGTACTTACTTTAACCAGAGCAATGAGACAAACAGCAATTGATCAGTACCAGAAACAATCCTCTAGTGTTCAGGCAAAAGTTAACGCTTGTATAAAGAAGTCGTATTTTCTCTTCATGATCTCCTTCTTAACCTGCATTCTAAATTTTCTCCAGGCATTCCCTAAAGGTGGAGCAATATGTATCTATACCCCAAATTACCATGATTTTATCTGCTTGTGTTTTCTTCACTGTTCCCACAAGGTGGTATCCTCTTTGCAGGCCAACCAAGAATGGGGCATACTTAGCCCAGCTGTGCTTAGGGCTGCCTAGTTCTTCTTAGTCAAATTCCTGTTGAGTTCATGGCTATAGTTACTCTTAGAGTTGAAAGGTTGCAAACCACTCCAAAGCATTGTTGCTATTGTATTTATGTTCGGTATCTTTTTCTTCTGAGGTCTGGAAGGCTGGCACAACTTCACCCAAAATTATTATATTAACTTCTGTAGGTTCTATCAGCTGATCTTCATGCCTCTCGACTCTTGTCTGTATAATAAACACTTAACTCATAGACACTTCTTACCGATAGCTAGCACAATGCTTGACACCCAGCACGCTTTCCATAAAGGATGACAGTATTACAATGATCATATTCTTCCAAACACTATCCTAAAGGCTGCTAGCAATAAAGAAAATAACCACAGTTTTTATTTGCAGAGAGTTTACATTCTTTTTGAATTTGTGCTTAAGTCAGGTTTTCATGAATGACCCTGAGTTTTCTCTGAAAACTTTATCTTTTTTTTCTCAATCTCTCTCTTGGATGCAATGACAAGCAGATCAAGATTTCTGGCCAATGTCATTAGATGATACCCCCTAGTGATGAACTGAGTCCCAGAGGTGAAACTTTCTAAGAACTTCACTCAATACTTTTCTTCGTAGCTCAGAAAAGATTAAATATTAGTTGCAAAATGAGGAAGCAGCAATGTAATATAAACTAGGAAACTTGAAAGTCCACAGGGCTGAAAGGGGCAGGTCATACTGCTGTCGATAGGCCAATCGTCTCTCTTTTCCCTAGGTGGATAGCAGTAGCTTGAAATAAATATTCAAGTGTGACAAAGCCAAATTGCTTATATAAGAGATATTCTTTATGACTTGAAAACGGGCATTTTCCCACTCAAGGTTAATGGCACTGAGCCTAGAAAAGTCAATATGACCCATTTCACCAGACTAAAATCTCCTTGAGAGGGAGGGTCATGTCAGTACTGCTCATTGCCTCAACCCCATTATCCTACACAGTGCATGATACCGAACCCAGGCTCAAAAAATATTTATGGAAAGAATAAATTCAGTTTACTACCAATTTACCAACTAGGAGGGAGGAAAAACACAGGTGGGTAGCAAGGAGATTTGAGAGGAGTAGGAAATGTATTTGCAAGATCGGGAAAAGGTTATGCTGAACACAATGGAAAAATATAAGATCCAATGCAAAATAACAATCAATCCATACCGTCAGCCTCCATGAATACATATTTGCTTGTCCCCAGTTGATAGTTACTCCCTGTCCCAAGTTTAGAGGCACTCACTAATAAAAGAAAGCCCTGAAATGCTGACTTTGTGAGATTTTAAAAAGTTGGGGGGAGTTACTTGTGCCTCCGTTCTTTAAGTTAATGAAATTGTGTTCAAAGCCATCCACCAACCCTTCATTCGCATGGCACTTTTCTGATTGCTTTTGTTATGTGCCATTGAGTCATGGAGATTTCACGGCTGACTCATGGACCGACGGGGTGATAAATCATAACCACCCAATAAATGTCAGAGAAATTGCAAATGACAGACGGCATTGCAGAGGACTGCCTGGGGGAAACCAGGTATTTATTTCCACTTTGTACCAACTTCTAAATAGCCTACACTTGGCGATGGGAGTTGTCAGAAAGGTAAAAAGTTATGGCCGGCTCACTGCTCTCCAAGCACACGGGGAAGGCGTGTTCAAAAAGGAAGACTCGTTCCTTTGTTGTGCTAGAGAAATAAAACTGACACTGAGGAGAACAGCACACATTTGGAGAGCAAGCAAAAACAACTTGAGGTTCAGGACTTTGGCCAGGAAAACTAATTGTCATTTTTAGGGACCTTTCATACATGTGCCACAACAGACATAAAAAATTAAAAAATAAATTTAAAAAATGGAATAACCATTTTTGTTTCTGTGAAGAAAGCTATTGTTTATGCATGAATCATCATTTTGACTCAGTTTATCAGATCATCAGTCAGAGAACTGTACACAGGTTTTGGAATAGCATTCAAGAAAGGGCAAATGTTAGAAATACGAAACAGCTTTTAAATGCCTAGTTAAGACTAATAACTAGTGTGTCTCTAATGAGCTTTTACTACATAGTAACTAAGTCCATAATGACGATCTCTTTGTTTTGGACTTCCAAAACTGTATTTGGTTAACAGTGATGATATCACTCTGCTATTTAAGGGAAAATGTCTGTGATGGCCAAATAAAAATAGCAAAATTTGAAAATTTATAAAATTCTCAAATTAGATTATTATATAACTTGATATAATGAATACATTTAAACACCTATGTATCAAAGGGCAAGGGAATTTCAAGAACACAAGTAAATCTGTGGGACTTTATAAAGCCATTATCCTCATAAAACGAGCTGGGCTTGTGTATACCTTAAAACAAGGAAAAATTGAGTTTAACCATTTTCTTCTTTTAAACTGACTTTTCCCAAAATATGGTATTGTTTGTTAATGTAAAGTTTTAGAAGTTGTAAAAAAAATGTGTGTGAGATCACATAATTTTCACCCAGATAACACATGCACTGCAGAATTTCACCTTTGAAAACAATGGACAAAAAAAGTAAAACTAGGGAGCTTGACATACAAACAATCCATATTGCTTTGCCTTCTGGGAAACTCACAACCCTTTGGGAATGAAGGAAGAAGAGGAAGAGGCGAGCTATTTAGTAACTAAGAACATCTGATTAAAGCCATGTGAAGCTTTTACAGGAATGCACCATGATCACTGGTGGACTCTGAAAGAAACAGGCATATAATAGTCCTGTTCTCTTATGAATTGTGCCAAGAAAGCAAAGCTGAGATCGCATCTTCAAAAATTTGAAGGGAAACTAGCCTTTAAGTAGGCACTTTTGGTGCACTATGCATTAAAGTGTTTTAATAGCATCCATTTATCATTTTAACAGCAAGCATTTACTAGAAGGTATATGACCAGGTGCAGAGAAGAAAGTATATAATGTATGCTGAGGCTTAAATTTTCAAAAGACAACGTGAAGTCGTGTCAGAAATGGGGAATGCTGTCCTTTTCCCTTTGTTAGCCTATAGCATGTGATTTTCAAGTTCTACCTCTAAGGGTGACAAAGCTTTTGATCAGAAAATTAGCAATGGTCTTTGGACGAAGAGATGATTGAAATGAGACACAACCATATCAGGTTAATTTAAGGTTCTACTGGAAACCTTCTGGCTGTTAGCCATAACAATACAGTAAATACAATAATGATAACAATAGAGAGTATACTTATTGCTTCTACATATTATCTGAAGTAGTCCCCCTTAGACCCCTGTATGGCTACATCTTATCCCCATTTGACACAGGCAACCTGCAGAACGTCCAACCAACTGGTTGTCTCATTGGTATATGGGACATATTCAAATTATCCCAGCTCAGCAACCAACATAATTTAAAAGCCATTTATATCTGTGGTCCCTCAAGAAGTAGAGATAAATTCGTTGATAGATTTCAGCAAAATTTATCAAAATCAGCTTTTCATTATAATCCCAGTGTATTCAGAGTATTCTATGCACCAGTGATTCATTATATCATGACCATTTCTGAATGAATACATAACAAATCTCTTTCACACACACACATGCATATACATAATTATAACAGTATATTCACACCTTCAGCATGCTTTTGCCTTCAGCCAATGTGAGCTATTTTTCTAGCCTTCTGGTTTATATTCTAACAGAGAGTTTCGACTCATGTCAACACTAAGCAGGTAAACTATGGTTGGCCCCTCTGCATGTGTAAAACACAGAATATCACATTATTTTAGAATGTGAGGTTAGCAGCAGCTCAAAGAGTTTTTAAGAAACAGGGTGGAAAAAATAAATGGTCACTATCCAACAGGTATTTATGGAATTAAAAATATGAGAAAAGATCTCAATAAGTATTAATTGAGTCTCACCAAGTTGACTGACATTTAATTTGGTAATTATTATTAAAAAATGAGGCTAGAAACCATATATGACTTCATAGTTGTTGTCAATAAGGAACCCCAGAACTGTATTTTGCATTTTCCATATGTCCCATGATTATAAAACATTTTTGAAGAGGCTTTTATGGATACCCATTTGCTGGTTCCAAGACTCAAGGTATTGTGTAAGGCAACATAGCTACTCTATATTTTTTTTAGAGCAGGGATCACAAAAGTATTTTTACAAAGCCGTATAGTTACTAATATTGACTCGTGAGCCAGAGCTCTGTCAAGCTGTTCAACTCTGCCATTTAGGGGGAAAGCAACACAGGACATACCTAACTGAATGGGCATGGCTACAGTCCAATAAAACTTGAAACATAAAGGAAGGACTTCCAACCTTAATTTAGATTATGGTTGGTGCTATTCATTGCTTTGGTTTGTTGCCTGTTTGTTTGTTTTCTGCTATGCTTACTGTTCAGTAAAGCAGTTTCTGAACCATTCATTCTCTCCCATTTTTCTTTACTCCTGAAAAATCAGGTCTCAAGTATTATTGTGTAATAGCTTATTTATCACTGACTTTTACACTTCAGCAACGTGTGGCTAGCAAGGTGAAGGTGATCCTAGAGTCTAAGGATGGATCTCGGTCTTCTAGGCTAATGTTCTTTCTCTCCAGCATATGAAATTTACTCTTGGATGCCTTTACAACTTCTCTTCTTGTTCCTGGAGCCTTTGCAGGTATAGGAGACCTATTTGATGGGTCCTTGCTACAGTTCTGATCTTAAGCCAACTAATTTCTACAAAGTCATTAATAGAAGATACCAATTGGTGTTACAGATGAATGGGTATTTTTCTTTTTTTATCAAAAGGAGACTCTGAAGACTGAAACATCTTGAATATACAGAGGAATGCATCTCTAATTGTAGAGAAACTAGATCATGTCAGGTATTAGACAAGGGATTGCAGGAGAAAGACATATAGCCAATCACACTGGGTAACTCTTCTTTACCTACAAACAACATTTGAAAACATCTTTCTCCTCTTTCCTCTCTATCATGTTTAAGTTTCTGGAACTAGGATAATGTAATCATGAATGCCCGAGGCTGTTTCCTCCATCTACGCTCTAGGTGTCAGGCAACTGTCCCTGTTGCCTTCGGAAATTAGAGGTTGTTATGAAGGTCTCTGATACAGCACTGGAGAACTGTCATGAATCTTTGCATTGTTTTGGCATTTAAAAAACAAAAAAAGACATGTATTCCTCCTTCAGACCCTTTCCTGATCTTTGTCACCAAGATTCCAACTTACAAAACTCTGCTCTTCTTATGAAGTGTCAATATCAGAAGAAAAAAATAGTGATATGAGAAGGCAGTACAGAGAGTAATGTTTTATAATTCTTTGGTCTCGCTGTATAGTGCTAAGAATGACAAACTTTAAAGAAAGGAAAGAAAAGAGATGGAAGATACCAGCATAATACCAGGAAGCCGGGTTGTCTCAGAATTGCGGATGCAGGAGATAAACATGAAATGTCCGTTTCTGTTAAATACTGTTAACTCAAATGTGCAGTTTGTTTATCCAGATGTAGCTGATGCTTTTTGGCTGGAAAAGTAGAAGTTGGATGGTATGGATTGGGAGGGCTAAAGAGTCCAGGAATTTAAATCCACACCCAGAAAAAAAAAAATCCTTCCGTATTCCACTTTGACACTCAGAAACAGATGTGTTCCTCTCCAAAGCCCATGCTTTTAAACACAAATAAGAAAGCTGCCACACAAGAACACAGACCCAAACTAAAAAGTCATTTCCCAGCAAGTGACCTAGCAATCTTGACTTTGACTTTGACTTCAGCTCCACAGCTGGGGTGCAACTCCCATTATGGTTGCAGGGAGGAAATTGTTTCCAGGTGAGAAGTAAATTATCTGGTTTGGCACAAAAATGTCAAAAAGGCAAATTCCACCTGCTTTTCTCTAGGCAAGATATTTTTGTTCAAATATCTCCCTGCCACCTGAGTTTGCATTCTGCAGACATGTTGCATATATATGTGTGGAAATACACAGGGGACCTAAGGGCTGAATCACACGCTAAGTCACTAGAGAGGAAATTCTAAGACACTTCCAATATGGATGCCTTGGCTCATTCATTCATTCAACAAATGTTTCCCCCTTGCGGTGTTGGAAAACATCTTTTTTGGGGGGGTGAGTGGCAGGGGTCCCATCAGATGACCTCTAATTATGCCCAGCTCAAGTTTTCCCACATGCTTCAGAAACTCTTTAGATAATGGTACTGCCTGGGTGGCACTTAGAGTTAAAATATTTTTTAAGTAAATTCCCAGGGGAAAAGATGGAAGCTGTAAACTGGAATCATGCCCAATGGTTGAGTAATGACTATCACTTAAATTCTATCGTATAGTGACAATTACTGAGCAGCTACAATGTGCTAGCCACCGTGCTAAAGCATATATAAACATCCTACTTATCTTTGACAACAGTCCTATGTAATAGGAACCACTATTATCTCAACTTAATAGACCAAGAAAATGATTCTTAGATAGACTAAGTAGCCTACTGAAGGTCACCGGAGTAAGCAATGGAGTTAATCATACCATCTCCCCTTTACTGGGGAGTCTCATAAAAGCCCCTTTTATTCCTCATGTATGCTTAGCTTAGAGAATGTCTGTATGCGAATGTGCTCCGGTTACTTTGATTGCATAACAAGTTACCCTGAAAAACTGAACTGAAACAATGGTAACATATCTTTGGCTTACAAATCTGCAATATGGGCAAACTCCAGTAGGACTGTTGGCTTCCCATGTACTCAGCCACACCTGGGGTTCCTTGAAGGCAGGAGGCTGGACTCATGGAGAGACTCGTTCACTGGTATTTCCAGCAGTGACCTGTGGACCGAGTCCTTAACTGGGGCTGTTCGCAGAAACACCTACACATGGCTGCAGCATTTCGCCAGGGTTCCCCACAATATGAGTGCTCGGTTCTAAGGAGAGTGGGGGAGAACAGGAGAGAGAGAGAGAAAGAGAGGGAGAGTATTTCAGGGTAACTCATATTTTGCTGCCTAGTCTTTCAGTAGCCCTTCTGGTACATTCTAGGAGTGCAACAATATTCCCGTTTTGTGGATAAGAAAAGGAAGATGGGGGTTAAGTGAATTTGCCAATGTTAGGTAGCCAGGGAGAGGTGGCGCTGAGATTCCAAGCAGCTCTAGCTCCATAGTCTGAGCCCTTGTTCATTCTCCCTCTTTACTTCTCCTTAGTCCTGTCTTCCAGAGCTAACGGGCATGTTGTGCACTTTGTGCAGGTGAAACAAACAAAAGCAAGTATCTCCTGGAATAAGAGGACTGAGATCCTGTTGGTCAAAGACAACTGCACACGCAGAAGAGCACACGCAGAGAATCTCAGTGGCCTTGCCACTCTCAAGAGGAGGAGAAATAAACACCCTCTCTGATTGCAAAGTTCTGGAAGAGCACGTCAAATATTTCTTAGACCATTTTTAATGCAGTCTTCCTTTATATATAACTCCTATACAAGAATACAGGATGGGGCCAAAGTAGGTTTGCAATGGTGAGAACGTGAAACAGTTTAGTGTTGTATTATTATTTATTTATTATTGTATTATTTTCCATACAGACAACCCCAAACCTACCTTTGCCCCACCCTGTATATAGATGTGAGTTATATATGCCTATATAACTCATACATGACAATATATGTGAATATACAGACACACACGTGTGTGTGTATATAAAACGATGATTTTGCCGTATCATAGAAATTGTCCACCTAGCTGTGATGAAGAATGCAGAATCAAACAAGGGAGGCAGATGAGCAGAGAACCCTCAGAACCCAGCTACAATTAATTGCCATTCCCAATGATGGCTCTTCTGCATGTGCAGTTGTCTTTGACCAACAGGATCTCAGCCCTTTTATTCCAGAAGATACTTGCTTTTGTTTGTTTCACCTGCACAAAGTGCACAACTGCCCGTTAGCTCTGGAAGACAGGATTAAGGAGAAGTAAAGAGGGAGAGTGAACAAGGGCTCAGACTATGGAGCTAGAGCTGCTTGGAATCTCAGCGCCATCTCTCCCTGGCTACCTAATGTTAGCAAATTCACTTAACCCCCATCTTCATTTCTTATCCACAAAACGGAAACATTGTAGCACTCCTAATAGGGTGGTTGCTATGGTACCTTAAATAGCTTCTAACACATACTTGGTGCAATGCTCACCACATAGATGTTACTTAGAAAGTTGTACCACAGTTTAAATAAAGAATGAAATGCAAGTGCTTCTTTATGACCTATAAAGATTCCTCACGAGTCTGGCCCAGTTCCCTTCTCTGGCTTCCTCTTATGATCACTCTGTTACCTATGATCGTTATGTTCTAAACTTTGTGACCTTCTTCCCATTTTTTGAAATTGCCCTGGCCTTAAAGCCATTATATTTGCTCTTCCCTCCTAGATGCTTTTCTCAAAGCCTTGCAAGGTTATTTCATTCCCATCAGTCAGATAATTTAACTCCTCTCATTGGGGAGGCCTTTTGGCAATCAACCTCTTATCCCCAGGACCCCGTTCTTCCCATGAACTCTTTATGATGTTATCATATTTACAGCCTAACAATTCTTTCTACTCCTAATTACTTTTCTTACGGACTTCCTTTTTAATTATATTGTTTCCCCACAATATTGTGAGCTCTATAGGACAGTGATCTTCTCAGTTTTGTTCCAGGGGCCCCAGACAAGGGCTAGGCAATAGTAGGGACTCAGAGCATACCAGATGGATGAATTAATGGATAAATTCATGGATGAATGGATGGATAAATAAATGGATGGATGGATGGCTCAATACACCTTATGTTTATGTGTGTCTAATGAGGGTAACATAAAAGAAAGTGAGAGAAAAGAAATGAAAGTTTTGACAAGAACAGAATATGAAACTGCATTTTGATGGGAGAAATGAGACTGGCATTTCCTTCTGTCCTTCACTGGCAGGACACAACAGAGAGGGGACAGGTTGATTGCTGTTTCTTAGCTATCAGGCTGGCTTGAAGACAAATTGACCCCGTGCTGCAGAGAACTCAAGCCACCTGGATCTTTCCCGGGGTTCACATTCTTTCCCTAAGGTCGGTGGGTGTGTGACCGAGGGATTATCTCTCTTCCCTTTACTTCTCATCTTTTCGGTTTAACTTCAGCTATCTGGCTAGATGCCTCTCAATAAAAATAAATAAATAAAAATAAATTTAAAAATATATAAAAAGAAAGAAGAAGAAAAATATATATATTGCTTTCCTTTTCCAAGAAATAGTATTTCAAAAATCTCAAAAACCAAATGCACTGTGCATGCAAATCATTTCTCCAAACCAAAACAATTCCTTACAAAAGTCACCCAAGCTTGCCTAAAAATAAATGTTAACTTCATTAGATTGGCTATTTTTACATTTCTGGCTTTTTCACTGGAGCTATTTGGCCACTGAAAATTCATCAGTGTATAAATGTATGTGTGTGCTTGTGTAAGAAGCTTCTAAGTAGCACAGACAGTGAAGTGAGGAGCATTTTCTATATGACGTTCTCTGGCTGAGGTTTAAACCAAGGTCTGTCCTCTGAAATGCATGGACAGCTGCTATGCAGTTGGGGGAATTTTTTTTTTTAGAAAGGAAATAAGTTGTTAACTTGGGACTGTGGAATGAAACCTGACTGTGTCTCCGGAACAGATGTTTCAGGTCTGGGATATTTTGCATGGAGTCATTAGAGACTTCATATCCAAAGGCTCCCGGGGAGCTGGCTGGCTGTTTTGCTTAATTAATAGATCTCTTTGCAACTCTGAATGAAGAGGAGCCAGGGAACAAATATAGGTGTGCAGTACTGCTCTTTCATGAAAGACTGGTATAGTCAGTCGCACAGGTAACCTTGAATTGATCCCCAAGTTTCCCTAGGCCTCAGTTTCCCTATCCATCACTGAAGATAACATGTGTCCTTCCCTATTTCACAGGCATGTGTCAGAGGACCCAAACTAATGAATTATACCACAAGCCTTTGCTTTCTGACCACCCTAGTTTTTCATCCTTAACGCCTTATTTTTCCAAATAATCTTCATGAATTCAGGCTATAGTGATTTGGAGGATTACAACTGTCTTACAGTCTTCAAAATCAAGTATTCTGCATAAAATTCTGGAGGTTAAGAGGCAAACTAAGTTATGATTAGGACGTTTAGTTGTCTTCCTGAAAAACATTATCACTTGGAGACAAGAGTCAGATATAACAAGTTTAAAATGCTGTCTTTAAGTTGCAGTAACTTCACTAGTTTTTGGAAAGTCATTGCATTTTCTTAACTGTAATCCCCCATACATATAAAATAAGACTATTAATAATTGACCTACCAGAGGGCAATGTTCTGAACATTTCAGGAGACAATGTCCACATGCTCTTGCACATGTTTCTGGTACCCAGTAATAAACATTACTTCTTAAGTAATAACTACAGAAATCTAACAAAATATAATTATTTGGAAGAGGAGAGCCATATAATACAGTACCCTCATAATAGCTTAATGGCAGTAAACAATTTATGTTTCTCATCATTTGTGTTTAATCATTCAACCACAAATTTGGTATGAAGTCATTTTATGAAACGCTCATGGGCCACTCTCTCTTTTCCCCAAAAGCCTGAATACTTGGAGAACTAAGGAAGTGAACGTGAAACTCTCAGTAGGGTAATTTTTCTTTTTAATTTTTTTATGGATTGATTTTTAGAGAGGGAGGGAGAAAAGGATGGAGAGGGAGAGAGAAAGAGAAACATCAATCTGTTTCTGTATATGTCCTGACCAGGGATTGAACCAACAACTTTTGTGCATCAGGACGATGATCTGATCAACTAAGCCATCATCCAGGGCTCAGGCAGGGGTGCTTTGTATATCAGCTAATAAGGCACCTTTCTTCCTGTTCTGCTGATTTACAACATCACTAAGCTCTAAGCCTGGCTTTTCAAAGTACCTCTCTTTAGCTATTAAGAGGATATTGTTTTAATATTGACTGGGAAATCAAAATGCTTCGCTGAGTGGTGGTTGCATGTTTTCTTCCTGGTGGGCTATGATTTCCTAGCGTCCCTGGGAAGCAAACACTTTCCACATGCCCACCCCACTGACACTCTCTTTATTTCCTCCTCTGAGGAAGAGACTTCCTATTCACTTAGTTTACTTCCCTTGTGACTCAAAGTCATTTCACCTGCAGAAGACAGATGACTCCAACCCTGCATCTTGAGCTTGAATTGCAATACAAACCAAATTAGATAGAATCAATCAATAATACCCTTGCAGGACAAATTCACTTAAGTAACATTTACAGTACAATTGCCCACTTTGTCCATTTACTTTAATCCATTAACACTCTCCTGGCACCTGAATAAATATGGTGCCCCAGCTGAATATAAATGAACTAGGATCCCATCATCATTCTGAGTTGAGCGAAAGGTTAGTAAATTTTATTGCTTTAGAAGAATGATCTTGAAATGAAGCAAAAAGTTGGTGGATGATGAAGCCCTAAGATTTTGTTTGAGTGGCTATTGCATACCCAGAAAGCTCACTGATGGCTTAGAAACTTATACTGCAGTTTATGGATCATTGCATCCACGCATCTGATACTATCAGCCTCCAAATACAGCACAGAACATAGAGCCAAATACACTGGATTGGGATGCTAACTTGAAAAGCAGAATTTAGGGAAAGAACAGTAGATACACGTGCTGAATTGTGCCACGGAAAACTTCAAAGTGGTTTTGTGCTTGCAAAATTAATAGACAACTTAAAGATGACTGCCGCTCACATTGACATAAGCAAAAGACCTTGGTTAGTCCAATTTGTTCCAGCTTCAGGTAAATTGCAGGTGAATTAGTCCTTCCAACTCCTGAATGACCAATGGCGTGCAGTATATTACACTGAGCAAGGCTAAGTGGATAAGACTTTCATTCAATCAATGGTTTGAACTCGGGAAGGGCTGTCTAACAATTTCTCTCAACCAATATCAAAACTTGGCTCTCAGCTGCAAAGGGGTGATGTCGGAAACCTAGTCCCAAGGGTTTGGAAATAGAATGAAAAGAGTCAAGTGCACACTGGGGCAGATATATTAAAGACCATTTCAGCAAAAGGAGAGACAAGCCTCTCAGTGATGTCATTCTCAATGGATGGACATTTCCGAGTGCTAGGCTACCTTGTATTTTTGGCCTCCCTCATGTTGCCAAGGCAGACTACCCATGGTCGTGTTTTACATGATAACACCGGGGTAAAAGGTAAAGCTTCAGTGTTAAGAAAACCTAGATTCAAATACTGGCACTAGTCCTTTCTGAGTGGCCATGGAAAAGTCACTAAACCTTTCTTTAGGCTTATTTGTTAAATGGAAATTAAAAAAAAAAAAGAATTCTTAAAGACTTATAGTGAGAAGTAAATGAGAGAGAAAGCGAGGAAGACACAAAGAGAAGGGGAAAGAATGAATGACAATTTAAGAAGGAGGTGGCCCTACCTGCCACTGCCCTCCTTACAGATGGGCAAAAAGTGGGCAGGAGACGGGAGATGGGAGAATTGAATGTCTTATTCTCTCTCATGGCCCTAATACACGTGCCTCTCATATGGTTGGACCAGATCACTATGTTGAATACAATTCCAATATTTAAGATTTTCTTTTTTATTTTGCTCATAAAGACCATTGACTAGTATCCAAATATTTCAACTGGTGTTCAATCAAAAGCAAATGATCTTTCCCTCACTTGGAGAAAAAGGGGCTGTGTGATATGGAAAACCATAGCACAGGTATAGTTTGTTTCACTTTTCTGCTCTGCATGGACATTGCGTTTTTAACAAATCGAAAGCAAGGTTTTCCTCCAGCAGGTCAATTACGACTCGTGGTCTGGAACGGGACCCCCCATATATCTGAACTATGCCTCTGCATTCCTCTCCAACACACCACTTTCCTAATAGATTTCTGGTGGTTAAATTTTGACTACACCTAATTTTCATCATATGTGATGGCTTTAAAATGTAAGATCCAGAATAACACAAAACCCTTTTTTCATATACATTTTATTTTTTAAATTTTGTCTGTACACATTGCTTTCTGGGCCAGACCAAGCTTTAAGCAAAGAGTCATCACACAACCTAGCACACTTAGGGCACTACCAAATAGATGTATTAGAACCTTGGGAAAATTATTGTTCCATTGAAATGTGCTCTAAGTTCTCTGATAACTTGAAATTGAGTCATTGATTCAGTAGAGAAAGTCCATATTTCAGAAATTACGCACAATACTTACCCAACAAATTGTGTGAATAAATAAAAAAAAAAGTAGCTGCTAAAAGAGAGAGAAAAGGCATTTGTGTTGCAGCCTAAATCACATAAAAAACAATTTACAAAATGAGCATGTTAGTAGACAAAGTACAATGTTTCCACTGGTTAAAAATGCTGCAAAATGTTGGCAACAATAGTTTGCATCGGAATCGTCAAACCTAATTGTTTATGAATGCAACATAATTGAGTCTTCATTGTGAGAGCTTTAAGAAAACCAGGTAATATAACATGAGGTTTTATGACATTAAAAACAAATAATTTGTGCAGAGTTATTATGTTTGAAGAAACACACACCCACTAACCCATTAGATTTCATTAGAGACAGACACAAATTGTTAAATGCTGTTTTGTTTTTGTGTCTGCTCTGAACCTCACAAAAGGTAAAAGTTATTTCTTTGAAGTGATCCCTACTCTATTTCCTTAGAAATAAGCTTTCAAAGTATGCATTAAAACAAAACCACACTGAAAGGAAACATGGTGCTCATAATTACTAGGAGCTGTTAATTCTACTAATCAACCCTCAGTGGCATTTACAATATTGTCTCAACCTCTATGATTCAAAGCAATGTCCTACTAACACTTTGAAAACCTGAGACTCATTGACATCAGTGTAGATTTATGCTTAAAGAAGATATCCACTCAGTCAGGAAACACAAGCAGAGATTCATAATAATCTGGAATCGAGCAAGTCAAAACAGACAACATAAGTAACATAAGTTTAAGTGACTTTTAAGAATGTTAAACGGATTCCTGGCTTCTGCCTTTTTTGAGTCCTATTGCACATGTACCGTTGAAGTGGGCAGGAATTAAGTGCAGGAGCAAGTTATGGATCACACACTCTGGTGTAATCAAACTCCAGCCGTTACAGCGAGAACAAAATGTCAACTCTAACTAACTACCTTATCGAATTCCCCCAAATCTATGACCCACAAGATAGCCATATTAATTTGGTCATGCCCAATGCTTGGGGAAAATCAGTCAGAGAATAAAGGATATTGGACAGAGAGAAAACAAAAGGCAAGGTAGTCCAGCTTTTACAGTAGGCATAGAGTCATTTAGCCATAATGACAACTTGTCCCCATTTACCTGGGACTTACTTGGTGTTGGCCCCTAAAAGTCCTGCATCCCCCAAAACCACACAGTCTCAGACAAACGGGGATGACGGGTCACCCTCCCGCATGATAAGAGCATCTCATTACTACTGACTTTCTCACCTGAACTTACCTGTGATTAACCCACATAGACAGAAGTGGTGCTCAGACTTCACTGTGTGTGGAGGCCCTGAATAGGGACTTAGAACAAGGACAAAGTTCAGGGCCTGAGGCAAAGGCCATAGTGGCCCCACTGACATCAGTACTGAATACAGTGCTGTGCTGAATGCAGCACAGTAGAGATCGAATGAGCAATTCTGATTCATCAATACGTGGGGGCATGTGAGCCCTTGCCCTGTAATCTGCTCTAAAGAAGTTCCCCTTCCTGACTCCCTCATTCTCATCCCTGTTTCTATTTGTGTGTATCAGTAAATACCCGTAAGGACTAGGGTTGGGGCCACCTCATGAAACCTGAGTAGGGGATTGTGAGGCAGTCTCCTCTGGGTCCCTCGGTGTCTGCCATATGGTCTCCCAGTCGTCATTGTCTCTGCAACAACTGTGCACAAGGATCACCTGGAAATCTGTAGAAACCTGCTGTCCCATCCTTTCGATTCTAATTCCGTGAACTGAAGCAGGGCCGATGAGAATGCAATTCTACCAAGCCCACAGCTGATAGAGAGGCTGCTGGCTCAAAAGGACCACAGTTTGAGTGACACTGGCTCAAACTTCATGAACCCCTTTTATTTCCCAATTTTCCTTTCCATGCTCATGAATTTAATTTTTTTGTTTGTTTGTTTGCTTTTGGTTTTCTAAGTGAGAGAAGGGGAGATAGAGAGACTCCTGCATGAGCCCTGACTAGGATCCACTCGACAACCCTTATCTGGGGCCAATGCTCAAATCAACAGAGCTATTCTCAGCACCCAGGGCTGATGCTCAGACCAACTGAGCAATCCTCAGCACCTGGGGCCGACACTTGGACCAACTGAGCCACTGGCTATGGGAGGAGAAGAGAGAGAGAAGGGGGAGGGGAAAAGGGAGAGAAGCAGATGGTTGCTTCTCTTGTGTGTCCTGACAGGGGATCAAGCCTAGGATGTCCACCTGCCGGGTCAACACTCTATATCTACTGAGCCAACTGGCCAGGGCCTGAATTTAGTTTTTAAGGGTACTTTCTTTCTTTCTTTCTTTCTTTCTTTCTTTCTTTCTTTCTTTCTTTCTTTCTTTCTTTCTTTCTTTCTTCTTCTTCTTCTTCTTCTTATTATTATTATTATTATTATTATTATTTTACAGGGACAGAGAGAGAGTCAGAAAGAGGGATATATAGGGACAGACAGACAGTAACAGAGAGAGATAAGAAGCATCAGTCATCAGTTTTTTGTTGTGACACCTTAGTTGTTCATTGATTGCTTTCTCATATGTGCCTTGACCACAGGCCTTCAGCAGATTGAGTGACCCCTTGCTCGAGCCAGCGACCTTGGGTCCAAGCTGGTGAGCTTCTTGCTCAAGCCAGATGAGCCCGCACTCAAGCTCATGACATTGGGGTCTCAAGCCTGGGTCCTCCGCATTCCAGTCCAATGCTCTATCCACTGCACCACTGCCTGGTCAGGCTTTAAGGGTACTTTTATGCAAGAGCAGATTGTGTAGGTCTTTTATAAGTAGAAACAGCTCATCTTAGCATAAATGATGCCAATGCAATTGGTGGAAAACTCATCCAATCAACTGATTATTTATGCAACATTAAAATATGTGGTGGTTTTATTTCCATGAATTTATTAGTAATTAAAATTATAAAGACTTTGTGTAATGCTATTTCAACCTCAGGGAACTAACAGAAATAATAGGAAAGCAGAGATAAGCCTTGGCCGTAGGCGGTGTGTGTGTTGCAGCTGTGAAACGAGGATAATCACAAACTATTTGAAAACATTCACCAAGGATTTTGTACATAAATCCTCAACTAAATTATACCAGTAGGCCTATGATTCTCTAGCACCAACTGGGTATCCAACAATTCAATTCTGACATGAACAGTGTGGAGTTAGTGCAACCCCCAAGATTAAGGACTCTGTCCCACAAGAATGCCTCCACTTTGGATACCAGTCTCAGGAATCCCAGGGGCCAAGTGGACTTCTGACTTACTGGCTATGAATCTGGCCTCAACCCCATCTTCAGGTTCTGATATTACTAGAATGACTGGCAGAACCCGGGAACACTCTTTACTTACATTTACTGGTTTGTTACACAGGATCACATTCCAGAACAGCCAAGTGAGTTTCATTACATAGACATGACTTATTAAATCATTAGCCGGAGATGGAGGGCTGCTGAAAGTTTAACCCATTAATCACCTGGTAGGTATTTTTGGTGACCAATACCCCCATTTTGAAGCTATCTAGAGAACTCCGTGAGTCATGTCATTAGCATACAAAATAGGGTAAATTCTAAACATTTTAGGAGTCATGTGCGAGGAACCTGGAACAAAGACCATCCATTTATTTTTTATACTATACCAAGAATTTATTAATTTATTCCCCCACCGCCAAAGGTATGAGTCAAGTCTTTGGATAAAATAACAAACAAACAACTATCTTTTGTTGGGGATTTGGTTTCAAAAGTTCCAGCTCTAACACTGATAAACAGAGTTTGAACCAAAGACCATGATGTCTATACAATGGCACGAGGTGACGATGCTCCCTCTAGTCTAGGTATTAGGGTGCAGAAGTCAGTGAATGCATTTCACAGAGCCTTTACTGAAAAGAAAGCCAAACTGAAAGAAATCCTCAGGATACAGCCATTTTAACTAGTCTGCCACACTCCGTGATGGTTATTGAATGTTGAATATGCTATGTGCTTAAAGATAATCTTCTCAAATTCAATATATTTTTATAAACGCAAACATTCACAAAGAGCCTCCAACTTATTCATTTGCCATTTTTCATGTAATAAGCTACAAAACTAATGTATAAGCACTCACACTCACCTGCACTCTCTAATCTTCACAGGCGGCATATGCAAATAAACTCCTGATGTTTTCATTTAAGCTGAAAATATTGTCCAGTCCCTTGACCTAATTATAATTTTCTATCCCCATTTACAGTGCTAAATTTCTAGTCTTCTCCAAATTAATAATAGCAACATCAATATCACCAATGATTATATTATTTATTGAGTATTCTTTATAAGGCTGGCCCTATGCTCTGTAATTTACTTTATTACTGTTAATCCTCATCAGGTCCAAACTAAGGTGAGGGTGAGTTAAGCTCTCACTCTAGGTACCAAATGTAAGAGATCATCAAAAACTTAGCAATTAAGATAAATAATACACTATTGCAATTCTGGGGAAAATGAATATTAATGAAATATCTACGATGAACAAAGCTTCATATACTATATTTCCCCATGTATAAGATGCTCCCATGTATAAGAAGCACCTTAATTTGGGAGGCCTGAAATTTGAAAAAGAAATGTATTGCATAAAGTTATTGAACTCAAGCTTTATTCATCATAAAATTTATGCAACTCCTCATCACTGTCAAAACTCCCATCCCTTTCTTATCCTCATCTGTGTCTGATGACGAATCACTGGCCTCAACAATGAGTGCAAAAACAAGCATGAAAAGGCGGGAAATGCAAGTAAAAAAAATCTACAACCACTGTATGGGACGCACTCAGTTTTTAGACCCCAAATTTTTTGAAAAAGGTTGCATCTCATACATGGGAAAATATGGAAAAGACTAAATCAGCATTACTGATTTTTTTTCCTTTTGCTACAGGTTCCAAAATGGCTTGGCATAGCACTCTTGCAGATTCCACACAACAACCCTACAAGGTACAAAATGGTATTATTCTAATTTTATTAATAGAAACTCCGGTTAAGTAACTTATCCAAGATGACACATTTGATAATGGTACAGCCAGTGTCTAACTTCAGAGCTCTTTGACTGTGATGTTACAGCACCTCTCAATACTGACTGTGTGTTTTTTATGTGTGTGAAGTTAGGGGAAATAGTGCCCAACTTAAGGTCAGCAGTTTATTAGAAGGGCTCAGAGCACCCACCAAATGCTGTCATACTTGTGGTTATGTTTTTTAAAATTTTTTTTTTATTTTATTCATTTTAGAGAGAAGACACAGAATGAGAGAGAGAGAGAGAGAGAGAGAGAGAGAGAGAAAGGGGGAGGAGCTGGAAGCATCAACTCCCATATGTGCCTTGACCGGACCAGTGCAGGGTTTTGAACTGGCAACCTCAGCGTTCCCAGGTCGACGCTTTATCCACTGCGCCACCACAGGTCAGGCTCTTGTGGTTATGTTTTATCGATTGCGAAAGTATACACATTAGAGTCAGCCAAGGGAAGAGATACCTGGGGCAGAGTCCAAAATGTTTCCAGATCTGGAACTTCCAATGATCCTTCTCCAGTGAGGTCATGGACAAAATTCCCTCTCCTAACAATGATGTGTGAAAATACGCGCAGAGCAGGGACAACCAGAGATGCTCACCAGGCCGTTGTGTCCAGAGTGTTCAATAGAACTCAAGCCTCTAGATATGGTTGACTGCCTGACCTTCGGTCTCCTGCTATTCCAGCAGTAAAGCAGAGACTACATGACCCAAAGCCTTTATCATTACAGGTATTGATCGACTTATGACCTATGCAACTTACGACCATTCGACATTACGACCACAGTCGCTAGCCCCGACTGCTCTGTGCCTGGCAGCGTAAGTGTTGCCCAGCTGGGCATATGACAGTGCGGACCAGCTTCCAGCAGCACTACCATCTCCACGTGCACCATTTCAATTGTACAGCAATTTGTGTTTTGTGTCTTGGATATTTTTCATCAAACCCCTCCCAAGATGTCTACCAAGAGGAAACTGTCTTTGTCTGTAGCCTATTCAACTTACGACCAAATCGTGTTATGACCAGTCTGTCGGAACCAATCATGGTCGTAAGTCAAGCACAAGCTGTAACTACAGTGTTAAAATGTCCAGTGTGGCCCAAGGTAACAAAATAAACAAACACATTCATAATAGGCAGGACATTCCAAGGGCCTCGACCTCACCTCCTAGGAGCCAAGGACAAAAGCAACCTCCCTTGGGACAGGTTCATTCTTTAATAGACCATGTGTCAGCCCCATGAACAGGAGGAAGGCAGGAGTACGGATAAGGAGGTAGACACCTCCTTTTGGAAAAGGAGATATGTCTTACGTAAATAAAGTAACATTATCCCTTAAAGTTATATTTAAGAATCAGACACATTGTCCATGTTCAGTAGAAGAATACATAAAGAAAGGAATTCTGAGCTGACAAATAACTTTCTTTCCCAGTTTTAAGACTGCCAATAGGAAAGACAGCTCCTTGTCTGATTTACTTCCCAAATCGACCTCAGCTTACGTAAAAGAAGATGTCTTACTCTAAAAATAATCAGCTTTGAAGTCAAGAGATCAAAGACTATGCACATACATCTATAACTTATTTATATGTAACATCTATCAGACACCATAGCTGTTCTATGATCCTTAATATATTTCGTTAGGACTTGCAGAACATTATACTAATTGTCCCAGAAATTATACCAACTGTCCCAGCCTAGTAGTTAGAGAAAACATGTCTAAAAACCAGGAAGTTCACTGCTGTGGTATGTGAGATGGTTTTTAGGTTATATTAACAAGCAGGTTTTACTTTAATAAAAAGGAAGTGTACCTTCTAATATACATTTTTAATTAATACACTTAATGTGTGTTAGAAAATGGTATTAGAAACCTGCTGGAAACCCATTAAATAAAGTATTTAAGCTTTTTTTTAAAAATTAACAATTTAAAGAAAAATAATGAGTAGCTTAAAAAATTCATAGAAGTCATGTGGGTTTGACACAGGTAAGGAAGGATTAGAAGATAATGGGTTTAGGAAACCATGGGTTACTAAAATAAAGATTTTATATCCTAGGTCCTGGCTGGTTGGCTCAGTAGTAGAGTGTTGGCCCAGCATGTGGATGTTCCAGGTTCTATTACTGGTCAGGGCACACAGGAAAAGTGCCCATCTGCTTCTCCGCCCCTTTCTTTCTCTCTTCTCCTCCCACAGCCATGACTTGATTGGTTTGAGTGCATCGGCCCCGGGTACTGAAGATGCCTCCATGAAGCCTCTGCCTCAGGAGCTAAAAATAGCTTTCTTGTAGCATGGCCTCAGATGGGCAGAGCATTGGCCCCAGATGGGGTTGCCGGCTGGATCCTGGCTGGGGCACATGCAGGAGTTTGTCTATCTCTCCTCCTCTCCCTTGGAAAAAGAAAGAAAGATAAATAGATAGATAGATAGATAGATAGATAGATAGATAGATAGATAGATAGATTTTGTATCCCAGCTTCCTAAATACAACTTTTTAATTCTATTGCTATTAGAAAACCAGTTTCTAAAATGGAAATCTAGCCATGTTCATTCTAGGTTTTTATTTATTTAAAAATGTCTAAATTGAGAAATCTCCTCAAGCTTCCTTTTTGCTGAAGATCAGTTTTGAAGGAGGAGGGGAGCAGAATTCCTTCCATTCCAGCTCAGAAAAATCTGATCATTCAGAAATAGTTTTAGTCCTGAATGGCTTCACGGATAAAAATTTTCTTTTTCATGTCTCCCATTCTCATCAGAGGCTATAGCCCCTCTTCCCCCTGCACCTGGTGATGAAATCTTTTATCTGCAAAATCCACAGAAGAAGCTGAGTTGGAGGCAGGTGGGCTCGGTGAAAGGGGTATCCGGTCCCCAGGGTTCCTCTCCCACCTGACGATGACCTTTAGATAACTACCCTCCATACCTCACTTTCACCCTTTGGGAGGGATGGCATGGTGACCTTCTCTATGCATGGTGGGAGGGAGGAGCCCCTGTTTGCTGGTACCCTGAAGACCTTAAAATGCAAAGAGGAGGTGGTAAAGGAACAGCGGGGTGGCTGGCTGGTCTGTAATGACAGGGAATGAAGAGCAGGTGGCTAGGTGATAGAAAGGTTCTGAATGTGCAGGAAAGAATAGGCTGTACTTGGAACCACCACACTGCTGTGTCGTAGAACACAACTAAAACACATGAGCGGATGTTAAACTGAGGGTAAAACCACATCCTGAAAATTCGTTTTTTTTTAATTAATTAATTTATTTATTTATTTATGCTTTACTTGTTCGTTTAAAATGAAGAAGAAAGCAGTGTTGAAGGCCACTGGATTTTAAGATTTGTAGCTAGAAAGGTGGAATAGCATAACAGCTAGAGGGGTTTTAGAAGCAGACAGATCTTGTCATCAGTCACTATTTCTTGTGTGACACCCAGGAAATGACTTAGGTCTCTCAGATTCCTCAGCTGTAAACGGAATACAGTAATAGTAGCAACTTTGTTTCATTTGAGAGAACTAAATGAGATAATGCAGTGACACATATGTACAATACCTGGCACTTCATTCTACTTCTGTTACTATTTTTTGTTTAATTTAACCTTTCTAGGTTTCATTTCCTTATCTGTAAAATTACAGCAATAAGAACTTTGTGTCTATTTTATTAATACTATTATGATTTTTTAAGAGAGAGAGGAGAGGAGAGAGAAGGAGGAGAGAGATGAGAAGCATCAACTCATATTTGCTTCACTTTAGTTGTTCACTGATTGACTGGGGGTGGGGAGGACCCAAGCTGAACTAGTGACACCTTGCTCAAGCCAGCGACCTTGAGCTTCAAGCCAGCTATCTTTGGGTTCAGGCCAATGACTTTGGTATCATGTTGATGATCCCACGCTCAAGGAAGCAATCTTGCCCTCAAGCTGGCAAGCCTGTGCTCAAACCAACAAGTCCACGCTCAAGTCAGCAACCTTAGGGCTTCAAACCTGGGACCTCAGCATACCGGGTCGATGCCATATCCACTGTGCCACTACTGGTCAAGCTATTTTATTATGTTAATACGAGGATCAAAAGAGAAGCTGAGAGGTACAGTATCTATAACTTAATGTTACTTGGGAGTCTTTCTGTCCCTTGGAGATTTAAGTAACATTGGCTCAAGTGCTCTACTTAAAATGTGTGTGTTCCCAGTGTTTTCTAACACACACACGCACTCAGAGATTCTACATATTTTTCATCTTTCTCCCTGCTCCTCTAGCTCTAGGTATTTGTTTCCAGGGGCATTCCCCTGAAGCCCAGAATCAAATTTTTTTGGTACACATTCTGTTTCCCTGAGAAATCCCATCACTTTGCCCAGGCATGAACAACCTTTACTGTAGATCATAGAATACTCTTATTATGCAACCCCCCACCTCTGTTCTGAACCACACCCGACCACAGCCGGTATTCCCAAAACCTGTTCCACCATGTGCTATCTTCCCTGACCCCCGCAGCTGGTGGTTGGGTAAGCTAGTGGAATGCTCTTATTGAAACTGCTCTTCTAATGGGACACTCTCTCCCCCTTCTTCTCCATGTCTTTCTTTGTAAACTAAAAAGCTCCCAGTAATTCCAATGGATCTGAATATACAAATTACAAGAAAACTACAATTTTAATTCCAACTCAATTCGGGATATATTTATTGGCTCTCATCCTTTGCCATACATAGATGATGCTAGTTTCTAAATAATGCAATAATGATTAAAGCTATTTCCTGCCTCCAAAGAGCTGGCAGCCAGGTGTCTAAAGAGCCAGGAAATGAATGGTTTCAGAACAGCCTCCGTGGGGAAGGGAATAGCTCCTGTGGGAAATGAAACAACAATGGGTGGAGTCCCACTTCTGGAGAAGGTGAAAGGCTCAGCAGGGTAGTGAGATCCCTGTGATGAAGAGCGAAGAGCGAACAACAACAAAAAAGATAAAGAGAAGCTCATTTCGGGTAGACAGGCAAAAAATTTAGAAACAAAAACTATGTTGGAGGGACAGAATATAATTCATTGTGATGAATGTTCAGGCTAGGCACCGAGCTACTGAGCTTGGGTCTCTATTCCAATATGTAAATAGTTCTAAAAATAAAAGTGAAAAGTCCTATTTCAATACTATTTAGATAAAAATGTTATTAAATCTAAAGCTCAGAATTATTAATTAGTGTAAAAGCAAGTCTCAAAATTTCACACTTATTCTCATAATAGATCTTACAATAGATTGGGCCAGTAATTATTCAAGCTTTGTGAAATCTTCACATCTGCAGAGGTGACACTTAAAAAACATTTGCTACTGGAAAAAAAATGCGGTTCTCCCGCTCTGCAAGAACCACACTGCACAAGGCTTCTAAAGATGCAGCCTCACCTTGTCTCTTTTGGGGGCAAATGTTTCTATTTCCCATCATTACAAGCTACTCATTGCAATGAAAATAGAATTTTACAGCTAGGACTAAAATTTGCATTAAAAAAAATAGCCTAAAGGGCATAATCATCACAAAGAGAAGAAACACAGTATGAAGTTGGAGGCTATAGAGGCCCCAAAAGAACTTTGACTTAACAACCAAGATAAGACAGACCAAAGTAACAAAGAAGTCTGAGGAGTGTAGTTTGCCATTGTGGAGAGATGACAATGGTCATTCTCCCCTCCACCCCCGCCACCCCACCCCCGTATTTCTTAATTATTTCAAACATAATTTAGCACCCATCTGCTAGGTTTGAAAAGAAGTTCAGACATGTTTGAATAATCTGGGGATTTATTCATTCCAAAATATATCTACGGAATGGTTTCTGGTCTTCAGATATCCCTGGTCAAACATCCCCACTCTTTCCATTTTATTCAATCTTGGGTGGAGGGATCTTAATTTTCTTTACAGTGCATCAGTGCTGCCTATGTGATGAGCACTTATTTTAAATACCTTTCATCTACACCGTAAGAGTAGTTGAATCACTTGTGAAGTGCCCTAATCAGGAATCTGTGCTCCAGGTGTTTCATTAGCACCTGGAGTTGTGTACACTCCAGAGGCCGCGGCATTAGGGCTTCCAGCATCATGGTATAAGTTTGCCACCCTGTATATTAGTTAGCATAAAGGATGTTAGAAATGTGCTGTTGTTGAAAAGCCACAAAAGTGGCTTTGTGGAGAATAATCCGTTGAACAGTGTTGATAAACTCCACACTTTAACACCTTTAGATTATTACTCCCGATCTGGAAGTCCTTTGAGAGTCTCTTTTTCTAAATAAAATAAAATATAAATGGAGGATTCTGTGGCCTGATTCAACTATGTCCTCTTGCTGATCCTGTTGCATCTCCATGGGAATGAATCTTTCAGACAGGGCATTGTTCAAAGGCTATGAATGGATGGAGAGTCTTGATTGAGCATTAGGGACAGGTTGCATGACTATTTATGTACCTAGTTACTAACAATGTTTGCTTGTGTGTCAGATTGTGACTTGGGCCTGGATGTGATTGAAACATAATATCTAACAGTGTTGCTGGCCTGGGTGAAGACATAGAGTTCCCACCTACCTCTAACTAATTGACTGTTGGAGACAACCAATATATCAAAACAAAAAAACAAAAAAACTTGACCCATTGTGGAAAGCTAAATTATCTTCTCCTGGGCTTCAGAAACCCCGGCCTCCCTAAGGAGACATACTTGAGAGCCCTCAGCACTGCTCTAAGACCTGCCAGCCATGTGACTTCAGTCAGTCACTTACTTAACACCTTTCTATCTCAAGGGGTTTTCTTCTCCCCTATATATATAAAAAAAGAATGTTAATAGTGTTTACCTTACAGGATAAAACAAAATAATGTGCATAAAACAATTGACAGAAGTTCTGGCACATTCTAACAATAAATATTAAGTGTTGTAACTCCTAGTTGGCCTCCTTATTAATTCAGATAAACACATTCAACCAATCTTAGGAAGCCTGAAATAACAACCTTTTTTTTTTTTTTTTTTGCAAATAGTTTTTCTTGTAAAACACGAGATAAAATTCTTTATTTTCAAACAGCCTTTCAATATGTAAGAAGCTGTAATTATCTCATTAGTAACATGGATTACCTGAACGTTCAAATCCTCTAGATTATACATGTAGTTTTGCCACCGCAAAACCTCTAATGTTTTAATCATTAATTGTTTATCCTTACTCTGAAACAAACGTGTTTCTCACCTGTTTGTGTAAGTCTGTTTTCCTTCACCAGTAATGGTCTTCCCAACCCAAAGAAATAAATCAGTAGTTTGCCAAAGGAAATGTTCAGGAAGCTTATGTTCAAACTACATACTTGAAGGGGGTTCTCTAGCAAACATTTTGTTTTCTGTTAGGGAACACAGATATATGTGACTAGTTCTGTGGCCATGAACTAGGGGGAAAAAAAGGGTTGGTTACTAAATAATGTTTCAGTGAATTGTGACTTGAGACAGATCATAACATTGAGATTTAAACTGGAAGGACCAAAGGAAGCAATGAAAATTAACTGAGACAGTCCGAGAGTAAAATTGAAAAGGCAAGGGAATGGAACTTACAGAGGAAATTCAAAACCACAGTATGAAGGACCACTCACTCCTCTGGATATTAGCATGGTGGAACCCGAGCTCCTAAGTGCTCTATTGATAAGCAGAGCCATCATTAATCTTTTGTGACAAGATCCTTTGGAGGACCAAATTGTGATGGGACTGGGCCCAGAAGATCCTGCATTATCCTCAGGATTGAAGATGATTTCTCTATACAGTAATCATTGTATCATGTTTCTCCATGGCAGTAAATTTTAACAGAAATGGCTTTCAAAAGCTGTCTTCATAAAATGTGATTTAGGAAAAAAGAAAGCGTACACAACTTCACTTGTCCCAGTCATTTCTTTCTTTTTTTTATATATAGTACTCACTGAAATATATTCATTCTGAACAGATGAAAGAGAGAAACAGGACGTTCCTTATGCCTACGATAATTATAGAACCTTGCAGAAAGATGACAAATGTGAAAATAATAATAACAAGACAGAAATCAGCACTCCTCTTCCCACACTGCACGGCCCTCCTTCAAAGAAGAACTGCATTGCTGCTCTGGGCAGGCAGACTCTGGCATCAGCCCGTGTTTTATCTCAACTCTAGTTCTTATCAGGATGGCCCTGAGCAAATTATTTTACCTCTCTGAGTCTCAATTACGCTACCAGTAAAGTGTAGAAAAGGACAATACCCATTTCATTTAAAGATGTTCTGAAAATTAAAGAGTTGAAGTAGAAGCGCTTAGCAACTAGTGCCTGCTACCCAGTAAATGCTCACTGAGGGTCGGAGCTTGTTGTGGGGTTAAATCGTGGCCCCAGAAAAGTATACCCAATGTCCTATGTGCTTAGCAACTAGTGCCTGCTACCCAGTAAATGCTCATTGAGGGTCGAAACTTGTTGTGGGGTTAAATCGTGGCCCCAGAAAAGTATACCCAATGTCCTAGATCCTCTGCATCTGACTTTATTTGGGGAAAGTTAAGAGTTCTCGCCAACGTAATTAAGGACCTCAAGGGAGATTATCCTGGACTGTCCCACTAGTCCCTAAATCAAATGAAGTGTCCTTATAAGAGACAGAAGAGAAGACACACAGAAGGGAAGAAAATGTGACAATGGAGGCATAGATTGTAGTGACGCAACCACGAGCCAAGGAGTGTCAGCAGCCACTCGAAACAGGAACCGGCGCGGAGGGCTCTCCCTGGAGCCTCACAGGGCGCACAGTCCGGCAGATAGCTTAGTTTCAGATTTCTAGTGCCCTGAACTGCTAGACAATGACTTTGTTGTTTGAAGCCACTGGTGTGCCATACTTTGCTAGGAAACTAATAAAGAGCTATTTTTTAATGCTTGAATGAAATATAATTCATATACCTTACAATTCATCCATCTAAAGTGTACAATTCAATAGTTGGGTAATATATTACATTACTATTTTTCATATTGTCATAAAAAACATACGACATTTTAACCATTTTTAAGTATATAATGCAGTAGCATTAATTACATGGCTATCAACACCCTAAACCTTTCATCGCCCGAAACAGAAACTCTATATCCATTAAGCAGTAACTCCCCATTTCTCAATCCTCCCCGATAACCTCTAATCTACCCTTTATTATACAGAGCTTTTCATTACTTACTACTCCAACTGCCATGACTTCTGTGACAGTGACAAAGGTAATGGGGAGCCACTGTAAAGTTTTGAATTAGAAGTCTGAATCCTATTTCTCACCTACCTCCCCCATTCTTTCCACAAACACCTACAGAACCCTTGTTTTGTGCCAGGCGCTTTGCCTGGTGACTGGCAGAGCCCTGGCACCCCAGATTGTCCCAGTTCTGTGAAGGGCAGGAGGGTATGTGTACAATCCCACCATGGTGCACAAGTACTATGTCAGAGGCAAGTAGGAGGTGCTTTGTGAGAAGAGCGAAAAGGCACCTAACCAAGTCTTGGCAGGGTCAAAGGAGAAGCTCCACAGAAGAATTCTAAGCCTTGAACGGCCAGCCCAGTAGAATGTTAAGGTGGTATGCGTGGAAGAATGCACTCAGCAGAGGAAGTAGCACTTGAAAGTCTACTGCAAGAGACAGCACATAAAATTTGGGCACCGGAAGTATATAGTTCAGTCTGACTAGGGCTTCATGTACAAAAGCAGAGAATGGGAAAAACTGAGATAAAGAGAGAGAGAGAGAGATGGAGTCATATTGGTGACAAAACTTTAAGGTTTTAGTGTGGGTGAAGTTGGTTGCCAAAGAGTGCTTCTTCAGTGACGTGTTGAGTAAAAGATAGGGTAAGCCACTGATAAACAAAAGGAATGGGTATACTCTGTAAGGGTGAGAAAAATTTCTCTAAACAAATATTTGAAGGGAGCATTATATGAAATGTCATCTGAAATATTACCTAGCCACTCCCTAAATCCCCGTGGATATACTCAGCTGCTTGTTAAAGCAATAGTTAATAGTTAACATAGCAATAGTTAATATAAATTGCTTTATAGTTATGCAATTGACATATAGCATCCTTTAGACTATACTATACATTAGATGTAAGATTTATTCCAGAGAAAAACAGATAAATATTTTAATGACAGCAACATATTCTGGATGGATATAAATTCAAAATAGACACTCAGGAGGAAGTTGAAAATGTTTAAACAACTGTGAATGAGAAGAACTGGACACTTACAACCACAGACAGAGAAAAGGGTTAACTCAGAAATCGTTCTGAAAACCACAGGCATTTTATCCCACATTAGCAAGATACTTCGGTAGAACCTACACATCTTAAATTACAAAATGATTATATTAATGGAGAAATACATTAACCATAATACAGGCTTTTCTTCTTCCATGCACAAGCAGTTTTCCTTCGTGTGTTTGCTAATTTGAATGTTTTCTTATCTAACTAAATTGGTAGCTCTAATAAGATAAATGCTACACACTAAATGCTAGGTTGATCACTAAATGTAAATGATCTAGATGTACAATGACTATAATGAGAATTAACTCTATCTCAGTGTACTGGATCTGTCCGCAATATGCCACCACGTTTGTACCACTGCCCCCAACTCTACCCCACTCTCACAACTCCAAGCTGTTTTTGCGCTAAAAAAAACCCAGAATTGTTTGCACTTGAGAAAGTCTTCACATTATGAATTCAGACAGCTTGAAATTACTTGGTGTCCCGATTCACCAATCTCCCAGCCTATAATAAATCCACAAATAGAACTTATAACCAACAGACACAATAAATAGAATATTCTGTTCTTTTAAACAAAAGTTCTGGACCAGTGCTTAACTTAGTAGCTAGAAAACTTATATTTGGACTCCAGATCACTATAACATGCCTCCTATGGATACAATAATAAAAACAGAACCTTTAACTTTGCGAGTAAACTACAGGGGTTCTTTCTGCCACATTCCAATCTAATAGAGTACCCATGACTTCATATTTATTAAAATCCATATCATCATTTTAATACACTACTTTATCTTTCCAGGAGAATGCCCACAGTGCAGCGAAAGCCATATTTTACAAGCCAATTTTAAATGCCTTTTAATGATGATTCACGGTGCCCTAAAACAGATTTCTCATCAATATCGCCATCCTGCAGGCACGCATTAAAGCTGCACATCATTTCTTGGGTGGTGCTACTGTCAGACTCCAAATGTACTATAAACATAACTCGGAGGTTTGAGTTAAGCATCTTCCTTGGATGCAATGGGTATAATCTGATTTCTGCAAACTGGGAGGAATGGCAGTTACGCCAAGATAGATTTGAGTGCCCTTTGTTGGAAGACATGCCTGACTGTCTCTCACTCTCTCTCTCCATCTTTCTCTCTCTCTGTCTCTCTTTCTCCCCACCCCCGCCCCCAATGAAGATGAGCAGCTGATGCTCCGCAGTGCAGAGCCGCCTGCCTAACCTTCCACAAAATAACCACGATCTGAACATCTGTCTAGGTTTGTATAATTTGCAAATTATTTGATTATTTAATTCCTTTTCTTCCCCTTAGTAAGTGTTAATCAGCATTCCTGCTGGTGGTCCTTAGGGTTGTTACCATGGAACTTGTACATGATTTTAAAGATGTAGCTGAGATAAAGGGAGACACCTGTGGGTGAGTTCTTTCCATTATCATTAGCATAAACCCTTACAGGCCAATTCCTGCAACATTGTGATAAACTGCTAGAAACAGAAATGCTTGATACAAAACATGGTGGGAAGGCTTAAATTGTTCCGGTCTTTAGCATATTTTCACATTGGTATTAAGAATGTTAGAAATAATTTAATCATTGCCTGATTATAGCGGTGTTAGGAGTAATGAAATCCTTTGCCTTATTACATATGGACTCATTCAGAGCCTCATTATTTATTTGGCAAGCATTAAGCATCAAATCAATTTAGTCAGATACTTGAAAATGGGAAATTCAAGATGAAAGTTGAAGTGAAAATTAAGAGGTAAAATTGAAACTACTTCTAGCAGCCGCAGAACAATTTCTTTTGCAAGCCACCCATCCCTTGAAAGTTTAAATGCGGGAACGGGGCAAATGGTTGACTCCATTCAAAGAAAGGAATTTAAAAGGAAGAAGGGTTGGCAAAACATCCTCCCATGTACATTTGGCAGGGTCAGATGACATAAGAAGAAGAGGGTGATAACTTTGATTTGTAGCTATGGAACATACTCTTTGCTTTTATGCAACTGATTGTTATTGGAATGAATTCCATTTCCAGCTCAATAGAAATGGGAAGAAGGGAAGTACAGGCTAATCACTTGGGAACTGGTAGCTTCATTTTGCATATGACAGTGTACTGATATTAGTAGGATGCAGTAATGTATTCAGTAGTGTTCTGGTTTGGGAGTTAGAGTAGTGACCACATCAATGGTACATAGTTTTATATGGCAATGTACATGGGAGGTATCCCACCCACACTAAGTTGAGGCTGGAGATACTGCCATCGCAAGCAGCTACGTGGTTGTTAAATTTTCTAATGTATTGATCCATGATAATAATTACTGGTTTGGGTCACAGGAAGCTGATGAAGCTCGTTGCATAATGGGGAATAATTGCTATTAAAATCATACAGGAAGCCTTAGGGAGGGAAATAACATCTTCCTTTTGAGTGCAGAAGTGATTAGAAGTTGAAGAGCCAAGACTATCATAGGGCAGTACTGTAATTTGTTTTCCTGTGTCTTCCACACCAGATCACAATATACATGATAACATAGACAACCAGCCTGATCAGGCAGTGGCACAGTGGATAGAGCGTCAGCCTGGGAAGCAGAGTACCCATATTCAAAACCTCGAGGTCAATGGCTTGAGCACGGGCTCATTGGCTTGAGTGTGGGCTCACCAGCTTGATCACAGGGTCGCCCGCTTGAGCTAGGGATCACTTACATGACCCCATGATCTCTGGCTTGAAGCCCAAGGCCGCTGGCTTGAGCCCAAGGCTGCTGGCTTGAGTCCAAGTTCGCTGGTTGAGCAAGGGGTCACTCAGTCTGCTGTAGCCCCTCATACCCCCACACCCCCGTCAAGGCTCATGTGAGAAAACAATCAATGAACAACTAAGGTGCCGCAATGAAGAACTGATGCTTCTCATCTCTCTCCCTTCCTGTCTGTCTGTTCCTATCTGTCCTCCTCTCTGACTCTCTCATGAAAAAAATAAAAACCATAGACAATCAGTGACAGATGACAGAAGTTAGACTTCATTCTAGTCTTTCCAGTTAAGATAAAAAAAACTAGACATTTAGACTGACCATTGGAAATGTGTCAGAGCATTAACCACAGAAAAAAAAAGGTGTCATGTTTATTACTGAAAGGAACATTGTTCAGCACAGGAATAGAAGGAAGATATATATATATATATATAGTATTGTTAACTGCAAATGGCACCAGATGTTCCTGGCAAAGTTAGAACTCAGTCCTTAGTTTGGCTAAGAAAGAATTCAGAGCCAAGAACTGTAATTATAATATAAAGTTTATTTAGAAAGTCACAGAACTAGAATTGAGGCAGTTGGGCTGGGTGGACTCAGGAAAAAAGAGTTAGAGATGCAAAGGAAAGGCCCTTGGAGCCTAGGGGAAAGGAGCAAAGATATGTGCCTTGGGGGAAAAAAAAGGGGGGGTGGGGGAAGGCGTGGCTGTGCTCAAGAGAGAGGGGTGCACGAAGCCTCCTCTTAAGGGTTTTTTTTATCTGTTCTCTAAAGATGGGACTTCAGGGGAGGTTTCGGGAGGATCTCAACAGACTATTCATCAACTTTTCTAGGCATGTCTTTCTCAGGGTCATGGTTTCTACTGGTTGGTCAGTATTACGGTGGGGGGCCGGTCACTAGTCATCACATCTGGTTCTGACGTCAGCCATGGCGTTGCTTCAGCTGGCTCTGTTGCTTTTTGGGGCCTGAGGCTGAAACACCACTGAGGCCTAGATGTTATCTCTAATACGATCAAAGTTCTGTCTATGTTCAAGGGACTCAAGGCTTTGTTCCTTAGACTGTTTGATGTGAGCCAGAATCTCATTGTCCTGGGGACGTAATGCTTAAGGGAGTGGTCGTGCAAGGGCTTAGGTGGGGGTCTTATGAAGCTATTCTCTAGCCCTACCGTTTCTCCTCTAAGGGGGTCTAAACCACATAACTAGAAATAGGAAATTCGGGGGGGGGGGCAACTCCATGACTGGGGACAGGCTAGGGGTGGAAAGGTCACCCTCAGGGCAAGGTCCTAGCCGATGCTACTTGTTTTCCCCATTGCTAGGCACTTGGGGCTTCCGTTCTGGTGACCTTTTATACCCAGCCTATTGTCCCTGCTCTGCTTTGGCCTGTCCAACTGCCTACTGTAACAGTATCAAGAAAATGGTTCAAAACAAAACAAATTTTTTAAAAGACCTCAGGAAAATGTAAATCAACACTCTCATGGGCCCAGGCACTGGGTTAGAAACTTTTCACATCCAGCATTTCATATGCGCCTGTTAATAACAATTTAGGTTGTAGAAAATCCAAATGTTCTAGATGATGAAACAGACTTATGCAGACTCTATCACTCTGCTCTATATCACACTTGGGAAGGATTACCCTAGAGGGAAAAGCTAACTGAATCTAAAACTCCTGTTTTATCAAAATTATACCGTTGGGTCACCCAGCATGTACCAGCAGGTAAAATAAACCCTCCCTCCCCCCAAATATCACCCAACGGCACAGACTCCATCCGGCATGCTACACACTCTCTGTGAGCTCGCTGGAGAGCCCAATGGAGAAGCACTGAGGTCCAGCAGCTTCTGTGAAGCGACCTCAAATTCAATAAACAGTCACTTAATCTGCTGAAGCGGTGAAAGTGACTTTCGTCTCAGTCAGCAGTGAATCAATTTATCCCCACTGGAATTTTTTATTTTCTTTAATGCTCAGATGTTACCAGTCTCTCACTAGCAAGTCAAGAGGGTTCAAATAGGACATTCTTTTAAAATCTGGGTTTTTAAAAAAATTTTTCATTGATTGGAAGGGGGAGAGGGAGAGATAGAGAAGCATCAACTTGTCGCTCCACTTAGTTGTTTCATTCAGTTGTGCACTCATTGATTGCTTCTTGGGGATCGAACCCTCAACCTCAGTGGGCAGGGACAATGCTTTATCCACTGACCCACCCAGCAACAGCTTTAAAAATCTGTTTTTGTTTCACTTAACATTTGCTTGAAGGTCTTATATAAAAGGAGAAAATACCAATGGGAAGAGAGGGAGCTAATTTGTTCCTTTGCAGAGGTTTAATATTTTCATCCCTCACCAGTCCCTGAGTGATTTTCAGGGAAGACCTAATGACTTCTTATGCAACTCCCCATGACTGGGCTGCCATATTATCTTTATCGTACCAAGTTTTGCTCCCTTCATATCCAGGTTAACATTACACAGCCATCCACGTAGCATCAAACATAGAACACAGTATATTCAAATGCTCTTTGGCTCTTAGAATTTAATCCATATTCTCAATGCCTTTGTGGATAATCCTTTTGTCCTTAGGAATTTTACAACTGTCTGTTTTCTTAAGATTAAAATACGCTTGCTACTCTGATAAAGATTTGCTGGTCCATGTGATGATCATGGGACCTGAATCAAAATAATTTTTTTTCTTTTTTTAATTTTAATCTTTTTTTGATTTTTTGAGAGAAAAAGAGAGAAAGAGAGATTGATTTGTTGTTCTACTTATTTATGCATTCATTGGTTGATTATTGTGCCCTGTCCGGGCATCAAACTTGCCACTTTGGCATATCAGGCATATAACCAATGGAACTACCTGGCCAGAACTCAGTTTCGTTTTGTTTTTTAAACAAAGATTCTTTTTCAAATAAGAGACATCCCATTGGTAATGACACTGAGCCCTTCTAAGCCATAAATGTTAGCAGTGCTGTGGGTATACTGGCAGAGAAAGCTGGCACGTGGCATCTCTCCAAATATTATATCAAGAGGGGAATATAGAGGAAATAATATTATAAAACACAGGTTAAAATGAGTCATCAATTTTACCAGCAGGAGGACCTAGGAAAGAGACTGAAACAACTCCAGACAGATACATATTTAGTTTTGGATTATAAAAATTGGTAGGTGGTACAGGAAATTCTGCAGTGTTTAAATATTACCCAATAAACATTAAGAGCTGCTGAGGCGTTGCTTGCATGTGTAACCGAGGCTTTGAAGGAAGGAATGATGTGCTGACACCAATAAAGGAAGTCACTTGGGCTGTTTAAAGGAAGAATGGTCCAGAAAGAGGAGACGGCCAGGAGGAGGTTGCTCTGCGGGAGGCAAAGAGAGAATCACAAGCCCATAAACAGTGTGCGGGACAAACCGCTACCACAGGATGAAAGAAGGAACTTTGTCCATCACCAAGTGTTTGAGAACAAATGAGAAAGACCCACATTTCCATTTTCAAAAAAAAAAAATTGTTCTTTTATGTGAATCGTTTATTTTTCTCATTTTGAAAGGTTTTGCAAGGTCATCTTGCTAGTAGACATGAAAACAGGTCACGCAGAAGCCCCATTCTCTTTTATTTTGGACGAGGGACACGGTGAAGGTCTAGTAATTGGCAAAGGGGCTGAATTTCCTGCCATGAAAGTTAATCAATGTGTCCCACTACCTCGCTCCATTCTACTTCAGTGTTAAGTCACACAACATGCTTCAGCTATAGAATATTTATATATCTATATGTATCGGATTGAGTTATAATCACCAACCACATATATGTCTTGGGTCCCCAAAGTGTGGAGGAGAAATACAGAAAGGAAAAGTATTAGTATGTTAGTGACAATTGATATCAAAATACCATCATCTAAAGAGATACTATGCCAACACCAGCTTCAGAGTACATACCATAGCCTTCCATATTCACATAACCCAACAGGGGTTATATAAAAGTGAGTCCTTTGAATCTTCTAGCTGTATCTGTTTGTAAAGAGGAATGTTCCATGTGTAAGTCCTGTTGATGTAAAGCATGACATAATTTCTCCCATCCTAAAAAACGTCTTTTCTCTGGACATGATTTACTTCTCCAATTTCTCTACTCCCCTTTAAGAAAACCACCTTAAATTCACGGTTTCTAATTCCTCTTTTGTCATTCTCATCTTTTCCAGCTTAGGATTGTGAAATAAAGCACACTTACACAAAAGTGCACAACACCTAAATGTATAGTCTAACCAATCACTGTAAGATAAATATCAATGTAAATGTCACCCAGGTTATGAAATAAGGTATTTCCTGCAGCCCAGCACCTCCATCTGCATTTTGATATCAACGCCTCTGCTCCCACATACAAGTAATCAGTGCCTTGATTTTCATTAGGTTTACCTCTGTAAAGCCAGTAGCTGTGGCCACCACCACCGCTGCCTGACTTTTGCAGGTTCGCATTTAATTTGGGCAGACGGTAATGAAACTGCGAAGCCAAGAACTGGTGGGCCATTACATTTATTCCTAGCTCACACTCAGCAAGCAAGTAAATACAAACACACTGGGCTCCAAAACCCACTCATTCAGTGCTCACAAAGCTACTGACACATCCAAGTTTTTTTAGAATCAAAGGTCCTTACCAGTCCTATCCCCTCTGGTTCTCCATCTCCCTTTTCCTCTCTGCACAAACTGGCTTCTCCTTCAGCACCAACCGTCTTGACTGCCTTCTCTCCTCCAACCACGTGGCATCTCTCCCCTGGAACAACGTGGTCTCTCTTCCCAAAATGGCCTCCTAGCTCCTCCTTTTAAAACCTTTTGGCACAAAAGTCCTCCCCCAGCACACATTAGCATAACCAAGCCCTTTTACAAGCATGAAAGGAAATTAGCTGTATCACGTTGAGAGCATCATCACGTGAGCAGCGGCCATTTTTAACAATAAGAGTGAGCAAAATAAAAAAATACAGATTTTACAACTCATTTGCCTAACAACCTCCTTGCTTTTTAGAGTAGTTCACATAATTATGCTTCTCTAAACTATGTATTTTAACTTTTCCTGTTTTTGAACATCATATACATTGAAAGATAAAGGCTTCCATTTTCCTCAATATGGTATTTTTGAGATTCACCCAATCTCAACAATTGAAATTGAGGGCAGCTAAGATTCTTTTTGTTTTCTGTTTGTATTTAATTTTTTTACTGTATCATAATGCATATAGCTTGTTTCTTATAAATATTTGAGTTATTGACACAGCTTGGCCATCATATACAATAATACATCAAATTGTTTTCTAAAGTCCCAATGTACCCCTATCCCAGCATCCTCTGAGGTTTTCTATTGTTCTACATTTTTTCCAGAATTCTGTGCCATCAATTTATTTTTTTCCCCTTTTACCAGTCAGATAGGTGTGTGCCAGCATTACACTGAGATTTTAATTTTCCTTTCACTGAGCATTTTAAACATTGATACTTAAATAATTTTTAAAGGTAATTTTTTATTGACAGAGGGGCAAATAGGGACAGACAGACAGAAAGGGAGAGAGATGAGAAGCATCAATTCTTCATTGCAGCTTCTTAGTTGTTCATTGATTGCTTTCTCCTATGTGCCTTGACTGGGGAAGGGGGGGCAGCTACAGTAGAGCGAGTAATACCCTTGCTCAAGCCAGCAACCTTGGGCTTAAGCCAGCAATCTTGGGCTTCAAGCCAGAGAACTTTGGGCTTCAAGTCAGTGACTATGGGGTCATATCTATGATCCCACACTCAAGCCAGCAACCCCTTGCTCATGCTGGTGAACCTACGCTCAAGCCAGTGACCTTAGGTTTCAAACCTGGGTCCTCCAAGTCCCAGTTCGACACTCTACCCACTGTGCCACCACCTGGTCAGGCTAAAGGTAATTTTAAAAGGTACAGGGCTACAAATTGGCCTTAACTTCCATAAACCCAGGATTCTATCTGTTTTGTTCACTACTGTCCACTACAGGGGCTGAGATACGGTAAATGTTCAACAGCTATTTTTGTTCTTGAATGAATATACAATCATGTTGTGACAACTTATTACACCCGCTTTCTGCCCCTGTGCAGCCAAAAGGAACATCTGTAGGTTAGTGACCCCAACAATGCACTTTCTACTTTTCTCTGGCAATGTCCATATTAACCTTCCAATGAATGGATCAGAATAAATAGATTAGTATTAGAATGAGGTGTCACATTTATGAGTGTCGTACGGTGCAGATTATTGGTGAGAATACAGAAGTATTTGCGCATTTAAGAAACCTGAGTTTTCTGGCTATTTATCAAGTCACTGCGTATCGTCTCTGGTTCCTGACTATCTGAGTGGATGCCAGGAGTCTGTGTCCGTCTCCCACAGGGTAGCCTAGTTGGTGTTATCATCGGAGGCACGGGGAACTGACAAACAGGCCCACTTACCCTGCAATCTGCCCACAAAGTGCTTTACAGCTGCTAAATGTCTTGCAATCGGAACTGAGTGACAGTAAATGTGTCTTTCAACACTTCTCAATTCAACACGTGAGATTATATTGTGTGATGGCTATTGTGTAGGACTGTGTTCCATCACCAGAGAATGAGATGAGCCTCAGCATAATCGCATGTGAGATGGTGGTTGGATTTGCTAGTAATTCAACACCTCATGAATCAGCCCAGCCATTTCTGGCATTTTGTCACAGGCTTTTCAATCTGTGTTTATCTTCCCCCCCCCCACCCTTTCATGTTCTATGAGTGGAGAATCCCTTTCTTGTTTGAAGGGAAGGAAACACAATAGTAAGATCTAGACCCCCTTTACATTACTTTCACATGCATTAGCGACCAAGGAATCACAACATTGCTAAATTCTTCTATTGTTACCACAGAAAGCAAGAAACTCGGGTACCTAGATTGAATCACAGTTTTGGGGCTTTTTATCCCCCCCAGAGCATTTTTTATTAACCCTTTGAATAGTGAGTTTTTTTAATGCTCGCTGACCCCCAGGAGTGTTTTTCAAAAAATGAAATTAGTTTCAGTTACAATTCTATTAACGTAAAATCATGTTTGTTTGATAACCAATTTATGGAAACAAGAAGAACATACATTTAGTTTAAGTTTAAAGATGGACATGTACAATCATACTCTGGATGGTCAGGAGGCACGAGGACATACATGAATGTTTGTACTATTCAAAGGGTTAAGTGAGAAGCTGGGAGGCAGAGAGACAGATTCCCACATGTGCCCCAACCAGGATATACCTGGCAAGCCCCCTACAGGGTGATGCTCTCTCCATCTGGGCCATCGCTCTGTGACTTGGAAACCAAGCTATTTTGGTGCCTGAGGCAAAGCCATGGAGCTATCCTCAGCACTTGGGGTTAATTTGCTCAAAGCATTTGAGCCATGGCTGCAGGAGGGAAAGAGAGAGAAGGGAGAAGAGTTATGGTAGAGTAAGCAGATGGTAGCTTTTCCTGTGTGACTTGACTGGGAATCGAACCCTGAACTTCTACATGGTGGGCCAATACTTTAATGCTGAACCAACTGGCCAGCCAGGGCCTCCAAAAGCATCTTGTAAAGTCAGTTTTAGAAGGAGAGGATGTTAATTTTAAATTAGTTTTCAATTAGCTCAAAAGCACGAACATGAATAATGAAACAAAAATTGCCTCTGGAACGAGCAAAAGCAGATGCTTGTCTCAAAATGTTAAAAGGCATCTTTGTGAGCATAGCTTTGGACTAGAAGCTAGGAGGTCTGCTGTGTTTGCCTTGCTTGGCTAATATCTAACCCTAAGATAGTAGATAAGATCATTGTACAGTATGTATTTCATTTACTCTATATGTCAAATGGCAATGATATTTTATATATTGCTACAGAGTTTTCTATGAAAGTCAGTCTGCTAATATATGATAAAATGCCTAAGAAAGTATTATGCAACATGCAAACAGATGTTATCATGCAGACCCTTTTGTGTACCCAGAGCACTGTGCTATATACCTTATATATGTTACTCGGGCAGACAAAATCACCAGGGCTAGCAAATTTCCCTTTGTGAACCATTTGTAAATTCTGTTATAACCTCCACAACAGCAAAGAGTAGCTCACATATTTTTGGCTTTTCTGGGTGCTGAGTATCAGGGTACTGACCAATAAAAGACTAGTCAAACTTCAAAAATGTTTTGAGATGAACAAGAGGAATGGCTCAAGATATACACTGAATATTGACTATAATACAGTTCCTTGTCTTCATGGATTTTGTAGAGTTTAGTTGATTTATATGTATCAGAATTAAAATTTCATGTCTCCCTAAAATATCCTCCAACTGCAAATTCTTATCAAAAGTCCCGCTCTCCATATCCTGCTATCCCTTGTGTCTTCTTCCAACTTCAGCAATCATTATTACTATACTTGTTCTTACCCCACTGAGATCCCTGTACCTTCAACCCTTTGCTTCTCTCTATCAGCACCACCTAAGACCCTCTCTTCCTTCCCCATGCAGGTTAGACTTCACATCAACCATTTGGACGCTCCCTTATAATATTCTCAACTTATTTTCACTGAGATATTTCCAATCATTTCAACTGTCTTCATGCTCAAAGAATGTGGCCTAGGTCAGTGGAGGAAACTGGAGCATCTTAGAACCATTAGAGATGCCTGGTCTCTAAACCCAACCAAACCATCAGCTCTGCCTTCTACCTCATCTTTCTATGTTTCCTTAGTCAGTACTCTCATCCATTGTCCAGAGTAGTGATGATCAACTTTCTTGTTCATTTCAAATTTATCCTATAAACTCGGATCTTTCTCTCCAACTGTACAACGGAGATAGACCATGTTAGAGGAGAATTATGTCAATGTTTGCTATAATTCTGCACACCTATTTATATTTACTTCTGAGTTGCCAAACAGTGCCTCTTTACTGTCTTGTTCCCATTAATATTTAAACATAATTGAGTGACATCAGCAACATGGAAAAATATAGGTACCTGTATGAATGCCTAACCCCAGATATTTGAAATCAGAATCCCCAGGGCAGAAACCAGTCATGTTTTTAAGATAATAAAATAATTGGCATTTGGTTATAGCAACCTTCCCTTTTAAGACCACATGATGGTCTCAGAATCCTTCTCAACAGAGAGATGCAGGAAGTATCGGCAATCGATCAGAATTATACCTTGAGTTGAAATCTTTCTGTATTTCTTACAGGACTCATACTACTTCTCATGGTGATTGTTTAGGACATAGGCTTGAGTAATGGAGAAGAGAGGGTTGGGAATACAGGCATGAATTTTAAGATACCCTTGAGAAAGCAAAGAACAAAAGAAATTGTGTAGAGAAAAGATTCTTGAAATAAAGGGAGAAGTGTTGCATGGGGTGCCATAGTGGAGGCGAAGCCAGAGAAGGGGAAAATTTAACAGCATGATAGACAGATGGACTGAAGTCCAAAAGAAAGGGTGATTTTAGCTACTATTACTTTTAAATACAATCACATTCATTTATATTCACAAACTGTATTGAGCTCTGTCATAGGGGGCCCAGTGCTTGGTTTTAATAACAGTATGATGGCAGAAATTTTTCTAATGGGTCTTTTTGAAGAAGAAAGAGGAGACAAAGAAATTCTTTCAAATTGGTTCAACTTAGGGCAGTATTCTCAAATAGGCTAAATTTAAGAAATTTAAAACAATTTTGAGAATTTTTGAGCTTTAAAAATATCACTCTAATGGGTTTACTACAATTAATACGACATTCTTTCAGTCTCACTTATTTTACTGCCTTTAGAAAGTCTCTTTTTGATAAATGACATTGCCTAGGACTGACGAACTGCATCCCTGTTTTGAGAGGAGACATTTTATGGGAATAGCCACAATTTTTATTTCTCCAAACTACTGTATGCTTGAAACCTTAATAGATCCAAAGGAGTGTATTAACAGAAGTAGCCAGAGAGCCCTAAATGTATTTCTAATAGCCCCATTTAATAAATACCTCTTCTTTGTCCATCATTTCACAAATATTTTGAAAGCTTGAAGTGTCTCATTTGAATGTATGTTTTCAGCACTAGAATTTGTGTAACTCTGCTGTCACCAACAGGTTGCTGTGTGAATTAAATGTGTTCCTCTCAGTATCTTTTCATTCTATCCAACAGTTAAAAATCAAGAAATAAACTATACTGTTATTCTTTTTCAACTTGAGATGCTCTGTAGAGAGCAATTAAGCATTAACGTATTACATCTGGGAAGGTAATTATTATTTTTTGATTTGCCTGAAGAGGATAGTGTGGACATATATCAGCCAAAGAGCCATTTGTATTTCTCCCCCCTCCGGCAGCAGATTTATTTCTCCATTAAATGTAGAAGGATCATCAATATCCACTACATGGCTTCAATTAACTGAGCATTTTGTCAACCACTGCTATTTGCCAGCTGCCAGACATACCCCCTATGAAATAACAGAGAACCTGTCCTACTTTCTCATCTTCCTCCTCGATCAAACAAAAGAAAATAGAATGACGAGAGGACATTAAAGCTCAAGCCTGCCATTATGTTGGCATCTGCTCTCCTAGAGACATTTATCCAAGGTGGTGGGAAGGAAGAGCCAGTGTAAAGGCAGGAACACAGAGGTATTAAAAGTGTTCCCTTTCCCCTACCGCATTCTGTTGTCAATGACCTTGGTGCTTGTGCTTCCCGGAAGGTCTCAGCATCACCTAGGCACAAAAAGAGAAGGATTCAGAAAGGATTGCCCTTTGGCAAAGACAGATCTACCCAAGAAATCTACTGGTCACCCACAAAATAACACGAACAGTTCATTAATTACATTACAACAAACCACTTTGTTAGCCTTCTATTCTTTTTAAATAATCCAGACTGTTTTTATTATTATCAATTGTATATTATTTCCTAAGGTTTTATTAAATTTAGGAATATCCCAGATGAAAACAGAGCCTTAAAACATGTATTTCACTTAGGTTCCTCTTTTAAACAAACACACAAAAGGAATGTGTAGGAATTTAGGATCACATACATGAGAGCATGAAGGTAACTAAGAACAGCATTATGTTTATTTAGGTACATTCAAGTGCAGTCCATATGTACAGATTGATTTGGACTATCTCAAAGAACTGCTCTATTTTTTATATTCAGATCCAACCAACCACCTACAACATGCTTGGTAAAGTGCTGGACAGTGGGATGCAGATCTTCACTTTTAAGGCTGCTGCCTAGTTTAGAGTGTGTGAAGACCCAAGTGAATACTTATAATACAGGGGACAAATGTCATAATCGATGTGGGGGGGGGGGGTTGAAAGAGGAAGGGAGGGAGAGATGGCAGAGAGAGAGTTTGTATGAATTTGAAAATGAAAAGGAAGAGACCTTTTGGGTAAAAGACAAGAACAAGCAAAAAGAAGCATGTGTCATGGACATTTTAATATTCTTTATTCAAAAGTTTAGACTAGTCTTCAGGGAGGCAGAGGTCCCAGAGAGGACACTGAGCAGGACAGCTCTGGGACGAGGGAAGAGAAAGGCAATGGGAAAGGGCTAGAAACCCCAGATAACAGCAGCTTCTGCCATCAGGAACTTGAATGCCATTCTTCCTGGTCCATATCCCCTCTTGGGAAGGCCAGGATTCCATATAAAACAGCATGGAAGGAGGTTTATGGCATATTAGAGAACCTTTTATCTCACGGATGCAATTGAGGAAAATTGCTCCCCCCAGGAACTTGACTGCCTGTGTTTTTGTGGTTCTTCAAAGAAGCCCTCAGAAATAAAGCTGTTGTCTCACCCCCCAAAAAAGGAAAAGTCCCTTAGGTGAAGCAACAGGGAGTGTGATAGAGATTCTCTGAGCTGAGTTTTCCAGAATTTGATTTAAGATGCCAGAGAGCCTGACCAGGCAGTGGTGCAGTGAATAGAGCATCGGACTGGGATGCAGAGGACCCAGGTTCAAGCCCAAGGTCACCAGCTTGAGCGTGGGCTCATATGGTTTGAGCACAGCTCACCAGCTTGAGCCCAAGGTCGCTGGCTTGAGCAAGGGGGTCACTTGGTCTGCTGGAGCCCCTCCCCCCGGTCAAGGCACATATGAGAAAGCAATCAATGAATAACTAAGGTGCCGTAATGAAGAATTGATGCTTTGCAGTTGCTCCCTTCCTCTTTGTCTGTCCCTATCTGTCCCTCTCTCTGTCTCTCTCTGTCTCTGTCACACACACACAAAAAAGACGCCAGAGATAAGACATCTCTGAGCAAGTATGCCATCTAGGCATTTGGCCACAGATTGAGGAACAGAGAATGAAAGTGTAGGCCATTGAAGAAGAAAAGGTCAGAAATTTGGGTAGACAGTCACGTCAGTGTTTGAGGTACCTGAGATGGCTGGCAGCAGTTGGAGGGAAAGGAAAGACTGAGGCAGGAGCCAATTTACAAAACTTCTTCCTAGAAGAACCTGGTGAGCCACAAACAGATCTCCTAGCAGCCTGAACCTCTTCCTATAGAACATTCACTATACTTGTGATTACAATAGCATGTTTGTCTTTATCATGTTTAGTTCCTATCAGTGCTGGATTTTATCTATTGGCCCATCATCATCACGTTCATCATAGTACCTTTCATAGAATATAATTCAGAGCTATACACATGATAACCTAGCAAGTACTAAGTAAATAAAGAAATGAATGTATACGAACCAGAAATGCTCTTGTGTCTTTTACAATTGGGTAACAACAAAATGGACATGTCTCCTCTGCAAGGTATTAAAACAGTTGCATAGTTACTTGTATCATCAGCAAACAATTGCTAGGGCTTTGAAGTTTGTATTTCAGCCTCAAACACAGTCCAAACTTAGCTATGTATTTTGCCCAAATTAATCAGTAATACAGCAATAACCCTACTCAATTTATGTTGTTCATAAAGTGACACAAAGATGGATAAATCAAACTAACTTATAAAAGTCTAGATACCAAAAACCATGTTTATGAATAGAAGAAAGAAAGAAAGAAAGAAAGGGAAGGAGGGAGGGAGGGAGGGAGGGAGGCAAAGAAGGAAGGAAAGAACAGAAAGAAAGAAAGAAGAAGAGAGAGAGAGTAATAGTGCCAAAGATGCATTATGCATTCTGGCTTTGACTTCAGCCATCCAATGTAATTCCCTTTAATCCGTCCCATTTTTATATTTCCTGACGATGCCTCCACGTGCAGTTTCAGAATCTGAAACTACAACACCAGGGAGTGCGTGGGAATTCTCCACACTCAGGGTGACTGCTGTAACGAGCAAGGCTACAGGTTCACTCACTGTTTCAGTGAAAGGATCAATATTTGTATCATGTCCGAAGCCTGCTGTCTTTCCTTGACAATAACTTCCACCGCTCCCTTGAGGAATAACCTGTAAATGTCTGCAATTTCCTATCTAAAGTCCTCTTTTGTCTCTCGCTATCCATTGTCTTGGCAAAACACTTTGTTTTCTCACTACCCCAGAGACTGCCCTCGATACTCCCCATCCACACTGGCATCAGCACTGCTACAGGAGGGCAGACCTACAATTGGTGGGAGCCAATCTCAAAGAAGTCAGATGGTCAAACTAGTATTTAGATTTTTGAAAATTTACTTCCTATCAATAGATTTAAGTTTTTTCAGATATAGAACCAATTGCCAAGTGACAAATGTAAGTATGATATCAGTGGTTGATTGGTATTCTTTGAAAACATCAGTTTTTTGTTTTGTTTATGTATTTTACAGGAACAGAGAGAGAGTCAGAGAGAGGGATAGATAGGGACAGACAGACAGTAACAGAGAGAGATGAGAAGCATCAATTATTAGTTTTTCACTGCCATTGTGACACCTTATTTGTTCATTGATTGCTTTCTCACATGTGCCTTGGCCGCCGGCCTTCAGCAGACCGAGCCACCCCTTGCTGGAGCCAGCGACCTTGGGTCCAAGCTGGCGAGCTTTTGCTCAAACCAGATGGGCCCGCGCTCAAGCTGGCAACCTCGGGGTCTCGAACCTGGGTCTTCCACATCCCAGTCCGATGCTCTATCCACTGCGCCACCACCTGGTCAGGTGAAAGCATCAGTTTTATGAAGCCAAATCGAATAGTAGGACTAAGCAATCTTTGCTATCAATTAGCACATCACATAAGTAAAGGACAGGATTGGCTGCCTCTAATAAAGCAAATCTCATTAAAAAAGGCTGGCACCTGCTTGATAGCCTATAAAGGCTTTTTAAAAAATGTGATAAAGATAAATCTCATGGATCTATTTATATCAGAAAACTTATAATATTTTAATGATGTATACATTTAGTTTGATCTTATTTGAATTATTGAAGGCTTGTGAGGAAGTGGAATCATACCATATGGAAGAGAGCACGTGGCAGCAGAAAACAATTGAGATCTGGAAATGAGCCCCTTGGATTCCAGTCCTATGCCTTCTCTCTCTGCCTGGGAGACCTTAGGCAAGTTATTTTGTCTGTGTTTCTGTCTTTCCTCGTTTGTAAAATGAGACGTAGGAACCGCATCTTTTAACTTGACTTTCGATTCTGTGACTCAAATCAAAGTGGGCAGGTATTACTACAGTGTTCGCTAGATTGCATAGATATTGCTTCTCTGAATACCTACCTAATATTTTAATCCAAATGTTTTTCCAAGATGTAGCAAATTCTAAGCATCTTAAAGGATAATGGATGAAAAGATGTTAAGAAATACATTTAAGCTTTCTTATATATAGCAGGACTTTGTCAAATGCAAGATGCTTAAACTCTTATTACATAATAGTTATTTTCCCTCCCAGAAAATATTATCCAGTGGAACCCAGTTACTGAAAGCATCTATTAATACATTCAATGATCAAGTTCAAGGTAGATATCTTTCAAGCGATATGTCTGCCAAGGTCAAAATCAGCATACCTGATTTTCAGGCATGTATCACAACATCAGACTAGCTATCTAAAGCAGAATCTATGTCAGTCTCTATATTAGTATATTTCTAATCGAGTTGCATCAGAGTAACCCACCTACAGATCCTGCCTACAGCACACTTCGGGAAAGCGAATATCGCTTGTGCTATTTGAATTGTTAACTCCACTATTCAACAGCACACTTAGAAATTTGTCTCTATGATGGCGAGGGAGAAACTGAAATGGATAAATGAATGAGCAAGTGAGTGAGGAGCAAATACCACACTGTAAGCCAGGACTATGTTATTTATGTCACGTGCATCATTTCGTTTGAGCTCCACAAAACTCAACAGGGTACCTGTTATTATCATTTCCAGTAAAAGCAGACTTCAATCTATGTAATTTACTCAAGGTCACAGAGTAGGGAAAAATAACGTGAGTTCATAAAGCCCAACTCCAGAACCCAGGTACTTAACCGCTAAGCTGGCATGTCTCTATTGTATGATATGTTTGTGCATTCAGTTACATAACATATGTAGAATAATTAGTGCTGTGTGTCGCATGTAATTGCACTGTGATATAAAACAGAAAATGGAGCAATGAAAAGAGTGGACTCAGGGGCAAAAATGCAGAGTTCAAATTCTACCTTTCCCCCTTACTAGCTGGGAGGCCACGGGCAAATCACGCAACCCCTTTGTGTCCTAGAGCGCAAGTATGTAAGGTGGTGGTTAAAAGAAAAACGTACCCGTTTCATATGGTCGTTGTGAGAATTAAATGGATTAATAGAGGTAAAGCCCTAAAGCAAAGCTCACAGGAGGAACTGTAATTATTAATTATGAATGTTGCAGATGTAAGCTATGATCACTTCCACATTTAAAAACAACGAGCCATGTTTTGTACTATATTCCAGAAATGACAAAGAATCTACTCCCAGAATCTTCTTTGCTTCTCACTTAATTATAATCATTATTCCAATTTTTCTGATAGGGAATCTAAGAGTCAGAAACATAATCTTTCAAAGCCATTTACTGCATTGTAAGTCAAATGATTGGTTTTAGCTATGAATCTAAATCAGGCCACCATCAAGGGAGGTGAGAATTTTACTACAAATTTTTACCCCTAAACCCTTTGGAAGAAAATATGGGTAGAAGCTTGATATAAACAAATACATTAATAAAAAAAAAACAATCAATCATTCCAAAGAGACAGTCAGAATTCTACCTTCCCTCTGGAAACCAGAGCATGGTTAGGACAGCGGAGTAAGTGGTCAAACTATGGACCATAGGACAAATCCAGCAAGACAGCTCGCTTTGTGTAGCCTGTGAGCTGAGAATAGTTTTTACATTTTAAATAGTTGGGAGATAAAATCAGAGGAAGAATATTTTGTGTCACATAAAAATTATGAGACATTTAAAATGCATAAGTCATTTCTTTTTACCCATAAACACAATTTTATTGGAAGACAGCCATGTCCTTTAACTTAGATACGGCTGCTTTACACTACAGGGACAGAGCTGCGTATTGGATACAGAGACTGTATGATTCACAAAGTCTAAAACTACTAGTGAGCTCCTGACAGAAAGAGTTGACTGCTTTCCCTGCCACTGCACCTTAGTGTGGGCGGGTACTGGGATGTTAGAAAGAAGTCATTTTTTTTTAAATGATGATGAAACAAATGTCCTTGAATCTCCTTTCACACCCAGCAAAACCCCTATGGTAATGGCTGGCTATGCTATGCTATGCTGGTCTTTGAATAAGAGTACCTGGTATGATTGAAATATGACATTGAGCCTGCCCAGGCGGTGATGCAGTGGATAGAGCGTCCACCTGGAAATCTGAGGACCCAGGTTTGAAACCCCGAGATTACTGGTTTGAGAGTGGGCTCATCCAGCTTGAATGCTGGCTCACCAGCTAGAAGGTGGGCTCGCCAACTTAAGCATGGGATCACAGACATGACTCCATGGTTGCTGGCTTGAGCCCAAAGGTCGCTGGCTTGAGAAAGGGGTCACTGGCTCGGCTGGAGCCCAGGTGAAGGCACATGTGAGAAGCAATCAATGAATAACTAAAGTGATGCAACTACATGTTGATGATACTTCTCATCTCTCTCCTTTCTGTCTGTCTGCCCCTATCTGTCCTCCCCAACCCCTTGCTATAAAAAGGAAAAAGGAAAAATTAAATGAAATGTGACATTGAAATGCCCACCTTTTGATTACAGATCTTTACACTTTGCCTGCCGTTAGAGAAGTTCTCTTGTTAAAGTCTGCCAAAAGCCAGCCTCATGTCCTTTCACAGAGAAAACAGGGTAGAAGTAATAATACCTCAGGTCCAAACCTCAAGTATGTTTCCTTGAGCTGAAGCCCGAAGCTTCCCAGGATAAGCTCTGGAAAATGTCTTGAGGATGGTATCTTGCGATGGAGGAAGAGGGGGGTGTATCCCAGACCCCAGTTGTAGAAAGCAGCTGGCTCTCTGCTGAGGGGTTGCGGGAGCCCCATAACCGCCACCTGTTCCGAACCCTGGGACTGATAAACCGTTAGGTTTGGTATCAGCTCAGGCAACGGGTGTTCCCTGGTTTAGCATTTCTAATGACCTTTTGAAACCATACGCTCAACATTATTTCCTAATGAATTTCCTTTGTCCTATTTCAGGGGCCCTCGGCACTCCTTGGTTACACTTGGGTGACTCATAATTAGTTCTGCAATACTAACACAGATTACAGTTTAAAAAAAAAAGAGAGAGGAAAAACAAGTATGTTTTCAATCACAGTAGAGGGGGAAAACAGAATTATAATAAAATGCGTTGGTATTGCAAATTACCTGGTTTTATTACTTGTTTGTTTGCTTATTATTTATTTACTTATTTAAATTAAGGTTCTATGTCCTTTAACTCAGGCTTGTTCTTTCGATGATAATCTATTTTCTAAGTTGTGAACAAGTGATCATAAAAAATATATTCTTTACTGTTTATGGGAGTTTGCTAAGAAAAGCCACCCTGGCTATGCAATTTGGTCTTCAAATAAGCAGCAATAGGGACTGTCGCATGGCACATCGAAGAGTGATAAAAGCGAGTATCAGTGAGCATCATGGTGGAATCTGTATGAGGTTTTAAATCACAGGCTTTAGGGTCTGACAAACCTGTCCTGACACTGACTTGTAATCTCAAATAACTTATTGCAACTGTCTAAACCTGCATTTCAAAGGATCTACCCTCACAGTTGTGATCGAAATAAAATTTAGTCATTAAATAAAATGCCCAGACAGGAAGTATTTATTAAACATATTTATTATACTCCACTATAATGCTGTCTGACAATCCCCTACCCTACTGCCCTAAACCCCAAATAGTGTTAAACATATGAGTGTTCTGGGGGTTCCTGAGCTGAGTGCCCCCAAAGATGGCCATTTTTGTTTCATGTAGTTCAAATTACCAAAATTCCTCTTCTATTGGTTTTTAATCATTAAGGGTCCCTTCCTAGTACAACCCTTCCTTCTGGAGCTACCCAAAGCCAATATTGTCCTATGATCACCCACATAAGTTTTCTCCTCTTCGCACTCAGTAACCCGAGGTCCCTTATCCCTTTCTCATATTTTATCAATGGTTCTCAACACAGGCCACACATAAACATCGTCTGAGAATGTTAAAAAAACAAAACAACCCTGATGCCCAGAAAACTCGCTAGCAAAATTAAATTGGAATCTCTGGAGGCTGGACCCTGGTGCTGGCCATTTTTCAAAGCTCCCCAGATAATGCTAGATGCACAGCCCGGGTTGTGAACCACTGTACAGATTTCCAGCTTTTTAAAATCATGTTCATTACTGGGTTCCTAAATAATCCCCGTTTCTCATAATACTGCCGAAAGGACAGCCTCAGGTAAGTACTGTCCTTTCAATGTGGCCCGAGCGGAATCACCATCACCTCCCCTCTTCTTCTGTAAGAAACTGCTCCTCCTTATCCAAGCAAACACAGTCCGCTGTGTCTCAAACTGACTGGGGGAGTAACCTGCAGTTTTGATTAAATTGGAGATCATGATGCAGAATCCCTGGGGTGGCACTCAGGATTCTCTGCTTCCAAGAAGCTTCCATAATGTGGATGCTGCTGGTCCACAGCCCAATACTTGGAGTAGCAGAGGAATAGATGCTGATACGATCATATTAAAGTGAAAATCCAGGGGAGCGAGAGAGAACCCAAATACTGTCTTGGTCAAATCATAAGTCATTCTGTTGAATTGTCCAAAATCTGTATGTATTTGGTGGGTTTATAAATTGATTAGCAAGCCATCTATCTCAAATATTGGCTATTTTCTCAGATGTTGAGCTTGGTGCCCGGTTTCGAAACCAACATCTATTTGTCTTTGTGGCAGCTAGGAGGGTGAATTTAGCTAGCTGAAGGGATTTATAGAAATATGAATATTGCACTTTCCAGTTTCTAAACTTTTTAAAACATTTAGATAATTTGAGCAAACAAACACCCTCTCTGAGTACAAAGACCATGTTCTTTTCTTTAATCTTGTGACACTCAGTGCCTTCAACATGATGGACACAAAGGAGATGCAAAGTCAGTATTGATATATTAACTAATTGATGAGACACATTTATTGGACAATAAAACATGCTTTCATGTCCAAGGAATAACTAAAGAGGAAGACACTATATTAAAAATGACAAACTGCACAGCATAAACAGTGAATGTAATTTGGCTAATCTATGGGAAAATTCAAAGGGGTTGAAGCAAAGCATTAAAGGAGTAACAATCTGCCTGACCAGGCGGTGGCGCAGTGGATAGAGTGTCGGACTGGGATGTGGAAGACCCCTGTTCGAGACCCCGAGCTCACCAGCTTGAGCGCGGGGCCTATCTGGCTTGAGCAAAAGCTCGCCAGCTTGGACCCAAGGTCGCTGGCTTCAGCAAGGGGTAGCTCCGTCTGCTGAAGGCCTGCGGTCAAGGCACATGTGAGAAAGCACTCAATGAACAACTAAGGTGTTACGACGGCAATGAAAAACTAATGATTGATGCTTCTCACCTCTCTCTATTCCTGTCTGTCTGTCCCTATCTATCCCTCTCTCTGACTCTCTCTCTGTCCCTGTAAAAAAAAGAAAAAAGAGTAACAATCTATAAAAATCTGGTGAAAGAGAGCCAAGAAAAGACATTTCAAACTTTATTATGAATAGTTTTACATCCAGAGTCAACATCATGCTTGACTTGGGATATTGAATGAGACTACAGACCTACATGGTGTCCTTGTAGGACCTTCTGTCACATGATGTCAGGGATAATATAGTAAAGCCAAGGAACATGAGACTTATATTACCACTGCAAGGGAATAAAAATTAAAACCCCATCATGTGGAAATAGACATAAAAATGCTCCATTCCTCTATAGAAGAGCCTTCATTGGCAATTTTTCTTCATATAATATTACATTAGTTTTAATTCTTACTAATAAGATATAAGAGTCATTAACACTATTAAAAATCTAATTATGTTAGCAATTTTCCATCATGTCATATTTGAGCAGTTAAGTATTGGTATTTGTTTTTCTTAATGGGATTCTAAAGTCTAATTAATGGGCTTTCTTTTGTGGTTAAGTGGAATGATTGTCTATAAGGAATCATTTTTAATATCTGCAAGCAACTTACTTTCTTTTATATTCTACTACCACACCATCTGTCCATCTGTGATATAAATAGCTAAATATGAATTATATAATTATCCCATGAAATTGAATAATGCTTTTCATGACATGTGATGTACAAGTTACAGTTACCATGTTCTAAGAATGTTGGTATGTCTTCTAGACAAGAAAAGATTTTTAAAAAGTGTACAGTAGATTATTACTTAAAGAAATTTGAGAAAACTGAAAATAACACAATGAATGGGCCAACTGTGTTTTCTGATTGAGTTGGTATTATTTTGGAGTAGAGCATATCTAAATGATAGCTAGAAATTGTGTTCCTTAACTCTAGATTGTTTAATTAACCTAAATTAGTGTCTCAATGAGAAGCATTTGTGTGTTCATTATAACTTTTTTTTCTTGGTGGTATGACAGTATATATATATATATATATATATATATATATATATATATATATATAATAGTATAGATATACAGAGATATAAAATATATAGGTAATATAATCTATAAAAGAATGTATAGCATATATGTAATCCTACATATATATTACAGTGTACTATATGATGAATATATATATATATTATAGTATCAAAGATAATAGATATTTATATAGACAACTGTTTCTTGGTTATTATTTAAAATGACCCTGTGATATGCTAGTCATTTGTTGTTAATCATGTAATCACAGGAATTAAATTATCATATTATTTATTTCCTTCAGACTATTAATTATAAGTCATTAAAATTAAAATTCTTTTGAGAGTAGTTTTAGATTCACAGAAAAATAGATAGGGAGGAACACAGCTATCCCCATATATTCCCTGTCCCAACACACACACACACACACACACACACACACACACACACACACACAGCCTCCCCCACTACCAACTTCTGCCACCAGAGGGGGACATGAGATACAACTGATGATTCTACACCAGTGGTTCTTAACCTTTTTTGAGGTACCAAACCCACCAGTTTCATATGCGCATTCACTGAACCCTTCTTTAGTGATAAAATATGATTTTTTTTCCAAATTCAAGACATAGGTATATGTTTTTTTACTGGTGCACAAAATGAGCCGTGCATGAACATCACCTTGCTCAAAGAACAAAACCAACAAAGTGCATGAACTCACAACAAATTACGGTATTACTTTATTCTGGCCTCCGTGGCAGAGGCTTCTCCGAACCCCTGAGACCAACTCAGAGAACCCCTAGGGTTCGATAGAACCCAGGTTAAGAACCACTGTTCTACACTGACATATTCTCCCCAAGTCCATAGTTTATTTACATTCTGTCCCATTTTTGGTGTGCTATATTTTATGGGTTTGGACAAATGTATAATTTTCTATATCCACCATTATGGTGACATACATAAAATTTTAATTGTACTAAAGATCCTCTAAGCTCTGCCTGTTCATTCCTCCTTACTCTAACCACTGGCAAAAACTGAACTTTTTCCTGTCTCTATAATTTTGCCTTTTCCAGAATTCCATATAGCTGGACTTGGACGGTATGCATACATTTCAGACTGGCCTCTTGGTAATATGCACTTAAGTGTCCTCCATATCTTTTCATGACTAGCGAGCTCATATCTTTTTAGCCTTGAGTAATATTCCAGTGTCTGGATGTATTACAGTTTATGTATCCATTTACCTACTGAAGGATACCTTGGTTGTTTCCAAGTCTTAGCAATTATGAATAAAACTGCTATTAACATCCATATGCAAGCTTTCCGTGTGGACATCAATTTAGGTTCCTTTGGGTAAATATCAAAAAGAGGGATTCCTGGATCATATGGTACAGAGTATTTTTAATTTTATAAGAAATTACCAAACTGTCTTAAAAATCAGCTGTATAATTTTGCATTACCACCAGCAATTTATGAGAGTCGTGCAGAGGAGTTTAAAAGATTAAAAAACAGTCATTATATTCAGAAAGATAAGTGAGTATATTTGTTAGATGAAACAGTAACAAACTGTTATGAAAGAGGAATGCTCATCTAATAAGGAAGAACGTTCATAAATTACTCTAATAGCATAAATATCAGACTTAACAAAAGTGTTAATAGTAGAACAAATGTTAAAGAAATGGAAAACTGCATAAAAAATAAGAAAGTTTAAAATTTAGGGCAAGAGACCCAATATCAGTATACTCAGACTTCTGCAAAAAGAGAACAGAGAAAGGAAGGGAGGAAATAATAAAATACAAGAAAATTTCCCAGAACTAAATAACTTGAGTGTTGAGATTGTAAAGGTCCACTGAGTGACCAGCGTAACGGACAACAAAATACCAGCACCACCAATAGATACTATAGTTTCATCATGAAATTTTGTAACACTGAGAATTGAAGGAACATGCAACAAGCCTCTTTATGGAGAGAGGAAGCAGACTTCTCATAAAAGGAAAAATCAGTATGGCATCTGAGTTTTCAAAACCCATACTCGTTGATAAAGCCAGAATGACTTGAAAACTTAAAGAAAAGGATTTCTGGACAGTGATTCAGGACCTCGATGAACTAAACTTAAGGATAAGATAGAACGGTTTCTACAAATATCCTATATCTTAAAAAAAAAAAAAAAAAGAAAGAAAGCACTCTTCATGAGATCATCCTCTGAAACCTACTAGAAGATAGCACAAGGAATCCAGGAAATGGAAGATCCAACTCAAAAAGAAAAAAGTGGAACCGATTCTCCAGGAATCCTAACAGAACCCCCAACACCATAGAGGAGCAGATGCCTAGAGAACAAACCAGCCTGGATGGGAAGACGTGAGGGTTCCGGGAGAGTTGCTTTTACAGTAGGAACTGCAGGTTATCAGACAGCTTATTCCTTATTAAGAAAAACTGAGACAAATGGGGGGAAGAATTAGCTGTTGAGTTTGTGATAAGTTTATAGGGAGCTTAGCAAATAAATAGCAACAAACAATTAACTTCAGGAAAACAAAAATTTGGCAGAAAGGAAAATTAATCATTACTTTGCTCAGCTGAGAATAGCATTTGCATAGTCAAACAATGTAAATGCTTAATATTGATCTAAAGAAAATTATGACATAACCGTACAGAAAGATTAGAAATGTGTGTGTGTGTGTGTGTGTGTGTGTGTGTGTGTGTGTACTCATGTAGAAGGAGCAGATTGGAGGAGGAAGAAAAAGTAGAAGGTGAAATGCTGATTTTCTTTAGATAAAAGTCAATAAATAATATCAAAAAATAAAAACACAGCTCTATACATATATTATTTAGAAATATAAAGTTATGAACCAGAAGAATAAAGTAACCTTGAAAAGTAGGAGATAATTTAGGAAATGGGATGCAGGGTCAGCTATTTTTCATAATATGTCTTGTAGAACAATGATATGCATATAGTTTATAAAATTAGATGCATACTTAAACAGTTTAAGGTATACACATATCCTTTGATAAAAGCAAAAATAAATTTTACATATCTATATGAAAAAGTAAAATTAGTTTTGTAAAGCCCAAAAGAAGATATGACTTCCATTAATATGTTGATGTAAATAGCCTACTCTACTACAGCATAAGACACCACCCAAAGATGACAAAATACATGTGTGTGTGCGCGTGCGTGCGCGTAAACCTCATGCCATCTTTAACCAAGGGTAGTTCAGAATGTTGTGTTGGATAGGATTTGGGGCCTGAGTGTTCCCAATGCACTCAATAAACTTAACAAACACAAAATTTCAGGGGTAGCCACCTCGTTCACATGTTAGCCCCGTGCTAGCAACAACTGTAGGTCAATGTTGACTCCAAAGTACACTCAGGCCCCATTCTTGTTTGTCATTTATGAGCTCAGGTTGTATGTATCTTACTGGTCCTTCTAAAGCAAAATTTTCCATTCCCGGGACTCTCATTTTCAGCGGAACCATAACCCCACTGTAAGACTGATTTATGTGGCTTCCGGGAGGCAGGACTCACAGAAGGGTCCTAATGGCGCTTTCTGCTCACTGAGACCACGTGTATCATTCGCCCATGGTTCACAGCGCTATTAAAGTGTCTACGTCTGCGTGATAAAACACATCTATCCCAAGGTATGCCAGAGATTTGAAAATAAAAAGTAAATCTCCTCCTTGGGTGGGATCCACATTATTTATGCAATCTGTGAGCTTGGCCACGTGAGCCTGGTTTGGGTACTTTCAGATCAGTGGTGTCGCTATTAAAGTGCCATCAAAGCGTTTTTGACTCCACGGAATTAATCATGAAATCTGTTCCTGCCAGCTCACTTATCATATTCGAAATATTAATTTAGAGCAAAATTAAATCGGACACCCACCGACAGCAACATTTTGCCCTTCAGAACTCCCCTTCATATTGATTTATTAATGGCTGCCAGCACAGGGTACGAGGACAATTTATTACTCCTTTCTGGATGTTTCTTTATGCTTACAAATAGTCCTTGGAAATGAGAGGTGTTATCTGACAGTCTTTCGACACGGGTATTTTTCAATTTGCATAACATTTGGGGGATTTATTGGGATTTCAGGAAGAAGTTTCGTTTTTGTATCAGTGGCAATGGGTTGTGATTTGCTTCCAGAAGTTTTAAAGCCGGGATGGTCATTTGACAGTGGAGCAAGTCGGAGATAATATAAAATGTAGTGCATCGCTGAGCACACCCTCCACGGTGATGCGGCATTGTAGCGGAAGCGCAGACAGGAAGCAGAGGGCGTTCTTTATGAACTATGGAAATATTCTTCATCCTTTTGCTGTAAAGATCTTAAATACCTGCATCAGCAACATGAATACCAGGAAAGCTCAAATCATCGGTTGTGACAGCATATTCCCATCAGTAAAAGCGAAGAGCCCTCTCTAATCCTAAAACAAAAGGTTCTCTGTGCCTGAGCCTCAGAGAGGAATCACGCTGTGCTCAGTCACACAACAACCCGACCTGGCCCTCACTTACCACCCCTGTGTAAATGCTGTCACCGAAACAGATCCAAAGAACAGAGTATTCTGTGTGTGCAACAGGCTTTGTGCTCACTCAGACAGTCAGTAAGTGCATTGTTGTGGTTTTTTTGTTTTGTTTTTGTGACAGAGAGAGGGACAGACAGACAGGAAGGGAGAGAGATGATATATGACCAGGAGTCACATCCATCACAGCCGCCTGGCACGTGCAGGTTCTCATTGAATTCGGACAGACGGTAATGAAACTGTGGAGCCAAAACCTTGTGGGCCATTTTCTTTATTCTACCCTCGTACCGGGCCGGTGAGTAAAAACACACAGGGCACCAAAACCCATTCACATGTTCTCTGGTTCCACAACCAGGAGAATCTTTCCCGAGTTTTCCTACAATCAAAGGCCCCCCCACCAGCCTCAGTTCTTCAGCACCCCGCCATCTTGGCTGCTTCTCTCCAAAAATGTGGTCTCCTTCCTTTCCTTTTCCTTTCTTTTTAAAACATTTTGGCACAACACCCCTCCTCCAGCAAACATTAGCATAACAAAGCCCCCTCCTAAACAGGAAGGTAATTAGCCGTATCACCTGGCAGCGGCCATTTTTAACAATAAAAGTGAGCAAAATCAAATAACACAAATTTTACAAACTTATTTGCCCAACAGATGAAAAGCATCAGTTCTTTGTCGTGACATCTTAGTTTCTCATTGATTACTTTCTGATATGTGCCTTGATGGGGAGGGGGGCTACAGCAGACTGAGTGACCCCTTGCTCAAGCCAGATGAGCCCGTGTTCAAGCTGGCGACCTTGGGGTTGCAAACCTGGGTCTTCTGCATTCCAGTCTGATACTCTATCCACGGTGCCACCACCTGGTCAGGCAGTAAGTGCATTGTTAATTGAGTGCCTACTACCCCGGCTGTGCTATACCACCCTGAGCATACCATGTTGAATGAGATAAATGAAATCACATGAGGCCCTGTTCATGTGGAGCTTACATCCAAAGTGACACAAGAATAGTGATAAAAAATAAAGAAATAGATGATTTTAGATAATGGCAGGTCCCGCAGAGAAAATAACATAGACTAAAGGAAGAGAAGGTCACCACGGGGTGAAGGGGCTGCATTTTAGTTAAGCTCTCAGGGAAAGTCTCTGTAACCAGTTGGGAAAAGAGCTTCGGGGCCAGAGACAACCAGCATACGGTTTCTGCTGGAGGAATGAGTGCGTATATATAAGACACAGAAACTAAAGCCAGGGGGATTGGAGTATGGGGAAGGTAGGGGAGAGCGTTCATGGATGAGGTCAGGTAAACAAGAGTCTGATCCTTCTGGACCCCATGTATCTATGATGTGGTTTATGTTTTCAAACATCGCTACCCTGTGGGGAGGCACTTTAAAGTCTACTACCTCCTTTAATGCCCACCGCTGCCCTGAGAGGTCAGTACCATCACCACTCTCATTTTAGGGAGGTTAGGCAGTTTAGCCAAAGGCACAACTCCTTAGGGAAAGAGCTGGCATTGCAGCTACCCTCAGTGACCTTAACCCATCCAAGGTCAGTATTCAAGGTCACAAGGAAAAAGATGCTTTGGAAGGGGATCTGGTAGCCCACCATCAACTTAGGCCCATAGTCTTGCATATAAAGCCACATGTTAAAAGGTGGTATCTTCCTCCCATCCACTGCTTTTTGGCTGGTTGCTTGGGATGGGATATAACCATTCTGTCTGTCCTTGACCTATGATCACATTGCTACCCAAGATTCATGAGTGATAGGCTTTCTTCTCATTTGTCTCTGTGAATGTTTGCATCACTTGCTGAGTTCAAATGTCCCTCATCATGACATGTCCAGCGTGTGTTCAGCTATCTGGAGCATTTCCATTATGGACAAACAAAAATAAGCAGTTCGATACTTGTATGCTACTCTATTAAAGCAATCTCTCCCATTATTATTTTTATTTATCTTCTGTATTTATCAGACAGAGCCCTACAGCAAAAATTAGATCATTCAAAGAAATATCTAATGTGTGAATAAGAATTTCCCCAAATGTATTAATAAATACAGCTTGTGATAGCATAAGTTTGATATTTTGTAACTAGACAACAATTTTAGGAAAAGAAAATTTAATCTTCATTTAAACTGAAATATTTAGCAGATACTATCTATCAATCCATCTTTCTATTTATCTATCTATCGATCTAAGTTCATTACTAAATTGTTTACCCATAAACATAAAAAAATAATAGTAAAATACCAAATCCTAGGTAATTAAATTGTCATTACAACCACAATTTTAAAAAATGACGTCTGCCAAAATCTATCAGTTCTTGTATTTGGACGCTGTGACTACATGTAGGCAAGAAATTTTTCCTGAAAATAAGCAATAGCGAAGCAATTGTTTTTGCTACTTTAACATATGAGTGAGAGTAACAGTAACAAATAGAAAAAAAATGACACATTCTCACTCTTATATAATCTCAATCTCTTGTGCAAACTAGCATATCAAAATCCCTGAAATAGACAAGAAGATAAGTGAAAGACAGAAGGAAATGACAAATTCTAGCCAGGAAATCACCTAACCTATGGTAAAAATGTAGACCCAAGAAGTAGAAGGCATTGTTCTAGCCCTGACTGGTCCCATGAAACATGTCACCACACTGTGCCTTCTTCTCTGCATCAGATCAGGCTAATAGCATCACTTCTGACCTGTTCTGGTTTGTTGATATATAAATAAGGTTTAAAAAACCTGCCAAACTTAAATCCTTACTCCTCTCTTTTGACCTCCTTATCTCCCAGCTTGGTATTGGTCATCTAGTATCTATGACAAGAGGTGCCAAAAAACTCAAGAATATGATAAATCATACATTATTGCAATAATGTTTTTAAAAAAAATAAAAGCTAATGTAAAATCCATGGTGACAAAAATGTCAAGATTTCAAAATTTAAAAAGACAGGATCAGTGTTTCTGGATTTTCATTCTGTTTTATGCTCCAGCATGGCACTGTAAAGTTTTCTTGTTTTGATTTCGATTTTTAAAATTATGATATTTAAATGTCATTTACCCTGACTGCTGATTGTTTGCGATTCCTTAAATGTTATGTGCTAGGTAAGAGCTTCACACCCATCACTTGCCTCACCCTGACTCCTGTCCTCTTTACCAACCAACTCCCCAGGAACTAGGAAGAAACTAGAGTTGGTATAACAGGTGAAACTTCAAAGAAGAGCAGGGAGGAGTCAGTAGATCAAGGGTAAAAACAGCAAATGTGAAAACCTGTCCACGAGGCCTGTGGTGCTTGTGTTTATATCTGCTGTCTGTTTCTCCCACGAAGAAACCCAGAGGTGAGCTCACTATGTCCACCAGGGGCTACAAGAAACCTGCCAAATACCCCATGACATTAGGAGTCTTCCCTGATGATCTCAAAGTCAAGAAGTCCACAGCATGAGAGCCAAGTGTCCTCTTGGCTCTTCTCTGCTTCTCTTCTCCCCTCATCTTGAACCCCTCCAAACTCTTCTGAAATCTTGGCATTCGTGCACTCAGTTTTCAGGACTATCTTCTCCACCAAGAGAACTGACTTATCAAAAAAGTTTCCCCAAAGGGAGAAAAGCTTTTTATTAAGAAGAAATCTCTCAGCTAACTTTATTCTTCACCATTCTTCTATAAAATATCCATAAATGTGCTAAAAGCATAACGTACATCATAAGGGTCCAAAAGATTTCCTTTGGGAGACTTTGTCCCGTCTGACATCGGGAACTCCCTGCCTTTTCATACATTTCCTGATGCCAGCAAAAACTTCTAGCTAAGGTAATAGAAGCAACCTTCTCATTTTCAAGTGACTTTCTTATTTTTAATGGTTACCTTTGCTCAGGATCTTCCATCCATCCATCCTTGCGGCAAACACGTATAGGATTTCCTCTCGGTCTCTGTGGGAAGAGAAATGCATGGAGCAAAACCACAGGGGTCCAGCAGGGGAAGCCTGGCCCGGGTACTGGTCTCATTATGCTTGTGATGAGCACTGCAACCCGAAGGCTCTCCCTCCTGAACCACCGAGGTCTGCGAGTGGCACCGCAGCTCCGCCTCTTGCTTTTCTGCAACACGCTTATGGTGCAGGAGGCCTGAGATTCATGTGCTTCCAGGGCCCTGAATGTTTTCATGGAGCTACAGGCTTTTGAACTTGCTGGTTCCACTGGAACACCCTTTCTTTCTCCATATGACACTACTCTTTGATTCTTTAAGACTTTTCAAAAGTCTCCGTCTCTAAGAAGCTAGTTTCCTATTGCCCCTGTAACAAGTTACTGAACACTAATGCATTACCGCACAGCTCTGAAAGCGAGAAGTCCAAAATGCGTCGGGAGGCTTTTAGGTAGAATCTGGTTCTTTGTCTTTTTCAGCTTCATGACGTCACCGACGTTCCTTGTGTCTTGGCCCCTTCCTCCATCGCCAGAGCCGCAAGGATGGCATCTTGTCATCTCTCTCTCTCTCTATCTTACTGCCTTTTCCTCTCTGACCCCATCCTCTCTCTTAGAAGGTCCTTTGTGATTACAGCAGGCCCAAAGGTGTACTCCAGGATAATCTACCTACCTCAAAATCTTTAGCCTAATCACATACTCAAAGTTCCTTTCGCATTGTACAGTAACATATTTGTGGGTTCTGGGGAATGCAACATGGACAGCTTTGTGAGCAGGACCTTATTCTGTCTACAACAGAAGCCCCACTGATTTCCTGCCATGGACCAGAGCTCTGCCTTTCTCTGGCTACGAAAGAACCTTGGCTGTATGCTCCTATGAGAGATTGTCTATAGAGTGTGTTAGAACAACACTGCAAATGTAATAAGTTGGAGGCAGTTGTACTTGCCAGAACACCTCCCAGGAAGGAATTCTGTTTGGTTAAAGAGAAGCCTTTGATAAGCTACTTAGAGGGGAAGGCGGAAGATGGGGCTCCCATGGAGGACAGACAGGACACCATACTGCTTTTTAAGGAAGACTCTTGTGTTCAGAGTGGACCTAAGGTTGCCACTAGCATCATTCTCTGCCCTTTTGAGAAGGGGGGGAGGGAACAGACAGGGACAGGGAGACAGTAAGGGAGAGAGATACGAAGAATCAGTTCTTCATTGTGGCACATTAGTTGTTCATTGATTGCTTTCTCATATGTGCTTTGACCAGGGTGAGGGGCTCCATCCAAGCAAGTGACCTCTTGCTCAAGCCAGCATCCTTGGACTCAAACCAGCGACCTTGGAGTCATGTCTATGATCCCACACTCAAGCTGGCAACCCTGCGCTCAAGCCTGCAACCTCGGTGTTTTGAGCCTGGATCTTCTGCATCCCAGGTGGATGCTCTATCCACTGCACCACCTCCTGGTCAGGCATTCTCTGCCCTTTTTAAGCACAAACTTGATCCTTTTCTACATGAACAATGAATACACATTTAAACCGTATTTGTTGGAAAGGAAACCAAACTACCAGCCGGTGCTGAAGACCCACATATACCCAGTGGGGGACCTATCATTTGGTTATAAATTTCCTAATCTGTAAAATAGGGATAAGCTTCTCCTCATATGTTGTTGAGATTAAATATGTAAAATGTTTCAATGGTGTCATACACATAGTGAATACTTAATAGTCCTTAAAGAGCGTTCCTGGGCATTACTGTGCTTGTAGCAGGGCCATCTGGCTTGATGGACTGTGTCTTCTTTAAATTGTACTGTTAGTAATTTCTGTGATGGCTAGAACTTCACTGTCACCAAGATAACAGCTAATAATCACACTTGGCTATTTACATTCAAATTCATTAAAATTATATGAGAATTAAAAATGCAGTTCCTCAATTGTACTGAGCACATTTCAAGTGCTGGGTAGCTACATGTGGTTAGGGATGACCTTCCTGGAGAGTTCAAATGTAGATCATTTCCATCATCACAGAAAACACGACTGCATTGCCCTTCTAATAAACACCCCAATGTCCAGGGGTATTGTACAGTTTTAGGAGGAGTTAAAGTTTAATATACTCACAGCATCATACATATATGACAGCCATACTTCTTTCGTGATCAGTCTTAAACCCATGATAGATCTAAAATCTAATAAACAGCAGTAAAAAACAAAATCTCTAAGATGAGACATTATATATCTATAATCCATTTGTCAATACACGAGGAGCCTCTCTTTGGGTTGAACTGTTTGATTTGATAGCAGAAACATGCTGAAACTTTTGTTTTAAGACACTTCTATTTCTCAGGATGCTCCCTACCTTTTGTGTACCTCTCATTTAGAAAAACGGTGAATAAGAACAGTTTAAGCCGCTAATAGCCAATTAGTTTTGACTATATCGTTTGGGCTTTGATGGTTCTGTTATTGTGATGAAGACCATTTTTACTTTTTTTTTTTTTTTTGCCTCCGCCCACTGTCACCAGCCAGCCAAAAAAACTATTAACTTCCCTAGGGTGATGACACCATTTTCTCATTCCCTTTAAAACTGGCCAGATTAGATGAGACAAGAGAAAAGGACACGTAATTCAGGTCCTGTTCACACTGCAAAGGATGAACAACTTGCGACAATATTCTGACTCTAGACATATCGCCCGTCATTACTCTAACGTTTTATTTTTTGTATCCCACTCATGCTAGCCCCAGTAGGAACACAGAATTTATCCTTACCATAGGTCAAGCATGGCACGTGTGTCTCCATACAAATATCCTGCACTCACAGCTGACACTGTTCATCAATCCATTGCATTTCCGCCCCCCCCCCCAACACTGACTTCAATATGACATCAGAAGAATCCTTCTCAACACGAGGCTCTAAGGAGCAGCTATCAAACAGTAGATATTGGCATTTGAGTTTAAACCTACTTGTCATTCCCGAGTCAGAAGGTGTTTTAGTAGATAGACAAAATCAGACTAAAGCCAACTGACCCATGTAAGCAATGCTATTTTCTTTAAGGTACAATCATGCTTTCATTCTTTTCCTTTCCAGTATAAGCGAAATAAATGGCCTTGGACCAAGAACTCAGTGGAGCAACATTGCCACCCAATGGCTGGTTAGGTTAGTTTTGCATTTAACTTCCCATTTTAACACAGAGACTCTCCTCCACAGATAAAAAAAAAATGGGAACTGGAATTGGCTATTAGCGGCTTAAGCTGTTCTTATTCATTGTTTTTTCCAAATGAGAGATACACAAAAGGTAGGGAGCATCCTGAGAAATAGAATTGTCTTGAAACAAAACCTTCAGCACGTTTCCGCTATCAAATCAAACAGTTCAGCCCTAAGAGAGGTTCCACGTGTATTTGCAAATGGACAGAATGGATTTTCATCTCTCGTTTGTCAGTTGGTGGAATGAGCAACAGTTCCTCGTGCCTTCTAACAAATCTGCGTGTGACACACACCCTAGTGAAAACATCAGAGTACGTATGTGCATTGCATCGTTTTATATGCAAAAAACGAGTATACAGGCTATGACAAGCGTTATAAATAGAACTATTACTTAGTTGAAAGGGAAGCAGAATTTACATTTTCCTAAATCAGAGACCACTCAAGCTTTGAGCTTCAAGTAAGCAAAATAAATCTGAGCTTTTTTGCAGTGTGAAATCGAACTCTATTAATAGAAAGGTAAGTAATAGACTTCCCTGGTGGGATGGCCCGGGGGTTTTATTACCCAATCTTTGTGATCTGCATAGCTCACTGAACACTTGTGGAAAAGGGAGTCCCAGGCTCCGAGGCTGCATGCGGTAGCGCTAGCCCCTTTCTCCCTTGGAGAGACTTATTTGAAGATATGGAGACATCCCCATGGGACTCAAGACCAAGGAAAGTGAGAAAAGGCTGATCTTCTTTTTAACTTTTAATCAATCAGTGTGCTCATAAATTTTTTTTTTTTAAACTACATTGATGTTCCAGCAGCCAAGTGAGTTGGTGCTGGGTTGCCCTGTGACCGGTCAAAAGTGCACCATGACTTTACGGACACACTGTGCATAAAGAGGTAACACACGATAGGTGTTACTATTTCCTAGCGATTGCTATGATTAATCACTTTGGAGGGAAAATAAAATTCCCAGGCTTGCATCCATTTGTGGTTTAAAGGCTTTTTGTCCAGAACGTTTTTGTTCCACCTCCGTCCTCTTATTTAGATTTTGTGTCAATGACTTGGACTGTTTTGCTGATAAATATGATTAACTGGGAAAAGACTGGCTTTGAAAATAAAATGCATGCGTAGGCTGAACACAGGCACACAGGAAGTACTTCTTGTAAAGATAAAAAATACAGCCTTAGTCAATCCAAGAAGAATAGTCAATTAAGTTCATGTTTCCTCATTGAGCCAGTAGGTAAAAACTTTGATTAGAACAAGTTCTATGCTTTATTTTAGTATTTTTTTTATTATTAATTTTAATGGGGGTGACACCAATAAATCAGGGTACATATGTACAATGAAAACATCTCCAGGTTATCTTATCATTCAGTTGTGTTGCATACCCGTCACCAAAAGTCAAATTGTCCTCTGTCACCTTCTATCTGGTTTTCCCTGTGCCCCTCCCCTCCTCCTTATCTCACCTTTCCCTCCCTCCCCCCACCCCGTAACCACCACTCTCTTGTCCATGTCTCATAGTCTCACTTTTATGTCCCACCTATGTATGAAATCATGCTGTTCTCAGTTTTTCTTTTTTTCTGATTTACTTATTTCACTCCGTATAATGTTATCAAGGACCATCCATTTTGTAATAAATGATCCGATGTCATCATTTCTTATGGCTGAGTAGTATTCCATAGTATATATGTACCATAGCTTTTTAATCCACTCGTCTTCTGACGGACACTTGGGCTGTTTCCAGATCTTCGCTATTGTGAACAATGCTGCCACGAACATGGGGGCGCATTTCTTCTTTTCGAACAGTGCTATGGTGTTCTTAGGGTATATTCCTATAAGTGGGATAGCTGGGTCAAAAGGCAGTTCGATTTTTAATTTTCTGAGGAATCTCCAAACTGTTTTCCACAGTGGCTGCACCAGTCTGCATTCCCACCAGCAGTGCAGAAGGGTTCACTTTTTTCCACATATTTTAGTATTTTTTTTAAAAAAATCATAATCTTTTTGTTAGAGTGATGGAATTTTAGAAACTAGCTCAATAAGACAAGATAATGTGGACTGTAAGTGGGAGAGAGGGCAAGACTTTAGATCAGCTGAGTCCAAGTTCAGCCACAAACTGTCTACGTGAATTTGAGCAGACAACAAAGTCTATGGGCCTCATTTCCCTAATCTGTTCAATGGACACGCCAATAGCATAAATTTGTCGTATTATTATGAGGATTAGTGAGTACTGTCTATGTTAAAGAGGAAAGACTATTCAGAGACTCCTAAGTCCTCCCATGTAACTGGCAGGGCAAGACATGTGAGTAGAAACCACTGACGTTAGAAAGTGACCTGTCTCTTAGAAATGTAACTCTAGCCACATCCTAGAATGTAGTCTCAGGAGAAAGCCAGAGGCAGAGAAAGAAACTGAGGAAGACTGTGGGCTCTGAGGTTAAACTACCTGAATTTTAATACGATTTCACCACTTCCTAGCATCGTGATTGCGTATCTCCAAAGTTTGGTTTTCTCTATAACTGAGGAACAGAAAATAGCACCTCCCTAGAAACTGGAGGGGATACACGGAGGGAAGACATAGCTAGATAGCTCTTACACACTGCATAGCTCAGGGTAAACATTCGACACGTGGCAGCCAGAAGCAGCGCCCATCTTCCCTCTCGGTGAGCTTCTACCCAGGGGGTTTCCCCTGTGCTTCCTTTCACTGAGAGAAGCAGAGTTTATTGAATAGCTGTTTGCAGAAGGTAGAACCAAAGGGAGCACAATTGGCAGAATCTACAGCAAGTTCCTGAAATACATGTCTCCTGTAAACCTGGGGATTCTCTGCTCTGCTATAAATGCTTTTATATTCACGCTTAGCAGGCAGAAAGCATCCGGGAGATAATCCCTGCCTTCAAGGAGTAGGGATTCTAGTTCAGGAGACAGACATTCACATAAGAAACGTCAGATATGGAGACCCGTAACAAAGACATGAACAGGGATTTCTGCACAGCCATAAAAACTACAGATGCCAAGCCAGGCTGCCTGCCTCTGATTCTTGGCATTTCCTAGTGGTATCAATTAGGTGCTGTGTGGCTTTGGGCCAGTTACCTAACTCGACTACACCTTATTTTTTACATCTTTTAAGAAGGTAATAATAGTCTGACCAGACAGTGGTGCAGTGGATAGAGAGTTGGACGTGGATGTGGAGGACCCAAGTTCAAAACCCCAGGTCACCAGCTTGAACATGGGTTCATCTGGCTTGAGTAAGGCTCACCAGCTTGAGCCTAAGGTTGCTGGCTTGAGCAAGGGGTCATTTGGTCTGCTGTGCCCCCCCCCCAGTCAAGGCACACATGAGAAAGCAATCAATGAACAACTAAGGTGCCGCAACGAAGAATTGCTGCTTCTCATCTCTCTCCCTTCCTGTCTGTCTGTCCCCATCTGTCCTTCTGTCTCTCTCTGTCACACACACAAAAAAGAAAGTAATAATAAGACTTACCTAATAGAGTTGTGTAGAATAAAGGAGTTAAAGTACCTGGAGCATATTTAGTGCTAAATGACTATTTACTACTAGTAGTATTTCTAATACTACTCATAAAGGTCCAGTAATAAAGGCACTGTGGGAGCCAGATGTATTGCAGAACGTTTCAGATATTAGAAAGACAACATGGTTTGAATGCCACCTGTGACACAATAGCCCCAGTGGGACCTAGGGCGGCACCTACATTTACAAACATTAGTATCTCTGTAGGATAAATTTTCACAAATACAGACCTATCAAGACATTCACACTCTGGAAAGTCAGACATTTCCGATGGACGAGTTCAGGTCAGGTAAGATGTTATCACACGATGAGGTTTTTAACAGCTTCTTGTTTCCAGAGCTCTTTGAATTTTGGCTTTCTGGATCCATATGGCTATGAACATAAGAGAAAAATTGGGAAGGCTTCAGAGAAAGTTGGTAAAGAGTACAGAAATTGCGAGCAATGGAATCTGTGACGGACTCTCTGGTCAAAGTGAGTATGACACTTACCCCTCTGCAAGAGGTGAGGCTGGAGTTAGATCGCCTGAGCGCACAACACTGTCAGAGATCAAACAAGCACTGAGCTATCAGAATCCAATAATGCTTGTGTCCTTTCAGATTACTGATATATCTTTAGGCTCACAGTGTATGTGACCAGACACTGTCAATCAATAGGTCTGGACTAGCCCGTGGTGGCCTCGCAGAGGTGGTTTTCTCTTCTGGTGACATTTTCGGAAGGTGGAGACTTTTGCAGAGAGCACATATGTGTCATTTGCCGCAGATGGTCCCTTCCGTCTGTCACTCTTTACTATCTTCACCCAGCTGAATGGTATCATTTCTCTCTCTCTCTGCTCTCCTGACCTGGGAAGCTTTGACATCCTGGTAGAAAAATAAAAGAGAACAACTGCTTGAAATGAGCCCTGAGGTTTGAAATGATCACTTATGTGGTCGAATTTATCTTAAGGTCTCTATATAGACTGGCAGAGAGGTTTAATCGTAAATGTCAGCTCTCTGGACTGTCAGTGACCTTCCCGAAAAGCTGTACTGAGCTCAGGTAGAGACATGAAGAAAGAGAGCATTTATCTATCCTATGTTCTACATTGCTTGCTTCCAAAGTATAATCCAGTGAGTATAAATAACATATTTAATGGTCTTTTCCTGTACTATGCCATATGACAGTTACCAGCCACACACAGCCATTTAGCACTGGAAATGTGACCAGTCCAATTTGAACTATGCTGTAAGTACAAAATACACATCAGATTTCAAAAGTTTTATAGAAAAATATAACATAAAATACCCTATTAATAACTTCTACTACTAATTGTGTAACATGATTATTTTAATATATTGAGTTAAAGTATATCATTAAAATTAATTTACCTTACTCTTTTTAATGTGCCTGCTAGAAAATTTGAAATCACATATGACTCATATGCTACTTCTATTGGATTTCACTACGGTTGTCCCTCGACATATCATGGTTCACTTTTCATGGATTTTTAATCACTTATTGTGAATTTTTAAATTGTATATATCAAATTTTGCATCCCAGAGTTTTCGCTATATTGCAGGATTTTGTGGTATATAGGTATTTTTATGTATTTATTATTTTAATTATGTTTGCGGTAAAATAAACATTTTCTAGCCTAAAAAATTGAAAACAATATAAAAAATATAAGCATATTAAAAGAATATTAAATTAAAGCCTAAAAATATATATAAAAAGTAAACATAAGGTCACTATTTCATGGATTTTTGCCTATTGTGGGAGGTTCTAGAACAGTGGTTCTTAACCTGGGTTCTATCGAACCCTAGGGGTTCGATGAGTCGGTCTCAGGGGTTCGGAGAAGCCTCTGCCGTGGAGGCCAGAATAAAGTAATACCGTAATTTGTTGTGAGTTCATACACTTTGTTGGTTTTGTTCTTTGAGCAAGGTGATGTTCATGCACGGCTCATTTTGTGCACCAGTAAGAAAACACATACCTATGTCTTGAATTTGGAAAAAAAAAATCATATTTTATCACTAAAGAAGGGTTCGGTGAATGCGCATATGAAACTGGTGGGTTCGGTACCTCAAAAAAGGTTAAGAACCACTGTTCTAGAACCTAATCCTGGCGATAGATGAGGGACTACTGTATTTTAAATTATACATGTTTATGATATAGTAATATCTGAAGTGATTTCTGACCCTCACTTACATTATTTGTAAAATTTTAATGAATGATAGACCCCATCATATTACTATTCCAGCCAATTGGGAATAACAGCATTGTAAAAGCTCATGGGCCAAACCCAACAGTCAAAACCCAACAGTCATGTACACATGTCCGCATGTTGTCTATGGTCCCTTGGCATTACAGTAGCAGGGTTGAATGAATGGGATAGGGAGGGTCCCCAAAGTCCAAATTATTTACTATCCAGTCTTTTACAAAAATAGCTTACTGACTCCATCTCTAGAACAACACTTCCAAGTGGATTATTCTAAATGAATCTTCTTAACAGACATTTACGATGCAACTTAGAAATGCAAAGAACTGCTGAGGATGACAGTTGATTTGAATCATCACTGCGACAAAACACTAATACATCCTGAAATAAAACACTTTTTCTCAGCTTCTAAAAAAAACTTCCCCCTAATTTTTTTGTTTGTTTGTTTTAGAAGCCATGCTTTATAAAATGAGATCCTGGAGTAGTGTTAAGAGACTGAGGGTTTTTTGAGGCTGTAATGAGCAACCATTTGCTCATCAGAAGATCTCATAGAACATCGTGTTTCCCTAGCAGGTTCCCAACCGAGGGACAGACATCTGAGCAAATGGTAAACTAGTGACCATTTTCTTTCATTGGTCATAAGCATCCTGAACTTTTGGCTGCATAGTGAATAATATCTTTGTGAGTTTTCTGAGAAATTGAGACTATTACATTATCACCTTTGTCATCACGTGCAATTTTTTTTCTTATCAGTTGAATTTAAATGTCCTGGTTTTTTGAACTCATTAGAGAAAGCTTCCTGTTTGGCTTTCGGGTCATCATACAAAAAAAGGTGCCAAGCCTCTATGTCGAAACTGGCTTTCTGCCTAGAAAAACAACCTCTGGAAGTTGAGAAAACATTGTTTTACCCTTCAAAGACCTAGTTATCATATTACAGATGGCAGATGTCCATTTCCCAATTTTACTAGCTTTCTTATTGGTTAAAAATGGAAGGAAAAGAAATTATAATTCTAATTGTGACTCGACTTAACTAATTCAAACTGATTTGAGGATGAACATCTGAGAAGCCCGAAAACTCGGCAGCCACTTAAAAGTCTATTTGAGCGGGAGATCACAATTCTTTAGAGAAACTGAAAGGTGCTTTATAGTCTAATGCTTCCTTTTGAACTGTATATCACTTTTCCTACTTAGAATTCATTTGAATGCAGCAATCGAGTTAGGTTCCTTTTGTTGGAGACATTCCAAATATTTTGACAGTTATTTGAATACCATATTGACAAGTCCATTATATTTCCCGGTCCTAAAACAAATAATTTCCACATATTCTAAGTTTCCAAATTCTTTAGCAAAAATTATTAAAAGATTATAAAGTGTTTGTCTGTGAATTTTGAAAGGAGGGATTTGTGACTTCTTAAAAAAAATGGGAAAATATTTGAATAGCGGCTATAATTCTAGTAGATTCACAAATCAGTCATTAAAATGCATAGAGCAGAGTTGTTGCAGCTGTATACAGCTTTTATTATTCAGACTGCTAAATGGGTGAAACATATATTTTAATTTAATGTATAATGCGCACGTCAGAATGAACGAGAACAATTCTTCCTCCCCTCCCCTTCACAAGAAGAAGCCAGAGATACTTCAACGGGCTGGTGATAATTTCTCCTGGACAGCAGCCAGCTGAGATTTATTGAACGTGCTGACATCTCTTCATAAAACATGGCAAGAGCTGGCAGAAGGTTAGTCACAAACTCAGCTCATAACATTTCTACTTTTATTCATATATTTTCATGGGGGATTTAATTGCAGAGTCTTCGGGTCTGGTTACCAATTATGGTCTGATGGGAACTCCAGCTCCTATAGAAAGTTAACAATAGGCTGCCTTCCCATTTCATGTTTTATGTGAATCAAAGACATAGGTCTGGGGAGGGGGGACACTTAAAGTCCTGACTGGAGGGAGTTATGAAGAACCACCTGGGTATTACTAATAAGGGTAATGAAAACATGAGGGGGGGGGGAGCTATTCACCTTTAGTGATTATAGTAAGTCAGTGAAGTTATGTTTGAAAGCAAAAGAAATTAACCTGACCGGGTGGCTGCACAGTGGATAGAGCATCGACTTGGAATGCTAAGGACTCAGGTTGGAAACCCCGAGGTAGCTGGCTTGAATGTGGACTCATCTGTCTTGATTATGGGATTACCAGCTCAAATGTAGGATCATAGATAATAGATATGACCCCATGTTTGTTGGCGTGTGCCCAAGGTTGATGGCCTGAGCAAGGGGTCACTGGCTCAGCTGGAGTCCCCTGGTCAAGGCACATATGAGAAAGCAATCAATAAACAACTAAAGTGACTCACCTATGAGTTGATGCTTCTCATCTCTTTCTATCTGTCTGTCTCTCCCTCACACACTAAAAAAAGTGAGAGAGATAGAGAGAAATTACATGACATGACTATTTGCAAAGGGTGTTGTGCTTCCTCTGTAATTTTAAATGACTCTCATGTGGAGGGCGTCTACCTTGAGAATGCTATTGTTTATTTAACTTGCTCCCCAGCCTTTGGAATGTCATGCTGAGCCACCCTGCAAAATAAAGGCCCTCCCCTTACATATTTCAGAGCAAACAAAATCTCAAGTATAGCTTCTCATGGCTGCTTGTAATCTATTTTACTTCTTTGCTGAAATGTAAGGTTCCCTTGGATGCAACTTACTACTTTTTCAAGGTGTCCAACATACTCTCATCAGAGTTCTGAGCTCAACTACTTTTTTTTAATTTTTTTAAAATTTTTATCTTTTTAGGTAAGAGGAGGAGAGATAGTGAGGCAGACTCCTGCATGAACCCCAACCAAGATTTAACCAGCAACCCCATCTGGAGCTGATGCTTAAGTATTGAGCTATTTTCAGCATCTGATGTTGTCACATTCAGATGGAACCATGCTTAGTGCCCAGGGCCATGCTGGAACTAATCAAGCCACTGGCTGTGGGAGGGGAAGAGGGAGAAAAGGGGAGAATGGAAAGGGGAGAGAATCAGATGATCACTTCTCCTGTGTGCCCTGACTGAGGATCAAAACTAGGATGTCCATATGCCAGATTGCCACTCTATCCACTGCGCCACCAGCCAGAGCCTGTACTCAACTTCTATGGCACAAATCCCAGGGGTAGCATTTAACTAATTTATTTTGTCTAATCAGTGACCATGAAAAATAATTTTCTTGTGTTTTCCCACATCTAGAGATTGATAGGGATGCTTAGTCTCTTAGAAAGGAGAATGCTAAACTTCATGTCAGTTATGTTGGCTTTTGGATATAGTCAATTCACGACCACACCAAGAGGGGATTGTATATTTTAGCATTATGGGTAATTTCACCACAGAGAGGAAAAATGAGGGCTGAGAGTTTCATGACCATAAGAGACCCTGAACTTGACTTATTGAATTGCTGATACAAGCCATGACACATGGTAGCTTTTAATGCTTTGAGTGCCACAGGATTGTCTGTGCTCTCGCAGATTGCCACCACTTTGTGACAGACACCTGGAAGAGTCTAAAGATCTTTATATATATATCTTCAAGATGTCCAGATTGAACACAAAATCCTATGGTATCTCTTCAAATTTTTTTATCATGTTTAAATAAATCATCGGAAATCCAGCCCCATCACTCATATATCTCAACTATTTCTTGGACATCCTCAGTATTTATTCATATTTTAGCCCCTACTTTCTCAAAGGGATTTGACGTGTTCTTAGAATAAGGGAGATAAATCTTAGAACAGTAACAAAACATAAAAGGAATTCAGGACGGTGGAGAGGTAGAACATGTAAATATGCCACTTCCTGGGGCTTATATAATTGAAATTGAACTTGACACATGACTTGATGCTTCTTGCTGATAGTACAAGAGAAATGCAAGCTGTGGTCTACCAACTGCTTCTTTCCTTCAACTTCTAAAACATATTCTTATTATCCATATCCGTATGACTTTGTAGCCCAACTGCCTTATATGCTCAAAGTTCATAATTTCCTAATATTAAATTTATCAAAAAATTGAGAAATAGAAAAGGTGAGTAAGATTACTCTTACTAATATCTTAATTTATCGTCCTTTCTTTATTAGAGAAAAACATCTAATCCTTATCTCTTCCAAGAAGTGGCAGGCATCTTTGATATTGGTTTTATTCTACTTCTGGAACTTTCTTTATCAATTACCTGCTTTCTCTGGTGTCCTAACTGTCCTTCATCTTTTTTCTTCTGTCCACAAATATCCCAAGTCTCTCCAATAAGAAAAATCTGCTTTGCATTCAGCCTCATTTTCAAGCCTGCTACCCCCTCTATCTGCCTCTTTTTGATTATCAAAATCTTTAAATAAATGGAATAGTCTCAAAGACTCCTCAGATTAACTTCTTTAATCCTCTGAACACTACAGTCATGATTCCCTGACTTGTAGCTAGAAAACCTGTCAATGACTCCCTCTTTGCCAATCTCAGAAGCTTCTCTTCCCAGCCTCAGTCCAGCTCTAGTTTATACCTGGAGTGTCTCAACTCCTGACCCCAATTTATCCTCTTGCTAATGCTCTGTCTTTATTATTATCAGAGCTCACTTTCTAAGCAAAAGTTATTGCTCTGAAACTTGAGACCTTTCTCAGCTGAATTTTACCTTGTCTCTAGATACTCATTCTTTGGGGCAACATCACACTGATAGCAAAGCCAGACAACAACACCAAAACAAAACAAAACAAATTTAAAAAACCCAACAACAGACCAATATTTCTGGTAAATAGAGATGCAGAAATTCTCAAGAAAATCCTAGCATACACCATGACCAAGTGGGATTTACTGCTAGGATACAGGACAAATCAACATTTACAAAAACAGTTAATATGATACACCACATATACAAAATGAAGGACAAAAATCACATGATAATTCAATAAATGCAGAAAAAGCATTTGACATAATCAACACTTTTTTATGATAAAAACTCTTTATAAACAAAGTACAGAAAGAATGTACTTCAACATACTAAAGGCCACGTATGACAAGCCCAAATGTCCAAAGAGGACATACAAATGGCCTCAGGTTCATGAAAATATACTCTCCCAAACAAATCATCAGAAAAATGCAAATCAAAACCACAGAGATATAAACTCCTGCCTGTGACAATGACTATCATCAAAAATATAAGAGCTACTAATGCTGGCAAGGGTGTAGAGAAGATGGGACCCTTGTGTGCTGTTGGTGGGAATGTAAAAGAGTGCAGCCACAAAGGAAAACAGATAAGAGGTTCCTAAAAAAAATTAAATTGAAATAGAATTACTATATGATCCAGCAATTCCACACATTACTCCAAAAGAATAGAAACCAGGATCTTGAAGAAATATTAGCACCCTAATGTTCACTGGAACAATATTCTCAAGATGTAGAAACAAACTAAATATTCGCCAAGGGATGGATAAATAAAGAAAATGTGGAATACATAGAGTAGAATAGTAAAAAAAAAAAATCTTGCAGTATGATACAACAGGGATGAACTCTGAAGACATTGTGCTAAGTGATATAGCTAGTCACAGAAGGATGAATACTGCATAATCTCACTTCTGTGAAGTACACCAAATAGTCAAATTTATGGCAGTAGAGAGAGGAATGCTAGGTGCTAAGGGCTGAGGAGAGGAAGAGGAGAAAATAGGAAGTTGCTAATCAATGGGCATAAAGTTTCAATTTTGTAAGATCAATAAGTTCTGAAGCTCTGCTGAAGACCATTGTGCCTGTTGTTAACTGTATCGTATTGTGTACTTACAAGTCTGTTAAGAGGCTAGATCTCATGTTAAGAGGTCTTACCACAGTAAATTTTCTAAAAAACGCATGAGGTAGGCATTGATATCATGATTTTCTTATCAGGGAGCTAAGGCCTAAAGCAGGGGTCAGGAACCTATGGCTCGTGAACCAGATGTGGCTCTTTTGATGGCTGCACCTGGCTCGCAGACAAATCTTTAATAAAAATAATAACAATATAAAACATTCTCATGTATTACAATCTATTCATTTTTTACCACTCATGTTCATGGTTGCGGGTGACTGGAGTCAATCAAAGCTGTCCTCCGGGACAACACCAAATTTTTATTGGATAACGTGCAATGTACATGGGTCGTTGTGAGGTCAGGAAGTAAACTTCCCTCCTTTTAATCAAGTAGTCAGCTAGCTAATTGCAGAAATCCTTTGACGAAGAAGATGGCTAAAAGAAAAAAGGATGAGGAGTATCATATTTTTCAGCAGGAATGGACAAAGGAATTCACCTTTGTGGAGAGAGCAGGTTCTGCAGTGTGTCAAATATGCAATGATAAAATTGCATAGAAGAAATGGTCAAATATAAAGTAGCACTTTGACACATGCCATACTACATTTGCATCAAAATATCCAGCGGGGGACAGCAGAAAGAAAACATGTCAAGAGCTACTGTGCAGAGTGCAAGCTAGTCAGCAGCAACTCCATATTTGGACCCAACAAGGTGACTGGAATTTGGCTAGCTTTGCTGGGGCTTTAGCAATTGTGAGAGATGGAAAGCCATTCACAGATGGGGAGTATGCCAAAACATTCATGCTTGATGTTGCCAATGAAATATTTTACGACTTTTCGGATAAAGACTAGATAATCAAATGAATAAAAGACATGCCTCTGTTGGCAAGAACTGTTCACAATCGTACCATCATGATGGCAAATCAAGTTGAGGCAACACAAGTGAAGGACATAAATGCAGCACCATTCTTTCCTCTCACTTTGAATGAGTCAACAAATGTAAGCCATTTATCCCAGTTCAGCATGATTGCAAGGTATGCTGTCGGTGACAAGCTACGTGAGGAAAGTCTTGCTGTTTTGCCTATGAAAGAGACAACAAGAGGGGAGGATTTATTCAAGTCTTTCACTGAGTTTGCTAAAGAAATAAGTCTACCAGGTGGGGAAAGATGGTGATGAAGTAAGCAGACATACCAACTTCCAACTCCCTGAACCAAAGTGGATTATAACTTGATTTTAAGAACCATCATCTGTATAAACCAACATTGAACTGGACTGAGAGGACTCTTCAACCGGGGAATGCTAAAGAAGCAACATTGAGACTGGTAAGAAAAGCGAAAACGCAGAAAGGGCTGCCCAGCTCCCCAGAGCAAAAGGCAGCCCGGAGAAACTCGTGTAGTGGGAAGAGAGGCTAGTGGAAGGGTAGGGACCCGGGTCCCAGGAACAAAGCCATAGCCTACAGCTCCAGAGCCTAGAAGAGGCGTAAGACAGTATTTAGCTGTGAAACAGGTTAGGATACTGTTTGTGAGAGACAGTTGTCTCAGACCCAGGATTCTTCTTAAAGGTATGGCAGAGAAAACCTCTCTAACAACCACTCACCCGGGACTCTGGGAGCCAGGAAGAGAGGAAAGGACTAGAGCAGCAGGAAGAGAGTGCAGTCTGAAAGGCACAGGGAGAAAAGCTTTGAGGTACAACCACCCTAAACCCTGGGCTGAGTCACTTCACAAATCTGAAACAATATTTCCACTGGAACCAGCAAGGGGAAGCAGGACACCAGCCAAACAGACTCCCCTGCAGCAATCAGAGCACAGTCACTTAGAAGGAAGGAGCTTTCAGGACTACAGTATGGAGTGTTAGGGTCTGAGCTGCAGCGTCCCCACCCACACTGCTGAGGGCTTGCTGGAGGGTGGGCAGCGGAGGGATGTGGAACCGTGGTTCTGTAAGGGGGGGCAGAGGCTGAGCCAGCTGGCATGAGCTCGGTCTAGCCCAGCGGGGCTGAAGGGAACACGTGAAAGTAGTCCGGCGGCTGCGGACCTGCTGGCAACCCCACCTGTGGGGGAACAGCGGGACCCCGGACCAGGCAGAGATTCGCCCCTGGGCAGGGGCAAGCAGGCGTGCAGCCTCACCTGGCCTCCGAGGCTTGAAACCCTGCACGACCCGGTTTTGCCTACGGAGGTGGGGCAAAAGCCGGGGCTTGCAGTTGAGTGCACCAGCAGCCTGGCTGAGGAACAGAGGTTGGCCGGGGTGGGGCGGAAGCCCTACTCACAGCTGAGCACATAGCATCCGCCCAGCCAAGGCGCCAAGATTGGTGGGGGCGGGGCGGTAGCCTGGTTTGCAGCTGAGTGCACACTGGAATGCCCTCCTGGCCAGAGGAACAGGCTGACAGGGACCCACAGCTAAGCAAAAGTGCTCACCCTTGCACTTGGTGCCCAGGCTTTTGGCCCAAGTGTGGTGCACGGTCCTTCTTGTGGGAGAGGGGCAAATGCCAAGACCAGCTGAAGCTTATAGAGCCTGCCACAAGAACATAGCCCCTCCCGTGGAGGTGAGGTGGAGACCGCAGCAGCAGCCGCAGTGGCCGGGCCGGCAATACCCACACCTAACCACCCTAGACAGAGCCAGAGGGGGTGGCGGGCCTGCAGACAGACCACACCTAGAGAACACAGAGGCAACACCAATTGGACTACAGTAGCCAAAACCTTCTTACACAGAGACAAAATGGGCAGGCAGAGAAATGCAACCCAAATGAATCAAGAGAAATCCCCAGAGAAGGACCTAAATGAATCAGATATAACCAAACTACCTGATGCAGACTTTAAAATAATGATAGTTAGGATGTTCAAAGAGTTTAGAGCAACAATGGATAGTCATTACGAACACCTAAATAAATAAAAAAGGAAATTGAAATAATAAAAAATAAGACAGAAATGACAAATACACTATCAGAACTGAAGACCACAATGGAAGGAATTAAAAGCAGGATGGATGAAACTGAGGATCGAATCAGCGAGTTAGAGGACAAAATAAACAAAGGCACAGAAGCAGAGCAGAAAAAAGAAAAGAGACTCAAAAAATCTGAGGAAACTCTAAGGGAGCTCTGTGACAACATGAAGAGAAATAACATCACATCATAGGGGTTCCTGAAGAAAAAGAGAAAGAACAAGGGATAGAAACTTTGTTCAATCAAATCATAGCTGAAAACTTCCCTAAATTAAGACTGGAAAACGTTTTACACGTTCAAGAAGCACAGAGAACTCCATTAATGAGAAACCCAAAGAAATCTACACCAAGACCCATCATAGTTAAAATACCAAACCTAAGTGATAAAGAGAAAATTTTAAAAGCTGCTAGAGAAAAAAGACTATCACCTACAAAGGAGCCCCCATAAGGTTGACATCGGACTTCTCAACAGAAACACTTGAGGCCAGAAGGGAATGGCAAGATATAGTCAAAGTATTGCAGAACAAGAACCTACAACCAAGACTACTCTATCCAGCAAGGATAACGTTTGAAATTGAAGGAGAAATAAAGAGCTTCCCTGACAAAAAAACCCTCAAGGAATTCACTAAAACCAAACCAATTCTGCAAAAGATGCTAAGGGATCTGTTGTGAACACTTCAAAGAGGGAAAAGAATATAGCAAAAAAAGAATACAGCTTTAAAGAATAAAATGACAATAAACAACTCCATATAAATAATAACCTTAAATGTAAATGGATTAAATGATCCAATCAAAAGACATAGGGTAGCTAGCTGCATGGATAAAGAAACAGGACCCATACATATGCTGTCTACAAGAGACACACCTTAAAACAAAAGATGCACATAGACTGAAGGTAAAAGGATGGAAAAAATACTTCATGCAAATGGAAATGAAAATAAAGCTGGGGTAGCAATACTTATATCTGACAAAATGGACTTTAAAACAAAGGCTGTAGTGAGATAAAGAAGGACACTACACGCACCCCCTTGTTCGTGGCAACATTGCTCACAATAGCGAAGATCTGGAAACAGCCCAAGTGTCCGTCAGATGATGACTGAATTAAAAAGCTTTGGTTCATATATACTATGGAATACGACTCAGCCATAAGAATTGATGACACCGGATCATTTACAATAAAATGGATGTACCTTGATAACATTATACGAAGTGAAATAAGTAAAACAAAAAACAAAACAAAACTGTGAACTGCATGATTTCATACACAGGTGGGACATAAAAACGAGACTATGAGACATGGACAAGAGTGTGGTGGTTACGGGGTGGGGGGAGGGAGGGAAGAGTGGGATAGGGAGGAGGGGAAGGGCACAGGGAAAACCAGATAGAAGGTGACAGAGGACAATTTGACTTTGGGTGATGGGTATGCAACATATCTGAATGATAAGATAACCTGGGGATTTTTTTTTGAACATATGTACCCTGATTTATTAATGTCACCCCATTAAAATTAATAAAAAAAACTCAAAAAAAGAAAAAGGTCTACCAATGGATAAATTTATTTCGGTGTGTACTGATGGTGCTCCATGCACCATCAGTGAGGTGGGGAAAAACAGAGGAATCCTAGAGCTTCTTCGTGAACATAAAAAGAGACCCATCCTAAGTTTTCACTGCATCCTACATCAGGAGGCACTTTGTGCTCAGATATGTGGTGAGCAGCTTAGTGAGGTGACTTCGCTGGTCATTCAGGTGGTCAACTTTATTGTTGCCTGAGCTTTAAATGATTGCCAGTTTAAAACACTGCTGGATGAAGTTGGGAATAATTATCCTGATCTGCTTCTGCACAGCAATGTGCATTGGTTGTCAAGAGGGAAGGTGCTCAGCCATTTCGTAGCTTGTCTGAGGAAATCCGGACTTTTCTTGAAATGAAAAACGTCGAGCATCCTGAGTTAGCTAACACTGAGTGGCTCCTGAAGTTCTCCTATCTCGTGGACATGACTGAACATCTGAACCAGCTCAATGTGAAAATGCAAGGCGTTGGAAATACAGTCTTATCCCTTCAACAAGCAGTGTTTGCATTTGAAAACAAGCAGGAACTCTTCATTGCCGACATTGAAACAGGTTGTTTACTACACTTTGAAAAACTGGGAGAGTTTAAAGATGCATGCACAGCAAGTGACCCTGCTCAACATCTTGATTTCCAGCAGCTAGAGGCCTTCACATCTAATCTCCTGCAGTCATTCAAAGCGCACTTTGGAGAATTTTGTGAGCGCACTCATCTTTTTAAGTTCATCCCCCATCCACACGAGTGTGCAGTGGACAGTGCCGACCTGAGTTACATCCCCAGTGTCTCTGTCAGAGATTTTGAGCTACAAGCTGCTGACCTGAAGGTCTCAGACATGGGGGTGAATAAGTTCAAGTCACTGAATAAAGATTTGGAAAGACTTGCATGACAGCAAGCACATTGGCGAGCAAACACAAATTGGGAGAAATGAAAAAACTTCAACCCACAAACCAGCTGATTGTCCAAACTTGGAACACGCTTCCCGTCACATACCACACACTGCAGCGTGTGAGTATTGCTGTACTGACAATGTTTGGCTCTATGTATGCATGTGAGCAGTCTTTCTCACATCTAAAGAATGTTAAGACCAACCTACGATCACGTTTAACGGATGGAAGTCTCAACGCCTGCATGAAGCTTAACCTTACCACATATCAACCAGACTACAAAGCCATCAGCAAAACCATGCAGCACCAGAAGTCACATTAATGGTAAGAAGTACTTTATTCATCACTGGTTAGCAACAGCATAACAACGTTATTAAAAAGAATTCAGAGACTTATTGTACTTTAAAAGTGTTGCTCTTACATAAAATGCACACATTTACTTGTATTTAGTGTTAAACATATTGTATGGCTTTCACAGAATTACATTTTAAAATATATGGCGTTCATGGCTCTCTCAGCCAAAGAGTTTCCTGACCCCTGGCCTAGAGAGATTAAGTATTGTGCCTAAGATTCCATATCCAGTCGGTTTCAGTTTTATTTATTTGTTTATTTTCTTCTTTATATTTCACGTATAAAAGAAATCATATGGCATTTGTCTTTCTCTGACTTATTTCACGTAGCATAAAACCCTCTAGGTCCATCTATCCATGCTGTCGAAATGGTAAGACTTCATTCTTTTCATGGCCAAGTAGTATTCCCCTGTGTAAATGCACCACAGCATTTTATCCACTCGTCTTTAGATGGTCAAGTGGGTCGCTTCCATAGCCTGGCTCTTGTAAATAAAGCTGCAATGAACAGAGAGGTGCAGATGCACTTTTGAATTAGTGTTTTGGATTTCTCGGGATAAATCCCTAGAACTGAAATCACTGGGTTGTAAAGAGAGAACAAGGTATTTTCCAGAGGCTAGGGCACTGGGTAAAAGAGGTGAAGGGACGAAAAACCATACAGTAGTCACCGGGAAGTGAGTACGGTATAGGAAATGTAGTCAGTAATACTGGGATAACTATGTGTGGGGCCAGTGGAGGAGCTGGAAATATCAAGGGGAACAGCCTGTAAAGTATGTGATTGGCAAACCAATAAACTGTACACCCCAATCCAACACAATAATAATAATAATAATAATAATAATAATAATAAAGAATTGAATTTTTAAAAGATTCCATAGCCATTCAGTGATTGTGTCCATTATGTGGCAACATGAATTGTGTGCCCATACCCAATTGGCTAAAAAATAAATAATAACAAATAAATAAATAGATAAAAGACAATATCAAAGTCCTGTATTTCCTGTTTGTTGGTTTTTTGGCGTGAGCAAATTAAAGGGGTTTTAGATAGACAATGCCTACCTGTGTTTTTTGACAAAGTTGTGGACTTCCACTCTGGTCAAGAAAGAGAGAAAGCGTGTGCTTATGGAAAAGAAGGAATTTGAAAGCACCCTGATCTTTATCCACACTGTGTGGATCTATCACTGAGAACGTACACAAAAGCCCCGAGACGGGGTTTCGTTTCTAAGTTTGTCTATTTCAGATGTGGCTAGTAAGTCTAGTCTTTATCTTTGCACAGTACCTACTTTGATGTCATGCTTGATTAATGTTTTGTTCTAATTAATAATAAAGTAGATAAATCAGAACCTTGAGATTTAAAGTCTCTAGCCCATTGCCTGTCCCCTTCAGCCTGATTGAAACCAAGCTCATTATCTTTCTGCCAATAATTCCTTATTCCTTGGGGTCATTCCTGTAATCCCGAGGAATAGACTTCCTGACCAGAGGACTTCTCCCAGGTGATGAGGTCACACTACATTCACCAATTAAACAATAGTTAGCTATTGATTTCTACCGAGAGATATAAATGATTAGTATTCCCTTTACAAGGACAGCTGTGGTTCTAAGGGGTGACTGTTTAATAGTTCTACTGCAAGAGAATTACTTGGCATTTTCTTAAGGTCAGATGGGATACCACAGCTCTAACTACTGAGAATAAATCTATAGCATATCACCATTAGAGAGTGCTTTCACGGCCATTGCTAAAGCTCATCATATAGACACAAATGTTAAACTTCATATATGAATAAGGCAGTGTTACAAAAAAGAGTACACTGTAATCTCTTCACTGCTTGAATTCATTCAATGCCTCACTAGAGCTTTATCTCTCTCTCTCTCTCTCTCTCTCTCTCTGACTCAGACACACATGTGTGCGTGTGTATGTATATACATAGCTGTACATACATATGGATGCATGCACTCTGTGTATAAACTGTTTTCCATGGACAAACATTCCAGGTTCTCAGGACCAAGTGTCTAATCAACCCATAGTGAAATTATATCTGAAACTACATGAACATAGGCCTACTTTAATTTTTAAAAAATGGCTATAATCAGTATAGCTTCATTTATTGTGTCTCTTTCTCTTTCTCTCAATATATGTTTCTAGTTTTTGTATAATATTAGAAACAGAGCTTTAGAAGGCTTTGAAGCTCCAAACAAATGACAGCAGACTCTCAGTAAATCTGGTGTAAATAATATTGGCAGGGTGTGAGGGGATTTAGGGAGATGCATGACAACTGTTTATATAGGGTTATATATTTATCTCATGTAATATAATGAAAATATACAAAGCTTATAAAAATCATGATTTCATATGTCTAAATGCTCAAGAGAAAGCTAAGTCACAACTGAAATAACTTTAATCTGATTTAGGAAACTACCGAAAGTATTGAAAATTTTCGAAGGTGGTATAAAAATAGTAGTGGTAAAATGAAGAGCTAGAAAACAGCTAACATTCCGAAGAAAGTACCAACTACAGTTAAAAGGTATATGATATGGTGCTTTCCATGTGACCAGTGCTATTTTGGGAACTTTATGTTCACGAATTTAGCGCCTTCAACAACTCTAAAAAATAGATGGCATTATTGTCTTTCTTTTGTAGATGAGGAAACTGAGGCACATTAAATCCAAGTGAATGCCCCAAGGTCACACTGGAAACATGGCTTTAGATTCTTTATTATTCTTTTTGTGACAGAGACAGAGAGAGGGACAGAAAGGGACAGACAGATAGGATGGAGACAGATGAGAAGCATCAATTCTTTGTTGCGGCACCTTAGTTGCTCAGTGATTGCTTTCTCATATGTGTCTTGACGGGGCGGAGGGGTACAGCAGAGCGAGTGACCCCTTGCTCAAGCCAATGACCTTGGACTCAAGCCAGCGACCTCGGGCTTCAAGCCAGTGACCTTTGGGCTCAAGCCAGTGACCATGGGGTCATGTCTATGTCTATGATTCCCTCATTCAAGTCAGCGACCCCTTGCTCATGCTGGTGAGCCCACGCACAAGATGGATAAACCCACGCTCAAGCCAGCGACCTGGGGTTTCAAACCTGGGTCCTCTGCATCTCAATCCGATGCTCTATCCACTGCACCACCACCTAGTCAGGAGGCTCTAGGTTCTTTATTTCTAACTTCTAGATGACACTCTTAGTTTTTAGTAATGGTCATTGCACCAAAAAAGGACAGGAACAATGTAAAATTTCTAATCTTAAGAATATAAAGTCAAGCAATAAGACATGAGAGTAGGCATTACTGAGTCCCCATGCTCTATGCATTCCTCTCCTAAATGGGGCTATTTCCTTATTTGATCTAAATAGTGAACAGATAAAATTCTCCTCTCAGGATATTTAAGTTATTTTATAATTTTCAGAGCCAGTTTGAAATATATTAAGGAAAACTGTCCTTTCTGGTCAAACATTCTTTGTTCTCAGGATGAAGAGGTATCTCATGAACCTACAGACAAAATTATTTCTGATTTGATGCACAATATGAACATGGCTGTCCTGAGCAATAAGAGACTATCATTGTTATGGCTTCCATTTATTGTGCACTTGCTACAGGTTAGACACTGGCTGGCTCCTTTATGTGCATTATCGCATTTACCACTCACAGCAAGTGAAGTGGTCATTATATCCTGTTTCTATAGAAGAAGGTTGGGAGGCTCAGAAAGGTTAAACACCTCATCAAAACTTTTACAAAGGAGAGGTGGGGAGACTCGGAATTTGAAGCTGGAGCTACAGGATTCAAGTTTAGGTTATTCTGCCTGTATGTCAGTGATGTCAGAGCGTTTTCTTAGCAAGGTCCTTAGCAATAAAAAACGAATTTCACCAGTAAATTCAACAAAAAGACTTTGCTGCTATTTCCTCAGAAACCACTGCTCCTTATTTTTTCAAAATAGTTCAGGAAGCCTGACCTGTAGTGGCACAGCGGATAACACATCGACCTGGAATGCTGAGGTCACCAGTTCGAATCCCAGGCTTTCCCAGTGAAGGCACATTCAAGAAGCCCCTGCTGCGAGTTGATGCTTCTCGCTCCTCCCCGCTACACATTTCTCTCTCTGTCTCTTTCTCTCCTCTCTCTAACAAAATCAGTAAATAAAATTAAAAAGAATTAGTTCAGCTGAAAAAAACAAAATATTTAACTACCCACCCAAATGCATGTCTTATTGCAAAAAAAAAAGTTTTGTAGTCCCCAGAAATTAGCACAAGCAGCATAGCTTACTGAACCCAAAAATTTCTTGTTTATGATTTTTCAAATATAAACTTTTTAATTAACTCAGTCCAACCAGTGCCCAACTGTCTACCCGTTTTTAACAACAGGAACCAACCATCTTTTTAGGGATAAATAACAGGTACATGTAAAAGGTGACATAGTTCAAGGCTACACGCTGTCAAATAAACGGTGTGGAATAGATAATAAAGTAACTCTCTAAACATCCTTCAACAGCATAGTGATCACCGTGTCTCAGATAGATAAGCTTAATTCTAGTGGAAAATTAATTTCATTATTTAGGGTTATGTCTCTTTCCCTCTGCTATTATATAGGAAAACTTAGTGAGTAAAGAGAAATTTTTACTCATCTTCGTATTGTGCTTTATAAGGATAGTTACGTGTTTGCTTTTATTAAGTATTTTTCATTAACCCTTTACATGTCTAGGTCTTTTAATCTGCGACCCCGCCATTTGGGCTGGCCCTGGGATCACAGTATTTCACCCTTGCTCTAAGCTACAGACTGAGTGCTGGCAGGAGCTGGGGTGTGAGCCCAGGCGGACGGACGCTAGGGGGCGGGGCCTCAGGACATGTTCATCAAAGGGCTGTGAGCCCACCTGGCATTCCCAGTGAGGTCAGTGTTTCACAGTGAAGAAATATTTACCAGGGTCACCAGTCAAGGTTAGGAAGCCCTCCTCTTCATCTCCAGCTAAGCAAGGTCATGGAGTGTTGATCCTGATATGGCAGTGGCAATGAATTAAGCTACTCTACAAAGAGGGCATTGGGTTCATGGGCAATGTTGCTGTTCCCCAGACACTTGAAGGTATAAGAAAGTATGGCAACTGTGGATTTGGTCTTATTTGACCGTAACACTTGTATAAGAAGAAAGGGAAAGAAGGAGCCATTTATTATTGAGCACTGACACGCATTCTGCTCTGAGCTAGCCACGTCAACTCTTATAAATCCTATCACATCCCTTTAAAGTTTGCAAACAAAGTCTCAGTGACTTTGAGATTGTCCAAGCCCTTCTAGCTATCAAAATTGGAATCTAAGCCTGCCTGATTCCAAACTTTTTATTCTTGAGATATTATATTGAAAGATAGTTTTTGAGGTTCTGTGGAATTGAAGTCACATTTCTATTTGTATATTCTTATTAAATAAAGTCAACCTCATGACAGAATCAGTACAGTGAAAGAAAAAAAATCACTTATATGGAAGTATGATCTAGCATCTGTCTTTGAAGGTAAATGCAAAATGATAGCAATCTGGCTATTAATAGTATTTTGGTTTGAGATTTCTGGAAAATGATATATATCTCTATCATATATATATATATATATATATATATATATATATATATATATATATATATCATGTGTATATATAAATCACATATATATGTAAACCGACTAAGAAAACTTAAAACTTTGTAATGCTAATGAAAATGTTTAAGGGATTTCAAGTGCTAGACACTATTAAATGTAATATAATAATTTCTGTCATTTATACTTTTATCGACTCCATTCCAGAATCATTCAAATAGAACCATCACAGGGTACACTTTTAGGTTTGGCCATACTGCTTAAAAAAAGAAATGAGTAAAAGCAAAATGACACGGGGGCAGTAGTACTTAGTTAGCCCTGCTAAATCATCTTGAACATGAGGGGGGAACCAAGTTGATAATGTTTTAGTTGCATTTAGTTTAAGTGTGATACAAAACAATTCTATTCTAGAAGTAGTTTGTTTCAGATTATCTCAAATTTAGCAAACTGGATTGTCAGATACTCAGATATTTTACTCACACACACACACACAAACACATATTATTTTCTTACTGGCACAGATAGAAGGTCAAACTGAGATTCTTTTCAAGTTTTAAAACTATTTCATTAAGGTAAGATTGACATATAAAGACTATATATTTAAGGTATACAACTGGATGAGTTTGGGATTCTTTTTTATAAATCATACTTTAGAATTTTCTCTTTAATGATACATTAGATTAATTTAGCCTAACTCCCAAATCATTCAAGCTTTACAGTTAACCACAATTATAATTTTACTTGTTTGTTTGTTTATTTATTTATTTTTGTGGCAGACACAGAGAGAGTCAGAGGGAGGGACAGATAGGGACAGACAGGAAGGGAGAGAGATGAGAAACATTAATTCTTTGTTGCGGCTCCTTAGTTGTTCATTGATTGATTTTTCATATGTGCCTTGACCAGGGGGCTCACAATTATGACTTTTAAACTCACAGAGTAAATACAGTAATTTTTAAGCAGTACTCTCCAGTAGAAAGATAATGTAAGCCACATGAACAATTTTAAAAAAATTTAGTAACACTATATTTTAAAGTCAAAATATTCTGGGGGTGTTTCCAGATGCTCCATGCTCATCTTATGTAGTTACTGATGTTAGAATTAAACATTTTTCCAAAGGAAAAAAAAAACAAGGTCAAAAGAAAAAGATGAAATTAATTTTAATAATATAGTTTTAATAATAAAGTTTACATAACTGGATTATTAAAATGATATTGTTTCAATAGCTAATCAGCATAAAAGTTAGTGATGAGACTTTTTTTAAAATTTGCAATGCAGCATTTATTGTACAAAGACAGTGCATCCCTAATTCAGGCAGACACCACACTATGCTAGTGGCATCCTCTTCAATAGTATAGTTCTATAGTGGCTCTTCATCTCACAATTTCCTTCCCCGAAAATTAGCAGGCAATAGCAAAGGCAAAATATTCAGTCTCTCTCCCATACATTTTCAACTACACCCAGTGTGCAAAGCCATTAAAAGAAATCAAAATCTTGGCCCAAGACAGTTGGCTCAGTGATAGAGCACCAACCCCAGTGTGTGGAAGTGCCAGGTTTAATTCCTTGTCAGGGCACTCAGGAGAGGCGAACATCTGCTTCTCCAACCCCCCTCTCCTTTATTTCTCTCCCCCTCTCTTTACCTGCCACAGCCATGTCTTGATTGATTTTAGTATGTCAGTCCTGGGCACTGAGGATGGCTCCATGGAGCCTCCATCTCAGGTGCTAAAAATAGCTTGGTTCAAGCATGGCCCCGGATGGGCAGATCATTGGCCCCATAAGGGGGGGGCAGATCATGGGGTGGATCCTGGCCAGGGTACATGTGGGAGTCTATCTCTGTATCTCCTCTATTCTCACTAAAATAAATAAATAAATAAACAAACAAACAAATAAATAAATAAATGTCTCAAAATTCCAGAACACAGTCTGAGAATTACTTGGGAAAATAAAAATTCTAACAAAAGTCAATAACTGAGAGGAAATGAAATCAGGAACTAGAAGTCTATTTGATCTTCTGCCCAGTCCAGTGACGATGCATCGGAAAATCAGATGCCCTTGATTTTTATGAAAACACTAAACATACCAGACTGTTGGAGGAAAGTACACTCCTTACCTTCTACCAGGCCAGGAAATGCAAGTTTCAACTGAGTTTTGTAATATAACATTTGAGTTTCTCGTTATAAGAGCAGTCACTTTATATAAGACTTGCTATACATCAGTTCCAAGCTCTCCTAATACATCAGTCAAATATATACATTTGGTCAGCAAACAAATCTGAGGAAATGCTGACACAGTCTCTGCTCCCCTCTCCCCTTTCCATCTTCCAGCTAGAGGAAGTAGCTGAGGCATTTTGACAGGTGTTTTTCTCTCTTGGGTTGGAAATAATGACATTGGTCCATAACCATAGTCCTCACTCAAACAGCTTGTAACCCCATGGGGGAAATGACATAACCAATTACTTGTAATCATAGAGACCCCTCCAACAAACAATTAATTATTCTTTAACATATTTCTCACATGTGCCTTGACCACGGGCCTTCAGCAGACCGAGCAAGCCCTTGCTGGAGCCAGCGACCTTGGGTCCAAGCTGGCGAGATTTTGCTCAAGCCAGATGGGCCCATGCTCAAGCTGGCAAGCTCGGGGTCTCAAACCTGGGTCCTCCGCATCCCAGTCCGACGCTCTATCCACTGTGCCACCACGTGGCCCGGCTCTATATCTTTATAAATATAGAGATGCAGATTTTCTTTCTCTGTAACTTCAAAGTTGGTCAGTGAATTATAGGTCTATCGGATGCTGTCTGCTCCTACTGTATTCTAGAACAGTAATTCTTCAGTTCCTCTGTGAGATGTGAATAGTATTTTTTTTAAGTTTTATTTCAAAAAGGTTTAGGGAACAAACTTCATATGAACTGTTTTTGATGTTCTGGTAAACATTTGAAAACAACTAATATGCTTAAGAACGTATGAATCTCCAGAAAAAAAGTTATGTTATCAGCGTTTTCTAACACGACCACGGGATGACAGAATCCTTTCTCTCAAGGGGTTTGGCAGGACCGGTGTTCCACAGATGATACTTTGGGAAATGTTACGAGCTCCTAATACATTTTTTTTCACCAAATGCACCCTAAAACTGACTCAGCAACTTCAGCTGCGTAGACTTCATGGTGTTTACACTTCCCTTGCCTTTTAAATCAAAGGAACAAATCCTTTTTTTGCTTCAAATCTTCCTGAAATAATTTTGTGCCAGGTTTCAAATTTTCCTTAATCCACAGTCCCTTGCATTCTACTGTGCAAATAGAATTTCAAGCAAAGAAATAGTAATTAGAGGCACAAAAGGAATAAATCCAAGTTTTCAAATAAAACATTCTCAGAGCTTGAATTTTAAATACAATTGAATATCCAGGTTTGAATTAAGGGGTTAAGTTGATAATTAAATAAAAATTAAATGCATAATTTTAAAAGGTCACATGACAAAACCCATCATATGCAACTGAATACCCACTTACAAGGATGCCTCATATAAAATATCATTGTTTATTAAATATGAAGACATAATTATGATTCGTCACTAAGTTGTTCAAAACCACAATTTTAAAAGGCACAAGTAAACTAAACATGTCCCAATGTAGTGAGCAGTAATCAAATTACTTGTAAAAGCACATTTCTCAATCAATTTTAAGATGTCACACATTGGGAAGGTATTTAATTGACTCTTTTTCCTGAAAGATACTCAAATGGAATGCAAATAGCCAAACATACATTTTAGGATGATAGCCTCACTTTCTTAGTTTCATTCAGTCTTTCTATAAATACCAAGAACTTTCCATCTGGGTCATAATACATCAATCATTTTGGATGAGCTAACTCCCATGCATGCTTATCTTGGGAACTATGATAAACACCTGGATTTTCTAAGGACTCTTTCTTTTGTTCTTTTTAGTAAGAATTACAGTGCAGGAATTCTGAGGATATAAACTATAGATGAAATTAAAATCAATAGGGGAGAGAGAGAGAAAAACTTAAGTGATTTGCAGGGACTCTCCTCTCCCCTAACCATGCATTTGAAAGAAGGAACTATATCTTTTGTTCCAGTATAATACAATCACCAGGAATAGACCTATGATTTCTCATAATTTTTGTCTGCTTCTATTATCTCCATCCATTCAAAATGAATGTCGGGCTAACAAAACATGAGGAAGACAGACAGACAGAGAGACAGGCAGATAGATAAATATAAATAGCATTAAAAAAGTAAATGCTATTTTATAGCCTACACTAATTATGTTATTTAGAATAGAAACCTCTTTGGGCTAAGGATCACAAGATAACAATCTATAGTTATGTAACAATGTTCTCAAAGTTCAAAACATTTGTAATCTTTATTACTTGAACACCAATTTTTCAGATGACAAATTCAAGGCAAAACATGTAGACCCTGTCAAAACCCTGTTTGAGATGCCAAAATGTTAATCAATGATTTGCCCATCAAATACCTACCAATCAAAGGAATTTGCTGATTTATTATTCCTCTATTTGCAATTACCAGGTCTTTTAAAAATCTCTTATTTTCACATACTATTTACTCGACAGCAATTAGTCTATATATAATATTGTAAAAAACAAGCCACGTTAATTTGGAACTAAGTTTCTGTCTTAAAAGAGAACTCAAAGCCGATTAAATATATAGGAACCTGCCCTTTTTAACATCCCAAATGGTCAGCAGTACCAACAGCCTGGTGGTCACTGAATGGAGCCATAATTTGGTTTCTGTAGCTTAAAGTTAACAGCTTCAGTCTAAGCATCTTTAAAGAGCTCCAAGGCTCAGAAGTTTCTGTTTCTGGAGTTCAACTGACACATAGTCACGGCAAGCCGGGAGATAATTGCCCAAGGTCACTCATGAGCAGCTATATGGAAACTCAAATCCAGGGGTCACATGCTCTTATAAACGTTTTCATCTCAAGAGCACCAAGAAAGAAATGCTTTGCAATATGCAAGTCCTCAAGTGCACTTATTATTTCAATATAATAAACATTCACCTAGTAAGAAGCCCAGAGCCCAAATGAAAATAAATGATACTTATTAGTGAATAATGGTTTGTTCCAGTCTCTGGGTCTAAAATAAAGTAACCTCGTCAAAAAATAAATACCAGCACTGCCCTTGGAAGTCAACAAGTATTGGCAAATAGGAACAAATGGAAAGAAATAAGAAAAACAGCTCAGAGAGTTGGAAGATTAATTTTCTTATATCAATGATATATTCTGTTTTCTTTTCCCCAGCTCCTTGATTGGCTAGCACAATTACATTGAATATGGGAATCTTTCTTCAATAGATTTTGGTCTGTTTCTGTCATAAATGGAGCCTAAAGGAGCAAGGTAAAAAAGAGAACAGTTTCTGATAGGTATAATCTGGGAGTGAAAGATGACATTTTTCCATTTCTGTAGCTATCATAGGATCTCAGATGGAGCAATAGTTAGGCCACGTAATGTCTCTGCCAGAGAAGTTGCTTTCAGGCAGTAGGCTGCCCTCAAATCAAATATATCTTTAGAGAAACGCCTATCACGAATTTCTAACAGACAACCTGGGGTCTTGTTCAAGGTATCTCTAACTGTCATTATTGTCAAGTAGATGAGGAAAAAGACTGCATTTAAAGATATATGATTATCTAATGGAGGTTAAAGTCGGGAAATAAGGCTGATTCTCACCAAGGCTTAGAACCAGGAACCAGGAATGGTTCCATCTGGGATCTTTTCTCTATCTCACCTCATAGAGCTTGTCTCTTTCTTTTTAATTATTTATTAACTGACTGATTTGAGAGAGAGAGAAAGGACGAGAGGGAGGGAGAGAGGGAAAAAGGGGGAGAGAGGGAGAGAAGATGTTTTTTTCTTTTTGCTTATATTATCTTGGGCAAGTAGCATTACCTCCTCTATATTTTATTTTACTGATTTAAAAGAATGGAATAATATCAGCCACTTTATCAGACTCTGTGGGAATTCAATAAAATACTATGCATAAAATGCCTTTCACAGTTGCTACACGCCACAGGTATTACCAAACAGTGGCTCTTTGCAGTGATAGGATTAATATATTTTCATTTTCACAACTACCTTTCATCAGAAGCCAGATGCACACAAGTCCCTAAAGAAACTATTTTGGACACAGTAAAAAGCAGTTTGCATTGTAAGGATTAAAATCTGTGGAGACGGCAGATTCTCCGTGTCTGCTTTCACACCGTTTGGAATCAGCCTGAGAAATCCTGCCAGTCGTTCCCAATGTGTCCGCTTGTCCGACCAGAAGAAAACCTCTCAACATTCCAGAACTTCCCGCACCCTGATAGGCAACAAGTGTGAAAAAGAGCTTCGCATATAGGAACATAAGGTAAACAAAGATAAATCACAGAAATTTAATCTGTCACAGAGGCAATTAAAAAAAAGGAAGAAAAAAAACGTGTGGGAGGAGTAGAAGAATCATGCAACTCTTTCAATCAAATTAACACCAAGAAGTTAGACGGGACTGAGAAGGTAATTACCTGCCTTGAAAAGCAATGAGATTATGGTTTTGTCTCTTTTCTTTTTTTCTTTTTAACAGCACATGCTGCTTTTTAAAAATAGTAGAAGTGTTAATTCTGGTAATATAACACTTCAAGATTAACTTTTATTTATTTATTGAAATTTTTCTCTCTTTTTTTTTAAGGAAATGCCTATAAATAAGAAAATACGAATGTTTGGAGTGAAGGGAGAGTCCTGCATAATCAAATACTGAGGAAGCAGCCCATTCTCACAGCGGCGTTCCATTTCACTCAGTCTCGACTGGATATTATGATTTTACCTGCCCATAATAAAATGGTTCTTCTGAAACACATGTTCTCTCCCAACAGTGGCCTCGGCTATATTGGAAAAGCAGAATCTCTGAATCCTTTCTTGATAACTTTCGGCTTTTCATCTCGAATGATTATTCATTTTACGTGAGTCCTTCTTCAAGAGGGTGTCAAGGACTTTTATTCTTGTCATGGAGACCATGAATTTGCATTTGAAAGAAAGGAAGTTGGAAATAAAGTTTTGAACTAATTATAATCAGTGGGGACACTTCTGCAGAAAATCCTGGGCATAGTGACAAGGGATCAGAGAAGAATTGAGTCTGTTTTCTTCCTCTTCCTGTTTCATCAACATAGTGTCACTTTTATTAGTCTCCTCCACATTTCATTTCTCATCATTTCCTATCTTCCTTTTATTGGGCTTCCAACTGTCAATATTTCTAATTATCTCTCTGGAATTAACTGCTCTCTTCTTCCTCCCCTTTAATTTTCTCTCTTTTTTTATTTTTCTTATTGTGAGAAAAAGTACAGGACAAAAGATGATAGTAAGTTTATTCTCTAATTTACATTTCAACAGAACATGAAGATATATTCACTAAACATCTCTACAGAAATAATAAGTGCAGTATAAGCAGTTAGTTAGTATGTGAAATCTCAATCAGCTTTTACCTTGATTGTATCTTTGAAAGAAAACTATATGTAAGCCTGACAAGGCAGTGGTGCAGTGGATAGACTGTCAGCCTAGGATACCGAGGACCCAAGTTCTAAACCTGAGGTCACCGGCTTGAGTACGGGCTCACCAGCTTGAGTGCAGAGTCGCTTGCTTGAACGTGGGATCATAGACATGACCCCAAGGTCACTGACTTGAGCCCAAAGTCACTGGCTTGAGCAAGGGATCACTCACTCTGCTGTAGCCTCCCCCGCCCCCCGTCAAGGCACACATAAGGAAGCAATCAACAAACAACTAAGGTGCTGCAATGAATTGATGCTTCTCATCTCTCTCCCTTCCTGTCTGCTTGTTCCTATCTGTCCCTCTCTCTGTCTCGCTCACAAATAAGCAAACAAAACCCCACTAAACATCTATAAGAAAACTGGTAACTACAAGAGAGAAGATATATTCAGATATTGGCTTCTTATCTTTGGAATTAGACTGGCAAAGCTAACAGCCAATGAATGAGAGAAATATTGCACTAAAATAGATACTTCAACTGCTATGCTTGGAAATGGCAATGAGACTATTATTAGCTTGCAATAACAATAATGAATCTTAGCTTTTCATGATACTGATGATGAGGATGATTACCCTAGGTTGAAAATAAGATTAGAAGAAAGAATAGTGTGCAAGATGTTCTCTGAAATTATAAATGAAATACGTTATCTTCCATATGTACAACATTTCTCCCAATGTGCAAGATAGCAGCTATTTCTTTGGTGCATAAGACAAAAGGATCATTCTAATCGTGTGAATTTAATTCTGGTCATTGCTTTTGTGAAAAACATACCAGAAGCAGCATATATGCTTCCTTCCCCCTTATCCGCAATATTGCTTCTTTACTGAGAAGTCCTCTCTCCCCCGGCAGAGGGAGAAATCACCTCATAGCTGACAATGACAGAAGCCATGCTTAACTCTTACTCTAAAATTTGGTTTTATATTTTTAAAAATACCTAGATTAAAAATCCCCTGATGTGTAGAATATTGCTCACCTCATCTCACTACATTTGTTTTAAAATGGCAGTCTTCTGTTTTCAAAGAAGTTGATGTCAACTGTGCTATCTATAACTATAATAACTTGATAAGACGGCAGGTAGTTTTAGGATATTAACATTTCAAGCCACTGTTATAAATATTTATAAAAGTTTCTATTCCAGTAAGACTAGTTATTTTTTCCCAACCTATATGGTGCATGATTATGCAGTCTTTAATATAATGAAACTCTGTAGAACATTCTATATAGCCTCCTACTCCGATTGAACTCCAATATAAAAAAATGGATAAAGAAGAAAGTTATCAAGAGTTTGGGTAACTAAAAAGAAATACGTCACCTGAACTTTAGCCAGTATTTGTTTCATAATTTCAAATCTCTTCCTATTAAATGAAATTATTTAATGTAATTAATTGTGTCTTTCCTCAAGGTAACATGCAAATCTCTTTTCTCCACCAATTACAATCGTTGTTCAAGTAGGATATTATGAGGCTTGTCTACCTTTTTTACACATCAGAGGAGGGCCATGCGGTTTAAAAAGGAGCTACTGACACTCCTCTGGGGGTAAATAATGATTCTTTCAAACAATTGTCTCCAGGGTGCCATTTCCATGTCAGGCAGTTTGTTCTAAGTGCTTAACTCTTCCAGAGCTCAATCCTAAAAGGGCTTATTAACATTTCTTCTTATTATTCTTTATTTTATTTTTGACACTTAGAGTTGCCTAGCAGTCAACATGGAGTCTCACTGGGGTACAAGCCTCCAACATGGCGACTTGAATGAGGGGAAAAGAAGTAGTGCACACAGAATTGTAGCAGAAGTCAGGAAAAATGGACTCAATCATGATTTTGGCCATGTCACTTAACCTTCTGGGCCTTAGATCCTTGGTTAGTTTGCTGAATGATGAAGATGACCCCTCAAATTTAAAATTATATCATGCTTCCTGTTAAATCACTTTACACCATTCTATCTATGACTCTAATTTAAGACTTTTTCAATTAATATTGATCAACAGAATAGTTTCCAACTAATCTACATTTTCTATTCCAACTCTGCTCATTACATTTTGTCTGGACTTCCTCTATTTGCTTCCCAAAGCACTGTTTCATCATGATGCCTATACCAGTGGCTCTTAAAATCCATGATTTCAGCTTCAGTGAGCACTTACCCTATTTAGGGGGACAGCTGTTACTAGGCACAGTTGAATGGTTAGCAGACACAGGGTTGCCCATTTTGAAAAGAATATAGAAAGCTAGGTATTTATATGAAATCTAATCATTTTTAAATCTTATCAAAAAAAATTTAAAAATTGAACACCCAACTTGGATCAAACATCTGTGAAATAATTATAGCCTATGGGGTAGATCAGTGCTTGAAATCTTTACTTTAAAGCTTCTAGTACACTTCCATAGATGCCTAAAGGTTAGCTGTTTTCAATGTGCATTCTGAAAGGTACCAGCATATACATAAAAGAAGATTGCAACCACCCAACAACCTAGTAGGTTGGCAGTTAGTTCAACCCACTTATTTTACGTATATGAAAACTGATACCTAAACCATTGAAACACCTCTCCCAAGGTACATGGCAGCTTAGTAACAAAATTGGAACAAGAATCCAAGTATTACACTTCTTAGTAAGACTCCTCTACCTTTTGGTTTTCCTCCTCATTTTCCCAAGATGCCTTTGAGGGATAAAGAGTCTACACTTTCAAATTGCAAACAACTTTCTTATTCACAAAAACTAGGATTACTCTGTACATTATTTATCTTGTCCATTTATATAAAATTTAATATGCAATATTAAATTATACATAAAGTAAAAATATGTATAGCTTATGACATATAAGTACTTTATATATGATGTAAAGTTTATTTTAATACACGCACATACACCATATGAGCTTTTCACAATGTGAGATTACTTCACAAAACCTTCAATTCTGTGTACACATATGACAATAGTTCCATCACATTCTCCATTGTTATGAACAACGACTTTCTCCTCCTTAAGGTTTTTGCCTGAAATATGTGAACTCCTTGGTAGATATTACTTAAATCATAGTGGAGAAATGGTAACCTTGACAGCTCAGTAAAATCACTTGGAAAAGTCAAAACTGATCCATTCTTTTAGATGCCTTGTCATTTTCAACCAGTGGTTTGAATTTGAGTTCTCAAATATAGACCACTATAAACAAACATAAGTAGCAACTAATGGATGTCGAAAAAATTGGAGGAATAAAATTATATGGTAATAAGAGATGATTTTTTTAAGTGTTGCTGCATTCAGTATCTTTTAATCCACAGTTATTCAAACACTGCAGGAAAAATATACACATGGGTTGTTTTTTATAGTATTTCCCAACAAGAATGAAAATTAATGAATAGTAGAAATGAAAATGAATATCACTGGAAACATTAAGCTACTTGAATCATTTGTCATCCCATTAAAGTGTATAAATGTTCTTAGACCTGTCTCCCCTGTTAGAAAATGCTAAATCAGAGGACGAAAAGTAGAAATCTACAGACCAAATCTAGCGTGCACACATTTTTATATACATATGGAGAGCAAGAAGGAGAGAGAAATTGAGACACTGTTATTATTTTTGAGGTTGTTGTTGAAATTATTAATTTGCTTCCTTTGAAAAAATCAGTCGAGTTTTACAGATGCACTGGATTCCGACTTCTCTTAAATAACTGCAAAACCTGGAAATAACTAACCCAGCCTAAGTCACTCCACTTCCTTTGAATAGAGTGTCCACTTCCAGTTCACCATGGTCCTCAACTTTTTAGGCTCATGTCTTCAAACTAAGCACATTTAAAAATTGCCTCTTTAGATACACCAAACTTGGGATTCTCTCCAAATGTAACAATGATAGACTTACAAGGATTTAAGAAAGTCTGAAGTATTATACAACAGAGTAGAATAGAACATCGTATCTGACAGATCATCTCTGATGTAAACTAACTGAAATCTCAATAATAATTGAGAATACAATAGGGCATGCCCAAAGAGGAACAAGAACACCAAATTAAACTTGATAAATTAGCTCATCAAAAGTGCTGTGTCTTGAATGTAATTACAACTGAATTTGGCACAAAACTTCAGCTTAAGACATGGGCACATTGAAAATCAAAGAGTATGGAATACCAAGTTCATCGTTTAGGGGTCTTGGTGACAGTTTTATCTACCTTATATCCAAATGGTGAGTCATGTTTAAAACTGAAGGAACAGAAATCATTTGCATGACATCAACTTAATTCTCATAGGCTCTGCTGAAACCTTGGGAAGTCATTCTATTGGAGAAAAGTTTAAATTATAGGTGGTGCGTTTTCTGTACAATGAACCTGAGTTATTAATAGCACTAACTGATCTTATCAGCCACCTAATATGACTAAATCTGTAAAATTCATTATAATATTTTCCCACAAAAAAATTACAAGCAATTCAAGTAACTGAAATTATTTAAATTCACTATATTTATTATATATTTTTACTCTTGCTAAGACATGGGGAATGTGCAGATAAGTAAGATTTGCACCACCCCTGTTTTCCCACCTTTAAGAAGTTTAATCTAGCCTGACCAGGTGGTGGCGCAGTGGATAGAGTGTCGGACTGGGATGTGGAAGACCCAGGTTCAAGACCCCGAGCTCGCCAGCTTGAGCGTGGGCCCATCTGGCTTGAGCAAAAGCTCGGTCACTGGCTCCAGCAAGGGGTGGCTCGGTCTGCTGAAGACCCATGGTCAAGGCACATATGAGAAAGCAATCAATGAACAACTATGGTGTCGCAACGGCAACTAAAAACTAATGACTGATGCTTCTCACCTCTCTTCATTCCTGTCTGTCTGTCCCTATCTATTCCTCTCTCTGACTCTCTCTCTCTGTCCCTGTAAAAGAAAAAATAAAAAAAGTTTAATCTAATAGATTTTTGATAGGGACACCCTACCTACATCGGAGGCATAACATGGAAAGGACCATGTAATCCCGGACCCCAAACTTAAGTGTTGATTATTATTTACTCTTATTATATAAGTGCCAGAGATATAACTTGTTACCATTAAAATCATGTTACTAAGGATTACTTTTCGATCAGTTTGCGAAATTTAGCCTATACACACTAGGAGGCATGGATAATTGGCAAATGGTAAAAGCTTAATTTTCTTTCTTAACAGGGTGTTAGTGTGCAATCCTAATAAAGCTATTAAATGGAGTAAGTGCCTCAAAGGGGTGTTGAAAAGAGGCCACAGATAAAAGCAGGAACTGGCTTCTTGGACATAAAACTATGAATTTTATCTTTGTCATCCGAGGAAAGAAAAGAGAATTTGAATATTGCTCTTAAACCAACACTGGAAAAGAAAATGTGCTTTTCTAAATTTAAATAACACATTATTGCAAAAGTCACTCCCTAAATTTGTAGAAGTTCTATAGGAAAACTGATGGCAAGATTTGAAAAATTACCAACAAAGAAAACTTCTGATCTTTGTTTGTTTGGGAGACTTGCTGCTTCAGGAGATTATTTAAGGATAAATAAAGTCATAAGAATAGAGTCCTAATTCCATAGCACAGTGGCCTTATAGGAGGAAAAGAATGCTTTCTCTCTTCTCTCTTCTCCCTTCTCTTTCTCTCTCTCTCTCCTTTGCTCTCTCTCTCTTTCTCATGAGGACCTACAGAGAAGGCAAGCCATGAGGAAAAGAAGAACCTTGATCTTGGACTATCCCTCCACTACTACTGTGAGAAAATAAATTTCTGTTGTTTAATCTACCCAGTCTACAGCATTTTGTCCTAATAGTCCAAGCATGCTAAGACATTTGCAGATGACCACTTCAAGTAGTGATCAATGGAGGCAGAGAGAAGAGCTTAGAAATACTAACCCCTGTGACACATTTCAAAATCAGGGGGACTTTCAACCCAAAGCTCATCAAAACTATTTCATTTCATGTGATAGATGATCAAGAAATTGTTTTCTAAACTTCGCCTTGGGACAGAATAATCTACAGTGTGTATACAGCACCCCTGCCTTATTCAGGACAGCATCTCCACCTTAGTTAATTTCGTTTTCATTCAGTAGCAGACATTCTATGTTACCTACTCCGTATCTATTCTCCTCTTGACCTTAGATATAAATACCAATTAATTTGTAGTATCGGTGTTCCCAGTTAATATTCACCTTTCCCTGGGTTAGCTTTAGTTGGTGAGAAGTCAGAGGGAGTTTCCGAGTGGGGCTTCCCAGAAAGCTTTCTGATAGGGGCGGAGTCAGCGGACCTTTCACTGTGATTCCGTTCTTCACCCTCCCCCTCTGCACTTGTCAAGGATGTAGACATACTACTGGAGGGGCAGCAGTCGTGTGGCACATGAGGATGCACATCACACACAAGGGATGCAGAAAAAGAAGGGTCAAAGGATTTCTTACAACACCATGTAGTGAACGCATCGGCCCTGGATATTGTACCTGTAAACTCCATCTTGTCTCCATCTAAGTTCCTGTTCTCTGCACTTTCTGTTGCTGGAAGAAAACCACATTCTGATACTTTCCGAAGAATGCAATTGTGCCAATCCCTATGTCTTGTTAATTAACACAATGCTTAGCACGTGCTAAGTGTCAGAAAATGTTAACTACGAATGTTGTTAGCAGGAGTGCCATTATAAACTTTAACCATTGACAGGCATCTCTGATACCTAATGTGTGAGACAAGACATGCATGAGTGGGAAAGAGATGAGGATAAGTAAAACCAAACATAGAGATACACATTTTAGAATCTGGGTGGTTCCCAGTTACACTTTCCTTCAGCTAGGGAAGGCTTCTATATTATGCACTTCAACTTGGAGCTCCTACCATTTTCCCATGTTCTCAACTAGGTCAATAAGCAATTGATAAATGTTGTCACTGTGGGCAATTAATAGGAGTTACACAGCATCAGTTACATCAATTTCCCTGTATCTGAGGAGCAAAAAATTGATTTCACAAACTTACTGGTGCATATTGATTCAGTGCCTATCCCTAGGCTATTTCTAGTTAATGCTTTTGTGCAGTCATTGAAAAAAAAGTCGCAGGACTGTCAAATAAAATCTAGTTCTGTGAAGTTTTTATCTATTCCTCTGCTTTGCAGGTATTTGGGGTATCAGTAATGCACTTTTATGCTGAGAGACGTGGATAGTCTCTCTCTTAAAATATTTTCATATCTGGAAAATAAAAGAGGAAACAGCTGAAAATTGTTCGTTTAAGTCTGAAATCTCACATGACACATTTGCAGAGGTATTAGAGTATGAGCTTTCTGAAAAGGAATAGGATTTGTGTGTTTTAAGCATCTCTCTTGGGTGTTGCTAAGCGTTTTGAGATAAAGGAATACAAATATAGTTCTAACACTTTGTCATTGGGGGTGCTCTGTATCCTCATGTTTCCATGGAAGCCTGGGTAGCATCAAAGAGAAGGGAGGCACCTGAATATATATCATATTCCATAATAACAGACCTTAAAAACATTTCTAAAAATGTCCTCATTTATCCTGGACCAAGAATAAAAAACAGCTATAAAGACAATTGGCAAAAACTGAATTTGGACTGTAAATTGGATGACAATGATTTGTCAGTGTTAAATTTCCCAATTTTGGTAATTGTGCAGTAGTGCAAATTACAAAATGTCCTTTTTCTTATAAAGTATACACTAATGCACTTAGGGATAAAGTACTTTAGAGTAACTACAATGCCTAGTTACTCTAAAATGATTCAGCTATGTTTATATTTAGAAAAAGAGAATGAATGATTATGCAAATGGGGAAAATGCTAACTCCTGGTGAATTTGGATGAAGGGTATTTTGTACTATTGCAAAATTTTCTGTGCAATAAACTTATATCAAAATCTAAAGTAACAAGGGGAAAAAACACATTATTTATTTAAATATTTCCCTGTAAAAACAAAAATATGGACGAAGTGTTCCTTCTGTATCAGGTGCATTCTGGGGATAAAAGTGTGAGCAAGACCAACAAGACTCCTGCCCTCACCTAGCTTACATTCAATAGAAGTACAGAGGGATAGGGAAGGGAAAAACAGAAAAATAATGAACAAATAACCAGCATTATTTCAAATAGTGCTAATGCAGTGAGGAGCTCACTAGAATCTAACAGCAGGAGAGACAGTCAGCAGTGTGAGTGGGGATTTGCTATCTAGAGAGGGTGGCAACAAAATCTTTTTAAATGAGGAGACATCCACGCTAAAACCTGAATGACAGGATGGGGCTGTACGAAAACTGGGTGAAGAACATTCTAGAAAGAATAGACTATGTGGCCCTGGTTGGTTGGCTAAGGGGTACAGCATCAGCCCAGCGTGTGAAGGTCCTGGGTTCAATTCCCAGCCAGGGCACACAGGAGAAGTGCCCATCTGTTTCTCCACCCTTCCCCCTCTCCTTTCTCTCTCTCCCCCGCCCCCACAGTCAAGGCTCCATTGGAGCAAAATTGGCCCAGGCACTGAGGACAGCTCCATGGCCTCCGCCTCAAGTGCTAGAGTGGCTCTGGTTGCAGTGGAACAATGCCCCAGATGGGCAGAGTATCACCCTCTGGTGGGCCTGCCGGGTGGATCCCGGTTGGTCACATGCGGGAGTCTGACTGCCTCTCTGCTTCTCACTTCAGAAAAATACCAAAAAAAGAAGAAGAAGAATAGAATAGACCGTGCAAAGACCTCTAAGGCAGGATTAAGTGTGGGTTGTTCAAGGCCCCAAAAGAAAAGCTCGTGGCTGGAGTGAGCCAAGCAAGGGTGAATGGCAGGGAGTAAAATGAGTGACGGCGACAGAGACAGCTCATGAAACTCTCACAGGCTGTGGTAAACCATGTGGGTTGTATTTCATGTGACATGAGTGATCACTGCAGGGGACTGGGCATGAACATACGGGACATGCCTCATATCATGCCTCCTCAATCCCGATGTCTCAACTCAGTCCTATATATTTCGTAGAAATTAGTTACAATTATTTTTAAAAATACAAAGAATGTAATTGTTTATTATAATTCCTCAAAATGAAAAAACCTATTTCTTTTTCTGTAAGACAGTGATTCTTATCTGAGGGAGACTTTGCCCAATAGGACACCTGGCAATATCTGGAGACACTTTGGGACGTCACTATTGAACGGTGCTACTGGCCCGTACTGGATAGAGTCCAGGGGTGTTGTTAAACATCATACCAGGCACAGCCACCCCCACGGAAATGCCTTATCTTACCCAAATGTTACGAGGGCCAAAGGCGACCAACCCCGCTTGCTCTAAGGGAACTGAACAGAATGCAAAGCACACGTGGCGTTTTCTTATTAGAGCAGTTTTTTGTTTGGTTTGATGCTGGTCTCTACTGACTCAAAGTTGCAACATCTCCCCTGTAAATTATATTCAGCAAGATATACACAAAACAGACCAAAAGCAATCAATGTGGGGTGTTGTGGACTGAATTGTATACCTCTCAAATTCACAGATTGAAGCCCTAACCCCAATATCACCATAGCTGGGGATAGAATCTTCAGGAGGTTATTAAGGTTAAATGAGGTTTTAAGAATGGAGTTCTAATAATTCCACAGCACTGTAGCCTTATAAGGAGAAGAGAACTTTCTCTCTCTCTTTCTCTCTCTCTTTCATGTGAAGACCACAGAGAAGGCAAGTCAGGAAGAACCTTGATCTTGGACTCTCTATCACCCAGTGCTGTGAGAAAATAAATTTCGGTTGTTTAATCAACCCAGTCTACAGCATTTTGTCATAAAAGTCCAAGCAGGCTAAGATATTTGCCCATGAACTCTCCAGATGGTGATCAACGTAGACAGAGAGAAGAGCTTGAGAAGCACTAACCCTCGTGACGCATTGCAAAGTCAAGGTGACTTTCAAGCCAAAGCTTATCAAGACTATTCCATTCAATGTGCTAGACGATAGGGAACTTGGTTTCCAAACGTCTCCCCAGGACAGAACAACCGACAGGGCGTCTATACCCAACATCCCTGACTTCCGCACGGCAGCTCCTCCTGAGGCCAGTCACTTCCTTCACAACAAGGTAAACATTTAAGCATATGGCCGCATTCAATAAGGTGGCAGTTGTGCTGTGGATATGATCACAGAATTTATAGTGCGGGTCTTATTTTCTAATTGAAATCTACTATCGCTTCTCCCTGAGACATTATTTCTAAAGATGCAAAAGTACTTTATGTTTTGGCAATTGCAGTTTTATTCTTTATAATTAATAACACAATTGCTGGGTATTTCTCATGTTGATGCATTGCAAGGGTTTTGACAGTTGGGAGAGCCTGCAAAATGTGTTATGTTATGTTGCTTAATACCTTATTAGGAAAACTGCCTTGCTTCCAACTTAGCTCCATTTGCTACATTACAATAGACTGTAAGTTACTCTGACAGGCAAACAGAAAAAGGAAGGCTATACTTACAAATACAAATAAAAGCCCAGACAAAAGAGAAAATGAAAAATTATTCCATAACCCACTGATGACTGAAAATCCTGATCAGCAAAAGCATAAAATTCAAACGCAAGGTTATTTTCTTTTTCCTCTGATAACTTTATAAACATAATCAAGACTCTGATACAGTCCTTACTAGCCAATATTATAAACACTGTTAATGTTTCTGAATATATATGACTCATTTCCATTTACATATCCCTAAGAATGAATCCCCTAAAATTCTGCTGCATTTCAATATTGTTAAGAATTTACCATAACCTGCTCTCCTCTGTAAGAATAACAAAATAAGCTTATTTTATGATTATGTGTGATTACCTAGTATAAAATATTAATAAAATTGATTGTAACATATGACTTCAACATGCAGTCTAATAACATTAAGAGGGTGGAGACAGCAAAATGCTGCTGCTGATGGGGATTTGTTATTAAACTGAAATAATAGAAAATTAAGCAAAGGCTTTTCAGGCCAAGGGAAGCAAAATATTCTGTTTTCCTGATGAATTGCTGTAGTATTAAAGCTAATCAATCTTGTTTGGTGAGTGCTCTTGTGCTGAATTTGTAGAGTGTAGCATTAATTAATCATCTTTACCCTTGAAAAAGAATCCTTAGTTTCTGTTTCTTCTCCTCTCTCAAAAGAAAATAGAAGGAAGGGTAGAAAGGCAGATGGAAGGGAGGGAGGGCAGGAGGGAGAGGAAAAAGAGAAAGATTGACAAAAACAGGAGAAGAGAGAGTGGGAAAAGAAAACAAAAAATAAAAGGAAAGGAAAATAAAGAAATAATGTGAAGGCTTTGAAGAGCAGCTTGGTCAAAGGTTGAAAAACAAAAACATGTAAGTTTAAGGTTGCTTCAAGAACAAGGAAAAAATATTATAGAAATCATCAAGTCAGGTTACAAACCCTCCGTTTCGCTAATGGCCATTGTACCACATGGTTTGTCAAATGTCACAATCACTTGGAAGCAGTGGTTATACAAGCCAAAATCAGATGGGTGGCCTCCAGGGCCAGTCTGTGTGGGGAACAGATAAACCACGTCTGCACACCTAGCTTCAGGTAGTTTGGATAGCCGAGTAAGGTCTGGCCTGCTTACCTATAGAGCCGCTTTTGAAAATCTTCCATTGCTGCACAATATGTCACTCTTTAAAGATAAACAAATAATCCCCTCCAGCAATCATCTTTCATCAGTCATTTGGGTCTCAGTAGAAATTCAGTTCAAGTTGCCAGGGCCTGGTGCAAATGTTCCTTTGTCATCATACGTGGGCTTCGTGCTGCTTGGTTATGTGGCTGCTTGCATAATTTATAGCCTCCACACCGGGCCCAGGATTGTAGGAAACCCATGCCAGCTGTCTATATTATGTTCTTGCATGTGGCTGAACATTCACTTTAAAGAGATAACCTTAATAATTTTATGTTTCCACTTTTCTTTAAACTGCTTCTTTATTTAAACAAATACTTAGTGCAAATTAAAATAATAAGAGGAATTATTCTCCTCTCTGATCTTTGTCCTACCCATCTTGCCTTAGTCTCCAAGGCAGGCAGAAAGAAATATTCCTCTTATTCATGTTGCTTCCTTTCACCACAGGCTGGTTTTGCATCTTCCTTGTACAGGTCCCCCTAGTGAACAATATGTGTCCTTTTAGAGGGAATTATATTGCTCCTAACTTCCCATTTATATTTCTCACATAATCAGTTCTCTCTCTCGCTCGCTCTCTGTTTTTTTTTTTTTACAAGGACAGAGAGAGAGTCAGAGAGAGGGATAGACAGGGACAGACAGACAGGAATGGAGAGAGGTGAGAAGCATTAATTATCAGTTTTTCGTTGCGACACCTTAGTTGTTCATTTATTGCTTTCTCACATGTGCCTTGACCGCGGGCCTTCAGCAGACCGAGCCACCCCTTGCTGGAGCCAGCGACCTTGGGTCCAAGCTGGCAAGCTTTTGCTCAAGCCAGATGGGCCCGCACTCAAGCTGGTGACCTCGGGGTCTCGAACCTGGGTCTTCCGCATCCCAGTCTGACGCTCTATCCACTGTGCCACCGCCTGGTCAGGCTTAGTTGTCTTTTAAAAATAGAAGTACTAGGGTTCATTGTCAAACCATTAACAATTAGAGGACAAGTTCTAAAAATGTATACATAAACTGAAATAGCCTTAAAATTGAGGTACTGCTAGTATGTTCCATGTCTTAATTTGGTCTGCTATTGCAAATTATGATAGACTGGGTGGCTTAAACAATGAACATTTATTTCTTACAGTTCTGGAGGCTGCAAGTGCAAGGTCAGAGTGCTGGCATGATTTGGCTTTCAAGGAAAGCTCCTGGTTTACAGATGGTGGCCTTCTTGCTGTGTCCTCACATGGCAGGAAAAGGGCTAGCTAGTTCTCTGGCCACTTTTCATAAGGGCACTAATCCCATACATAAGAGCACCACCCTTATGACCTAATTACTTCCAAAAGGCCCCAAGTCCTAATAGCATCACAATTGGTTTAGGGTTTCAAAATATAAAATTGGGGGGCATAACATATCACACATATACATACATACATACAGCAATAGACATACATGTACATATAGATCCTTTGATTCCAAGTGCAATAAGGAATAAAGGTGAACTTATGAAATACCATTGACATCTTTTGTGTAACAGAAAATTGGGAGTCAGTGTCTGTGCATGGTGTCTACCTTTCCCATCTGAAAGGAAGTGTTCTGGTTTTGTTGTTCCTTTCATTTTATTTTAAGAAACCAGTTGAACAAATTATTGAATATCGCAAATGAATGTACCTGTATTGGTAGAATTCCTGGTATTTGCAAGATGATAGTAGAGGAGACTTAGTTTTTATCAGCAAGAACTGCATGGCTTCTTAACTAAAAATACCTCATTTTAACATCTATTTACTTCATCAACAAACAAAGCTAACCCAAGTTATCAAAATGTACTTCTGTATTTTAATACTCTTTATACAATTATAAACTCTTCTACACTGTTTTAATGAAACAGGTAAAACAAATTACTATTATGTGGCTATTAATCTATCAACACATGTGTAACAACAAATATGAATTAATGGAAGAAAAGAGTGTCCACTGTTCCTTTAATCTCGATCTTCCCCAAAGATATAAAAAGTGATAAGCTGTCTTAGAGAAAAATATAATATGCCACGAAAGCCAAATTGTTTCTATAGATATCAGCCACCATGGCACCTTCTATAAAAATAGAAGCAATAAGAAGGGTGTGAACAAATTTGAGCTTCTTAGAAAACCACCCCTGCAAAAGAGGTAAGAGTTAAAGGCTTCCTTACTATTCCCTTCTAAACAAAGATGGTGCAGAGTATATATCTTCACTCCATCTGTTAGTCACTGCCCTTGACATTCAGTGACAAGTCAACTCCCTAAGGGTCTTCAGTCACATAGCACCTACTGCAGACTTGAGATTTAAGTCCTGTGTAAGAATATCACTCTCTACCCAACCAAAAATGTGCTTTCCAGGAATTCTCACCTCCTTCTTCAAACCAGAGCCCCTCTGCAACTGGCTTACTTGAGAGAGGCTTTTCAAGTAAATAGAAAATAGCTGTGTTCCCTTGTCTCACAAAATATTGAGTATCAGGTCATGTTTCAACTATATTCATGGGGCTTTCCTCATAGCAGGAAAATGCACAGCGCAATATAAATTTACTATATGCTAATTATTTTCTTTTGTAGGAAAAGAATTAGAATTAAGTAAAATTACAGAATTCTAACATTCTTTCTACACAGTGTGAAATTAAATATCAAGGCAAATATATAGTTCTAGTATAGAGAAATATATCAGACATCTTCTTTTGTACATATATGGTGATTAAAATGAAGAAAATAATCTATTTTTTTTCCTCAAATGGTAATTTGAAAGGTACAAGCAGTTTGTTGATGGGAACAACATTATCTTTCTAGGGTCTTTGTTGTTGTTTTTAATAATGTTCCTTCCCTGGCTAGTTGACTCAGTGGATGGAGCACTGGCCTGGCATGTGACGTCCTAGGTTCGATCCCTGGTCAGGGCACACAGGAGAAGTGACCATAAGCTTCTCTCCCTTTCCCTCCCTCCCCCCTTCGCTTCCTCTTCCCCTCTCACAGCCAGTGAAAGCATGGTTTGACTGGTTTGATCATGGCCCCAGGTGTTGAGGATAGCTCAGTTGGTCCCAGCACTGCCCTCAGGCACTGAAAATGGCTCGTTTGATTTGAGCATCAGCCCCAGACAGGGGTTGCCAGGTGGATCCCAGTCAGGGCACCTGCAGAAGTCTGTCTCTCTGTTTCCCCTCTTCCCACTTGGAAAAAACAAACAAACACTAATGTTCCTTATATTCTTCATGGCATGAGGGCCAATTGACTTTGTGCCTAAACAAAAATCTTACGTCAAAATACCCAAGTCAGTCTAGCCACCCCATTGGCTGCTGACACAGACTGCTTGTAGGCTTAGAAAAATGAGCCGACTGAGCGTTTTAGGTCCAAGTCGGTATTCACAAAGAAAGCTAACAAGGTCCTTAGAAACAGAACAGCTAGGAGCTACTGACAGGAACTCTGTCGGCCCCGCCCTCTAAGTAAGGAAGAGGATGATACATCGGTATGATGGAGAGTTCCCATCCCTCTCGCATTTACCACCTGGCTTGATCATCTGTCGCAGCTCTCCCAAACCAATCTCTCTCATATTGGTAGGTGGGAGAGAGGCATGCCCTAAGGAAATAGACTAAATTGAAGTATTTTATGGGTGCAGTCAGCATGGGACAGATAACTTATGGCAACCACCTGAAATGTAGCAATTTTGCATTTTCTAAGTCCATTTATTATCCTCCTGCAATACTCTTGGGACATAACCAAGACCCTAAATGTTTCATAATGTCTGGAAGACACTTAAAGATGAACTTTTTATAAAGTAATAAGTTTCCCTGGGCATGTCTATCGCTTCCAGGTAACCCTAACTATGATGGTCATTAATACAGTCGGCAGAAATATCCTGAATGTCTCAGTTGCAATTTAAATAAATAAAAGGAGGTCAAGGTTTGCACATAACCCACCTGAGCCTCTAGGGTAAGCCACTGTCAAGATTCTCCTGGCATAACTTTTGTCCTATGCACCTCAACTTTGGCAAGATAATTATATATAATAAAGACAGTTTTTAAAAAAGCAACTGTTTTTGGCAGAATATCAAAATTTCAAATGTGTTCAATAGTAGGTAGCTCTAGTTACATTAAAATAAAGAAATGCTATTTCAATAATATGTATTATACCTCTGGTCTCTTGACTATCTTATTATTAAGTTATTCTTCTTAATACTTAGAATATATCTGCTCTTACTCTAACTCTATTGCTTCCTCCCTAGACTCTGGATGAAGTCCAGTCTCCTCACTTATGACACAAGATTTTTAGGTCTACCTGATGCACTTCTCTAAATTTAACTTCCACTGTTTCACTGGATGAACCTCTCTGGCTTCCTCCACAGCCTCACATCTCTTCTTCGTCACCCCCCTCACTCAGGGCCTTGCCATTCTCCTCTCCCCCTGCAGGAAGCTTTCTTCTTGTCCAGATGTAAGTGCCTCATTTGCTCACAGTCAGTATGAATAAGATTCTTCAGAGAAACAGAACTAATAGCAGGTACGTATAACCTATATGAACTGCGAATTCAAGATCCAGCGAAAGCCAATATTCCAGCTTGAGTCCAAAGACAGGAAGAAAATAAAAAAAAACTACTGCACTTTGAAAGACAGTTGAGAGAACTTCCTCTTACTCGCAGAAAGATCAGCCTCTTTGTTCTGTTTGGACCTTCAACTGATTAAATGAGGCCCACCCACAACACAGACGGCAATCTGCTTAACTCACTCAATGCTGAATCAATTCAAATGTTCATCTCAACCATAACACCCTTACAGAAACACCCAGGATAATATGTGACCCCATATCTAGGCAATCCATGACACATAAAGTTAGCCACTAACAGGTTTTCACAGTTTTGCTGAAATATTATATCAGAAAGATATCTCTAACCACACATATAAAATCACAACCACATTCTGTCTTTATTCCCTTTACTCTATTTCTCTTCCTAGCACTTATCACTAACTGATGTATATGTGTTCACAATTCCTTCCATCAACCTCCCCACCACCACCACCTAAACATTCTATTATAAGCTCTATGAAAGCATGGGCTTTGTTTTACTCATTGCTGTATTTCCATTGCTTGGAACAAAGAGGCAGTCATTCAACATTTGCTCACCTAATGGACAAATACCTTCCTTACCTGCCACACTATTTAAAAGGTAAACTAGCCTGACCAGGCGGTGGCGCAGTGGATAGAGTGTCGGACTGGGATGTGGAAGACCCAGGTTTGAGAGCCCGAGGTCACCAGGTTGAGCACAGGCTCATCTGGTTTGAGCAAAAGCTCACCAGCTTAGACCCAAGGTCGCTGGCTTGAGCAAGGGGTTACTCGGTCTGCTGAAGGCCCGCGGTCAAGGCACATATGAGAAAGCAATCAATGAACAACTAAGGTGTCGCAATGAAAAACTAATGATTGATGTTTCTCATCTCTCTCCATTCCTGTCTGTCTGTCCCTATCTATCCCTCTCTCTGACTCTCTCTGTCTCTGTAAAAAAAGTAATAAAATAAATAAATAAAATAAAATAAAAGGTAAACTAGCCTGTTCTTTTACCACGAAGAGGAGTAACATTCCAGAGCATTTAGTCATTCATGTTTGATAACCTAGAGGAAACATTCTACAAGGAAGCCACTGTTGACACGTGAAAACTGTTTTGTGTTTTAGGGTATACATGTCACGTGGATTATCATTACTCTTTGAAAAAGTAGATGTTTATTTCTTAGGATTCACCAGGAAAGGAACAAAACCTTTTGATGAGTTTTTAAGAGATTGCCCAGTTCAACATAATCGTTAGAAATATGGAACAACTGATTTGTATCTTAAAGCTTTGTCTCATTCTTTAAAACCAGGTAAACTTTTCAACTACTCAAATAACAGTTTACACCAAATATTGTCAATTGAAAGTTATGATGGGCTGTATTTCTGAGTTAAAATAAGCTATCACAGTGATCAGTTAACAAAGACTGTGTGTGTGTGTGTGTGTGTGTGTGTGTGTGTATAAAACGCACCGTTGACGCTGATGTCTTGTTTATCCTGACAACCACCTCCATTCTGTTGTCTAGACTCATGTTAAAGATGAAACATTTTTCCTTTCCATGTGCCTTTTCCAAGTTGCCCTCTTTCTCTCATTTGATCTCATTTCTGACTTCTGTTAGGAAATGAAATTTTCTATATTCAATCTACAATGCCCAGTATCTTCAGCAATTTTGCTACAACTATACACAAATCCGGAAACTGATCACTGCAGCCTGTCAGCAAAAAACACCTATGGTTCCTTTTTTTATGTGAGGTTTCCTACTGAATTTTTATAGCACATGCGCACGCGTGCACACACACACGCACACACACACACACATTTTTTCATTCTTAGCATCAAAGTCTATTATTTTCATAAGCAGTTTGGGGAATGGCATAGCCACATGTGAAACTCTGATAACATCCTTTATTATGTTCTTAACAAATGTAGAACTCAATTATTTCAAATCATTTCAATTAATGCTCTATTGCTTTTTCATGCTAGTCACTCAGTCTTTTAAGCCCTTTGCAGAAATAACAAGAGCTTAAACCACATAATACTTGGTGTTGGAGGAGGGGGTTTGCTTTACAAAGCTCGATTCTCCAAGCAAAGTAGTTCTGAGAACTGTTTTTCATTTTCTTGATGATAATCCATCAATTTCTACAGTCCTTAAAATAATATAAAGCAGTTAAGCCATGGGGTTTAAAGCCTTACCTACCACTGGAGGTAAGCTTAAGTCCTGTTTTGTAAGAATGTAAAAACATTCTTATACAAAGAAAAATTAATAATCTCAAGCATTTGGATAAGGACAAAGTAATCCACGTACTCTAATGCTTTGATTTACTTCGGGAGCCTTCGTAAAGTGTTAGAAAAGAAAAAATAACACATACCTCAAAGATACCTCATAAGAAAAATTTTAGAAATCAAATATTTTTCCTTAAATGACATACAAATTCATTTACTGTCAATATAGTGTCATAGCTATCATAATCAAAATGGACGGTTCCTGCTCATATATGCCAGAGGAAAACGTCCTGGTAATGGTAGAAATGGTTCAAGAAGCTAGGAAACAGAGACAATGATTCTCTTACCTCTCAGAAGTTTCAACCAAAGTTTCCTGTAAGGCAGCAACAACCATATGCTTCTAGGTCAGAGGCAAAGGTCAACCAACTACAGCACTGGATCATTCCATGAATTAGAAAGCGAGATTTTTGTCAGAGAATGTCAAGATTTCAAATTATCATGCTCAACCCTCTAAATAGTTCCAATAAAGTGGTCCTTAGCCCTGTTTATACATGTGTTTTGTCTGAGAACTTGCTTTTTACAAGGTAGCCTCTTCACTGTGGGATTTGTGTAACAACCACTGTGGACTTCTTGTACAGTATTATTTCTACAGTAATATTACACATTTCTACAGTATTATTAACTGAAACCTTCTGTTAACAAGAAAAGAAATTCTAGAAAATAACAAGCAATCTCTTAACATGTGTTTTGTGCATGCATTTAGGTCTCCCGAGAGACAAAAACTAAAAGAAAACTGGGAAGCAAGAAAAGGAAGGGATTTTTTTCACATAGATTCTTAGATGAAGACAGGACATTTGAATGGTTATTAAATCAGCTATTAAGGAGTTACTATTTAACAACTAGTATAAGAAGGTGAGAAAAAAATGTAAGCTTGGATTCTTTTCTTTTTAAAGTCTTTCTTGAGAATTCATTGGCCAGAGGTTCAGATTCAAATTATTTGCTTGATCTGGACCAAGATGAAAAATTAACATTAAAGAAGTCATGATAATCATTAAAGGCAGTTGGCAGAAGCAAATGTAAACATCTTTAAAAGATAAATTGTTACAGATAAAGGCCTTCTTACAATAAACCCACTCAGGGAAACAATAGACCAGGAAGAAATTCAGTAGACCCAACAAACACACAAAACCTCAGATCATAAAACTGTCAGAGTTCATTTATTTTTAAGTGAGAAGAGGGTAGATAGAGAGACAGATTACTGCATGTTCCCAAAAGGGATTCACCTGGCAACTTCTGTCTGGGGCTGATGCTCTGCCCATTTGGGGCCATGCTCACAATTGAGCTATTTTAGCACCTAAGGCAGAGGCTCAAAGGAGCCACCCTCAGTGCCTGGTGCCAATGTACTTGTATCAATTGAGCCATGGCTTCAGGAGGGGAAGAGAGAGACAGAGAGAAAGAGAGTAGGGGGAAGGGAGGGAGGGAGAAACAGATGGTCACTTCTCCTGTGTGCCCTGACTGGAAATCAAACCTGAGACATCCACATGCTGGGTCGACACTCTACCACTGAGTCAACTGGCCAGGGCCCAGAGTTAATATTTTGAAATGATTATACTCATGAAAAGAAATTGAAGGTACAAGTTATAATAAACGAGACAAAATTTTAAAAACCTGGCAAAATTGAAAAAGAAAAATGTTACATTTCTAGAAACAAATAAAATAAAATCACTGGAAAGAGATTTAGAAAACCAGGTATAATGCCTGACCAGGCGGTGGCGCAGTGGATAGAGCGTCCAACTGGGATGCGGAAGACCCAGGTTTGAGACCCTGCGCTCACCAGCTTGAGCACGGGCCCATCTGGCTTGAGCAAAAGCTCGTCAGCTTGGACCCAAGGTCGCTGGCTCCAGCAAGGTGTTGCTCAGTCTGCTGAAGGCCCGCGGTCAAGGCACATGTGAGAAAGCTATCAATGAACAACTATGGTGTCGCAACGGCAACAAAAAAACTAATGATTGATGCTTCTCACCTCTCTCCATTCCTGTCTGTCTGTCCCTGTCTATCCCTCTCTCTGACTCTCTCTCTCTCCCTGGAAAAAGAAAAAAGAGAAAAGAAAAAAAAAACAGGTATGAAAAGAAATTACCCAGGAGTGAGCACATATAAATAGAACAACACTTAGAGGAAAAGTTAAGAGACACCAAGGATAGAGTGAGGTCTATTTAGTAGTATCATACAAAGAAGAGAACCCAAAGAAGGGGAAAGGTGATATACTGAAGATTACAGCTGAGAATTCTCCATAACTGACTACGTGCAGGACTCCTTTGTCTCGGGAAACATACAGAATACAATGGAGAAAAAGTAAAATAAACCTACACCTGGGTACACTGAATCTAAAAAAAAAAAAAGAACACATCTTAAAAGTGGCTAAATAGAAAGAGATTACAATTAAAAAAAAAAAAGACAACTATCTTTTTAATACAATTTTAGTAGCCCTGTTCAGAATTTAGTGCAGAATATATTGAAATAAAATTAAAGTATTAAAAATATTGTTGATTATTACTACCCAGGAAAACTATTATTCAAGAATAAGGAAGATTTTTTTTTAATTCAGTCTAGAAAGAGAGAGAGAGAGAGAGTTTGCTAGAACAACTAAAGTGTGTACTTCACGGAAGAGGACCTTAAACTCAGAAGGAAGGAGTAGTGGGCAGCAGCAGCAGAGAGAAGAGAATGTGCTGTGTGGATTGCTAAATCTAAAAAAGCATTGACTATATGTCTCAGTCTGCTTGGGCTGCCATAACAAAATAACACAGACTGGGTTACTTATTTCCCACAGTTCAGGAGGCTGTAAGTCCAAGATGAAGTTGCCAGCAGGGTTGGTTTCTGATGAGATCTCTGCTTGACCTGCAGAAGGCCATCATCTCTGCGTGTCCGGATATGGCCTTTCTTCTGTGCATGCACACTACTGGTGCTTCTTCCTCTTCTTATAAAGACAAGAGTCCTATTACATTGCGGCCTCACCCTTATAATCTCACTGAACCTAATTAAATTAATAAGAAAGACAGGGCAGACAAATTGACATGATGGGACAATAGAGAGACCAGTATGAAATGGAGACCTTTTGCTTGATGACTGGCCAGAATTTCTCACAAGTCAGTATCATTTAAATAAAAAAGGAAAAGAAAGGTTAGGGACTCTGCTAGAATTATATAAAACTGAAAATGAAATTTGACTATGGACTATATTTTGGTGATACTAAAGTGTTATTGCTAGTTTTTTATGTATACATGAGAGTATTATTTCTTTTAGGAATACGTACACAACAATATTTAGGCATAAAGTGATTGGAAGTTTGCAATTTACTTGCAAATGATTTAGCATAGGTAGATTAATGTACAGAGAGATAAAGTTAATATGACAAGTATTCTCTACAATAAATATCAGTTTCAAATATTCAGCTGTTAATGCTGATCTGTAATGAGATTTTACCAATTTCATTGTAAAAATGTCTTTTCACATAGATAGGTATTGTCAAGTATTAATACCAATTCATGAGCATATAATTTTAATTGAGATTATTCATTATTTGGAAGACATTTATAAATTCCATTAGATTTTTCTCTTGGTATTTGTCTTTTGGCATGTCATTACAATGTACATTAATCACTTCCAATGGAATGTTAAGTGGAAGATTCTTAGTTGTACAGTTAAATGCATTTTGAAACTTGGAAATTTTCTTTTCATGTGCACTAAGGTCAAAAAATGCTGCCAGATATGTAGTTTGAGCTTGGAAAATATAACTATGATAAATGTGTGGAATTGAAGATCTTACTTCTTGTTTTAACTCTTAATAGTACAGTATGTATAAAGAAGCTTGATATTATTTCTGATTCAAGCAATATTAGTTGTCAAAATATCATTATTGAAGAATAATTTCACACAAAAATGCCAGTTTGCTCTAATTTTAGTTTTAATTTATTACACAGTGTTATCAAGTCTTCAGCAAAAACAAATTAATTTACAAACTGTAAATTGTTCCATAACAGTTGAAGGTGTGTTGTTGTTAAGAAAACTCTTAATCTTAGTCATGAGCTCAAACTAGTGCAATATAACTTTACCCCTATAAAGTCATCAGACTCCTGAGTGTAGGGTAAGTCATGGTATCTAACTATTTTTGACAAAAATACACAAAACTGATGATGGCTAAGTCCATAAAAGCGTTTAAAGGTTATCACTGAGGCTACCAGATTAATAACACGTCAGATTCAAATATTTTCAGCAAAGTGCCTGCCAATTCATGACACAATGACTAACCATGTTATTTAAGCACTTCGTTTTCTCACAAGCTTTTAAAATTTGGCCAACTAAAACTTTTCTTGCTCTACGCATATTTTTATCACCTTCAGTTATAATACATCTTAGCAGATTCCACTTCAAATAGTATTGAATTAGTGTTTTCTTCAAGTCTACCTGTAAATATTTCATATAGACTAATTCTTCAGCGAGTTCAAATTTGGTGTTGACTGCTCAAATGAAAAACTAAGCAGTATGCTGACATCTAACAGCTCAACAATAACCAAATAAGTTTACTCAAAATCGTTTGCCTTGCTTTGTAATTGACTTTTGATGTTTTTCTAAATGACCTCAGCTCTTTTAGCAACTGTTTTCTCTGAAAAGCTAATAGTCTTAAACAAGTTCATTTTCTCTAAATACATTTCTTTGGTTGTTTCAAACAAACATGACTATGACTTAATTAACTCACTATCAGTAAGTCACTTTCCTTTCTTAGTTAACAAATGAGCCACTCGAAAGTCTGTTGTTGGCAGATTCATGTTTAGTTTGCATTGTTGTGAAGAATTTCTGCTGAAATGAGATTCTTGAGATAATTTCTAATTTTCTTGACTATTGCTTGCCTGTGCATTGGGCACATGTGATGAATGCTCACTCTGGTAATATCATCACAGAGTGTGATCTTTTACCACATCTGTATTACTGAGGCATAATAAACGCAACTTTGAGCATCTAATTTACTAATAACATAACTCACACTCCACTGTGCTTTCAAAGTATGAAATCTCATGTTAGTTGCCTATAGCCTCTGCACACGTTACCACAAATGAATTGAGTGGCTTAAAACAACACAGATTTGTTCTCTTATAAATTCTTATTGTCCGAAGTCTAAAAAAAAATTTCATGGGACTAAAATCAAGATGTTGGCAAACCCAGTTCCTTTTGGAAGCTTTTGGATGAATCTATTCCTTGTCCCTTCCATCTTCCAAAGGCTGATGGAATATCTTGGCTTATATAGGACATACCCAGATAATTCAGAATAATCTCTCCATCTCAAAAGCCTTAATTTGATCATATCTACAAAATCTCTTTTGCCATACAAGGTCACATATAGCTTCCAGAAATGAGAATGTGAACACTTTGATATGTTTAGTCCACTGCACAAAGTACACTTTTCTTTTTTTCATTTTTATGGCAGTAAATGCCGATAATAAAAGTAAATAAATAAGACAGTGTATAGTAATATGCATTTTGAAAGACTGTCAAGTTATAACATCATTGCAATTTGTACAAAATATGATGATATTATAGTCTTTCACGCAATCACTCAACTCTGCTCTTATAGCACAAAAGCAGCCATAGAAATTATGTAAATGATAAGTGTGACTAGTTACACACTAAAATTTAAATTGCACATAATTCTTAAGTCATGAAATACTAATCTTAATTTTATTTGTATGTTTTCAACTATTAAAAGCAATAAATAAATAAATAAATAAATAAACCATTTCTATGTGTGAGGCCATATAAAATTAGGTGGCAGGCTACATTTGGCCCTTAAGCTGATTCCTAGCGAAAACCAATAGTTAACACAACTTCCAGACAAGATGTGCTCTTCTCAAAACTTCAGTATAAGAACATTCTAAATACCTGAACATTCAGTAAAGTAAGGGTTTACAATTAAAGGAAAAGAGGTGACCTGGTTACTATGACTGCCTCTCTTTGTCCATAAAACAAAAGTTATTGACTTTACATGCCTAATTTTAGGACATTTTTGCCCTCTTAGTATACTTATACTGTTCCTGGATCTTCCTTAGGCAAGAAAAGGGATTCTATTCCATGTGTCCTGCCTATGTAGTGGTCCAAGAGACAACAGAATAGAGATGGAAATTTCTTTACACACAAGAAGCCTTTTTTCCTGGACCATGTCTAACATTCACATTACAGTGTAAGATGTGGTCAGGTCTAGAGATATAAGCTCAGAACCACAAGCTTTGCTGTTCATCGGTCCAATCAATCTTTACAACTCATTGTACATGCTTTTAACCATTTAGAAAGGCTCACAAAAAATAACCACCAGTGTATTTTTAAAACCATGTATCGGTGGGAAGGGGAGCAGATTTGCCTGCAAGTCTGCATTAACTCATATTACAGATGTCTGTTATGTATAATGATTTCAAATCTTGTTTCAGAGTTCTAGGAATGCCATACATGCTAATGTTATCTTCTCTCATATCACACTTCCTTTTCCAAATGTCCATACTCTTATTTGACTTGAATTTTACACCCTGTGACTATCATTACATTATATATTAAAAAGCAATAAAAAAGTGTTCCCACTTGAAAAAATACAGAAAGAATATGTTTCTCCAGTCACTTCTGATTAGCTCTAATCCAGCTCTCCAGAGGGAAAGGACACGACATTGAACATTGAGTCTTTCTATTCAGAAAGCTGATCCTTAATAGCAGTGAGGGAGGGAAAAAGATTCTTTTGATCTTGTATTTTAATCTTAAATTTTAATTTGCACCATACAATTTTAATAACTGTCATCTAGGTTTCAAAGTGAATAGAATTCAGTATTTTGCACACGTTGCATATTACACATGTAACTTCAGAATCCTTTGTATGTGCAAGAGCTTTGAAGGCTGCTTATTAAATTAATAATGACCACCCAGTCAAGGGCTGTCAACCTCTTTGTACACTAATGAGCCTTGGCCACAAATCAAAAATAGATGGTGAACTCCTTTTCATACCGCAGTATAATCTAATGATATGGCCATAATTAATAAACTTGATGCTTCCCATGGGACTGTAAATAACCATCTCTCTCACTTTTTCCAGGCTGTGCTTATTACATTCAAATGAATAAAGATGCCAAGCTATTGCTTCTATAGTCCAAAGTCTAATAATGAAGTTGAAACACTACAAAAATGGAACCACTTCTAAGCAGCATGCTGCTAGCTTTCTTATTCTAAACTAAAGCAAAGTTCATGTTCCCCAAATGGAAAGACATCAGTAGCTCAAGCCTATTCAGAAGTGGTGATTTCACTTCCCTTTTGCCTTTTGTTTTTATGCAAAGATTAGACAGTATTTAAAATTAAAGACCAAATCTTTAGGAAATTACACCCTGTGCTTCTTGAATGCATCTGAAATAATGTATCTAAGTTTAAATATTTACAATTCAATTTAGAAGCAAGCACTAAAAAAAAAAGACACAAATGTGTAATACAGTTGGCCAACATTTTATATTTTTTTAAAGCAAGTACACTTCTATTCATTAGCTCACTCAAGAAAAATAGACTGAGAATTTGCTATGGGTTATGCACTGCTCTGGGAGATGAGGAGATATAAAATTTTATTAAACAAGGAGATTTGCCCTGTTCAGATATCTTGGTTGGTTAGAGCACCATCCTGATATGGAAAGGTTCTGGGTTCAATCCCTGGTCAGGTCATATACAAAAAGAAATTGAGGTTCCCGCCTCTCTCTCTAAAATCAATTATAAATATATTTTTTAAAGGGGATTTTTTCCAGTAATCCACTTTTTACTAGGGAAGATAAACATGAATCAAATATTGTCATAAGAGCCCTGTAAACGTAAGCATGGAGGAAGAGCAATGGTCTAGAACAGAGTTGCTTGAACACAGCCTTGAGGGGGCAGGAAGCTTCAATGAGGACAGAAGACTAGACTTAGAGCTGGAGACATAAGGAGGAGCTCACCAGGCAGAAAAGTGAACACGCGCACTCCAGGATGACCTGGAGAGGAAAAAGATATAGAGGCGAGTAAGGTAAGACTGTTAGAAGATTTCTGAGATAGCAGTACTTCTAGAAGACAAGTGGGAGAACTAGGAGATGATGCTGGAGAGGAAATCAGGATTCGTGTGTGTGTGTGTGTGTGTTCATGCATGCACACGAGTATAGATCCTAGTTCCTGGAAATTAAAGTGGCTACCTACACTATCTCTGTATATATAAAACATAACCACGTAGGGAGAAAAAGAGGAAGAGATTGATTTTATATTCTCCTCCACCCTAATGCCTCAACGCACCCAACCCAACACTCATACAAACAAAAATTAAATTGGCCCAGAATAAAATATTCAATGAGTATAACCCACATCTTCTAATGATCTGGTAAAATACAAATCATAATAGACAAAACCTAACCTTTAATAGCATGATGATTAACACTAATGCCAATTCAACAGATTGATATAAACTGTTTGTTATAATTTACACATTGTAAAACTAGATCTTTTCAGTGTAAGGTTCTATGAGTTTAAAAAACATATCCTGCTGTGTAACCATTATAACAGTCAAAATGTAGTACACTTCAACCACCCAAAATGTTTCTTTGTGCCCCTTTTTATCACTCTGCCTCCCAGCCTTCCCAACCCCTAACCAACGGCAACGACTGATTTGTTTTCTGTCTGTATAGTCTTGCTTTTTTTGAGAATATAGTATAAATATAATCACAGAGTTAGCAGCCTCTTGAGTCTGGCTTCTTTCAATTAGCTTATTGCTTGTGACATTCATTCACATATGTTGTATGTTCATACATACATGTATCAAGAGCTCATTCATTTGTATTGCTGGGTGGCTTTTCACTCTATGGATACACCACACAGTTTGTTACACATTCATCACTTTAAAGATATTGGGTTATTTCCAGATCTTTCAAATATTAATAACACCACTATAAGTATGACACAAAAATTTGTGGATAAACATAAGTTTTCATTTCTTTCAGGTATGTGTTTTGGAGCTGAGCCATATAGCATTTTGTAAGTATATAAGTAAGTGACAAACTGTTTCCCAAAGTAGCTGTACCCTGTTGCATTCCCACCAGCAATGTACAAGAGACCCCACTGTTCTATATCCTCACCAGCGCTGGGATTTTGTCATATTTGATTTAAACAAAACAAACTTATTAAATGTATTGGAGTGACACTCCAAGAAAAAAGTTCTGCAGGTTAACAAGTTCTGCAGGTCTCAGGTGCACAGTCCTACAATACTTCATTTGCATGGTCATGGGGGGAGACTTGACTTGGGGTCCTATTGGATTTTTTAAGCCATTTTACTGAACACAAGTATATTTAATTTGCATTTTTCTCATGACTAATGATATTGACCATCTTTTCATTTGTTTTTTACCGTTCATTTATCTTTGGTGAAGTGGCCATACAAAACCTCTGCTCATATTTTCATGTGGTCTATTTTCTTATAGCATCTTTCATATGGTCTGAATATATGTTTTTTACCAGGTATACGTTTTGCAAAGAGTTCTCTCAGTCCAAAGACTGTCATTCTCTTAATAGTGTCTTTCACAGAGTAGAAGTTTTGAACCAAGAGCAAATGATCATTTTTTCTTCTTAAATTGTTCAAATATCGTACCAAAGAAATATTTTACCTAACCCAAGATTACACAAATTTATCATATATTTTCTTCTAAAAAAGACTGTAAGTATAATTTTAGGTTTTAGCATTAAGGTCTAGGAAACATTTTAGGTTTGTTTGCTTCTAATGTGTAATAACCTTGGCCAACATTTTATATTTTTTTAAAGCAAGTACACTTCTATTCATTAGCTCACTCAAGAAAAATAGATTGAGAATTTGCTATAGGTTATGCACTGTCCTGGGAGATGAGGAGATATAAAATTTTATTAAACAAGAAGATTTGCAATATATGGGTCTATGTTCATTTTCTTGCATATGAATAGCCTATTGTTCCAGCATCATTTTTGAAATGACTCTTTGAACTTTTATGTAATTATAATATCAATTGACTGTGTAGGAAGACTAGTTTTGTTTTGTTTTGTTTTTGGACTCTTTGATATACTTTTCTCAATGAAACTAATAAAATGATGGAACACACTAGAGTTCTACCAAGCAAGCACATAATATATACATGGAACATGAGAACCCCTAACAGATATACGAGGAGATGGGAAGAAAGAAAGAAGCATAAAAGAAAACTGAACGATCTAAAAACATGAGATGCACTAGACGGTATCATAGAGTCATCCTTCTTTGTCAAGCTATTTGCAAGCATCTGGGCCACCTCTCTTTATTAGAAATATTGGCTGGATTCTTTTTCCATGGACTCAGGGACTTGAATTGAAGCTGGCATATCACCTAGAAAAGCGAACACAGAGGATCTGACCCATGGTGGGCAGATCCATTAGAAGCCAGCACACATCTGAGTGCCAGGGGATATATAAAAACAGCTTTTCCCAGCTCTGTGCACAGATCTTGCAAGGCGGTGTTTGTTTTTTTGCTTTTCCTGATTCACCTTACATACACATAGAGCACAGTCTTTCAAAGAGCACTCTACTCAAGGGAAGTTTCCCAGATTCAAAACCTCTGCTCTTAGGAAACTGTGTTTGATACATTAACAGCCCAAATCCAAAGCCTCAATTGTTTTCTGTATGTTATCCATGTTCCTTTGTATGGTTAAGTACATAATTCATATAAAAGTCATCTCTCTCTTTCACAGGCTGTAATTCTCCTTTAATTAGGTTGTAGTTAAAACCAAATAAAGAAACACGCAGATGAATAATTTCATAAGTTTTTTCTCCTGGAAAATATTTTTCCTTGATAATCAGCCTAAAATATAATCAGAAAATGGTTTTGTGCATATTATAGTAAAACACTGGTGTGTGTGTGTGTGTGTGTGTGTGTGTGTGTGTGTGTGTGTGTGTTTTCCCATGAAAGGCACTTACACAAAGAGCAATTTTTCCCTAAGTCAAAAACTCCAGTTAATTTTTTTTCAGAGAGCATTTTAATTTTCCATGGTATTGCTATTTTGACCTCTGAGACCTTGCAAAGTAAAGTATTTATGATCCTGGGCTTTTTTATGGTATTGTTTCAATATTTTTGTAACATTTGTATTTCTTGCTGATGTTTTTGGCATTAAAAATCACTCAAGCTGTGCTGAAATATAATGGTATTCACTGAACCATACCGTGGAAGGATAATTCAGTTCAGTAAGGTTATTCTAGCTCATCATGTACACAAAAGATTGAAAGAAATTGTAGAAGATTCTCAGCTCTCTGCTCCGGCAGTATTGAGTCGTTTTTCCCCCCTCTAATAACTTGACATAGACAAACCTTCACATGCATATAGAAATAGCTAGTTTTAAGTCTTTAGAGCAAAGCAAAGGAAACACACAATGGCCCACAGCATAAGGAAGCAAAATGCTGGTGAACAATCGCTTCGGGTCACTAGTTTCCTTTTCCTGTTTCCCAGACAAAAATCAAAGCTGAGCAAACAGCTGTCATCCCCAATTTGAATGAATCCCTAGACGAGCCCCCTGATGATGAGTCTCAACCTTTAATCAGAGGAGGGGGATGTGCTATTAGAGATATATGTAAATCAGGATGAGTTCATTTCCATATAGCTAAGTTGTCCGTAACTAGAAATATCCATAATGCTTCGGTTTGACTGCCATGTTTGTACCATTTTATATATGTTTTAAATTCCTGCCCCAAGAATAGATAAAAGGAAAACCTTTCTCTTGTTACCCTCAGCTTGAGATATCGATTACAACAGCCCCCAATATTGTATATGTTGTATATTTTCTCCTTGATTGGCTAATCATCTGATTTGAGCTGTGCAAACACAACATAAACTCTTAAGAGATCAAGCACAAAAGCTGATGGGTCAAAGCACTAATACATATATAAATATCAGTTAGATATATAAATAGATAGACAGATAAAGATAGAATCTCATGTTAGCCATTCTTAACATATAGCTTCCACATTTTGGTTTAAAAAAAGTGCTGCTTGCCCTCTTGTAGTCATAGACATGTCCCAGACAGTGGGGAAGTGAAGAGAGAAAGAGGAGGAGAGGTACACTATAAAAATGATCACCATTCTCCACTCTTCCCAGTATCTGTACCTTATCACAAGGTGACTCTGTAGTATCTCCTAGAAAGTAATTTATTTCTCTACCCCTTGAATCCATGAGTGCCTTATGACTTACTTTAACCAAGAGAATGCACAAAAAATGACCTGTTTGAATTCTGAGTCCAGATCTCAATAGCCCTTGCACTCCTCCACTCGGTTTCTTGGTACCCTGACCACCGTATGAACAAGCCCACAGTAGCCCTCTGGATGAAGAAAGACATGCAGCACAGCCATCCTCATTGCCTTAGCTGATGTTCAGCCCCCAGCCAGTCTGAGAGCTAATCACAGATGTATAAACTCAGATAATGCCAGAAGAACTGACAGAATTACGAGTAAAAGATGAACTGTTTTAACCCATTCCGTTTTGTGGTGGCTTGTTAGGCTACAAGTGATAAAGTGAAAAAACATCATTTTTTTATTAATTCTATGACCCAGAACCTGTATATATCATTTCCACTCTTGTGCCCTTGGTAAGAATTTAGTCCTATAGCCACAGTAGCTGCAAGGGAAGCTGGGAAATGTAGTCTTTTACTGGATGGTTGGTCATGCATCCATCTCTAGCTAGGTTCCTATTACTAAAGAAAGAAAAGGGAAATCTATGTTGTGGAACAACTAGTTAGGTTCTCTGATACCTCAGCCTCTTCAGCTAGTTGTAAAGATTAAGTGTGAAGTAAGTGTAGCAGTCTTGGGCAATAGCTAGACCCTAGAAAGGGATCAAGAAACATGTGTTGTCCTTTATAATCAGAATCAGAAAAAGACAAAATTTATTTAAAACATTCTAAAGTGTCAGATTCTCCACACCTATTTCTCAGGTGTCCATTATCTTCAAGCAATCTTTCCTTGTCACTAACTAACGTTAGGAACCACACTGGAAGGGGGTCCATAGAAATAAAATAAAGAGTGACACTAAAACATTGTGCCTACTGATAGGATGTAGACAAAGCCTGGATGTCTGTTACAAAAGATTAGATAGAGTTTATGGCATAAAGCCAAGGGACAGGACTAAAGAAAGTCCGTTCAATTCTGTCACTGTCACTGTGTAATAAATAGAGAATGTCACTGTGCAACTGTCAGAAATCAAAGTGGAAACAGCTTTTCTTTTCTTCCTTTGGTACTGGGAGTTTTGTTAAATAATAAAAAAAGGCAGTGGGTATTGTAATAAACTATCTTGGACTTGGGGGGAGGTAAGAAAGCAGGTGTCCATTTCCTGCAGCCAATGGATGTATCTGTTTCCAATTTTAATGAAAAAGAAATCAAAGATAAAAATAGAATGGCAGATGGGTGGTAGAAAATGGGCAGAAAAAGAAATCTGAAAGAATAGCATTTGGAAATAGTGTAATGGTCATATAGAAATCCCACCCCCATAAAAGGTGACCATCACTTATCAACTAACTAGATGACTACCTAATGGTAATGGTATAATTTTAAAAAAATTATTGAACAAATTTTAGTCAAGAACACATGTTTACCTGTGTTTTGCAATCTGATGTTTTGAGTCTGATGAATGGCCTCACATTGGGTAAACAGCTATTATTGTTCAAATCTGTGTGAACCATCTCTCTTTCTTTTTCTCCCTCTCTCTTTCTCTCTCCCTCCCTCGCTCCCTCCTTCCAGAGTTGCTGCCTATTCAGAATTTGCTATTACAAGTCAACTCCTGAAACAACCCAAAAGAGCTTAGCTGAGGGACCCTGGATAGAAGAGAGATGAAATAATCAATAAGCACAGTGACACACACAAGAGAATGAGACAGCAGTGAGATGCAGGGCAGGTGTGGGCCATCGTGTGAGTGGCAGTGTTTACAGAATATGTCCAACTGAGACGCAAGAAAGGGCTCAAGGTCAACACCAACTAGAAAAATAGAAAGCCTCAGAAAGAAGGCTTTGTCAGGAAATATACAATGATGAGGCCCGAGCAGTTGGAGAGGTATGCTCAGAGGTGAGCCAAGGAACATAAAGGCCATTCCCAAGGAGAAAGACTTCAGAAACAGGAGAAGGATCACAGACCAAGAGAATGGCAGAGAGGAGAAAAGGAAGATACACAGCCCCAAAGCAGCATCTTTAGACATATCTCTTCTATGTCGAGGGATTAAGCAACAAACAGGCACGTGCCTACAGGAGTCCATGTTTTAAAATAATGAGCCATTTGGATAAAGCGTCAACCTGAAACGCTGAGGTCACTGGTTCGAAACCCTGCACTTGTCTGGTTAAGGAACATATGGGAATTAATACTTCCTGCTCCTACCCCCTTTTTCTCTCTCTCTCTCTCTCTCTCACTCTTGCACTCTCACTCCCTCCCTCTCTAAAATGAATGAATGGATGAATGAATGAATAAATAAATAAATAAAATATGAGCCATTGTAAGGATAATGCTATCAAAGGATTAGGAAATTGCGGTGGAAAGCATAGGAAGAATTTAATCAAAGATTAAAGTATGATGCCCAAGAGACGTAAGTCAACATTTTCAGAGGCTATTCAAAGGAGTACTAGTCTCTCCTGAGGGTAATATATATTACATAAAAACAATAAATATGAAAACGACCAGGTTACATGCAGTTGTATAGACTTCTTTCCTGCAGAGAATATTCAGTGCTAAGGCACTCTATGATGCTTCAAAAAGGAGATGTGTGGCAAATATCTGTTCTTTGTTCCCCAAGCATCACATCACCACTTTTCCTTTGGGAAGCAAGATGGCTACTTGCATTGGGATTCTCCATCAGAAAGCTCAGGTTACACCTCCTTCCAAAACAGTGGACATGTGACCAAGTTCAGGCCAATCAGGTCCTCCCTCCGGAGAAAGAACTGCTTTAGCAGATGGACAAATCTTTACCATGAGCATCAATGCTTTGCTCCTGCTGATGGACTCTCCCTGCCCCCAAGGTCTGGTGGTTCAGGTTTTCTTCAATGTTTTGAGCTAACTCTACTCTTTCTAGTCAATTCCACTCAGGTTTGGCAGCCAGAGTTCTTTCATTTGCAAGCAAATTGCTCTGAGGGGCAAACACTTCACAAGGTACATTTGACCATGGGTTTTTTCTTTCTTTCTTTTCTTTTTGCCAAAATAACACACTGCACAGTTTATCTTCAAAACACACACCGCTCTAGATAATAATAAAGGGCTTTTGGAACATATTAAGGAAACATGAACTGTTCTCAATCTTTAGATGTAGTCATGGAAAATCACCAAGCAAGGAGCAATGACACATCCGTCTGCCTGCATCTGCCACAAAGCATGTCAAAATGGCCTTGCTGGTGATGGTGAAGTCACCATGCAAAGGTGACTAAGACCAACAAAGGTCAAAAGATGAGAAACACATTCTCCTCAGCAAAGTGTCTTATATACCAGGGCAAAATATGTAAAATATACAAGGCAACTTTGAGCTTACCACCAGGCAGGGCCTTTCTGGAGAACAATCAGACCCGGTAAATTTAACAATCTCCCTCAACTTGGAGGGGTGTGGAAAAGTAAGGGGAGTACTCCTCAGGTCTCCTTCCAAAGCCTACTAATATGGTGATATATATATTTTTGAAGAAAAAATACCTTGTTAAGTATATTCACTTAAAAAAAGCAAAATGTCTCTAATATAGGGACAACCACTATAGAAATTCCTTAACAGGAAGAAAGAGGGTAAGGAGAGTCTAAAGAGAAAAAAGGAATTAAAAGATACTAAAAGCACACACCCAAATCATTTTGACTCTATCTTTGTGTTTCTACAGAGTTTGTACAATGACAGGTCCAGAAACAACAACAATAGCATTCATAACAGTAAGAGAAAATACTAATAACGTGATTTGGGTTCTTTCTGTTTATAGTAGAAAACTCATTATTCCCATTATACAGAGGAGAAAACTGAGGCAGGAAGATTGGTTAACTGTCTAAGAGCCTGAGTATTCAACCAATTGAACTTATATCAGCTAATTTTTTTACCCTAAGTGGGTTCCTCTCTACCTCAAAAAAATGCAAACATAATACAACCTATAGTAAAAAGGATGATGCAAGGAATTGTATATAGGCTTATAGGCACACACAGATGCATACTCACATTTTCAAAAGGCTGCAAGAGAAAGTGACTAGTAGAAGAAATAAGTAATAAATGGAGCAAAGCCCTGAAGATGGACAGGGAGGAAAAATGAAGAACATTCTGAAGAGCACTTGGGAACACATCTTTCTCTCAGTCTGGGTAACAGTAAAAACTGAAATGTTTGTGGTAGGTACCAGGAACTTTGAGGAAATTCATGCCTGGAAGCAGTTCTTGGAGAAATATCCTGCAGAATGATCAAGGAAAAAATATTTTGGTCTCTGTGTTGAGTGTACTGGGCCGACTAGCTTCCCCTTTTCTAACAACCCTCCCTTTATCCATATAGGATGCAGATATGTGTCTATGATGGAGGTTAGATAAATGTTTATGGAGGAAAATCAGTTGTGTTCAGGTGCACGAGGTTTACGTCAATTCTAACAGCTCTTTCCAGCTTTTTAAGAAATACTTATAGAAGTGTTATGATTTTACCATGAACTTGCAGTTTGCTCAGGCGTCGTCAAGAGTTCCAGAGTCTTTGTTTTATCTTTATTCTAAAGTCTTGATGCATGTTTCCAAATTAGAAGTCATCTAGGTCAGGTGCCCCAAACTCAGATTACCCCAGAATCTAGACAAAGAGCATAAGTCAAATTAAATAATCTGTGTGTGAAAAATAATTGCAGGGCCATCTCGGTCTGCCTCTCATTTGCCCACTTTCCATAATGATAGGAAGCAGAAATGACTCTCCCTAAGAAAAGGCATCACGAAAGGGGAATGATAATGACAAAAGAACACTGGTCTCAGTCTCTGAGAGACAAGGAGTGGGTAGGCATTGTCACAAACTGGCAAGTGCACGGTCACCTAGAGCTGGCAGCTGCTACCAGCCTCACCTGTTGGTGCCATGTCCACAGTGCAATTCCAACATTGTCATACGGTCTGAATTTTTGAGCAAAATGTGACATAAAAGCAAAATGCCTCCCTTTTCTGTGTGTCTATGCCTTTTGTCACCAAACTATGCAATGCCTTCATAGTCTGACTTTGGGATTGCCTATGACACTTGTTTTAAACCAACAGGATGACATACAAATGACAATTGTGCCTGAAGTTTAGGAATTCTTGCATGTTTCTGCATGTTCTCTTTTACTGCTAACCTGAGAACCCACAACAGCTAACCCAAGGTGGACGAGAGACAACGTAGGGGTCAAAGGACAAACTTCCCTGGCGGAGAGCCAGAAGTGTGAGCCTACTAAGAACAGTGAAGCCAAACAGCTCCCCTCAACTTATCCCAGACACATGAATAATAAACTTATTTTTGCACCGCCACTGAGGCTGTGTGCTTGGTTGTTACTCAGCATTATTGTGGTAGTAGAATGCTGATATACAAGTTCAAGTTGTTAGGTAAAGTTTTCTGATTTTTAAAGTTCATGCCTAAAGGAAGTTCTTGGAGAAGTATTGTGCTGAGTGATCTAGAGAGGGAAATGTTTTCCATCAGTTTATTGAGTCTATTCGTCTGGACTAGCTTCCCCTTTTCTAACAACCCATCCATTACCCATCCATTATCTATGAACATTATTCTTATTTCTCTATAATGGAAGAGTTTTTGTTTGTTTGTTTGTTTTTGGTTTGTTTTTTATTTACATTGGCAACCAATTCACGTTTTTAAAACATAATGCAATACAAACACAGTATTTTGACAAGTCTGATCCAGACCACAAGTCACTATTTTTCATTCTCTGTTAGAGTCTAAGCCCTTCATTTTACATTTAAGAAAAAACATTCAAAGGAGATACAATATATTTTCCAACAATAAGTAACTGGATCTCAGCTGCATTTTTTCACCTCATTTGGTCACTTTTTTAAAAGTATCTTAGTATGTTCTTTGGAGTGCAACAGGCATTTCCAAAATCACTCAGGTCCTCGGTCCTCATCCTTCCTGCCACCCTGTTTCTGTCTCGAGGCTAGAGCCCCAGGAAGCATCCACACTGCACTCATCCCCACAAGCCTCTGCTGAGCCCTGTCAGCTACTCACTTTTGAGCAAGGGATCTGAATTCTTCTTTTACCTAGGAAAGGCAGTATTTCTGAAAATGTGCTTGAGGCCACAAACTGGGTATATTCCTTCAGCATTAAACTCACACCACCTCTCTCCATGAAGCAAATGAATAAGTGATGCTTCTACTTTAAAATGAAATAATTTTTACACAGTGCTGAGTAAGACCAAATTCCCAGGAAATCTGGAAAAAAATTGGTCTTGGCCAAGCAAAATCAGTCAAGGAGCAGAGCAGACAGGTTCATTCTAATAGGGCGTATGTCCCTTCATTTAGAAAAGCATAGTTTCGCCTGACCTGTGGTGGTGCAGTGGATAAAGTGTCGACCTGGGAACACTGAGGTCGCCAGTTCAAAACCCTGCACTGGTTTGGTCAAGGCACATATGGGAGTTGAGCTTCCAGCTCCTCCCTCCTTTCTCGCTCTCTCTCTCTCTCTCTCTCTCTCTCTGTCTCCTCTCTAAAATGAATAAAATAAAATTTTTTTAAAAAAAAGAAAAGCATAGTTTCCCTTTCACAGAGCTACTGGAGGAGAACACATATTGAAAGTTGTGATTATTGTTTCAGCCAGGATTCATAAAAAGACTGAACAGCTGCACACTTTATTAGATCTAATCTAAATACCTGCTCCTTGTATTTTGTGCTGGGAGATATTTATGTTATCAATTCAACTTTATACTAACCATTGGGAAGAATACTCCCCGTAGCTCTGCTGACTCTAAATAATGACTTGTAAGGGAGCCCTAATGACAGAACAAGGGGCAATTATAGACACAGCATGAGACTTGGAATAACTGTGTGATGTATTCTGTGCACTTGATTGACCTCATGTTCAAGTTCATTTGTGCCTCACTGTTGTAGATACAACCTGTGGCTCAGGGTGTATGCCTTGTTAATTTCAATATAAGAAGACAGAACGAATTAGATGGATGGCTCAGAAAAAACACAAAGCTGCCCCAGCACTTGGCAGGAAAAGGGATGGCACATTGGGGTCTACCAGAAGGAACCATCAACTGTCTTTGAAGGAAGAAGGAGAAGTTAGATCAATATGGGATGTTAATATATTCCTATTCTTGGGATATCTACATCATTGTGCATCGTCTCGTGTCTGTACGTAATTGTGGTTGATGCTGGGAGGACTTAGAATTTATTGTAAAATGAGAGAGGGAGAGGAAAACAAAGAGACAACAAGAACTTGGTATAAACCAAGGTTACTGTGAGATATCCAGAGATTGCATTGTTTTAGAGCAAAACCATTTGGTAGTCTCTTCCATACATGTCATGGAAACACGCCTGCTGTGCAGTGTGATTCACTGAATAAGGACGAAGGAAGTCTTTTCTGATGGGTTGTTTATAATCCCAATTCCAAACAGGTTTTCTTAGATGGGGGTGGGGAGGCAAAGGAAGGGGAGTGAAGGAACTGTGGTTTGTTTGTTTTATTAATTTTAATGTTTACCAAAATAAAAAAATAAAGAAAACACAAATCCTCTTGCTTTGTTGTGTACAAAATTATAGAGGGAATTCAAGCACATAATGATATTGCAGACTGGCTTGAACACAATGTGGAATAACTGGCATTTATGCAATTTCTCAGAAATACAGCTTTGATTCTAAATTGGTTGGAAAGAGGCGTTCCGAAATAGTCGTTTCATCAGTTTTGGTTGTTTGCTAATAGCACCGACTAGTCAGCTCCGCCTACTCTGCCAAAGTGGTTGTTAGAAATACCTACAAAAAAGGCTTGGGAAGAAATTTGAAATCGATGTTTTCTAAGTGATATCGGGAACCACAGCTCTGCTCTTTCATTGTGAGATGTGTAATCTTTGAGAAAGTGCATAACTAATATCTCCTATTGAATGAGGAAGGTCCTAACTCAGAACATAAAAATAAAGTGCGGAACCAGCAACGAAGACAGGCAAAAAATGCCAAGTGATTACAAATTGGAACATTGGGAATCTACTTTATACTTTTCTAGCCTGAAAAATGGTGGGCAAAAAATGGGTCATAACTAAAACTATAGGAGTGTAAGAGCTTTTATATAGGAAGGGACAAGATGCTGAAGTTTATCACACATACTTTTGCCTCACATGTTAGGGAAAGAGTAGGAAATTATGTATAGATGTATGGTTCTTTAAAAAAATTGATTTTCAATAGGGAAAGTTTTTTTAAAAAAACAAATATTAGTAAATTCTCTTTAAAACACTAGTCAGATAAATATACTGATTGTAACCAGTGTGTAGAAAAATGGATTTCCAGATTTCTCTGAGAAAATAGACATCTGACTGAAAGCTTTTGCTTTAGGAAGGATGTCTCTTCTCCATTGAGGCAGTATCCTCTACTTAGAGTAATGAGTAAAAGGCAGACAATCCGAGCACATGTGATTCATTCATTCATTTTAAACCATTGCCTTTCAATTTTATTTAAGAGAACTGCCACCAGTGTTCTGAAAATTAAGCCAAAGAGAAAACTCTAAGAAATGGAACAGATAGTGGCATTATTTTATATAACAGTTGATCCTTGAACACAGGTTTGAACTGTGCAAGTCAATTTATACATGGATTCTTGTTTCAATAAATACAGTTAATGCATTTTCTCTTCCTTATCGTGTTCTTAATAACATTTTCTTTTCTCTAGCTTACTTTATTGTAAGACTACAATACATGCCCGACCTGTGGTGGCGCAGTGGATAAAGCATCAGCCTGGAGTGCTGAGGTTACCAGTTCGAAACCCCAAGCTTGCCTTGTTAAGGCACATACAGGAAGCAACTACTATGAGTTGATGCTTCCTGCTTCTGCCCCCTGTCACTCTCCCCTCTTTATAAAAATCAATAAATAAAATTTTAAAAAAAAGAATACAGAATTGATGCTTCTAGCTCCTCCCCCCTTTCTCTCTTTCTCTCTCTCTCTCTCTCTCACTCTGTGTCTCCTCTCTAAAATGAACAAAATAAAAAGAAATTTAAAAAAGAAAAGCCTGACCTGTGGTGGCACAGTGGATAAAGCGTCGACCTGGGAACACTGAGGTCGCCAGTTCAAAACCCTGCACTGGTCTGGTCAAGGCACATATGGGAGTTGATGCTTCTCGCTCCTCCCCCTTTCTCTCTCTCTCTCTCTCTCTCTCTCTCTCTCTCTGTCTCCTCTCTAAAATGAATAAATAAAAATAAATTTAAAAAAGAAGTCTGTTAAAAAAAATACAATACATATAAATAACACCAGGGAACAAAATTTTTATTGCATCCACAGAAACACTGCTCTTACCTAATTTGACGGTGCTGATCCCAAATCTGACATTAGTTTTTCTCTGTCAGCTACAGTTTTTTTGCAATTCAAGATTTTAGGTTTTCATTGTATTGTAAAATTTTCAACATTTAGTTTAACATAATGAAGTAGAATGTCTTCTTGGGCAACATCTTTGTGAAACTATAATAATTTATATAACACAGTAAATACACTAATACACTGAAAGATATGATTGCATCAAAATTTGTCTACAATTTCAAAATAGAACATATTAAAACACTTATTTTAATCACAAAATTTGCACAAAACTTATTTAAATTATATTCAGGCAAAAATTTGCATTTGTAGCTCTTGTGTTTGTGTGCTTGTTGAAGACAATCTCATTTGATGCTCCAGCAGTAGTCTACTCATCACTAACAGCTCCAAGATTTTCAGGAAACTTATCAAAGTGACTGTTCAGGAAGTGAATCTTAATGCTCATGTTACATCCAATGTCACGTAAAGCCAGCCGCATCCTTTGAACCAGAAGTTCATAGTTTTCTGCTTTTTTGTTGCCAAGGAAGTTCTTTGGAAATGCAACAAAAGACTGCCATGCTGCTTTCTCCTCCTTATTCATCTTCCTGGAAAATTCCTCGTCACGTATGAGGGTTCGAATTTGAGGTCCATTGAATATATCTGTTTTAATCTTCTCGAAAGACAAGGCAGGAAAAGCAGAAATAATATGTTGAAAGCATTCACTTTCTCTATTCAAAGCCTGAACAAACTGCTTCATTAAGCCAAGTTTGATGTGAAGTTGGGGAAAAATGATCCTATCTTGATGAACTATAAATTCATTCAGAATATTTTGCATCCCTACTTCCAGAGCTTCACGTTTCAGCCACTCCTTCTGTGTCCAGTGCTTCTCCCGAGCTCGGCTGTCCCACAAACACAGAAAGCAAGGATACTTCGTGAAAGCTCTCTGTCGTCCTAGCAGGAAATTGACCATTTTAAGATCCACACAAATGGTCCAGTTATGCTCCTCCTACTTCAGAAAGTCAAGGACAATTTTTATGTCATTATAATCTTCTCGCAGATGAGTTGAATAACCAATTGGAACCGCTGCATAAACATTACCTTTGTGTAAGAGAACACATTTCAGACTCTGTTTAGAACTGTCAAGAAATAGCTGCCATTCTGTTGGACTGTAAGTGGTAACACCTAGCTGGCTGAGAAGACTACTGATATTATGACAGTAAACAAAGTGTTTGTCTTTGGAAAAAAGTCCACAAAAATTTGTTCACACTTCCTGGAATGGGATACTTTAGCTGACTGGTGAAGTACATTCTTTTCTTGAAGCCTGGAGACTAAGAACTCAGCTGCTTTCTTTGATAGGCCCAAATCTCTTACTAAGTCATTCAATTTGTGTTGGTTAAACTGCTAAGGGGTTAATGACTGCTTGGTATCAGAAGGAGACCCTTCAGATTCTACAACCATTTCCTCATGCATCTTATCAAAATACACTTGATCACCATGTTCACTTTCTTCGTCCTCAGAAGAAATAAAACCATTGAAAACTGGAACCAGGGGTGGCTCAGAGTGTGGGATAGGTTGTATTGCTGAAGGAATATTAGGATATGTGATCATATGTTGATTTTTCTTGCTGATGCCCTTTGTATGGATCAGACAGAAATAACAGTCACTCTTGTGGTCCTTAGGTTCACGCCAAACCATGGGAATACCAAAAGGCATTTCTTTGAGTTTTCCTTTTGTCCAGTCACAAAGTATTTCCTCACAATCATGACATACAATATAAGGAACTCAATTCTCATCTTGATCGCCAAGGGGAACTTGAAAATAGGCAATATATGCATGTGTCACAAATGATGAAATATTGTGCCTTTGACATTGAAGTGTGTAACAGCCACATATATAACAGAAGGTGTCAGGACTGTTCTTACCTTTATGCCTACTCACAGAAGCCATGATTCAATCTTAAAACAAAATAAGAGGGTGTTTTTATCATAATATTTTTTTACATTTAAAAACAACTACAATTATGTAAAAGTGATGTTTGTAAAACATTAATTGCCTTGTGGTTATGTTCAACCCAAGAGTCGTTGCCCTTTAACTCCAATTTAAAAACAAATGCATTCCATTAACTGTAACAAAAAGAAATTAAAATTGCATAAAAACCGCACAGAGGGTACCTGTTCCTAACCCCCATGTTGCCTAAGGGTCTACTGTGCATGTGTTTTAAGCCAATAAGTTAGAAAAGTAAAGCTATTTTTATGATATTAACAATTAGTAAATAGGGATACATACAAGTCTTGTCATATACTATCCTTAATTTGATCTATTTCAGCAGTTTATTCAAGTAAAGCTGAAGAGTATTGGGTTAAAAAAAAAAAGTCTAGATTTGAACATGTTTTGTCTGGAAATTATCCATCATTCATCCCTTAAGGTGATTTTCGTCTGGAAACCACCGACCCAAGTTTCATTTCATTGTCAGGTCACACATTTAGGGATGTTCATAATTCCACTCTTGAAAAATTTCTGCAATTATTTAGAGGGTCACTGAAAGTGAACCCAGAACTATTTTGCCTGTAGCTATCTGCAGCCATCCTAAATTATAGAATGATTCCGCCGAAACAGCAGAGCCTTCCACAAGTTAAAATAAATTCTGATGCAATTATTTACTAATTAATTTGTTCATTCAACAAATATTCATTAAACATTTATTATAAGGTCATGATTAAATAGCAAATACCTCTGCACTCATTTTATTTACTTTGCAGGGGATAAGAGTACATTTTAAAAATTAAAGTAGTTTTAGAATGATTTGAATTTTAAGTGCCCTTTTAATGAATAAAGCAAAGCATACTAAAAAGCAATGATAAATTGCATGTGCTACACTGTCTGAGCAGAGGCAGTCAACCTTTTTCTACCTACCGCCCACTTTTGTATCTCTGTTAGTAGTGAAATTTTCTAACCATCCACCGGTTCCACAGTAATGGTGGTTTATAAAGTAGGGAAGTAACTTTACTTTATAAAATGTATAAAGTAGAGTTACAACAAGTTAAAGCATATAATAATAATTACTTACCAAGTACTTTATGTCGGATTTTCGCTAAGTTTGGCAGAATAAATTTTTATAAAACAACTTACCATAGTTAAATCTATCTTTTTATTTATACTTTGGTTGCTCCGCTACCACCCATCATGAAAGCTAGAACGCCCACTAGTGGGTGGTAGAGACCAGGTTGACCAGCACTGATCTAGAGCAGTGGTCAACAGCTCAACAGCTACATGTCATAGATCAGCTCTGGATTTTAAATTTTTAAAAGATTGTTATAGATAGATAGAGATAGATAGATAGATGATAGATAGATAGATAGATAGATAGATAGATAGATAGATAGATGATAGGTAGAGAATATGCAACAGAGATTCTATGTGGCTATAAAAGCCTAAAATATTTACTATCTTGTCTTTCATAGAAAACGTTTGCTGGTCTTCTACCAAGATAGTTGCCAAGAATTCTTCCTGTCACTCTATAAGCATGTCACTGATCCTATCAAACACTAGAGCCTGTTTTCCTATTCCTTGCCCCTTGGCTGACCTTGCAAATATTTTTTGGCCCACAAAATGATGTAGAAGTAATATTCTAAGACTTCCAAGTTTAAACTTTATGAGGCCTTGTGGCCTTTGCTTTCACTCTTAGACACCAGACATTATAAAGAAATATAGGCTATTCTGCTAGAGAGAAGTCATAGGGAGAAAGAGGACTTGGAAGATGAGAGACCGAATGGAGAGAAAAGCCACATAGAGGAGAACAGAGCATCACAGGCAGAACTAAGGCCCTCACCACATCAGTAAAGCCACATTAGATCCTTTAAGCCCAGTCAGAGCACTCCAGCCAACAGCGACCCTGTGGAACAGACGTAAGTCATCCTTACTAAAACCTACTGGAATTTTTGATTCACGGAATCATGTACAATAAAATAATTTTTGTTTTAAGCCACTCAGCACTCAGTTCTATGGTGGTGTTTATTTATTTGCTTTATTTATTTATTGTTATTTTGGTGTAATAGACAAGTCACACACAAATTGGTACCAGGACTAGAGTGCTACTTTGAGAAAAACACATAGTATTTATTGCGTTTGGAATTGGGTGACACATAGAAGCTTGAAGGGAGGTAAGAAACTGGTAGTGGAGCTTATGAGAGCATTGAAAAAATATACTTTTAAATATTGGAGAAGGAAGGACCTGTGTGACATAGAGGTGGGCCACTTGGCAACACTTGTGAATATAGCTAAAATTTTTAGGCATAGATCTGAAAACGTCATCATGTTTTCTATAGCTGTGTAGATAAAGTAGAGCAGAGAGATGAACTAAAGAAGAATTGCTCCTTATACAAGCAGAATTTGAAGGAAATATAGAGGACCCAGGGCAGTTTTTTTCAGTCAGAAAAATGTGCTCAGAGTAAAAACTGGCCTCCTAGTAAAAACCAAATGATGAGTGTGGCCATTAGATCCTTTGATAAGAACTCAAAAGAACAAAAGTGATGTTTATTATACCCTTCAGCTAAATTAAGACAAAAATATGAATCTTAAAGCACTGTCTTACATCAGCCTGACATACCCAAAGTAGACTAAAAATTAAAAAAAAAAAGCTACCAATGTGATTTTGGGAGATGGAGTGAACCCTGGTAAGACATATAGAAAGCCCACAAATATTTTAAGAGAAGTACAATGGGAGAAGCACTACAAGCTTGGATTAAATGGAACTGAGATAGAAGAAAATGAATAAAGGCCCCTGGTCCCTAGCTTTGTGCAGGTAGAAAATGGAGGAGGAAGCAGCTAAACTTGAAGCACAGGAATTCTCAGTGCATTTTGCCATGAGTCAAGGACACCAATACAGTAGCCGACCACTGCTGGGGAGCTGAAGAACCAGGCCATAGTAAAGACATGTGCCTAGAGGAATTTTAGAATTGCTATGGGTCGGTGACTGCTATGTGTCTGCGTTTCTCGCACTGGTGAATGAGAGTGTGTATTGCCCTTGGCCTGCCCTTGTCTCCCCATTTTCTGCTGGTGTGCAGAGAGGAGAACTTGACTTGTCATTCACAGATCTCTAGATCAAGAACTACATTCAAGGAGGATTATCCTCTCCTAGGCAAATGTAGATTGTAAGATGCTAAATTTTAAACTTGATGCTATATTTGTATAGAGTTTGAGGATCTCAAGGGAGTAAGTATATCTTGCATGTGGAACGAATAAGAAAGGTATAACCAACCAAGATCATCCCATCTCTGTACCCACATCTCACAACTCCCATGAAGTAGAAAGTCTACTTCTCCGCTACTTGAATCTATCGCGCAACTTAGTCATTATAAGCTTTGAAGAGAAACCAAAGTATATAAATCTATGGTGTTCTTATAAGTTGTTCTGACCAATAGAATGATGAAAACATGACATCCTGGAACTTCCAAACACAGTCCTCTAAAAACCTGATAGTTTCAGCTTTTATTCTTAGAAGAAAGCTACTATATAGCTCACAAAAATTAGAGGATATTTCAAAATGAATATGAAGAAATAAAAAAATAAGCATTTGATTATTTTTTTATTAAATAAGAACATCAGAAAAGCAAATGACAAGTCAAAGAAAGTTGCTTGATTATGCAAATTAGATGCAAAACCAACTTTTATTGGTGAAAATGCACTATACAAAAGGCTGAAAGTACTGGAGTATCTATATGTTCCCTGATCCCCTAATTTTTATGAGCAGTGTATATAGCAAAGTCCAGAGAATTCAAAGGAAAAAGAAGGTCCAAAAGATGAAAAATCATGAGAGAAGAAAAGCCCAGTGGAGGAGAATTGGGGTGCCCCATCTGACAGGCAGTACAAGACCCCAGATAAGTGAGTGAAGCTATATTGAATCTCCAGCCTCTGTCAATCCACCCAATCAATATTACATACAGCAGAGACAAGCTACCCACAGAGTCTTATCTGAACTTGACACTCAGAGTCATGAGCATTAAGTGATTGTGCTACTAAGCTTTATGATGGTTTGCTATGAAACAATAGCTGCATATTCTATTTTAGATAGGGTAGCCAAAGAGGCTCACTCTAGTGGCAACTGAATGGAGAATATATATATATATATATGGATGAGGAAACCATAATGTCAAACATTCCAGCTATAAAGCTTAATTGACTTAATTTATTCTAGAAACGTCAAGAAGATTTCTGAGGCTGGAATGGTGTGGACGAGGAGTAAAAAGAGATAAGGTAAATAAATAGGAAGAAACTGGAAGAAATCATGTATTGTGAGACCTTAGTTCAAATAAAGAAATTTGGATTTTATTCTAAGCCTCTGTTACAGTTCCTGAATCAAGCATGCCACTCCAAAACTTTTCCGTTTTATGAACCAATAAATTATTTTCATCCCTCTCTAAGTCTGTTATATTCGCATCTGAAGTAGCCCCAACTAAACAATTTGATTCACCAAGATGATTGATTGCAAAGTAACAGTACTTTAACACCTTACATTGAAATCTTAGGATTATATTCCATTAACCATATAGGGTCAGATAAACATTATCCAGATATCTAAATTCTGCACAAATATGGGATCCCCGGAAAGCAAGAACATACCAGAGATCTCCAGTGTGTTCAGAGTTGGCAGATTATATATCTAGATACTGTCAGAGTTTATTTTCGTTTTAAGACATACTTATATTACTTGACTATGGCTACTCTTAACAAAGTACCACAAAGTTGGTGGTTTCAAACAGCAGAAATTGATTCCCTGACAGTGCTGGAGGCCAAAATTCTAAAATCAAGAAGTCAGCAGGGGAGTGCTCTCTCCAAAGCTTCCAGGGGAGAATCCATTCTTGTCTCCTATACCTTCTGGCAGCTCTACCTGTTCCTTATGACTACACTGTGCCAATCTCAGCCTCCATTGTCAAACGGCCTTCCCCCCTTCTCTGTCCATATGAGGAAACTTGTCAAAGGTTTTAGGCTTCAACCAGTTAAGCAAGGAAGACCTCATCACCCGATCCTTAACTTAATTACATCTGCAAAGAATTTCTTCCCCAAATAAGATCACACTTCAAGTATCAAGGGTTAGTCTTGGACATATTTGGGATAGGGGACAACATTCAACCTACTAAAATACAAATATATATATTTTTTAATTCAAAGGAAAAGAAGTAAAACACTGTGGAATGCCTAAAGTACCACTGCAAGAAAGCAAGTTTGAAAATCATGACTTTAATTTCAAAGGCATATGTTATTTCATTCTTATAACACGATTCCATAGGCTGATGAAGAACCAAGTTTAAGAGGGATCAATAGATAGAAAAGAAATGAGGTTGTACTTTATGTATTACATACCCACAGCGCCAACCTACGTAAAACATTTGACACTACTGAAAAAAATCATTTTGAGAGTCCCGATACTTAAGATGCCAGACTCCATCTTCACACCTAAGAGATGTTTATTTTCATCATGCCTTCACCGAACCATCCATTCTCCATTTACAATGTGAATTACAATTTATATTGCTGTCCTACATGCCTGAAGGTGACTCCGTGGGGAACAGGAGAGGGAGTCACTGTAATATAGACAAGCTTGGTGATATCTGTCAAACAAAAAGAGCATCTGCCGTGAATGCTTACTGATTCTATTCTATTGTGTCGCACCTAGTTGAACAGTCGAATCATGAATAATTGTCGAGAAACAGAGACTAGAGAAAACACTGGAAAAGCAGTATATGACCATTCCACTTTAAAACTGTATTTGATAGCCATTTTCATTTCAGGCTACACATGTAAATAATAGGTCCATACTTTTAACATGAAGAATGTTCACACATCCTGCATGTTGGCACACTTCTGATTTCCTGTCCAAGAATACCATGTTTGTCAGAATGGTTTCTGTTCCAAGTTATAGAAAATGCAATTCAAATTGAATTTAGGTGCAGGGGGAGCAAAAACAGACAGCTTAAAACTTAGTAACTTAAAAGAGTACAGAGTTTCAATTATATATGAAGCCAGGTCCCTAAATGACCAAGTCCATAAATGGCATCTCTTGGTAGTCTAAATTTATTTCTCCATATACTGGCTTCATTTCAAAAAGGGCGTGCTCCATGATGTATTTCTGTAATTCTTGCATTACATTTCTTTCAGGGTCAAATCCAGTAGAAGACTAAATGTTTCTCTTCCAAACACACCCTCAAAAGTCTCAGGTTAATTTTGGCAGGGTAATGTGCCCAGATCTGAATGAGTCACTGCAGGTAGAAAGATACAATGTTCTGATTGGCCTGGACTAATATGCATGGCTAGCTAGCCTTGGAAATTTCAGTAGCCATTTTAGAAATTGACTTTATTGAAGTCAATTCAGGAAACTAAGGCTGTTCTCTTTTCACATTCGATATCTCTTCAAGAAATATCTTTATGTATGTCTACATATTATTTAATTATCTTAATATAATAAATTTGTAGATATGGAATTGCTGTGTCAAAGTGTATACATATTTTCTGAAACATATTTTTTTAAATATACCATAGTTGCCTTCCAGGAAAGTGGTATCAAGTTCTATTTTGATGAGTAGTGTATAAACTACTCATACATTTGCCTTTATAGGGTCTCATTATATATGAAAATTATAATTTTTGCTAGTCTTTCCCACAGTGAAAGACAAAATAAATGGATTCATGTTTACATAAGATTGTGGACACATCTTACTTCTCTTGAAATTTTTGAAAGTAAATTGCAGTGATGAAGTCAATTTCACTTTATCTACTTCAGCAAATGCCTCTTAAAATATTCATTTTACTTATACAGAAGTAAAATACTATAACCATAACCAAGAAATTTATTATTTTGTTTGTTTGTTTGTATTTTTCCAAAGTGAGAAGTGGGGAAGCAGTCAGATAGACTGCCGCATGCACCTGACAGGGATCCATGCAGCATGCCCACCAGGGGGCGATGCTCTGCCCATCTGGGGCAATGCTCTGTTGAGGCTGGAGCCATTTAATGCCTGAGGCGGAGGCCATGGAGCCTTCCTCAGCACCTGGACCAACTTTGCTCAAGAAATTTATTTTTGATGATACTATTTCACAAAGAGTCTACATTCAAATTTTTCCAATTGTCCCCAAAATGTCCTTTTACAGATCAAGAATTCAATTGGATTGTAGATTACATTTTCATACTGTAACTCTTTATTTCTTCCTTCCCAAATTATATATCTTTATTTAATTTTCTTGAATTATTGCATTGACTAGGACTTCCAGTATGACACTGGAAAAAAGTAGTGAGGGAACTATCCTAGCCTTTTCCTATATTAGTTCCTAGTTTTTCACCATTGAGTATGATATTAGCTGTAGGTTTTTATAGACATGCTTTATCGAGTTGAGAAAGCTATCCTTCTATTCCTAGTTTTCTGATAGTTTTCATCATAAATGATGTTGGATTTTTTTCAAATGCATTTTCTACATATATTCCTATGATCAGGTAATGTTTCTTCTTCACCACGTGGATGGAAACGGTTACATTAATTGAATTTTGAATGGTGAACCGGCCTTGCATAGCTGGGATAAATCTCCCTGGGATAAATATAATCTTGATGCATAATTCTATTTATACATTGTTTGATGTTTTCTTTTTTTTATGGTTTTATGTAGTTAAATAGCAAACCTACAGAAGACAGAAAACATTAAAAACATGCACTTACGCATAGGACAGCACAGACAAGTTTAGTGAATAGATGAAATATACTGTGTGAAAAAAATACCACAAATACCAGTTAGTTGCCATCAATAAGAAAGTACTTGTTCTTTTAAAATAAATCTAAATGCTGACATTGTCCAGAGAAATTTAACAGATTTATTTATAAATGTTATGAACTGGAACAGCTGAAACTTGTTCACTGAAACATTTTGATTTGCATTAATGCTTTATGTCCTCGCATTTATATTTTTAAAAATTAACACGTGAATGAAAATGGAAAAACTGCCAATACCTGATTTCTGTCCCCCATGTTCCAACTGCAGTCACAATACTTAGGTACCTTTTAACCTCATGGGGAAAAAAATATATCTAACATTCAGAACTACCAATAACAGGAAGAAAAGAAAAAAATTTTTTTAAAGAATGAAATATTTCTCATTATAGTGGATTCGTGAGCACGTTCTCCACGAATGCAGCATGCTAGCTGAATGTTATTTTGGCATAATTCCTACATGTTTGGCATGGATAACATGCTGGCTGGTATCTTCTAATAGGCCGACCAGATAGCCTCACTTGCCTCCTACAAAGCACCAATAGCTGCACCCTGGAAGTGCAGATCTGTTTTTGAATTCCTAACAAATTTCTTACACTAGACACTGGAAGGGAAGTTTGCAAACCAGAAGTGCACAGAGTGCCATGGTACCAGGCTTATATCAATGAGGTTTCTTCACCCCTCCAGTAGAGTACACTCTTGTAAGAGCCTTTGGTAGCCAGTTGCTTCCTTGGTGCTTTACCACCAATCCATTTGTGGGTAGTCAGCTTTGGACAAACCTCGTATGGAGACCTTTTTATTTAACTTATCCCCCTTCTCCTTTGGCTGGAGCTCACAAGCTAGAGGTGTCACTGGTGCTAGAAAGCAATGGTGGCATGGTGGCGGCTGTGAACACTGGATTTCTTTCTCTACATTGTTCGATTTGATAATATTTTGTTGAGGATTCTTGCATCTATGTTCATGACAGGTATTGCTTTATAGTTTCCTTGTTTTGTAATATTTTCATTTAGTTTTAGCAAAAAAGTAATGCTGGTCTCATTGAACGAGTTAGGAAGTATGGCCTCTGCTTTTCTCTTTTGAAACAAATTGCAAGAATTGGAATAATTTCTGCCTTAGATGTTGGTAGAACATTGAAACAACCTGGGACCAGTGCTTTCTATTTTGGAAGATTATTCACATTATGGAGTCAATTCCTTTAATATATATATATTAGGACTATTTCCATTATTTACTTCTTCTTGTGTGAGTTTTGGCAGATTGTGTCATTAAAGGGATTTGTTCATTTCATCTAGATTCTGGATTATCAAATTTGTGGGCACAGAATTGTTCATTGTATTCCTTTACTATCCATTCAATGAACATAAGATCTGTAGTAATGGTCCCTCTTTTATTTCTATTATTAGTAATGTGTGTCATCTTTTCTTTCTTAGTTAGCCTGGCTAGAGGCTTGTAAATTTTATTGATCTTTTCAAATACATAGATTTTAGTTTTGGTGATTTTCTTAATGATTACCTGCTTTAAATTTCATTGATTTTTGCTCTAATTTTTATTTCTTTTCTCTGATTTCTTTAGATATATTTTTGTATTCTTTATATAGTTTTTAAAGAAGGAAGTTTAGATTATAGATTTTAAATTTCTCTTATTTTCAATATATGCATTCAGTGCTCTAAATTTCCCCCCAAACATTGCTTTCAGTGCATCTCACAAATTTTGATGAGTTATGTTTTCATTCTGTTCAAAATTCTTAATTTTACTTCAAAATTCTTCTTTGATCTATGCATTATTTAGAAGTCTTTTGTTTCATCTTCAAGTACTTTGGGATTTTTAGCTATTTTTTGGTTATTTTTTTCTACTGACTTCCACTGTAGTCTGTGATGAAACATATATTTTCTACACTTTTAAATTTGTTAAGGTATGTCTTATGGTTCAGAATATGGTCTTCTTTGGTGAATGTCCATATGAGCTTGAGAAAAATGTGTATTCTGCTGTTGTTGGATGAAGAGGTCGATAGATGTCAATTATATCCTGTTGATAGATGGTGCTCTTGACTTCAATGATGCCCTTACTGATTTTCTGCCTGGTGGATCTGTCCAGTTCTGATATAGGGATGTTAGTCTCCAACTAAAATAGTGGCCTCATTTGTTTCCCCTTGAAGTTCTATCAGTTTTTGCCTCACTTATTTTGATGCTCTGTTGTTAAGTGCACACACAGTAAGAATTATGTCTTCTTGGAGAATTAACTCCTTTATCATTACGTAATGCCCTTCTTTATCCCTGACAACAATTCCTTGTTCTGAGGTTGGTTATGTCTAAACTTAATATAGCGGCTCCTTTTTATTTTTAATGAGTTAATATGGCATATCTTTCTCCATCTACTTACTTTTATTCTATATGTGTCTTTATATTTAAAGTGGGTTTCTTATATAGAACACATATTTGGGTCTTATTTTTTAATCTACTCTGATAATCTCTGTTTTTTAATGTACACATTTAGACTACTGATGTTCAAAATGATTGCTGGTTTATTTGCATTAATAACTCTTATATTTTGTCTTCTAATCTTTATCTGTCATTTGTAGTTTTAATTCAGCATTTTATGTGATTTCATTTTCTCTCATCTTTAATATATCATTTATACTTTTTTAAACTGTTTATACTGGTTGCTCTAAATTTTGCAATATACGTCTACTAGTCCAAGTTCACTTTTAAGTGACACTATACAGGTTAGTGCAAGCACTTCACAATAACAAATGATCCTAATTCTCCCCCTTCCCCACATCCCATGTGTCATTGCTGTTATTCATTTTTCTTACGCAGAAGTACACACAAAAAATAACCGTATAACAGGTGGCATGCACAAGCAAAGGCTGAAAATATTTTGCTAAAAAGGATGAGGAACAATGATCTAAATGAAAAGGCTTCTTACATTCGAAACCACTGACATGGTTCTAAGTTGCAGAAACGATAGAGTACAATAGGAACTACATCTGAAGAAAGAAGTCCCGGGCAGGGATCATTAGTGTTAAATAAATATTCAACATGCACTTTCCACGAAATCTAAATGCTGGCAGGCTGAATCCCAGTGGCTCAGCAGACCTAACTCTTACAGAAGTATGGTTTTGAATTAACAAAATATTTGAAGCTCAGTAATTTTGTACTTTAGTTTCGAAACCCTGGGGGTTCTGGGACAGAAAAGGGAAGATATGCTGAGATGTCAAGGATTGTTTCTGTTCTCATTCCACCCCATGGAGATAAAAGTAGAAATCCCTTTGCATCCTTTATACGCCATCAACTTTGAGCATTTTACAAATATTTACTGAGCGTCTAACAAATATCATGTGCAATTTTGAAATGTGTTTTAAGGTTTGAGTTCACAGTGCACTGTGAACTCCGCCAAGATCTCAAAATAATTCTTTAGATAACTCTCATTAAGGAGACATCAGGTGGATCAAGGAAGACGAATATAAAGATAAAAGGCAGCGTAAGTTCATGGGGAAACTTTTTTCCTAAATAACCAGAATTCTAGTATATTGCAGTGGAGTGGGTAGGGCGTGACGTTCGGAGTTAAGTAGAGCTGAATATTAGTCTTGACATCCACCAATTGCAGACCATAGAGACCTCGGTCAACTTGCTGAACTTTTCTGAGCTCCAACTCCACAGGTTTGCTTAGAACAAAGATTCTTAATCTAAAGCTTAGGGAGATTCCTTCACTGACCTAAAATTATGCAGAAATATATATATCTGTATATATATTATTTTGTGTGGCTAGCTATATCATTACTTTTATTGGTATACCATTGTTAAACAGTGCAATAAACCTGCCTATTAAACCTTGTATATCTTTAGATTTTATTAAGTCTTGCATATCTTTAGATTTTTATTTTAAAGTATATTATAGGAATATATGTGGTAATTTACCATCTAGCTCTCTATTTCCAAAGGGGGTGGGGGTGGGGAGGACATACGTTTACTCTGACTGTGCTTTCAAAAATTAATGTCATGTATCTGCAAGTTTCTGAGTATCAGGTAAGGATTTGGGGCACAGGATTTCTGGGAAGTGTCCTGCTTTTGCTCAGCGCCCGAGAGATTATTTTCACTCCGTGTAAAGTGTCTTTCCCAGTAAGGACAAGAGGGAAAAGAAACTTTTTCCATTTAATTGCTTCTTCGATTTCTATCAGCTGCCCTAGCTTTGTTGCTGATGCCAAGCGTAGTTAGAAGAGTTGGAAGGTGAGAGATAAGAGAAGAGCAGCTTCTGTGTGGCTTACAAATGCAAAGCAAAGCATCTTTATTGATATTCTTTTGAAAGAGTTCACTGAGGTGCAGCTCACAGTTGTCAAATGGAATGGAAAACAGAAATCCCTTTGAAAATAAGAGATAGAATTCAAGGTCAGTTTCCCATAGGCCAGTATTCCCTCCACCCTCACCTTTTTGGAAATGGTAAATCATTTATCTGGGCTTGTGCACTGCATGCTGATGGTATCACACCTTATCACGGTCTAAAAGAGCACTTCACTAGCATATCTTTAAAAAAAAAACAATTTCTCTTCTCTTGTTCCCTGAGCTAATTTGAACCTCAAAAGTCTCATTGGGGAAAAAGTGTGTATATTACAAGGGTTGGAATAAAAGTTAATAGTTTATTAGATCTGTCATTCCAAGTTAATGAGTAATAGATACATTTATAATAAATACATTTTTCTCTATGCTTACCCCAATGATGAATTTTATAGAAAATATTTGCAACATTCAAGGAAAGAGAATTACTATATTATTCCTATGTGGATGACAACATGGTTTTGTCATTTCTTCATTTCTTTCATGCCGAATCTTTTAAGAAATAAAACAATGGTGATAAGTAGCCGAGACCATTGCACTACCATAGTGCATGAAGCCTAAATCAGAAGCAATCAAACTAGCTCCGCCCACAGTTCTTAAGCAGCAGTCGTCCTGGGGTGGGTCTCAAGAATTTGTATTTCTGACAACCTCCCAGGAGATCCTGAGGCTGCTGGTCTGGGGACCACACTATGATAATTACCAGCTTAAGATACAGAAAGATAAATTCAGGATTTAAAAGTACTACCTTGGGGGGAGCAAGATGGCGACGGAGTAGGCGGACGTACCAACTTCCAACTCCCAGAACCAAAGTGGATTACAACTCAATTTTAAGAACCATCACCTGGATAAACCAACTTTCAACAAAACTAAGTGGACTCTTCAACCAAGGAACACAGAAGAAGTCACATTGAGACTGGTAGGAATAGCGAAAACGCGAAGAGGGCTGCCCAGCTCCCCGGAGCAAACGGCAGCCCGGAGAGACCCGCGGGGCGGGAGGAGAGTTTGGCGGAGAGGGAGGGGCCTGGGTCCCAGGAACCAAGTCCCAGCCTGCAGTCCCAGAGCCTAGAAAGGCGTTTGGGCAGTTTTGAGCTGTGAAACAAGTGAGGGAGCTCCCAGGCCTACAGTGTGGAGTATTAGGTCCCTTCCTACTCTGCTGAGGGCTGCTTAAGGTTTTGGGGCGGCAGGACGCTGAAAGGCGGTTCTGTCGGCGTGGGCAGAGGCCAAGCCGGTGGGAGATCGGTCTAGCCCAGAGGGTCAGAGGGGACCGCGAAAGCGGTCCAGAAGCTGCGGGCCCGCCTTTAATCCCACTTACGGGGACAAAGCGGGAGGCCAGGAACGGGCAGGCCCTGCGCAAGCCGGCCCTGACCACGGGGACCGGGCTAGGACCAGGGACGGGCAGGGGCTGTGGCTGAGCTGACGCTACCAGTCCCCCACTCCCCCACCCAACCCCCCCAGGCCAGAGAAACCGCGGTTGGCCAGTATACGTGCGCGAGCGGGCTCTGAACGCGGGGGCGGGGTAGAGTCCGGGATGAGCGGAAGTACGCAGCTCGGCGGAAGCCAGCAAACACGCCCGCCCCAATAAACCTTGGTTTCTGACCCTGTGCAGTAGAGCCTTGGCCTCGAGGGCGGGGCTAAAGCTCCGGACGGGCAAAAGCTTACAGCTGAGAGCATGTCAAAAGCCCCGCCTAACCCGCGGAACTGTAGCGAGCAGGCTCCGACTGCTGGTTCTGGGCGGAAGTCCGGAAATAGGCTGGGTCCACAGCTGAGCAAAGGTGCTCACCTCTACCCTTGGTGCTAATCTTGTGGCTTCAGTCACAGCCCCTCCCACGGAGGAGAGGCAGAAATCATAGCAAAAGCCACAGTGGGCCGGCGCTGGCAACGCTCATACCCAACCACCCTAGGCACCGGCAGAGGACGTGGGGGGCCTGCAGATAGACCACACCTAGAGAACACAAAGGCAACACCTACTGGACTCCAGTGGCCACAACTCGCTTATACACAGAAAAAATGGGCAGGCAGAGGAATGCAAACCAAATGAATCAAGAGAAATCCCCAGAGAAGGACCTGAATGAACCAGATATAACCAAATTACCAGAAGCAGAATTTAGAATAATGATAGTTAGGATGTTCAAAGAAATTAGAGCAACAATGGATAGTCATTATGAACACCTAAATAAAGAGATAACAAGTATAAAAAATGAAATTGAAATAATAAAAAAGAATCAGACAGAAATGACAAATACAGTATCAGAACTGAAGACCACAATGGAAGGAATTAAAAGCAGGATGGATGACGCTGAGGATCGAATAAGCGAGTTAGAGGACACAATAAACAAAGGCACAGAAGCAGAGAAGAAAAAGGAAAAGAGACTTAAAAAATGTGAGGAAACTCTAAGGGAGCTTTGTGACAACATGAAGAGAAACAACATTCGCATCATAGGGGTGCCTGAAGAAGAGGAGAGAGGACAGGAAATGGAAACTTTGTTCAATCAAATCATAGCAGAAAACTTTCCTAAATTAAGGCTGGGAAACACTCCACACATTCAAGAAGCACACAGAACTCCATTAAGGAGAAACCCAAAAAAATCTACACCAAGACACATCATAGTTAAAATACCAAAGCTAATGGATAAAGAAAAAATTTTAAAAGCTGCTAGAGAAAAAAAGACTATCACCTACAAAGGAGCCCCCATAAGGATGACATCGGACTTCTCAACAGAAACACTTGAGGCCAGAAGGGAATGGCAAGAAATAATCAAAGTAATGCAGAACAAGAACCTACAACCAAGACTACTTTATCCAGCAAGGCTAACATTTAAAATTGAAGGAGAAATAAAGAGCTTCCCAGAAAAAGAAAGCCTGAAGGAATTCATAAAAACCAAACCAATTCTGCAAGAGATACTAAGGGGCCTCTTGTGAACAGTTTAAAGGGAGGAATGAATAGAGCAAAAGAAGAATACAGCTTTAAAGAATAAAATGGCAACAAACAACTACATATCAATAATAACCTTAAATGTAAATGGATTAAATGATCCAATCAAAAGACAAAGGGTAGCTGCATGGATAAAGAAACAGGACCCATACATATGCTGTCTACAAGAGACACACCTTAAAACAAAAGATGCTCATAGACTGAAGGTAAAAGGATGGAAAAAAATATTTCATGCAAATGCAAATGAAAAAAAAGCAGGGGTAGCAATACTTATATCAGACAAAATAGACTTTAAAACAAAGGCTGTAGTAAGAGATAAAGGAGGACACTACATAATGATAAAGGGAACAATTCAACAGGAAGATATAACTATTGTAAATATCTATGCACCAAATATAGGAGCCCCGACATACATAAAGCAGACTTTGATGGATATAAAGGGCGAGATAAACAGCAATACTATCATAGTAGGGGATTTCAATACCCCTCTAACAACACTGGATAGATCCTCAAGAAAGAAAATTAATAAAGAAACAGCAGACTTAAAGGATACACTAGATCAACTTGATTTAATAGATATCTTCAGAACTTTTCACCCTAAAGCAGTAGAATATACATTCTTCTCAAGCGCTCATGGTACGTTTTCTAGGATAGACCACATGTTAGGACACAAAAATGGTCTCAATAAATTTAAGAAGATTAAAATCATATCAAGCATTTTCTCTGATCACAATGCCATGAAACTACAAATTAACCACAAAAGAAAAAATGAAAAATACTCAAACACTTGGAAACTAAATAGCATGTTATTAAATAATGAATGGATTAACAATGAGATCAAAGAAGAAATAAAAAAGTTTCTAGAAACAAATGATAATGAGCATACATCAACTCAAAATTTATGGGACACAGCAAAAGCAGTTCTGAGAGGGAAGTTTATTGCACTACAGGCATATCATAAGAAGCTAGAAAAAGCTCAAATAAGCAACCTGACCCTGAAGATAAAAGAACTAGAAAAACAACAACAAATAAAACCCAAGACAAGTAGAAGGAAGGAAATAATAAAGGTCAGAGCAGAAATAAATGACATAGAGGCTAAGGAAACAATACAGAGGATCAATGAAACAAGAAGCTGGTTCTTTGAAAAGGTAAACAAGATTGATGAACCTTTAACTAGACTCACCAAGAAAAAAAGAGAGAGGACTCAAATAAATAAAATTAGAAAGGACAGTGGAGAAATAACAACTGACACAACAGAAATACAAAGCATTGTAAGAAAATACTATGAAGAACTATATGCCAAAAAATTAGACAATCTTGGTGAAATGGACAAATTTCTTGAATCATATAACCTTCCAAAAATCAATCTGGAAGAATCAGAACACCTAAACAGACCAATTACAGCAAATGAGATCGAAACAGTTATCAAAAAACTCCCAAAAAAGAAAAGTCCTGGGCCTGATGGCTTCACAAGTGAATTCTATCAAAAATTCACAGAAGAACTAACTCCTATTCTCCTCAAGCTATTTCAAAAAATTCAAGAGGAAGGAAGACTTCCAAACTCCTTTTATGAGGCGAGCATGATTCTGATCCCAAAACCGGGCAAAGACAACACAAAGAAAGAAAATTATAGGCCTATATCCCTGATGAATTTAGACGCTAAAATTCTCAACAAAATATTAGCCAACCGGATCCAGCAATATATGAAAAAAATCATACACCACGATCAAGTGGGATTTATTCTGGAGAGGCAAGGCTGGTTCAATATTCGCAAATCAATCAATGTGATTCACCACATAAACAAAAGGAAGGACAAAAATCACATGATAATTTCAATAGATGCAGAAAAGGCATTTGATAAAATCCAGCACCCATTCATGCTCAAAACTCTCAGTAAAGTGGGAATACAGGGATCATTCTTTAACATGATAAAGGCCATCTACGATAAACCGACAGCAAACATCATACTAAATGGACAAAGATTAAAAGCAATCCCCTTAAGATCAGGAACCAGGCAGGGTTGCCCACTTTCACCACTCTTATTCAACATAGTTCTGGAAGTCCTAGCTACAGCAATCAGACAAGAAGAAGAAATAAAAGGCATACAAATTGGAAAAGAAGAAGTAAAACTGTCATTATTTGCAGATGATATGATATTGTATATTGAAAACCCTAAAGTCTCAGTCAAAAAACTACTGGACCTTATAAATGATTTCAGCAAGGTGGCAGGATATAAAATTAATACTCAGAAATCAGAGGCATTTCTATACACCAACAATGAAATATCAGCAAAAGAAATTAAGGAAACAATCCCCTTCACTATTGCAGCCAAAAAAATAAAGTACCTAGGAGTAAATTTAACCAAGGAGGTTAAGGACTTGTACTCAGAAAATTATAGAACATTGATAAAAGAAATCAAGGAAGATACAAACAAGTGGAAGCACATACCGTGCTCATGGCTAGGAAGAATAAACATCATTAAAATGTCTATATTACCCAAAGCAATTTATAAATTCAATGCAATACCAATTAAAATACCAATGACATACTTCAAAGATATAGAACACATATTCCAAAAATTTATATGGAACCAAAAAAGAACACGAATAGCCTCAGCAATCTTAAAAAGAAAAAATAAAGCAGGAGGCATCACTCTTCCGGATATCAAGGTTTACTACAAGGTCATTATACTCAAGACAGCCTGGTACTGGCATAAGAACAGGCACATAGATCAATGGATCAGAACAGAGAACCCAGAAATAAACCCACAGCTTTATGGACAACTGATATTTGACAAAGGAGGAAAGAACATACAATGGAGTAAAGACAGCCTCTTTAACAAATGGTGTTGGGAAAATTGGACATCTACCTGCAAAAAAATGAAACTAGACCATCAACTTACACCATTCACAAAAACAAACTCAAAATGGATAAAAGACTTAAATGTAAGCCGTGAAACCATAAGCATCTTAGAAGAAAACATAGGCAGCAAGCTCTCCGACATCTGTAGCAGCGGTATATTTGCCGATTTATCTTCACGGGCAACTGAAATAAAAGGCAAGATAAACAAATGGGACTATATCAAACTAAAAAGTTTTTGCACAGCTAAAGACAATAGGAACAGAATAAAAAGACAAACCACACAATGGGAGAACATATTCGGCAGCACATCTGATAAGGGGTTAATAACTAAAATTTATAAAGAACTTATAAAATGCAACACCAGGAAGACAAACAACCCAATCAAAAAATGGGCAAAAGAAATGAATAGAAATTTCTCCAAAGAGGACATACGGATGGCCAATAGGCATATGAAAAAATGCTCAACATCACTAATCATTAGAGAAATGCAAATTAAAACCACAATGAGATATCACCTCACACCAGTCAGAATGGCACTTATCAGCAAAACAACACAGAATAAGTGCTGGCGAGGATGTGGAGAAAAGGGAACCCTTCTGCACTGCTGGTGGGAATGCAGACTGGTGCAGCCACTGTGGAAAACAGTTTGGAGATTCCTCAGAAAATTAAAAATCGAACTGCCTTTTGACCCAGCTATTCCACTTTTAGGAATATACCCTAAGAACACCATAGCACTGTTCGAAAAGAAGAAATGCGCCCCCATGTTCGTGGCAGCATTGTTCACAATAGCGAAGATCTGGAACCAGCCCAAGTGTCCGTCAGAAGACGAGTGGATTAAAAAGCTATGGTACATATATACTATGGAATACTACTCAGCCATAAGAAACGATGACATCGGATCATTTATAACAAAATGGATGTACCTTGATAACATTATACGGAGTGAAATAAGTAAATCAGAAAAAAAGAAAAACTGAGAACAGCACGATTACATACATAGGTGGGACATGAAAATGAGGGTATGAGACATGGACAAGAGAGTGGTGGTTATGGGATGGGGGGAGGGAGGGAAGAGTGGGATAGGGAGGAGGGGAGGGACGCAGGGAAAACCAGATTGAAGGTGACAGAGGACAATTTGACTTTTGGTGATGGGTATGCAACACAATTGAATGATAAGATAACCTGGAGATGTTTTCATTGTACATATGTACCCTGATTTATTGATGTCACCCCATTAGAATTAATAATAATAAAATATATATTAAAAAAAAAAAGATATAAAAGTACTACCTTATTACAGATTAAGGTATTTCTAAAAACACCTAAACAGTAAAAATGCTGAATAAAACAGAGGCATATCTGTATCATACATATGACAAAAATCAGCTCAGGGGGCATGATATTTTGAGACTATTAAAATAGGGGTTTGCTACAAAATGTACGATTTTATTTTCTGCCAACAGGCACTTAAGATAAAAACCATGTTCAATTTTGGAAAAACGAATCTTGTCTCTCTGCACATCTAAGGTTTATGGCTGAAAACATTGTTAAAGGGTAAATGGAGGCATGTCAACATTGTCAAGGGTTTATTTGAGCACGCAACAATTCAAGTCATACAGAGCCAAACCAAAGGGGGTCGAGAAACATGCTTCTGACAGAAGCTGGGGGGGTAGCTTTTATAAAGATGTGTTAGCAAAGCAAGGAAGTTCTTTGATTGGCTGTAGCTTAAGCAATTGCCTTATTTGGGAAAGCCTAGTTGGCTATTTGAGATTGGTCATTCTTAATTCTCATTTTCTAGGATTTGAGTTTATTGACTCTGGCTTAGGTTTTAATTTGTCTATGTAGGCTACCAAGACATGGTCTAAGAGTTGCCTTGTTCAATTACTTTCACAACTTTTTCATTCATTTATTTTATTCATTCATTCATTTATGTTCATTTTTACTAGTGCTTTTTTTCCTGATGGCTAATGCACTGATTTTTCTACCTCTGTGCCAAATTTAATCACTATATAAATTGTGTATTTGCTTCATCATATCTTTATTCAGATATAAATTTCACATTTTCTGTAACTTGAATAGTCATATGGTTAGACAACTCCAGTGTCCCTAGGACAATGACATTCGGAGTACATATTTCTTCAAAGAATGGGTAAGAGGCAAATGTAACTAAAAGTCAAGGCTAAAGGATAAAACAACAGCAGCAACAACACAGGGGCTCATGTTAACTGGAACACTGAAGGGCTTTCTATCATTATTCTGCATAATTGAGCTGTAAGGGCAGGAAACATTCTCTAAATAAAATGTCCTAAAGGACCAAAAAAAAAAAAGAAGGAGAGAGAGAGAGAGAGAGAACAGATAACTGAGAATGTTTAAATTAAAAGCAAGACAAAAAGGAGTAATTAATGTATCTTGCACAGTTACAATTTAATGTTTTGAGTCTTTTAAGCTTGCCTCTCCCCCAAATTTAGTATTATTCAAGTGTCTTACAAACAGAGAGGGTGAGAATAATAAAACTAGAGTTTAATTGCATGATTTATTGAAACAAAACAAAACAAGGTTAGAGCAGCCATCCCTCAAGGTTAGAGAAAATTGCTTGTGAAAACAAACAATCCCAAAAATTCTGATGGGTAATTTTGGGAGTGGACCCAGGAATCCAAATTTATAAAGGATTATGACAAGACCAAATTTGAAACCCAGTGAAAGAGATGGTAATCTATGAAAGGTCCTTTCCTGTTCTATGCCTTGTTTCTTACTCTACTGGTATTTCTTTCCCATACAGGGTCACACATAAGGACTTAACACTGATCATTCAACTTATACTGATCTACGTCATTGAAAATAAATGTTATACTCTGCATACACCCTGAGTTTTGTAGACATTCTGCCAATGAAAATGACTAAACACCAACTTTCTTTAAAATAGTCCCTTTAAAAATAAGACATTTACAGACGTAAGCAGTTCAAATGTCCCTTTCTCTGCAAAACTTGTCATAATACCAAGGTTTGCCCAACACTGTCTCAGTTTTTGCACTAAACATCCTGCATCCCAGGAACTCTGTAGCTGATAACCAGGGCGGTTGGTAACCCCACCAATCTCCCTTTGATTGAATGTTCATGTTTCATTCCCAGATGCCTATATAGCAGCCGAAGCAATGAAAACAAATAAAACACCTTCAATCTAGAGGGTTTTTGTTTTTCTTCTTTTTCAATTGCAGTCTTGTTTCTATTTTGCTGATGCCCTTCACATATTTTTCAGAACAACAACAAAAACAAAACAAAAGAAAACATCAAACAGCCAGCAAATCCATGAGTGACCTAAGGGCAAATAGAGCATCGCATTCAACTTTCTCTCCCCAATGTCTCTCCTAGTGCCTGACACGGGGAGAGACATTTGATAAACTTTTAGTGGATAAAAAAAGTTGGACGACTTTAAAATATTGTTTTTCCATATACAAGAAAGAAATCACCTCCTTCTGTGAATACGCTCCCCATCTATGACCCTCACCCTCATCTACCAACAAATATATTTTGGCAATCTTAAATTCTGTTTTTAGGTATATGCTTCATCTGCAAACTAGCTTGCTCCTCCAAATGCTCTTTTTAAAATAATACCGCCCAAATGTATCTGTCAGAAGAAGGCCAGACAAGAGCCACTGTTATCCGTTGTGAAGTTTGCTTTAGGGAAGTAAAGAAATGCATACATTTGCACAACCAAAAATTAATACGTTCATGCCAGACCTTTGTTTCTGATCACGGATACTGGCAAAGTCAGATTAAGTTCAGATGCATTTCTCCTGATTCCTAGTGACAGCTGGGAGGCATTCAACTGCCATCCTAACAGTAAAGAAAACTATGATGAAGACAGACTGATGTGAACACTCCAAACTTTCTAGGGATTGTTCAGTGAAGAAGCTTAGAAAGTAATTCTGACTCTTCTTTGGAACATGTATCACAGAAACATCAGCCACAATCAAAAATTCAGGGATCAATAAATCTATTATCTCCATTATCATTACCTCATATCAATTAAAGTTACAAAGACTCCCAATTATCCAGGGAGAGGGAGAGGAAGGGGGGAAAGGAGAGGAACAGAGAGGGAGAGAAAACACATCTGGATACCCTGAACAGCTGTGCTTAGGTTTGCAAAGGAAATATAATAAGACTTTGAAGAAGACACAGATCCCATTCCACACAAAGAACAAGTGACTTGGTAGCTGGCAGTTCTCACTGGTGTAGCTGATTTGAAAACTCTCTATATTGATGATTCTTCTCCCCAAGTCTTAATCTTCACCCTTGAACCAGTCACACAATCTCCTTTACACATTTCAGTCACCCCATTCATAATGACGAAACACCCTAGAAAAACATCCTTTGATATATAGCCTTTCAACAGAGTCTTCGGTATTCGATCGTTCCCCATTCCACAACTCCAATTTTCCCATCAACTCTGCCTGAAACATCAAGTTCAAAGCCTTTCCTCTCCCCGCCACCTGTGCTCCATGACTTTGAAGACTTTCCTTCAGCATTCTAGATCCTCTTGCCCTGACAGACTGAGGAGAGACAGGAGAACAGGGCTTGCACACAGTCTTTTCACTTAGGCGACACTACGAGATCATGCAGCCCCGTCAAATTCTTCCAAAGAATTCAGTAGACACTGAGGATATTTTTATTATTTCTTTCATTTCATGCCCCATCTCTGTGCTGATAGCTGGCTCTGATAGTATATTCTGTTCTGATGTCACCCAGGGCAAATGACAGTTAGGTCAAAGCTTTAACAGGAGTGATTCAATCCTGATGAAGAGAAAACACATTTGTATTCTGGATATATTAACTTGTGAATACCTTAGACAGCGATTTTCAACCAGTATGCCACAGTACACTGGGGTGGCACAAGAATTTTTTAAAGCACACAATATCTATTTAGTCAGGGCACCGACCTCTTTTCCCTTAGACTGACAAATTTAAAAAATGACAACAGCCAACACAACAATAGTCATCTGGTGTGAACTAATGAAACTCATAGCATTTTTTTTTTTTTGTCAGATACACAAAGAATTTATTTTTTTTTTTGGTTTGCTGCAGAATTTCAGTAATCAATTTGTGTGTGACAGGAGATGAAAACGGTTGAAAATCACTGGCCTACGATGATGGAGCCATTTATTCTTAAACCCAAACAATTATTCTAAATAGAGCCTTGTAAGCAGTAAGAGCTTTGTATTTGTTTTGCTTGATTCTGCCTTGGGGGGAGGTGAAGATGTTTGTTTCTCTTCTGTCAGCACTCACTAATAAGCTTCGTGATTTCCCTGGCAGAGACTAGCACTCCCCGCCAGAACTAAGCCATTGATTATTCTTGAAGTTTTTCTTGCAAAATATGTCCTTTAACTCTCTTGGGCATCCCTACGATAAACAGCAGTTGGGGTTAAATAAATAAACAAAGTACATATGCACTCTGGAAAAGACATTGTACTTCACATATCAGATATTTAAGAATAAGTCAATGTTCTTTGTTTTTATCGTTACAACTAAAAAATCATCACAGAGTAAGAAATGACCATCAGTTGCAACACATCTCATCTGGATTATAGGCTTGTGTGAGTCATGAATGTTTGTAGATGGAAACATGAAATCTTTTATGGTTTCAGGCAGGCAGGCGTAGGAAAACAGACAATGTCAGTTCACACAAAGAAGTGACTGCCATCAACGGAAGGAGGTAAAGAAATGTGGCATCTGAATATCCACTCCTCACCAGTCACCCTCAACTGTTCGAATGTGCGTTTGTAGACTCCTGGATCAAGCTGGGAGGTGAGAAAGACAAAACTCTGGTCAGGTTCCTCTGAGCTCTTTTCAGTAGGTACTGTCCTTGGGCAGGTTATTAAGTCCAATTCTAGCAAGAATCCTGTCAAGAAAGATTAGCAAAAGTCCTCCACCCTTCATATCTCATCACTCTGCTCATCCTCTCCTGTATCCGAGATGATGTCTGGTCACCCTGCCTTGCCTTTAGCAAGAATCTTATTAGGCCAGGTTAGCCAGAGTCCCTCCTTATCCCTGATGTTTTCTCTCAACAATTTTCCACCTGCTTCTTGACTCTAAATTCCCATGATGCTTGGAGTGGAGCCCAATCTCTGTGCCTTACTGCAAATGTCCCCTGCAGTGGTCCCTGGAACTGTCACCACAGTCCTTAATAAAGACTGCCTTCCTCTTCTTTAACAAGTGCCACAAATAATTTTTCCTTAACATAAGACAGTCAAAAGATATTTTAGAAAGCAATTATTATTTTGTTAACTTAATGCTTCATCATACCATGAAAAAAAATATGTTGATCTCCCTAGGTCTATTTTTGTTGTCCCAGAAGAAAATGTGGTCCTACCAAGAAAAACAGCCTTGGAAAAGAAAAGTGACAAGTGACGTACCCCTGAGGAAATGCTGGAAGAACAAAAGGCAGAGAGCAGGGAACCTACTCAGAGTAAAAAAAGAAGAAAAAAAAGATGAAAATTCATGATCTCAGGAATAGAGAAGTCGGCTTGCCCCAACAGATACTGTGGGTGATTATCAGGGCTTGTGTTACTAAGTTTAAATGCTACTGCTTTGGAAAGCCAGGGATGTTACTGAACTTCAATCACATCTATGTCATCCTTATTTCATTCAAGACTGTAGAGTTCTTTTGGTTTTATTGTTTTAATTAATTTTAATGGGGTGACATTAATAACTCAGGGTACATATGTTCAAAGAAAACATCTCCAGGTTATCTTTTCATTCAATTATGTTGCATACCCATCACCCAAAGTCAAATTGTCCTCTGTCACCTTCTATCTGGTTTTCTTTGTGCCCCTCCCCTCCCCCCTCTCCCTCTCTCTCCTCCCTCCCCCCATCCCATAACTACCACACTCTTGACCATGGCTCATAGTCATCGGATCATTTACAACAAAATAGATGGACCTTGATAATATACGGAGTGAAATAAGTAAAGCAGAAAAAATAACTGAGAACTGCATGATTTCATACATAGGTGGGACATAAAAACAAGACTGTAGAGTTTTGAGAGGCCGTTTTAATTTTTTTTTATTGTTCTCTTTCACAAATAAACCATAAGGGAGACTTAGGGTAGTGAACACACAATACAATATACAGATGATGTATTATAGAATTATATACCTGAAACTTGCATAATTTTATTAAACCATGTCACCTCAATAAATTCCATAATTTTTTTTTCTTCTTTTTCCAAGTGAAAGGAGAGAATCTCACATGTGCCCCGACTGGGTTCCACCTGGTGGCCTTATCTGGGCCTGATTCTCTGCCCATTTGGGGCCATGCTTGCAAATGAGTTATTTTTAGCACCTGAGGCAGAAGCTCAGTGGAGCCATCCTAAGTGCTCAGGGCAATGTGCTTAAATCAATTGAGCCATGGCTGCAGGAGGGGGGGAGAGAGAGAGAGAAAGAGAAAGAGAGAGAGAGAGAGAGAGAGAGAGGAAGGGGAAGGGGAGAGGGAGGGGTAGAGAAGCAGATGGTCACTTCTCCTCTGTGTTCCGACTGGGAATTGAACCCAGGACATGCACATGCTGGGCTGATGCTCTACCACTGAGCCAACTGGCCAGGGGACATAATTCTTTTTTTTAATGTGGTGAATCAGATCACTGCTGAGTTCACAGCTATATTTTCACATTCTACTCCTTGTCTCAAATTATATTTAGGGAACATTATTCACTCAACTTTAAATAATATTTGAATTTCAAAAGTGAGATCATATTTCTCTGTCGGAATAAAATCCTGCAAATGGGTGAGACAAAAGCTCTGGTTGCTGAGGACAGAGCATTCAGTCCCTGGCTCTCCCACTGTCTGTCACCATTTGGAATTGCTGGAAACCCATTAAAAAGAATACTTATCCTCTATAGGTTTGCGAGGTCTATTTTCCCTCTATTACCCTATTACCTAGAAGCTTTGATTAAGTTTCATTAATTTGTCCTTACCAAAGCCAATATTCAGAGGCAAGATTACTTTTGATTAACCACAGCTGTTCAAGTCTAAGCTTTTTCCAGTATTTTCCAATTTGAGCTGTTTTCATTATCTCATTTCAATTTCATTGGGTTTCTGAGTCATTTCAGGAGGGAAGGGAGGAAAGAAGGAAGGAAGGAAGGAAGGAAGGAAGGAAGGAAGGAAGGAAGGAAGGAAGGAAGGAAGGAAATACTCCCACATATATACATTATAATAATAGTTTATTATAATATATATAGATAACATATACACAATCCATATATATGATATATATATATGTGTGTGTGTGTGTATGTATCTATATATCTCTCTCTATGTGTGTGTCTTATTTACGAAAGTCATGAAACAGGGGAATTAAAATGTATTGCAAAAATAATCTTATATTACAAAATATTTCACTCATCATATCTTTTAAATGGCCCTTTTGATAATTTCTTTCTAAAGGCTTTTTTGAATAAGTTCCCTATAATCTGTCTTTCATTAGGGTACATAAAACAGAAAGTCATGGTCCTTGATCTGGAGTAGACAAAATATGCACATTTAAAGTAATTGAAGAATAATAAAATCAAGCTCAAGTTTCTATAATACAAAGTTCAGAAGTGTACAGAATCTTATTCCACAATGAGTCTCCAGTTTATCAAAGTCATTATAGAAAGGCGTCTGAGCCCTGGACAGATAGCTCAGTGGGTTAAGAGCACCACATCCCAAAGCACAGAGGTTGCTGGTTTGAGTTGTATCCCTGGTTAGGGCACATACAGGAAAAGATCAAGGTTCCTTTCTCTCTCTCTCTCTCTCTCTCTCTCTCTCTCTCTCTCTCCCTGCCTCTCTTACTAAAATCAATTTTAAAAAGAAAGAAAGAAAGAGCTCTGACCAGTTGGCGCAGTGGTAGAGCATCGGCCTGGCATGTGGAAGTTCTGGGTTCAATTCCCAGCACAAAAGAGAAGTGCTCATCTGCTTCTCCACCCTTCCCCCTCTCCTTCCTCTCTGTCTCTCTCTTCCCCTCCCACAGCCAAGGATCCACTGGAGCAAAGTTGGCCCAGGTGCTGAGGACAGCTCCATGGCCTCCTCCTTGGGTGCTAGAATGACTCTGGTTGGATAAAATGAATCTGGTCTAACATCTCAGATGGGTACAGCATCGCTCCCTAGTAGGAATTCTGGGTAGATCCTGGTTGAGCACATGCAGAAGTCTGTCTCTCTGCCTTGCTGCTTCTCACTTTAGAAAAATACAGAAAGAAAGAAAAGAAAAGAAGAAAGAAAGAGAGAGAGAAGGAAGGAAGGAAAGAAGGGAGGGAGGGAGGGAAGGAAAGAAAGAAAGAAAGAAAGAAAGAAAGAAAGAAAGAAAGAAAGAAAGAAAGAAAGAAAGAAAGAGAGAGAGAAAGAAGTTTGACTTGATCATCCAGAAAGTGGTCCAAGTAAGAGATCCCATACATGCCAGGGCACAGAGGAGGGGTGGGTACAGGTATGGAGTACACATTTTAGTAGCCTACTGTACACAGAAGCCAGGAGAAGCAAGAAAAAGTTTAGAAGGGAGAATTTATACCTACATCTAGATGGTAAATATATTAAAACTAAAAATTAAATAGAAATCTTTTCATACATTTCTACCCAATCTAGAAGCATGGGTATATATGTCATTTGTTTGTATGGTTCTCTGAGGTTTTTAATACAGGTTATACCATTTCCAATTGCGTTCTCCCCTGTCACGTCTTTATTTAACTGAATCTACGCCAGTTGTCCCCAAAGCAAAGAGTATAGTCAGTTCTTTTTATTTCGTCTTAATTGTTTCACTGACAGCTAAAATAATGCTCTTGTTTCTCAGAAAAAGAAAGAGTAAAGTTGCCCGTTCTCGCTCTGCTTCCCCAGTCAAAAGCAACTGGAGTTTAAACAAGGTTCAGACAGTTCAAACCCAATCAGGGGAGGTTATTTTCCGTTTCCACTTCTGACTGTGAAAGACCCAGTTATCATTTCCAGAAAACATCTATGCCAGAAAAGCCTGCAGATAGAGACACCGGTTTTTTTCTTTCTGAATTGTTAGTTGGTCTCTCAGCACATTTTGAATGTAACCTTTTTAATCCCTGCATTTGCAATTAGAGATTAAAATTCCATTCCAAGAGCCATTCGGCAGATGGCATAGCATGACAAAAATGAAGGTAGTTTAAAATTGTATTTATAGAGAACACCAGATGAATTTGCCAGGCTGTTTTCTTACTGAGCTTATACATTTGCTTGTGAAAATTGATTGTTGAAGATGTAAATTTCATTTGCTGGGATTTAGCATTTTTATAGGATTTTAAAGCATCAATTAATCCATCTCTTTTGTTCAGCACAGTTGCTTTTAATATGGAAATAAAAATCTGTATTTTGAGGAACAGCACCTCAAAAAGATGAAGTCACCTGTGCCCAGGTCACCAACATAGTAGGTTCAGAAAAGCCATATGATAATGGAATGGACAGCCCATGAAACCAGTGCACCTGTTAAGTGGAAACTTCAACACATTTTAAACCATTTAGGACGTTTGATTAATGAGATTTTTTTCCTTTAGTTTCCTCCAAAAGCTTTTTTGTCTGTTTGTTTTAAATACTTATAACTTTTAAAAGCTTAAAATTGCACATGCACATATTGTAAATGTAAAACTTAATGATTTTTTTAAATCAATATACTCGTATAAACACCTCCCAGATGAAGAAATAAAAAATTACTTGTACCCCACAAACCTCTCTTCTGCTCCTTCCCTACATGACCACTATTCCAATTCCAGCGCAAAGGACTCGTTTATATCTCACTGCGACACGTGTAAGTAGACTCCGTTTTACTATTGTGCGCCTGACTTCATTCACACCGCGTTCTGCTTCCTCCATCCATCCACTCTGTTGCATGCAGGACTATTTATTCAATGTCCTTGCTGTTTGGAAGTTTATTTTTTAAATATGGCATTGATGAACTCGTAGGACTTTTCTAGTTTGTGGCGATTACAAATATTTTTATACATGGTTTTTGTGAACATGTGTATGTAATTCTGATAGAATTAACCCTGCCTCTGGATTGGTCACAATTCTCTAAAATAACTCCATCCAATAGCAGTGTGTGTGGTTTTCGGTCCCTCCGCATCCTCGACAGAACCTGACAATGTTGTCAGTCTTTTTCACATGAACAATCTCATGAGTGTGTAGTGGTTTTGTATTATAATTGTTATTTATACCTTCCTGATGACTAATCAAATTGAGCGCACTTCCAGATGTGTTTGTGAAGTGTTTGTTGAAGTCATTTGGCCATTAGTCGATTGATTCATCTTTTTTAAAAAAATTTACACTAGATGCAAATGTCTTGTGAGATATATGTATTACAATTAATGTCTATGTTGTGCCTTGATTTTTTGCCCTTTTGGGTCCTTAAAAGGTCCTCAATGTTTAAAAACATCAATTCATCAACATTTTTAGGTTTTGTTGTTGTTGTTTAAGAAATCCTTGCCCCTCTCAAGTTCACAAAGTGAATTATGGTATCTTCTAAAATCTTTTTATTGTTTTACCTTTCAAACTGGGTCAACAATCCAAATTTATTTTTGTATATGGTGTCCATAGAGATTAAAATTGCTATGTTTTATTTATACATACAATTGATCCAGTACCTTTTATTAGAAAGACCACCCTTAACCTATAACCTTAATATTCTGCAATGACATTTTTTCCATAAATCAGTCAATCCTACACATGTGGTTTTATTTCTACACTCTATCTGTCCAGCCTTGTGTCAATAGCATGTCATTTAATTGTATAGCTTTGTAAGTCTCAAAATCTGGTGACATCACTCCTCCATTTTTACTTTCATTCAATAATTAATTCCTAGGCTATTTTGTTCTTTTGAATTTCCATAAGAAAATGTAACTTGCAGGGATTTTGACTGAGATTTTACTGCCAATAGATTCTTTTGGTGAGAATTGACATCTTGGCAATACTGAGGTTTTTCTCCTGTTGATATAGTATGTTCTTCTACTAATGTTTTTAATTTTTCTCAGCAATGTTTTATTTTATATTGTATGTGTAGAGTATATATACATCATTTAATAAACTTCCCCTAGTTTTTTGTTCTTATATTTTGCTATTCGGCAACCAAACTATTAGGTTTATAATTGCTACTTGTTTTTAAATTTTAGAATTTTCATTTGACTATTATTGTTCCTAATGTTTAATTCCCCCTATTCTTTTCTATTTTCTTGAACATGATAATGACCTACTTTAAACCCTGGAACTACAGTTTTTGTATTGCTAACATCAGGATTTTGATAGAAACTCTTTTTAGACTTTTAACCTCCATTTACTCCATTTAGATCTCTGCCCTGCCCAGAATATGAATCAGTAAATGTCTCAATTGGGAAAAAAATTACACACAGAATACAGGTACATTTTGATCACTTTTGATCCCTTCTCCTTGGCTTCTCAGATCCTGACTTCCTTTACAACCTGAACTCCATCTTTTATCTACTCAACCCAGTGGACAGTCAAAAGCTCTGAGTTACTGTTCTCTGTCCATACCACTTGTGAACTAGAAAACACTTTTAAGGAGAATGTTAGACTTACCTCACTATTTCCTACAGCATCTTTAACCCTCAAATCCTGGATACTTTTGTTGCTTTACTATGCTTTTTTATGACTCTTCTCTGTTGAGGGTTAGATAGATATACCTCTTCTATCATAATCCAAAGCAAAAATCTATTGCAGAGTTTAGCAAAGCTTCAAATTTGTGTGTGTGTGTGTGTGTGTGTGTGTGTGTGTGACAGAGACAGAGAGAGGGACATATAAGGATAGACAGAGAGAGACAGAGATGAGAAGCATCAGTTCTTCATTGCGACACGTTAGTTGTTCACTGATTCTTTTCTTATATGTGCCTTGACCAGGGGGCTACAGCAGATAGAGTGACCCCTTGCTCAAGCAAGCCACCTTTGGCTCAAGCTAGTGAGCCTTGCTCAAACCAGATGAGCCCGCGCTCAAGCTGGTGCCCTGGGTTTTCAAACCTGGGTCCTCCGCGTCCCAGTCCAATGCTCTATCTGCTGTGCCACCGCCTGGTCAGGCAAAATTTCAAAGTTTTAAACTATAAGAGAGACTTTGAAAAATAATTAGTGTATCCTTGCTCATTTCTTTCCATTAAAAAAAATGGGGTATTATAGATTTAAATATAAGGTGAAAGATTGCTAAATCCAAGTTGATAATTAACTTATTACGAATATGGGCAGAAGGGAGGAATTAGGGGGTGTGAAATAAAAGGACCTTTTGTAAATCCCAGTAATGAGATTCACTTGCTCTAGGCCCATGGCTGGTCACATCTGCTGAGTGTTGGTTTTTACCCATGAAAATAAATGATAACTAATGAGATTAAGTATTTTAGTGTGAAAACATTTGTAAACTGAAATGCAAGATGAAACTGAGACAAAACGACTTGCAATACCCAAGCAACACAGAAATTTAAGACACATTTATATTTAAAATAATCAGAATGTGAAGAGTGAGAATTGACATAAACCAACTTACTACACACATAAGAGCAAGCCTCTTGTGAGTTGGGAGAAGCTGTTTTTCAAAGCCTTTTTATTTACTCAAAACATACATAACTAAAACATGACCTTGGTAAAGGGCAATAAAAAATGTGAATAGACTATGACAAGTAAAGAGATTAAACAAGTTATCAAAAAATATCCATAAAGGCCAGGTGCAGCTAACTTTATTGATGAGTTCTACAGAACACTTAAAGAATCAAAAAGACATAAAAAATATAAATAGACCAAAATCTTTTATACATGCAAATTTTCAACAGAATACTAGAAAAACAAATCCAACTCCATACAAAAATAAAAAAGTTATATACCATGACTAATTGAGATTTACCTCAGGAATGCAAGATTTGTTTAATATGCAAAAATAAGTTAATGTAATAGACCATATCAACAAGTAAAATTAAAAACCAAAAACCACATAATCATCAATAAATTGGAGAGAAAACGTTTGACAGAATCCAACATCCTTTCATAATAAAAACGCTCAATCATCTAGGAATAGAAAGAAACTCTCTTGACAGGATAAAAAGCATATATGAAAAAACCAGGGCTAACATCAGCTTAATTATGAAAAACTGGCTACTCTTCTCCAAAGATCAGAAACAAGAAAGATGTCCGCTCTCTTTACTTCCATTAAACAATATGATGAGAGTTATCGCCAGTGCATTAAAACAAGAAAATGAAATAAAAGATGTCTAGATTGGAAAAGAATAAACTTATTTCTAGTCACAGATAGCATGATCTTGGACATAGAAAATTCTAAGAAATCTACAATGACAACTAATATATGAGACCAGGAAGACTGCAAGATACAAGATCAATATTAAAAAATCAATCATATCATTATATTCTAGCAATGAACAATCCAAAACTGAAATTAAGAAAACAATGCCACTTTTATAATCACATCAAAAAGAATGAAGTGCCTGTAAGGAATAAATTTATCAGAAGAAATGTAAGATTTATTCTCTGAAAACTATAAATTGCTGAAAGAAATTTTAAAAGTTCTAAATGAGTGGAAATACATCCCACAACTATGTTCAGAAGGCTTAAAATTGCTAAGATGGCAAGTGCTTCCCTATTGACCTACAGATTCAATACAATCCCTATAGAATCTCAGCTAGCTTCTTAGTAGAAACTGACAAACTAAGCATAAAGTTTATATAGGGACTCAGACTACCCAAAACAATCTTGAAAAGTAAAAACTTGAAGAAAAATAAACTTCATGTTAAAAGTTGCAACAAAGGAGCTGTAATCAAGATAGTGTTGTACTGGCATCAGACAGACATATAGATCAAAAGAATATAACTGAGTATCCAGAAATAGCTTTGAATTTGGTAGGGATTACCTAGGCATGACACTAAGCACAAACAACAAAAGAAAAAATCAGTAACTTAAATTTCGTCAAAATTAAAAACATTTATACTTCAAAGGATACTACTTGGAAATGAAAACATAATCCACCAAATGAAAATATTTGCAAATCATATATCTGACAAGATACTTGTATCTAGAATATATAAATAACTCTTACAACTCAATAATAATAAGATAAATAAACCAATGACAAAATGGGCTAAGGATTAAATAGACATTTCTCCAAAGAAGATAAACAAATGATCAAAAAGCACATGAAAAGATGCTCAATATCATTAGTTACTAGGGAAATTCAAATCAAAACCACCATCAGATAACTCTTCACACACACAAGTATGGCTTGAATCAAAAAGTCAGATAACCACAGGAGGTAGAGAAATTGAAACCCTCATATATTGGGAATACAAAATGGTGCTAGTGCTTTGGAAATGTTTGGCAATTTCTCAAAAAGTGAAATATAGAATGACTACTTTACCAAGCAATTTTACACCCAGGTTTATACTGAAAAAAAAGACACATACATTCACACACAAAACTTACACTCAAACACAGCATTATTCATAATAGCCAAAATGCGGTAACACCCTAAATATTCATAAGTATGGGCTATGGATACATAAATAAAATGTAGTGTATTCATAAAATAAAATACTATTCAGCAATAAAAAGGAATAAAATATTGATACATACTTTAAGATGTATTAACCTTAAAAACATTATGCTAAGTGAAAAAAATACAGCCACAAAAAAACCACATACTATTTGACTGCATTTTTATGAAATGTTCAAAATAGTCAGTTTTATAAAGACAAAGAGTAAATTAGGGATTGCATAAAGGTGAGGGGAGAATTTGGAGAGTATGGGGTTTCTTGCTGGGGTAATTAAAATATTCTAAAAGTGTGGCAAGGCTCACACAACTCTGTGACTATACTAAAAACCACTGAATTGTATAATTTGACTAGGTAAATTATATGATATGTAAATTATTTTTAATAAAGCTGTCCCCCCACCCCCGTCCAATGAAAGGGTATATGTAGTCAGCAATGATACTAGGTACTTCCAGGCCTTAAACTAAATTAACCCCCACTTTGGATAAATACAATAAGGTCCATAGAAAGAATAAATACATAGATACATTTTTTAAATTAAACATTACACCAACAAATACATATTTGCTTCCTTTTTTAGATCCTAAACATCAGTGGTTTGTACAATATTTACAAATCTAAGAGGAGGATATATTTTATCCTTTCTTAGCAATCAAATCAATGTTGAGGAATGTAATGGAAAATCATTTGTATTATACAGGTCAATCCTTATTGTGAATTTTGCAAGAAGTCCCCATACTACAGAGGTTTGAACTGGTCAGAGAAGCCTTTGTCAAGATTTCTGCTCAAAGAAGCCTTTGAAGAATAAGCAATGGGCAGATGGGGAGGGGAGCAAGAAAGGACTTTTCAGGCACTTTTTATGCAATTTCTGCAATGTCCAATACTTTCATTCCCTTTTGCTTGTACTTCTGTGTCCTTGCCTTTAAACATGTTGGATACGCGTATCTGTTACATATAGTCATTAAAATGCAGAATGAGGTCTATGTCTTTTCCTTTGATAAGTCACACATATCACCAAAACAAATACTTCACCCTGTTTAAGATAAAGTGAATAAAAATAGAGGATTTTAAAAAATAAGAGATTAGGGAATTACAATGATTCTCTGATAGTCGATTGTCCTATCCATACACGGGCAACAACTGTATTTATCGAAAATCAAATTCAAAGTGATTTTACATTTTACATAGTTTATTTCATCCTCCTCAAATGTACAACCAACTAATCCCACAAAACAGTATAGGATAAGCCCAGGCATTAATGCCTGTAAAAACTACACAGAATAGTGTAATTGTTAAGAGCTCGGGCTAGGTTCAAAGCCACAACTCTGTCATTATGACCTGTAAGAAGTTGTACGTGGTCTCTAACCTCCAGGTCTCAGTTTTCTCATCTTAAAGTGAGAATAACAATAATAATATCTAGCTGTCAGAAAACAGATTTGTTTTCATGGTCCCCACATGAACTTTGTATCAAAACTACCCAGATAGAAGACAAACCAGAGTTGAGCAAGACGTGAAGAACTGGATCTCTGTGGTTCATGGAAACTGGAGGAAGCCATACATCCACTTTCTGCTTCCAGATGAGGATGCATTTAGATTTGAAATTATTAAGTTTGGTTTCAGAATCATCAGCATCCCATTATTATAAAGATTCCATTAGGAAGAAACATAGATGTTGTCAAGACAACTTTTTGGATGGTGACGCAAAAATAACTTGGGGCACAGCAACTCTTGTACCCTCAGGTAGGGCAAGAGTCCCAGCTCATCAGTAGGTCTGAGTGCTCTCCTGTTAGGGCACAGGAGAAGCTATGCTAAGGTCTGCTGAAAACTGGTCCTGCCATCGCTCAGCCTCCACCTTCTGCAAGTATTTTACAGCCTTGACTAATGAACTCAGGGTCACAATCTACCCTACAGAGGATGTTTGTGTGAATGCCAGCCTCTCCCGTGATATGCACACCTAACTGTTTAATGCATTTAAAGTGCTTAGCAGGATGCCTGTTATAGAGTGAAGCCCTAAATAATGAGGTTGATGATGAAAAGATGATGTCAGCACGCTATCTGTGTGGAGGGTCACTAGGACACAAGCAGGGGAGATGCCACTTTTACCCCTCTAAAAGCCACTGGCAGTAAAAGAGAGGGGCTTTAATCAGTTTCTGGAGAATCTCGCTGCTCCACATTTTGTGAGACTTTTTTAACGTAAGATCATTAGAGGCAATGCGGTAGTCCAGACATGACATCAAGGGACATTTTTTTTTCCTTTGTCTTTAAATTCAAAATGCAGTGATGGTGATTAAGTGAAGTTGGAATCCGACATTTCAAATGTGGTGTGTGTGTGTGTGTGTGTGTGTGTGTGTGTGTGTGATTCAGAGGGATTCGGTGTTCAATGTTTAATTCAACAATGGTTCACTCACTTAGTAGACAGCCCTACAAGATCATCTGGAAGACAGATACAAGCTCTGAAGGCCTCTCAATGAAAATAATAGAGAGGGATGAGTTAGCACCCGCATCTGCCTCTGTCTCCTCTTATATTAAAGCTCGGCCATTACCAGCTCTGGGCTTCTGGAAAATCCTTAATCTCTCTAAATCTCATAACACGCGCTTGTAAAATGGGGAAGTAGAAGCGACCTCATAAGTTGTGTGGGCATTATTAGTATCATTTCACCATTATAGGCATTATCAAAATGTCTTCATCAAAGAGAGTGGAAGAAAAGGAAGCCAACATTCTTCAGAGGCTATGACATTGAATCTGTCTTCCTTTCTAGCTTCATCTCTAAAATAGCCTACAATTCATCCTATACTTCAGATGCATCAGAGTATTAATTGTTCCTTAATTACATCCTAATTCATTCATTTCCAAACATTACTTAAGGCCTACTACAATTTAGGGACCTGAAATATGACAATAAAACAAGTTGGACCTGTCCTCAGAAAATTTACAATATGGTAAAAGACCATTATGATACTATTATTGACATTTATCCCTTAATCAAAACATAATTCTCTATGGCCATGTCCACACAAGAAACATTTTCCATCACGCCCAAACAGTCTGGATCTATCCATCCTCTTTCTCTTGTTACATTTTTCTTTATCCTTGTACTTAAAACACTGGACCACACTGAGAAGTTAGCTGTATATGTAATAAATTCCATTATGGAAAGGATGGTCCCTTTCTTTAGACAGGGCCTCCTTTCTCTGAACAGCACTAGGAAGCTGTCTCTTTTAGCAGATCTTTTTTTTTTTAATTTTTAATTATTTATTTATTCATTTTAGAGAGGAGACACAGAGTGAGAGAGAGAGATAGAGAAAGAGAGAAAGGGGGGAGGAGCTGGAAGCATCAACTCCCATATGTGCCTTGACCAGACTAGTGCAGGGTTTTGAACTGGCGACCTCAGTGTTCCCAGGTTGACGCTTTATCCACTGCGCCACCACAGGTCAGGCTCTTTTAGCAGATCTTAAATACATGTATGTATGTATATGTGTATGTGTGTGTGTGTGTGTGTGTGTATGTATATATGCAAATAATAATGCCTATATTCCTTTGGCATTTTTATATTTCTAAAATGCTTTCTCACCAATCTCTTTTGTTACCCTTACAATAACTTCTATACTGTATTAATGTGAAAGAAGAAAATACTGATTTAATGACTTGCTAAAAGTCACCCAAAGACAGAGTTGGAGATTCTGGAACCCAAAGACTTCCAACTCCTGATCAGTGATTTATTTTTTGTTACCATGATCCCATTGCCTTCCAAGAGCCATCTTACAAGTAGTTAATTTTCAGATGAACTTCAAAGAAACATTAGGCAGAAGATTGGAAGTGAGAAGTGAAAAAGATCAGGAGAGTGAACAATAGCCTACCTTCTTGGAAAGGACAAAAAACTATTGCTAACGGATGGCAAGCCTAAATTTGAAATTCAATTCTAAATCAGTAACTTCTAGCACTATTTACCTACTAAAATATAACCTGAGTCAAAACCTCTTCACCTGTGGAACCTGCCAAAGTTTTCAACTTTATAGCCATTGCCCTAGGGTTCAGGGGTATGTTCATCTTCAATTAGTAAAACTTACCGTAGTATTACTGGGCTCATAAGAGATATAATTGATTTCCTTACATACATATGTGTTTGTACATTGTGTGTGACTCTGTCCTTGTATAGAACCAGAGCCAGATAAGCTCCTAGTTCAGCGAGTGAGCTCTCCAAATATTCTGCACTTTTTAACACTGAGCTTCCCATTTGGAGAAAGGAGCAAACAAATAGAACCTAGCAATCTGAGCCCGCATTCATAAACTGCTGATCCAGCCAATTATTTCTATCATCTAATCTTCTCTTTTTTAAGTATATTAGTTGTGATTTAAACAGTTATTTTTCAACATGCACGATTGGCTAGTTGAGGTTGGTCCTACTCATATATCCTTAAGGACACATTTGGGTCATTTGAGGGGGACAAAATCGCCTAAAATTGACTGAGCTGAAATTGACGTGCTTCCGCATTCTCAAAGACGAGCGGATATGAGACTTCCCTGAATGGCATGGACCTCGGCTCCTTCACCTGGCCATCACCCCCCCGAGCCATCGGGAGAAGCCCACCCGCTGAGGCAAGAACTTTCCACTGATGCTGAGCTTGTCACTTTCTCCTAAACTTCAGGGTGACAGAAAGAATGATATCTTATTATCTGTTTTTTGTTTTGTTTTGTTTTTTTAAGGGAAGAGTTTTGTAGCTGGGAGTAAAAAGAGGAGAGACAAGAGGACAAATTTTAAAACTAGAAGATGTCCTCATCTGTTGAAAATTGTTAGGTTCAAGATGCGGCCTCGTCCATGCTAAATGCCGCCCTTCGTTCTACCTCGACAACCAGACACGTGCACTTTCTAAAAGTCCCAAGGTTGTTTTGTTGTTTCATTTTTTACAAGCTCTCCCATGTTTCAATTATCAGTTGCACATGATAAGTCTAAAACCAAGTGCAGAAGCAGATTTATGGCCGTGGGGACAAGGCCCTGTGCATTACGCATCAATCCCGCTGGCTGACCGGCAGCTTGCTTTGTTTGCACGCTCTCGCAATTACTCCAGGTCATTAGGCCCGTCGCGAGCAGATATATTACTGTCACTAGGAAAAGTGGTGTAATGACATTTGGTGATTTCATAATTACAGCAGTAACAGAGGGGGGAGGAACGCCAACAAGGAAGACCTACCTACAGCACTGACTCAGAGCTAAATGTTCTACGGAAAGAAAGATTAAGACAACAAGCCGGCATTTCCAACATTGATTATCACTAGATTTGCTCTATTAACAAAAAAATATACCAGAGGCCTACAGGGAGCCAAATACGGTTTCAGGCGCTAAAGGACCGAGCTTTGGGAAGGACAGAACAGGCCTCCAATTCACAGAGTTCATTTTTAAGGGGGATGAAACAGACCAATGAACATATGTAGCAGAAACTATTAGCCAGTTGTAAATCCTGCAAAGAAATGAAACTGGGGACCGAATACAGAAGTGCCTCCTGAGGTGTTACACTACAGCTTAGACCTGAATGACAAAAGGTACCCAGTCATTTGGAAATGGAGTGAATGCTGGGACAGCTGGTACAAAGGCTGTGAGACAAGAATAAATTTAGCATGTTTTAGGAACAGCAACATTAAAAAAAAAAAAAAAAAAAAGGTTGATGTGTATTTTGAATACGAACCAAGAGGAAAGGGCTGGAGAATTAGTTTGGGCTAAATTATGTAAGACTTGATAGGCCCAAATAATTGTACAATATTTACTGAAAACCTAGTATGTGCCAGGCACTAGCCTAAACTCTGGGGATATATCCAGGAACTACAAGGCCAAATTCCCTGACCTCGGGACCTCACTTTCTAGTTGTCAGAGACAGAAAATAAACAGATTTTTTTTAATATATATATTTTATTATTATTAATTCTAATGGAGTGACACCCATAAATCAGGGTACATATGTACAATGAAAACATCTCCAGGTTATCTTATCATTCAATTGTGTTGCATACCCATCACCAAAAGTCAAATTGTCCTCTGTCACCTTCTATCTGGTTTTCCCTGTGCCCCTCCCCTCCTCCCTATCCCACTCTTCCCTCCCTCACCCCATCCCATAACCACCACTCTCTTGTCCATGTCTCATATTCTCACTTTTATGTCCCACCTATGTATGTAATCATGCTGTTCTCAGTTTTTCTTGTTTTCTGATTTACTTATTTCACTCTGTATAATGTTATCAAGGTACATCCATTTTGTTATAAATGATCCGATGTCATCATTTCTTATGGCTGAGTAGTATTCCATAGTATATATGTACCAAAGCTTTTTAACCCACTCGTCTTCTGACGGACACTTGGGCTTGTTCCAGATCTTCGCTATTGTGAACAATGCTGCCAGGAACATGGGGGCGCATTTCTTCTTTTCGAACAGTGCTATGGTGTTCTTAGGGTATATTCCTATAAGTGGGATAGCTGGGTCAAAAGGCAGTTCGATTTTTAATTTTCTGAGGAATCTCCAAACTGTTTTCTACAGTGGCTGCACCAGTCTGCATTCCCACCAGCAGTGCAGAAGGGTTCCCTTTTCTCCGCATCCTGGCCAGCACTTATTCTGTGTTGTTTTGCTGATGAGCGCCATTCTGACTGGTGTGAGGTGATATCTCATTGTGGTTTTAATTTGCATTTCTCTAATGATTAGTGATGTTGAGCATGTTTTCATATGCCAGATCAATGGAACAGAACAGAGAACCCAGAAATAAACCCACAGCTTTATGGACAACTGATATTTGACAAAGGAGGAAAGAACATACAATGGAGTAAAGACAGCCTCTTTAACAAATGGTGTTGGGAAAATTGGACATCTACCTGCAAAAAAATGAAACTAGATCATCAACTTACACCATTCACAAAAACAAACTCAAAATGGATAAAAGACTTAAATGTAAGCTGAGAAACCATAAGCATCTTAGAAGAAAACATAGGCAGCAAGCTCTCCGACATCTGTAGCAGCAGTATATTTGCCGATTTATCTCCACGGGCAAATGAAATAAAAGCCAAGATAAACAAATGGGACTATATCAAACTGAAAGTTTTTGCACAGCTAAAGACAATAAGAACAGAATAAAAAGACAAACCACACAATGGGAGAACATATTCGACAGCACATCTGATAAAGGGGTTAATAACTAAAATTTATAAAGAACTTATAAAACTCAACACCAGGAAGACAAACAATCCAATCAAAAAATGGGCAAAAGAAATGAATAGAAATTTCTCCAAAAATAAACAGATTTTTTAAAGCTACACATGGCATGGAGAAAAATAAAGTGGGATAAAGCAGATCACTAGTATGTGGTGGGGGGAGGCATACTGTATTATATCGAGTAGGGCAGTGAATGAAGAGCGCCTGCAAATTCTTTGCAGTTCCTTGCATTGAATCATTGAATCTGATTTCCTTATCCTTGAACCTGGGATAACTCTGATGACTTTACTTGGACAAAAGGATGCAGTACAAGTGATTTTCTGAGCTTGTGAGGCCAGAACACACACAGTGCAGAATATAGATGATGTATTGTAGAACTGTGCTCCAGAAACCTGTATAATTTTGTTAACCAATGTCACCCAATAAATTTTTTTAAATGTATAAAACAAATAAAAAGAATCCTTGCAGTGACCGCCCAATTCTTCTGGAACACTCTTTCTAGGATCCCTGCGAGCACCAGGCTGAAGATGTCTGTCACATGTGGATACTCTGGTAGTGGTTGGAGGCACTGCACATGGCTCCCAATGATCTCAACATCCTAATAGTCATATCCTTGTGTGTCCCCTCCCCCTGAGTATGGATTGGACCCCGGTGACTCACTTCCAGCAAAGAGAATACTACAACCATGTTGGGATGTCACTTCCAATGATTAGTTACAAAACCTAAGTCTTCTGTTTGGCTTGATCTCTCTTGCCCTATTTCTCCCAGATTCCTCCACACCTCAACCTGCTATGTTGGAAGGTAAACCTATGGAGAGCACCATGGAGCAGGAAACTAAAGCTTCTAACCAACCGCCAGCAAGGACTTAAGACCCGGCAACAGCCCAGTGAGACTAGGAGCTGTTCCTCCCCCACTAAGTCTTGAGATGGCTAAAACCCCAGAAACTTTGAGAAAATATTTGTAATTTCAAGTCACTATGTTTGGAGCAGTGGTTCTTAACCTGGGATCTATTGAACCCTAGGGGTTCGATGAGTCGGTCTCAGGGGTTCGGAGAAGCCTCTGCTGCGGAGGCCAGAATAAAGTAATACCGTAATTTGTAGTGAGTTCATGCACTTTGTTGGTTTGGTTCTTTGAGCAAGGTGATGATCATGCACGGCTCATTTTGTGTAACAGTAAAAAAATATATACCTATGTCTTGAATTTGGGAAAAAAAATCATATTTTATTTATCACTAAAGCAGGGTTCGGTGAATGCGCATATGAAACTGGTGGGTTCAGTACCTCAAAAAAGGTTAAGAACCACTGGTTTGGAGATAGTCTGTTGCACAGCAACAAACAACTGATATACAGAAAGACGATCCTAGCTGAGGCCAGCCTTCCATTCATTCCTGCTGAAGTGCCAGGCATGTGGGTGTAGCCTCCCTACATAGCCACCCCTGAGTGCCAGGCGTGTGGGTGTAGCCTCCCTACATAGCCACCCCTGAAGTGCCAGGCGTGTGGGTGTAGCCTCCTTACATAGCCACCCCTGAAGTGCCAGGCGTGTGGGTGTAGCCTCCCTACATAGCCACCCCTGAAGTGCCAGGCGTGTGGGTGTAGCCTCCCTACATAGCCACCCCTGAAGTGCCAGGCGTGTGGGTGTAGCCTCCCTACATAGCCACCCCTGAAGTGCCAGGCGTGTGGGTGTAGCCTCCTTACATAGCCAACCGCACTGAAATATAACGGAATGATCTCTGTCAATGCCAGTGCAAGAGAACAGCCAGCCAGCCAGGCTCTGCCCAAATTTCTGACCCCCTAAAATTGTGCACTAGAATGAAAACGGCAGTGGTTCTGAGCCGATATGTGTTGAGGTGGTTTGATATGCAGTAATGGATCATAGAAATAGGAAGGTGGTCAGGAATACCTCTTTGATAAGGTCGCCTCTGAGCAAACATGTGGAAGACATGCCGATATCAGGCAGACAGGATAACCAGAAAAGGACCTGGTGAAAGCATGCGAGTCATGTTCAGGGAACACCGAGCGGCCCTCTGCTCAAGTGGAGTCTGTAAATAAAGAACAGAGTGGTAGAGATGAGCTCAGAGAGGAAGCAGGGCAGCAGATCACGAGGACCATTTCAAGGTCTGACATTCACTGTGAGCGAATTGCAGTTGTAATCGGTGGCGCAGAGTTCTGAGCAGAATATTCTGTCAAGAAATTCTGTTCCTTAGTCCTACTTCCTACATTTATAATAGCCACCCCTGTACAAATGGCTAAAGCCTCCACCAGAGCCCCTGGTGACACCAAGCACCCAACCACCAGTCATCTTCGAGCACGTCCTAAGAGAATAAATGACTCATGGATTCTGGAGTCTGTGTGCGGCCTGAGTCCTTAGCTCGTGCATTGCCCGGGCGTATTTGCAATTCAGTACAGTGCTTTCATTTTTGAGTGTTTACATTAAGTTGTTAACCTAGGTGTGCCGCAGAATGTTTCAGACAGTGCCAGAGGCTATAAATAAATAACAGTTATTCTAGGTCTGCCCGGCAAACAAGTGACTGGATTCTGCTGAGACCCCTGAGACTGGAACCGCTGCAGCGCTGAATACTTTAAACAGGTATCTCAACAAACGCAAAGCTGACAAAACTCCAGGTGACACAGTTACGTGTCCCATCAACACACACCTCCTGATGGCCACCAGGACCAATAAACCGACCTCTCTGCCATACCCACTTGGAATAAACCACAGCCAAGCTGAGCCCAAGTATTTCATATTACCAACTACATTCCTTATCTCTCCTCAAACTTTAGCAACTGACAAATGACCAAAACAAAGTCTTCCAAGGATTTTTAAAATTATTATTATTATTCATGTTGTCATCCAGAGCAGTGTATAGCAAATTTTTCAAATGGACCTATTTTGTAGTATCTCATTAATTACCAATAGCTGCCTATACGCACTTGGACCAGATAATTCATCTCTCTGTGCCTCAGTTTCTGTGCTTGTGAAATGGAACGACACTACTACCTACATCATAGAGGTAATGAGAATTTAAATGAGATAATACATGGAAAATGTTTAGAAAAGTATTTGACCTGTTGCTAATTAGTTCATCATTATTTAAAAATATTGACTATTCTTCTCACCACATAGTCAGTTTTCCTAATAAAGCTATCATGACCATGTTATAAAATGCAGTAGCACTGAATACATGAATGTATAATTAATTATGCATTAAATATTTGCATGTGCTTGAAACATAGGACATAATTGAGAAAGACACAGTGTCTATTGAGTCTGTCATGCTTTAGAGTTGGGAATCCCTGTTCCAGGGGTCAGACCATTTTACTCCCATCAACTTTATCATTTATATTGCTAGTTTTACGTACCAAAGAACATAATTAAAAATTACATTAATGCATTTAAAAAAAAGGGTTCAAGTAATCTGAATTTGGAACTCCTTAGCAACAAAATAAAAACCAAAAAATAATAATAATAATAAAAATGCCCTTCTAATTTTTTTTCGGTTAAGTAGAAAATTCAACTAATCAAACTCCTTCTTTATTTGGTGATCTAGCTCAGTTAAGATTTAATAACAATACCTTTTCATTGAGGAAGGTCAGTATGCAAACTGGCAGTCCATTGTTTGGTCTTTATACTTTTTATTGTATTCAACTCTATTTTTTTTTTTTGACAAAATGTCATCTAATACAGAGACTGACAGCCATGGGAATGGCTAAAGGAGGTCATTTTTCTCCTCTGGTAGATTTTTGAGCTCCTTACAACGAAGTAAACTATGTTTGGAAAAATAACATCTCATCTGATCTAATTGTTAATTTATATATTGATTTCAAACAAAAATAGAACTAAATACTATTTTCCAATATAGTAAACATTTACTACATTCTCATATGGGAAGAGAAAGTCATAGGGATAAAGAGCTGAAAATGTCACCCAATCTACTTTCATAAGTATTCCAACAAAATTAAATAATTTATTACAAATTTGAATTAAGGCAAAGTTTTAGATATTAAGTTACAATTGTCTTTATGTAGCTTAACTTCACTAACATGTCTTTGGGCTTAACTTTACAAAAATTGCAGAGAGAAACAGTCCTAGAAGAATTGTAATAAAAGCAGGTTATAAAGGAGCAAAATATAATATTTTAGAATAAAGGGAAAGAGGATACATTAACATGGCTCATAGTTTTATTAATGAATCTAACTATCTTTAATAATTTATCCTTTATAACCATTTTCACATTTGCCTTTCTTAGAAACATACAACACTCCCTGTAAACAAGTCAAAGCACAAAATTAAATGCTATTGTGACGTCTAATCACTAACAACATTTCTGTCTTATGAACAAGATACTGTATCACTGCATTCTTTTTTTTTCCCCAGCAACCTCAGCGTTCAGTGTCGACATTTTATCCTCTGCACCACCACGGGCGAAGCCATTTCTGCTCATCTTTAATATTGAACCTAGAACAATATGTTGACTCTTTTTTATTCTTGCCCAAATTAGCTGAGCACGCCGCTGTAAACCCCTGTCTTTGTTCTATTGTTAATTCACAGGTCCCTAACTGCCATTTGCCTGTTGAGGTCCAGGTAGGCATGCTTCACCCTTTTTTTCTCTAAGAAACTTTTCTTTTCTTTTTTTGTTTCAATATTTACTTAAGCCAGATACTGTGTACCTATTATTGCACTAATTGGGTACTATATCTCGGCATTTTATTTTATTTTATTAATTTAAATGGGGTAACATAGATCAATCAGGGTACATATGTTCAGAGAAAACATCTCCAAGTTATTGTGACATTTGATTATGTTGGATACCCATCATCCAAAGTCAAATTGTCTTCCGTCACCTTCTATCTGGTTTTCTTTGTGCCCCTCCCTCCCTCCCTCCTCCCCCTCCCTCTCCTTCCTTCTAGTATGGGTAACTGATCTCTCACCACACCTCCCACAACTACTCACTGCATTCAATACAAATACGAATGCAAAAAGCAGTATTCTTTCCACACAAGTGTTTGTTCTTAGACCAGTGGTTCTTAACCTGAGTTCTATCGAACCCTAGGGGTTCGATGAGTCGGTCTCCGGGGTTTGGAGAAGCCTCTGCTGCGGAGGCTAGAATAAAATAATATGGTACTTTGTTGTGAGTTCATGCACTTTGTTGGTTTTGTTCTTTGAGCAAGGTGATGTTCATGCATGGCTCATTTTGTGCACCAGTTAAAAACATAAACCTATGTCTTGAATTTGGAAAAAAAATCATATTTTATTTATCACTAAAGAAGGGTTTGGTGAATGTGCATATAAAACTGGTGGGTTCGGTACCTCAAAAAAGGTTAAGAACTACTACTGTCTTAACCTAATGCACTTGCCAAATAACTGGTTGCCATGGTGGCAGCCACTTTGGACAAAGTGTCACAGAGTAAAAATCTAATTGCCACCAGCTTGGAAGCTGCTATTTTCACGCCCAAGCAAGGACAGGGATTCTGCTTGCAAATCCTATATGCATACACAACAAGCAGGAGAGAGTTGAAGGTGAAGAGAACTATGTTATCTTGCACCCTCCTTTCTCCCAATCAGGACTGTGCTTGAAAAGTTTATCATAGGCTGCAAAAATTGCTTGATCCTCTTGGCTTCCTGAGCACCAATTACTGCTGCCTTTCGTGAATAGTCACCCAGTGCCCCTCCTTTCGTGGGTCAGTGATTTGTGATGTCTATGAAAAGAGTGTGGTTATTGGTAGTTTAGTCATAATTAGATTCCACTACTTCCCTCACCAATTCAAAACTCACGATTTTATTTCCAGAGAAATGTTTCTAAGCACAAGGTCATGAAACAGTACCAATTTCAGTTTAACCTGCCTCTTCAATTGACTACTTAAACTGACAACTCTAATTGTCCACTAGCAGACACATTTATGCATTAAAATATCTGGTTACATTGTTCTAAACCAAAGGATAATCGGACTTCAATAATCAGGTCTGAATGCGGAGGCTAATTGCATCTCATCCTTTAACCTTTAAAATGAGTTGGCCTTATAATTTAGCAGGATCCTCTGCACATTTGACTAAAACTATAGGTTCCAAAGGGGATGAAAAAGAAGAGATTATTTTCTGTGACTGAAAAGTGACAAAGCAATGACGCCCCCCCCCGCTCCTGCTCCCAGCTCTTCAACTTCAAAAGGGTTTATGCAATCTATGTTCATGCTGCATACTTGTTGGATTCCTGATTCTTTCATTGACCATTTGCACGAATAACAGGAGGGGAAGGTCATTCTTCCTTTTAAAGTATATAAACTTCTGTTCTGGAAAGCGCTGTTTAATGGATGTCATGTCTTTGCCTCTCTCCCTCTCTTCCTCTTTTTCTTTGTTTCTCTCTCTCTGTTTCCAAAAGATATAACCCCATAGTTTAGATTTGCCATAGTGACATAAATTATGGCCAAAGTGCCTCACATCAACAGTAAATTTCATTAAAACTGACTAATATACCATCAACAGAAATTTACTAAAATAGCTATAATTCATGGGCAAGTTAACTTAACAAAGGAAGAAACAAAAAGGAAAAATAAAAAAACTACCCTGGAGACCATCATCAGATCTCAGAGCCTGTGTTTTTTGAAAGCTCCTTAAAAATACAGTTAGACATTTGAATAGAGAAGCTGCAACTTTGGCCATTGCTTTGGCTTTTAGTAGGGCACCACTAACTTTGATTAGGAGATTAAAATTCCAAGAATTATTGCAATTTTTAAAAAACCATATTAAGAAAGACTAATGATAACGAAGACATGGATAAAATGTATCACCAGGCCACAGGATATTTCAAGATTCCCATTACCTTTCTTTTTCTTTTATTAGAATGAAAACATTTTTTCACCAAAGTAACATCCTTAAATTGTGTCCATGACATCTTGATAGTCTTCAAATATCCATCTTTTCTATATAAGGTCCAACGATTATAATCAAAACCATCAAATAGAATCATACTCCCAGACAATAATTTCTTGGATAACTAACTTTATATATTTAAAGATGTTGCAGAATATGTAAAAATTCTCTTTCCCTAATCAGACCTGCTTCAGGAGAAGTCTTGGGAAGTCTTTCATACCATGGGTGATTAAGAAACCCCTGAAATGTGAAGGAAGGATTTAAATAATACAACCTCAATGATGCTGGAAAGTTGTCAAATCATTCACAGATCACCTGCGTTTGTAGTATTCTCTCTTAGTATATGCGAGGTGTAGCAATACTCACAAGACCGGGTTACCAAGTAAGAGAAAAATAATCAGACTCAAGCCAATTTTCTATCTAGAGTTTGATGGATACACTAGACTGATTAATTCAAACCTCTCAGCATTTATAAAAAGTCTGTTACAGCTTCCTACTTGTCATAAACACAATACTAGCATCACAAGAGAAGTTGTAAAGTGGTAAGTAGTGTAAATGGAGTCCAGGATCCATGTTCCACTGTTAACCCAAATAAACGACTCCAAACCAAAGACAACAATTTTAACAAATTAGAAGTGTTGCTTCTATTAAATGTAGAAGACATTGAATAAGCGATTATGGGTTTTAGACTACATGCTGGTCAATGGAGGCACAAAGCTAACCTGGAGGAAATTACATTCCAGCAGGTCTGACCATCACAGGGTCAGTTTTGGCCAAAGCAATAAGAATCACCATGCAGGCTGACCAAATAGTGATGCAGTGGACAGAGTGTTGGACTGGGACGCAGAGGACCCAGGTTCAGAACCCTGAGGTTGCAGGCTTGAGTGCAGGCTCACCAGCTTGAGCACAGGGTCACTGGCTTGGCCGTGGGATATAGACATGACTGCATGGTCGCTGGCTTGAGTCCAAAGGTCGCTGGTTTGAAGCCCAAGGTTGCTGGTTTGAGTTCAAGATTGCTGGCTTGAGCAAGGGATTACTTGCTCTGCTGTAGCCCCCGGGTCTAGGCACATATGAGAAAGCAATCAATGAACAACTAAGGTGCTGCATTAAAGAACTGATGCTTCTCATCTCTCTTCCTTCCTGTCTGTCTGTCCCTCTCTCTGTCTTTGTCTCTCTCACTAAAAAATATAAATAAAAAAAAATCACCATGCAGGAATGCAAAAATTATGGGGAGCACAGCTAGGCGTGAGTGACTCTCTCTCTGTCGAGAGGAGTCACTATTTAGTGAAATACTCATTTTACACACCCCACTCTCCCCCACAGGCAGGAGTAGATCCTGGGTAAATAAGAAAGAATCAACTGTGATGCCGGGAACGTTTGTCAAGGTGTGGAATGCATCACAGGGCCAAAGAATGGAGTAAAGGGTGGGCTTGGAATGAGGTGGCTATTGAAAAGCTTTTCCCACCAAAAACCTTTCAAACAAGTTTGTCTTTTTAATTCAAGTCACCAACAGTTTCTAAGGGCCATGCATTCTCCTTTCCAGGTGCTTCATGTCTCACACACATGCATGCACTGTCCCACACACCGATGAAAATATCTGTGTGGCACACTGGAACGAAAGGCGCTTGCAGAACTGAAAGGAGCAAAATTCCAGCACACCTGGAATTCATTCCCAACCCACCGACGGGAGGATCCGAGTCCAACAAGAGCACATCCTAGGGAGAATCGGACTTCTCAGAATAAACCTCTCCAGATTCGCATTCTGATTCACTAGCTGGGCAAGCCCAGAGAACATTCTGAATCTACTTCAGTTTCTGTTTCTACATCTATAACATGGAGTTGATAACATTTAATTACCATGATGTGAGGATTGGATAGATAATGTAAGTAACAAAATGTATGTAACAACTCCCCAACTCTTAGCCACTAATCCTCTCCTCATTAGTTACTTTGGAGCATACAGAAGGGGAAAAGAGTGGGGGTACATATACACTACGAAGTACGACTCAGCAGTAAAGAAGGACATCTCACCCTTTGTGACAGCATGTATTATGCTCAGTGAAAATACGCCAGTCAGAGAAAGACAAGGACCATATGATTTCACTTATATGTGGAATCTAATGAACAAAAAGAAACCAACAAACAAAATAGAAACAGACTGATAGTGGACAGACTGACAGCTGTCAGAGGGGCTGGGGGTGGAGGGGTGGATGAAAGGTGAAGGGATTGAGCAAAGGAAAAAAAACTCATAGAGACAACAGTATGGGGACTGCAGAGGGGAAGGGAGGTGCGGGAGACAGAAAACAGATAAAGAGAAAGAAAGAAATAATAAAATAGTATCTATTCTACACTGAACTCCTACTAAGTTAGGAGCAGTTTAATCTTCATAACATTCTAATGAGGGAGGCACTGTAATCACTTCCCTTTTACATATGATGAAATTACAGCAGAGAGAAGTTAAATAATTGAATAGGATTGCACAGCTAACAAATGATGTTCATATGAAACGTGTTGGAAAAAGTGTTATTTCGGCCCTCGCCAGTTGGCTTAGTGGTAGCATGTTGGTTCAGCATGTGGAAATCCCAGGTTCAATTCCCAGTTAGGGCAGACAGGAGAAGTGACTATCTTCTTCTCTACCCTACCCTTCCCCCTCTCATCTCTCTCTCTCTCTCTCTCTCTCTCTCTCTCTCACACACACACACACACACACTCCTCACCTCCCACAGCCATGGTTCAAATGGTTGAAGCAATTTGGCCCTGGGCACTGAGGATGGCTTCATGGTTTCGCCTCAGGTGCTAAGAAGAGCTCAGTTGCTGAGCAATAGAGCAACGGCCCCAGATGGGCAGAGCATTGCCCCATAGGAGGCTTGCCGGGTGGATTACAGTTGGGGCACATACGGGAATCTGCTCCCTGCCTCTCACCTCTCACTTAATAAAAAAATTTTTTAAAAAAGAAAAAGTGTTATTTCAGAGAGACCCTCTAGCCCATAAAAGAAACAGATTCTATTAAACAAACAAAAAATAATTATATTGCCAGCTTCTCTTAATAGGCATCATGCCTAAATCCTCTTTATGTTCATTCATGTTTTCTGCTCAGCTGCTAGTGATTTTTTAGTGTTTTTCTTTCATTTCTTTTTCTATATGAACTTCACTCAAAACACTTGAGTTGATATTCCCAGATTTACACAGAAAATCTACTTTTACCTTAGACTAATATCCACTCAGGATTCACAGAGTAACCCATTGTCCCAGTCTTTTAACAGATCGTTTTTTTAAGTGGCCTTATGTCTTTTTGAGGGTTTCTGCTAGAATTGCACTCAGTAGTTGAAGATAATTTGCGAACTTGTAGAGTCTGGTTTGCAGTTCTTTTATGTTTAAACAAGCCCTTCTCTCAAAAAGCTTAGAGTATCAAACTCAAAGCTGGCTTTAGAACTCAGAGCTGGCCATGGTGGGCTGGAGGAGGCCCACGGCCATGACAAGATGAGTAAAAAAAAAAAAAGCTGATAACATAGTTAAGACAGTGACTAATATATGGACATAACGCTTGTTGAATGGTTAGGCTTTATGTTTTCCCCTACCCACAATGCCCTTCCTCTCTCCTGACCTACCCCCACACCATGTCCCTTTACATCTTATAGGACGGATGAATAGGGTTTTCATAGAAAGCAGCAAGAGGAGGAGGAGGAGGAGGAGGAGGAGGAGGAGGAAGAGAAGGAGGAGGAGGAAGGAGGAGGAGGAGGAGGAGGAAGGAGGAGGACGGAGGAAGAGGAAGGAGGAGGAGTAGGAGGAGGAGGAGAAGAATATTATAGAAAAAGAAATGGCATGAAACAATTAAAAAAAATTTTTTATTTATTTTAGAGAGGGGTGATAGAGAAAGGAAGGGAGGGAGGGAGGGAGGGAGGGAAGGAGGGGGGAGGAGCAGGAAGCATCCACTCCCATATGAGCCTTGACCAGACAAGCCAGAGGTTTCGAACCTGCAACCTCAGTGTTCCAGGTCTATGCTTTATCCACTGCGCCACCACAGGTCAGGCCTAGCATGAAACAGTTTTATCCAGAATTGCTGCCTGCTCATCAGGGTCGGCAGGCTGTTAGTGTGCCACAGGCATTCTCTAGTGCAAACAGGCTGCATAACGGCTGGTTCAGACAGTTAACTAAGATTTCCTGTTGCGGTTTGGCGCTTTTTAACACTGCAGGAATTTTAAAGCCTCCAGGATGCTCCTGCACGTTATGAACCTAGCCAAGGGATGCACAAGCTGCAATAGTTCCCTGGGCATATGTAGCCATGAAATTATAGTTAATACATCCTGGGACTAGTCTACCATAGAATACAGTTTTAGAAAACCATTAAAAAATACGTAGAGGTAAAACAAGCATTACTTAGGGGACCCAGAAAAACAAGCAAAAAATTAGAGCATCTAGCATGAGGATTCCCGGGATCTGACGCGTGGAGCAAGACCCAGCAAAGGTAGTCAATACTGGTGCTACATGAGATAGCTCACTTTTGCCCCGGCGGAGTAGCTTAGTTGGTTAGAGCATCATCCCAATATGCCAAGGTTGCAGGTTCAGTCCTCAGTCGGGACACACACAAGGGTCGCCCAATTAATGCATAAATAAGTAGAACAACCAGTCGATGTCTCTCTCTCTCAAATCAGTAAATTAAAAAAATTATTAAATAGTTCATTTTCATGAAGTTTAAGTATTCCGTAATAGGAAGATACAAGCTTGTAAAATATTCACATTGAAGAAACGGTTTAGCTCAGCAGAACCGAGCTCCTAGTGTTTTACCGTCGCTTTGCGTGGCGCGTGCACAATCGAGGGAAAACAGCTGGCTCTCCAACATCATTCATTTCTTCCTTTGCATGTGTAATTTCTATAAATTAAATTGACACGCAGAAAAAATTGTGCTGTCTATTCTATGGAAATTACATTTGACTTCATTCAAAAAAGGTCGAGCTACAAATTAATTTTTTCAAACCACCAAATGAAAAGCAGTGATTGTTTTCTGAAAACAGACCAAACAGCCATGCATGACAGAACACTTCCAGATTGTCATCCTGGCTGTAGCAAATCTCTTCAAAAAAAAAAAAAAAAGGTATGCAGGATAATCTTGTTATTTAAGGGACATGGCTGTCACCCCCAAATGAAACAGCTAAAATAGCTTTGAACTGTTTTTCCAAAGAATGAGGTAGGCAGGCAGCTGGCAGGAAAAGGGCAGAGTCGAGCTGTTTTGAACTATGCCTTTTAGTATTGTTTGGTCCTTGAACACTCGTGTAAATTTCTTTGTCAAAAATATCCAATATTTTCTTTCAAAATAGGACGTCTTTGCCATTTAATGCTCATTTGCGAAAACATGCAAGTGCAGAAATGAGCTTTTAATCCGAGGATAATACAGCCATGTTACATAGTACAACTGTGATACAGGGTCTATTAAAGTTTGATTACTAATAAAATATCCACCCTCTATTTACCAAGCAGAGAATTTAAAATAATAGTCCAAGAATAGTTCGAAAATATTTTAAAACTTGAATCACTTCGAATGGGGATTTCCACCTTCAGACTAAAAAAATATCATTTTCTTTCTTCTTCGCTGTGGCATTTATTATCTGTTATTGATCAGATAATTTTTTTTTAACTTCAACCCATAAACTCCTTGATGACAAGTCTATATCTTCTTTTATTCTTATTCCAAACAATACTCACTTCACATTTCAGACTCACGACAAAAGGAAAGAGAGAAGGGAGGGTGGGCGGTTAGAAGAAACAAGTGGGGAAATTCTTATTCTGGGTTTTTACAAACAAAACTGTTTTAAAACCAGCTTGAACTTGAGTGGCGTTGTTTTTCTTCTCATCAGGGGTTTTTGTTTAATTATACAAGAATGATCTCAGAAGATTACAGTTTCCAGTTATCTGATAAAAAGGTAGAGAATTGCCCTTCCTAAGATTTAATGAAACATTTCTATCAATTACACTAAGTAAGTACATAGTCACAACGAGTGCGGGCTTACTTGGCTCCTAAAAAGAAAGCATACATTAGAGTCCCAGTTTGGCTATGCAAACCATTAGATTCAGGTAGCAAACAGAGCTATTGTTTTTCCAAAGAAAATTGTTGCTTTTAATGAAAGCATTCGCTCTTCTCTTAGCATTTGACTATGTATGATGCAGAATAAACATAAAATAGGTACCACAGATTCTCCCTGAGCTGGCTCGGATCAGATTTAGACTAATTTGAGTCAGAATAATTTCTTAAGGGTTGATTTACTTGAAGAAGAAGAAAAAAAAATACTATTGACAATTCTGGTAATCAGCAAAGCAAATTTTATCAGTGAATCACACTGCTGTACTTAGAAAGCTCCTATAGATGCCGTGATGAGATACTAAGATGTGGGATCTTATACCTCATTTTGAATCAATGGCTAACAAAAGCAATCTCCAGTTATACATTAAAATGAATGTTGAAAGCACTGTCACATGTGAAAATGACTGTTTACAATGCTGAAGATCGGAAAGAAAAAAGAAACATGGATTTGGAGCCTAATGCACTTTATAAGAACTGGGTATATCTGTCTCTTTGAAATACTGCAATTAGCTAATATAGGTGAACTACTTTTCAGTTCACTTTGATTTTTTTAAACTAAACTCTGATTATAATATAATCGACCTATGTGTTAAACACACTTTTAAAATTTTGCATTTCCTCTCTCTCCCCCTCCCTCTCTCTCTTCACAGTAACTGCTCACTTAAGGTCATCAATAAGCTCTGCGACTTTAAGCAAAATGGCATGGAACAAAACCAATTTTACCACAGGCTAATTGATACAAATAAGAGTTCAGTTCCTAAAGCATCTCATTAATGCTATAATAACATGACATTATTCAAGGACCTGCTGGATATTTAACTCCTGCCCTGGATCCACTTTGTAAAAACGAGTACTAGATGAAAGGATGTTCACCGGTATTCCTAAACCATCATCATCAAAAAAAAAAAAAAACAATGTGTAATTCTGAAGGATTTACTCTTCAAATGAAGGCAGCAGGGTGTCTGAGAAGCTCTGGAAGCAATTCCTCCAATAGAACCACGTCCAACGAGAACAAAGGCTAGAACGGTCAGCCTACACCAATAGATGCACAGCTGAACGTTTTCAAGACAAACTGGATGAAATGATTCTACGGTCTAAGTCAGATATTTATAATTCACTGGATTTTTTATTTTTTACCTATGACTAAAAGTAACAAAAGTCTACCCCAGCCCTCAAAACCTGTGTATGTGATAGTTAAAAAGAGTAGGTTACAAAATGAGAGGTACAAAGTTCATCTTTCCTCGTGAGAACCCAGAATTACACATCAGAACCAGAAACGCACCCCCCCTTCCCACCCTCCCTTACTGGGGCTGGCATCTCTGCCACCTGCCCTGGGTCTCTACCTTTGCCCACCCTCTCTTTGACTCTCCTGTGTCTATCCTCTTCGTAATGCAAGAAATATCTCTCTCATTGCTCTGAAATACATTTTAATGCTACTTTTTCGTTTTGAGAAGACAAAATTAGAATGTCTAAAGTTTGTTTTACCAACTAGTAGGAAAATCTCAGTCAAAATGCTCATGGAATTGATTAAGCCAGTGGGCATTGTGGGACCCAGTCCACAGTCACTTGAAACAAGCACTGGGTGATGGAATAGGAGACATTCAGGAATGGACGCCCCACAGACACAGATGTAGAGGAAAGTTGACCAGTGCCTACTATCCATAGAATCAAGTCCTTAAACACTGAATGTATTCCATAAACAAAGAAATGAGGACAGTTATGAATATAAAGCACTAGGACGGGAGTAAAACATTAGAAATACAGCTTGAGGCAAGAGAGTTAGCTTTAAGGTTAAATACCTTGGATTCATTTCCTGACTAAATTATTTGTTGGCCTAGAAACCCTGAGAAAATAACGTACCTGTGTGTCTGTTTCTGCATTTGCACAATGGGGGTAGTGTTATCTGCTTGCTGGGTTGGAGAAGTAATAAGACGATGCATAGATTTTGTGATACCAGGGACAGAGTTTGTCTCTACGATGTATGCGCATGGGTTCAGCAGGTGGGGAAAGTAGGCAATCCAAGATAACTCAAAGAAGAATGCAGAGGGATGTATGTCATTCCTTAATCTGATCAGGACCCCGGGATTGTCTTGGTCCCTAGACTTTCCTCCCATGACATACAGAGTGCCACAAAGAAAGGGCACTCTCGCAATGGGCAGGGAACACCTGTCTTAAACATCACCACCATTAGCTAACTTCTATGTATTATCTCAGTTTATGTGCCCCACGAAGCTTTATTTTACTGACTGGCCTGCCTCCCAAGATTAGGATAAACCAGCAGTCCCCATAGTTGGTGTGGGAGCTGTGCCTTATAATATAATTCACTGATTCATCTCATCTCTTTTAAATCATACTGTGAGATATTTTTTAGAACAGGGAGCATTTGCTGTTCACTCTTACATCGCTCGTCAGACAAAGGAGTGGCCAGAGGTGACAGTGCCACTTGTTTTTGTTTGTCTGGCATCCAAACACCCTTCTGGCTTTTGGTGAAGCCTCTCGTTTCTAGCAGTCAGGACTGATCAAAGCCATGGGGAACCAGAAATCCTCATTATCTGACATCAAGAGGTTAGGGCTTGAGCACGAGACTGAGGCTTGGCCCGCTGCATGCAAAATCCAAAGGAAGAAGAAATAAAAGAAAAAGCATGTGAGACAGACATTATTCTTGGTGGCATCTGTGTTGTCAGCAGCTCAGGACTGGCATTCACGGTCCTCAGAGGGCTCTGCACTGGCTCCGGCACCTGCCTGGCTGTGCTCTGTGTTGTCATTTGCCTTGAGTCTTTGGTCCAAGTCTTTGATTTCATGACTTGCACAGTTTTCTATAAATAAAGTCATTTTCTGCTCACATCAGCCAGTAGTGGTTTCTGTTGTCCACAACCAAGCCACCTCAATCACAAGAAAAGAACTCACAATTTTAATCACTGGATGGTGAGATGAATGGACTCATGTAATTAAATCAACAAGTAAATGAGTAAAACAAATTAAAAAAAATCAATGAAGACTACAGGCTCAACTTTCATGACATCTGCCATCCTTTCTCTCCTTCTCCCGACCACTTGGCCTCTCAATCTTTTCCTTAATAACAATTTTAAAAACAAATAAACATTCTAGTTTCCTAAAAACCCTAAGGTTCTTATATAACTTATAATAATGATTCCTAAGATATTGGTTTAATTATTTTCAACTAGACTGGGAAACTAGTTGAAGCAGCAGCCCTATATCTACTCCCTTAAGCTCACTTATTTTACCTGAAACCAAGAAAGAGGTTAGAAGGAAGGAAATGAGCAGCTTTGCATTTATGGGAACCAGCTGAGCTTAGTACCCTATTAAAGGTTAAGCTTCAGTAAATAACTCTAAATAGCAATTCTACATCTTCCTGTGAACATCCCTCAGATACCTTAGATTCAACAGAACTTTAAAGATGAATGTACCTCTTTACTTCTAAACATGGTTTAAAACTTTGTTTATTCTTCCTGTTCCAGATAAAAACACTGGGCTTGATGGCAAATGAGGAACAGGTCAAGAAATTCTTTTGACCAGGTAGCAGAAAGTTTGGCAACACTGTTTCCTGGGTTAACCCAGGAGATACAAAGTACCGCTACTTAACAAACTCAGTGGCCTATGGGCCCATGGATAGACCTCCACCACTTTTGACTTTCAAATTTCCTGAAAATTAGTAAAACACAAAAGAAAACTAAAGACGCAGTAAGGCAAAATTTTTAACTGTTCCATGCAAATGCTAGATGTTTTGAGGCAACTCTAAACAATGCAAGGAATAGAGAGAATTTTCGTTATTCAAAGGAAATGCCAAATGAGGGGTAGGATGAAGCCCTCAGCAGAACCATCCTCAAACCTCATACTTAGAGAAGCAAATAAGCTTAGAAAAAAAGAGAAACAGAGAGAGATGCTATCAGAGCACATTTGGAACATGACATCGAATTATTTCACACTCCCCCCACTGGGATGTTAGAATCTATGAGATCTTTTTAAATCAGATTTTCAAGATTTAAAAATAGCTAAAAGACCATGCAGTTTGTGCCTTGTTCAATGGAACACTCCCTAACAGACCTTCATGGAAAATGCCCCAAGGCTCTGAGCAGCCCCTGTTGGGGAAACCACATGTAGGCGGTCTGGTCACCACTTCTAGCTGATCCCTGCCTCCAGCCAGCTGTGCCCGGGTGCCAGACATGTGGCTGAAGTCAATATTCCTAACATGCCCTTTTACCAGCATAATGGCATGAATGACTTCCATCAACGTTTCCTTCATCAGAAGAGAAACTAAACCCAGCGCTGCCTGAATGCGGACACAATAATGCGCTGGTGGTTTAAGCCGCCTATGTGTGGGCGTGGTCTGGTACGCAGTAACAGAATTTGGTAACAGAAGTGGTAAAAGTAGCGATGTAATATGCAGCGTGGTAGAACATCGGGAATGGGCCATGGATGAAAACGTGATGGGCCACAAGATGCCTGTCACCGGGCTTGATGGCAAGTGAGGAACAGGTCAAGAAATTCTTGTGACGCGGTAGCAGAAAGTTTGGCTTTCTGTTTCCTGGGTTAACACAGGAGATACAAAGTACCGCTACTTAACAAACTCAGTGGCCTAGCTAAGGAGTCTTCTCACTGGCGTGGAGATATTATTCTGACCTGTTCTCAATGGTTGTAACGAAATGAATGAGGAGAACAATAAATGAAAGAATAAACTCTTCAGTTTTTAAAGTGGATTTGAGAAAAGCATCAAGGACTCCAGATACTCGTTCCAAGCAACTGGATGTTTTCAAAGAGAAAGCCCAAAGAAAAGATCAAATTCAGAGCACTGCAAAGAAAGCACGGCCTCAAGCAATCGAGTTTTGACTGCAGGATCCTTTAGGAAGTGAGAAAGACTTTCGCCAGCACCTCAAACACTCTTCCATAGGTACAGAAAGGTTTATAAGAACACTGAGAGCATGCCTCACAGACGCTCTCAGCTAGACAATGGTGCCGCTGGAACTCGGCAGAACCCAAACATCTGTGGACAGAGAACAGACTAAGGAAGTGTCTGATCCACCTGACGGGGTGGCGCAGTGAATAAAGCACACACTGAAGCACTCTATCATCAGTGTAGGAAGTCCAGTCCCCGAGTTCTGAACTACATAGGTTCTATAGGTTTGTTCTTAAGTTGAATTTGTATGTAAGTTGGAACAGGTACATTTCCCTATTAAGTGCAATTTAGATGTTTGTCTTAATATAGTATTTGTTTTTACCTTTCTGTTAATACGAATACTTAAGCATTTTCAAACCAACAGAACCTATCTCGTTCAGAACTTGGAGACAGCCTGCACTTCAGCCCAATATATTTATAGGTATGATTTTCTACCTCCTTTATAACTATCTTTTTATAACCATTTTTACAAAATAAAAATCTTCAAATAAGTTTTCTCTTTTTTATATATTGTTGTTGTTTTTTTTTTCAGCGTGCACGCAAGAGCGAGAGAAAGAGAGAGAGAGAGAGAGAGACAGACAGGAAGGGAGAGAGTTGAGAAGCATCAACTCGTAGTTGCAGCACTTTAGTTGTTTATTGATTTCTTTCTCATAAGTGCCTTGATAGGGGATGGGGGCCCAGCCAGTGACTGCTTGCTCAAGCCACTGACCTATGGGTTCAAGCCAATGACCATGTGGTCATGTGTATGATCCCATGCTCAAGCTGGTGAGCCCGCACTCAGGCCAGCGACCTCAAGGTTTTGAACCTGGGTCTTCAGCATCCCAGGATGACGTGCTATCTACTACACCACTGCCTGGTCAGGCATTATATATTATTTACTTCTTTCACAAAATATAAATGCTAAAAATTCATAGAGTTACTCTAATCAATCCTTTCCAATACAGAATATAAATTTATTCCATTAAAAATAGGAGCTCCATCAAAAGATATTCCCCATACTCTGAAATATTCCAATGTGCAATTATAGAACTTCAAACTTAAATCCTGCATACCATTTGAGAAATACTATTTAATTTGTTCTGGACTTCCCTTGCTTTTAGAGGGATTCACTGCAAGTTTCCTGTTCATAAATTTTGTTTGGAACAATTGCAAATAGCTAAAAATCATTACAAATTGCTGTGTCTTGGTATTCCCTTCATAAATACATTGGTTAAATATTTTCAACTGATTTTGGATAAAATATATTACAAATTTTAGATGACTCATTATCAAAAAAGAAAAAGCTCAGGGTCCTAGCCAGGTAGCTCAGTTGGTTAGCACATAATCTCAATATGCCAAGGTTGTGGGTTTGATACCCATCAGGGCACATACAAGAACCAACCAATGATAGCATATAGAAGTGGAAGAACAATAGATGTTTCTCTCTCTCCCTCTCTCTCTTTCTCTCTCTCTCAAAACTGATAAATAAGAAAAAAAAGTTTAAATCTCAGTATCATGAGAGAGCAATTAGATTTATTACTCAAGTTTTTAGAAACTAAAAACTTGTAATATTTGATTGATGGTAGGTAGTCATGATATAAAACACATCTGCCAGTTAAAATTATTTTTTAATTCTTTTTCAAAGGAGCTTCTCACATTAAAAAAGTAGTTCAGTTACTCTAAATTGTGTGTGTGTTTAAAATTATATATTTGCTCACTCTTGCTTCTGTTATCATTGATGGACTAGGAACAATGACAAATGATGTGCTCACCACAATGCATACCGAGCACATTGCTACCAGTTTTCTTAATTTAATAATAATAGTGTATCCCTGAGATACTATTTTAGTAACACAGCAAAGCCAAGTCATTTTATTTTGAATGGCGAACCTTTAACTAAATTTTACAAAAGCAACCACTGCTATTTAGCATTTGACAGAAGGAACATCCAGAGCCTTAACTTTGATTCCATAAATTGGATGGGGGAAAAAATTGCTCCATTACTGAAATGAACTAGTTTTCTGTTTAGAGGATCTGAACATTCCGATATCAACCTGCCGTCATTTAATTTTCAGAGATAGTCTTCTGGTCATGCAGCCAACACATTCACAGCTGCTGCTGAAGTTTTCATACATGCAGAAGAAAAAAAAATCAGAATAAAAATGGAATAAAAGCTATTTTAAACAGCCATTTTATCTAAATGATGAATGATATTTCACAGAGTGATATATACACATGCCATCTGGAGCTACATATTAAATCCCAGTCTTCAGGAGCATTTTTCTTAATATACTTATTAATGTTTGAAGTAAATTCTGTTGCTTCCCAGCCTATTTGTCTTCTGTATCCTATAAAGTCATTGATATTGTTGAGGTCCCCAGAGCAGGAAGTAATTGCCAACAAATATTTGGCCTAAGTTAAATGTTCTTTATCAACTTTTTTGAAAAAAACAGAAATTTGGTACTTAATTTTTTTGAAGGATGGACTTTCAGTTTTTAAGCTCGCTGCATCAAAAAGAATAAATTCCAAAATTAAATGTGTCACCAAACAATGACACACATCCTTGTATGTAAATATTAGGGTCACTGTAGCAATAATGTTCAGAACACTCTCAGTGTTCTCATTGTCTCCTTCCTGCATGCATTTCACATCCATTTAAACTGGTAATTGTCCATTTCACCCACTGATTCTTCCAGTGGGTGATCCGATGACTTCATGAATCTCACTCTACAACACAACTTGGAATTAAAGAAATCAGCAGATATAATAGCATCAAAAGAGAAAACACCTAGGAGTAAATTAAATTGATTATCTGCAAGAATAACACACCAAAATCAACCAAGTATTGCCGAGGAAAAATGTAGAGACCTAAATGAAGACAAAGAATCTTGATGATGGTTTAGAAAACTTGCTATTGGTAAGATGTCAGTGCTTCAAAGTTGTCTTCTAGAGTCACTGCAATCCCAATTAGAATACTGACAGATCCTGTATAAAAAATGAGGAGCTGACTCTCAACTTAATATGCAAAGACAAAGGAAATTTGAAAAGCCCAAACAACTTGGAAAATGAAGAATGGAGTCAGAGAACTTACACCATTGGATTTCAAGACATCTCAGCAACCATACAGTGTGGTACTGAACAGACACATAAATCAAGAAACAGAATAGAGCCTAACCTGTGGTAGCGCAGTAGATAAAGCGTCAACCTGGGAACAATGAGGTCGCCAGTTCAAAACCCTGCACTGGTCTGGTCAAGGCACATATGGGAGTTGATGCTTCCAGCTCCTCCCCCCTTTCTCTCTTTCTCTCTCTCTCACTCTGTGTCTCCTCTCTAAAATGAATAAAATTTTTAAAAAAAATTAAAAAAAAAAAAAAAGAAACAGGATAGAGAGGGTGGGAAATAAACACATACACATACGTGTTCATTTATTCCTATGACAATCTGAAACAAGGCAAAACCCCTGGACCAGAAAACAGATGCATGCCTTCCCAGGACTAGGGGTAAGAGTACAAGTTGCTCCTCGCAAAGAGGCGAAAGAGAACAATTTTGTGGTTATGGTTATGCTATACCTTGACTGTGGTAGTGGTTATGCAACTCTATATGCACTTGTCAAAAGCCAGGCAGAGACACCCAAATTTTAATAGTGAATTCTTTCCATATGATGGGACTGAAGACAGTTATTTTCTAAACTGTATAATATGTGGCTATACCACTTTAACACGCAGGGAAGAACAACTCTCATGTTTTATACTTAAATTTTTTTTTCAAATGTTTAGGGAAAAAGAATACAGAAAATAAAATATATAGTTAATACACTTTATATAGTATCTTTCCTTTACACATTATAGTTCATTCCTTAACTTTAGATTACACTGGGTATTCACTGCTGGTTACCTAATTGTTTCCACTATTCTTAGCCTATAAAATCAGTCTAACATCTTGCTAAATATCAAGTGAAAAATGGCTCAGATGATGTACGAAGGCATATTGCTCTCTATTCTGCAATAAGTGCTATGTAAACATTGAGAGAGAGATTTAATTTGTGTATGGAAAGATGGATTACATAGTCAACTCCTTTAACTTTTATTTCCTACTGTGAATCAACAAAAGCCACATTTTAGTGCCTCCTGGGATAACGAATAGAAAATGGCACAGACACAAACTGCTGAGTTATCTTCACCCTTGTTCTTCTGTTTGATATTATGTCCATGCTACTTCATTTAATAAAATATCAAGGGCTGAGAAAACACAATAGTGGAGTGTGCATGTAAAGATATAAGAGGAATCAATTACAATATAATAGAAAGTATTATATTTTCTTACATACATTTTGTTTCAAGTATTAGGGAAAAGCCACACTACATTAGACCCCAAAATATATTTAGTTTAATATAAACTCCACTATCACAAGAGAACAAAACATGTATCACTGTTCTGAGACCACTATTAGATTTTCATTGGAGATGTCTTTCCTACATATCTGCTTCGGCATTATTCAGGGTTCAAGTTGGGAGCCGTAATTCAATATAAGCCATCAAATACTTTCTATCGCTGGGTAATTGCACAAAATAACATATTCATTTAGAAAATTGTGTTTTGTGTCTGACATGGCATCTCTCAATTGCCCTGTCATTTCCAAATATATAAACATTGGCTAACTCTAAAAAGAGTTAAAACACAACCTATAATAACAATAGTAATATTAAACAGCTAACATCTGATGCCTTCCTATGTGTGCTTACTAAGTGTTTGAGATACATTGTCTCAGTTATTCCTCCAAACACCACATGAGGGATGTACTTATGCCATTCTCATTTGTGGATGGAGAAACTGAAAGACAGAGGGATTATGAAAGTCACCGGATCACTCAGCTAGTAAGTGGTAAACCCAGGATTTAAATGAAGGTTTCTTTTACTCCTGAACCTATGCTTTGAAGCACTCTATTATGTTCAATCTCAAGTATAAGCTGCTTGTTGGAGCATTTTCCCCTAAAAACCATGTTAGTGTTATAGTCCTGAGTGTCCACAAAAATGTGTTGCATCCATATAAAATATGAACACTGTGATACAGTGTCTGACCATAATCTGTAACACTGCTTCTCTGAGACCCTGCATTCTAGGATTTTTATTCTTGGCATAGCGAGAATAGATTTTTTTATGTCATTGAACAATAGAATGTCTCCCCTTTCTCCTGTTCTCTATTAAACCTGAAATACAGCTGATTACATGAGGTTTTGTGGTTCAATAAAGTAAAATAAGAGACCTCATTATTGAGAGGACAGAGGTAGGAAATCCTAGAAAGACTAAAATGACTATAATTGGGTACAACAGAAAATAAGAATCTGTTGGCAAGTTTGTTTTCTGGAGAATGTATTTCCATCACGTGTTATGTACCTATAGTTTCTAAACCCCTGCTAGATACTTTATTTTTGATTATTTTAAAAAAATATTTAATTATAGTGACATACAATATTATGTTACTTTTAGATGTGCAGCATAGTGATGAGACATTTATATATCTTACGAAGTGATCATACTTTATAGGTATCACCTCTAATTCACACAGTATCCTTGTGAGGTAGATATAAATATTCTTATAATTTAGGGTCAGTTGTAACTAAAAGTGGTTTGTACAGTCAGCAGGAATGCAATAGAACCAGCCTCTGAATTCCTGGAACATCTAGATCCAGAGTCTCCAGTATGCATGGTTATTGGTGAGGAAAGATTCTGGAGGGCAGCAGTAAACTGTTAGGCCAAAGGTCAAGATTGTTCCACAGTCATATTTCATTGGGTGTGTCAAGTGCCTTAAGTAGTTCTGAACTTACATTAAGTTCCTTTGCTCACCAATTTGTTACAGTTCCCACCCAACCCCACGCAACGTCTCTTAGACTCAGCTCCCAACAGGTACATTACATCATAGCTCCTAAAAGAATTTAAGACACTAATTTTACGTCTCCCTAGTGGAAGACAATGATGATAATGATGATAGCAAGAAAATACAGAAGCACTTCACTAAATGGTTTACATATATTATCTCACATTTAATCATAATACTCACCCGATGTGTTAAAGATGGCTATTCCCACTTTACAGATAAGAAAATTGAGTACTTTACTAAGGTCATGCAATAATACTCAAGGGGTAGTGTTGAAATTTGAATCCAAGCCTATATTACCCAAAGGTTGCGCTCTATCTGTATTGCTTCTACAGGTCTGTGTTGTAAGTTTTTCTATGATAAACAACTCCTCCCAAACAATAGCTGAATGCGTCAGAATATGATCTAAAAGCTAGCAAAGGAAGATGATTACCTTGTTCATCAATAAACTCTTCCCCTTCCTTTAAAAAGGAAGCAGCCGAATTTTCAATTGCACTTCGCTGCAAGCACCTTATAGCGAGAACACTTTAGCCCTAGGAGACTGACTTAATTGTCCAGAGGATGTGAGGCTCATCTGTCCTTCCTTTGATTTCGCTCAGAAATCAATGGCTCTCGTGTCCTTCTCTCACTGTGAAGTCTACAGCTCCTCATCTCTAGACAGCGGAAGAGCAAACGTGCTAGAAGGGAGGTTCGTTGATGTATTAAAGAGAACAGGCAGCCTGGGCAGAGGATTGATGACGGCTTCAAGGGACTGTGCTCTCCCATCCACTCACAAGTGTAATTTCAGGAGGATTTTTCAAGGCATGGATAGACACCATTACTCACATCAATCCCCACCGCCTGCCTCTTCTATAACTCTTCACCAATTCTGGTCCACAGCTACTCTGCCCTGTTTAATCAACAGCCTGCGTTGGAGAAGCATTCGCCGGCATCCCCACATGAATTCCTCGTAACGCAAATTGAATGAAATGGTGAAAATTATAAATATGTCTGCACAGAACAGATTCGTTTTGAGCTGCAGGATCTGCCTGAGGGTAAAAGGGACTTCCCAAACCAACTACGCCAACTTCAAATTTGAAATGATCTATTTTGACTGTGATTTTACTCTCAGTTATTCTGCCGTGAATATTTTTTTGCTGTGAAGTTTTTTAAAGCTATGTTTTATGATATGGAGGTCAATTCTCTGCTTGGAAAGCAATGGTATAAATCAGTTCAAGGGCATGAGTTGACACAGGACAAAATTTTCATAAACTAGCATGCATTTGTGATTCCTGATATTGGGATTTTTCGAACCCTTTCCCCACATGACAATTGGGGTAGACGTAATATACCCCCAAAGATGCCTACATCCTAATCCCTAGAACCTGGGTATACATTAGGTTACATATCAAGGGTATTAAGGCGGCAGCTAGAATTCAGTTTGCCAGTCAAGTGACCTTGAGATGGGGTCGTTATCCTGGATTACCTGAAATAGTTCAATGTAATCCAAGGGACCTTATAAATGAAAGCGATAGGAATCGAGTGTCAGAGGGATGTGATATGAGACAGGAAGGGCCACGAACCCAGGAAGTTGGGCAGCCCACAGAAGCAGGAATAGGCAAGAAAACAGTTTCCCTGGAGTCTCCATAATGCAGTGCAGCCCTTCCAACACCTTGATTCTACCAACCGCGATCCTTTTAAGATTTCTGACCTTCTGAATCCTAAGACAATAGATGTATGGTATTTTTAAGCCACCAAGTTTGTGGTAATCTGTTTGAGCAGCAAAAGAAAACGTAATATAGACACTGGTACCTGGAGGGGGTGAGGGCGTGATGCTATCCCAAAAGACTGAAAACGTGCATGTGGTTTTATAACTGGGAAATGGAAAGGAATTACTGAGGGCCCAATATTAAGGTGACCAACATTTTTACAATGAAAAGGAGGACAAAAATCAATTGAAGAAAACAATATTGCAAGTAAAAGAAACATTTTATTCATTGCAACAATAATATACTATAATATGATAAATGCATAATAAAACATTTGTAATATTTATATTGTAATTATGCTTACATGCCTATTAATTTTGAATAATAATTATAGAATAAAGTACTCATTTAGATACAAATACATCACATCACACGCAATGGATCGACTGCATTGATCAAATACGGACATTTACAGACTAGTCTTCCAACATCAAAAAGGAGGACATGTAGGAGGACACTTTTCGAGGGAGGACGGAACTTACATAAGAAGGACTGCCCTCCGTAAAGGAGGGACGATGGGTCACCTTACCAATATGAATCTGGTGAAAACTTAGGAAACAGAAGTAAAAATCTTCATAGGGTGATAAATCAAAGGTCCAATCTTTCTTTTAAAGCAGCTATATTGCCTTCTAGAACTCCAGCTGCTCTTAGAGAGAAGGCCTGACCCAAGGTCCATGTCCAGAGGGGTTTGTGTTTGCAGGCTGGAACAAATACTTGGGAGAGCAAAGTGACTCTGCATAGCTATGAGTGAAAATACATTGCGGGAGTGGAGACCTCAGAGCATGGACCAACAAAGCAAGGCACTGCATGGGAATAGGGGGTGAGATTTAAAGGCCTTGAGCTAGAACAGCCCAAAAGAGACGTTAGTAAATAAAAAGACTGAACAATTGAAAACATACCTAAACAACCAATACAAATACGAAAAGGGGCTGGACCTCATTAGTCATCAGGAGAATGCAAATTAAAATGAGAACTAGACACCACTGTACCAGGTAAAAAGAATGACAACAAGAATGGACATGGTGGAATTCTCACAAGCTACTTTCAAGAAGTAAACTGTGTAACTCTGACTCAGCAATTTCACCCCAAAGTTTGTATCTAGGAGCAGCATCAGAGGTCATAGCTCTAACCTGGACCCAAACCAGAATGTCCGTCAACCCTGAGCTAGATGCCTCATTTCCGTTATGTTCATAGAATGCAATATTACACACAGCAGTAGGAATGAGTAGAATAGAGCTACACACAACAATGTGGATGCTGAACATATACTCACAAGCATATTACTGAGCTAAAGAATCCTGACACAGAAAAACATAGGGTGATGTGACCGTTCACATAAAGTTGGAGAACAAAAATAAAATGTGATCCGTCAGAGTTTAGGAATGCATCCTCAGGTGTAAACTTAAAAGAAAATGCAGGAGGTAATTCCCATAAAAGTCAGGGTGGTGGTAACCTTTGAGAGACATTGGGAGAAACAGAAAGTGGGGTTCATGGAATACAGGTGGTGATCAATTTCTTGACCTGGGGAGTGGTCACACAGGGACGCATCCTTGTGCTGTGTACATTACTGAGTTTGGGTTACATTTCACAACGACAATAATGACAAAGGGAAAATTTATAGCTGCCAGTAGAAAATCACAGAGCTGAGGTTCTCAGAAGCACAACGAACAATTGTTTACCTCTCAGTGACTGTTCCCCCAAAACAACATGGCGTAGGAGCTCAAGACATCATTTTGACCCCCTGGATGTAAATCACTACCCCTGTGCATTACCATGCACTTGAAATTACTTTCCATAAGCACGTATGTATGTCTCCTTTTAAAATCTTTTATTCAGAAAGCATTCCAGACTTAAAAACTGCAGCACAGACTAACAGCATTCTAATGCCTGCCACTCTGTCCTTAATCTCTGTGATCCTGGACTTGGCCACTGCAGTTACGGACCCCTCCGTAAATTAGGGAGGGAGAAAAAGAATTAAACCATAGCTCTTCCACACATGGTGTGCATGAATAAATGAATGATTATAGACTAATGGAATCATACTTGTTTGTCCTAAAAGTTACTGCAACTAATTCTTACACATTTCATCAAATAAATATTACATGATCACTATGCTCTCCAGGAGCAGTTACAGGTGTCGAAAGAGTAGAGCCAGAAACCTACCCTTCTGATGAGACCTTCAGACCTGTTTGGTACAGGGGGTGCAGTGTCTGTATTCCGTGTGCAAATAAGCTCAATTAACAACGAGTTATAATTGCACAGGGAGATGAAAATTAGTTTAACAAGTCAATTAAATCATAAACATTTCAGAAATAAGAGGATGTGTTTGTAATCCAATTAGTGTGTTAATATACTAATAAATTTACTAATCTAAATGGTATCTTAATTGTATAGTAGGGCACCAGAAGAGAAAAACAGTATATCTTAATTGTCATAAAGGGAGCTTTGGCTGCAGTAGGACTACATAAGTTGGGAGAAAATTATCCATGTTAATGAGATCAAAATGCTTCTATCTAGAATAATAAATAAGGTTACTTGGTGGTTTGGCTAATAAAAATGCATCCACGGGACAGGCCAAATGACTGAACACTGTTGTGTGCCAGATGCTAATTATACTAAGTTCCTGATGGGAGAGAATGGGACCTTTTATACCATGACCAAAGAAGCCACTTTCGTATTTTAAACACTTAGATAACCATGGGAATAAAATATTCCAGGGATAATTTTTTATTGCTACCTCAATTACCACAAATTAAGCTGATATTAATATACCTTACTGCTGCTCAGCCTTAAATGAAATCAGTTGCACTTCATAGATAACTCAAGGGAATGAGCTGATCTCCTCTTTCTGTGTAATTACCTGTAATTTATGGAGCACAGAGAGACCTGTGAGCAGCCTCGTCAAGGTCGCCTCAGAAGGTTGAATCGCATTGTTTTCCATCACCATCTATGAGCTGGGCTGAGGTTGCTACGTCCCCAGCCGCCACAAGGGGGAGGGACCACTCTGCAGCACGGGGGTCATAGGACCAGATCCTCAGGCCAAGAGGCAGAGTGATCATGAGCTTTATATATACAAAGTGCGCATTTGAATGAGGACATCGCCTTTCAATGAAAATGCTGAAAGAGATCAGTGATGGGTTTCAGTGCTAATTGCCACATTTTAAGTCGATTGGAATGCCTGCAAAGCATTTTGAGAACCCACGTTGGATGAATTCCAACCAGCGCCTGCAGATCTGCCTGCTCCAGAGGACTTCTCCTCCCTGCCGCAGTATACATAGCGCCCTCTCCCGGGCTCTCCACCTCGGTCAAATCCCCAGCTCTGTTGAACGTCACCAGAAGCCATTATTACTCCCCTAATATGGATCAATATTTACCTCACATTAAAAAAAAAATCATTGTGAGAATTTTCTGTTTGTTTTTATGCTTGTTTTCTTGCCTTATTTTTAATCAAGTGGAAAAGCATTTGAAAAATGGCATGCAAGGCAAAACCACCTAATCCCGTGATGAACTAGGAGTAGCTGCATACCAAGGGAAGAGACAATCTGATGTTTCTTGATGAGCACCGTGTGCAGAATTTTAATAAAGCAATAGTATTTTCTAAGCAACATCAGGAAGCTCAGAGCGAGAATGATCTCATAGTCATTCATTTAACGAAGAGGAAGGCGTGAGAAGCTCTTGCTTTGTGCTGCCCGCAGGAAAACACAAAGTCCCTAACGGCCTGGGGTGCACAACTTCAAGTTGATTGCTTGGAAGACAGATGGCAATTAAATAACTGGGAGTAAATATAAAATACAAATCAGGTAAAAAGTAGGACAAGATAAAGAAGAAAGGGAGGTAGTAAGGGAAAGCAGAAACATTGATTTGTAATGCTAAAAGAAGGCTTATCTAATAAGCATATTTGACCACGAGTGAGAGCGAGAAAGCCACATGCCTATTGGAGAAGGAATGTCTCAGGTCAAAGAAGAAACGTGAGGCTGGGCCACAATGTGGTGGACTGCCTGACCTGTTGAGGCAGGGAAAGGAGGCCGGTATGCACAACACTTAGAAAGCACAGAGGAAAGCTGCAGGACATGGCATCTGAGAGACTGCAAAGGCCAGATGTCGAAAGATAGTATAAACCACTGTAACAACAACATTTGCTTTTGTAACTGAGGGATAGTTCTATATCACATGTACCTTGACCGCTGCCCTTCAGCAGACCGAGCAACCCCTTGCTTGAGCCAGCGACCTTGGGTCCAAGCTGGTGAGCTTTTTATTTTTCCCAGTCCGACGCTCTATCCACTGTACCACTGCCTGGTCAGGCAGAATCTAACATATTTTAAAAGAATCATTTGGTCCACAGGATTGCAAGTGGATGTTAGTGTGTCTTCACAGGAAATAGGACAATTAAGAGGCTACTGCAATAATCCAGATGAGAAATTATGGTTGTGAGAGAATGTTTTACTGGCTAGGGGTGGGAATGAGAAAAAAAATTATGGCTCTTGAATCATAAGATAGCGGTAGAAGTAGTTAGAAATAATCAGGATTCTGTATATATATTAAGGGTAGAGCCAAACGGTAGAGGCAAATAGAAGAAAAAGAAAAGATGACAAGAGTGATAGACAAATCAAAGATTATGGCATAAACAATGGGAAGGACAGAGTTATTCTTTAGTGAGATAGAAAAGACAAGAAGAAACAGGTTGAGACATAAAGAAGCATTGGCAGTTGAATTGTAGACAATACATATTAAGTCTGTGATGCCAATTCGCCATCCAAATGGAACTGTTGACAGAGCAGCCAGATAGATGAGTTCACGCTGGCCCAAGCTTGAGATATAAATTTAGAAACCGACAGTTTTGGAATGGTTTTTAAAAGCAAGAGACTGAATGAGCTCCCTCTGGAGTGAGAGAAAATAGAGAAGGGAAGAGATCTAAGGACTAAGATGGGCAGAAGAGAAAACAGTAGTCGAGGAGACGGAGGAGTATCTAGTTTCTAAAAGGAAATGGTAACCCAGGACCCAAGTGTTATATCCAGGTTCAAGAAAGATGAACACTGAGAGGTGACCATTGGATTTAGCCACATGGAGGTCCTTGGTAATTTCTGACCACTGTTTTCAAGGAGTGGCGGAGGAAAAACCACATTGAATATGGTCAGGAGATGGTGGGAGCAGGCCAATGACACCACTTTCAGGAAGTTACGCTGGAAAGAAGGTCAGAAAAATAGGACAGAAGCTGGAGAGAAATGTGAAGTCAGGAAATATTTTTTCAGATGTGGGAAACCATAGCATATTTGCACGCTGATAAGAATAAATCAGTAACAAGGACGAAGGGGGTTTGGTTAATTTCTGGAACACAAGTGTTGAATGTGGCCTTACAGAGAAACACAAAGATATCACACTGTGAAGAAAGACTGAAAGGAGCCAAAGAAGGGGAAGATGAAGTCCAATTAGGGGATGTGGGGAGCCCAATGGGTGTGAGAGTCAAGGTCAGAAAGGGTTACCTCTTCAGGTAACCCTGAGGCTTGCTGAAGAAGCCGAGCACAGAGAAATGAAAGGTGCCTGAGACTATTCCTGGTGGACTTCGAGTCAGACTTCAGAGGAGAGACCACAAGTGTGGGCGGAAGAGAGAAGGAGAGCTCTTGCCGGAACCACACCGAGCTGTGGAGCTCCATTACAATCCCTTCCAGCTCTCCCCCTTTAGCTTTGTGCACCAGCCCTGGAAAATGACTTCATGCTTTGTTAAGAGTTTCCCACAGACCTTGGCAATTCTCCCCTGCTTTAAGAAAATTCTTGCACAAGAGACCAAGTCCTGTCTGATCTGGAATCAGATACCACATATTCCCTCGGGTAGCCTGACATGCATACTACTCTCGTCCAGGGCCCTCAGATATGCGTAAGCAACCAAGGTGCATCTTCTAAGAAAGCCTTATTTTGCAGTGAAGCAAGCAAGCGGAAGGGTTCAGCGAAAATCTGAGGCTCGAACTTCCAAGTCTCCTGCCTTTCCCTTAATCTGTATTCCATCACTTCTCAACCAAACTTTCCATTTTATTTCTGTCTTTTAAACTTTATCCCCAGTTTATTACCTCCCTGAACTGTTTCATCCTTTCCACAAAAAGATATCCAGCACCTATTATGTGTGATGTGCTGTAAGAGATACAAAGATGAATAAGACGCCCTTCCGGACCTGAAGGAGCTCAAAGCCCTGGGTGAGAAGCAGCATGCGAACAAGTCACGTAAAAACTTTGTGGAGTGCAGTAATCACAGAGGGAGGTACAAAACACAGTCTCGTTTCCGGACTCAAGAATTCACTTTAAAAATTATCATCAGAGTTTTTATTGCCTCTTTTTTAGCCTGTCGGCCATTTTCAAAGTCAATTTGGAAAAGACAACTTTCCTCATTTTGTATTCAAAGGCTTGGTTAATTAAAGCAAGAATTCGGAGATCCAACTCCCACAACTTTCCTCTCAGGAGTGCCCTCAGCAACTACCCCCCACCACGCTCCTTCTTGCAGCTTGGAGTTTTCACAGAGGAAAAAACAAAAACACAGAATCTAAATTGAAATCAGAGGACTTTAACCAAGAATCCTATTTTACATGGTAATGCAATCATTCTTTTATTCAATCTTTCATTTATATATTCAATATAAATAATGGTCAAATAAAATTGAATGTGATGGGCACTGAACAAGGTGCTTAGTGCCTAATGAGAACAAATCAGGGGATAATTTAAATTATTACCATGCTCTCTTGGGAAAATATCATTAAGCAGGAAGACTTTGGGTCAGAGTGAAGTATTACCAATCCTCTCACATGGAAAAAGAAGAATATGCCAGGCAGGAGGTAAACAGATGAGAATATCATATTTCTAGGTCTGTCTGGACATAAAGTATCCTTGCAATAGAAGGGTCAGTGCCAATTTCAGGTTCTACTCAAGGATAAAATCTCCGTCGTTTGATGTTTTCTGTCGTTAGATGTTGGAATTTAAGCCACATAAGGAATGATATTTTAACAATATACCTGGATCATGCATGACAGAGATGGTACAGGATCCTAGGTTTAAGAGTAGAAAGCAGTGGGGGTTTCCACTGGATGATTTCAACTTTGTCTTTGTCATCACTCCTATCAAAGTGACAAATAACCCTTCTGTTCTTAAATCCAGTAGACACTCTGCTGTTCTTGTCTTCTTCATCCTCTTAGTACCAAGTGACATGCAGACAGTTCCCTGTTTCTCAAAATGCTCTTCTCTCTTGACTTCCCTGATATTTTGCTCTGCTACATATTTTGATGAGCTTTTTTAGTTCAAAAACAGCATGCCAATTAAAGCCACAGTGAGATAACAATGCACACATAGTAGAGTGACTAAAATAAAAAAGATGAACACAGTGCAGTGTTGGTGAGAATGTGGAGCAGCTGGAACTCTGAGACCCAACAGGGAGAAGTGTAAAATAGTATCCTACATACTTAGAAAGATCAAGCAGTTTCTTAGTGCTAAAATATACATGTTCCACATAACTTAGCAATTTTACTCATAGGTCTTTATTAAAAAAAGAAAAAAATCTTTAGCCAATAAAATGAATTAAAGATGAATAAAACTCATAGCAGCATTATTTACAATAGCTAAAAACTGAGGAAGAAAGAAACTTCATCACCATGCAAATGAAAAACCAATCATGGTATATCCATACAACAGAATACTAACACAACCATCAAGAGAACCAAATCACTGACATCTGATATCAGTAAACAACATGGGTCTATCTCAAAAACATTATGTTAAGCAAGAGAAACAAAGTACAAAGGAGTGTTATTTCATTTATATGAAATTCTAGAATAGGCAAAACTATTCTACAGTTACAGGAAGCAATCCAATGGTTGTTTGGGGCCAAGGATTGGGGTATGTAGCAAAGGGCATGAGAGAAGTTTGTAAGAGAATGTGTGATCAGTTCTGTGCAAGAAAATGCTTAACATCCATTTCTCTGAAAAAACAAACAAGAAAAAAATAAAACAAAAATACTATTATTTGCATATGCATATGTAATTTTACTGGTATAAAAAATTTACATCACACAATTTACAAAAAATAAAATTTACAGCCCTGGCCAGTTGGCTCAGTGGTAGAGTGTCAACCCAGCAGTTGGAAATCCCAGGTTTGATTCCTGGTCAGAGCATACAGGAGAAGTGACAATCTGCTTCTCTACCCCTCACCCTCTCCTTCTTTGTCTGTCTCTCTTTTCCTCCCACAGCCATGGCTTGATTGGTTCCAGGGCATGGGCCTCAGGCACTGAGGATGGCTCCATGAAGCCTACGCCTCAGGCTGAAAATAGCTCAGTTTCAAGCATGGCCCTAGATGAGCAGAGCATCAGACCCAGACAGGGGTGGTTGGGTGGATCCTTGTCAGGGCGCATGTGGGAGTCTGCCTCTCTATCTCCCCTCCTCTCACTTGGAATAGAAGAAAACCACCAAATAAAATAAAATAAAATAAAATTTAAAATACATTTTGTAGTAAATTCGACATAGCCAATTAATTCTCACAGAATGCTCATCGATTTTTGCCATACTCTTATATACCCAAGTTTTCACAAATGAAGTCGCATTCCAGTCTTTCATTTCTTTCCCAATAAATTTATTTTCATTACATCTGATATGTGACATACTGTTCAACTGTTTCTCAATCTCTTGAAAATTACGTTTAGTAAGCTTTGGCGTTGTGTCTGTGGGGCCTGACTTGTTTGTGAAAGACATGAGCGATCTGCTTGCTGAACCAGATAATAGTTTTCAAATACAGGAAGAAAATACCCTCAGTTTTTTTGTGCTATTCATAATGGCAGCTACAGACATGGTGCTTTTACATTTCATCTACATTATTAACAGTATATCCTTCCCTTAGTTATGTCTAGACAAGCCACTAAAACATAAGTCAAGTCCTGATGTATAGCATTTGCCAAATTCCATGGTATAAATGCTCTCACCATGGCCGAACTCAAGTGACCAACATGACATCACTGAACACATACCCGATATATATCTCCTCTGTTCAAATAAAACACCTGTCAATAACCCCAAGAAGGCAGATACTATCAAATACAGTAAGTAACTAGGAAGTTTTAGGGGTTAGTGTTTTTGTTTTTAACACACTTTATTTAATTGTAAGATCATATCATTTTCAACTAATGGCTATATTTAATAACCAACACCCAAATTTCCAAAAAAACTAAATAACCAGAACTCACTAGCCGGATCCAGCACTGCATTAGGTCTTTCTGTATCTTGATTAACCCATTGGTTACAGGAGGGTATATGTTTGTCAAGATCATTGAAACGTTTACTTAAAATGGGTGTGCTCTGTTGTATATAAATCATATTTCAATAGAGATCATTTAAGGAAAATAACTGGTATCCCTTAAAGTTCTGTTAGGCTTCCTTTTCATTCCAATTGTACTCCCTAGGTCAGTATATCTCCTCCCATTGACTCAATTAATATTCATATATTGAGAGCTCTTGATTGTGTATCTTTAAGCTTATCTCCTGACTTCCACTTTCACATAATGGATCTCTGCTGGGGGGTTACAAAGACATTCAGAACTCAGTACATCTGACACTGAACTCAACACCTAACGTTACCCAGCCGTCCTTCCTCCTGGCTCTCTACTTCTCACGTCCATCTACTGAGATGCACAAGCCAAAAATCAATATGGAACTTAAACCTCTACCTTCTCCCTAATGCCACACCTCAAATCAATCAACACCTGTCAATTCTACTCCTAAATCTCTCTTATGTTCATCTGTCTCTAAGTCCCTACTCTCAGTGCCCTAGCTCAGACCACAGCTGTTTCTCACCCAGATCATCCCCATGAGCCTCCTAATGACCTCTCCTGTTCATTTTGGGCCCCTCGAATCATTTGGTAAAACAAAACAAAAGAAATCTATGCAGACAGGGGATGTTTGTTATATGTACAATTCGGACCTTGTTATACAGCTTACAAGTACCTCCGTGACCAGGCCCTGATTACATCCCCTACATAGCTCCCTCCCCCTCGCTCAATTTTATTTTTCACTCCATCTACACAAACTACTCCTTTCTCTTCCTTTTCTCTAGCTATTTCCTACTCATCCTTCAGATATAAGCTCACGCATCACATCCTTGGGGGGAATATTCCCTGAACTCTTACATTGAATTACATGCCTCACCTGTCGAATCCTACACCATCAGATTACCTATGACATTTCTCTCCCCTGCCACACCTAATGTTCCTTTAAGTCAAGGACCGTTTTCATTGCACTTGCGGCTGAAACACAAACTACTGATTGAATGAGTCTTATCAATAGTGCAGACTGAAAGGTTGTTGTCAGGTACTGCTAAGCCCTCTCCTTGACTCACATACACCAGGGTTTAAGCCTTATCATCTCAAATAGTACTGGGAATCCATGATAGGTTTAAGGTTCTGCTTTAAATTTACTTAAAAATGCATACCGGCTTCAAACAAGACTGAGTATAATTCACTAACTACTTGCTCAATTGCATGCACTTCAATTATTTCTCAAACCTCAATTCCTACCAGACTCTTCAAGCTGACATTGAAGACCTTTCCAACAAAAGATATACTGGGTTTTTAATGCTCTTTTGAAAACACAGATTTTTCTGTTGTTTATATCCTATTTTCAAATATTTCCCTCCTCACTTACCCCTGGTTCACCTCCTTCTCTTCCTTCCTCCCCTCCCCCCACCTCTGCCTTGTACTTACTCTATTCCTACAACCTTGAACTGTCTCCATTACTTGCAATCAATGTCTCATACGATCTTCAAAGGACCACTTCAGTCAGTTCCTGGCATTTTCTTGCTTTCCGTTGTTTGTTTTAAGAAACATTTTCAACTCTCTCTCTCTCTGTTCCAAGAATAGCAGTAGGCCAGTAAGTAATACATTATAACATGGAAGTCTTGTAGGCTGGGGTCAGGGTGGTCGGTGGTTAAATACATAGATTACTACAAAGCGACCGTGTCCTGTATCAGATGCTGAGGGAGCATCAAGAAGCCAACACCCTCTGACTGAGCATGGAATGTAGAGGGATGGGAACCGTCGTTAAGAAAATCATTCCGTCTCCTGTCTCTGAACTCCTATAATAAAATACCACGCCACATCCATTCCAGCACTTTCTGTGGCTAACTTCTGTTAAGTACACCCATTATCTCATTGAACCACCATGCTGCAAAGCCTCAGTCATTGATAGTTGAGTTGATATAAAATACAGTGGGGTCAGGAGGAGGGTATACCTGTATCAGATGAATTTTAGGACAGTACCAGGCACATTGCAAATTAAATTGTTTGCAAGTATATATATAAATTTTCTCTTCTCTATTTGGGCAAAGGACAACCTAGATATCAAGCTCAGGGGCAGCAATAAAATCCACACCCACAGCCTCTCCACTTCAGTATGTTCACACATCTAACCTAGATTTTGTCTTTCTCTTGTACGTGTATTTGCTTTGTTTGAATTGCGCTTGGCGTGTGTTTGTTTAATGCAGCCAAGTCCCTCAGAGAGGAGGTAGAAGGACTGCCCCAATCCCTGATCCTGTAGGAAATGAGCCCAGCATTTCCCCGTTTGTATTAGGAAAAGAGTCTCTCTCTTGCATTTCTCCATGTAGACATGGAGGCAGTCCAGCCAGCGCGGAGCGTCCCGCATTCTCCAGGGGCACCAACCAGCGAAGCGACTGTCCAGCTGCCCTTCTGATACTTTTCTTGCTGTTTGCATAAAAGAAAGCTTGAAATAAAATTTACTCTTTGCTCTCAGCAAGAACTAATACTTATCAAATGCCCTGGTCAAACACAATAAAATCATACTGTGTAAGAAAATTGCTTTTGTAATTGATTTACTAGTTTTCATAGAGGAAAAAGCATTTCAGTAGCATTTTCATTAAATTACTTGTCTACAATAACCAAAAAATATCTAGTTTTCAGTTTTTAAAGACCCAGTATCTCTGTCGTTGGGATTTCTTTTTTAAAGTAATAGGAATAGGAAAAAACAGTAAACTTAATGGTGCGCAATATGGTAAATAAAAGAGACATGTCTATCGCTGTAGAAAAGCATGGAGGTGAAGCATATTTGTAGGAAACACAGTGCTTCATTTTTGCCGTCTTAGGTGGGAAGACAGAAAAATAAGGTAAGAAAGCAGTAGTTGGGCTTTGTTTATATCTACAAATGCCTTCACCCACCTTCCTCAGCCTCGAAGCTGAGCTCAACAGACAAAGAACAAATCTGACTCCTCTATTGGGCTCCGTAGGACTCTGCATGTCACTTGGGGCCCCACGGTGAGCTCATAGCACCAACAAAATAGCTTTGACTCACTCAAAATATACTTGGTCCAAAAGAGATCAAGATAATGAACTATATCCAAGCTTCCTTTTGGTTAAATAACTTGATATAAAACCGAAGTATTGAGCCTTTGGATAAAAATGTGTTCAGTCATTTCCAAATTAAATTGTAAGCACCACAAGGACGTGTGTGTGTGTGTGTGTGTGTGTGTGTGTGTGTGTGTTTAGTCGTGTCCTCAGGGACAACTACAGAATGTGGCTCACCATTAATATTTGCCTTTTGAATAAATAAATAAATTTTAATTCCCATAGAATCAAATAAAAAACATCTTTGAATGGATGGCAAAACAATATCTTTCACCAGTAACTTTTCAGGGTAGAAATCTTCCCAAAGTCCTACTTGATCTCCCATTTTTAGGGTACATCAAATGAACTGAAAGAGATTTGGGGGCCGGGGTAGAAAAAATGGAAGGAATAGAAAGAACAGCTATAGGAAATGGGAAATGTCACTTGACACCATCACATCAAATGCTTGAGCTCCCAATCCCAAATGGCCATCTTTGCTTATCCATGAATCAAAATACTGTTGATTGATTAAACTATGGCTACATCTGGTGGGCACTGCAAGAAACTAGAAATTTCCTTTGGACAAACTAGAGTACTCCAGGACACCCACTTGATGTGCTGACATAACTTAAGAGTGTTCATTTATTCAACAAACACTTAAAGACCTGCTACTTGCTAAGCGCTGAGCTAGGTGCAATGGATTCAATGGTGAAGCTGCGATGCACGTATCAGATTATTTTTAAAGGCCCCACACAAATTTTAGAACCTAGTATATAGACCCTCTCCCCATGGAGTTAAAAGAAAGCAGCACATTCAAATATGGCCATGTCTTGCACACAATTTCAGGGGAGTAATAGATCCTCCAATGATAGCTCATACACCCAGAGAAGATATACGTAGCAATCCTATGGATTTCATTGCCCGTGGGCCCAAGCAGTAATCTAACATGCTGCGGAGTTTTGTCTTTTTGCATTTAAATTAAACTCAGGTTAAGTTCTGGACAGGAGCCTCTTGATTAGGACAAGTTACAAAAGAAAGTGTGCAGAGGTGCGGCAAGATGGCAGGTGATCTCACCCACCACAATCTTAGAGAGTGCCCTGATGTAGCTCAAAGAAATTAAATAAATCATGTTAATATGTTTTTAGAAATCTTACCTAACTAGATTAATCAACATAGAGCACTTTCTATTTCAAAGGTTTTACTCATTTAAAACATATTTGCATTTTCGACATGTGCATACCAAGTCATACATGATGAAGAATTTTTAGGAGAAATTAAACTGAGGTGTCTAATTCCACATGGAAAGGGAATACTAGGTTAACACAGAATATACTTGTTTGTGCAAAAGATGCTCTGGTGGGTTTTTTTCTTTAAAAAAGTTAATTATCCTGCTCTCACTTGCTTTATGTATTATAATTCATGGATTACTGGAATTCATAATTGAATAATATGCAGATGTCGCCTAGAGGTGCTAAACCAATTCTCCTACTTGGAATTGCCTGTCTAAATAAGAATGACATCAACTTTAGCATTTTCTCCCTGATTAGAGACCCTATAGATCTGCAGTCGCCTCCATGTAATATAAATCAATAAAGAATAATTTTCCAGGCAGTAAATCAATTGTCAGTTCACAGACCCTAATACCCTTGTGCAGGATTTATTGAAAAAATGAATGGCAGTCTTGTTAGGAGATGTACAGCATGCTTTATAGGGACATAACAGTGTAAACCGCGGATTATTACATTCACTGCAGTGAGGCATCCGACAGCAATAACCCCTTCCTTCCCACGGAGCACGCTCTCAAATGGATTTTCTAATGACAAAGTGAGAAGCAAAGATGATAGGAAGAGGTCTCTGGAGTGGGAGAGTATGTCAGTCTTGGGGACAACATAACCCCTTTGCTGGGATTTTCTGCACTTTCTGTAACTGAAAATGTAATATTCAAACTCTTTGCCATCCAATCGGTTATCCACCAGCCACATGGGCGTTTTGAGTTCTTGTGATGCATCTGGCCCAGACTGAGATGTGTTCTAGTGTAAAATGAACACTGGATTTCAAAGACATAGTATAAAACAATAAATATCTCAATAATTTTTCCATCGATTATATGCTACATAAGGTTAGTATTATGTGTTACATTAGGTTAAATAAAATCCATTATTGAAATGAATTTCAATGGTTTCTTATCCAGACAACTTTAAATTACATGGGCAGTGTACATACTATTTCTGTCTTATAGCTTTGTTCTACCCAGTAAAGTAGCCCAGGTGACTGATCAAAAATCATATCATGTTTCTCCAACAGTGAATCAGCCAATACTAAGTTGAATAAGGGAATGACTTTGTGGAAGGGAACAATATGGGGGTCCTCTGAAAATTACGGAGAAATCAGTAGTTGGATTTTCATAGGTGGGGAGGGAGGTTCACAGGTCATATGGTATATATTATTGAAGTGCTTGGCAAATAAAACTAGAGAAAAGAGAGAAAGTTCCAGACCTGGTAATGGCTACACAATCACATTTCAGCTAACGAGAGGCGCAGGGAAGAGAAAGCCATGAGAAGTTTGATTAGTGCCCTATAAAGACATTGTAAGTGTGTTCGTGTCAAATGTTATCTTTGGTTCAATAGTTACAGGCAGTCTCATTTATTATTAGATGCCCAGAATCTTTCATGGGGGCTGACTCTAAAAAACAATGAATGCTTTTGTTAAATGAAAGAATGAAATCATTAAACAAAATAAAAGGACCGACTGCATCCACTGCACTAAACTAGAAGTGTCCATAAAGCCCAATGAAGAGACTGGAAATCCAGACAGGGACAAAGGAACTACCAGAAAAAAGAAGAATAAAGGTGAAGAGATTTTCAGTAAGAGTAAGGGAAAACTTAAATGCATAGTGGTATTAGTGACTTTTAAATCACCGGAAGGGCTTGACCAGGTGGTAGTGCAGTGAATAGTGTCAGACTAGGCTGTGGAGGACCCAGGTTCGAGACCCCGAGGTTGTCAGCTTGAGCGCAGGCTCATCTGGTTTGAGCAGGGCTCATCAGCTTGGACCCAAGGTCGCTGGCTCAAGCAAGGGGTCACTCGGTCTGCTATAGCCCCCCGGTCAAGGCACCTATGAGAAAGCAATCAATGAACAACTAAGGAGCCGCAATGAAGAATTGATATTTCTCATCTCTCCCTTCCTGTCTGTCTGTCCCTATCTTTCTCTCTCTATGACTCTCTCTGTCTGTGCCACAAAATAAATAAATAAATAAATCACCAGGCGGTGGCACAGTGGATAGAGCATCGGACTGGGATGCGGAAGGACCCAGGTTCGAGACCTCGAGGTTGCCAGCTTGAGCGTGGGCCCATCTGGCTTAAGCAAAAGCTCACCAGCTTGGACCCAAGGTCGCTGGCTCCAGCAAGGGGTTGCTCGGTCTGCTGAAGGCCCACGGTCAAGGCACATATGAGAAAGCAATCAATGAACAACTAAGGTGTTACGCCGGCAACGAAAAACTAATGATTGATGCTTCTCACCTCTCTCCGTTCCTGTCTGTCTGTCCCTATCTATCCCTCTCTCTGACTCTCTCTCTGTCCCTGTAAAAAAAGAAAGAAAAAAAAAAGATGTCACAGGTGTGATAGGGTCTAGGCCAGTTTCTACCTTTCTGTGGCTAGAGGAGGTGAGTCATGGCTTTCTGAATCTCACGTTTTGAATTTGTATAATGAAGCCCTAAAATTCTGGTAGTCTGTAATACCAATGATACAGGAAAATCAAAGGACACAAGTGGCCATTCCCAAATCCTCAGGAAGTCCTTCGGTAGATTTAACAAGGGGAAAATGCATGTAAACTTCTGTGGCTCTCTACCAGGGGTGATCTTGCTGCCCCTGGGATGTTTGGCAATGTCTGGAGATGTTTTTGGTTGTCACTATTTGGGAATACTGCTGCCATCTAGCGGGTAAAACCAGAAATGCTCTTAAACATCCCACAGTGCACAAGCAGCAACCCCAAAGGAAGAACTATCTGGTGCAAAATGACAAAATGCAATACTAAAAAACCCTGATCCATAATAATGCAGAAATAGCATTTTCATAAGCCAATAGGGGGGGAAGAAAATACTGAAAATTTCCAAGTGCTGCAATAATAAAACAAAATAGCTTGTATAAATCTTAGGATTAAAAAAAAAAATCACCTAAATACATTATTCACCTCTGGCCGTCCTATTTCAATATCACTTCAGAAGTTTTGCTAGAATTCCTCTTAAAAAATCATCTCTAAGAAAATGAGAAAAGTAATTCAAATTTATATGGAAGATATATGGGTATTTTATGCAAGGCAAGTAAAAATTATGCTTTCTTCTATTATGAGTAAAAAGAATTGTCATAAATTTAGCCTGGGTTCATTTCTTTATGCTTAATAAAGCCTGCATGCCAGCACCTGCAGAAAAAATAGATAGAAAATGTACCCATTAAAATATTTACCCTTCCAAGTAACCTAAAGTGCTAAGAAATATAGGCTTAATTATCTTCTCCAATTTCCAGATAGAACAGGAATTTTCAGTCCTACTACCCTTGAAAAATAGAGACTACATTCAACACCAAATTTAAATCTACTGCTTTAAAAATACCTTCCTTTGGGCTGCGGACTATAATCAAGTATTCTATATTGCCATGAGTTTTAGTACATTAATATGACATTAAAATATACTTTACAGATAGATTCGCGATTTATAATCATTGCAACTCTCAGAAACTAATAGCCAGAAGCATTTGACTTTTACCTTCAAATATCCTAACTCAAATACATTTAAAATACTGTCCGAATCAGCCTAAGAGCTTTTGGAGTAAATTATTTGAAACAATCATCATTTTTTTTAAAAAAAGAACTCTGCTATTGTGTTCATGTTTGATGTCTTCCTCTTCCCAGGTAGCATATATTTCTTTTGATAGGATTATATACATTAAGAATATACTTCATGTGCTAATTCTAGTGCTAATATTTTCAGAGACCCAAAGCTGCAAAGCATACATGTGCATATGGGTGGGTGAGTGGGAGGGAGGGGAGAATAGGGAGACATTATGGAGTATCTCAACTCCTGAGGCTGCCATAACCAAGTGCTACAAATTGTGTGCATTAAAACAACAGAAACTTATTCTTTCACAGTCAGGAGGGCAGAAGCCTGAAAATCAGCAAGGTGTTAGCAAGGTTGGTGTCTTCTGCAAGTCTCAGGGACAATCTGACCCAGCCTCTACCCTGGCTTCTGGTAGCTGCCAGCAACCCTCCCCACTCCTTGGCTTGTGGCAGCATTTAACCCAGTACCTGCCTGTGTCTTTACATAGTCTTCTTCCTATCTGTCTACCTCCCCTGTGTCTACGCGTTTCTATCTGTGCCCCTTGCTCTTTCAAAGGCAACAATCACTGGATTTAAGTCCCATCCGAATTTCAACATTACGTTATGTCTAGATCCTTAACTAATTACATCTGCATTTCTACATCCATAACTAATTATAGCTGCAAAGATCCTATTTCCAAAGAAGGCCAGATGCCGAACTTCTGTGTGGACGTCAACTTTTTGGAAAGATACAGTTCTACCCACTCTGCTTATCACACCTCATTTGTGATTAACAGCTTGGTTTAAATAAGTCTGTCTGTGTCTCCTTCTCTTATATTCCTTATGACTTCAAACCTAAAATTATACACATATAACTCTTAACATTGTCTCACCTATAAAATGGCATTGAGATTGCCTGACCGGTGGTGGTGAGGTGGATAGAGAATCTACCTGGGATGCTGAGGACCCACGTTTAAAACCCCAAAGTCGTTGGCTACAGCATGGGTTTATTGGCTTGTACACGGGCCTGCCAGCTTGAGCATAGGATTGCTGGTTTGAGTGCAGGATCATTGACTTGAGCCCAAGGTCGCTTGCTTGACTGAGGGGTCACTGGCTTGGCTTGAGTGCCCCGGTGAAGGCATGTATGACAGGCAATCAATAAAACAACTAAACTAAAGCAACTACAAGTTTATGTGTCTCATCTCTTTCCTCCCCTTCTGTCTCTCTCCCTGCCTGTCTCCTTCTCTCTCAAAAAAAAAAAAAAAAAAAAGGAAAGAGAAGTGAAAAAAGAAAAGAAAAAAGAAAAAGAAAAGGCTTTGGGATCAATGGATGCCAATGAAAGAATCCAGACCAACTTGGAATAAGCTAGTCAATGTACCAGTTAGGGCTTTTTTGAAAACTACCTGGGAATGTTAGAGCTAAGTGATTTAACTTCTTACTGTCTGTGTTATCTGAAGATAGAGTGAATTACCCGTGACATAATATTCTTGGAGTTTGATTCCAGCTTTTTCACAGAAGAGCTATTTAACTTCAGACAAATTATTCAACTTCCCTTAATCTCAGGTCCTTTATTTCTGAAACCATAATAATGGAGTGTTGATTTCAACGATAAAATAGAAATCCATATGCCTATGCCTATTACAGTATATCCAGGGGTTAGCCTGATGCCAGGTTTTGTTTGGCCAGCACAAATGGACTTTATTTTTTTATTTGAATTTAAATGACTTTAGGCAGAGAAGAAAAATTTAACCAATTGGCCATAGGTACCATTCTTCCCTACCTTAAAATGGGTTTGCATATCCTAGGAAGATGTTGAGTTTGTTAGTGCAATGCAGATACACATCAATTGTTTAGTAAATAAGAGTGCAAACAGAGGCTACCTGCCACAGTACTGATTGTGTAATTCAGCCACAGGGAATAATTCACTATTTAGAGATCTAATTCTACTTTTTAAAACAACTTCATTTCTGATAAATTCTTTCATTTCTATGAGTTAACTCACTGACCTTAAGTTTTACTCCTAAAATAGCATTAAATAAATCTAATCCTGCATCCAGTCAACTTCCTTTCATTTACAGTAACGTATCTATTGTGACTCCCCAACATGAGATGATTTCTATGACAGCATTCAAAGGCATAACTGCAAATTAGTACACATCATTGAAGTATCTCACGACTGTCAAAAAATTGTCCAAGGAAATTTTCATGCCATGAGATGGTTATATTTCAAGCTTATAAATGATTGGCCCTCCTTAGGATTTTATATTTGTGAGATATAATGGGGGAAAAAATAGTCACTCCAAATATTTACAGGGAAAAGGACAGAAATATACCTTTGTGCAAATTTAACAAGGCCTCTCCTTTATCCACTTTTCTCTTCAAAGGAAATAGAATCAGATTTTGGGGTAATTTTCCTTCTTACAAGAACGAGTCTTAACTTTCAGATTTAGCAACAGGATGTAGTAAGCCTTCCCTCCAATCCTCTCACCCACAGACAACCCTCCCAGCTCCAGGGATCCAGAAGAAAAGCTTCAAATTTGGAGGTACATTGAAAATGCTAATTTGAAACTATTGACTGATGGTAATATGTCAGGAACCTAGAAAATTGAACAGGGGCTCTGAGTCAGCCCTGGTATTCAGGATGTTTAGAAAGTATGAGGAGAAAATAGCAGTCACCATGGACAGCAACTTCTCATGTGATCGCTATAAATGCCAAGTGACCAGATATCAATATAGTCAGCGATCTCAGTGGTTATAGGAATTCTGTAAAGTCTGGAATGCTGACATTTTATCTTGCAGGAAAAAGAGAAAAAAGAACTGTCCCCAAGTCCTTGATATTTAGGCACTGTAGAGCCGAATTCTCTTTAAAGGTAGGTCAATCCTGCCTAACCAGACAGTAGCACAGTGGATAGAGCATCAGACTGGGGTGTGAAGGACCCAGGTTTGAAATCCCAAGGTCGCTGGCTTGAGCGTGGGATCATAGACATGACCCCATTGTCTCTGGCTTGAGCCTGAAGTCACTGACTTGAAGCCCAAGGTCACTGGCTTGAGCCCAAGGTCACTGGCGTGGGCCAGGGATCACTCTCACTCAGTCTGCTGTAGCCCCCCCCCCCCAGTCAAGGCACATATGAGAAAGCAATCAATGAACAACTAAAGAAACCAAGGAGCCGCAATGAGAAATTGATGCTTCTGATCTCTCTTTCTATCTGTCTGTCCCTATCTGTCCCTCTCTCTGTCTCTCTCTCTCTCTCTGTCTCTGTCATAATAAAAAAATAAATAGGGCAATCCAAAATGTCCTATACACTTCCCTTCAAGATTCCCGTCAAGATGGCAATGTAGGCAAACACAGTCCTCACCTTCTTTTACAACAAAATCAAAGTTACAACTAAGCTACAGAACCACCATCATTCAGAACTGCCTGCAATTTAGCTGAAGGGAAGTAAGTCCTATAACTAGGAAATTAAAGAAGAAGCTACATCAAAACTGGTAGGAGGAGAGGCAGAAATGCAGAACTGTGCAGACCCCATAGCCACGAGTCGTGGATAAAGTTGGGGGAGAGGGTATCTCAGTTGCAAAAGTCCCCCTTAGGTGCGACCATACCAGATCCCATACCAGGCTTCCAAGCCCGGGGTTCCAGTGCCAGGAAGAAAAATGCCCATAACTTCCAGTTGTAAAATCCAGCAGCAATTGAGGCTGCGGGAGACAGAGGCTGCGGGAGTCCCAGGCAGTTACTCTTAAAGGGGCCGCACATGACTTACTCAGATTCACTTCCTCTGAGTTCCAGCCCTGGGCAGCAACTTGAAAGGCACCAAGGATGTAAGAGAGGAACTAAACAATCTGGCATCAAGGCGAGAGCTGAGCTGCTTTCTCCCAGACAGAAGTGTTGGCAGAGACTACTGTTCATTTGATGAGACCTCCCCCCACAGAACCAGAAGGCAGGCACCACCGCTGAGACTCCATCAGCTGGTGATTTGCTGAGGTCCCACCCCACCCAAATTTTGGGCCCACCCAAGCTGTTTCCAGTAGTTTTCCATAAGAATGGCCTGTCTTTGCTCCTGTGTCAGATTTTCCTAAAACCTCTCAAACAAGCAGCATGTGGCCTCAGCATGTCCCTTACCACTCACTAAGTGACCCTAGATCGGCACTAGCAACAGATGACCTTGGTCCACAGCCTGGCCTCACCGTGGCACCAACAAGCTAAGCACAGGTAGCAGCCATCTGCAGATCACTTTGCAGCTCATGCAGGGTGGCCCTGGGCAGAACACAGGCAGTGGCTGACTTTGGCCTGCACCTCCTGGGAGGTCCCAGAGCCAGTCTACTCAGTGTGAAAAAAAAAAAAAAAAAAAAGATTATAACCAAGACTACTGTACCCAGCAAAGCTATCATTCAGAATAATCAACGGACAGATAAAGAGCTTCCCAGACAAGAAAAAGCTAAAGGAGTTCATCGCCATCAAACAGGTATTATATAAAATGGTAAAGGGTTTTCTTTGAGAAAAAGATTAAAAATATGAAAAATAAAATAGCAATAAATATACCGCTCAGAACAGAAACAGACTCATAGATACAGAGAACATTTTGACGGTTGCCAGGTAGGAGGGGGTGAAAAGGCAAGGGGATTAAGAAGTACACATTGGTTGTCATAGAATAGTGATGAGGAGGTAAAGCACAGCTTAGGGAATATAGGCAATAATATTCTAATAACTATGTATGGGGCCAGGTGGGAGTGAGACTTATCAGGATGATCACTTAATAAATTATGCAACATCTTACCACTGAGGTTTGCACCTGTACTAATATAATAATGTATGTCCACTGTAATTGAAAATTTTTAAAAAAATGATTTTAAAGTGCCCTATACATTACCTACTGGCGAAAGGAAAGAGAAGGATGCTATTGCCAATAATTTCCAAAGAAGTAATCCTCTGATTATTAGCAAAAGGTTATGAAGTTAGTTGGAATATGCTAACCTATTAGTTACAAATCTAGAAAACAGATTCTGGTGTGGCCATAGGGGTTTTTATTTAACTGTTAATAACAACACGTGCGTTGTATACAAATACAGTGAAACTAGAATAAAAAAGATAAAAATCAGTTGTACTCTCCAGCATCAGAGATAACAGACGGTGAGGTTTTGGATTTTGCATCGTATCTTTCAGACAACCAGACTTATAACAATGGGAAGGAAGGAAGATGATTATCAACCCCATATGGCATGATTACAGTTCGACACAAGGCAGCATTTTTCACAATCATTCTATTTAACTGGACATTCTGCCATCAAGTCAGCCTTAAGACTTTCTCCTAGCCTTGCCTGTGGTGGTGCAGTAGATAAAGCGTTGACCTGGAACGCTGAGGTCGCCAGTTTGAAACCCTGCACTTACCCGGTCAAGGTACATACAGGAAGCAATGACTGCAAGTTGATATTTCATGCTCGCTCCGCCCTTCTCTCTCTTTCTCTTCTCTAAAATCAATAAATGCAATCTTTAAAAAAAAAAATAAGACTTTCTCCTGTACTGCTGAACTGATTATATTCTTCCAAACCTCCTGGGAAAATCAGCCTACATGATAACCACATTTTATTATATAAAATATTTATTATATTTGTAATAACTAAATTCATATAACTCAGTCTTAAGAATTCCTCATGTTTACAAGATCCAGTTCAATAAAAATGAATTTGGGCCAACTGGATGTATGATATTCAATGCTTTTATTTAATTTTTTCAAACAAGAGATCCTTATTAGGCCAATGCACTAATTAAATACATTTAAGAGATTTTAAAGCATTAAAGTCACAAGTATATAATCATAGTAATATTTCTTAAAGAAAAAATATATTTAACCAAAATTATTTCTTAATACTAAAAGTAGATACATGGATAAATATATAATCTTTTATTACTATTTGGCCATAAAAAGGAATTAAGTACTTACATATGCTACAACGTGAAACAGTACTCTAAGTGAAATTATGTCAGTCTCAAAATATAACATATTTTGTTCTCCTTACATGAAATGCCTATAGTAGGCCAGTCCACAGAGAAAGAAGGAAGATGAGGCTTGTCAGGGCTGTCAAAGCAAGGAGAACAAGGAGCAACAGCTAATAAGTTAGAAGTTTCCTTCAGAGCAAACAAAAAGTTCTGAAATTAGATGGTGGAGATAGTTTTAAAACCCTGTGAACACACTAAAAATCAGTAATTAATACCCTTTAAGTGTGTGACTTGTATGGTAAGTTAATTGTATCCCAATAAATCTGTTTAAAAAATAATATTATGAACAACTTTATGGCAATAAATGTGAAAACTTAGATTAGATGGGCAAGTACCCTGAAAGACACAAAAAACAAATACTAACAAAGCTCATTCTGGAAGGAACAATGACTTCAATAGCTCTATATCTATTAAAGAAATTTCATCCATAGTTAAAATCTATGCAAAAAGTAAACACCATCACAGCTTCACTGATGAACTGTACCAAGCAATTAAGAAACAAACAGTACAAATTCTACTCAAAACTATCCAAAAATTAAACAAGAAATAATATTTCCCAGCACACATTATGAGGCCAATATCCCCGATACCAAAATCTGGCTTTCATTATAAGAAAAAGGCAGCCTGACCAGGTAGTGGACCAGTGAATAGAGCATTAGACTGGGATGCAGAGGACCCAGGTTCGAAACCCCAAGGATGTCAGCTTGAGTGCAGGCTCACCAGATTGAGCGTAGGGTCACCGGCTTGAGTGTGGGATCATAGATATGACCCCATGGTTACTGGCTTGAGCCCAAAGGTCACTGGTTTGAAGGTCAAGGTCACTGGCATGAGCAAGGGGTCATTTGCTCTGCTGTATCCCCCCCCCACAGTCAATACACATATGAGAAAGCAATCAATGAACAACTAAGGTGACTCAACAAAGAACTGATGCTTCTCTTCTCTCTTCCTTCCTGTCTGTCTGTCCCTATTTGTCCCTCTCTCTGTCTCTCTCTTTCTCTCTGTCACAAAAAAAAAGAAAGAAAGAAAGAAGGAAGGAAGGAAGGAAGGAAGGAAGGAAGGAAGGAAGGAAGGAAGGAAGAAAGGAAAAGAAAGGAAGGAAGGGAATAAAAGGAAGGAAGGAAGGAAGGAAGGAAGGAAGGAAGGAAGGAAGGAAGGAAGGCAGGCAGGCAGGCAGACAGGCAAGCAGGCATTACAGACCAGTATCTTTTGTGATCACAGCTGTAAAAATTCTCAACACAATATTAGCATATCAAACCCCACAATATATAAAAATAAATACACATGACCAGATGCAATACTGTTTCACAAGTTACTCAATGTAATCTGCCATATTAACAGAATAACAAAAGAAGAAAAAAAATCACATGATCTTCTCAATTGATGGAGAAATATTGTCTCACAGAATCCAACATCCATGTCTAGTAAAAATTCTCAAAACTAGAAATAAAAGAAACTTCCTTCGCATGTTAAAAACCAACTACAAATAATCTGTGGCTAACATTGTTCTTAATGGTAAAAGACCATTAGGAATAATGCTCTCCACCTCAGATGAGTAGCAAGACAAGGATGTCCACTCTCACTATTTCTATGCAAATCAATTTAACATTGTACTGGAGGGTCTACTGCAATCAAGAAGGAAAAGAAAGAAATGCATCAAAGTTAGAAATGAACTAATAAAACTCTTTACTCACTGTCAACATGATTGTCTATATAAAAATACCTAGTGGAATGTACAAAAAATGTACTAAAATAGATAATTTTACTAAGGTGCAGATAAAAGATCAATAGGTAGCCTGATCAGGTGGTGGCACAGCAGATAAAGCATTGGCCTGGGATGCTGCAGACCCAGGTTTGAAACCCCAAGGTCGCCAGCTTGAGAGCAGGTTCATCCAACTTGTGCACGGGTTGCTGGCTTGATCGCAGGATCATACACATGACTCCATGGTCATTGGCTTGAGCCCAAAAGTCGCTGGCTTGAAGCCCAAGGTTGCTGGCATGAGCCCAAGGTCACTGGCCTGAGCAAGGTGTGACGGACTCAGCTGAAGCTCCCCAGTCAAGTCACATATGAAAAAGCAATCAATAAACAACTAAAATGTCACAATAACAAGCTGCTGCTTCTCATCTCTTTTCTTTACTGTCAGTCTGTCCTGGCCTGTCTCTCTCTCTATCTCTCTCACTCGATCAAAAAAAGAAAATCAATATGTAAAACCTAATTGTATTTATAGATTCTATCAGCAATTAATAAGAATTTTGAAATTTTAAAGAAAGACCATTAACACGTGAATAAACATTTTTTCCAAGAGGACATACAAATGTCAGTAAACATATGAAATGATGCTCGTCATCACTAACCACCAGGAAAATGCGAATTAAAACCACAATGATAGAACATATTACTTCTTAGCTATTAAACCAAAAGCAAAGATTAAAAAGTTCCTATGGAAAATTAGTTTAATGGGAAGCATTATAATCAACAATTGGGAACATGCCAGGGCTAGATTAAAAGGCAATAATAATTTTTTAAAATTAATAAGAGTGTTGAAAAGTAATAGTTCATTTATATTTACTTTTAAAAATTACTCTCTCAGAAACATCTGCTTCATCTAATTAGGGCTTTATAAGCCTTGCTATATTAATAAAAGAGTTATTTTTTTAAGAAATCAAAATCTGCTTTTACAACCTGGCAATTAAAATATTTTACTCTAGGCTTCTGGTTATTAGCACATATTTAATAATTTTCATGGAAGTTTGAAAATGCAATTCCAATTTGTGGTTTTTTACATTTTTAATATTTATTAGTATTTTGTATCAGGGGAAATTTGGAGTGTAAGCACTTAACATTTTGTAATATATATTATACTTTAACATAAGTGATTCAATCTATATGTTCAAAACCATCATTTAATGTAAACTGAACAAAAACAAATCTCATCTTTTCTCACCATATTTCTGTACTTTATGTGGACAAAGAAATGGTTATGATGTGCTTAGAAAATCTTCCCAAAGGTCAAATATAGCTCTCTTATAAATTTTCAGGTATTTAATATGTGCTTTTTATATGAAATATTGTGAGCTAGAGGCTATAGGGCATACTCCATGGTGTAAAATGTATTCTCTGCCCACAAGGAGTTTACAATCTAATGGAGGAAGTAAGAAAAACAGATAATAGTAAAATCTATAGAACACGATAAAAGCTAGTAATGCAAGTAAGTGGCCAACAAGTAATCTCTAGGGGTTCAGAGGAGCTAACGTGGTTTGGGGTGGTTCCCAGATGGGGAGATGGAACTTTATTACATTTTACTGCCATTGCCTATTTACTTGTCAGATTCCTGGTTACCACGTAAGCTCCCTGAGAGCAGAGATCCAGTGACGTTACAAGCTGAGCACTAAAGACAGAGGGGCCTGTCTCAATCCCTCTACCTAGCATCTACTCGATAAACAGCTAATAGCATGTGAATAACACAACAAACCCTAAAGGACTTAGGCATGTAGGATTTGAAAACGCAAACAAGGCAGTTCAATTTCTGGCAGAGTAGTAGTGTTAAGCAAAAGCTCGTAGTTGGAAGAACAAGAATGGGCAGGCCAACGTGCTGGAGGGTAAGATACAAGCAGTTCAATCAGATGAGATAAAAGTGAAGTACTTAATACAATCTCAATTGAGGCTGAAGGAAGTAGCATCCATTAGTGGCCAAGGAAGACCTAGGCCAGGGCAGGGAGAGTGAAGAATGGAAATAGGTGTAACTCACATCCACTGGAAAGAACACACTGCTCTCCTTGGCAGTGGGTACTAAAACTGGAATGGCACGGAGGAGATTAGTATGGCCCTTGAGCAAGAATATCATGCAAATTCATTAAATGTTCCATATTTTATAAAGAGAACTTCCAGCATGTGTTTACTGAGTTGAGAGACAGCGTGAAGTGTGAAAAGTCAGATGACTAAGCCTTCCAGTGTGGGAAACAGGAAATACGATCAGTGCCTTCTCCACATAGAATGGTTGCTAAGCATTAATTAAAAAATTATGTTATGTTTTACTATGAAACTTATATTTTTGCACATTGAATAAGATAATTCAAGGAAAAAACATGAAATTTTAAGATGGACTCTAGGAGAAATCAGAATCAGATATATTTTCTCACAAGAAACATAATCAGAGCTATTGGCTCAATCCAGAAGACTAAATCTGAGCTGTGGTAAATATCCATAACATTGAAGGAAACTGGAAGAAAAAAAAAAAGAAAGGGAAAGAAAAGAAGAGAAAAGGACTGATCACACTCCAGAAATAAAGAAGACATTCCGGATGCTGCAGCACTTAGGAGGCTAAAAAGAGGTCTTCAGGCAGGGATTGATCATGGTGCAAATGCTACCACAAGATTAAAGAGAAAGATCTGACCTCTATGGAAGACAGTGGTAACTTTTGAAAGTATAATTCAAGGGTGAACATTAGGTTCCTAATTTTAAAGGAAAATAAACAGTGAAAATTTTGATTCAACATAATATCAACATATGTATGTTATACTGTCTCAAGAAGATTAAATATAACAGAAAATTTTAGTGTTTAATGACCAAGGCAGAATAAAATGGAGGATTGGGTATGTGTGTATGTGTGTGTAAGTCCATTATGAGGAAGGAATGTGCAAATGCTTGAGAACTAATGTTCATTTTAACATAAGAATATAAACTAATAAGAATTCAAGAGACAGCCTGACCAGGCGGTGGCGCAGCGGATAGAGCATCGGACTGGGATGCGGAAGACCAAGGTTCGATACCCCAAGTTTGTCAGCTTGGACCCAAGGTCGCTGGCTCCAGTAAGGGGTGGCTTGGTCTGCTGAAGGCCCATGGTCAAAGCACATGTGAGAAAGCAATCAATGAACAACTATGGTGTCGCAATGGCAATGAAAAACTAATGATTGATGTTTCTCATCTCTCTCCATTCCTGTCTGTCTGTCTGTCCCTATCTATCCCTCTCTCTGACACTCTCTCTGTCTCTGTACAAAAAAAAAATAATAATAATTCAAGAGGAAAATAATCTAATTGTCCAATTACATAACCAGATGATGACAATTTTAGATTTTTATTAATTTACTTATTTATTTTTTTGAGAGAGAAAATGAAGAGAGAGAGAAGGGGGTAGGAGCAGGAAGCATCAACTCCCATATGTGCCTTGACCGGGCAAACCCAGGGTTTTCAAACAGCAACCTCAGCTTTCCAAGTCGATGCTTTATCACCGCACCACAGGTCAGTTAATGATCTTTTTAAAAGTAATTGTTCAACATCTTTTTGGACCTGCTTTATCTAACATAATAGCCCTTAATAAACACATTTAAATTGAAGTAAATCAACATAAGTTTAAAACAGTTCCTCATTTCAAGTGTTCCATAGCTACACCTATCTAGCGGCTAACAAAATGGACAGTGCAGATCTCTGATCTCAGAAATTTTTACAGGACTGCATTGTTTGTAAGTATTTAAATGCACTGAATCTGAAATGTATTAGTATGATAATGGGATAATGTCGTCATCCTCTTTGGTTCTCCTCCAGAGTGAGCACAAGCACAAATACACACACACAGCATTTCACCGTGAAAGGCATAAATCAAAAATCAGAAACGAAATCCAATGTGCACGAAACCATAAGCATTGATTATGAAGCCCTACCTAGAAATACAACATAACTGGTGAATGTCTTTTTAGGTGTTTTTCCTGACATGTTGACACATGAAGTATTTCCTACAAACACATTTCACAGGTGGGCTTCCCAGATGGACAGACTGAGACTTAACATGAGGTACAGGTATGAGGAACATTAAGTGTACCAGTGTTTCTCTCTCTCCAAAGATTCTCTTCCCAACAGCCAGATATTGGTCTGCTTCCTCCGCAGGTACTCCCAGATACAGCATTTCCTTTTATCTGACTGGTTTCAAAAACCTCTCGTGGGCTATGTCAAAGACTGGCTCAGAGATCAACCAGGGATCAGATACCACCCACTGGACATGCACTGTATGTAGTGGATGGCTCACCGTTCTCAATTATCTACCACACTGTTGTGGCATTCAAGTGCCAAACGAAAACTATTCAACAAGGCATCTTCTTCAGTCCCCCTCTCTATTGGCTACAAAAGCCATTACTGAGATTTATTTACATGAGCTGAATCATGTCATATTCATACATTCATCCAGAGTGAACTCCAGCAGCTCAGGAGATAACCTAAATTATAAGACCTACCTTTTGAAGAGATAGGAAGGGTGATAAGCATGGCCCAAGAACTAAGAAGAATTCCACTTTCCCAACTTCTGACAATGGAAGACTGGATTTTTCTGGCACACAACTCTGAATGAAATTCTTTATAGCATTTTAAAAACTTGCAAGAATAAAGACAATCAAACATATTCACCAAGTATAAATTTTATTTCCTGATCATTTTTTTTTTTAGATTTTTCTCCTTTTGGACCTTTGTGTTGGCATTACTGCACCTAGTCAGGTAAAAAGAAATACGTGTAGCTACTACTAACAAAAAGGAACAGGCTCCATGATTCACTGAAATTATTATATGTAAGAGTATTTCTGCCCAACCCGGTCCAATCACTCACATAATGATTGTCTTAAAATTCTTAAGTACTTGCCAAGTTCTCCCTTCGCTCAAGAAACTCATTAAACTCAACATCCTCCAGAAAGTCTTTGTTTCAGTCAGTGAGTATAGAAAGTTGATGTGCTTCCCCTTATCTTCCACTCTCTTCATTTCCATTTGGACCACAACACAAATCTCTCCACAATGAGGCCCTGCTTGGCCATTCCATGTATCACCAAGTGTCACTAACTAACTGTCACATTGTCATACTTAATTTTCACCATGGCACTTACCATGAGGAGAAGTTACCTTATGTACAAGTTATAATATATTTGTTTATTGTATGTTTCTGTAAATAATTTGAGCCTTAGGAAATTAAGGCTTTGTCTATTTTGCTTACCACACTATGCCTGGCACATTATAGGTAGCCAAACATTTGTTGCGCGTACTTCAACTGAGCTTCTAGATCTAAATTCCAATGCCTAGTAAATTCAGGGGACAGAGGAGTACATTAAAGGACACCAGGACAAATCAATTAAGCAAATCAAGAATGCAGGATATTATACATAACAACTACCTTAAACTCCTCAAAAAGTCAATGTCGTGGAGAAAACAAAGCAGAGGAATAATTCTAGATTAAAAGAGACCAAAGAAGCATAAAAGCAAAATTATTTGCATGAATTGCAATGAGACCCTCATATGGGGCAAGGGAAACACTACAAAAGGATGTTCATGAGAAAAATGCAAATATTGAGGAGGATTTAGATATTCAATGATTTATTGTTATTTTCTTAGGAGTGATCATGACATTGTGGTAATTTAGGCAAATGTCCTTATTAAGAGACCCATGCTGAATTATAGATAGGTAAGTATTTTTAACATGTCCTATTTAAACTTACAAGTGGAATGGCCAAACAATGTGTTCGTGTGTGTGTGTGTTTCTGCGTAGATAAAAAGAAATGAATGTAGATGGTAAATCTTAAGGAATATTATGTGGGTGTTCGCTGTACTTACCTTTTGACTCATTTGTATGTTTTATCAAAAAAAATTCAAAGTTGGGAAAAACAGTAATTGAATAAATGACTACTAGAAGAAAGATAATGAATCTCCATTGATTCTAGCCTACCTAATACCAAATGCTCAGGACCCACTATTCTTCCCATTTTTCATTATCAGAAAAATTGACTGATGCTCAGTTGTACGTCCTTTATACTGTGTGGTTCACTAATAATCCATTATAGAATAAGAGCCCAGATGTTGGGATCATGCCAATCAATTCCTTTCCAATGCCCACACTAGAGTACCAAACACAGAAAGATGATTAATCAATAATTTGAAGGCACCAATGGCTGCAGATCAACTGCAAGTCATAGATCCTGAGCACCTAGTGATCTTAAAACCAGGCCCAGGAGAGTGGGCCGTGATAAAAACAGTAGCAGCTAACAATCTCAAGTGAAGTAAGTCTGGCAGTTCCTAAAAGCTTACACTATCTTTCGCCAAGCCTACTGCAAACATGGTAATCACTAAAAAGGGCATCTTGCAGGCTCCCCAGGGCAAACTTAAACTAATGAACTTTTCATGTCTTTTCACTTTCCCAGATTGGCAAGAGAGCAAGAGTTTGACCATTTGTTTATACTGCCATATTATCAGTGCCTAAACAGAGTTCCTAGAACAGCGGTTCTTAACCTGGGTTCTATTGAACCCTAGGGGCTCAATGAGTCAGTCTCAGGGGTTTGGAGAAGCCTCTGCTGCGGAGGCCAGAATAAAGTAATACCGTAATTTGTTGTGAGTTCATGCACTTTGTTGGTTTTGTTCTTTGAGCAAGGTGATGTTCATGCACGGCTCATTTTGTGCACCAGTTAAAAACATAAACCTATGTCTTGAATTTGGAAAAAAAATCATATTTTATTTATCACTAAAGAAGGGTTTGGTGAATGCACATATGAAACTGGTGGGTTTGGTACCTCAAAAAAGGTTAAGAACCACTGTCCTAGAACTTATTAGATCAGGGTTCCAAACTACAGCCCGCGGGCCGCACACGGCCCCCTGAGGCCATTTATCTGGCCTGCGCTGCACTTCCGGAAGGGGCATCTCTTTCACTGATGTTCAGTGAGAGGAGCACAGGATGCATCCACACCCATAGTTCCCATTGAAATACTGGTCAGTGTGTTGATTTAAATTTACTTGTTCTTTATTTTAAATATTGTATTTGCTCCCGTTTTGTTTTTTTACTTTAAAATAAGATATGTGCAGTGTGCATAGGGATTTGTTCATCGTTCTTTTATAGTCCGGCCCTCCAATGGTCTGAGGGACAATGAACTGGCCCCCTGTGTAAAAAGGCTGGAGACCCCTGTATTAGATAGTCAATGCTTACTGGATGAATTAATGGGTTGAATTTCAGTAGAACAATGTTTCTCCAACTTCAGCATGCATTAGAATCACTTGGAGCACATCTTGATTGCTGGACCTCACCCCTAGAATTTTTGATTCAGTAGTTCTGGGGTGTGGTCCATCGCTATGCATTTCTAGCAGGCTAGTCTGTAATGCTAATGCTACTGGCCTGGGGCCACATTTATAGAACCAGGGCTATAGAAAATAGCACTTTTAACTCTCCCCTTGCTTCCGATAACTACTTCAAAAATGAACACTCTACAAGGCAGTTCTTTTGTATAAGATACTTAATGCACCTCATTGCTTATTTGTCAAATAATCTTCTTACGGGATTATAGAAACATTTAAACTTGTGTTTAGATTACTCAAAATTCAGACACTTTTCCATCAATCAAGCCAAATATTTACCATAAGTATTTTTCTCCCTGCCAAGGAAAGTTAGAATTCTGTGTTAGCAGCACGGCGGACTACTCCTCCGGCTCATATTTGCACATTTGGAAGAAGGCTGGGGAAACACACTATCTCTTTGCCGCACGACTGCTCTGTGAAGCATGTCTGCCCCCAGAGAAATCAGGTGCCTCGTGCACTGCAGAAATTTATGTTAAAGAAAGTCTGTTTATGAGAGACGAATGTGTACCCAAATTTATCTCCAAGTGACAACTCCAGAATCTGAAAATTTCCAGCTTCTCCCCTTGTGAGTTGCTTGCAATTGCTGTTTTTCAAGTCAAGAACACCTGTTTAGTGTTTTTTCTCCTTGCCCTCCCTGGTAAACGGAGCCACTAGGAAAGCAGCATCTGGAGGTTTTAATGAATAAGAAGTACAAAGTATTGACAGATTTTCGCACCTGATGCAACCCTGACCCTGTTCGCCTAATGAGGTAAGATCAAAAGGAAGAAAACAGTTGTGATATTGGGCTCTGGAGTTTGTTTTCAAACTGCTGCAAATGAGCTCAGATAAAGGAGCATTCTACTGGGTGCAGTCATAAGCAATTTGCATGTTGCTATGAAATAACACATACAGACACGACTTGGGTAAGTGAACAACTAAAGGTTTGATGTGCAGCATCAGCTGCCCTTTCAAATCACTTTCCGCCTCAACTACACAACATGCTAGCAGTCAAATTTGCACTTGTGCCTTTAATGCTGGGCCAATCTGAGTGTATAAAAAAACCCAAACAAACCAACATCCCTGGCTGGTTGGCTCAGCAGTAAAGCATCGGCAAACCATGTGAAAGTGCCAGGTTTGATTCCCAATCAGGGCACACAGGAGAAGCGACCATCTGCTTCTCCACCTTCTCTCCATCTCTTTCTCTCTCTTCTCCTCCCAAAGCCATGGCTCAAAGGGTTTGAGCAAAGTTGGCCCCGGGCGCTGAGGATGGCTCCATGGCTTTGCCTCAGGCACTAAAATAGCTCGATTGCTGAACAATAGAGTAATAGCCCTAGATGGGCAGATCATCTCCTAGTAAGGGGCTTGACAAGTGGATACTGCTCAGGGTGCTTGTGGGAGTTAGTCTCTGCCTCCATGCCCTTCACTTAAAAAACAAACAAACATAAAACAACAATAAAGAGCTTGAGCCTGACCTGTGGTGGCGCAGTGGATAAAGTGTCGACCTGGGAATACTGAGGTCGCCAGTTCAAAATCCTGCACTGGTCTGGTCAAGGCACATATGGGAGATGATGCTTCCAGCTCCTCCCCCCTTTCTCTCTTTCTCTATCTCTCTCTCTCACTCTGTGTCTCCTCTCTAAAATGAATAAATTAAAAATAAAATAAAAAACCTCTAAAAAAAAAACAAAACATTAAAAAAAAAAAGAGCTTGAGCCACTTACTGAATCTCATTCTAATTGTTATTAAGGACGTACTCTGTCCAAAGTATAAATTCTGAGAATAGAAAACAATATATATTAGTTATGACCATATGGGATGAGAACTCAGTAAAGTCTTCAGAGTGATATGACCTTTATTCATCTAATAAGCTGTAAAAGAGTATTTACTTTTGCGCTGGTCACTAACCTGGGTGCAGGTATTTACTTGAAGGTAAGTAGAACTGTCACAATCCCTAAATGCCTTTACGAACCTTGGTCTTGTCATAGCAACAAACAGATCAACATATAAAGAAATATGTAATTACAAATTAGGAAAAGGACAGAGACACCTGAAACTAATATAATATTGTAAAAAAAAATAAAGAGTTTTTTAAGAAAACAAAGAAGAGTACATGGGAAGAAATAAATAGGCCTTTCATTCAACCAGCATTTGCTGGGCACCTGCAGTAACTCAGGTCCTATAACTTGAGGATGGGTGGAATTCTGAGTCCCAGATGAGGTAAAATTGGGTAACAATGGGATAATGGCAGTCTGCATAGAATGCGTAACAGGATACATACAGGACAGAAAATTACAGGTAAGTCAAAAATAGAAGCGAGATCTTAGAAGACTTAGAACTTTGTATAAGAGAGTGTGGGTTTTATTTATTCTCATACAGAAGTCTACCAATTGAAGTTTAAAAATAATTAATCGAGGCCTATATCCCTGATAAATTTAGACGCTAAAATTCTCAACAAAATATTAGCCAACCGGATCCAGCGATATATGAAAAAAATCATACACCACGATCAAGTGGGATTTATTCTGGAGAGGCAAAGCTGGTTCAATATTCTCAAATCAATCAATGTGATTCACCACATAAACAAAAGGAAGGACAAATATCACATGATAATTTCAATAGATGCAGAAAAGGCATTTGATAAAATTCAGCACCCATTCATGCTCAAAACTCTCAGGAAAGTGGGAATACAGGGATCATTCCTTAACATGATAAAGGCCATCTACGATAAACCGACAGCAAACATCATACTAAATGGACAAAGATTAAAAGCAATCCCCTTAAGATCAGGAACCAGGCAGGGTTGCCCACTTTCACCACTCTTATTCAACATAGTTCTGGAAGTCCTAGTTACAGCAATCAGACAAGAAGAAGAAATAAAAGGCATACAAATTGGAAAAGAAGAAGTAAAACTGTCATTATTTGCAGATGATATGATATTGTATATTGAAAACCCTAAAGTCTCAGTCAAAAAACTACTGGACCTTATAAATGATTTCAGCAAGGTGGCAGGATATAAAATTAATACTCAGAAATCAGAGGCATTTCTATACACCAACAATGAAATATCAGCAAAAGAAATTAAGGAAACAATCCCCTTCACTATTGCAGCCAAAAAAATAAAGTACCTAGGAGTAAATTTAACCAAGGAGGTTAAGGACTTATACTCGGAAAATTATAGAACATTGATAAAAGAAATCAAGGAAGATACAAACAAGTGGAAGCATATACCGTGCTCATGGCTAGGAAGAATAAACATCATTAAAATGTCTATATTACCCAAAGCAATTTATAAATTCAATGCAATACCAATTAAAATACCAATGACATAATTCAAAGATACAGAACACATATTCCAAAAATTTATATGGAACCAATAAAGAACACGAATAGCCTCAGCAATCTTAAAAAGAAAAAATAAAGCAGGAGGTATCACTCTTCCTGATATCAAGGTTTACTATAAGGCCATTATACTCAAGACAGCCTGGTACTGGCATAAGAACAGGCACATAGATCAATGGAACAGAACAGAGAACCCAGAAATAAACCCACAGCTTTATGGACAACTGATATTTGACAAAGGAGGAAAGAACATACAATGGAGTAAAGACAGCCTCTTTAACAACTGGTGTTGGGAAAATTGGACATCTACCTGCAAAAAAATGAAACTAGACCATCAACTTACACCATTCACAAAAACAAACTCAAAATGGATAAAAGACTTAAATGTAAGCCGTGAAACCATAAGCATCTTAGAAGAAAACATAGGCAGCAAGCTCTCCGACATCTGTAGCAGCAGTATATTTGCCGATTTATCTCCACGGGCAACGGAAATAAAAGGCAAGATAAACAAATGGGACTATATCAAACTAAAAAGTTTTTGCACAGCTAAAGACAATAGGAACAGAATAAAAAGACAAACCACACATTGGGAGAACATATTCGACAGCACATCTGATAAGGGGTTAATAACTAAAATTTATAAAGAACTTATAAAACTCAACACCAGGAAGACAAACAACCCAATCAAAAAATGGGCAAAAGAAATGAATAGAAATTTCTCCAAAGAGGACATACAGATGGCCAATAGGCATATGAAAAAATGCTCAACATCACTAATCATTAGAGAAATGCAAATTAAAACCACAATGAGATATCACCTCACACCAGTCAGAATGGCACTTATCAGCAAAACAACACAGAATAAGTGCTGGCGAGGATGTGGAGAAAAGGGAACCCTTCTGCACTGCTGGTGGGAATGCAGACTGGTGCAGCCACTGTGGAAAACAGTTTGGAGATTCCTCAGAAAATTAAAAATCGAACTGCCTTTTGACCCAGCTATCCCACTTTTAGGAATATACCCTAAGAACACCATAGCACTGTTCGAAAAGAAGAAATGCGCCCCCATGTTCGTGGCAGCATTGTTCACAATAACGAAGATCTGGAACCAGCCCAAGTGTCCGTCAGAAGACGAGTGGATTAAAAAGCTATGGTACATATATACTATGGAATACTACTCAGCCATAAGAAATGATGACATCGGATCATTTATAACAAAATGGATGTACCTTGATAACATTATACGGAGTGAAATAAGTAAATCAGAAAAAAAGAAAAACTGAGAACAGCACGATTACATACATAGGTGGGACATGAAAGTGAGGGTATGAGACATGGACAAGAGAGTGGTGTTTATGGGATGGGGGGAGGGAGGGAAGAGTGGGATAGGGAGGAGGGGAGGGACACAGGGAAAACCAGATAGAAGGTGACAGAGGACAATTTGACTTTTGGTGATGGGTATGCAACACAATTGAATGATAAGATAACCTGGAGATGTTTTCATTGTACATATGTTCCCTGATTTATTGGTGTCACCCCATTAGAATTAATAATAATAAAATATATATTAAAAAAAATAAAATAAAAAATAATCGATCAAGGCTAGTAAACACATGAAAATATCTAGCTCTAACTTAATATGTGTAATACACTAACAGGCATGGGTTCTTTACTTGACCCATTTGTTGAACAGACATAAATATTGAAAGAAATCTTGACAAAGGGGTCAATCCTCAACGTTTCCCTCATGTGCAATACTCGGTCAGCTGCTCTGAGATGTTATCAATTGGAAGAGTTTCATTAGAAATCATTTTTTCTTAGAATTCTTGTAATACTTTATAACAAGATAAGAACTCATCAGGAGTGTCTTAGCTACCACTCAGATGTCTGCTGGTTTTCTCTAGGGAGAGGACTTAAAGGAGTTTTAATGTTGTCAACATAAGGATAAATTACACATTTCTCTTTCAGGGTTATAATTTCCAAATCTGTAGACCTTTTCTATGATAACAATAGCTTTAATATATCATATGTGTCTTACCTGTCCCTTCGAGATAGGTGTAAATATATATATATAATATAAAGAAAGTTGCTTCCATGCTTGCATGATCCGTTGTTCCGCCTCTGCCCTCTGCCCTCTGCCCTCTCTGCATCACAGCACATAGAACTGATAAGTGTTCTGTAGTTTAAATCATTTGGGGTTTCACCTACTAACTGCCATTAATTACTCTGTTTCTCTTGACTATCAAATTATTATTAAATGGTTGTTGCTGTATTATGAACACTCAAACCTTAATCACTGATCTCAAATGGGAACAATGTTCTTGGTTAGCAACGAATTGTGGCGGCTGCTGACAGATACTTTTCCTCTATTTGTAGAAATGGGTAGAGGATCCTGGCCTGTGGTGGCGCAGTGGATAAAGTGTTGACCTGGAACGCTGAGGTTGCCGGTTCGAAACCCTGGGCTTGTCCCATCAAGGCACATATGAGAAGCAACTACTATGAGTTGATGCTTCCTGCTTCTTTTCTCTCTCCCTCTCTTTCCCCTCTCTAAAAATCAATATATTAAAAGGAAAAAAAAGAGAAAGAAATGGGTAGAGGAAGAAATCTGTAAGCATCCATTACTACTAAACATCCTTCCTTCAAACTCCCACCTATAATTAATCTCATCAAATATGGTGAAGAACTGTCTCCAAGCCAATCAGGCCATTGATGCAGAGTCCTCCTTAAAACAAGCTACTCAAAGGCATTTCACTCTTTCCTTCCCAAAGACAGCCACAGTATCTGCTTCTTGTTCTCCAAACTATTTACATCTCAGCCAGTGTCAGATTTGTCTTTGCTCCCATGCTTGGCTACCTCCATGTTGTTGACAATAAATCAAACTTACCTGAAAGTCCCCAAATGTGACCAGAAAGAAGAATCTGATTTTTTAAAAATTTTTTTAACAAACACACACTTGTCAATCATTTAGATTCCGCCACACTTCTAGCGCTAAAGAAACATTCCTGTTACAACACCTCCCATTTGTTCTCTCTGGTTTTATTAAAACCTTTTCTTTTTCATTAAAATAAAAAGCCTCTGAAAAACTACGGTTACAAATTTTCCAAAACCCACCATTTATGGCTGCTACTTGCAACCTTCAAAGGCTTTTAAAAATAGTATCGGCTCTATTATTCTATATTATGGTAATTGTAGTAAAGATTTAAGATGCACTTTAAGACTTTTTAGCTCTACAGTTTATTTCTGTTCCAGTTTCTTGCTTAGGCATTTGGGAAAGAAGCCTTATTTAAAAGCTTTACCCTCTGCCCCCGATACACAGTTTCCCTCTTAAACTACAGTAACTAGACCTCACCAGACAATTAGGGAAGCTAGGTCCCCAGTTAGAGCACAGCAGAACGTGGGACGGAGCACATTGTCCCAGAAGCCCATTCCATTTATATGCACCTGACAATAATCAAAATTTTTCTCATGTGCTCTGTACCTTTGACCCTCCTGCTATGCTTTATAGCCCCCTTGTTAACTCCCCACCTCTCCTCTGCTCCCTTGGGAAATCAGGGAAGATAATCACGAGATTAAATAACTCCATGCCTTTGCTAACATGTTCAAAACCATTAATCTAACAAACACCCAGGTGGCCACAGGGATTTATGTAGCATTGATATTAAACTGACCTCACCCTATCTTCCACATAGATCTGTCCTTCCTAGTTAACCTGTGTTTTTTCTCTCATTGCCTAGTCCAGTATGGTTACAATTCAAAACAACCAAGGAAACCGCTAATGGAATTTCCGTAACTGTGAGCATGCGCAGAAATCTCAGGCTAAAGGTTAACACAGCATCGTCTTTTGTATTTAACGCTCCAAATGGGATAAGCATTTTAAACACAGTTCCCTCCACACGCCACGCTGCTCAGGCATTTTTCTTGGGCACATACCATATGGAAAAAAAACACCAATTCTCTGCTCCTTCTTTTCCCTCCTTTAGGATTTCAGCGGCATCTGGACAGCACAAATCCGTAACCGTCCCCACCTCTGCAAAGGACAGAGCCAAATGCCAGACGCTCCTCCATCTGACAAGAGCCCTCCTAGCACAGAGCCACAATCTTTTATTGTGTCAACAGTTCGGGGCTAGGGAGCTTTTCCCGTGGTGAACTTCCTCAGTGAGCATGGCTTCCCCCAACCACCAGCTTGCTTCCAAAGCCAAGCATAGCTCCATTCCACACCCGCAGTAAATAATCTTCCGTGTTTCCGCTTTGTTTTGCCTTACTCGGAGTTTCCATGTAAATTTCAGAATAGTGAAACACACAGTGATTCCCGCCCAGTGGTACTTTATGGTTTTAATTTGCTCAAAAGCTCTGAATTTCATTATATTTTCCCATTTGGAGCATGGGATTTTTACAGTTAACAGATGTTCACTTAATAGAGCCTCCTAGCGAGCAAATCAGTTTTTCCCTCTGGTATTCATGTAACTTTCTAGTCCTGCCGTCGCTGTTTCCCCTCGCCTGCCAAGTTTTCTGGCAGTGGAAGCTCAAATCAAAAAGTGCAGCAGCTCTTTGGAAATGTATATTCTCATTCCTTCAGTCTCACCCATTCAATTTAACTACTTCATTAACACCGCTGAGAAAGCCTGTAGAAAAAACACCAGCTTCAGACACTACTCAGGTTTTACATGCAGATGCAAAGATGTTCTGCAAACAATAAATATTTTCCTCACCTATGGGCACTGCAAATGCCAATTTGTTTAATGCAGCTACAAGGCTAAAAGAAGAGCTTCCCAAACAAGCATCCTTAACCAATCTCCAACTAGTGAGTTGTTTGGAGCTTTTTACTCAAATATGTCTATCTCAGGTCATTAAAATAAGTCATAACACTGAAACAAGGTCCCAATCACAGGAATTCGGAAATGTCAGCTTGTAGTTTCTTACTTAACTAGGAAAGGTTGTGGGTGTCTGCAGAGGCTGTTATCATGGGCTGTGTTAGGCAAATGAGTTTGTAAAAGGTGTAAGTATTTTATTTTGCTCACTTTTATTGTTAAAAAATGAAACCGGCAGCCACATCAGTGCTTGCCCTCAGAGCAGGGCAGTTGATTGCAAATTTTGGAATGTATTTCTGCTTGGGAGGGGCCCTTGTTTTGCTAACGCTTGCTGGAGGAGAGGTTTTCGCACCAGAAAGTTTTGAAAAGAGAGAGCAGGAGAAAGAAGTCATGTTTGCAGAGAGAGAGAGAGAAGGTGTGCAGATGGAGAACCAGAGTTGAGGGGCTTTGTGAGCTCCACCGAGACTGGTGGGGCCTTTGATTCTAGGAGGAACCAGAGAAGATTCTCCTGGTTGTGGAACTGGGGAATGTATCAGAGCTTTCTGAGCTCTGAATGAAAGGAAAGAGGTCTTCCCTGACTGTTTGCTTGTTGGCCTGTGTGAGACTTTAATAAAGAAATGGCCCACCATTTTTTGGCTCCGCTGTTTCTTTACCATCTGCCCGAATTCAATGAGAACCTGCATGTGATTGGCCACAACAGTGGTGGCCACTGGCCTTACAGGCTACCTTCAGGTTAAAAACACAACCTAAAAATGAAAATATCCAGTGTCCGATCAGTGTGATTCAAATACAGAGAATGATCTCTCTTGAGAGTTCTTTTGAGACTCTAAATTATTCAATAAGTAGCACAACTACAGGAACAATTTCTTTACAAAGAAATTGAAGATCTCCACTTTTGGTGAGTCTTCATGCTTATTTCTTGGTGTGACTACTAAGATTAGGGCTTGTGAGAAGTAAAGGATAAAAAGGGGGATGAGAGAAATGGGGGATGTGTTGGGCAGATAAAATATAATATGCTCACTTTGTTAAAGATGGCGCTGCCCACATGCAAGTCCGCACCCAGGTGATGATACTAGTTGCCTTCCTGCTTAGGAATGGGCGTGATTATGTTAATATGTGTTGGGGGAGGGCTTTCGTGCCAAAAGGTTTTAAAAGGAAGAGAGATCACGTTGTTCTGGGAGAGGACTGATTGTGTTCTAGGAGGAGGGGAGAGAGAAGGGAGCAGAGCAGAGTGAGGCCACGTAGAGACCAGGAGAAGCAGCCAGGATGGTGGAGTGCTGAGGAAGAAGCCAGTTTGTGCAGAGAGAAGGAGATGGAAAACAGAGGTCAATAAGGCTGGTGAGCTAGAAACCTTTGATTCTAGGAAACTCGGATAAGTCAGTAGCTTTGTGAGCACTGAATGAGTGGGTTTTGGAGCCCAGTGGGTGTTTTTACTTGCCCGCCGGGTGCAAGCTAGGATTAAAGCTGATGGCTCACCAGTTCTTGGCTCGGTTGTTTCATTACCGACTGTCCAAATCTAATGGAGACCTGCGCTGGCCAGGCGGCTGTGAAGGTGGCTGCAACTACTGGCTTTACAGGTGGGCAGCCTTCCTGTCCAGTCCTGAGGGGTCTAAGGAGTCATATGGAAGACTCCCAGTTTGTTGGGCAGATAAAATATAATATGCTCACTTGTTAAAGATGGCGCTGCCCACATGGAAGCCCGTCACCCAGGTGATATTATTTGCCCTTATGCTTGGGATGGGTGTGGGAAAAAGGCTGTAATGTAAGCAGGCCAGGTCGTTATGGCCTAAGGCTTGGTTTTAAGAGTAAGTTCTTCTCCACACCCTTGACTGATTGGATGATGTAGGGTGGTGCACTCTTCTGAGGAACTTCATTATACAGAGACTTCCTTGTTTGTATAATTGGATTAAAGGTTTTGATTCTATGGTATAAAGTGGGAGAGACCAGTAGCTTGATCTCTCTCTTTGGTTCCTGAGTTCCTGAGGCTAGTATAGAGAGGAGATGAAGGCCACGTGGAGGCCAGGAGAAACAGTCAAGATGGTAGAGTGCTGAGGAAGAAGCCAGTTTGTGTTGGAGGAGACGGGAAACAGAGGTGAATAAGTCTGTTGAGCTAGAAACCTTTGATTCTAGGAAACTCAGATAAGTCAGTAGCTTTGTGAGCACTGAATGAGTGGGTTTTGGAGCCAAGTGTGTGTTTTTGCTTGCCCGCCGGTGCAAGCTAGGATTAAAGCTAATGGCTCACCAGTTCTTGGCTCGGTTGTTTCATTACCGACTGTCCAAATCTAATGAGAACCTGCACTGGCCAGGTGGCTGTGATAACGGCTGTGACTACTGGCCTTACATTTGGAGTAGTCTGTGGCAGGATTTGATACAGATCAGTATGGAGCCACCACCACCTTTGAGCGGTGGAGTAGAGGACTGGCTGCTGTTATGGTTCCCCATAGTTGTCCTTTTGGGGACTGTTGGCTGGCTGACTTTTACAGCCATGCTTGAGGAAACCGAGAGCTCTATGGAAGAGGCTGCCTGGGACCTGCAAACCGAGCAGCAAAAGGAGCTGGAGGAAATATGGGAGAAAGAGATGCTGACCCTGGAGCTGGAGGAAGCCCATCACCCAGGTAATGATATTAGTTGCCCTTCTTGCTTGGGATGGGCATGATTATATTAATGTGTGTTGAGGGAGGGCTTTTGCGCCAAAAGGTTTTAAAAGGAAGAGAGATCACATTGTTCCAGGGAAGAGTGATTACGTTCTAAGAGGAGCCCATGCTGGAGGAGAGCAGAGAAAGACCACGTGGAGGAGAGGAGAAGCAGCCAAGATGGCGGAATGCTGAAAGAGAAGCCAGTTTGTGCAGAGTTTGTGTAGAGAGAAGGAGATGGGGAACAGAGGTGAATAAGGCTGGTGAGCTAGAAACCTTTAATTCTAGGAAGCTTGGATAAGTCAGCGGCTTTGGGAGCCCTGAATGGAAAGGGAAGTGTTTTCCCACTGTGTGTATTTCTTGCCTGCTGGGTGCAAGCTAGAATTAAGGGTGATGGCTCACCATTTTTTGGCTCCATTGTTTTATTACTGTCTGTAAAGCCAGTAGTCGTGGCCACCAGCACAGCCGCCTGGCCAATGCAGGTTTGCATTAGATTTGGACAGACGTAAAGAAACAACATCTGGGAAATGACGTCTTATCGAACAGGGAGATGAGCTGAGGTCTTTCACACTTTCATGTGCTGTGTGACCCTGGACTAGCGAATTTCCTTCTCTGAGCATCAGTTTCCCCACAAGTAAAACCATACGGGACTATTAGAAGACTAAATTAGATAGTTACATAAAAGAGATAATATCCTGCCTAATCCATTTCAAGTGCTCCCTCAATATTAGGAGAGATGATAATAATAAATGTTCAGAAAAACATTCCCCAGGAAAAATATATATACATAGCTTTACATGGATAGACCAAACAGGAATGCCTCCTTCATTACTCCAGCAATAACTTGTGGTTCTGAGGCGATTAAACAATAAATTGGCAGGAACAAGCCAGCAACTGTGGTCATCAGCAAACTCCAGGGTCTCTGCTGCTACTGTGGGGGCATTTACATGGTTTGGGGGCTCTTAACTAGTAACAAGGTGGTAACCCAAAATGTAAAGAATTTCATGTCTCTGCACCAACTAATCAATATTCACTCAGCATCCCTCAGCGCCTCCATCTCTGAGGAATAAAATAAATTGTCAGTCAGCCGCACGATTTTGTTGTGATGGTGGCGGTAATTTTTTTTTTTTTTTTTTTGCTAAATTATTCACCTCGAAAAGCAATTTGATAAATGTTTATTTCTTCATAATAGAGTCTAACAGCCTCTGATTTGTGACCCTCGCTGTGGGCTGAATTTAAATTGGGGAGGAGGTAAGAACTCCCTGAAACTGCCAAGATAGGGCCACAGAGGTGGCCTGGGGCGGCTGCTTTCTTGTGCTCAGGGAGCACACCAGCCTCCCAGACCGCCACGACACAACACGGGGGGCACTGACTGAATTTAGGAGAGTAGTGAGAAGTGCACACAAGCTCAACCCTCACGGGGGAACGCCTGCAGCCTGGGCTGGACAGGTGATTCAGGACCGCAGTGCAGGAAGGAGTCCCACAGCCACACCAGGACCCAGCAGGTGGAGTTGTGCTGACAGTGATCCGGGTGACCAGGGAGCAGGTGAGAGATCAAGGGACAGGCAAAAGGAAAGGTGGCGTTCTGCGTGCTCTCTGCCATCGGCAAGCTTTCTGACCTCGACTGAAAAAACATGAGAGTTTATCCGAGGTGTTCTTCTTCCCGCTGCCTCTGCTGAATCGTCTCTGTCCATGGTCCCCGAGACTGCCAGTTAGATGGTTCCCATTTGAGAAGAAGCAGGTGCGTTTTTTGCAAGTGGCTGGCGGGAAGGCGAGACGTCCAAGGGACCCTTCCCCTGCTCCCCTGTCATCTTGATCTCCTTGCTGGCAAAGGACTGAGGGTTTCCCCAGTCTTTTCTCCAAACATATAAGAGGATTTAAATTAAATTTAAATCCTTTTGGAGCTCGTTATGGAGCTCGTGTGCCCCAAGCAGCGGGACAGGGCATGTTTTCCTTCACCTGGGAAAGTGCGGGAGTGAACGCGGGCTGCTTGGCTCTGCCCCTGCTCCATAACACGAGATGGGAAGTCCCCTCCCACGAAGGCTTAACACTCACCCTGACTTCCTCCTGCCCGCGGCATGGACTGACCGCCCGGAATTAGCTTGGTTGGGACTGCAAACTGCTCATCAATCACTCCCACTTCCCACATGCAATTTCCCTAGCGTAGAAAAGTTCTAGAAAGGGACCTGGGCCAAATTCTTTAATGGAGGTGGTCCTGAATGTTGACCCTGTTTTATTTTTCCAGCCTCCATGTTGACCATACATCATTTTTCTTTATATAATGCACTAGTGTGTATTCCTTAAACAAGGAAGGTTCCCAAGCTTTTGTACTCAGGGTCACTGTAATTTGGGAGTTCATCCTTTAGATTAGGGCTGTGAATTCCAGCACCTACAAGGAAGGGGTGAAGCCATACAAATGGGTAGTCACAGAGGAGTCCCAGGGGTGTAGATTACGGCCCGGGGAATACAGTCAGTACCATGACAGCGATGTACTGGGCCAGGTGGTACACACAGCAGCAGGGGGCCACTCTGTGAAGTCCATGGTGTTCTAACCAATTTGCTGTACATATGAAATTAAGAATACAGTGAGTATAAACTGTAGTTTTTTCTTTTTAGTTAAAAAAAATGAAATGAACAAAAATAGCTACAGGAAACAGGAAACATAAATAAACGAGTGAATGCACTGGGCACATGCATCTGTGTCTTGGGCGGATAATCGCATGCCCCCTCTCAGCCCAGAGCTTCTGTGAGTGCAGCGCCTGCCTACCCAGACCCAGAGCCCCGAGGAAAGCCCAGGTGAGTTGAATGACTTGCTCACCATCAGAAAACAGGGAAGAAAGAGAGGGTTAGGATCAGAGTCCACGACAGCATAAAGAACAATTCAACCTTCTCCTGGCTCCTTCTCACTCCAGTGTGGCTCACACGCTCTCAGTACCATAATTGTCAGCATCATGTTTTTACCCCAGACACGTATTAAAAAGTAAAGGCAGCAAGGAAGGATGGACAGACCTACGGCTTGCTGCCTGGTTTTAATCCCACCTGTTTCTCTTGCTACTTGTGTGGCTTTGAGCAGGTTGGTTAAATTTCTAAGCATCTGTCTGCTCATCTGGAAGTTGGGAATAAATGTCTAGCCCACACGACTGCTGACACATAGTAAATACCAAACAAACGGCAGACCCTCGTTTCCCACTACTGCCCACACCCCAGCTTCTCCACTGAGCTAAACTCTCGGGACAAGACGCCCATTTTGGCAGCTGTCAGCAACGAGCGTTCCCTGACTTATTGTTCTGATTAACGAGAAGGGCGCAAAGCTCCGAAGAGCTGTGGCTGGGGCGTTTGCATACACCAAAGGCGTTCCTCCCCGTCCTCATTCCTCTTTTACAAGACCCAGATCAGTCACCCCATGTCCACTTGGCTCCCAGAGGACAGAGCTGAGCGAAAAGTGTAAAGTGAGAATATCGGTGATCATTTTGCCAGACATAATAGCAATGATCAGTCAGAACAAGAACACTTCTGGGCTGACAGGAGAGGGCAACTGGGGAAGGAAAAGGAATGACCAAAAATACTCCTAGAACATCCAGGTGAAGTCACAGAAACAGTCAAGAATCTGGTTAAGTACTATTTGTTTGTATTCAAATAGGAAAAGAATATCACCCCTAGCCCCAGTGCGGCAAGTAGCTCTTACAGCTTTTCCTCCCACAAATTCAATAGATAAATAAATAAATAAATAAATAAATAAATAAATAAATAAATAAATAAATAAATAAATAAACATAAATGAAAGCAAGTATGATTCCTTTTTGGGAAAAAAAAATAAGTATTTACTCTTTTTCTTTTTAGCATCCGCTATGTGCTTTCTGTGGTGATACATCTAGGGTGGGGCAAAGGGAGATTTACATTGTTCCTGTAGAAAATAATACGATGATTAATAATGATGCAAGGATAAATTCTGTTTTGCATATTCACAACTGTAAACCTGCTCCCGTCCCACCCTGTGTGACACATACGAGTGCCTGCCCCTTACAAAGCCTCTGTTTGGATGAAGAAAGAAGATAAACAAGGAAAGAAGACCAATAACTACATGAGCAATATTTTTAGTTAGCAGACTTGATCAATTCAAAGGCTACCAAAGACCATGTGATGGAAAATTCATTCAGATCTCCACTTTTCTCTTCCCTTTATATTCATGTACGAACAAACACCAAATCCTATCTTCTTCCCTCTTCCCTTTCTCTCCAACTCTCTCCTTCCATCTACTCTGCCCATGCCTTGAATTGGCATCAACATCTCTAGCTCTCACTATTTCAAGCAGCCTCTGTGGCCTCCAGCCTTATCCCTCTCATTCCTTAACTTGGATTGCTGTTTTTTAAATAAAATTGAGCCTGTCTTAAAACACTCAGGTGATGCTGCATAAGCCTCAGAATAAAATCAAAATGACTTTAAGTGATATGACAGCCCCTTGTGTTTTGTCTGCTTCTTCCGTCTTATCGCCAGCAAATCCTTCCCATAGTCAAGGCCAGACTGAATGATAAGGTCTCCACTCTGACTGCTGAAGGCCACAAAAATCTAGGACCTGGCAGAAAGAATGAGTAACTCCATGCCATTGGGATGCATGTGTTTTCTCTAGACTGTTTCTCTTTGTATTTCTGTCTCCTTAACTAAAACAGGGTAGTCAAAATAATGAAGAAAACAGGAACCAAACAAGTATAGTTATCAGAAAGTGTGAGCCAGCCCTGGCCAGTTGCTCAGTGGATAGAGCATCAGCCCCACGTATGGATGCCCCAGGTTTGATTCCTGGTCAGCACAGGAAGTGACCATCTGCTTCTCTCTCCCTCCTTATCCCACTTTTCTCCCTCTCCCCTTCCCGCAGCCAGTGGCTCATTGGTTTGAGTGTGGCCCCAGGCACTGATGATAGCTCCTTTAGAGCACATTGGCCTGAAGCACTAAAAATAGCTTGATACTAAAGCATCAGCTCCAGAAGCAGTTGTTGGGTGGATTCTGGTTGGAGCCCATGCAGAAGTCTGCCTTACTGTAGTCCTTTCTCGAAAGAAAGAAAGAAAGAAAGAAAGAAAGAAAGAAAGAAAGAAAGAAAGAAAGAAAGAAGAAAGAAAGAAAGAGGAGGGGAGGGGAGGGGAGGGGAGGGGAGGGGAGGGGAGGGGAGGGGAGGGGAGGGGAGGGGAGGGGAGGGGAAGGAAGGAAGTATGAGCCTCTTTCTCCCAGTGTTTCTATACCAATTTCACTTAAGGACTCTGATGATCTTTGCCTGGGTCATGAGCCCCTGATTAGAACCAATTTCTATTGCCAGGGAGATGGGTAATAGAACCAAGGTCTGACCCCAATTCCAGCCATTCCTGTGTTCAGGAGCCTAGGTGAGCTACCCAAGGAGGGGAGACAGGAAAGCCTGATGAGCAAACCAGAGAAGAACTACCAGCATCCATTCTAGTGGACGAAACGTGACTGTTCAGATGCTTTACCCTCAATAACACAGGAAAAGGACATTTTGTTGTGGGGAAGCCTGCATCTCACTTTCTGTTTTGGCTTCAAGTGTCTCTCTCCCACTGTGAAGGAAATGCTTTTCAAAGAGCAGAGCAAAAAAGGACATAGAGAATATATACTTAGCTTATTGAAGCAGAAAGATGCTGAGTTTGTCCTTAAAATACAAATATCTAAGCTCTTTTTAAAACACCTGGAAGCCAGGTAATAAGAGAAACACCTGTCTGATAGGTTACCCATGTCAAGGTCGGTTTTTATTTCATGTGCTTTTTTTTTTTGCTAGGAAAACACAGTTTTTTTCCTCTGGCCACCCATGATTCGGGTTAAAAAAAAAAAAAAGGCTGAGTTTTACAGAAGACTGTTACCATCATCATAAATCTAACATCATTTAATACTTACATATCTTTTCCGCTCTACCAAGAAAATATATAGAAGAACCACCTAGATTCTGCTTTTTTTACTGCCTACCTAGAGCTTTCCAAGTCACCACTGGAGCAGAGTTTAATTTTTTGAGAGGCAGAGAGAGAGAGAGAGAGAAAAGAATTAAAATTATAATTAGAAAAAATTGCCTCAATCAGAATTACACTCAAAGATGCTTGAATGAATGGGCTAAATAAGTTCAGGCATCCATTAGTTTCCAAATTGAATTAAAATATATTGAGTGCTAATTGGAAAATCTGAAGGCAGCCAGCTGGAATGGAATGGGCACCATCAGGGTCTAAAAGCCAGGAGCGGTGATGGCACGTGTGCTGACCGGAAAGAACAAAGCAGAATCCTGAAAAAAGCACCAGCCATTTATTACAGCCCATTATACTAACGCTGCTGTTTACTCCAAGCCGGCATAATGGGGGTCGCTTTTGATTCCCTCACCGCGCAAGAGCCCGCGCCACCCTCCTCGCTGCGTCTGCCACCGGAAGCCCTTTCTTTCTCTGCCATTTGCCGTGGGATGCACAGGTGACCTGTGGTAATTGCTGAAGACATTTTCACCCATATTTTTCAGCACATGTAATTTCCCTTGGATGCCGCTACATCCCCTTCCTGCCCTGCTGTGACAATGAACTCCGAAAATCATGCAAACTCACAGTCACCGAGAGATCAAGTGAGTTGGCCGGCCATATCACAACTTCCAACTTTCAACTTTGTTCGCTTCTGGGTGCATATGTTATTATTTGAGAAAATGAAAAGGATTTTTTTTTCTCTCTCTCTAATGAAAATAGCTTTCGACCTGGGGTGAGGTTGTTGGAATTGTCCTGAGTTGGTTTGTTGTTGTTTTAATTTCTCCATATATTTGGTTCTAACAAAAGTCCTTTGAAAAATAGTGAATGCTTTTTCTTTACATTTTAAAAGCACCCTATCACTAAAATACTCATTAATTACGGTCTTGAGAAAACAGTCCTTATTTCTAAGACTGTCATCCAAATATTCTAAATCTTTGTTTTTGGAGAAAGAAAAGGGCGGGGGGGGGGGAGGGAGTAAAACAGAGGGAGAAAGCATGGCATTACAAGGATTGCATCAAAAACTACTGCAATACTTAGTGCCATAAAACAATCATCAGTTATGATCGGGGAGTCTCTGGGTCAAAAACATGGATCAGATACAATGGGGATGTCTTATCTCTGCTCCCTGTGGCCTCCGCTGGATTACTTGAGAGCTGAGGTCTGGAAGCACCTAGAGGCGTGCTTGCTCAGCTTCCGGCCATCAGTGGGGGCTATTATTTGAAGAATCCAGCTGCTGCTCCAGTGTCTACATACATACACATGGTCTTTCTTTTCCGTCTCGTACAATGGCGGTGTGAGAGCAATACAACGTGACCCCAAAGACCAAATCATGACATGCCTTTATATCACCGCCCAGACAGACACCCAGTGAAGTGATGTACTAGTTCTCGTTGGAGATCAGCCAACAGTTACAATATATCATTTGAACCAAGGTCACTCCACATATGATATTATCTTGGGACAGAAGGCTGTCTAAACAGAGAAAATAAACTTCTATAAGTTCCTGAACTTCTAACTGGCGGAATATCTACCCGAAGAAGGTTACTTTATACCCCAAGGGTTTGAGTTAATTTTAAACATGAAGTTTAAACATTTTCTGTTGTCAGCAGAAATGGGAGTCCAAGAACAAGATGAGATCAGACAAAACTCATAAAGAAAGCCACCTTATTTCAATGCCTACGTTGTAATACATACATATTTGGTCCCATTCAACTAGAAATGTGTTTATTTTTTAATATGTTAAAAAGCAAGATCTTTCTTAGACCATAAATTACTTGAGGTGATAAACTATGACATCTTTCACTCATTTGACCTTTCAAAGAGAGTTTCAAGAATTAACAACCACAGTAAATTGGCACTCTTTCCTTTTGGAAGATGAGGACATGTTCCCAGGGCCACATACGTGGTAAAGAGCAAAGCCCAAATCCAACCCATCTCTATGGGGTCTTACCCCTGAGCTATCATATCAAAGGGAGACATGCCAGAGAGAATTAAGGTCAAGGGCAGAGAACAAAGAGGCTTACATCAACTGCTTATAACTTTAGTGTAACAATTTAGAGCTCTCTTGGGGGTATGGTAGGGAATAATAAAGAAGGGACTCAACCAGATTTTAAATATTCCAACCAATTATAAATCTACAATTCAAATTGGCTTCTAGGCTATTTGCTCCAGAGTCTCCTGATATGCCTTAGAGAAAAAAAAATGAACTTTATTACCCCCAAAATTTATTTTTTAATTGTTGAAAAGTAACATAGTTACCATTAAAAATTAACACTATATAATGTGTGTGTGTGTATATACACACACACACACGCACACACACACACACACACACATACATATGCAGGGTGTTATATATGTAACAATAAAAGTAACAAATAGATTTGGGGGAAAGAAAGGGATTATTAATATGTACACCTTTTATATATTCTATAGCTTTATAATGTTTGAATTTTTGACAGTGAGTACATATTACTTTTATATTTGAGGGCAAACAAGGTGGTTTTAATTTTTTAATCACTGCAAGAAAATGAAAGATCAGCAAAAATGTTGATAATGTTAGAGTCATTTTTTTAAAAGTAAAAGATTTTAAAAGTTTAAAAACAGAAGTGAAGAGATTTGAGCAAAGGAAAAAGAGCTGGTATTTGAATTATCAGTTCTCTTGTCTTTTCTTTTCAGAAAAATTGATAAGATGCTGTGCTGTGCAAAGGACAAGGAGGGAAGGAGCCACTTTCTTATTACTTGGAAGAGGATTCAAAAAGAACGAAGGAACTCATTGACAGGTCTAAATGCAGATGTGTTATTAGAAGGGGAGGAGGAGAATTCAGAAGTGTAGGGTTTGTTTTATCTGTCAGACTTCCTTCTTGATGGAAGTGCAGTACATTTGCAAAAGCCAGTTCCTGAAGAACAGTGGCCAAGTGAAACAGAGGGAACAGGAGCCGGTTATCCCCCCAGGAACTCAGTCCATTAAATGCAGCCTGGAAGGGATCTAATCTAATATCAAAGAGGCTGTCAGGGGACCTGTTCCCCAGAGTGTAGGGTTAATGATGTAGAGAGCATGGATGGCAGCCTGGCCAGGAGCTGAGAACAAGAAACCTCACTGATACCAGGTATAACTAGAAAAGAATAAAACAAAATAAAATAAGCATCTTCAAGCATCATGGAGGACTTTGGGTGAAACCTTCTGCAGATGTGACATATAATGCTCGCTTGGGGCAGGCTTCAGGGGGTTGGGTTCTCCAGGATTTAGCATGCGTTGCTTAAAATCACAACTCTTGTACCTCGGATCATAATCAGCATTGAAGAATGATGTCCCTTTATTTCATTCAGAATTCCAGGAATTTTCATCTCATAGAGCCCAAAGCAAGTCCCTCTTCCACCCAGGCTACAATGGGAAGCATTACATTAACCCTGAGGTTTTCGTACAAAAGAGCTCTGAGATGAACATCACCAGTAAAATTGTACCTAGAAATCTGAGTGTGAGTTCATTACCTACCAGACTTTTGGTGAAAATCAGTGACCAATGCCAGGGAAACTACTAAATGCTTGGCCGTCACTGGCTGTGGTCAACAGAGCCCTCCTTCTAAAGGGCTGTGGATTTGTGAAAAGATTCTCTCATTATTTCACAGGTCAAGGGAGAGATAAAGTGAGAAGGAAATATTACTCATTCAAATGAACAGGCAGACGGACTATAACCCATGTTTTGTATCTAGTCTTCAAAAGTTACTAAAGTTCATAAGCAACATGCCATTTTGGTTTCATAAATTTCATATCCAGCAATATGGCAGACTAGATATCTTAGATATTTTCAAATTTTTTCCACCTGTTCATCCCTCTTTTTTCTCTCCTTCTCCTTGCTAATCACCATCTGGGAGTTATCCTGATAATTAGTATTTCTTTTAGCTGTTGTACACTGATTAAATTTTTTAAAAAAAGACTCACAATGCCCTCGAAGCCTTTGAGATATGCTATGCTTTTCATTTTATTTAACTATTTTATTAAACTCTTTGGTGATTTAACTTTTTCATAGTAAGTAAATGTTAAGTCAGGTAATAGAAAGGCAATATGAGAAACAGAGAGGCCTTTGTTAACCTTTGCTAGAATTAGTCTCTTTGATGGAAATCAAAGAACAAACAACTTAATGATAGAGCTGCCATAGGCCCTTCAGAGAGAAAATTTAAAAAGAGAGAGAGAGAGAGAGAGAAAAGAAAAAATAGTGTATTCCTCAAAGCTGTCATAGAAGTGTTACCATTACTTTGAGCTATTAATTGGTCTAAAAATAGTAGTGGGAAAGAGATAAACTACTTTTCCCTTTTGTTTTGCTTTTTAAAACATTTTAAAACAATTTACTTGTTCAAATCAATATTAAACTTAAATTCCTTAATTGTAATTAGCTGATAAATTTCTTAGGTCTTTTAAAATCTACAAGATTCCCCATTCCTCTCTCTCTCCTCTTTTCCTCTTGCATTTGACTTGTCCAGGTTGCCAAAGTCTAGATTTTACTGATTACAATATACACCTTTGTCCCCTAGATTTTGTGTCAATTGAAAGTTAGAATTAGAAGTCTGATCGGGTTCAGGTTCAATTATTTAGCCCAAACTATTCCATAGATGGCAGTATATAGGTCATCATAAAGCATCCATTGTCTGATTGTCACTCTTCTTATGATGTTACTATGACTGACAATTAACACCAAACCTATTGGTTTACCAGTGGATGGAAATCACTGACACCCCATTCCTATCAGTATATATTCATTTATTATCTGGAATGCTTTCTACAAAATAAATCTTCCCTTCATAATATGGGGGAACAAAAGTAGGTTTATATAATACAAATAAATAATATGATAATTAATAAAAATAATACCAGAATAAACTCTGTGTTTTGTATACTCGTGACTTTAAATCTACTTTTGTCTACCTCTGTATATTCAGTTTCCCTGGGGCATGATTTATATTTATACAGAGGATAAAACAGAATAAAGACTTGTGTGCATCCTTATATCTATCTCTTATAGGTAACATACAAATCAGTTTGTTTGTTCTTTATCCATTCAGCCACTATATGTCTTTTGATTGGAGAATTTGGTTTATTTACATTAAAAGGAATTAGGTACGTATTTATTGACATTTTGTTTTCTGGCTATTTTATAGTTCCTCTCTGTTCCTTTCTTCTCTTGCTTTCTTACCTTGAGCATTATTTTTTGTGTATGGTACATGTTTTTGCTTTTTGATGTCCCTCTTTATTGTGGGTCACCACGCTAGAAGTGGGGTTTTGGGGGAAACCATGTCTCTGCCTCTCCCGCCGGTTTTGAAGTGGTCCTTTTAACCTTTGTTGCAGAGGAACTGTTTAGCTCATTTATAGGTCTGTTTTATAGGACATGGCTCCATCTGCAACTGCAGTGTTGTGCCCATGGCAGGAGCTGAGTGCAGGATCATCCTACGCCTCCACCTTGAACCCACATCTAGTTTTCCCTTCTGAAAAAAAAAGTGTTACCTTTTCTACAGTATCATTTAGAAAGCCACGTGGTTCAGTTTACTCAATAGTGTATAAGTGGACTCTAAAAACCAACAGACCTGGCAGAGATCGCTACTTATTACCTGACACTGAGGCATAGGGCTAGACATTGCTGAGAATTAAAGAAAAGGTAGAAAAACACAAATGCTCACATTTGCAATTTAAAATGAGTGTGACTATTGCTACAGCCTCTTATCTAATTCTCAGAGTACCAATGAGTTTGTGGATGACATTTTTAGCATGGATAAAATGCCACACATTGGGCTCAACCCCCTACGTTCATTAGCATATTCAATCTTCACCACAACACTACGAAGAAGTTAATACTATTATCTCCACATTAGAGAAGGAAACTGAGCTGGAGAGAAATTTAAGAAGTAGTCCAACAAATCTTCACAGAGGAAAATTCATGAGCACAAGGGGGAAAACTTACATAATGAGAACACAAGGCATTTCTGTTTCTGAGGCCAAAAAACCATTATGCCTTTTAAGATTATATACAGCAACTCAAAAATACATAATCTCAGGAACGCTGTGAATTCCAACCGCACAACTCAGAATAAAGCACAATAGCAATGGAGAATTTAACACCAAGGGAAAACCACAAGCAATTAATATTAATAACTTCACACGGACATTTTATAAAGCCGTATGTATGAGACTGAGAATCACAGACACTTCGGATCATAACCCCAGAAGTTGTCATGATGGCAGTAAAGCAGGATCTGATTAAGGGGAAACTAAACTGTCATTCATGAGTTTTTATTTGACAATCCATCACATAAATGCAGCAAAATCAAAACAGAAATTTGTCAATGTTTCTGGTATTTGGCTGAAACGTCTCTACAGACTCAAGATCTGTTTAAAGTTTGTAGGAGTCAAGATCCCAAGCCCTCGGCCCAGGCAAAACACCAAATAAAAAGAGTAAGGTAGTGTTTTAACCTGATCTATTGAATTTTCACATTCACCTACCAAGCTCCTTTGAACCAGTCATGGACTATCTTAACCTCAGTTACTGTACCTGCTCGAGAGAGATGAGATTACTTTTCAACAAGTTAATTAAAATTAACAGGATGAAATAAACACATACACACATATGCGCACATGCATACATATATATGTATACGTTTTACTTGCATACATACACACACACACACATACTGTGAAATAAACCAACAAAGCTCAGCATGATAAAAATTTCATGTGTTTATATAAGCAATACGCCAGATCCTAAAGATCATCCACTTTGGACATCAGCAGCAGCAAACTATATATATCACCCTCATTTTACTTCTCCATATTATGACCAACGAGACAGATGAAGAGAGAGCCCTGTGAACACAGCATACAAAACTTAGGAAGCCTGGTCAACAACATCGCCAAACATTTTTAAATCAATGGCATGTACAAGGTAACAGAGTCATTTCAATTTCAAAATGCTGCCCTGGATGGATAGCTCAGTTGGTTAAAGTATCACCTGCCAGTTTGATCTCCGGTCAGGGCACATACAGGAATAGATTGATGTTCCTGCCTCTCTAGCTCTCTCCCTTTCTCTCTCTAAACTCTATAAAATAAACATTAAAAATAATTCAAAATGCTAAAGCAAAAACACTATTGAAATGTAAATGGTTAAGCACATTACTTCACACAGGATGTAATCATCTTAGGAAAATCATTACGTCCTCCACTCCATTCAAAACAAATAGATTAATAAATATATATATAAATAGGCTATGTATGTTATTTACGGTTGAAAGCAGTCAGGTATGTTAAGTATTAATAGTTCCAGCTATTCTGCGTTGGCCACAGCAGTTTAGCCTGGAATGATTATGACCTGATGCAAGCAGCAATACCTATCGATACCTTTGTGCTCTCCTATCCATTGGGAGGTGTTTTCCCGATAACTTATTAAAAGATCTAAGTCAAACAGTTAAAATAATAAAAGGTAAAAATTTATTCCACAAGAAAATAGAAAAAGGAAGAAAACAAAACCACTAACTGAAAATGATATACGCACCCTTGTGTTCACTGCAGTATTATTTACAATAGCCAAGATATGGAAACAATCAAAGTGGCAACTAGCTGATAACCAGGAAAGCTGTGGTATATATACACAATGGAATGTTAGTCAACCATAAATAAGAATAAAATCTTCACATGTACAGCAACATGGATGGAATGTGACAGCATTTTGCTAAATGAAATAAATCAGAGAAACACAAATATATGATCTCACTCGTAACATGGAATCTTAAAAAAATAATAACAAGCTTATAGATACAGAGGATAGATTGGTGGTTGCCAAGATAGGGTTTGGGGATGGTATTAAAATGAATGAAGGGAGTCAAAAGGTACAAAACTTCAGCTATAAAATAAATAAGTCATGGGGAAGTAAGGTCTTAATAAATTGCTTAAAATAAATCAATTCTTCTTCAGGGGCTCAGCTATCTTATAAGTGGAATAAAAAAATAAAGGATTGTAATTATAATTTCCCAGTCTACATTACACCAATGAGAAAAGATTTTAGGCAGAAATTTACTTATAATTAATTTGATTTTTTTTTAAAGCATAGAAAACATCCGTCAGTCACCTTTGAAAGACCTGGTTAAAGGGCTCTTTCACACTTTCCGTTAATCCAGCCACAGGGAGTATTAAATATTTAGGAGGATGGTGGTATCTAGTCTGTCAGAACAACTCCACTTAAATGATGTTCCCCTGTTGCCAGTTGTAGCTGATGATTTAATTGGGTGGATGGAGTGAGTTACCACAATCATTAATAAGCTGCATTAATGTCATCAAAAATCCTATTCTCCCGAGTTGAGGGAACATCAAAAATAAAAATAAAACTGCCTAGTGAAGAAGATGGCCTATTTCTCACAAAATCCATGCTGGGGTATTTTTCTCCTTCAGTAATTAGCCTTGTTTTCTTGGGTATGTTCACACTGTACAGAAACAGCTTTATTCTGCTTTGTATAAAAGATCACTTCCATTGATTACATTTACAGAGCGAGGCGGCATTGTGTAGTTATCACAAAGTGTACAAAGGGGTGGATTTGTGTTCTTTCCTTCCAAGTTATTCATAAGAGCTGTTCTTATTATTAAAACAGTGTCAAGTAAATAGAGTAAAAGGCTACTCATATGTACCCTGTTGTTGGGCATCTGAAGGACGCATAATTTTGCTAACCAGTGTCACCCCAATAAATTTCAATTTTAAAAAAAGAACACTAATATGAAAATAACACTAAGTCTTTAGAGACTATATATTGCAATGACCTTTTTATTTTGACCTTATATTTATTTTTTTTTAATATATATTTTATTATTATTAATTCTAATGGGGTGACATCAATAAATCAGGGTACATATGTACAATGAAAACATCTCCAGGTTATCTTATCATTCAATTGTGTTGCATACCCATCACCAAAAGTCATTATTTTGACCTTATATTTATTTTATTATTTCTATTTTAAGGCTTTATAACCTCTCCCAAACTCTTATAAACCTTTCCCACACTCTTATAAACACTTCCTATACCCTTTTTTTTATTAATTTTAATAGGGTGACATTAATAAATCAGGGTACATATGTTCAAAGAAAACATCTCCAGGTTATCTTACCATTCAATTATGTTGCATACCCATCACCCAAAGTCAAATTGTCCTCTGTCACCTTCTATCTGGTTTTCTTTGTGCCCCTCCCCACCCCCCTCTCCCTCCCTCTTCTCCATTCCCCCACCCCATAACCACCACACTCTTGTCCATGTCTCATAGTCTCGCTTTTATGTCCCACTTATGTATGAAATCATGCTGTTTTCATTTTCTTTCTGTTTTATTATTTCACTCCATATAATGTTATCAAGGTCCATCCATTTTGTTGTAAATGATCCAATGTCATCATTTCTTATGGCTGAGTAGTATTCCATAGTATATATGTACCAAAGCTTTTTAATCCACTCGTCCTCTGACGGACACTTGGGCTGTTTCCAGATCTTCGCTATTGTGAACAATGCTGCCATGAACATGGGGGCGCATTTCTTCTTTTCGAATAGTGCTATGGTGTTCTTAGGGTATATTCCTAAAAGTGAGATAGCTGGGTCAAAAGGCAGTTCGATTTTTACTTTTTTGAGGAATCTCTATACTGTTTTCCACAGTGGCTGCACCAGTCTGCATTCCCACCGCAGTGCAGAAGGGTTCCCTTTTCTCCACATCCTCGCCAGCACTTATTCTGTGTTGTTTTGCTGATAAGTGCCATTCTTACTGGTGTGAGGTGATATCTCATTGTGGTTTTAATTTGCATTTCTCTTATGATTAGTGATGTTGAGCATTTTTTAATATGCCTATTGGCCATCTGTATGTTCTCTTTGGAGAAATTTCTATTCATTTCTTTTGCCCATTTTTTGATTGGATTGTTTGTCTTCCTGGTGTTGAGTTTTATAAGTTCTTTATAAATTTTGGTTATTAACCCCTTATCAGACGTATTGTCAAATATGTTCTCCCATTGTGTGGTGTGTCTTTTTATTCTATTCTTATTGTCTTTAGCTTTGCAAAAACATTTTAGTTTGATATAGTCCCATTTGTTTACCTTGCCTTTTATTTCATTTGCCCGTGGAGATAAATCAGCAAATATATTGCTAAGAGAGATGTCGGAGAGCTTACTGCCTATGTTTTCTTCTAAGATGCTTATGGTTTCACGGCTTACATTTGAGTCTTTTATCCATTTTGAGTTTGTTTTTGTGAATGGTGTAAGTTGATGGTCTAGTTTCATTTTTTTTCAGGTAGATGCCCTATTTTCCTAATACCATTTGTTAAAGAGGCTGTCTTTACTCTATTGTATGCTCTTTCCTCCTTTGTCAAATATCAGTTGTCCATAAAGCTGTGGGTTTATTTCTGGGTCCTCTGTTCTGTTCCATTGATCTATGTGCCTGTTCTTATGCCAGTACCAGGCTGTCTTGAGTATAATGGCCTTGTAGTAAACCTTGATATCCGGAAGAGTGATACTTCCTGCTTTATTTTTTCTTTTTAAGATTGCTGAGGCTATTTGTGTTCTTTATTGGTTCCATATAAATTTTTGGAATATGTGTTCTGTATCTTTGAATTATGTCATTGGTATTTTAATTGGTATTGCATTGAATTTATAAATTGCTTTGGGTAATATAGACATTTTAATGATGTTTATTCTTCCTAGCCATGAGCACGGTATATGCTTCCACTTGTTTGTATCTTCCTTGATTTCTTTTATCAATGTTTTATAATTTTCCGAGTACAAGTCCTTAACCTCCTTGGTTAAATTTACTCCTAGGTACTTTATTTTTTTGGCTGCAATAGTGAAGGGGATTGTTTCCTTAATTTCTTTTGCTGATATTTCATTGTTGGTGTATAGAAATGCCTCTGATTTCTGAGTATTAATTTTATATCCTGCCACCTTGCTGAATTCATTTATCAGGTCCAGTAGTTTTTTGACTGAGACTTTAGGGTTTTCTATATACAATATCATATCATCTGCAAATAATGACAGTTTTACTTCTTCTTTTCCAATTTGGATGCCTTTTATTTCTTCTTCTTGTCTGATTGCTGTGGCTAAGACTTCCAGAACTATGTTGAATAAGAGTGGTGAAAGGGGGCACCCCTTCCTGGTTTCTGATCTTAAGTGGATTGCTTTTAATTTTTGCCCATTTAGTATGATGTTTGCTTTGGGTTTGTCATAAATGGCCTTTATCATGTTAAAACTACTCATATATACCCTATTGCTGGGCATCTGAAAGCCGCATAATTTTGTTAACCAGAGTCACCCCAATAAATTTCAATTTTAAAAGAAGAACACTAATATGTAAATAACACTAAGTCTTTAGAGACTATATATTGCAGTGACCTTTTAAAAGCACTTTATTACAGAGCCCAGGTGTGGACTGGGAAAACAAAATATTTCCCATCTTGTATACATAAAAATAGAGATGAATAATCTTCACAAGCTGCTGGTTCTGGAACTTTCCCGAATCTTGCTCAGAAGGCAGACAGACTGAGTGGGACACTGAGTAGGTAGATGAAATCCCATATCCAGCTTTGGTGAGATTCATGGTGATCTGCCAATCAAGGTGCTTCCAGATGGCACCTGGGAATGAAAGAGGTTTTCATGTCTCATCTGTTAAGGAGAACATGACCTTGGCAATGAGAAATTCTATTTCCAACTCCCCAGTAGTCCAAATGACAAACCATGAATCATTTTCTTTTCTTTTTTTAATACTATTGAATTTATTGGAGTGATGTTGGTTAATAAAATAATAGTTTTTTAATATCAATTACTTTTTAGTTTTAAACTAAAAATTGATAAAACTAAAAAGTAATTCATACTACCTGTACCATTTTCACATAGGAACAAGAGGAAAAAGGGAAATAGGAATAGTCCTACAAAGAAGGAGGACAGCGGCCTTGCAGGGACCTTAGAAAAGAGCCCATACATCTCATGTAACTCCCTTTAAACCTGACAAAAAACTCCCACAAAGGAGTCATTATTTAGAGGAGTCTCTGCGTTGAAATAGATTAAGACTTTTGTACTTGTCCTCGAAGAAAGAAATATTAGACAACTAATTCAATGCAAGGATTAATTTATCTTTTTACCCAGTTTAAGCCACTATCACCGAGAAAAGTAAGGTGACCTGAAAAATGCACCACAGGGCCTGCAGCTTATATTTGAAAGAAGTGGGGGCAACGTCAGACAAACCCCACGCAAAGAAAACACTCACAGGACACACGGGTGGAGGCAGCTAATGACAGACCCAATGGACATTCATTCATTCTTGCAAGTGTCTCTTACCAAATACCTACTCCCATGCAAGGTCCTATACTTGTACTAAGTGGGACAAGGAGAGGATGTAGCATTGAATGAAGACTGCCATGCGCCACCAGCTGTCTCACTACAGCCCCATGAGGCAAAGGCTCATCATCATTTTACAGGTGAGGAAAAGACACACAGAGTGCTGAGCAGTTTGCTCAAGATCACATACCTATAAAATGACAGAAGCAACACCTAAACTTCTTTCTTCAGACTCAAATCCCAAAGCAAGTTTCCGCAGGAGAAATACAGACATCATCTATACTCCAGAAACTGATCCCTGACCCAGGAAGAAAGGGCAGAGACAAAGACCGCTGCCCTAAATATGTCTGTGACAGTGCTGTAAGAAGTACACATGCAGTACATTAAGAGTTGAGAAATGCGGGGAGATTTATGAGAAATGAAACTGCAGTTGGGCTCGTGACAGGTGATTCATGAAGCACTTGCCGAAGGAAGACCTGCAAAAAGTGAAACTAGACCACCAACTTACACCACTCACAAAAATAAGCTCAAAATAAATAAAAATCTTAAATGTAAGTCATGAAACCATAAAAATCGTAAAAGAAAACATAGGCAGTAGCCTCTCAGACATCCCCAGTAACAATATTTTTGTCGATATATCTCCTTGGGCAAGTGAAATAAAGGCCAGAATAAACAAATGGGACTATGTCAAATTAAAAAGCTTTTGCACAGCAAAAGACACCATCAACAAAATAAAAAGACAGTCCACTGTAGGGGAGACCGTATTTGCTGATATAACTGGTAAGGGATTAATAACTAAAATTTATTAAAAGTTATAAAACTCAACAGTAGGAAGATAAACAATCCAATTAAAAATGGGCATAGGGGCCTGACCTGTGGTAGCGCAGTGGATAAAGCATCGACCTGGGAACACTGAGGTCGCCAGTTCAAAACCCTGTACTGGTCTGGTCAAGGCACATATGGGAGTTGATGCTTCCAGCTCCTCCCCCCTTTCTCTCTTTCTCTCTCTCTCTCTCTCTCTCTCTCTCTCGCTCTCTCTCTCTCTCACTCTGTGTCTCCTCTCTAAAATGAAAAAAATTAAAAATTTTAAAAAAAAATGGGCATAGGACCTGAATAGACACTTCTCCAAAGAGGACATACGGTTGGTAATAGACATGAAAAAAATGCTCATCACTAATCATCGGAGAAATACAAATTAAAACCACAATGAGATATTACCTCATACCTGTCAGAATAGCTATACCAATAACTCAATAAACAACAGGTGTTGGCAAGGGTGTCAAGAAAAGGGAACTCTCATGCACTGTTGGTGGGAATTCAGACTGATACAGCCGCTGTGGAAAGCAGTATGGAGTTATCTCAAAATATTTAAAATGAAACTACTTTCTGATCCAGCAATCCCACTTCTGGGAATATATCCTAAAAATCCTGATACACTAATTCTAAAGAATATATGCACCCCTATGTTCATTGCAGCATTGTTTACAATATATAAAATCTTGCAACATCCCATTGAACAAAGTATTTAGATGAGTAGATAAAAAAGCTGTGAAACATTTACACAATGGAATACTACACAGCCATAAAAAAGAAGGCAAGTTTGTCTTTTGCAACAGCATGGATGGACCTGGAGATCATTATGCTAAGTAAAATAAGCCAGTCAGAGAAAGACTAGTTTCATATGATTTTATGCATATATGGAATCTCATGAACTAACAAGCAAAATGGAAACACACTCATTCCCATGAGAACAGGCTGACAGTTGTGGTGGCGGTGGGCAGTTGGGTAAGGAAGGGAGGGTGATAGAGCAAAAAAGGACAAAAAAACCCTCACAGACATGGACAACAAGTTTGGTGATTGCTGTGGGGATGGGGAGGGAATGGAGGGTAGAGAGAGATAAACGATGATAGATGAAGATTTGACTGGGAGGAAAAGTGAACACACAGTACAGCGTACAGAGATGTGTTGTTGAATTGGACACTTGAAGCCTGTACAATTAGGTTCACCAGTGTCACCCCAATAAAATTCAATTAAAAAGTAACAAATAAAATGGTGGTACAAAAAAATTGCCATTTTACTTACATTAGAATGTAAAAGATCGCGTAACATCGGTTAGCAAAAGGCTCAACCAGTGTTCTGGGAGAACATTAAGTATGAGCACATGCAGGCACCAATAGTCCTTAAGAAGTGGCCGAGGAAGGTAATTATCAAAACATCGTTTCTCACACCAAGGTGCTGGAGGCCTCCAGGGCTTTCATCACTAAAGGAATAAGTAAATGTAATAAATGTATATGATAGAAACAGGAAATAATGAATAATATAGTTGAATAATAAAATATTTTTAAATGTTGATGGGAAAAATTAGGAGGGTTGCACAGCACAGTACTATCTATGTTCACCAAAATCTTACACACAGACACACACGTAGCTTATTTGTTAAGTAAATACCTTAATAACATACAAACAAAAGATTAGAAAGATATGTTAAATTCAATGAAGTGGGTGCTTATAGACACAAGGAATGATTAAAAAGATGAAGGATCAAGGGGAAAGACATCAAAAAAGAAGATAAAAGATATTAAGTATGATGAAATTGCCATGGATTGACTAAGGTTAACTAAATTCTCGCACCTGAAGTTTACACGGAGAAAAGCTCAGTGGTCCATGGGCTTTACTCTCGAGCACACATCCACTGGTTAGAAGAGAAATGACCACCTGTGTCACGTAACTGAATGCCAAATGATAGATTCTATTACACCCAACTGATTTCCAGGTGGGTGAAACATTCTTCTGTCCAAATGATAAATCTGCACACCCAAATGGGAGGCGAGAATATTATTTCTCCTTCTCCTCACACTCACATGCAAACACACACATATATACAATAAAATACTGATGCTGGCATAGAAAGAAACTGTTATCTCTAAAAAAGTATGTGGCTTTTCATATCATGATTTTATCATCTCTATACTTCTGCAAACTCCCAAATCTCCAAAAAGGAATAACTCATAGATCTCAGATTCAGTAGTCAGGGGATCAGCTTAAAATAGAAATAAAATGAGGCATAGTTTGTCTAGAGATTTTTTCCTTAGAAAACATCAACTACTCTATGCAATTATATTCAGAATTAAAAACTGCTACAGATGGCTTACTAAGACTATTAATACCATAAGACCATTATATGCAATTTTGTCATTAATTGCTAAAATCCCATTGATTTTAATCTACAAAAGTAATAAATCCAACATACCATAATTGTGTGTATTTTTAAACCCTAAGAGATTAGACATTTTAAATCTTCTTGCCTCTGATTCTATCTAGGGAATTTAAATATTAGAAAATAAATTTGAAGCTTCTGCTTTGAGGATGGAAACATAATTCTTTTCTGGAAAAACATAAAAATAGATGGATTTACTTTGTACTATTTACCTCACTATAGGGTTTCTATAAAAATTGTGATATAAAACTAACATTAGCACAATTTAACATCTTTGATTCAAAAAATCCCTGACTCAGACCAAAAATGGTTCTCAGGTCAAATATTATTGTTCCCGTGATATATTTTAAAACATATTTTCTTAACTGTGATTATAGTTACATATATTTATTGTTGTGCTTATAAGTATAATATAAATGCTTTCATATGATTTGAAAATATATAGTCACAATAATGTAAAAAGTTTTACTGCATTTTAATTTTAGAATTTAACAGTCATCGAAAACAAAAGTCTTAAGAATGGTTACAGATCAGACAATATATTTAAGATGAAAAGTTACACAAAAGAATGGAATTGAGGAGAAAAAGCTAAAGACTAACTTTCAGTATTAAGTCATTCTGAATTATTTCATTTCTTCAGCATGTGACAGAACTATCATTACATATTATTAAGAAAAAATTCGCCTTACTCAGTAAGTGCACTGGGATAATAGGCTGGCCATATGGAAAAATACTCAAACTGAATCTCTCCCATGCATCACCAAAATCAATTTCATACAAACTAAAACCAGAAGAAGATATTACTACATACACATCCAAATGCCGAAAATAAATAAGACTGGTAATACCAAGTGTTGGCAAGAATATGAAGACACTGGAATTTTCATACATGGCTGATGGAAACATAAGAGAATACAAGTATTTTTGAAAAGACTTCGCAGTTTTTAATAAAATTAAACTTGAACTTACCTCTTTCAGATATTCTCCCAAGATAAATAACCATAACCGTATTTTCCCATGTATAAGATGCACCTTAATTTGGGGACTCAAAATTTGAAAAAAGAAATGTATCACATCAAGTTATTGAACTCAACTTTTATTCATCATAAAATTTATAGAACTCCTCATCACTATCAAAACTCCCATCCATTAGCTTGTCCTGATCTGTGTCTGGTGATGAATCACTGTCTTCAACAATGAGCGCAGAAACAAGCGCTAAAAGGTGGGAAATGCAAGTAAAAAAATCTATAACCACTGTGTAAGACACACCCGGGTTTTAGACCCCACATTTTGCAAATACTGTGCGACTTATAAATGGAGAAATATGGTATGTCCACAAAATTATTTGGACACAAATGTTTACAGCAGCTTTATTCACAATAGTTAAAAAAAAAAAAGCTGGAGACAGTCTATCAACTGGCAAATAGATACACAATTATAGAATATCCGTGCACTTGAATGGAGGACTCAGCAGAAAATGAAAATAAAGAGGAACCAACAACAGCTACACAGAATGACATGGATAAATCTCAATTATATTTTGCTGAGTGAAAGAAGCCAGATACAAAATAATACAGACAGTACGGTTCCACTTATAGGAAATTTAAAATAGATAAACTAATCTCTGGTTAGAAAACAGATCAGCGTTTAATTGGGACCAGGTGAGTCGGAGAGGCTGACTATAAAAAGACAAAACAGAGTCTTTTTCAATTGAATTTATTGGGGGGGACACTGGTTAACGTAATTATACAGGTTTCATATGCCCAATTCTAAACACATCTCTCTGTACACCTGATTGTGTGTTTACTCCCCAAGCCAAGTGTTTGTCCATCACCATTTTTCTGAGGTGCTGAAAATGTTCTACACCTTGATGTGGTGGTGGTTACATAAGTATAGATATTTGTCAAAATTCAAACTGTAGACTTTAAATGGGTATATTTTATTTTACGTGAATTATATACCTCAATAAAATGTATATATAAAAATATATATAATTTTAATATAAATTAAAAACCTATACATTAAAGACAAAACATTGAGCACCTAAAACAAAAACAGAATAGTTCTGTTTTCTGGGAAGAGAAAGATTTTTAAAATAAAGCATTGACACAAAAAATCATAAATAAAAGATTTGACTACATTAAAATAATAAACTCCTTTTCTTCTAAGATTCATAACAAAGCATGATACAAAATTATAATCAGCAAAAATATAATTGAAATATAAAATTGTAAAGGATTAGAACCCAGAGTATTTAAAAAATTTCTATGAATCAAAAAAGGACAACCCAACCAAGAAACAGGCATAAGATAAAAATATGCATTTCACTTACATGCAAACACAGTGGCCAAGAAATATATAAAAAGATGCGCCTGACCTGTGGTGGCGCAGTGGATAAAGCGTCGACCTGGGAACACTGAGGTCGCCAGTTCAAAACCCTGCACTGGCCTGGTCAAGGCACATATGGGAGTTGATGCTTCTGGCTCCTCCCCCCTTTCTCTCTTTCTCTCTCACTATGTCTCCTCTCTAAAATGAATAAATAAAATTAATATATATATATATATATATATATATATATATATAAAGATGCTAAAAACCTCATTAGAGATATTCAAACTAAAACCACAATTCAATTCCATTTCACACCCACCAGATTTGTAAGAAAGTAACAGATAAAGTTAGGTACAAAGACAGTAAGACTTCCGGTCAGACTGGTAGCAATGTCAATTGGAAAAAGTATTTATAAAACTATTCAGCAATAGCTGGTAAAATTGAATATGTCCATACTCTGACTTAGCAGTTCTGCTCCTAGTAGTAAAATATCATAAATAATTAATAGCAATCTAGATAATTTGGGTATACTAAATTTCCATTAGAGCAAATCTTAGCATGCTGCAGAATACCCGTGGGGTCTTCTTAAAGCACAAATAGATTTCTGGGCCCATCCCAGAGTTTCTGATCCATTAGGGGTGGGGTGAGACTATAGAATTCCCATTTCTAACAAGATCTCAGGTGGTGCTAATGCATCATCAGGTGGTGTGGTGTGGGACCCACATTTTAAGGACCACTACTGCAGAGTAATGGGCTGTCCCTGATTTATACCTTGACATAGATGTATAGAAAAAGAAATTCTTCTTTTGCTTAAGAGATGTCCTGTAGTATTTCAAGGAGAAGCATTATCTCTGAGAAACAAAAAAATAGTGAAACGAGTTTACTCCAACATGGGGTGTGTCTCAAAGCAGTTGGTAGCCTCTGATTTTAACACACAGTAGGTCATTTGCTTTCCTGCCCGAGAATCCGAAAATATGACACTAATCCTTTATCAGCAGCAGCAAACTAATCAATCATTTTCTAACTGGAAGTCTTTTCTGCCAACATTTCTATTTACTTACTAATCCGTATGCTGCTTTTAATAGAATATTTAGTAAATTATACAAGAGATTTAATTACACCTATTTTTCAGAAGACAGGATGAGTAAACCATGGTTTTAAATAGCAAGAAATGAACATCTGATTTTAATTTACTTTCTCTAAACATCAAACAATTTCAATTACAAGTTACATTTGCAATATCTAGTACCCACTGGCAACCTCTACACAATTTATTTCAAAAACAATTGTTTTGCAATTCCCAATAATATTTCCCCTGGGATATTTCACCACAGCTTTAAAATTGTAATATTATATAAAATTTGTATTGGGCATATAACATGGGACAGGATTTGTCATTCTATGTGATGGTATCAGCAAGCAATTTAATAGAACCTAAATAAACTATGATGAATAAAATAAGATTCATGGAGCTTCAAAGAGGTTTGGTGGTTTTAGAAATAAAGGATGATATTATCAAAACTAGAAACCTCATACATACAGGCTTCTCTTGAGTATGAATAATCACAACAAATTCAATTAAAAATTAATGTAATAATTATCACATAAAACTAATTTCTACTAAAAAGATATATATATATATACATATATATATATATGTATATATATATATATACTTATGCGTTTCCATGAATAAATAGTAACACCAATAATTGTTAATACTGCCTGACCTGTGGTGGCGCAGTGGATCAAGCATCGACCTGGAATGCTGAGGTCGCCGATTCAAATCCCTGAGCTTGCCTGATCAAAGTAAACATGGGAGTTGATGCTTCCTGCTCCTCCCCCCCTTCTCTCTCTTTCTCTCTCTCTCTCTTCTCTAAAATGAATAAACAAATTAAAAAATAACAATAATAATTGTTAATAGTATGATAACTAAGACAATTATTTCATGTGACTAAATCAATGAGGAGAGAGATAAACCTGAATAAGTCGGAGATGGGTAAATGGGAAGGAGGTGAAACCAAAAGAGGAGATTCAAGGAATTCTTTCGTCGAGATCATTTCTCCACAGACCTACCAAAGAAGCTCATGAGTAAGATGCTAGTGTTACAAGCCGAGCAATGCTCCATGTTATATAAGCCCAAGCGGGTTGATTCCCTCCTCTAAACCTGAAGGTTCCCTACTACACAATGGGAAAAATAACAAGGCTGCCTCATTCAGATGCGACATGCATGGCCTCCACAAAGCGGCGTGGTTTAGGGGGAAAGGAACCCAAATCCATCCCTGCTCTACTTGGCCACACTTGTCCCCTCCTTCCAACCAGAGGGGCTTTCTCGTCCTGCTTCACATAAAGACACCGTATATACAGACTAGCAGCAGTCCTGTTAGCACAGCCTATGCCATGCGATGGTTTTAAGAATTCAAGGAGGTAATATACATCGAGTATGTATGGAGGTTAAAGGAGGTAATAATGTATGTCAGATTGTATAGTGCCTAGAGCATAGAAAGTACCTAATAAATGAGCACTGTTGTTGTAATGGCAGTTTCCATTAAGGTCCGACGATCAGCACTTTGAAAATATCATCATGGACAACAGAGTTTTAAGGCTGGCAGTTGAAGAAATTGTATTCTACCTGGACCCATTGAAAAAGAACGACTCCATTTTTAGAAGTGAAGGAAAGGTTCTGTACCAATGATTCTGGTATAAAAACATTGTGAAAACTAAATTTGCCCTTAATTTTGGTGAATTTTGCAAGTATACCTCAGTAAAGTTGATTTTCAAAAACAGAAAGAAAAGAAATCTGCTGGAATTTTACTGAGATTATTTTTGTACCTGACCAAAAAACAAAAACAAACAAACAAATGAACAAAAAAACCCAGGAAGACATGAAGAGCTAGCTCTGTCTCTCTTGTCACCCTGGCAAATCCTCTGCCTCCTACCTAACCATGGGCAAGCACGGTCTCATCATGACTTGATTTCTGGGCATTTGGCAGCCATTTTGTAGCCAGGAAGTCATACTCCTCAGAAGGGAACGGGAGAATTAGAGAGAGACTATAGGAAAACTATAAAGCACCAAGGTTCTGTGGATACCAATGAGCTGCCAAAGCAACCTCTCTCTCTATTTGTGTTAACCCAACAGGGAATGTTACAAGATTTGAGTATTTTGTGACGTGCAGCCCAAAGCATTTTTACAGCCACCAAATTCCTAGTACTCCCCACCCTCCCATTCTTCTGGAAATAAGCTATGGGAGACTTGCTCCTCTGCCATTGGATCAATGGCCCAGCCCTCACTACTGGGTGTAACTTAACCATTCACGCAAAGCATTTTAATTGTCTAACTCAGCTGGTTGGTTCGATGTTTTTACTATAAGTAAATATTTCACCCTAGTCCCTCAAAGATAAAAATATATATATTATTATTTAGAGAAGTAAAAGGACTTCTTGCTCATTTCTTCAAAACCATAGCCAAAGCTGACCCCCATTATACAAGTCTAACTAAATTTGTCTTCCCTTGAACCTGTTAGCACTTCACCAGCAATGAACTCTGTGTACAATGCAGTATGTGTGTGAAAGTGTGTCTAAATGTCTTTATTAATTAGTGTGATATCTAAGGATTATAGGTTGAAATGTATGAGGATTATAGGTTGAAATGTACACTGATGTCTAAGCGTGTAGACAGAACTTGTTTTAAACAATGTACAATTTCAAGTTAAAACAAAATACTATGGGTCATTCCTCGTTAAAATGTCATATTTACCTGTCCACTTATTTCAAATCCTTCCCATCCTTTAGGATCTATCTGGAGCTTCCTTTCAATAGGATTGTCTCAAACTATAACAACTCAAGTTGATTTTTTCTTCTCTTTAAACCATATGTTATACATCTGAGCTGTATGTGTTAGTATTTTGACAATTTCATAATGTCATAGTGCAAACCAATAAAAGGGGGGAGAGGAGTGAAGAAGGTATGAAAAGGAGGGAGGGCATGTCCCTCCAGAGATGCAGTCCCAGAATGAATATTATTTTTACTGTCTTTTTCATTAGTACTCACAATATTTGCACCTCACTGTAATTTCTCTTCCCAGAGCCTAGCCCATATAAAATAGATACTCAAACATCTATTAGAGGAATATTAATAAACATCAACCATTTATGAAGTACCTATTAAGTACCAGTCACAAAAAAAGTGACTTCACATATGTAAGAAATTATTTAATACCATTCAGATAGCGAAAAGGAGATTCCAATGCCTGAAATATTTTGCCCAGTATCCCACAATTTGTAAATGATTGGGTCAGAATTAAAACCTAATCCTATCCAATCTGAAAGTCTCCACTCTTTTCACTGCCTCATATTTAATAATACTTTGAAAATATTCAAAAGCATTTTTGATCACCTGACCTGTGGTGGCGCAGTGGATAAAGCGTCGACCTGGGAACACTGAGGTCGCCAGTTCAAAACCCTGCACTGGTCTGGTCAAGGCACATATGGGAGTTGAGCTTCCAGCTCCTCCCCCCCTTCTCTCTCTCTCTCTCTCTCACTCTGTGTCTCCTCTCTAAAATGAATAAAAAAATAAAAAAAAAAAAACCATTTTTGAGAGGTCCTCCAAAGCCTGGACCATGATTTACTGTTTACATGAAAACATTGTATCATTTCATCATGAAAAGTAGAATCCTACTAGAAACCATAAAAGTAAAGTTCTTTGTGCAGTGAAAGAGTTAAACTGGAGCTATTTTTGTTCATTTTATTTGTAGAAAGGAACAGAAAAGGGGTTGTTTAAGTGACTGAGTAAAATGAGGGCAGGAAGACAGGGAGAGACTGTATCTGTGATTCCTAACTCAATTCACTTTACAATTTTGCCTGAGGCCAGCCTGAATTATCATCTTTAAATACCCTAGAAATAAGACTTATGTTAAAGAATCTGCAGTCCTCATTAAATATAGATGAATATACATCTGATAGAAGCAACATTTGATTTTTGAAGTGTGTAGACCATCCCTTCATATTTTCAAGACATAATTTTACATTTCTGCATTTTAAGAAGTTTGGCCGTAATCTAGATGCACACTTCTCTATCTGTGGAGTTAAGTTTCTGAAGTGAATATCAATATAAACCTAGGTCATGTTCTGAATGAATGAATGAATGAATGAATGGAGATGAACAGGAAAGAGAATTTGTGAGAATGGAATAACTCAAGTCCTGCTTGCCCTGGGCAAAATCTTGGAAACAAACAATGTGAGATCATTTTATTCTTCTCTGAGCTGTGACATAATTCTGGATGCATGCATTTTGGCTCCCGAGAATTTAAGATCGAAATGTTGAATCATATTGTTGCAAGTAATTCATGTGAATTATTTAAACCAACCACCCCCTTCATCTCCAATACTTCATGTAGAAAACAAAACTAAACTAAAGCATAATAGTTCTCTTTCAACTAAAGGTCTACCAGGCACTAACTGCATTTGAGCAAGTAACTTATTCTCCCTATATCTTAATTTTCTTCTTCTAAAAATGTGGATGACAATAGGACTATTGTTGTTATTAGATGTAGAATAGGAGCAGGTTCAGTAAAGGTAAGCACTCAATAAATGTTCATTGCATTATCCCAACCTCTAGAAAGTTCCCTGAGGGCTGGAATATTAGTCTGTCTTATACATTGCTCTCTCCCCTTGAGGCTACAAAGTGACTATCTTATAGAACATGTCAAAAAATTTGTCAATGACTGAATTTATATAAATCTATATTTTTTTCTTTGCCTGAATCGTGCAACAATGAAGTTGCCTTTGTAATTAGCCTGTCAGTCAAACGTTTCCACTCTCACTCTGCCAGATTACTGAGTATGTACCACTTGACAGACCTCAAAGGGCAGCTGTTCTGCTTTTTCATAATTCAAAGTGTTTAAGGCAACGCCGGCCCACCTTCTCATTTATCGTCTTGGTGCTTCCCATCACCCATCTGTTCAGCGAGATGGTCATTGTTGGTCGCCCCCTCTAAGGAAAGAGAACACCTCTTTTACTTGGGTTCTGACATTTTCCGAGCAGAATGCTGGAAGTACTGAAATAATAATAATGAATGGAGATAAAGTCATCATCATTACTCGCCTGATGAGTCCTGGTCTCCCTGACTGGCCAGATGTTTGACAGGCGCTCCAACTCCCACCGCCTGGAAACTCCAGCAGTGAATGCAGATCCGGCTTCCCCTGCCTCCTGAGGTGATAAAACAGGCAATTAACAAATGTGCGCCCAGTGCGTGGAAAGAGATAATGGCGCTCTGTGAATGTTACGGATTATTGCATCATAAAGCTTAAAACCATAATCAACTCTAAAATGGGTTCATTGGAGAGGTAACAAAAATTCTCAAAGAAGAGCCTTCTTTCAAAGGAATATCAAAAAGGCATCGCTGCCCCGTGGCTAATAACTCAATACGCTCTCCCTCCTTCACCTAGATTCTTGCACAACAAGGACAGTAAGACGTTACATGGTCGTAAACTGAGTAGGAAGAATAAATAACACTGATATAAAAAAAACCCACAAAAATAAACACGAAATCACTCCCAACCCAGAATGAAGCCAGAGAGAACGTATAAGACCCAGCTGTAAAACGGGTTACAACTCTATAGAGCGCCACAACACAACTTCTGTGCAAATCACAAACAGCATCACGGGAAAAGGCAGGGTGCACAAGAGCAAACAGCATCACGGGAAAGGCAAGGTGCACAAGAGCAGAGACCATGCATTCCGGTGCTGACTGCTTCCCAATCCAGACCTCTGACCTCAGCCACTCATTCCCAATATCTTGCTTATTATCCCCACTAGGTACCAAATGGGCCAAAAAAACTTGGATTCATTCAACCCAACAGTGATACCAACTGGTGCTAACTATAAACTTATTCAGAGCCAGATGACTTCTCCCCACCGTTGGTGCTACTGCTTCAGTCCAAACCTCCATCTCCTCTCGCCTGGATTATGGAAACAGCCTTCTAATTGGTCTCTGTGCTTCCTCCCTTGCTCTCCTTCAGTAGATTCTTAGAAAGTCAAATTGGGAAATTCCTATGCTCACAATGTTGAAATGAATCCTCACTTAACTCTAATTAAAAGCCAAAAAGTCTTTATAATGGATTAGAACAACCTACACGATCTGGCTGCCTCATCTTGTCTGAGTCCCACAACTCATCCCTCCCCTTCCTTTGCTCTAGTCACATTGGCTTCCCTACTGCTCCTAGACCCCGCTAGGCACGCACTTTGTCTCAGGGCCTTTGCAAGTACTGTTCTCACTGACGCAGATATTCATGTTGGCTTGCTCCCATCTATACTCAAAAGTTATCATCTCAGTAATAACTTTCCAAGCCTATCTGTTCCTTTCTAAACTTTTGAGCCTCACCCCCACCCTGTCTCTTATCCCTTCTCTGCAATTCTCAGTATCTGTCACCGCCCGGCATTTATTGTCTAACACCTCCCTGCATTTGAATGGACTCTATGTGGGGACAGTAGTTTTTGCCCATTCTTTCTTTTTTCTGGTCCCTGCTACCTCTTTATCTGCCAGAAAAAGTATATGATGCATAACAAATGATGCATAAATATTTGTTCTTTGTTTTTTTGTCATTTTGTTGCTTATTTAAATCTAAAATGCCAGAAAAAATGTACCAATAATCTGTGCTAAAGATGCACAGAGCATAATCAAGTAAAGATATGAGAAAGGTGATGGACCCGCTTTCAAATTCTTCAGTACGACTTCTGAGTGTGAAGAGATTAAAGGGTAAAGCGGGAGTTTGATTTTTGTCCATACCTGTTAATATTGAACACTGGCCCTCTCATCATAAAACAGAAGGCTGGTTTTTACTCATGGATTGAAGCTGGAGGGGGAGAAATCAAACCAAGATGTGCAGTTTGTACCCGGCACCGTCGCTTGGATATAAGAGACAGTTTTGTTCAACAGCTCAAACAATGTTTTTAATGTGTACGTTCTAAAAGAAAATTAAAACTGGCAGCTACTTGATGTTTATAAAAAAAAAAAAAAAGGAATAAAAAAAGAAAGACCTCCTGTTCAGCAATCATTAAGATCTAGAGCTGCTGTGATTTCCCTCCAATAAGAAACAATTTATGATTTTCTTGGAGCTGAGAAAATGACAGCGCACCTGAGCCTCTGCGTTATAAAAATTGCATTTCCAGATATTCTTTCCAACTGCATTTTTATTTCAGGTTTTTTTAGTTCTTTAGTCAAAGCAAATCATGACCGTGAGCCCTCCACAAGAAGGTGATAACCAAGGAGGTGGAAGACAAACACGTAATCTCAACTGCAGGGAGGAGCAGGCTTGCAGAATGGTCTAGTAGTGGTCCTCTGAAATCTATCACAGTGGCCTTCCCTAACCACCCAACCTGAAGCATCCCTAAATCAGCTTCTCCCAATTATCCCAATTCAATTGTTGGCAGAGCTCTCATTTCCTTCTTGTGGTGTATCACTCACTTCCTGACTCTAGACCAGTGGTAGTCAACCTGTTCCCTACCGCCCACTAGTGGGCGTTCCAGCTTTCATGGTGGGCAGTAGCGGAGCAACCAAAGTATAAATAAGAAGATAGATTTAACTATCGTAAGTTGTTTTATAAAGATTTATTCTGCCAAACTTAGCGAAAATCCGACATAAATTACTTGGTAAGTAATTATTATTATATGCTTTAACTTGCTGTAACTCTGCTTTATAAATTTTATAAAGTGAAGTTACTTCTCTACTTTATAAATCACCATTACTGTGGAACTGGTGTGCAGTTAGAAAATTTTACTACTAACAGAAATACAAAAGTGGGCAGTAGGTATAAAAAGGTTGACTACCCCTGCTCTAGAAGGTCCCAAAGACAAAGATCCATCTGCCTGGTCTACCAAAGCACTCACACTGGCTACTTGGCAAACAGTGGGTGCTTAGTACAAGTTTGCTGCTTGAATGATCATATTCACCATGTGGTCCAAGGAGGATGCATGATTCCAACTCTTGCCAATCAATGAATTCATCTGAACAGCTAGGAAGGTTTGAGAGAAATACATGCTTTGTAAGGTCAGAGTGCTCCCCATAAAAATTAGTGCCATGTAATAAGAGTCCTGAAAGAATCAGCCCATCCTAGCTCCCCTCCCCAATTCCCAATGCAATAAATAACATGTACATTTCTGTTGTCTTCCATCTGCTGGTGACATTTAGTTTTAATTCAAACCAGCCTTCATAAATTCTGCTACTGTGCACAATATCTTAAATGGCTCTATTCTTTATTCGAACTCATCCCTCTCATTCCCAGAATTGTAGTAAATAGATCTTCTAAAGGGGAAATAAAACTATTTCAACAAAAGACCTATTTCAGCTGTTTTTAAAAAAATATTTCATTCCCTTGGCTAGAGTTTTCGTTTTATGCTTGGAAAGGTGTGTTATATATACATGTATTTTAGTCCAAATGGATGTGGCATTTTTTTGTTGTTATTGTTGATTTCAGCTTTTCCATTTTCCACTTCAGTATGTTTGCAAGAGCAGAATTCATATTTCTCTTGCTCCTCCACTTGTGAGTCTCTGTTATTGAACCCATGTCTCTTTTAAAGGAAGAATACTCAGGAGGATACTTTGTGATTCTTATGTTCCCTAAGGGGGGGGCTGAATTTATAGATCAGAATATTTACATCATATAATAATCTCCAATAACCTTTTATATTCTACAGACTGATTAGGAGTGACTTCTATGCATAAGAACCTTTCTTTTTTTCTTTCCATGTAACCTAAATATCAACTAGGTTGTCCTAAGGAATATAACTTCACCAGAGATAGTTCCATACTATCCCCACAACGTTGGGAGGGATGACTAGAAGGACTGAACATACTTCAAACGCTGTGTTTGCTTCCTTCTTCTAATGACAATTCCCTTTCTCTAGCCCAAGCCCTATGGTGACCTCAGAGACATTTAAAGTAATTTTAATTCATCCTAAAGAAACTATTACAACTGTACACAAAATGTGTTTACAGATGGCTTTATTACAACATTATTCCTTTTTTTTTTTTTGTACTTCTCTGAAGTGAGAAGCGGGGAGGCAGACAGACTACTCCCACATGAGCCCGACCAGAATCCACCTGGCATGCCCGCTAGGGGGTAATGCTTTGCCTATCCAGGGCATTGCTCCATTGCAACTGTAGCCATTCTAGAGCCTGAGGCAGAGGCCATGGAGCTTTCCTTAGTGCCTGGACCAACCCTGCTCCAGTGGAGTCTTGGCTGTGGATGAGAAGAGAGAGACAGAGAGAAAGGAGAGAGGGGGAAGGGTGGAGAAGCAGATGGGTGCTTCTTCTGTGTGCCCTGGCAGGGAATTGAACCTGGGACTTCCACATGCTGGGCCATCACTCTACCATTGAGCCAACCGGCCAGGGCCTACAACAATATGCATACATGTGTCTATTTGGAAAGAATAAGAGACTGAAATGAAATAAAACCATTTGATACTGTAATATAAAAATTGGTACAACTGAAAATTATATACTGTCATTAACCAGTGTTACTATGATACATTTAACTTTTCAAATGTTAAAAAAAATTCTTTAACAACAGAATATAGAGACCTGTGGTCTTAACTGTTTTCTTTTCTAAATTTATCTGCCTTAATCATCATATTAGAAAGAACAAGGTGTCAGCCTAAGAGATACTGAGATATCCAGCATCATATGTTGAAAGAAGACCCCCAAAAGGCCAACAATCAATGAATGAGTTTGGGGATAAAAAGAGGAAGGAGGGCTCCCCAATGCTAGAAAACATCATTTTCTAACCTTACCCATGATCCTCTCCTCTCTTAGAAGCCATGCAGCAGCATGGAATTTCTGATCGATTACATTTATCAGTCAACATAATCAATCACTATTTTTTCTAGCCAAATCTTTTGACAGATGAGCATCAAGTCACGGCCTTATGGAGGCATAAAAACTCACAAACAAAAGGCTTATTGGAAGTCCCCTTTCCCCACTTTTTATGTCTTCTTTACTAAAAATATGCATCAGTTTTACCAGCTAATATATTAACTGTTTTCATTTTTGTTTTTCTTTTTAGTCCTCATTGACAGCCATTTCTAACTCATGGAGTTGTAAACAGGTTAAAAGATTCTTTATTCTGCTCTCTCAAATTTATAGAGGACGTTCTCATTTTAAACCATTGTAGGTTTTTAATTTGAAGAGGGAACATAATTCCTTGAGATTCTGACTAGAGCTAACTCTCCCCTAAAGTATAAACCCTAAAAGTAAATACAGCTATTAAAATTAATTACACCAAATTGCTTGAGCAAGGTAAACAGCCTACCCAGGGCCAAGTACTAAAAACTTGAGTCAATTATCAAGCTATCTAGTAAAAGCCTCCAAAAATCAATAATCCCCCAGCCCTACTTTTATGATGACATTAGAAATAACATTTTATTTTTTTATATATAAGGGATGATCTCAAGGAAAGGCGGGCTGTGCTAATCTTTTAAACCTATTACCAACATTTTATGCATCATAATCCCAGCTAAACCAGTGTGTGTGTGTGTGTGTGTGTGTGTGTGTGTGTGTGTGTGTGTGTGTGTGTGTGTGTGTGTGTTTAGGTACTTCCAACAACAGCACTTTCTAAAAGGGTCCCTGCCAGGCAGTAACATCATTCATTTACTAATATTGCCTGGGGACCTAGCCATGCGTGACTCACATTAATGCAGATGGGACTTACAGTCATAGCCAAGGTTTGTGGAACAAATGGAGTAACCCGTTGTTGGTTTTCCTTCTCTTGTATGTATTCAACATGGATTATAAAAAGAAAAAGACTCGTTCTCCCTTACTCAACTGCCAAATACCTTTCGGTTCATATTTTTACAGTTTGTTTTCTTGTAAACCCAGGTATCATTTATCCTCTTGATTTCACAGGTGGGGGCCAATCCACACCCTAAACCATTTGTTTCTAATAGTCTTTCCTGATCAGCCTCCTCTTTCTTCTCTGTTTCTTTTGTGTGTGTGTGTTGGCACAATTACAAGTAAAGGGAAAGTTGTTATGCAGAATATAAATTTGTAGCCTGATTATACCAAATAGCATATATACTCACACAGCAGAGGATGATGTCTTACAATAGAGCAGTGTGGCAATTTGATTTCCTAATATTAATATGTATTACTCACCTAAATAATGATGCTCACTTAGCATTATACAAGCAAGAGGCACTTTCTAAGTTTCTAAGCTTTCAACGATATGACAAAATATGAAACCATATAAGAGAAAAAAAACTCACGGACAACAGTATGGTAACTGCCTGGGGGGAGGGGGAGGAGGTGGAGGAGGGTGTGAGGGGGATAAATGGTGATGGAAGGAGACTTGACTTGGGGAGGTGACACGTACAACACAGCGTACAGATCATGTGTTGCAGAACCATGCAACTGAAACGTGTAATTTTTTGCTAACCAGTGAATTGTCAATAAAAAGAAAAGATATATGAAACAATATGACAGCCTATCCACCCAAAAGGATATGTAAAAGACATTAAATAGGATATAGAGGCCCATTTTGTTGTCCAGGACATGTTACCAATTAAAAAATAAACAAACAATAGGTCAATATGGTATATGATCCAATATTTTCCATGTTCACATATCTTACCGTGGAGCACAGAAGAGTATACACCAAAATCTCACCCGTGCTTATCTCTGGGCGGTTTAGGAGCACATATGGAGACCCAGGACGGTGATTATAAGAGGGAAGAAGGGTGGAATATACAGTGACGGAAGATGCTTTGACTTTGGGTGGTGGGCACCCAATATAATATACAGATCATGTATCTCAGAAATGTACCCTTAAAAGGTATGTCATCTTATTAGTCAATGTCACCCCAATAAATTTAATAAATAAAATAAAAGAGTCTAAGTCCGGGGGGAAAAAAGTAAAATAAAAATATTTTTAAAGAGCACATATGAGGTATTGGCTTCTTTTTACGTGTCCATGTTTTCTACAATGACATATAGAACTCTATATGCTAAAAGGCTGGGGAAAAGTGTTTTAAAGAGAGAGACAGAGAGAGAGGAGGGTTGGGATCGAGGGAGATGACATTCTTCAGTTCAAACACTTACATGCTACTTAGTATAAATGATAAGTTCATTGATCTGGGTGAAAAATCCCAAATTTAACAATCAGTTGGCAACTTCCATGACACAGACAGTTAAACCTCAGAATGCCAGCATGTCTTCGCCATTCTTTGTCCTGTGCCACCGACTACTTCAATTTCCTTACCCACATGCCCTCCATTAATTGCCTTTTCAATGGATTACTAATAAGTTTTTGATGTTAAGCAAACATCAATGCTCCTATGAAAGTGAGACCAAACACTGTGACTAGTTGTTTAATAACACAACCTGAGCAAAGGACGAAGTTCAATTAGCACTGGAGCTGAGGGGGGCTTCATTAGGAAGGAGAGGCAATTAGGAAGCGGAAGGCCGCAGGAGGCTCTGATGTGTGCACCATGCAGCAGGCAGCAAAGGGCAAGCCGCACACGGTGCCTTTGAAAAAATTGGAACCTGAAGACTTCAGACAGAACGAAGGGTCATTAGCACAAAATTAAGCTCTCTAACAGGGTGATCCTTGTCCCACTAGCTCCAGAAGAGATATGAAGCCAAATCACATCATCTAAATAAACTGCAGGGTGTCAGGACAATTGGAAGGAATGGGAGTTACCTAGCAGGTAGAACTTCATTTAGCACAGAGCTTGGTTCATAGACACTGTTCAGTGAACGCTACTGAGCACCATGGGAGGAATCAGAAGACCCACCCATACTGTGAACTGTCCGTGTGACCTTGAATAAGTCACCCAACATCTGGAGACTTATTTCCCTCTTTATCAAATTAGGGGACTAAAAAATGAGTTCTTCTAATTCAAAAATTCCATCATTTTATTATTCTGATTGGTCATTAATATTGTTATCCCAGTAATTGAAGAGACAATGTAAATCACAAATTATATAAGAATATTCATATTATCTTCTGAAAAGGATGATAGTAAGGATAGGCAGGAGGGCTATAGATTTTTTAAAGGTACACACGTGGACAGGGATTTTATGGCATGACCAAGATCCCAGGATTTCTGTGAGCTACTCTAATTTCAATGGATGTTCTAGAAACTTAAAACCAATATGATAAGTCAGAACTTCTTTGTAACTTTTGTGGTATTGAATATTGACAACTTAATGCCAGACATTGGGAAAGAAATAGATGTGACTGAAGTATGAAGAGGAGATTCTTTCATTTATTAAAAATTGTTCAATGACAACTCAGTCACATCCCAAGGTCACTCTTGAAATCACAGCCTTGTGAAGAGGCCCATGGGGACCAGACCAGCTGCCTAGCACCCACGTTTTCTCCAGAGCTCACAGGAGTAGAGCACAAGCCAGCCTTCCACAGTAGAAATGACAGACAGACCCAGAATCATTTTGAAGAGGGGCGTGAGAATATAAAATACAGTAGGTATGGGTGTGGGAGGAGGGATGAGTGCAATAACAAACAAGAATAATTGCACTCAGAGCAAAAGTAAGCAGTTTCACTTCTGGAAATTTATTCTACAGAAGCATTTACTCAAGTGGATAAAGCTATGTTCATTCAAAACTCATTCAACAAACAGAGGTAACAATTGAACAGAGACCTAAAGGAGAAAGAAGGAAGTAAAATCAGGCAAATACGAAGAGGGGGGTGCGCTAAAGGTTTCTAGGCAGTTAGAACACAAGCAAAGTCCCGAAGGAGAAATTGTGCTTAGTACAGTCAAGAACTAGTGGCTATTTTATTTTTAACTTCATTTTCGAGAGTGAAAAGAGAGAGAAAGTGGGAACAGGAAGCATCAATGTTTATATGTGCCTTGAGCAGGCAAGCTCAGGGTTTCAAACCAGCGACCTCAGCATTCCAGGTCGATGCTTTACTCACTGCACCACCACAGGTCAGGCAAGAAATAGAAGCTATTTGAATGTGGCTAGTGTGCAGGAGGAAATGATAGGGGTCAAGGTCAGAAAAGTAGTAGGATGCTTGCTCTTGGTGGGAGTCTTAAAGACCACGGCAAAAACTTTAGATGTTAGGAGTTAGATGGGTGGTCATTGAAGAGCTTTGGGATGAGTGATTTTTACCTGAGTCTTAAAAGATCACTCTTGGCCCTGGCCGGTTGGCTCAGTGGTAGAGCGTTGGCCCAGTGTGTTGAAGTCCCAGGTTTGATTCCCGGCCAGAGTACACAGGAGAAGCACCCATCTGCTTCTCTACCCTCCTCCCTGTCCTTTCTATCTCTCTGTTCCCCTCCCTCAGCCAAGGCTCCATTGGAGCAAAGTTGGCCCAGGTGCTGAGGATGGCTCCATGGCCTCTGCCTCAGGCACTAGAATGGCTCCATTTGCAATAGAGCAACGCCCTAGGTCAGTGATGGGCAATGTTTTGAGCTTGGTGTGTCAAAATTCACCATAACAACTAGCATAACTCGGGAGGTGTGTCACTTCGAGAAAAACAGCCTAACCGGAAGTCCCAGAACTAGACACTCTGTGCCGGAGTTCTGTTGTTTTGGCCTACAGACCTCCAGCACAGTGTCTACACTACAGCAAATGTTTTATCCTTGGCTACTGCACCTGGCTGTGCAGGAGCCAAGAATGAAACGTCCTTCTCAGCATGCGGCCCCATACTTCCCTGGTTTGTGGCCACATGAGGCCATGTGTCATCAAAAATGGCTACGTGTGTCAGTGCTGACATATGTGTCATAGGTTCACCATCATGGCCCTAGATGGACAGAGCATCGCCTTCTGGTAGACTTGCTGGGTGGATCCCAGTCGGGCACATGTGGGAGTCTGTCTCCCTGCCTCCCTGCTTCTCACTTCAGATAAATACAAAAAATAAAATCACTCTTGGCAGCTGTTGGGAAGCAGAAAGGCCACTAGACAATAATGACAACAGTCCAGATAAGAGTACGTGATGGTTTGGCCCAGATGGTGGTGCTTAAGAGGAGCTGAGAAATGGCCAATATCTGCATATTGTGCATGGGGTGTTAGAGAAAGAGAGTTAGCAAGGACAATGCCAAAGTTTCTGACCTAAGCTGAAAAAAATGAAATTGGCATTTACAGGGATGGCAGAGACTAAAATCCTCATTTGCATATAGTTTCCTATTTTCTCACGAAACAAATGTCCTTAATCTTGATGAATAGTAAAATGATGAAATAAACGATAGTTTATTCATACCACAGAGCCAGTAAAATAAACTATGACAGAAGTGCATATCCTTTCACGAAAAGACAAGTATAACATGTAATGAAGTTCGTGACAAGTTACAGAACGTGTTTTTTACTGTGATGTCATTTTATACATAGACAATATATACACATGGGCTCTTCTTTAGCTGTTTTACTTCTTTGGCTAATTTATTGCTAATTTACCTTAGTTAGCTAACTTATTGCTACCAGAAAGTAATATGCAATGAAGTACTTCATGAATATCAAACAGAATCATGAATTTAGAGGAGAGATCACTTTGGCCTCAACCAGTCAGAAATACCTTGAAAGAAGCTCCAAGTTTCCATGGATGAAGAGGACGCAGGAGGGAGCACAGCCAGCCAATGTCAGAGGCCAAGGATAATTAAGTTCCAATTATCGAACTTGGAATAGAAGCAACCAACGGTAGCAAGAAGACAGCTGAGAGCAGCGAAGGGCGTTTCTTTATCCAGTTCCAAGGTCACCAGAGCCCTTCCCTTTGGAGTTTTCCCCATCCTGCTATTCACACATCCTCTTCCAAGATGAAGACAAAAGCTACCCTCCCTTTGGCTATGGCTCATGCTTTGGCATTTCTCCCTCCATTCCTTTTCTACCTGCAAGTCTTCTATGAATCATAAGCTCACCTACCCTCCCCAAGTGCTGGAGCAATAGACAATCACATCTACCCAGAAAGAAATGTGAGGATGTTTCTCAGGACCAGGTGCTCTAGCAAGGGAGAGCATAGGCTGAGAAATCAGCCTCGAGTTCCAGGCCTGGATTTGCTAGGATTACTTACATTATAGGGCCTCCGTTCTTCCATCTGTGAAGTGGGGGTGGCAATGACATGTTTTATTAAGGATATTAATTTGATAAAGTCAATGAGGAACTTCGTTTTGCTGGCAGAGAGTCAGAAGTAAAATTAGAAATGGGACAGATATGAAAATGAGGACAAAGGAGAGGAGATCAGTGAAAGTGAAAGCAGATCTGTGTTGCTGTGTTGTTTTCCGGCAATCCTTGGTTTGAAGAGACTCAAAACCAAATGGGGCCCTGGCTGGTTGGCTCAATAGTAGAGTGTCGGCCCAGCGTGTGGAAGTCCCAGGTTCAATTTCCGGTCAGGGCACACAGAAGTGACCATCTGCTTCTCCAGCTCTCGCCCCCTCTTTTCCTCTCACAGTCATGGCTCCCATGGTTTAAGTTGGCCCCAAGCAACAGAGCAGCAGCCCCAGATGGGCAGAACATCAGACCCAGATGGGGGTTGCCAGATGTATTCCAATCAGTGCACATGAGGGAGTCTGTATCTCTGCCTCCTTGCCTCTCATTTGATTAAAAAAAGAAAAAAGAATGGGCCATGGGAAAGCCAAACAAGAAATAAAAGGCATTTCAAAATTGATCTATCTTAGATCCTAGCCTGTTCAAACATTTTAAAATTATTAATTGATTTTATTGATGTCAGTGGGTGAGGAAGGGAGAGACAGAGAAGGAGACAGGAACATTTATCTGTTCCCGTATGTGCCCTGACCAGGGATTAAAACGGCAACCTTGCACTCCAGGACAATGCTCTTCTAACCCACTGAGCTATTGAGCCAGGGATATCTCAACATTGTTAGCAATAGATCTCTACAGTCTATTTCATAATTTGAAATTTTTAAAATTTTCCGTAATCATTTACACAGAATCAGTTAACACCCACACTAATTTAATATTTTGATGAGAAAATCCCATTCTCCTTATACTGCATTGGGAAGTACTCATAAGACCCTTGAATTCTTTTTCTATACACATATGTTCAGAGCCAATTTATGTGTAAGAGCCAACAACTGGAAGCCACCTGTCTATCTACAGGTGGTATATTCATACACTGTAACACTACTCAGTGATAAAAAGGAACCAAATGGTTCATACACAACATGGGTGACTCTCCAAAACAGAACTCTGAGTGAAATAAGTCAAACACAAAAGACTACACGGTGTAGGAGTCCATTTATATGACATTCTAAATAAGATAAAACTCCAGTGATAAAAATCAGATTAGTACTTATCTGAGGCTAGGGATCACCGTGGACTTCAGGGTCCAGAGGGCGATGAAAATGTTCCTATGTCTAGATTGTGTGGTGCTTATACCATTGCAAACAACCACAAAATTCAAACTCTACACCCACATGGGCAAATTGTATTATATGTAAATTACATACACCTCAATAACCTGGGGAGGAGAAATCTAGAAGGTAACTCCTGCTTCCTAACAAAAGCCTTCTCAGTTTTCGTAAACAATGACACAATGCCAGCAGAGCAAAATGAGGTCCTAGTATTTTTTTTTTTTCGGTGTCATTCAAAAAGTAGATGGTACGTTCCAAAAATTCTTGCATACCTCCACTGCCTTCTCCTTCTGTTTCTGACTCCCAGGGCTCTGATAGCTTCAGTATTTGTATAAACTCTGCGGCTCTTCATACACCATTGGCCGCTCCTTCTCGCGTCGTTAATTTTGCTGTGTACGTGAACTCAGTTAAATGACGGTAAAGCAATTCTATCAACAACTTCTATCTCCGCCAGCGGTTCCTGAATAAACACGAAGAATGTGTAGAGAAACTTACTTGAAGCAGCGGGAACAGCCCGGGGGTCCTCGAAATGGTGTCTGTGGACAATTGGGGTGTTAAGACGCTCGTCCTGCTCTTGCCGTTAACCCGCTCGGTGCAGGATCACCTTACGATGATCAGGGAACTCCTGGAGGTACTCTCTAGTCTTTTTGGTCTGCGTGGCCATCAGGTTACTGTGGACATATCGTGTCCCCACATGGGGCTGGGACTGACTCAGGTGCCTGTGGAGCTCAGACCAGGGAAGGGGTGGGCCGTGCTCCCTCTTCCCCCTCCCACCTGTGGGGTAAGGCTGGGCCAACCCAGAGCATTAGGCTTCCACGAGAGGCAAGGTCCGTGTTCTTGTTCACCTTCCACTCACCCATGCCTGACTCCAGGTGCAAACGCTTCTGACCCAGACCTCAGAATTGGCCCTTACGTTTGTCCTGATAGGTCTCTTCTTTGCTTCAGGAAGTAGTACGTTCTGGGTCAGGAACTGTGCTAGTTGCTAGGAGCTACCGCACTGAGCATAGAAGAGGCTGGCCCCGCCCCCTGACCTTGAGGTCCAGCGGGATCAATGTCTCCAGGGAAGGCACGGAGGGGACATCACTGAACACCTGCCGCAGAAGGCACCCTCGTCCTCACTTAACCCCACAACAGGCAGATGCTGGAGGACTCGCATTCCCTCAGTCTACAAACAAGGACCAAGAAGCCCAGAGGCTGAGGAATTTTTCTAATATGCTCGCAGGGTCAGCCACAGGCAGAAAAATGAAAGTAGCTGGGACACAGCCAATCAATGGGGTTGTCTTGCCCACATCCTGACACGGAGAGCCCCAGACTAGCCTTGTTCCAGTCTCCTCAGTGTCGCTCGATGAAGGATCGGTGCTCATTACAACTTTAATCCAGTGAGCAACACCTCCCTGAAGTTCAGCCGTTTTCAGATGACAGGGGTCCGGGGCAGGGGCCGAGCGCTGGCATTCCTACCAAGTTCCCCAGGCAGGCTGAGACTGCTATCTTGGAACAGCGTTTCGAGAATCACCACTCTAAAACAAAAGAATAAGTAAGGTGTAGTTTCGTCCATCGCATATAGAAGTTAAGAACAAAAAACTACAAACCTCTCCTTGTTACCTACTTAAAGCACGGGAACAGAGCCAGCCAGCCCGCCCGAGAGACGTCTGCTCACTTACCGCGCACAGGTGGAGCGGATGAAGTTCAGCACTGTTAGGCGCCCCCAAATAAAAACCACGGGCTTTGGACATCACGATGTGTCCACGGAGGTTTGCCCCCTTGTTACGAACGTCCCGCTCTGGTGGGGGTGCTAGTGCTGGGGGAGGCCATGGGGCTGTGTGGGGGCAAAGTGGGCACGGGAAAGCCCAGCCCCTCCCCCACAGCTGTGCTGCAAACCTGGAACTACTCTAACAAAAGTAAAGCTTTCTTAAAAAATAATTTTTTATTTATTCATTTTTATTAGATTAGAGAGAGAGAAGAGAGAGAGAGAGAACAGGGGGAGGAGCAGGAAGCATCAACTCCCGTATGTGCCTTGACCCAGCAAGCTCAGGGTTTTGACCTCAGCATTCCAGGTCGATGCTTTATCCACTGCGCCACCACAGGTCAGGCCACAAAAGTAAATCTTAATTAAAAAAATAATGTTATGTGGTCCTTGATTATGACAGGTGATAATAAGGCTGAGGCCTGGAGTCAAAGACTGTATGATCTACAGACTAAACAATGCTCTTACTCCTGAGTTTTGCAAGTGAGGAGCAGTAAATAGATGACCCCTTAGCGCCCAGCATGGTGGAGGGGAGGGGCCTTGGGATGGCCCGGACCCTGGAACAGTTGCTTCCAGACCAAGTCCAATTATTCTCTGGAGTTCCTGTTATGCCCTGCCCAACGCCTCTGTCTGGCAACAGTTAGGGCCCAGAAATCTGCATTTCTCCTATTATTCTCAACTTTGAGAAAAAGTAAAGGGCCGTTAATGTCTCGGGGACATAGTAACAATGTCCAAAACAATCCTCTCTGTTGTGACTTCTTCAATTGTTCTGACTAGGCAATAGGTGCCGGGGTCAACCAGAAGCCCGGAGGGCAGGGGGGAACATCAGGACCCCCAGTCTCCATCGCTCAATTTTCCACATGGTCAGTAAGCTTTGCCATCTGACTCGTATTGGGTCAGTGGACACTTAATCTCCTAGAATGATCTCCACTAGAAAGCTAGCCCAGCCGCCAGCCAATACTGAGTTCATTTGTCTTATGCGCTGTATTCTACAGATCTGGTCACCCCTAACTTTCACTTAATGTGACCTAGCTTAATCCAGAGCATCAGCTCCTCCCAAAATAGTGCTGTCAGTCCAGGAACCCGAATCTGATCAAGCCTCGAGTAGGTGTATGAATGTGAACAGAAAGAGGAGGAAATGGGGACATGACTCAGCGTACAGCAGAGGCTAAGAAACCGACTTCCTACCTGATTCATGTGCTCAGGGACAGATGCCCGTCCTGCATGTGTACTCCACACGAGACCCTGAAATCCAAAGAAACCAACACCATGGTGTCACCCTTGCTGCAGAGCCTGGTGAGCAACAGTCTGCTATTCAGCAGAAGCAGGAGGGAACAAACCTGCCTCACACCCGCATCTGCAGGCACCCAAAACAAATACAACCCCATTGTATTGGAAAAGGTGACAAATTCAAGGTTGTCAAGGAGGAGGATTTAGCATCTTCACTTTAGCTAGGAGGCACTGTGCACAGAACTTCAGCCACAGAACCAAATCAGTCATCTACCTTTTCCTTTCTCTAGACCACGGGTCCCCAAACTTTTTACTCAGGGGGCCAGTTCACTGTCCCTCAGACCATTAAAGGGCCAGACTATAAAAAATACTATGAACAAATCTCTATGCACACTGCACATATCTTATTTTAAAGTAAAGAAACAAAACGGGAACAAATACAATATTTAAAATAAAGAACAAGTAAATTTAAATCAACAAACTGACCAGTATTTCGATGGGAACTATGGGTGTGGATGCATCCTGTGCTCCTCTCACTGACCACCAATGAAAGAGGTGCCCCTTCCGGAAGTGCGGCGGGGCAGATAAATGGCCTCAGGGGGCAGCATGCGGCCCCACGGGCTGTAGTTTGGGGACCCCTGCTCTAGAGGATTCAGGACAGCCCTGATCAAATCAGACCCAGTCTGTTGCCTCCCAAAACCTGTCCCCCATAAGACACTGGGATGCCTGAGTCCACCCGTGACTCCTTCCTTCCTTTGGGTGATACTCTTTTCCCTGATCTTTATATAAACCCCTCAGAAAACATATTCCTTAAGCCAGGACGTCTCACACATTGGGGAGTATAAGAATTTCCTGGAACTCTTTTCAACAGTGCAGATCCCTGGGCTTTTCCCTGAAGATTCTGGGCCAGTTATCAAAAATCAGGTTCAGAAAACTTCATTTTGAACAAGTGCCGGAAGAGTTTGATTCTTCTGACGCCAGACATGTGGTGTTATATCTACTGCTCAAAATAGCCCTCTTTGCAGATGGGGACACGAAGTACAAGGCAGTTAAATGATTTGCCTAAACTTACATAAGGAAATGGCAGCTCAGAGCCCTAACACAGCTCCCTGACTTCCAGACCCAAGGACAAGCCAAGGTGGACAGGCTGAATCCCAGAAGCAGTTAACTCAATGCTAAGATGGAGGGGAAGCCAGAAGGCAGGTGGAGGCTCAGAGAAAGAGAAGGAAGGTAAGCAGTTAAATCAGAAGAGGCTCAGACACAGTTTCGGCAAGCACTTCAACTCGGCCTGTAGGGCCAGTCCACTCCCCAGCCAGGGCCAGCTGAAGAATACGTGCGTAAACAAGCGAAACACTCTTTGTAAATGTGTCAGACAAAAAAAAATTTTTTTTGAGGTTTTATGTGCAATTAATTGCAAAGGAATTTCTTAATGACAGCCTTCTCTTGGCTTGCCAAATTAATGAGTCAGAAAAGCACGGTTCTCAATAGCATCTTTAGAAGTGGGCAAGCCCCCCTCCAGGGCTCCCATTAACAGAACACGGACCCTTCAGCTAAATGCTCCAACGTCCTCCAATTTTGAAAGTCATCTCGGAGCTGTAAAAGCCCGTGCCCAGACAGAGTCCTTCCTTGCAGCCCCTGTGGTCCCAGATGGAAAAGAGAGGTAACGAGAGAGAAGATGGACCATTTGGGGTAACATTTTGGATAATACTAGAAGCCATGAGCTCAATTTGAAAGGTGGTTCTTTCTATGAAGGAAAATGTCCTTTTTGTAGATGAATTAAAAAGTTTATACAAGTAAGGGGGACGAGGGAGACCTTGAACCTACTGAATGCCTGGAAGCTTACTCAACCACAGCATCTTTAAGTTATTTATGTTTTTACTATGTTTTACTATGTTTGTGTGTGTGTGTGTGTGTGTGTGTGTGTGTGTGTAGCATATATTGGGGAGGAACTAACACTGAGCTAATTTTCTTTCTATAACATTCACTCTATGAATGGACTAGGTATGTGGGTGGGAAGCTGTAGCCTATCCCTAAATTAAACTCCAAGTTAAAGGCCCGTGTGGCTACCTGGCTGTTTGCATTCTGCAGAGCCTTGCTTTTCAAATGAATGAACCAACAAGGGCCCACCTGTGTTTGTTACATGTCCCTCAGATAATTAATGCTGCTAATAACACCTAAGCATTAGCACAAAAAGCACCTGGAATGCGACTTGCTATACACATTCTAATCACATCAGCCGCCCAACTCTCCAAATGACCTTCTTCAGAACAATGACTGTCTTTGAAACCGCAGAAGCCAACCCGGGAGGAAGCCGTTTCCCTGGAATCCGGCTGGGGCTGAGCGGTTCTTAAAGCTAGAGCGGCACCAAGTGGTCAGAAAGGGCATGACGCTGCCAGTTCGTATTCACATCCTTGGGCCAGGCGGCTGGTGTTCAACCCAACCAACACTGTCCCCCAGGCAGCCGGACGTGGCAGCCCACCTCCTCGAAGTGGGTGACCAAGGCTGGAGAGGGAAACAAAGCCTCACGTACCCCTGACACCTAAAAGTGATTCTGAAACTCTCTTCATTTTAAGGAGGCTTATGTTTTCACAAATACCAAAGCAATGGGGGTGGAGGGGAGGGTAACAATTAGAATCACCTATTCCATATCATCATTTATAACATTTATGTAGTATTTTATATATTTAATAAAGTCTGTCGGTGTCACTGTGCCCCACAAAGATGGTGAGAAATATTGTTTCCATATAACAGATGAAAAGGGAGGTTGAAATGATAGGGACAGATAGGGAGATTATTAGAGAGCAGGTCAGTTCTATTATAATACAATGGCTTGTTTAACTGCTGACCCAATACTGCCTCCTTTCCATGAGCTTGTCGTGACCCCTGCTGATTTTCTGTCTTTCTCACATACTTAGTCTCCTCCAAAACGCTATCCCTCTCACATCTCCAAGTGTTCTTTTTTTTCTTCTTCTAAAATATTTTTCATACGTCATATTTTCTTTTTGCCTATATTTCCCCCTAATGGATCAGACTCAAATAACTTGGGTGGGCTTCAAACACCACTACCAGAAAGGGTTTCTCCCTCCTGTGGCTCCCTATAATTATAGCCATAGCATTTTCCCATAATGCTACAGAGTCACTAATCACCTCAAATACAGACAGAAGTAGGCAGGCTTTTCTGAGGACAGAGAGTTCAGGGTCCCGTTTCAATTTGTGATTGTATCAACGATCTCCAGACGGTCCGATGTGAGCTAACCTGTTATTTCTAGGGGGACCAGAAGGAACCCCCTAAAATCATATAGGCAACCCCTTACTGGCACAGGGAAGGTATGTTTGTGTGATATACAGTTCCAGGTGACACCTGTCAGTGGCTCTGTCCTGCATTTCTAAGTGGCACAAAGGCAATTTGGCCCTTCCTATCACATTCATGGAAAGACTCGTACATTGAAAGCACAAATTATCTGTGGATCTTTTGCACACACAACAGGGGCTAGTATAAATTTAAAATGCTTATAGGTCAGAACAAAAAGAAGCTAATCCTAATGTACTTCTCTAAAATACTCCAGTGTAATTTTCAGGCTGCAGCCTCTATACCCCGAGACCACAACCAGCAAATCTTGTCACAATTCCACAGATAGTCTGATAGTAGATTGGAAAGATTAGAGGAAGCAAAATGTCTACAGAAATTATTTTCATAGAAAAAGAAAGAGCTTAACATAAATATTGTCATTTGTATTGATTATTTCTCATGAATCCTTCTCTAACCAGGGGATCTCCAACCATAGAATTAATGTATCACATGTTATCTCCAAGCAGAAAAAAACATTTGGGTTAATCAAAGAAAGATAACATACGTTGGTGGTAAAATAGCAGAGCCACATGACTGCAGGAAGGAATGCTGAGATACAGCGTGCCTTAAAAGAAAATGCATTCATTTGTTTAAAAAGGGTTTGTTGAGGGCCTGGCCAGTTGGCTCAGTGGTAGAGCATCAACCAGGTGTGTGGATGTCCCAGGTTCAATTCCTGGTCAGGGCAAATAGAAGAAGTGCCCATCTGCTTCTCCACCCCTCCCCCTCTCATTTCTCTTTATCTCTCTCTCTCCTCTCTTCCCCTTCTGCAGCCATGGCTCAATTGGAGCAAGTTGGCCCCAGGCACTGAGGATGGCTTCATGGCCTCTGCCTCAGGTGCTAAGAAGAGCTCAGTTGCTGAGAAATGGAGCAATGCCCCAAATGGGCAGAGCATCAACCCAGTGGGCTTGCTGGGTAGATCTTGGTCAGGGTACATGCAGGGGGGTCTGTCTGTGTGCCTCCCCTCCTCTCACTGAAATTAAAAAAATGGTTGTTGTGCACCCACTATGTGCCATATATAATCCTCAGGTGGGAAACAAGGCCCCACCCTCACAGACGGTCCATCCTAGCAAAGAAACTGTGAAGACTGTGCTGTGTAAAAACAATAAAGAAGTAAATATCATGCTAGGTAGGGATTGATGTTCTGAAGCAAAGTATACCAGTTGAGAATTACATTATTTGAGCTGCAGCTGTGACTGGGGTGGCGGGGAGAGGGGGAATAGGCCTCTCGAGGTATATAAAGTGGAGGGCAATGAAGGTTCATGATCAGATACAAATTTGAGGACTTAACCACAGAAGGAGCTGACAAGAAGTACCAAACAAAGGAAAGAATGGAGGGACCCAACAGCTGAGGACGCCTTTCATTCCATAGAGACGGGGAAGAGGAGTAACCAATCATGAGAAATAGTTAAGTGTTTATTTCTCGACTTTCTAGAATCCTTTCTTTTTTTTTTTTTTTTTTTTTTTTTTTTAGTGAGAGACAGACAATAAAGAGATAAAAAGCATCAACTCATAGTTCTATCACTTTAGTTGTTCATTGATTGCTTCTCATATGTGCATTTATTAGGGATTTCCAGTCAAGCCAGGGACCCCTTGCTCAAGCTAGTGACCTTAGGCTCAAGCCAGTGACCTTGGGTCTCCAGCCAGCGATATTTGGGCTCCAGTCAGCGACCATGGGGTCATGTCGATGATTCCACACAAAAGCCGACAACCCTGAGCTCGAGCTGATGAGCCTGCACTCAAGCCAATGAGCCTGTGCTCAAACAAGCGACCTTGGGGTTTAGAACCTGGGACCTTAGTGTCTCAGGTCCAGGTCCATGCTCTATCCAGTGTGCCACCACCGGTCAGGCTACGCTTCCTAGAATCTAAATGCTTATCCAATGCCTTCTACTTTGACAAAGGAAAAGAACAAGGGTCACACTAGACACAGATCATCCTTGACATCTCACAGTGGTCGGAATTAATTGCCATGGGATAATAGCATCGAGGCGTAAGCTGATAACAAATGTTGCTTTCAAATCAGTTATGCAAATAAAGCTTTAAGAAGCCTAATATATGTAGATTTATGACTAGTTCCTTAAAGGTACCAATCTAAAGGAAAAAAAAAAACTTTAAACTCCTCTAATTCTAAGAGGAATTTCTATTATAAAATAAAAATAAGAGAAAAGCAAACAATGAATCTCTAAAGTTTTTCACAAAGAAATTCAGCTTTTCTTCTGGAAATAATAATAATACAAACACAATGATTTCTCTTCTTACAGAGCATATTTAGCTAAGCCATCACATATATCAGAGGCAAAGGCAGCCAGTTATCTGGAACTCTGGCACCAAGTAGATGTCATCTCATCCTGCATATATAGAACCTCATGCTGTAGGAATTAACAACTTTTAGATTGTTTTAGTGCAACCATTGAGCCGTTGCATCTGAATATGATGCACATTTTTTAATTTAAATAAAATGCATTTAATATTGATTTTTTTTCATCCATATTCAGTATACCATCCAAACGACAAAATAGACTGATGATATAAAAGGCCCCTTCTGGAACTTTAAAAATCTCCCACAGTTCTATATGACATTTCATTTCTACTGAGGACAAATTTGCCACTCCAAAATTCCTCGGCCCTCTGAAGTCCAACCAATAATTGTTGATAGTTTATGATATGAAACGGCTTTCTCCAAACACTAACTACGTATATTTCACAATGTGCTCTTTGAGATTCTGTAAAGATGTTAAAGTTACTAGGTATGGCCCCAGTCAGTTGGCTCAGTGGTAGAACATCAACCTGGCATGTGGATGTCCTGGATTCGATTCCTGGTCAGGGCTCAGAGGTGAAGCGAGCATCTGCTTCTCCACCCCACCCCCTCCTCTCCTCTCCTCTCTCTCTCTCTCTCTCTCTCTCTATTCCTTTCTGGCAGCCATGCCTTGATTGGTTCAAGCACATTGGCCCAGGCACTGAGGATTGTTCCTTGGACCCTCTGCCTCAGGCACTAAAAATAGCTCAGTTGTGAGCATGGCCCCCAATGGGCAGAGCATCAGCCCCAGATGGAGGTTGCCAGGTGGATCCTGGTCGGGGCACATGTGAGAGTCTGTCTCTTTATCTCCCCTCCTCTCACTTGGAAAAGAAGAAAAAAGATTTACTAGGTATGAGCATTGGGGAATGAATAAAGCATTAGATGAAGAAAGCATTGGTGCACTACCTAAATGGTAAATCTCATATGTAGACATAACAAACATCATGTTAGCCTATACAGTAAGCATAACCAAAGGTGAATATATTCAAGACAGCCTTCTTCTGGATGTTAACACCATGGGGTGGCAATCCCCTGGAAATGCTTAAAGGACCTACCACAATGGAATGTCTTTAATAAAATAGCTAATTAATAACATAGGGAAAGTAATTTTAGA